>OX439043.1:78878291-81278291 GCA_949317995.1 Acholoe squamosa | reverse complement strand
ATGTGTAATTATGCATACCCTTAACAGGACAATCTGTAGGCCCAACTGCACATGTCTTCCATGGGCAGATGGAGTGGTGATTGAATATAGGTGTTAGATATTGGTAAAACCAAATACAGATTAAGTATCCATGTTTGAGAGTAAAGGTATATCACAAATGATTCTCATTGTGATGAGATATTCATTTTAAAAGTATATGAATTATGATATAATTGTGTCCCAGGCAGGGTGTAATTAGTGTCCGACTGTAGGGGTAATCTGAAGGCAATGCAAGAATAATTCTCAAAATGTAATGTGAGGGATGTTTTCAGGTTTGACAAGTTAGATTATAGGCGAAAATGTAGATAGATAGATATAAATCATGTAAACATTCCAGTGAAGACACAGCAGTTTGATAAATCAACCCAGGTTTCCCATTTACTCACCATTATTTATCAACAAAATATAACAGAAACACCCTGGGTTTGCACAGTTGTAAAACTATGTAGAAAGGGACTTATATTTGTAATGCTGTATTTGGTAGAGGGTATGATAGCTTAGTTTCCATGTCTACTTCATATAATACCTGAAATCCTCCTACTGATCATGTAATCCGATCCAAAAGGTGTCCTACTGTAGGTATCTATCCGACTCAGGGTGCCTTTACCCTACCCTGGTTTGCAGAATGTAGCAGACTATAGCCACCATGGGACATCTGCGCAGCATGGCTAAGGGTGGGGAAGCAGCCATTTAATATAATATGCTGTTTATTGACGGAAGCAGTACCACCTTTAACCCACCAGGCACCTCTGCTACCCCTCTTATTCAGATTACTCAAAAGATGTCATTACCCAGCTACAAGCTGGCCCCTACTTCCCATATGTCCTCTTTATGTAATCTCCAGCGGTGGATGTAAGATTGATGTAGTTAGGGAACAGGACACCCCATACATTTCACTCATATCAATTGTCTGTCAAATCATAGTGACATTTTAGAACCAAGAATGACAGCATTAGGGGGCTGCTTTTGTATTTACAATGCCATACTTATAAGAAATATAGACCACTTTATATGTTAATTTAGCTCATGTCACTGCTGGTGGGTTAAGGCAGACCGTTTCATGTTGTCTTGCAGATTGTAAATCATATCATTCTCTATAGCTTACCATCTCCAACACATCCAGGTTTGGAGTAAAGCTAAAGAATAAAATTCTCACACATTCTGGCAAAGATGGAGCTGGCAATGACTAATTTTGTGATATCTACACACCCTAAGTTGAATGTAAGCCTTTGAGGCCCTCCAAGTGGTTGAGTAATTTCCTTTAATGAAAAACCCTCACCTCATGTTATTTATTTGTAAAAAAGACTGAATGTGAATCTTTAATGTCCATGAGATGTCCAACATAGTATAATTTTATGTATTTGGGTACTACTCCAGTATTAGGACCTGTAGGCGTCCTGTCCCCAGTTACAAGGATATGATGGACGGTGCATATTGATCAAAGGCTTCGTTTTACAATGATCCATATCTTGGTTATGATACGTCTGCAGGGTAAAGAACGACGAAAGACATGGACTAGTAACCATAGAACCCCACCAATTAGTCAACCCCCCACTTTGAGAACTAAATTCAACCTATAGAAAAAACGCTTGAGAAATATTAACACTACAACTTTGTAAATAAAAACCCCCCTACAAGAGCCCCCCCTCTTTTGGAAAATAAAATCAACTAAATTCTTTGAAAACAAAATGCAAACAAAAAAGAACAACTCATGACTAAAGTTGTACGGTACACCTCAAACACAAACACTGAGGGCTGCTTTGGCCACTTGCTGACTCATCATTCAGTGCCGAGAGGGAGAGGAAAGAAATGTTGAAATAACCCAGTGATCTAGACTACGGAGAAAAAATAGGAAGAGATTGTTTTTCTTTTGTCAGGAAAGATGTGAAGAAGATTATTTTCTATGATAAAACAGCTGGAATCAGTCTATTGTTACTAGGACCTTATGTGACCTTCCACTGGCAACTCACTTAGATTTATTGTATTCTACACAACCAATAGTCAGGCGGTGCATAATCTTCTTTTCTGACCTTCTGACTGAGATGAAGACATTTCTTTTGTCTTTCTACTTGTCCTCTCCTCTGCATCATTGCCAGCTGTTGCAGTTACAGGGGAAAAAAGTGCCAGAGTTCTTACAGATTAATTTAGCACTCACAATTACCACTTAAAGCAGCCCTGGGATTCACTTTGTCAAAGGCCGTGTTTAAATTGAATTGTGTAATGAGCACCTCTCCCGGAGGGTCTTGCCAAAAGAAGACGAGGAAAAACTTCTTTAGATTTTTTTTTCAGAGAGTGTTGAGGAAAATCAGTATGGCCTAATACTTTTTCATAGTATTGACAAAAACATTACAGCAGAATCTATGGAAAACTATTTTTGAGAAGTGAAAAAACGTGCACGTCTCTTATAAACGATTATCCAAACAATCACACAGTGGTGGTTTGACAGTGGCCTTTGACTTTGTGAAAATAACATGGTATCGATGAGGACTCATTACTGGATATTACAAAGTTAGCACACAGAATGGACAGGGTCCATATATAATATTCAAGTGTAATTAACAGCGCCTGATGACTTCTGTGCTGGCTGACAGTAGCTGATGTCTCAGTAGCTCAGATTTATGAAGCTTATTACAGAAAGGACATTACTCATAACACATTGTATATTCTGTGGTCCAAGTGCTATGGACGAGCCAAAAGCAAACCGACTATTATATATAGATATTTGGAAGATAATTTCCTTGAGCTGTGCTTTATCACTGTATATTTAAAGTTTAGAGTGTTTGTCTAGATCTGAAAATAGCATGTTCATACAGAGATTGCCCTCCTGAAGATGGGAGAACACACATTTTACCTAAACGGCAAATCTCACTCCTCACACCATGAGTGTGAAAATATAACAATGTTCAAAAGCTGAAATACCAAAGTTCATGTTACCAGGTCTGGTTGGGAGGTTTGGTGTTTGTCCTAGTTCTGGGTGCCATTGTAGACAGTGTTTGTGTTATGTGCCAGCCTGTGGGTAGGAGTTTATTTACATTATTGGTACCAGTTACATTGCCAATCCTTTTCTGACTGGTACCTTCTGTCTCAAACTGTGTGTTTGAACATGGTTGTCGTTTTTAAAGGCACAAAACAGTTTCCAGTAGATTGGTAATCTCAGATCTCAGGCTATTTCACATCTATTTTTCTAGAGAAAGGCCTGTTAGCCAAGTGTCGCCCTGTACTCAACTAAACACTGCTCTTTTCATAATGCATCATAATCAATCAAAGAACATTTTTTTCCTCCATCATGATTCTACCATACTGAAATACCTGTCTAATCCCACAGCTGTGTACATACACCGTCACTCACAGCACTCCTCTTAGAGTCAAAATATTTGCTCAATAGCGGAACTAACCCCTGACAAGATCAGCATAGAATAAGATACAACAGTCCTATGGACAGCAATCATGTGCCTCTAGCTAGCACCACTGATGAAACCTTGACGCTATAGGAGTTTTCATCACTGTTTGGGCCATAGGTAGCTTATTTCAATCAGCCTTCAGCCAGAGGCAGCTGATTTCAGCAAGCCTCGATTTCAGGTCCAACTAGGTCATGTGGTCATGAAAGCACACACGGCAATACTGGCCAACCATCGGCTGGCCATGTGCAGTGATAGTGACACAAGGGAGCGCTAAGGATACTGTCCCTATGCCGACCAGATGGTGGATGGGAGGTCAAGGTCGTGCAAAATATGATCGAGAGTATTAGAATAAAAATAGTATCTGACCCTTTTGAAGGCCAGGTCACAGCCTAAAAGTAGATGAAAAAAGAAAAGGAGATTTGGGGGCAGAGCCCCCAATTTAATGTTCATTCTACCATCTTTTCCCTCTAATAATATAGGCACACATGTGCTCCTACAGAGACTACATCTTAAAAATGTTGCCATCAATTTACTTGTGACAGATTGTTAACACCTCTCTGCCATCCACCCGCTGGTTCAGATTCTAGCGGCTTCCCCTATGCTGTCTGTCAGTGACTGAGAGCCATCAGTCAGAAGTCTATTTTGTTTAGAGATATATAGCCTGTCAATTATCAGTGCTTCAGGCAAGTTACAAAGTGTCCATAGGGGACAATAAAATATCTTTGTGGAAAAAAGTTGATCCCTTCTGCACTAGGTGGGAGGTGTGGTGATTTTAGTACTGATGTTGCTGGTTCATGATAGTATTGATTGGTGTGTAGAAGTACTAAGTTATGATTTGGTTTTCTCACCGTTAATGGCCCCGTTCTTATTGAATAATGTAATTAAAGGTCTCCTCATCCCACATGGGGAAAGGCCATGGATGTTTGACGACAGCTAGTCTGAGAAAATGTAAAAAAAAAACATTTTCCCTGATGCCTTATTAACAGGTTTTATCTAAGTATTAGTTGTTTTATGTCTTATCTTTGGTCATAAGATGAATTTGTGGATGTTGAACATGTTGTTTTTATGTAATTTAAAAAAAAAAACAACAACAGATTATCACCCAAGCTCACTGAATCAGCTAATAATCACTAACAATCATACTATCATCACTTCTTCATCATTGTCCACTCCAAAAGATGCCTTGAATAACACTCAGGTACCAACAACCGAGAAAATGGCAATGCATAATGTTCAGACATTATATATTTCACACTGTCAAGGCAACCAGAAACTGGGCCGTAGGGTATGAGAAGGGTGTGATGTAGAGGGTTAGAGAATATTGTGGATGATGCAGAGAGCACACAAGAACAACAAGTATGTCTTATTCTCCAACATTAACGATCGATATTTATAAAAGACAAGACTCTTCTTACTTCAGAGATTTAGAAGACAGCCAATAAGCTATTCCTACATGCACATGCCAGTCCTCCCTACCCTTAATCCTAGCTTATCATTAACAAATGCATGTGACCAATACAACCCACATTTATCTTGATTGACTCCACATGGAACATTGCCCTATCGGCTCTATATCTTTTTTTTGACATACTGTTTTTAATATAATCATACCACCGATATAAACCTTGTGTGCTTTATGATGATGGTCTTGGTGTGGTTGGTTTGAAATGATTGCTGTTTTATGGTTGAATACAGGTTTAAACTGAACCACCTGGGGTCTACAGCTCAAAGTAACTTTATGTACATAATAAAGTCTGTCATTCGTAATCTAACTGAAAGGTGGGCAGACATTTAGGGTAAAAGGAAATGGGGCATTCCTACAGATAACGCAGCAATAGGGTGTGTTAAACAGTGTATAAAAGACAGCCATTTTTGTGAATGGGAGAGCTGCGGCTGTGTGGGTGAGTGTTCAGTCTGATTAAGGCGCCGCCTATGGCGCTGATTTGGTAGGTAGTTAGGGAAGGGTGCCCAATCGGATCAGGGGACATCAAACATGTTTGATATTGACAGACTGGATCGGACGTCCTCTGCAGACATTCCCAACCTCCCGATTGGCAAATCCAGTCAGACCCATCTGCGGTCAGCTTTAAGTAGGTTGTAAATTCATGCTCACTTTACAGTGGTCCTCAATCTATGTTTGCTACACTTGGAAATAGACCTTTTTCATGGGTCAGGAGGTAATGGTGACCCTTGCCAACCTCAATGTTGGCAAAGCCAACTTAAAACGTTGCAAAAGCGTGATAATACTTGTATGGAAAGAAATACATTCCCACAAATAAAGCTACTAAAAAAAATAGTCATCAATTGACACTAGCATTATGACAAAATCTATATCCATGAAAATTAATTAGTTAAGCTCATTTCTTTAACAAAAAATTGCTGATTAATTGCAATAAATCATAAAATAACCTCTCAACGGCTTACCTTCGGTTATCGGGCATGCATAATGGATCATTGGTGTTGTAGTCTCTCTCTGCTTGCCTATAAGCAGCAGCAGTAAATGTGTTCTTCAAACGCCTACTCACTTTATGTATATCTATGACAGTAATGGAGATTGATCCTGATGCATGTATACCCTTTAAGTCTCCCATATTTCAGAATCAGGTTTTGAACCTTGGCTAGGTCCTGCCCTAACAAATACCGCATGACTAAGTAGTTTGATGATTTTAATTGCACACATTGCTCTTAATTGTGTACTCAATCAATGGCAAAATGCCAGAGAGGGGTACTGACACTCACTCAGTATTAAGACAAATTGAGTAGTTTGTAAGAAGTCCTTCTGTGACCTTGTTCCACACAGCTGCAGAGAGCTCAGACTGAAGGTTTGTCAGAGACAGCTGTAACAGAGTGCTCTCTTTTCTTTAGTGTGGGTGGACAAACACTCAGACCAGAGCCAGAGAGGGGAGTTTGGTGCATGTCCAGTACTTGCATTAGCTAACTGTTTAAGACCTAGATTTCGTGTTCCTGGCACCAGTGTTCCAGTGTATGAAATTAATTCTTAGGTAAAATATATGAGCAACCATCCCTAAGATTAGAGACACACCTTTTTGTTTTTAGACCAAATTTACATTGGTTGAAACCATTTTCTTCCATCATCTCTTTTTTCAGAAGACACCAGATGATTGAAAAAAACTCACTCCAAAATATTTCCAAGCTGAGAAATGAACTAAAATAACACAACATGAACCTTTATGGATGATTCAAGACCCTTCTTTATTTTATGTGAATAAATTCTTCCCATAGAGATAGCATTGCAGGGCCGATCGCGACACCCCCAGTGGCGTAACGTGTCTCGATCCACCACAGCCGCCGATCCAGTACAGCAGCCTCGATCTGGGTGCATGTAAACATTCAAAATGGCGGACCGGCGCTCGTACGGGGAACTACGGTACCGGATTTTGATAATTTTTTCCTTATTTAAACCCTCTAAAAACATAAAATAAATATAGAACTAACCTCCCCTGGTGTCCTCGGTGGACGATCCACTCCCTCGTGGTGGATCGACCACCTCGTACACCACGGTCGTTTAGTTCTATCTATTTACATACAGCTTGTACGAGTGTATGGTCTATCTGTACCCGAGTACTGTTGATCTTACTAAAAGTAGGCGGGGTTAAAGGAGCTATAACTAGATAATTGGCAGGCATCACTGCTAGGTAAAGTTAGATTTCACTGATCATATCGATAGCACATATTTTAACCCTTTTATTCACTGTCTCTTTCCCACTTTAGCTTTTATATCTATAAATCAATGACAAACCAAATTTGTTTTGATCTATTTGCAACTATTTGCTACTTTGATATATTGGTTTCTATCCACAACCACAATCTTGTTGCTATCTGCATGACCCTTGTTCTTGTTTGGCTATCACTGGCTCATACATAAAATTATTGTGAAGAATGTCAGGCATTCTGAATGATTGTTCTAAAGCCCATAAAAGGTGTACAGTATTTGTTATACAATGTTTGTTTACAAGGATCATCAATGTAACAATTTTATCCCCCTGCTGTCAGGTCAGTGATCAAATGTGACACAACATGGGAAAAGGTAACATTATGGGGATTTTGAGCTATTTGCAGAATCGAGGAGGCAAAACCAAGTGAAATATGATTGCATTTTTCCTGTTATTCTTCAGAAACTTTGAGATATATTTTAAAGACAAAAGACCCAAAATGATTGGCATAAGTGCCTTTTACAACCCAAACATATCATAAAACCTAGGCATGCCATACCTTTATAGGTCAATTGACAGGGAATGGGACCTTTGCTAATTTAGGGATATCTAACTGACCCAAGCAAGCACTTTTTCAAGATGATATAGATGAACCCATTAAACCATAGGAAAGACAAGGTCTTGGGGATCATTTTGATATTTTGCTTATCAAAATCAGATAAGGAGAAGTGGACTAACATCCCCGTCAATGTATGAGGATGCAACATGTTTTACACTTATTGGCCACCTAGTGGCCAAAAATGACACTAATCCCTATAATGTTATGTTTTCCCACGTTGTGTCACAAAAGGTAAACCTCAATGAGCAATAGTCTTTGAACTATTCAACGCATAAGCAGCGTGCATGCTTTCCTTTTCAAAAGTTTAAACAAAAAGCAATATTAGAAAATGAACTAAACATTGCACTTGCACTCACAGAAAAAGAGCAACAGAACTAAAAGAAACTGTCATTGTCTGCCCAGGTAATGCCTCAGCCAGACATCTTATTTTCAGAAATTAATATGTTTTGCTCTTCCCCATGTGGTCAGATACCTCTGCCCCTTCCCGAATTAAGGTGAGGGGGATTTCATTACATGACTCAATCAGAACCAGTTCATTGACACTGAGCAAGTCTGAAGGACACTTCTGAAGGTAACAAACAATTCTGAATGAAAATATGAATAAATGAGGGAATTATTTTAGGAGGGGCTTTTTATTACATGATTGAAATCAAGACAAGGTCGTTCGGATTGGGCAAAACTGATCTTGAGGACATGTCTGATGGTAACAAAATATTCTTTATCAGCATCACCTTCAGTGTAATAGGTTATAATGGCACAAAAGAGACAACATGTGAATACAGAAGGGAATATAGCCAATAATAAACAAGTTACAAAGAATGCCAAAGTTCCCAAGATCAAGCATTCTACTATACCCTGACTACCATTCTACTTTGGAAGTCTAAAACAAATAAAAAGATCTGATCATTGATCTAATGGCCTTTCAATTTTTTTGATAATGAGGTAGCAATTTAAAATCAGCATCTCCTTGGTTGTCAGTACAGGAGATAGGAAAGGTTTGTTCTAAGAACACATTAAATGTACAAGGTGTCATATTGTAATTGGTTCACTTATTTTCATTTTGGCATAAACTGTTGTGTATACGACTGTCTATGTAATAAATTCAGATTTATAGACTTCTCTCACAGATCTATGTCATTTTACTTCAGACCTGAAAAAAAAAATGTTTGAGACGCCCATAGATTATAGGTGCTGAGTGAATATGTCAGAATTAGTTTGAAAGTTGCTTGTTATAAACCATATATGGTTCATGTCATGGGTCAGTTCAAACAATGCAAAATGACTCATCACCATGGCCAGACACAGCACACTAAGCCAACCTTATCAGTTCCCACATATCATGTCCATAAAACATGCACCAGTTACAGTGCACTACTGGGGAAGGGAATGCTAAAAAAACTTTTTGACCAAAGATCACTGGAAAGATGTGTGGTGCCCTACACGCAGCCTTCCATAAAAGATGTGTGTTTTATTACCCACTTAACTGTTGTTGTTTTTTTTCATCCTGATACGAGATGATCTCTAGGCATGATGATTTCGGACCACCAGAAAATTTCATAGAGTTAAGGGCAAGAATTTGTCTGTGCCACCTGCTGCAGGGCTGTGATGTGTGTCTATGGGGCTCTACCAGTGCTGACACCAGGCATAATTCAAATACCATGCAAGCAAGCAGGGCACAGTCTCCCTTCGTCACTCTCTGTATCTGTCTAAGCTTGTGTTGTTGCTATGTACACACTTTTTTATGGTGAGCATGTTGAGTGCCTTTCCTCAATCAGCCATCACAATGCATGAATCCATCCCTAGATATTATGCTAAATGACTGCTTACAAAATGTAAGCAGGCAATATCTTTTCACATTAACTGGGATATCACATTCTTGTGATGCCATGAACAGTTTATGATCTATGAGCAGCTACAAGACACTCAATATATAAACACACCTCATGTCTCTCCATTAACAACCCCAGTGTAAGTTTTTACCCCTGATGTATTGACTGACAGCTATTATAGTAATATGCTCATCAGACTGTGTTTTCATGTTAAGCTTTTAGGTTTCATCCCCGATGTATCATGGCTATGTCTTTTCCTCATGAATAAACACCTAGTCAGTGACCCATGTTTTTACTTAAAGGAATCAAATATCCAAACAAAACAAGACAAGTTCAATTCTGACATCGAAATTTTGGGGGGTAATGTTTTTCCTATGCAACGTTTCGACAACTTTTAGTTGTCTTCTTCAGGCAGGTATGTCTCAAAGTTTCTTCAGTATAGCTTAGGTATGAAATCGTCTTTGTTGTGGATAATCGTTGCTATTGTAATACATGGATGTGAAATGGCAATATAATGGGTCAGTTAAGGCAATAGGGGATGTGTAGAATCTTCTGTTTCTCTCCAAGTGTCATGTATCTATTTTGATCTTGCATCCACTGCTGGAGATTGTATAAAGAGGAAGCACCTATAAGTGGGTGTAAATTAGCACTTCCATCCACGGGCCAATGCATGCCATTTTATAAATCTCCAATGCCTACCTCACTGCTTCCCTGTTGCTGTGTGTGGTCATTCAACAATCACAGCCTCTGAGACAAGACACCAAGTAGGCCGATCTCAGCCTCTCATCTATTTAGTGCATGCCCCTGTCTTGGCCCGTTCTACAGTCTTTCTTCCCTCCTTATCTCACACTTTCTTAGGATATTAGGATTACACAGAGTTCTGATATTGTAACATAACAATTACAATTTATTAAACAGGCGTACAGGTCATAAACATGACCTTTGACCCACTGTGACACTATACGTTTCCATGGTTACGAAAAATGTTTTGCTACTTTTTTTACCCAAAGCATTAGCTTTCTGCTGTGACACCTTAACGGGACCTAAAATACCTAAATATTCAATTAAAACGATTACTACCAGTGTTAGATACTTAATCGAAAGCTTTTTGAAATAGAAATTAACCAAAAGGGCCCTACATAGCTATTTATGCCTGCGTTATCCAGGTGTTATTGAGTAGTGCTGAAATCACATAAATAATCTTTCACAATTTAGAGCAATTTTTGCAATCAAATAGCAAAAAATTGAATCTGACTTCAATATGTGAAACAAACATGTCTCAAACGTTTTTACATGCTTAATACAATTAAATAGGTTTTATAATGTCCATCTAAATATAAAAAGCCATTCTAGGCCCCTAAAATATGCATGTGTGCATTTTTAAGTACCTCAGACAACCCCTGGAGGAGGCTGATCTAAGAGTGCCGACACCTCTCCAGCTGATTATGTCACTTCCTACCATGATGGCCGCTCTATTGTTAAAGGTCACCTGACCCCTGTGCCTATGCCAACCCAACCTCTTAACAACTCAGACACCTTAGCAACCTGAGTTCAGAAGTCAGTTTCAACAATGCCACTTACAGGGAAAGGTGCATTTAGGAAGCATTCCTTTCAAAAAGCCTATAGATTGAGTTAGAGGAAGATTACACAATAAGAGGACTTTAAAGTACACAACTGCGATTTGACAATCAAATGTGATGGAACTGAGAAGGTGTTAAATGGAATGAAAAATGCTGAAGGCTCAACCCCAGATAAACTGAAGTGTACTTTTCATCATGGTCGTACTGTGCGACAGAAATTCTACAGGCATCAGAAAACCACTATACAGCCACCAAATCAACCCTCGTAGAGGCTCTTCTAAACAGGGCACCCAATGAACTAATGCGAGCCATAACCAAGTATAAAGGTGACTTTAAGGTATTTTTGCTAAACTTGGAGACAGTGTGGGACTACTATCATATACCATTTTATTATTCCAATTATTTTAACATATTGTATTAATCAAAGAATATATAAGAAATTAATACATAGAATATCTAGGAGAGCGTTCAGACATTCTAGGAGAGCGTTCATGCTCCACTGAACATCAGCTATGTCAAATATACATAAGTTACAACACCAAAGAGACCGACCTCATGGTCCACTGCACAATATAATGATCTAATGGTCAAAGCAGACCGACCTCATGGTTCAGTGCACAATATAATAACTTGTAAGTGAATGCAACCGGCCGTCACGGGTGCCTGGGCACCGCTGATGCCGTCATGGGTGTCTGAGCACCCCAACACTGAACAATAGGTTACTTTAGTAACGACGCCATAACCTTCTGGTCGCTCTAGCATCGCTCCTGAGCAACCTAGTCAAAAATGTCAAATATGAAAGCATTTATGAAAAGGCCATAATTAGACGGTCAAAATGAGCGTAAGATCAAGGCAGAGCTTTCATTATTAAGGAAGTTACGCTACCGAGACTGTTTCAACCTCTGAATGCGCTAGAGACAAACCAGCGCAAGTTACACACCTGGAAAGCGGGCGGTGGTAACTTGACATATTCAAATCTGCACATGTGCAAAATGGAGGCTGTAGTAGCGTAACCAATTGAGATATGAGGGTCTGAACATGCCATACCACCCAAGATAATGGGGGACATGGCGGCGTCCATGGGGGTCCTTTGTGCACCCAGTGACACATAAAAGACTCCCCTAAAACAATTGCAGAGTTAGGCAGATGCCACTGGCTCCAGTAGGTCTGAGGGGCCAAGCCAGGAAATGGTACTTATACCACTGGCTGCTCCCTCTAGAAAGCAGAATCACCAGAACCACCCTTGAGGTAACATGTCCAGTCAACTCTCCTGGTACCTGCTATAGCTCTGCACTATGCTGGGTTAGACTATGCCAGACAGGCATAGGACTAGACCACTAGTGGCCAGAGGCTATCTTCTACAAGACACCCATCAGAGGGTAAAGTTACACATTTATATATTATGCCTCTAAGCAGCAGGTCAGGAGCTAGGTGTGGGGACCCACCTAGGACCATACTGGACAGTGTATTATTATTATTATTATTATTATTATTATTATTATTATTATTATTATTATTATTATTATTATTATTATTATTATTATTATTATTATTATTATTATTATCATTACCTCACAAGGGGAGTGGAACAGAACATTATACCTGATAAACAATTGTATATTTACTGTGTGTGGAAATTACCTGCATATTAACATGTGTATGATTGATATTCTTATATATGTCTGCCTAAAGCTGAATAAACCAGTGATAACTGGAATAGCACTAAATAAGAGCTTGATATTCTTACTCACTATAAACCACTAGTCATATGATATTTCTCATATGACAACTTGATCAATCACAATAACTAGGATGACACTACATTATCCCATGTTTTATGGGCAAATACGATCTTTGTGAAACTGCATCATTGGTATGCTCCAAAAAAGAAGATAATTCCCGCCTACACCTACCAAATCAGAGATATATTACCCCAACAACTAGTGACATTGACAAACATAATGCATGTCTTAAAATGATGCCAGATGAACAGTACATGTGGGCATGCCGGTTTGGTTTGAATACTAATCGTTTGGAGGCAATGCATCTGCAAAATTGTACAAGCGAAACTACCTGGGACGAAACCACTCAGCAATGCACGATGCGTGCTTAGGGGGTGGTGGGTCACTGACTGCAGCCAACTCTAGTCTAGGATTAGGTCACTGATCACGCAAAGCAGAGATGTTCTTTGTTTACTTGGAGAGAAGGAAAAACTACCTTAGATTATATAGAGGACCCAGAAGTTCAAATCTCTTAAGCTAGCTAGAAGGAAAAAGAAAAACCTGAAGAAAATGTCAAAATTAAAGGGTATTGTCAGTGGGCATTCTGTTGCTGTATTAATTCAGATTGGTTTAATCATTTTGTTATAAGGCTGTTTTGAAATGGATATAGTACATGCATAAAAAAGGATTTTTCAATGAAAATGCAGATTTTTTGCTTATTTTCTCTGATTGTTTTACACATGAGTATCATAATATTGACAAATTATTTACATGATATGAAAAGTCACTTCTTAGATTTAAACAGAAAATTGTCTACTAGGCCTACAGATTGAAGATGCAGTGAGGATAGTTGTAGTGATTTTCGAAACAGACTCCTTTCTTTGCACCTGCCTCTCCTTGACTGTTTACTGCTGGTGGTCATATGAGAGATGTTTCAAGGTTAAACACCTTTTAGTATGACAAATGTGGCTTAGGTGTAATTCTCTTGTTAATTTTGTTCTATGAGACAACAGGCAGCCAGATTCTGTGACGGGATCACTTCTTTCCTCTATATTATTCAAAATTTCCTCAATTTTTCTTTCTGTCAAGCTCTCTAACAAGCTATCCAAGGCATCCATCTCATGAAAGGAAATAAGTATGTGTATGGACCAAATATAGAGTAGTTGATGCAGTTGGCCTGACATGGTGACTCTACTATTAAGCTGGAGTTGGAACTGATGTGGACCAATCTGAGCCCACAAATAGGGGCAAATTCAGCAATAAATTGGTCCTAAAATATGAAATTGGCTATTTTTAGCACCCCAAACAGTATATTAGAATACCTTTATGATGACAATTGAATTAATTAACAAAAAAACAAATAAATGTAACAGTGAGACCAGATTTGCTGTCTGCTACTCACCTCAGCCCAGAAGCTATTAAGGTGTCACAGCAGTAATAGGCCCAAGAAAGGGGTGATTTTTTACCAACCTTCCACCATAAAACTAGCATAGATCAAGTTCTAAGTTGATGCCTTTCATAAAAAAAGGCTTAAATTAAAGCTGAAGTCATTCCTGTTTTTTTTTTATCATGGTCCATTATAACGGAGTCAGATCTGTTTTTGCACCAGTTGCCTTGGAAACCGCCATGTTCAATAAATTAAATGACACAGGTGCCCCTGACCAGTCACAAATGTCACATTTTTTACCCCTCTGTGACACAATACATTTCCATGGTTACCAACAAATCTTTGCCACTTTTTTCACCCAAAGCGTTAGCTTTCTTTTGGTAGCAGAATTATTAATCTGTGATAAAAACAAGGTGCCTCGGCACTGATTTCATCGATCCAAACACTGTTGTCAGTTGGGACTATTCAGCTGTCCTAGGTCTACTGGGGCGCATTACTGCTGTGACTATTAAATGATTACATCTTTGGAATATAACTTTCTGAAGCTGTGCTCTATCACTACATGACTGAACTCTGCACTCTTTGAATATAGAGTTTTGTCTAGATCTGAAAAAAAGCACTGTAGATACATAGAATGCCACTCCTGGAGATGGGAGAGCAAACACTTTAACTGAATGTCAGGTTCCTCCTCCCACCATCATCAGATCGAAAAGATAACAATGTTCAAAAGCGGAAATACCAAAGTTCATGTTACGAGCTCTTGGTGGCAGTTCTGTTGTTTGCACTGGTTCTGGGTGGTATTGTAGACAGTGTTTGTGTTCTGTTGCAGACCTGTTGTTGGGATGGAGGGGTATTTGGTCTTGTGAGTAAGATAGATCTAAGTGAGTCTCTAATCAGAGTCTCACTCCCTATTCACACAGCTATTATTTGCTCATGTAAAATATACAATGCATCAATTGGGAAACAGATGTACAATAGACACAGACATGTAAAAACAGCCATGTCAACAGAATTCCCCAAAAATGGGCACAAATATGGCTGTTCACTGAGATGTCTGTGAATGAAACATTTTTTTTCTGTTTTTTTTTCGCAGCAGCGATTTGACTCCTATAGCATTTGTTTATATCCACAGCTGTGCACGCACGCCATCCTTCATCATGGACAGGACACCTTTACTCCATCTCACTATTTTAAATCACTGTCATATTACATCAATAACTCTTTTTACTCGTAGCTCACTGTTAAACGTTTTAACAGCTGGTAAATCGTAAGTGCACAGTTGATCTCCATGATGCACCAACCACTTACCTGAACCTCACTGCTGCATCATGCTGAACCTGCAGGGTAAATAGGCAACCACATTAAATACATCTATTCAACAGGTTGGGGAAGGGAATATCTTGTTAGGACAAACCAGGATCATAGGACAACAGTCTGATTTTAGTCTGTACTAAGATTCTGATACCATGCACAGTCTTAGGATGTACTGGGATCTTAGTACTCTTGTGTGTGCACTAGACCATGACACTCACCTCTACAGGTGTATGGGCCAATAAAAGCCCTGGTCACTGGACCATGACACCTATTTGTGCATACATTATTGGGGTCAAAGGTGGGATGGTGAAACCACTCCACCATTTGGTACTTATATTTACATTAAATGATACATTTTACTCCCTTATCAAACAGTACTTATCTAGAATGAAAAAAAATCAGTTTGTAGACATTTATCTATTCTTTAATCTTGTGGGTTCATATTCATTAGCAAAATAAAGAAAAAAATAGCAAATCAATTTTAGCATAGCAAGACTGGGGGGATGATTATGAATATAGCCATTTCCCAGAAAATATTCCAATAAAATGTAGACCCTTGCTACCTTTGGTGACATCAAAATTTTGGATTTTGATAAGAAAGTAAGAGAAATTTGAAGATAAACAAGGGTACTAAGTTCTTAGTACACACCATGATCTAGGTACTATCATTAAATCTTAGGGCAAACTAAGAAACAGGTTATTCCTGAAAGTGTTCAATATATTCACCATAGTGGGATGGGCCTGGAAATAGCACTACTCTCAGGAAAGCTATTTATTCCTTATATTGTGCTAGGTGGAACTGGCAGGTAGTGCTAATTGGTTACCCTTTAGAAGCAGCTAATGTATATGGACACTGCAACTCATCAATGAAGTCTGCTTGCCAGCAGGTCATTGGTGCACCATGCATGCCAATAATAAGGGAGAGCATCAAAGTAAATATAGGTTTCGGTTCAATTCCATCAAGCCGGAAACCTGACAAAGGATTAGTCAACTCAGCAATGATAAAAGATACATTTTATAGTGGCTATATATCTCTGATATAAATATTAGTATTTAAACATTAGCACTTTAATCAACCCTTTAGTGAATTTAGGATTTGAGCACCTGTAAAATATATGTCAGGATATCCTTCAGCATTGCTCTAGAAGAACATATTTACGCATTACTGAATAACTCACTATTCTGACAGGAGAAAAACTGTTAAGCTTCATGATGGTTGGTACAGCAAGATCCTGATCATTACTTAGTACTTGTCAGTTTCTTATTGGCAGATAAAGTTAAAGGTAGAAAAAAACTTCTTATGCATGCTTTTTCTATATTTTATTGTATATTCTGCAGCAACAATCATTCATCAATTCAAGAATTAAACTAGAAAAAGAAAGTGGCACTCTTCTTTTAGAATAACTCAGGATCCATCAGTACCAAAAAAAACTGCCCTTGAGATCAGGTTTGCTCAGGGTTGGTAACCTTGTATTGATGGAATCATTTTATAAAAAATCTTAAGAGGAAAGGGCCATGGTGTTCACCTTAGGGGAATAACGAGTAATGGGAAAGAATGGTGCTGATGCATTTCTTGAGACCTAATAACAGCTTTTGTTTCTGTGTTAGTTGTTTTTTATACCTGCTCTTTGGGCCCAAGGTGAATGTTTGATTGATTTCCCAGGATACTGTTGTTTTTGTGTTATTATCTTTACACGTCAGGGTAGCAACTGATTTAAGTTTTGAAGTGAAGTACTCAAAAACAGATAAGCCCACCTCAATTAATTAGCCAGAGTACAATCAGTACCCGCCAGACTAACAGCATGTCTTCATTGTCTGCTACAAAGGCTTAACCTGATATCATTCTGAGTAGGATATGGCAGGATACAGCAGGCTTATACATAACAGTACAACAGTAGGCTGAGGTTAACAGTGTGTAAATAACAGGCTTTTGTTGATGTTAATACTGCGGCTGTCAGGTTGAGCATTTGAGTAGGCTCTAAAGTAAAGCTCAGTGCTGCGGTTCCTTTACACTGGTGCTCAATGAAACAGCAGTTAAGTAAGAAATACACCTGAAGGGAAGTTTATAGAAGAAACATTTAGTCATCTCATTTCTCCCAGTTCTCTAAATGTGCTACAAGGTAATGTCTTGTATAGATGGATGGTTCCTCTTTTGCACTTGCCTTCATGATGGTAAAGGTTTAAGTACCAATACTGACCATGAAGACGGCAAAGCCAGATGATAATTGTATGATGAAAAAATAAAGCATTCCCAAAACATCAAAGCTGCTAGTCAATTTGTCATTTGTCGGAACTATCTATATCCATGAATCTGTCACCATATTTCTTTCTCTCCTCTATCTGTAAATCAGTAAAGATCTTTTTAAGGGTTTTCCCAACTGACATATCACCCTTCACAATTTTGTCAAATTGAGATTGATCATGTTGTAGACCCTTCTGGTCTCCCATTATTCAAAATCAAATCTCGAACCCTGAGTAGGACCTGCCCTAACTAATGCCATCTGTTTGGGAAAAAAAAGGTAATTGGATTTATTTTATTTTCCATACCTTGTACTGAATGGAGTTATTCATCAATGTCAAAAGGCCAAAAGAAACTATAGACACTGAGTAGGTATACCTTTTTCAGTGCATTCAACTAAATCTCCTTTTCATCAAGACGAATAGAGGTGCTTCTAGAATTTACTTGTGGCCTTGTTTCATACAGCTGCTGAGAGCTCAGGCTTAGAAGCTGGTTTAGAGATTTGTAACATATTTTCTTGAGTGTGGGTGTAGAAGCAGCCAGACCAGAATGAGAGAAGGGTGCACCTCCAGCACTTACCATTTAGGAACATTACTTTTTTTCTGAAAACACCTGGAGTCTGTGTCCCTGACACAATGAGTGAACATGAATATAAATATATATGCTTCTCAAGTAAATTACAATAATTATGTGCAGATGTCCTCTTGTTTTCAAACCATATTCACATTTATTGAATTTATTTTCATAAGACAACATATGATAAGAAGACAAATACAAACTATATACAAACTGAGGAATAAACGTGATTAAGACGACATGGAATCTGGATGCATTATACGTGTCGTCTCTCTGCATACAGCTTGTAGAACAGCATGGTCTATCTGTAGTCGAGTGCTATTGAGCGTACTAAAGCTAGGAGGGGGTTATAGGAGCTATAACGAGATAATTGGCAGCGAGTACTGCGAGGTACATGTAGTACGCACTGATCATATCGATAGCATATCGATTTTCACCCTTTTATTGGCAGCTCCAGAAAGATGTCATACCAGATTTGCTTCGATCTATTTGCTACTGCCGTGTATGAATTCTACCTAGATGTAGAATGGCATGTAAACCTCCTGCAGGAACTCAAAGTAACCAATCTACATGAATAGAAGGAAATGTATGGAAGACCTTGGAAGAATCACAAAGAGTTTTATTTCTAATAAACCAGTTTATTTTCTATATTTGGATCTAAAAAAAGAAGGCTTGGTGTTTCATACCGGGTGTAACAAGCTTCCTGACACTTACTAAACAAATAGTTCTTGGGCAGATCTATTTGGGACATGACAAGTAGTTCATTCCAGTGGCCATGGGTTTAATAGGAATAAATATAAAAATGATGAATCTACATAGATATTTCAATTATCAAGGAACCAGGTTGAAAAAAGATGGATTATGCTGAAAGCCTCTTAACGATATGACAGAACTGACAACATCAGCACCTTACTCCTTTCACCTCATGAGAGACTGGTCACACAGCTTCTACAGTAGCCTGAGGCTTTAGAAGTGGGCAAGGTAAGGCTCCAGCCAGGTTCTCTTGAGAGGGGTTCTTTCCTTAGCTTCTAAACCCACTCAAATGTTGAATTGAAATGGTATTATCAGGCACTGAAGCCATCAATCTGAAGACAGATTCAACCGCAATGTTAAATGAAATACATGTGTGACAGGATCTGCGAAAAAGGGACCTTATTTCAAGGGCAATAAGGTCCCGTTTCCCCGTTCAGGTCACGTGTGTATTCTGGGAAGTTTTTGGCTGATTCATAATAAGATTGTGAAAAATAACACTTTTAAGATAGCAAATTTAGAAGTCCACTTGCATGGTAAACGGTCTGAAATCCTTATTTATAAAGAATTTTTGATTTTAACTCCATTACATAGCACTCTGGGTAAATTTCCCATTTTTCAGAAAAGAGAAGGGTGAATTTTCTATTATTTCATAATAAAAACAAATAAAATTCATATTTTCAACCACTAGATATTTTCAAACTTTTATTTAAATATTGCCCAGATAATTTGCCTTTATATTAAAGTACTTTTGAAATGGGGTCCCGCACATAATCTTGGAGTTTTGGTCATTTGCAATTAAAAAGTATTGGGAAAACTGACAAAAATTTATGTTCAGAGCACTGCATAATGGGTAAAATGTACACATACTTGGCATAAAATTACTCCATTATATGCCATCGCTCACTGTGAATAGCTTACCACTTCTATAGCATTGTATTGGTATTGTAAGTGCTTTAATGCTAAGGTGCAAAAGAATTCAAGAGAATGATAAGAAAATCTGGATGTAAATATGCCAAAATTTAAAAATAGACAATTTTGATCAGAATTCCTCAAAAATCTTATGTAGACATTAAGGGTATATATAGGTATGTGCCTACAAAATATGATCTCATTCTGATAAAGTTAGCCTATATGTGCAGAGACCTGCGCAGTAGGCTCAAATCCAATAGTAGTGACCCACCTTAACAGCCAGGTATAACACTCTTCATGCAATACATACACATATACATACATATATATGTAATTTTACTTCAGATATAAAATAGAAAAAAAAGTCAAAGCTCCCCATAGATTATCTATAGGTACACCACATGTCAGAATCAATTTGAAAAAAAACTGACTTGTTATAACTCACAAAAGGTTCATTTCATGAGTAAATCAAATCAATGTGAAATGAAGCGTTACCATGGCCACACACAGAGCACTAAGTCAACATCGAGAAGACTCACAGAACATGTCCATAAAACATGTACTAGTTCTAGAGCCCTACCAGGGAAAGCAAAGCTAAACAAAACTGTTATAACAAAAATCTCTGAAAGGATGAGTGGTTCTCTTCATGGGATCTATCATGATAGATGTGTGTTTTAATGCCTGATGATCTGTAGGCAGGATTATTTCTGACCACCAGAAAACTACTTCTAGATGTTGGTGTGTTGTTTCTACTCACGTTTACAGAGACCTGAATAAGTTTAGCAAAGATTATTCACCATTTTATTCATACCAAGGGCAAAAAGACCCATCATGCACTGCTTGAAGTCGGCAAATTGTATACCATTTTTTACAGATGTTTTGAATCTCTAATCTTATCTCTTTGTCTGATGCTATCAAGATTTTGTTTTGTTCCTGTGTAAATATTTCTGCACTGATTCCTGAGTAGTTATTAGGACTGGACGTTGTATTTCCATCATGTGTTAGCTGAAATATCTTAGTGAAGGGCTATAATGGCCATTCTTGTACCAACCCCGATCACCAAAAAGTGGTCTTTTACCTTTACCAGTGGCAAATTATGGAATGTTAACTTGCAAATCTGGTGCAGCACCACAATCTGTCCTGCTAACAATTCTCGACCTTTGACCTTGAATTTTACCCTCTGCCCCTCAATGGATTTTGTTTGATAGCTAGTATGATATTTTAGGCATATCAGTGAGTAGCATGAGTACAGAGTAGACAAATTTGCAGTTACACCTGGGTATAGTGCCTGTACATAGCCTATTGCCTATGTGCATATTTCTGAAAGGTCTGGATTCCCTCTTCCTACCCAATATCATGGATGCATGAAGCCTTGAATGACTGGTGTTTACATGATCAATTTCAGCAACTTCTTAGATTTGTCCCCTGTTGTCCTCAGTATGATTTTAAAGGCTTTGCCATGGAGGGCTATTGCAAAATAACTAAGATATTAAAGTCTTCCAGTTTTAGCTATAATTATTATTTTTGAGGCACTGTAAAAACACAATATCTTTTAAAATAAAAGAAAGTCCCACACCCTACCAAGAAGCTTCAAGGGTCTAGAATTCACACATTAAAACACCTGAGCTTTCCATCAGATGGTTAAAATGTAAAAACCCTCCCGAGTAGTCAAATAACAGAAGGTAGGGCATTATTTGGCTGTGGTAAAAGGACATACAAGACAAAAAGGAGTCTAGCAGCCCATAATAAAGCCTAGAAAATATAGAATCCATATATGAAAAAACTTGTTCAATTCATTGAATGGTTAAAATGTGAGAGCCAAAGCAGGTAGAGCTACCTTGGTCCCTATAACTGTGTACACAGAGTGAAGCTGCCTATGGGTCTATTAGAAAATATTCATATGATAAAAGTGTTTCTATACTCAGTGAAAATAGAAGAGCACAATCCTGTTTGGATCATAGAGCAGTGGGGTCCAGCTGCCTTAATCAAAGGTCTCTATATGCATATACTGCTAGGGAATTTCTAAAATATGGGTATGATGATTAGATAAGCTATACAATTGTGTTATCTAATCATACATGTGGAATGGAGAATTATGCCAAAAGACCATGTTTCATTAGCTTTTGAATTTGCCCCCAAGGGGGCATTTGGGTGTATGTCAAATTTCAAAGCAATCGGACATGCGGTTAAAATTCTACAACCACTTCTGTGGCAAGAGCTAACTAGAGCTATGACAACGCATCATTCAGTATTTTTTGGTGATTTTGTGCATTTCTTGTAATCATCTTTACACGTCTGGGATGGAACTGATTCAAGTTTTGTGCTGTTTTTGTATTTGAATGAAATGCTTAAAAACAGATGATCAGCCCAACTCACTAAATTAGCCAGAGTCAGTGACAACCAGAACACCATCAGCCCCAAAAGATTAACCTGATACCGTTCTGAGTAGGATACAGCATGCTGCACCACCAATACATAAAAAGGAAGAAATAGGGCTGATCATATCCCATGAAATAACTTGGAAAGCTCACTTATTTAGACATATCACCCTTCACACTTTGGCCAAATTAAGATTGATTGTGTTGCAGTCCCTTTTGGTCTCTCATATTTCAAAATGGAATCTCCTACCCTGAGTAGGTCCTGCCCTGAGTAGGTCCTGCCCTGAGTAGGTCCTGCCCTGAGTAGGTCTTACCCTGAGTAGGTCTTACCCTGAGTAGGTCTTACCCTGAGTAGGTCCTGCCCTGAGTAGGTCTTACCCTGAGTAGGTCTTGCCCCAACTTATGCCATCTGTATGAGAAAAAGCTAGTTGGATTTATTTTATTCTCCACTCGTTGTACTAAATGGACTTCTTCATCAATGTCAAAAGGCCAGCTGAGGACACTCAGCAGGTATATTTTTTGCAATGCCTTCACCTAAATCCCTTTTCATGAAGACAAATTGATTTGTTCTAAACAGCTGCACAGAACACAGTCTTAGAAGGTTTGTCGGAGAACTGTAACAGAGCCATCTATTTTCTTAAGTGTGGGCAAACAAATTGTCAGACCAGATTCAGAGCAGGGACCTTCATTTTATGTTCCTGGTACAGCGTTAAATATAAAATAAAATATACATGCAGACATCCTTAAGATTAGAGACACTTCCTGTTGTTTCCAAACCATATTCACATTAATTTTATTACATTGGTTCAGACTGACAAATGGTAAAAGAAATACTTGTGTAAAAGGGGCTATTATTGGTGATTCCTAATTAGATGATGAAAAAACCATGGTTTTGACATAAAATGAACATCTGAGTTTTCTTTTGTGAACCGACTCTTTTAAGATTGCTTAAAAGATTCAGTAAGAGCGTTAGCATGATACATGAATGAAGTTCTAATAGGTTTCTTGCCAGAGCTGCATTCATGTATTATGCAACAACCAAGGTGTTCTGTATAAATGTACTTTGAGAGTAAGTAATGCTTCTATAAAAAGCCTCCGCACCTTCCTATGTTAAGGTGATGGTGCTTTCATTACATGACTAAATCTGAACCAGGTCATTGATACTGAGCAAGCTTGAAGTGCATTTCTGAAAGTAAAAGACAAATCTGAATGGAAATGTGAATAAATGAGGGAATAATTATTTTGAGAAGTTGAGGTGAGTGGTCTTTCCTTACATGAAACCTGATCTCAAAGACATGCCTAATGGTAACAACATATTCTGATTCACCATCACCTTCAGTAAAAATGACAAAAAAGAGAAAACATGTAACTACAAAAGGGAAAATGGCCAGGAAGAAAAGTTTGCAAACTTTACCATCACATAATGGAAAAAGTAGGTTAGTAACACTGCCAAGGTTTTCATGAGTGAGCAATAGTAGTATATATATATATAGTGTATCGGAACGGGACTATAGGATATTACTCACCCGAGATGCAGCCAATCAGAGGCCTCCATTTGGTCATGTGACCTGGACCCCCCTGGTGCAAGCCCATATATGGTCATGTGACTTTGACCTTGACCTAATTAGGGGTTGGCATGCCATATATGGTCATGTGACCTTGACCTTGACCCTTCATTTGCATAATAGACCACACCCCTTGCCTTAATTAGGTGATTAGTGACTACCTTTCAACCACTTAGAGGACAGTATTTTGATAACCATGGTACCATGACCTCAATAGGAGATTAGTTCGATCACATGACCCCTTCTCTGTAAACAATGGGGCGGGGCTAATTATGCAAATGAGATATATAAGATACATAAAAAAATTTGTAAAAAAAACTATATATCAAATAAAACACAACACCATTATGCAAATGAGGGTCAACCATTGATTCAATTGGAAGCCTGACTACTACCAGCATGTAGATATTTATCACAGTTTCTAACACCTGTGAATTTACCGAGATAAAGAACATGTGACTTGTACCTGGGGATTTTGTACTATACAGTAGAACTAAACTGCTACCTGTACGTGGCACTAGACCATACAGCTAATATCAAAGACAAGTGCTGGTGGATGAGTGACATGGTGCATACCCATATATGGTCATGTGACCAAATTGAGACCTCTAATTGACTAAGGGCTACTAAATTACTAAAAAACATATTTGTACGTGACACTAGACCATACAGCTCACATAAAGACAAATGATGGTGGATGAGCATCGCCATGCATCCCCATAAATGGTCATGTGACCTCGACCTTAACCTGGACCCCCGTGGTGAGCTCCTTATTTTGGAAAATAGACCACACCCTCTTAGCCAATTAGAGGTTTCCATTTGGTCACGTGACCTGAACCTTTTTACATGAGGTAGTTGGATATTAGATAGGAATACGATAGAACCTACTTCCTGACTGTTTTTGGTTGGAGTTTGACTTTTAAAAGAGTTCTGAGGTCAGCTCTGTACCCTTTAAACTGGTAGCATCATCCTCTACTGTATTTTACAGTAGTCCTTTTTTTTGTTGCAAATTATTTTATCGAAGAAAGTGTTTTCCATCACCTTATAACAGTATGACAAGTAATCACTTAAATCGTCTTCATATCCGTCAGCTGTAGTAACACCAGAATGGTTTTCTCCAGCGTGAGGGTGATAATGTTCAACATCAGCAGCTGCAGCAGCAGCAGCACTATCATCAACAGGAGTAGTAGCACCTTCATCAGCAGGAGCAGCAGTAGCAGCAGCAGCAGCCGCAGCAAAAGCAGCAGCAGAAGCAGTAGCAGAAGCAGTAGCAGAAGCACTACCAGCAGTAGCAGCAGCAGCAGCAACAGCAACAGAAGCAGCAGCAAAAGCAGCAGCAGAAGCAGTAGCAGAAGCACTAGCAGCAGTAGCAGCAGCAGCAGCGACAGCAACAGAAGCAGCAGCAAAAGCAGCAGCAAAAGCAGCAACAGAAGCAGCAGCAAAAGCAGCAGCAGAAGCACTAGCAGCAGCAGCAGTAGGGAAATCAGGGGCTACACCATGTGGGTTGTAAGTAAAAGCAGCTGTGGTAGCATCTTGAACAGTAGGAAAAAAAGCTGAATTGTTGATCCTTTTCATATTCCTTAAAAACTGTATCTTAGTAGTTTTTTTACTCATGGTGAGGGTTGAAGAGAGAGTGTGAGTGAATGAAATTTTCTTTCTCCCTTATATACTCCTCTGGAGATAAGCCTCTTACTGTAGTTTAAATAAATGAAATGTGGCTTTTGGTTTAATCCACCTACTAACAAAGAGGAGGGGTAAAAAATTAAGGAATCTCATAATACCTTAATGAGCGAACCTTCCTTACACTTGTAAACCATATTCAGATGATTATCACAGCTTCTAACTTTTTGTAAGCCTACCAAATACAGTTATCACAATACCTTTCAACCTGTTTCTTGTCAACAGATCTAAAGATAAGATGCTACACAGAATACGAGCGATCACCCATAATCCGGATAAAAACTTGAATAGATGCAAGGAGGCTTTTAACATCTCTAACAATAGAGGTGTAACTTCCCCCTTTTTTCCCTCCCTTTAAAATACATGGCAATGTTGGGACAAGGATTTTACCATTTTTTTGATAGTTTCTCCTACCTTACACAACTTTAAAATTTAGTCACCAACATTTAATTTTAAAGATTTAGAGAATTTAACCTATACAAAAGTCGTAAAGACACATTCAAAATTTTCTCACAAACCAAAAAACTGACAGAGCCAGTGTATCAGCGTCAAGTCTAAAGCATGATATTATCTGTGGACATACAAGGAGCTGGATCCTGCATGCAACAACGGTGGTTATAGTGAAAATAAGTTTGAAAATATCTTCGAGAACACACTTCACATCAGTAGCCGCACAGTAATGTTATTCCCATTTTTACTGTGAAGTCGAGACATGGCACACAGCCGATGTGAAGGATTGACTTTTGTGTTTATAAGAAGTTAGTCAAAAAAAAAGATTTTTGGTGGCCATTTTTTGGAAGATGGGGTGGAATTGGAAAACTCTATACCAGTGACCTACCCCTTGTTGCACCTACTCCTATTACTTCTGTTGCTGTTGTACCTACTGCTACCACTGCTCCTGCTACACCCTATTTTATATACTACCTGAGGTAATCCCTTTTTCACCTGCCTTACACAAGAGTGCTTTGATGGTATTTACAAATAAGCTCCTCCCTTTGATATCTTTAATACCCAGGTGAAAAAGGGATTACCTCAGGTAGAGTAATTTGATGGTATTAACCCCTCCTCGCATGCATGACAATCTGTATACCCCTATTCCACGGAGCTTGGCCCAAAAATAAACCGTATTTCATCGAAACTCACAGATGTTTAGGGCCTCACAAGTACCCCTATTTTTCAAAAAGGCGGATATCTGTTGTAGATGCAACATTTTAATTTTACAATGACTTTGGGATTGTCTCCTCCTCCTCTCATCATCTGACCAACCCATGAAAGGTGAGGTGCATGTAAATAACTAATCCTTATAACACCTGTCCACCTGAGCAGTCTCCCCCTATCCCATCCTAACTGGTTGTTAATCCTATCTATTGCTCAGTACCTTTTGATTTAGTACAGTCATGTCTTTATAAACCAGCCACCTCCGTTTGAGAAAAAATTTGACTGGTTCTTGAATCGGCTGGTTCTCTTGATCCTGATTACAATAGAATTCAATGGATATAATCAAATTTGTTTGATGGCAAACGTGGCTGGTAAGTGAATCAAATGACCTATTGAAGACTGGTTTATAGAGACATGACTGTAGAAAGAAGTCTCTCTCTTCCATTTGTCAAACTTTCACAGCTGCCAGACCAACAGCGAGGGGCCATTACGGATCCAATATCACGTGATTAATAAATATAGTGTCGGTAAAGACGCGTTTCAGCTAGTAACGTCGGAACCGCTGCTGCTGTTGCTGCTGCTACTGCCGCTATTACTGCTACTGCATGGCCCCTGCATGCTGCTACTGCTGCTACCGCTGCTGCACCAGCAGCAGTAGCAGCAGCAACTTTCCGGCTAATAACAGCTAATAACGCTGGCTGGTAGCGACAATGCAGCAGCATGCAGTGGCAATGCAGCAGCAGTAATAGTGGTAGTATTTAGGTCATGTTACCATAGTAATCAAAATACTGTCCTCTAATTGGTTGAAAGGTAGTCACTAATCACCTAATTAGGTCAAGGGCATGGTCTATTATGAAAATGAGGGGTCAGGGTCAAGGTCACATCACCATATATGGGCAGGCCAACCCCTAATTAGGTCAAGGTCAAGGTCACATTACCATATATGGGCATGCACTACGAGGGGTCCAGGTCACCTGACCAAATGGAGGCCTCTGATTGGCTGCATCTTGGGTGAGTAATATCCAGTACTTAAATATAGTCCCGTTCCGATACACTATATACTAGTAGCAATGTACTAAACCATGACTACCATTTTACTTTGGAACTGAAAAAAAATTATGTAGGTGTGATAAAAAATCTAATGGGATTCCTACTATAAAATAAGGAGTTTTTGACTCACTTATTTTCATTTTTGCATAAACTGTCATGTATGACACCATTGATGTAATGAATTCAGAATCAAAGACTTCTCTCAAATAGATTTCATTTTACTTCAGAGCTGAAAAAAAAGGAAAGATGTTTAAGATTCCAATGGATTATAGGTGCTGAGTACACATGTCAGAATTAATTTGAAAGCTGCTAGCTATAAATCCTGTATAGTAATGGCCAGTTTAAGCGCCCTGGTCTCAAAATAACCAATCTCAAGCACTGAAAACAGAATTCAAATAAGCGCCTGTCTCAAATAACGGCCAGGGGTAGAGAGGTATTAAAATCACGGTATGGGTCATTTCATGGATGAGTTTGATCGATGTAAAATGAAGCATTACCAAGGCCGCAAGCAGAGCACTCAGTCATCTTTGTCTGGATCCATATATCAGGTCCATATATCAGGCACCAGTCACTGTGCACTACTGGGGAAGAGAATGCTAAAAAACCTTTATGACAAAAAGTCACTGACAGGACAAGTGGTGCTCTGCATGCAGCCTTCCATAATAGATGCATGTTTTATTGCCCACCTTAAAGGTTGTTGTTTTTCCGTCCCAATATGAGATGATCTGTATGCATGATGATTTCAGACCACCAGAAAAAGAAAATTCCCGTTGCGTTAAGGGCAAGAATTCATCCATGCTGCATGATACAGGGCTGTGATGTGTGTCCATGGGGCTGTACCAGTTCTGACCTCAGCCACCATTCAAATATCATTCAAGCAAGCAGGGCACTGTCTCTTTCCCTCACTCTCTAATTGAGAGAAACCCTTTTTAGGGGGTGGAATATGAGTCTGATTGAATCATTAGTGCTGAAAGTTAAATATTTTGATATTATCTACATATCTCAGAATGCACCCTAGCAAAACTGCCATCACAGTGCATGAATCCAGGTGCATATAAGTATTCGAAATGCCTGCTTACAACGAGTAACCAAGGGTAGTCAATCCGATGGGTTTAGGTCAACACACTCATCCAAGGGAGTGAAACTCATTACATAAGGTTGTTAGTGTGACAACCTTGGTGCTGACTACCTTGGGTCCTCAATCTGACTTCTCAAAGCTGTAGATTTGGGTATCATCAACTTGAGCACCTAAAGTCCTCAGCAGTGAAGACCTTCAGTTGAAAATTGAAGGCCTGACCATCAAACATGAGTGGCACATAGCTGCCATCTTGTGAGTTTGTTACATATTGTCAACAGGATGCTATAGACTCATACTGGGGAGATGTAGACTGAGGGATTTCACTCCCTGTAAGGTGCTGCCCCCTGTCTGTACCTCTTCTGATGACTATAGGTCCTTAATCTGATGAGTTTAAAGATCTGGAGGATTTTCAGTGTAGTAGAATGCTTATCAAAGGGTGTTTTCATAATGGACATGAGGGTGCTTAGAATGTTTCAGGTTTTATCCCTGATGTATCAAGCCCATGGTCTTCCTCATGAATGACACATTCAGTCAGTGACCTACTATGTCTCTATTAAAGGGGTCATGAGGATAGGTATATTGTTAGATAAGTTGGTGATGTACATTTCTCATCTTTCTATATTTCCCTATCTATTTAAAATGTAGATATCATTCTATAACTTGTATGTACGTTTATGTGAATTATGACAAATGATAGATACCCAGGACTGGGGGTAGGAGAAAGCATCACCATGGTCACACAATGAAGAGTTATTGGTGTCCCACAGATTCCCTTACCCTGGAGGCCTATCATTTTGTTGCAAGATCTTTGGTCAATGCACACCACCTCTCACATCCTTGTAACTGGTAAAAGGTGGGGTTGGGGGGCCTGTCAATAAGATTGTGCCTTACATGATAGGTATTTCTCATAATATTATATTACCTAATTTACTGCCAGCTTCAAGAATGTGTCCAAGTTCCATTCTTTAGTTTGTCCTAACCTAGGTGTGTTGGAGTCATTGGGATATGTAGATATGCACCAAACAGTATACTGTACAATAGTTTCAACCCACAGCGGGGCCAACAGCTACATTTACATATAAAGTAAATCGTACTTTTTATCAAGATCACATCAGAGCCCCTGTATCATTCCCACTTGTGGTGTCAGGAATTCTCATATGGCTACCAGTCCTTCCAGTTGTAAAAAGTGAAATGGCAATACAATGAGTGAGTCAGTTCAAGGGGGAAATGCAGAATTTTCCCTTACCCCACCCAAGCATCAGGTGTCCATATCATTCTGACATCCACAGCTAGAAATTGAATACAGAGCAAGTGTTGGCTGATTCCATAAAGCAGCTTTATTGTCAGCCTATAGAGTAATGACCCTACTGGGTGTAATGTAGCACGGCTCTAGTCAAAACACACTATCTCTGGTATGTATACATCAATAATTCTCTGTGTCACACTCAGAGTGTACTGTGTACTGCAGATAAAATAATAGGAGGCAACATTTTTCAAGGAAGATCATAATCAATACTAGTTGTCAATACAAACAGACAGGGCGTTCAATTGAATCTTTTCCTTTTAGCATGGGTTCTCTCTTAAGCGTTGGTTCCACAGCCATACAATCGGTCGGAATAGCCCTAATCCAACGATTTATAATATATCAAAAGTATAGAAAAAAATCGGTCGGATTAGTGCTAATCCGACCGATTTAGGTCTGTGGAACCAGCGCTTTACCAGATAGATCTGCTTCAGGTTAAAGCCCCTTATTTCTCTCAGGATATAATGCTTACACGATAGACACACCCAGCTGGTTTAATAACACAGTTTTACTGACCGTCAGACTACCACTATGTATGAGAACTACACTCTCATCTCAATCTTAGTAAGCTTCACAGTACTGCTTATATATGACCACAGCTATTTTCTTGGTGGACTAGAAAAATGCCAACAGCCTAATGAGAAGCTTAGAAAAATGCCAACAGACTAATGAGAAGCCTAGAAAAATGCCAACAGCCTTATGAAAAGCCTAGAAAAGTGCCAACAGCCTAATGAAAAACCTAGAAAAATGCCAACAGCCTAATGAGAAGCCTAGGAAAATGCCAACAGCCTAATGAGAAGCCTAGAAAAATGCCAACAGCCTAATGAGAAGCCTAGAAAAATGCCAACAGCCTAATGTGAAGCCTAGAAGAACAGCCTAATGAGAAGGCATGGCTAGGTGTATGGTAACATTTGTTGCAACATCATAACTCCTTCCCAGCAAATTGTCGTGACTCCTTGTCAACCTGTGTGAAGTGGCTCACACATGTCGCTAGATGGAACACGGCGTCGCTATAGCACAAGATCACCAGGAATAGCAATGGTGGTGATCACATGGCCTCACCTCAGATGGCGAGGATGGTGATCACTCAGACTCACCAGGGATGGCGACGCGGGTGATCACTCACCTCGCTAGATGAAACACACACCTCGTCATAGCACATGTTCACCAGGGATGGCGAGGATCGTGATCACTCATCTTCACCAGGAATGGCGACATGAGTGATCACTCATCCTCACCAGGGATGGCGACATGAGTGATCACTCACTTCGCTAGATGAGACACAAACCACGTCATAATGCACATTCACCATGGATGGCAAGGATTGTGATCAGTCACCTCGCTAGATAAAATGCGTACCTCATGATAGCACAGGTTCACCACGGTTGGCGAGGATCGTGATGACTCACACTCACCAGGGATGGCAAGGCGGTTGATCACTCACCTCGCTAGATGAAACGCGCACCACGTCATAGCGCAGGTTCACCATGGATGGCGAGAGTGGTGATCACTCAGACTCACCAGTGATGGCGATGCTGGTGATCACTCACCTTGTTAGATGAAAAGCTCATGATCATCGACATTGGTAATCATGCAGCCTCACATCTGCCAGATCAAAGTATGTTTTGCCAGAGAAGGTATTGCCATATGTATATTCCCTCTAACCACAGACAAGGTGTTCATGTTGATATTTCCCTATGTATTTTTCCTGTAACCAGAGAAAAGGTGTTTATGGATAGTTGCTTTCATTTTAGAGATACCTCTATCTAAATTCAATTGATATTCTCTCTATATAATCTTGTTTGATTTAACTCTGAAGTATTACATGGAAATCAGTGTGAAACAAAGCACATTTGATACGTATGGGACTTCTACTTCATGCCCACACTTCCTAGATAGGCTACATGTTGAACAGTGGTGCTGTCTCAACAACTTTGGCAATGGTGGTGATAAGTTGCCACTGTGAGTGAGAGTGAGTGACAGATGATGCAATCCTCAGAGAGCATTGACTTGGAGTGACACAAATTCACATATTGAGTGAGACCAATGTTGGCAATGGTGGTGATAAGTCGCCATTTTGAGAGAAGATTGACTAGGAGTGATACACACTCACGCAGTGAGTGAGAGCCATGTGGCAATGCAGGTGAAAAGTTGCCATTCTGAATGAGAGTTGACAAACAGTGGCACATATTGACGGAGTGAGTGAGATCCATGTTGGCGATGGTGGTGATAAGTCACCATGCTTTGTGAGGGATGACAAGGGGTGGCACATACTCACGCAGTGAGTGAGATCATGTTGGCGACTGTTGTGATAAATCGCCATGCCATGTGAGACTGACACACAGTGGCGAAAGATGACGCAGTGAGTTATCACTCAGAAAGGAGTCACCATTGATGACCAATCATGGCGACAGATAACGACAATTTGCTGGGTTATTTCAATTTCAATGAAGTCAACTATTAATAACAGCATTGCCAGTGATCTACTTACAATATTTAGGGAAAAGGACTCTTTGGTAAAGACTGCTATAATACAGTTATAATGCAGTTTACGCCTCCCATGTAGCCCACCCTGACTCCAGTCTGGTGTGGCCACAGTATGACTGCTGCCTGTGTTCACCCTACATCTCCTGCGGGGGTTCCAGATTATACCCATCCAGTGATTCATTCTATACATCTCAGTGTATTGCAGGGTAGGTATTCATTTCATTATGGAAAATCTACTGGTTATTCATCCTCAGCTGACCATTTGTATCTCTGAAGTACAACTATACAGGGTTACATAAATGACACATAGAGTGCTAATCCATAGATGTTGTGACATTTGTGTACTACATTTGGTGCAGCAGGTTCTAAAATGTCAATAGAGGCTGAATTACGTACTCGACTAAAAACATCCCATTCACAGTGTATAGACTGCAGGGCAGTCAGGACAAAACGATAACATACTCACAGCCCCAATCCTTTTTTGTACGCTAAGCAGTCACTACCCACTAGACTGGAAAGATAACAGAATACTAGAAATGTCAATAAGGGAACAATAACTTCTTATGACATCTAGCAGGGAATGTGACTTAAGGCATTAAAAAAGGGGGACCTGTATGTAGAAACGTTGAATTAGCACTTAAGCATCATCTTCAAGAGTTTAAAAAAAAAATATCTCATGATTAAAAAATCAAGTAGTCTAGAGACACTTTAGAATTGAAGGATTTGGAGTTAGATAAAAGAAATTATGAATGAAGAAAAACTCTTTTTTATTTTGATTTAAAACACAGTTGTAGTTCCAAGCACAAATGTATGTCACAGAATTTCCACGATCAATTCAATTCACCAATAGACTTTTCATAGTGCCTCTGTCAGCCTTTCTGATTGAATGCTATGATGCGTAGGCTTGGCTGACTGGTCTCTTAGCATTATGAAGTATGGGTGAAGACCCTCATACCTAATAAGGCTATCTTCTACCATTTATGCCCTAGGCTAAAATAAACCTTACAGCATCAATTGTGTCTCGGGGTTCCAACTTTACTTTGGGAGAGCTAGGATTGGGATTAGTGGTCAGGAGTCATGGCAGCACGGCTTATTACCTTCTCTGTATAGATGGTATATGGACATTCTCTACTAAGAATGATGTCCTAGAATTATATCATACATATTGGTAAAGGTTTTCACCCCTGTTTTGGGCCTCGTGTGGGGCCCGAGAGATACCCTATTTAAACTGCTATAGCAGGAATAGCATAAGTCACAGGCCAATATCCTTATAGCTGGTTGTGGACAAGCTCATAAGGGGGGATTCAACTTTCTATGCATATCTGGCTCAGGACTGATGGATTTACAAACTCAGTGTTACTTAATAACACTTTATTAAATTGAAAGCCTTATATCTGGGCATATTGGAAAGGTTCATTCAAGGATTAAACTCCCAGGGGTTCAGTTTTATAGCCCACGGCATAAAACCCTTAGAAAACCTTTCAGCGTTGGTCACACTTTTAGATATAACATCAAAACTACACTGAGTAATACTTGGATTGTCATCAAATGCTGTCTCAATAATAATATAGTAGTTTAAGTTGACCAAAAATCAAAAACCAGGGATCTATACCTTTGGATTTACGGGTCTTGTTTAATATAGCACGAGATGTACAATTTGGTGATAATCAATCCACAATTTTAACTTTACCCTCAGTTTATCAAAACTCATCATATTCTCTTGAAGATTACTCTGCTTTATAATAGGCCGACATATGCAAATTTGCCCCTTTTTTTTAAGCCCCATATGTTTTCTATCAAATAGGATTAGAATAAAGAAGAATGGTGCTTTAAATATTTTTGCTGTAGCTCCCAGAAGCCAAAAAGGACCAGATACATCATAAGTTGAATCCCCCTATAAGCTATACAATATAAAGTACAAATAAGAGGGATACACCGTGTGATATTAGGTTCATAATGTTTGACCAAAGGCTTGGTGAGTTCCGTAGGTGATCGCCTCAGGGCCTAATATTTCACATTTACTATAAATACTAAAAAAGCATAGAGTCTCCATCTAAATTCAATCCTACCATGAACTAACATGTTTACTCAACATATAAAAAAAAATAATAAAGGACTGATACATGTAATACATGCTAAATATGCATATACTGCTGAGGGGTAGGGTATCTCTCGGGCCCCACATATATTTGAGGTAGTCAACCTTGGTCCAGTGCCCTGGATCTAAAAATGATATTTAACCTACCCACAAATATAGATACTGAACCCGAAGTCCTGTACTATATGTACCCTAAAACCTTTTAGGCTGGTTCAGAATTAATTTTGGACCCCCTGGCAGCCAAAATAAGGAAAATTCATGAGTATTGGTCGTATATAACATTGATGCAGCATGTTCATTGTTTTTATGATATTTGAAAAGAGCTCTGTCAATTAATTCATCAGAAACACATTGATGCATTAGATTTTAATGGCAAGTTTAATATTGTTGTGTAGGGTTATCAAATGCTGCACTCCTAAAGTATAGACCATTATAGGGTAATTTCAGACATTTAGGACAGTCCTAAATTATAGACCATTATAGGGTAATTTCAGACATTTAGGACAGAGTGTCGACAGAATTCACCACCCTTATTGTTCAAGGAAAGGGTCCTTTGACATGACAACTCTGGACAACTCACAAGGCCTTCTGAGTCATGCAGGTCGTGTCTAGCCATTCTATGGCTCCTAGCTGGGTCCTTTCTCCAATGCCTCAGGCCACTGCAGTACTCCTACAGACAGTAGATGTTTGGCTGGTTCCCGGCCCCACCTCTCTCGGTCGGTATGGGGCAGGTAGCTAGCAATATAGGACATCTCCAATCATTGGCAAAGTACAAAGGCTTGGTATAGGCAAGTGAGGCACTCGCATGTGCATGCCCATGCGAGTGCCTCACTTGCCTATACCAAGCCTTTGTACTTTGCCAATGCTTAAAAAATGATATGCAAATCATAATATGTAATAATGAGATTCTGTGACGTCACAAGCTCTAGGAGAGATCGTGACGTTACGAGGTCAGTTGGTAGCTACCTGCCCCATACCGACCGAGAGAGGTGGGGCCAGGAACCAGCCAAAGTATATGTATGAGGTGACACCCCTGAGAGCTGAAAGGTTTTTATTGCTTTGACAGTTCTACCTGAAGTCAGTGGGGTTTAACTCCAATGACCTGCATCTAATGTGGCTTTCTGCCATTATTCAGAGCCAGACAGTGTTACATCCCACCAACATTGTAAAACAGCTAATGTGCCCTAAGGCTCTCTGTAGTAATGTTTTCAAGGCCTCTGCATGAGTCACAATGAGGGATTCTGTAGCGGCCATGTTTAACTGAAGAGGTAATTGTTGTCACACTGCTTCACTCTCGTCATGCACGCCAGATGTTAGTCTATTCTTTGAACAGGTTCATGTCCTCAGTACATGCAGGCAAAGGTGTGTTTGTTTGACATTAACTGTACGTGCAGTTTTGGTGCCTTCTTACACTAAGTGCAATGTGTGAGGCAGGAACCTGCCAACAGGTGCTAAAACCCATATATGGCCCCATACTAGTGCTCCTTTTATTGGTTAGGTTTACTATTCACCTTGTCCTTACATAATATAAGCCCCTTGTATCTTGTCTAAACTGCTAATCAGATCCTATGGCACAGAGCCATTGTTGAATGTACCAAGTACCATAATGAAAGAAAGCATTTCATCAAAGCTTATTTTCAATGATATATTTCAAGTCATTTTTCACACAAAGTTGCATCATCACTACAAATTAAGACGTGAAATGAACATTCCTAAGTTTTATGCCCCTGACATCTTAGTATCTCTAATATTACTCACTAGTTTTTTGAGTGAACACATTACCCAGCAAATTAGTGTGAGGGTGGGTGAGCTAGTGTAAGGGGGTCACACTTAGAGTCCAAAACGTGCACCAAGTGCCAGCATGAGTTAGACTCAATGTGACTCAATCTCACACCTTGTGTACAGACTCAGACAGGCTCAAGTTCACACAATGAGTGAGACTCATAGTGACTCAAACTGGCACCTTGTGTTAGACCCACAGTGACTCAAACTGACACATTGAGTTAGACCCACAGTGACTCTTATTGGCACTATGTGGGTACTTTTTATTTAGGGTGGGGGGGATCTAATATATTACTTTAATTCTTTATTATTTTTAAAACATCAATTTAACTGCTCCTTCCTCCACAGTAGCACTCATGTCAGGGTATATGTGGTTCTTCCACAATAGCACTCATCTGCTATCTTCCTCCTTAGTGTGAAACAACTGTCTTGTGATTCCAAAGGGTTTCCTCTTCTTAGGACATACCTGTTAAAGAAGCAATCAGCCCTACAGGAGAATGGTGGTGATATACACAGCATGAATAGTGCATGAACATATCACTAGCAATAACCATCAAGCCTTAGAATACAGAATTTAGAGAACTACCTACCTTACATCCTCTATCCAGTAGATGTCTGTTGTAACTGCTTCTATCATGGACAAAGAACCTTTGATTTTGAAAATGGACCAATCAGAGAGGAGCATAGCATCACACCATACTCCAAGGACCAATCAGAGAAGAGCACATGGTATCACAGTATACACTGAGTGTCAGTTTGAGTGACCATGTGTGAGGATGTGTGACTGTGTGTGAACATGTGTAAGGTAGAGTGAGAATTCTTGCCCAAACCTCCCTCATGCATAGACCCTCCATTATCACCCAATGAGAAGTATTTTAGCTTAATTCTCAGAATTCCTACCATCTTGTCATGAATACATAACATCTTTCTGTTCTCTGTAGATACTAGTTTCTTATACAGCTCAGAACATAGGCATACATTAATCCATAGTTATATAAATTCTAGGTTCACTTAGTTCAGTGCTATGTCCCATAGAGAAATCAAATGATAAAAATATAATAGCAAAACCACATTCCTAGACATCAATATGTTTTCATTGATGTTTTAAAACATTGCCTATACCAATGGCTCTATTGAGGATGTTCACCAAAATCAATGATCTCCATACATATCATGTCACCTTTCCATGGTACAAAACAGTAGGGGTATCTAGAGTTCTCATATAGTCTGTCAGTGCTCATACTTGAGTGAGGATGAGTGACATTAGTGGCACCTTACACTAAACTGGCTCATCCTAACACATTGAGTTATAAATGAGAATACCCTAACACAAGTCCTCCCTCATCCTCACACTACCCAACTCAATAGTCTACTTAGACTTGGGTGAGTATGAGTGAGCATGTGTTAGACATGAGCTAGGTCACGCAGAGGTCGCTCAATCTAACACCTAGTGTCTGAGCGCAAAGTGACCTCGCTCACCTTCACACAAGCTCATCCTAGCTGACTCTAATTTGCTGGGTACTGATGTCCCCAGACTGTCTGTAACAGACAAACCTCCTAGGGAAGTGTGCATGGGCTGTTGAGACTTTGCACACCGTCCTTGCTATTCCTATTGTCAATGGGAACAGTGATTGGTTTGCCGCAGGATAGAGCTTGTCGTGGTCGGAGAAGGAAAACAATCATTCCTCCTTGATTCAGTCATGGTCAGTGTGTCATTTGTTGGTCTAACGTAGATTGTATGTATAACTAACTCAAAGGAATCAAGACCAAGTTTAGTGAGAACACCATGCTTCTCAAGTCATAGGCGTGCATCATTTAATTTGAATAGAGAAAGAGATTAATACTCTCAAATCTCGACGCTTATGTGCTTAGGATCTGAGCATCTTTAATCCTAACCCCAATTTCTTGTTGTGCGCAGTGTAACTGTAGACTAATCCCCTCCAGCTGCATTGGTGGCCGTGATTTGCTGTGACTTAATGCTAGGTTCCGCTCACTCCTATTACAAATGTTGAAGCTGATTGGTTTGCCTGAGGTTACAGAATTCTGTGGTTTGAGAAGGAACCAATTCAGGGTCAGTGGGTCAGCTTTATCTATGTGGTTGTTCTTCAATCAAAGCAACGATTGGTTAGTGTTAATGCAAGTGACCCAAATTCTAGCTGAGTGCCTTTTGTAAATTCATAAATTTGTTTGCGACCTTTTTCTTTTAAGGATAAAAACTTGGAGTAAATAGAAGTAGGGTCTGTATAAAGGGAACAAAGAAGAAGACTTGCTCAAGATACTTGTTATAGCAGGAAAGAAGCCACATAACTCCACAATAATCTGTCGCCAGATTGGTCATCAATGGTGACTCCTTTTTGAGTGATAACTCATTCTGTCATCTTTCGCCCCTGTGTGTCGGACTCACATGGCATAGCAGTTGCTATTCCTGGTGATCTTGTGCTATAACGAAGTCGTGTTCCATCTAGCTACATGTGTAAGCCACTTCAGACAGGTTGACGAGGACTCGCAACAATTTGCTGGGAAAGGACTGGTGAGGTGTGTCACAGGTCAATACCAAGTACATAGGGCAATCTGTAGCCCTTATAGCTCCTTATATGAGAGTGTCTTAACACTTTGCTTGCAAATTCAGTGCTTCAACATTATTAAACAAGTAGTTGATAGATATTCCATGACGCGTGGGTTTTTTTGAACAAGTAATCAATCGTGTGTGTAAGCAAAGGCTAATAACACTCGGCCTACGGCCTCGTGTCATTATCCTTCACTAACACACACTCGTCATGAATTATCCATTGACTACTTATTTTATACCACGAAACCAATAAATAATCAATAGAATACCAATAAATTCAAGTTGAAAACAAAAATTATTCCCCCTCCCCGGGACTCAATCGAAGCCAGCCATAGTGTGTGTACACAGGTACATAGACCTCATCGCCGTATACGCAGTGGACAGCGACAGCCCCCGTCTCGGCTAGGCTTGGCAGCGGCACACGGTGAAAAATAGTGTACACACACCTTGTCGCCCGGCAGCGGACAGCTGAAGCTTTGAATGCCTCTCGCGGTTATGTTTGTGTACACGGCGAAAAAAGATGCGCCAAGACCGTGTTACTTACTGTTAGACTAGATATACACCTCGTCACCCGGCAGCGGACAGAGACAGCGCACACGGCGAAAAAAGATGCGCCCGGACAGTGTTACTAACTGTTAGACTAGATATACACCTCGTCGCCCAGCAGCGGTCTCGGCTTGGCTATGTTTGAATGCGTCCCACGGTTATGGTAGTGGTCAGCCCGCAGTCGTCGCCTGCCTGGCCTTTGTATCATATCCAGAACTGGTTATAGCCAGCCCCTACCTGTCAGTCCCTGTGGTGCAATGCATAGGGAGTCGGATTAGGGATCTGAGACTGCAGGTTCAAGCCCTGCCCTGGCCATGAAATTTCATGGGTTTTAGGGACATGTAAGGTGTGCAGGTTATCCATGGATAACTGCACAGGTTGCCTGTTATCCTTGGATAACCGCACACCTTACAAAAGTCATGCTACAGCATTCATGCTGTGCAATTCAACAGGTATGTGCATAGGAATATCCAGCAAAAAGCACTGAGTAACCCAGAAATCGTGGTACAACAAATGATATTAAATGAGGGCTGCGGTTCGTTTCTTTTCTTTCTGTTTCCCCATAAGATTGCTAGGTATTTGGTTCTGCTAAACGTCATATTCATGTGGTGGGGTCCATGTGGTACTGTGAAGAGCTGCACGCAATAGAAAGTTATAAATCACATCTGGATCTGGCGTATCTTGCCTACCAGCAGTATACAGCCAAGGGAGTATCCATGTTACGTTCTATTGTTTCACCATTCCTATAAATTATCCATCAGATAAAGCGTAGGTTGCCAATAAAGTGCCTCTATACAGCGCAACACCCATCCAATCAGTTAACCTGAATTACTACTGGCCAAAACTGTGCAGCATACCAGCTGCACGTTAACCCTATAAGGACTGCTGATGCAGCAGTGCATCATGACGTCAGCATGATACACCAGCTGCACGTTAACCCTATAAGGACTGCTGATGTAGCAGTACATCATGACATCAGCATGATGCACCAGCTGCACGTTAACCCTATAAGGACTGCTGATGCAGCAGTGCATCATGACGTCAGCATGATGCACCAGCTGCACGTTAACCCTATAAGGACTGCTAATGCAACAGTGCATCATGACATCAGCATGATACACCAGCTGCACGTTAACCCTTTAAGGACTGCTGATGCAGCAGTGCATCATGACGTCAGCATGATACACCAGCTGCACGTTAACCCTATAAGGACTGCTGATGCAGCAGTGCATCATGACGTCAGTATGATACACCAGCTGCACGTTAACCCTATAAGGACTGCTAATGCAGCAGTGCATCATGATGTCAGCATGATGCACCAGCTGCACGTTAACCCTATAAGGACTGCTAATGCAGCAGTACATCATGACGTCAGCATGATACACCAGCTACACGTTAACCCTATAAAGACTGCTAATGTAGTAGTGCATCATGACGTCAGCATGATACACCAGCTGCACATTAACCCTACAAGGACGGCTAATGCAGTAGTGCATCATGATGTCAGCATGATGCACCAGCTGCACGTTAACCCTATAAGGACTGCTAATCCAGCAGTGCATCATGATGTCAGCATGATGCACCAGCTGCACGTTAACCCTATAAGGACTGTTAATGTAGCAGTAAATCATGACGTCAGCATGATACACCAGCTGCACGTTAACCCTATAAGGACTGTTAATGTAGCAGTAAATCATGACGTCAGCATGATACACCAGCTGCACGTTAACCCTATAAGGACTGCTGATGCAGCAGTGCATCATGACGTCAGTATGATACACCAGTTGCATGTTAACCCTATAAGGACTGCTAATGCAGCAGTGCATCATGATGTCAGCATGATGCACCAGCTGCACGTTAACCCTATAAGGACTGCTAATCCAGCAGTGCATCATGACGTCAGCATGATACACCAGCTGCACGTTAACCCTATAAGGACTGTTAATGTAGCAGTACATCATGACGTCAGCATGATGCGCCAGCTGCACGTTAACCCTATAAGGACTGCTGATGTAGCAGTAAATCATGACATCAGCATGATGCACCAGCTGCACATTAACCCTATAAGGACTGCTAATGCAGCAGTGCATCATGACGTTAGTATGATGCACCAGCTGCACGTTAACCCTATAAGGACTGTTAATCCAGCAGTGCATCATGACGTCAGCATGATACACCAGCTGCACCTTAACCCTATAAGGAGTGTTAATGTAGCAGTACATCATGACGTCAGCATGATGCACCAGCTGCACGTTAACCCTATAAGGACTGCTGATGCAGTAGTACATCATGACGTCACCATAATACACCAGCTGCACATTAACCCTATAAAGACTGCTAATGTAGCAGTACATCATGACGTCAGCATGATGCACCAGCTGCACGTTAACCCTATAAGGACTGCTAATGCAGCAGTACATCATGACGTCAGCATGATGCACCAGCTGTATGTTAACCCTATAAGGACTGCTAATGTAGCAGTAAATCATGACGTCAGCATGATACACCAGCTGTATGTTAACCCTATAAGGACTGCTAATGTAGCAGTACATCATGACGTCAGCATGATACACCAGCTGAACGTTAACCCTATAAGGACTGCTAATGCAGTAGTGCATCATGACGTCAGCATGATACACCAGCTGCACGTTAACCCTATAAGGACTGTTAATGCAGCAGTGCATCATGACGTCAGCATGATGCACCAGCTGCACGTTAACCCTATAAGGACTGCTAATGCAACAGTGCATCATGACATCAGCATGATACACCAGCTGCACGTTAACCCTTTAAGGACTGCTGATGCAGCAGTGCATCATGACGTCAGCATGATACACCAGCTGCACGTTAACCCTATAAGGACTGCTGATGCAGCAGTGCATCATGACGTCAGTATGATACACCAGCTGCACGTTAACCCTATAAGGACTGCTAATGCAGCAGTGCATCATGATGTCAGCATGATGCACCAGCTGCACGTTAACCCTATAAGGACTGCTAATCCAGCAGTGCATCATGATGTCAGCATGATGCACCAGCTGCACGTTAACCCTATAAGGACTGCTAATCCAGCAGTGCATCATGATGTCAGCATGATGCACCAGCTGCACGTTAACCCTATAAGGACTGTTAATGTAGTAGTAAATCATGACGTCAGCATGATACACCAGCTGCACGTTAACCCTATAAGGACTGTTAATGTAGCAGTAAATCATGACGTCAGCATGATACACCAGCTGCACGTTAACCCTATAAGGACTGCTGATGCAGCAGTGCATCATGACGTCAGTATGATACACCAGTTGCATGTTAACCCTATAAGGACTGCTAATGCAGCAGTGCATCATGATGTCAGCATGATGCACCAGCTGCACGTTAACCCTATAAGGACTGCTAATCCAGCAGTGCATCATGACGTCAGCATGATACACCAGCTGCACGTTAACCCTATAAGGACTGTTAATGTAGCAGTACATCATGACGTCAGCATGATGCACCAGCTGCACGTTAACCCTATAAGGACTGCTGATGTAGCAGTAAATCATGACATCAGCATGATGCACCAGCTGCACATTAACCCTATAAGGACTGCTAATGCAGCAGTGCATCATGACGTTAGTATGATGCACCAGCTGCACGTTAACCCTATAAGGACTGTTAATCCAGCAGTGCATCATGACGTCAGCATGATACACCAGCTGCACCTTAACCCTATAAGGAGTGTTAATGTAGCAGTACATCATGACGTCAGCATGATGCACCAGCTGCACGTTAACCCTATAAGGACTGCTGATGCAGTAGTACATCATGACGTCACCATAATACACCAGCTGCACATTAACCCTATAAAGACTGCTAATGTAGCAGTACATCATGACGTCAGCATGATGCACCAGCTGCACGTTAACCCTATAAGGACTGCTAATGCAGCAGTACATCATGACGTCAGCATGATGCACCAGCTGTATGTTAACCCTATAAGGACTGCTAATGTAGCAGTAAATCATGACGTCAGCATGATACACCAGCTGTATGTTAACCCTATAAGGACTGCTAATGTAGCAGTACATCATGACGTCAGCATGATACACCAGCTGAACGTTAACCCTATAAGGACTGCTAATGCAGTAGTGCATCATGACGTCAGCATGATACACCAGCTGCACGTTAACCCTATAAGGACTGTTAATGCAGCAGTGCATTATGACGTCAGCATGATGCACCAGCTGCACGTTAACCCTATAAGGACTGCTAATGCAACAGTGCATCATGACATCAGCATGATACACCAGCTGCACGTTAACCCTTTAAGGACTGCTGATGCAGCAGTGCATCATGACGTCAGCATGATACACCAGCTGCACGTTAACCCTATAAGGACTGCTGATGCAGCAGTGCATCATGACGTCAGTATGATACACCAGCTGCACGTTAACCCTATAAGGACTGCTAATGCAGCAGTGCATCATGATGTCAGCATGATGCACCAGCTGCACGTTAACCCTATAAGGACTGCTAATCCAGCAGTGCATCATGATGTCAGCATGATGCACCAGCTGCACGTTAACCCTATAAGGACTGCTAATCCAGCAGTGCATCATGATGTCAGCATGATGCACCAGCTGCACGTTAACCCTATAAGGACTGTTAATGTAGCAGTAAATCATGACGTCAGCATGATACACCAGCTGCACGTTAACCCTATAAGGACTGTTAATGTAGCAGTAAATCATGACGTCAGCATGATACACCAGCTGCACGTTAACCCTATAAGGACTGCTGATGCAGCAGTGCATCATGACGTCAGTATGATACACCAGTTGCATGTTAACCCTATAAGGACTGCTAATGCAGCAGTGCATCATGATGTCAGCATGATGCACCAGCTGCACGTTAACCCTATAAGGACTGCTAATCCAGCAGTGCATCATGACGTCAGCATGATACACCAGCTGCACGTTAACCCTATAAGGACTGTTAATGTAGCAGTACATCATGACGTCAGCATGATGCACCAGCTGCACGTTAACCCTATAAGGACTGCTGATGTAGCAGTAAATCATGACATCAGCATGATGCACCAGCTGCACATTAACCCTATAAGGACTGCTAATGCAGCAGTGCATCATGACGTTAGTATGATGCACCAGCTGCACGTTAACCCTATAAGGACTGTTAATCCAGCAGTGCATCATGACGTCAGCATGATACACCAGCTGCACCTTAACCCTATAAGGAGTGTTAATGTAGCAGTACATCATGACATCAGCATGATGCACCAGCTGCACGTTAACCCTATAAGGACTGCTGATGCAGTAGTACATCATGACGTCACCATAATACACCAGCTGCACATTAACCCTATAAAGACTGCTAATGTAGCAGTACATCATGACGTCAGCATGATGCACCAGCTGCACGTTAACCCTATAAGGACTGCTAATGCAGCAGTACATCATGACGTCAGCATGATGCACCAGCTGTATGTTAACCCTATAAGGACTGCTAATGTAGCAGTAAATCATGACGTCAGCATGATACACCAGCTGTATGTTAACCCTATAAGGACTGCTAATGCAGCAGTACATCATGACGTCAGCATGATACACCAGCTGAACGTTAACCCTATAAGGACTGCTAATGCAGTAGTGCATCATGACGTCAGCATGATACACCAGCTGCACGTTAACCCTATAAGGACTGCTAACGCAGCAGTACATCATGACGTCAGCATGATACACCAGCTACACGTTAACCCTATAAAGACTGCTAATGTAGCAGTGCATCATGACATCAGCATGATACACCAGCTGCACATTAACCCTACAAGGACGGCTAATGCAGTAGTGCATCATGACGTCAGCATGATACACCAGCTGCACGTTAACCCTATAAGGACTGTTAATGTAGCAGTACATCATGACGTCAGCATGATGCACCAGCTGCACGTTAACCCTATAAGGACTGCTGATGTAGCAGTAAATCATGACATCAGCATGATGCACCAGCTGCACATTAACCCTATAAGGACTGCTAATGCAGCAGTGCATCATGACGTTAGTATGATGCACCAGCTGCACGTTAACCCTATAAGGACTGTTAATCCAGCAGTGCATCATGACGTCAGCATGATACACCAGCTGCACCTTAACCCTATAAGGAGTGTTAATGTAGCAGTACATCATGACATCAGCATGATGCACCAGCTGCACGTTAACCCTATAAGGACTGCTGATGCAGTAGTACATCATGACGTCACCATAATACACCAGCTGCACATTAACCCTATAAAGACTGCTAATGTAGCAGTACATCATGACGTCAGCATGATGCACCAGCTGCACGTTAACCCTATAAGGACTGCTAATGCAGCAGTACATCATGACGTCAGCATGATGCACCAGCTGTATGTTAACCCTATAAGGACTGCTAATGTAGCAGTAAATCATGACGTCAGCATGATACACCAGCTGTATGTTAACCCTATAAGGACTGCTAATGTAGCAGTACATCATGACGTCAGCATGATACACCAGCTGAACGTTAACCCTATAAGGACTGCTAATGCAGTAGTGCATCATGACGTCAGCATGATACACCAGCTGCACGTTAACCCTATAAGGACTGCTAACGCAGCAGTACATCATGACGTCAGCATGATACACCAGCTACACGTTAACCCTATAAAGACTGCTAATGTAGCAGTGCATCATGACATCAGCATGATACACCAGCTGCACATTAACCCTACAAGGACGGCTAATGCAGTAGTGCATCATGACGTCAGCATGATACACCAGCTGCACGTTAACCCTATAAGGACTGCTAATGCAGTAGTATATCATGACATCAGCATGATGCACCAGCTGCACGTTAACCCTATAAGGACTGCTAATACATTAGTGCATCATGACGTCAGCATGATACACCAGCTGCACGTTAACCCTATAAGGACTGCTAATGCAGCAGTAAATCATGACATCAGCATGATGCACCAGCTGCACGTTAACCCAATAAGGACTGCTAATACATTAGTGCATCATGACGTCAGCATGATACACCAGCTGCACGTTAACCCTATAAGGACTGCTAATGCAGCAGTGCATCATGACGTCAGCATGATACAACAGCTGCACATTAACCCTATAAGGACTGCTAATGCAGCAGTGCATCATGACGTCAGCATGATACACCAGCTGCATGTTAACCCTATAAGGACTGCTAATGCAGCAGTGCATCATGACATCAGCATGATACACCAGCTGCACGTTAACCCTATAAGGACTGCCACTGCAGCAGTGCATCATGACATCAGCATGATGCACCAGCTGCACGTTAACCCTATAAGGACTGCTAATACATTAGTGCATCATGACGTCAGCATGATACACCAGCTGCACGTTAACCCTATAAGGACTGCTAATGCAGCAGTAAATCATGACATCAGCATGATGCACCAGCTGCACGTTAACCCAATAAGGACTGCTAATACATTAGTGCATCATGACGTCAGCATGATACACCAGCTGCACGTTAACCCTATAAGGACTGCTAATGCAGCAGTGCATCATGACGTCAGCATGATACAACAGCTGCACATTAACCCTATAAGGACTGCTAATGCAGCAGTGCATCATGACGTCAGCATGATACACCAGCTGCATGTTAACCCTATAAGGACTGCTAATGCAGCAGTGCATCATGACATCAGCATGATACACCAGCTGCACGTTAACCCTATAAGGACTGCCACTGCAGCAGTGCATCATGACATCAGCATGATGCACCAGCTGCACGTTAACCCTATAAGGACTGCTAATGCAGCAGTGCATCATGACGTCAGCATGATACACCAGCTGCACATTATCCCTATAAGGACTGCTGATGCAGCAGTGCATCATGACGTCAGCATGATACACCAGCTGCACGTTAACCCTATAAGGACTGCTGATGTAGCAGTACATCATGACATCAGCATGATGCACCAGCTGCACGTTAACCCTATAAGGACTGCTGATGCAGCAGTGCATCATGACGTCAGCATGATGCACCAGCTGCACGTTAACCCTATAAGGACTGCTAATGCAACAGTGCATCATGACATCAGCATGATACACCAGCTGCACGTTAACCCTTTAAGGACTGCTGATGCAGCAGTGCATCATGACGTCAGTATGATACACCAGCTGCACGTTAACCCTATAAGGACTGCTGATGCAGCAGTGCATCATGACGTCAGTATGATACACCAGCTGCACGTTAACCCTATAAGGACTGCTAATGCAGCAGTGCATCATGACGTCAGCATGATGCACCAGCTGCACGTTAACCCTATAAGGACTGCTAATCCAGCAGTGCATCATGATGTCAGCATGATGCACCAGCTGCACGTTTACCCTATAAGGACTGCTAATCCAGCAGTGCATCATGATGTAAGCATGATGCACCAGCTGCACGTTAACCCTATAAGGACTGTTAATGTAGCAGTAAATCATGACGTCAGCATGATACACCAGCTGCACGTTAACCCTATAAGGACTGCTGATGCAGCAGTGCATCATGACGTCAGTATGATACACCAGTTGCACGTTAACCCTATAAGGACTGCTAATGCAGCAGTGATTCATGATGTCAGCATGATGCACCAGCTGCACGTTAACCCTATAAGGACTGCTAATCCAGCAGTGCATCATGACGTCAGCATGATGCACCAGCTGCACGTTAACCCTATAAGGACTGCTAATGCAACAGTGCATCATGACATCAGCATGATACACCAGCTGCACGTTAACCCTTTAAGGACTGCTGATGCAGCAGTGCATCATGACGTCAGCATGATACACCAGCTGCACGTTAACCCTATAAGGACTGCTGATGCAGCAGTGCATCATGACGTCAGTATGATACACCAGCTGCACGTTAACCCTATAAGGACTGCTAATGCAGCAGTGCATCATGATGTCAGCATGATGCACCAGCTGCACGTTAACCCTATAAGGACTGCTAATCCAGCAGTGCATCATGATGTCAGCATGATGCACCAGCTGCACGTTAACCCTATAAGGACTGCTGATGTAGCAGTACATCATGACGTCAGCATGATACACCAGCTGCACGTTAACCCTATAAGGACTGCTGATGTAGCAGTGCATCATGGCGTCAGCATGATACACCAGCTGCACGTTAACCCTATAAGGACTGCTGATGCAGCAGTAAATCATGACATCAGCATGATACACCAGCTGCACGTTAACCCTATAAGGACTGTTAATGCAGCAGTGCATCATGACATCAGCATGATGCACCAGCTGCACGTTAACCCTATACAGACTGCTGATGTAGCAGTACATCATGACGTCAGCATGATACACCAGCTGCACGTTAACCCTATAAGGACTGCTAATGCAGCAGTGCATCATGACGTCAGCATGATACAACAGCTGCACATTAACCCTATAAGGACTGCTAATGCAGCAGTGCATCATGACGTCAGCATGATACACCAGCTGCATGTTAACCCTATAAGGACTGCTAATGCAGCAGTGCATCATGACATCAGCATGATACACCAGCTGCACGTTAACCCTATAAGGACTGCCACTGCAGCAGTGCATCATGACATCAGCATGATGCACCAGCTGCACGTTAACCCTATAAGGACTGCTAATGCAGCAGTGCATCATGACGTCAGCATAATACACCAGCTGCACATTATCCCTATAAGGACTGCTGATGCAGCAGTGCATCTCGACGTCAGCATGATACACCAGCTGCACGTTAACCCTATAAGGACTGCTGATGTAGCAGTACATCATGACATCAGCATGATGCACCAGCTGCACGTTAACCCTATAAGGACTGCTGATGCAGCAGTGCATCATGACGTCAGCATGATGCACCAGCTGCACGTTAACCCTATAAGGACTGCTAATGCAACAGTGCATCATGACATCAGCATGATACACCAGCTGCACGTTAACCCTTTAAGGACTGCTGATGCAGCAGTGCATCATGACGTCAGTATGATACACCAGCTGCACGTTAACCCTATAAGGACTGCTGATGCAGCAGTGCATCATGACGTCAGTATGATACACCAGCTGCACGTTAACCCTATAAGGACTGCTAATGCAGCAGTGCATCATGATGTCAGCATGATGCACCAGCTGCACGTTAACCCTATAAGGACTGCTAATCCAGCAGTGCATCATGATGTCAGCATGATGCACCAGCTGCACGTTAACCCTATAAGGACTGCTAATCCAGCAGTGCATCATGATGTAAGCATGATGCACCAGCTGCACGTTAACCCTATAAGGACTGTTAATGTAGCAGTAAATCATGACGTCAGCATGATACACCAGCTGCACGTTAACCCTATAAGGACTGCTGATGCAGCAGTGCATCATGACGTCAGTATGATACACCAGTTGCACGTTAACCCTATAAGGACTGCTAATGCAGCAGTGATTCATGATGTCAGCATGATGCACCAGCTGCACGTTAACCCTATAAGGACTGCTAATCCAGCAGTGCATCATGACGTCAGCATGATGCACCAGCTGCACGTTAACCCTATAAGGACTGCTAATGCAACAGTGCATCATGACATCAGCATGATACACCAGCTGCACGTTAACCCTTTAAGGACTGCTGATGCAGCAGTGCATCATGACGTCAGCATGATACACCAGCTGCACGTTAACCCTATAAGGACTGCTGATGCAGCAGTGCATCATGACGTCAGTATGATACACCAGCTGCACGTTAACCCTATAAGGACTGCTAATGCAGCAGTGCATCATGATGTCAGCATGATGCACCAGCTGCACGTTAACCCTATAAGGACTGCTAATCCAGCAGTGCATCATGATGTCAGCATGATGCACCAGCTGCACGTTAACCCTATAAGGACTGCTAATCCAGCAGTGCATCATGATGTCAGCATGATGCACCAGCTGCACGTTAACCCTATAAGGACTGCTAATGCAGCAGTGCATCATGACGTCAGCATGATACACCAGCTGCACGTTAACCCTATAAGGACTGCTAATGCAGCAGTGCATCATGACGTCAGCATGATACACCAGCTGCACATTAACCCTATAAGGACTGCTGATGCAGCAGTGCATCATGACGTCAGCATAATACACCAGCTGCACGTTAACCCTATAAGGACTGCTGATGCAGCAGTGCATCATGACGTCAGCATAATACACCAGCTGCACGTTAACCCTATAAGGACTGCTGATGTAGCAGTACATCATGACATCAGCATGATGCACCAGCTGCACGTTAACCCTATAAGGACTGCTGATGCAGCAGTGCATCATGACGTCAGCATGATGCACCAGCTGCACGTTAACCCTATAAGGACTGCTAATGCAACAGTGCATCATGACATCAGCATGATACACCAGCTGCACGTTAACCTTTTAAGGACTGCTGATGCAGCAGTGCATCATGACGTCAGCATGATACACCAGCTGCACGTTAACCCTATAAGGACTGCTGATGCAGCAGTGCATCATGACGTCAGTATGATACACCAGCTGCACGTTAACCCTATAAGGACTGCTAATGCAGCAGTGCATCATGATGTCAGCATGATGCACCAGCTGCACGTTAACCCTATAAGGACTGCTAATCCAGCAGTGCATCATGATGTCAGCATGATGCACCAGCTGCACGTTAACCCTATAAGGACTGCTAATCCAGCAGTGCATCATGATGTCAGCATGATGCACCAGCTGCACGTTAACCCTATAAGGACTGTTAATGTAGCAGTAAATCATGACGTCAGCATGATACACCAGCTGCACGTTAACCCTATAAGGACTGTTAATGTAGCAGTAAATCATGACGTCAGCATGATACACCAGCTGCACGTTAACCCTATAAGGACTGCTGATGCAGCAGTGCATCATGACGTCAGTATGATACACCAGTTGCATGTTAACCCTATAAGGACTGCTAATGCAGCAGTGCATCATGATGTCAGCATGATGCACCAGCTGCACGTTAACCCTATAAGGACTGCTAATCCAGCAGTGCATCATGATGTCAGCATGATGCACCAGCTGCACGTTAACCCTATAAGGACTGCTAATCCAGCAGTGCATCATGACATCAGCATGATACACCAGCTGCACATTAACCCTATGAGGACTGCCACTGCAGCAGTGCATCATGACGTCAGCATGATGCACCAGCTGCACGTTAACCCTATAAGGACTGTTAATGTAGCAGTAAATCATGACGTCAGCATGATACACCAGCTGCACGTTAACCCTATAAGGACTGTTAATGTAGCAGTAAATCATGACGTCAGCATGATACACCAGCTGCACGTTAACCCTATAAGGACTGTTAATGTAGCAGTAAATCATGACGTCAGCATGATACACCAGCTGCACGTTAACCCTATAAGGACTGTTAATGTAGCAGTAAATCATGACGTCAGCATGATACACCAGCTGCACGTTAACCCTATAAGGACTGCTAATGCAGTAGTATATCATGACGTCAGCATGATGCACCAGCTGCACGTTAACCCTATAAGGACTGTTAATGTAGCAGTAAATCATGACGTCAGCATGATACACCAGCTGCACGTTAACCCTATAAGGACTGTTAATGTAGCAGTAAATCATGACGTCAGCATGATACACCAGCTGCATGTTAACCCTATAAGGACTGTTAATGTAGCAGTGCATCATGACGTCAGCATGATACACCAGCTGCACGTTAACCCTATAAGGACTGCTGATGTAGCAGTAAATCATGACATCAGCATGATGCACCAGCTGCACATTAACCCTATAAGGACTGCTAATGCAGCAGTGCATCATGACGTTAGTATGATGCACCAGCTGCACGTTAACCCTATAAGGACTGTTAATCCAGCAGTGCATCATGACGTCAGCATGATGCACCAGCTGTATGTTAACCCTATAAGGACTGCTAATGTAGCAGTAAATCATGACGTCAGCATGATACACCAGCTGTATGTTAACCCTATAAGGACTGCTAATGTAGCAGTACATCATGACGTCAGCATGATACACCAGCTGAACGTTAACCCTATAAGGACTGCTAATGCAGTAGTGCATCATGACGTCAGCATGATACACCAGCTGCACGTTAACCCTATAAGGACTGCTAACGCAGCAGTACATCATGACGTCAGCATGATACACCAGCTACACGTTAACCCTATAAAGACTGCTAATGTAGCAGTGCATCATGACATCAGCATGATACACCAGCTGCACATTAACCCTACAAGGACGGCTAATGCAGTAGTGCATCATGACGTCAGCATGATACACCAGCTGCACGTTAACCCTATAAGGACTGCTAATGCAGTAGTATATCATGACATCAGCATGATGCACCAGCTGCACGTTAACCCTATAAGGACTGCTAATACATTAGTGCATCATGACCTCAGCATGATACACCAGCTGCACGTTAACCCTATAAGGACTGCTAATGCAGCAGTAAATCATGACATCAGCATGATGCACCAGCTGCACGTTAACCCAATAAGGACTGCTAATACATTAGTGCATCATGACGTCAGCATGATACACCAGCTGCACGTTTACCCTATAAGGACTGCTAATGCAGCAGTGCATCATGAAGTCAGCATGATGCACCAGCTGCACGTTAACCCTATAAGGACTGCTAATACATTAGTGCATCATGACGTCAGCATGATGCACCAGCTGCACGTTAACCCTATAAGGACTGCTAATGCAGCAGTACATCATGACATCAGCATGATGCACCAGCTGCACGTTAACCCTATAAGGACTGCTAATGTAGCAGTGCATCATGGCGTCAGCATGATACACCAGCTGCACGTTAACCCTATATGGACTGCTGATGCAGCATTAAATCATGACATCAGCATGATACACCAGCTGCACGTTAACCCTATAAGGACTGTTAATGCAGCAGTGCATCATGACATCAGCATGATGCACCAGCTGCACGTTAACCCTATAAGGACTGCTGATGTAGCAGTACATCATGACGTCAGCATGATACACCAGCTGCACGTTAACCCTATAAGGACTGCTAATGCAGCAGTGCATCATGACGTCAGCATGATACAACAGCTGCACATTAACCCTATAAGGACTGCTAATGCAGCAGTGCATCATGACGTCAGCATGATACACCAGCTGCATGTTAACCCTATAAGGACTGCTAATGCAGCAGTGCATCATGACATCAGCATGATACACCAGCTGCACGTTAACCCTATAAGGACTGCCACTGCAGCAGTGCATCATGACATCAGCATGATGCACCAGCTGCACGTTAACCCTATAAGGACTGCTAATGCAGCAGTGCAGCATGACGTCAGCATGATACACCAGCTGCACATTATCCCTATAAGGACTGCTGATGCAGCAGTGCATCATGACGTCAGCATGATACACCAGCTGCACGTTAACCCTATAAGGACTGCTGATGTAGCAGTACATCATGACATCAGCATGATGCACCAGCTGCACGTTAACCCTATAAGGACTGCTGATGCAGCAGTGCATCATGATGTCAGCATGATGCACCAGCTGCACGTTAACCCTATAAGGACTGCTAATGCAACAGTGCATCATGACATCAGCATGATACACCAGCTGCACGTTAACCCTTTAAGGACTGCTGATGCAGCAGTGCATCATGACGTCAGTATGATACACCAGCTGCACGTTAACCCTATAAGGACTGCTGATGCAGCAGTGCATCATGACGTCAGTATGATACACCAGCTGCACGTTAACCCTATAAGGACTGCTAATGCAGCAGTGCATCATGATGTCAGCATGATGCACCAGCTGCACGTTAACCCTATAAGGACTGCTAATCCAGCAGTGCATCATGATGTCAGCATGATGCACCAGCTGCACGTTAACCCTATAAGGACTGCTAATCCAGCAGTGCATCATGATGTCAGCATGATGCACCAGCTGCACGTTAACCCTATAAGGACTGCCACTGCAGCAGTAAATCATGACGTCAGCATGATACACCAGCTGCACGTTAACCCTATAAGGACTGCTGATGCAGCAGTGCATCATGACGTCAGCATGATGCACCAGCTGCACGTTAACCCTATAAGGACTGCTAATGCAGCAGTGCATCATGACATCAGCATGATACACCAGCTGCACGTTAACCCTATAAGGACTGCTGATGCAGCAGTGCATCATGACGTCAGCATGATGCACCAGCTGCACGTTAACCCTATAAGGACTGCTAATGCAGCAGTGCATCATGACATCAGCATGATACACCAGCTGCACGTTAACCCTATAAGGACTGCTGATGTAGCAGTGCATGATGAAGTCAGTATGATACACCAGCTGCACGTTAACCCTATAAGGACTGCTGATGCAGCTGGTGCATCATGACATCAGCATGATGCACCAGCTGCACATTAACCCTATAAGGACTGCTGATGCATCAGTGCATCATGACGTCAGCATGATACACCAGCTGCACGTTAACCCTATTAGGACTGCTAATCCAGCAGTGCATCATGACATCAGCATGGCGCACCAGCTGCACGTTAACCCTATAAGGACTGCTAATGCAGCAGTGCATCATGACGTCAGCATGATACACCAGCTGCACGTTAACCCTATAAGGACTGCTAATGCAGCAGTGCATCATGACGTCAGTATGATACACCAGCTGCACATTAACCCTATAAGGACTGCTGATGCAGCAGTACATCATGACGTCAGCATGATACACCAGCTGCACATTAACCCTATAAGGACTGCTGATGCAGCAGTACATCATGACATCAGCATGATACACCAGCTGCACATTAACCCTATAAAGACTGCTAATGTAGCAGTACATCATGACGTCAGCATGATGCACCAGCTGTATGTTAACCCTATAAGGACTGCTGATGCAGCTGGTGCATCATGACATCAGCATGATACACCAGCTGCACGTTAACCCTATAAGGACTGCTGATGCAGCTGGTGCATCATGACATCAGCATGATACACCAGCTGCACGTTAACCCTATAAGGACTGCTGATGCAGCTGGTGCATCATGACATCAGCATGATACACCAGCTGCACGTTAACCCTATAAGGACTGCTAATGTAGCAGTACATCATGACCATTAGTCTGCATGATGCAGCAATGAACTCTAAGCAAACCTGGAATTGGAGCCCAATTTTAAACCCTTTGGAGATATATCAACTGTGTCATTTTGGGATGTTTAATGCAGGAATGCAGCCCTGGTGTGTCAGTTTGCAGAGCTGCATTCATGCATCATGATGACCATTGGGCATTATGCATGAATATATAAGCATCCTTCAAAGCGGTTAGCACTGCAATCGTTGCGCAGTTTATTATCACTGGTAGTGGTTCTTAACAAGTTAGATTTGATCATGTGTATGACTTGGGTAACAATTGGTTTGTAGTTGAATGGATTATTATGTAAATGTCATCACATGTGGTTTGAACTTGATGAGTACAATTATTATAACAGAATTAATTTCTCTTGTGTATATAGAATTGCTGTATATGGGTAGATTGTTTATTGTGCCATTCGATTCTGTTATAGAGAAAGAGTTCTTAAATGTTCCCATGGTGAATAATCTTTCCTTCCAAGGTCTCTTCTGGCTTTTTCTTGGAGAATAATTTACAATTCATCAATACCACTAAAGGTATCTCTGGGATCAGATTTGATTAAGATTCCAGGGACTTATCCTAATCGATTTACATAATGAATACCTTCAACATCTTCAATGGGGTGTCTGGCCACAACAGACATTAAAAAATTGCAATTTCAGAAAAAAAAGTGTTGCTGAAGTGTTCATTGAGACCACATCTGAAGCTCACACTGATGGTCTCATTGTTCCTCACTGATGTGGTTTTATGTTTCCATATTTGGCAAAATAAACAGCAGCATTTTTGCATTTGTTTGTGATTTTGTCTAGAGATCAAAATATCTTTTCACAATGTGATGATTTATAAGCTGACAGTAAGACCATGAGTTCTACACTGCCTTTTACTTAAGACACTGCTGCTTGTACCTGCCAATTAGTTATTCCTTATGTCATTTTCTCGACACATATCGCTCAGTAGCTCAGATTTCTGAAGCTCTCCAAAAAGAGGTTAACTTAATACACATGGTATTTTGTGCTACCATAGCATGAAGTGGCTGATGGTAAAGGGAGTTGGGTGATTTAGAGGAGGGGACAGGTGCAGATGAACTTTAAAAATTCCTTTGGTTACCTGTTGTAGTAAAAAGATATCACATGAATCAACTCGCAATGTACACAACATGTACGTTATGTGACTAGGCAAGCAGAAAAGGCCTGTTCCCACTCACTTACGTCATGAATGTACACTATGTCATCAGCGATAAACTTGACTCCTGCCAAACATGAAACCTGTCATAGATATTACAAAAAGATAATTCCTAAAGTTCTTCTGCGTCATGACATTTTTGAATGTCACTTTCTGATATGAAATTGTGTTCTGAATGTAGATCATGCCTCTAGATCTGAAAATAGCACTGTTGATACAAAGAATGGTACCCCTTGAAATGGGAGAGCATGCATTAAATGGTAGTTCCCATTCCTCACACAAGAAGATAAATTCACATTAGCAGGGTTTCAATCCACATCTAGACTGAAGCCTGTCAGCAGTGGTTTACTCTGTACTCTGTAAGACAATGTGTTACTACATCCTTCTTTGTTCCCTTTTTTCCTTTTGCAATGCATTAAAATTCATCAATCCACAAACACAGAAGTACAGACCACAAAACCAGAAAATGGGCCAAACAGATGGCTGCTGACAGAGGTGCCTGTCAATGAATTGCTTGTGCTTCAGTAGTGATTATTCTTCATTGAAATACCTGTCTAATCCAACAGGTGTTCTTATACGCCCTCAATCACCATGAATGGACAATAAATCCACTATGTATTATTACGTTGGAGCCATCCATCTCATTACTGTACAGCCCTGTCCTCTCACTCACCATGAATGGACAATAAATACACTATGTATTATTATGTTGGAGCCATCCATCCCATTACTTTACCGCCCTGTCCTCTCACTAACCATGAATGGGCAATAAATCCACTATGTATTATTATGTTGGAGCCATCCATCTCATTACTGTACAGCCCTGTCCTCTCACTCACCATGAATGGGCAATAAATCCACTATGTATTATTATGTTGGAGCCATCCATCTCATTACTTTACAGCCCTGTCCTCTCACTCACCATGAATGGGCAATAAATCCACTATGTATTATTACGTTGGAGCCATCCATCTCATTACTTTACCGCCCTGTCCTCTCACTCACCATGAATGGACAATAAATCCACTATGTATTATTATGTTGGAGCCATCCATCCTATTACTTTACCGCCCTGTCCTCTCACCCACCATGAATGGGCATTAAATCCACTATGTATTATTATGTTGGAGCCATCTCATTACTTTACCGCCCTGTCCTCTCACTCACCATGAATGGTCAATTAATCCACAATGTATTATTATGTTGGAGCCATCCATCTCATTACTTTACCGCCCTGTCCTCTCACTCACCATGGATTGGCAATAAATCCACTATGGATTGTTATGTTGGAGCCATCAATCTCATTACTTTACCGCCCTGTCCTCTCACTCACCATGAATGGTCAATAAATCCACTATGTATTATTATGTTGGAGCCATCCATCTCATTACTTTACCGCCCTGTCCTCTCACTCACCATGAATGGTCAATAAATCCACAATGTATTATTATGTTGGATCCATCCATTAATGTGTCATACTAGTAATTGGCATGATCAAGTTGTCATATGAGAAATATCATATGACTAGTGGTGTAAGGAGTAAATACATCAGGCTCATAATAAAATAATGTTATTTCCAGTTGTCACTGGTTTATTCAGCTTTAGGCAACATGTAAGAAATATCAATCATACAGTAGTTAGTATGTAGGTAATTTGCACATACAGTAAACATACAGTAATTTATAAAGTATAATGTTCAGTTCCACTCCACCTGTGAGGTATTAATAATACAGTGTCCAGCATAGTTCTAGGTGGGTTCCCACACCTAGCTCCTGACCTGCTGCTTAGAGGAATAATGTAATAATGAGTAACTTTACCCTCTGGTGGAAGTCTTGAAGAAGATAGCCTCTGGCCACTAATGGTAGGAAACCAATGCCTGTCTAGCATAGTTTCACCATAGTGCAGTGGTATAGCAGGTAGCAGGAGATGACTGGAGATGTTACCTCTAGAGCGGTTCTTGGTGATGTGTCCTCCTGGAGGTGCAGACAGGCTATTTGTAGCAAATCTTGGAAAAGCACCTCCAGACTGACTGGAGCCAGCAGCATCTGCCTAACTCTACAATTGTTTGAGGGGACCCTTTCAAGTGTCACAGGGGGACAAAGGACCCCCATGGACGCCGCTATGGCCCCCATTGTCTTGGTCGGTTCTGCATCTTTAGACCCTCATATCTCGGCCGTTTATGCTTGTCTAACCGCCATTTTGGGCATGCGCGGAGCTGAATATGCCAAGATTATAATGCCCGCTGGATAGGCGCGTAACTCCCGCCGGTTTGTCTGTAGCTTACTCGGAGGTCGATTCAGTCTCCATGACGTAACTTCCTTAATACTGGGAGTTCCGCCTTGATCTTGGGCTCATTCTGACCGTCTAATTATGGGCTTTCCATAGAATTTTTGATATTTGACCTAGGTTGCTCAGGAGCGACGCTAGAGCGACCGGAAGGTTATGGCGTCGTGCTTATGTAACCCATTGTTCAGTCCTTAGAGTGCTCAGACACTCATGACGGCGTCAGCGGTGCTCAGGCACCCGTGACGGCCGGTTGCATTCACTTACAAGTTATTAATTTGTGCATTGAACCATGAGGTCGCACACTGAGACCCTCATTTTTATTATATTGTGCAGTGAACCATTAGGTCGGAGCCTTTGATGTCAGAGAGTGTATGTAACTGACCTGGCTGGTGTGCAGTGGGGCATGAACGCTCTTATGTAAAGTTTGAGCGCTCTTATAGCTCTTAGAACCAACCTATGTATTAATTTCATAGATATTTCTTTGATTAATACAAAATATGTTAGAATTTATGGAACAATAAAATGGTATATCATAGAATACTCCCTCTCCCCCGAAAGAATGCGAAACTCCGTCATTTCGCCGAGGGAATGTACAATTTATACAATTTTTACCTTATTTTGGAGTTATATACTGTTTTGTAAGAGGATTTGAAGTAATGGGGAGTGCTTCAAATGCAATTTTTGTGGTAGAGCTTTGTCAGTATAAACAATTTTCTCCTGGGTATAAGTACATTTCCGAGTTTCTATATCTTACCATACCATAGCTTATTTGCTTATGTAACATCAATTTTGGGTACAATTTTCCATTTTTATGTACAACATACAATTTGGCAAATAGTGTGCAATTTTGGCATTTAATGTTCAATTTAGCGTGCAAATTGAACATAAATGACAATTTTAGTGTGCAAATTTACAATTTCGCGTGTAATTGCGTTCAATTGACAATTTCAGTATGCAAATATATAATTTTTGCGTACATTTGGCAATGTGAGTGTGCAAATATATAATTTTCGCGTATATTTGGCAATTTTAGTGTGCAAATATATAATTTTCGCGTATATTTGGCAAATTTAGTGTGCAAATATATAATTTCGCGTACATTTGGCAATTTTTTAGTGTGCAAATATATAATTTCGCGTGCATTTGGCAATTTTAGTATGCCAATGTATAATTTTGCGTTCAATTGATAGTTTCTGTATGTACAAATATAATTTTGCGTACAGCTTGGATACACATAGAAATGTTGATTTTCTAAAAATCTGACTTCAGTGTATGAATTGGGTACAGACATACAGTATAATGTGCAACATATAATTCAAATGTAAATTGGATACAACTTACAATCTAGTGTGCAAACATGCAATCTTTGTGTGCAAAATTGGGTACAAGTGTACAATCTGGTGTGCAAACATACAATTTTAGTGTGCAAATTGGGTACAAGCGTACAATCTGGTGTGCAAACATACAATTTTAGTGTGCAAATTGGGTACGAGCGTACAATCTGGTGTGCAAACATACAATTTTGTGTGCAAATTGGGTACAAACGTACAATCTAGATTACACTATTCAATTTATGGGATTTGAGACAAATTTTTCCGAGGGCCGGAAAAACAAAGTACTTCATGTACAATAGGCTTGTTTGTCTCTGAGTTACTCATTGATTTTGCTATATGGGTGTATTAATTGGCAATTTCGGCAGTGGGCCGCTGCTTAATTGACTTTTCCCCTAGCCTTTTGAGTATGTGCCCCTGAAAGAGATTTATTTGGTGAGTATCTTAAGTAAACATGTTTTATGTCAACCATTTTCTCAACAAAAATTTTTTTTTTTTTTTTTTTTCATTCATTTTTCCAACAATTTTCTTGGATACCTAAAGTGTGTTACTTTAAGTAAACCTTGGCATAGTATACAAGTGCTAGTGGGTACAAAAACTGTCTTAGTTATCTACCTGCATTCATGTATATTAATGTTAGATTTGTACAATTTTACAATTTGTAATTTGCAATTTCGCAATTTTGCGCGTATATGCGCGCATTAATCATCGATTTTGTGAGAATACCATAGATTTTCATATTATACATCAACAAGTGGCTGTGTATATAATTTTTTTTTTTTTTTCTCTAATACTTTGATAATTTCATTGACAGTGGAGGTGTGTCAGGAGTGAGATGTGAGTCTCCTCCCTGGTGTGCTCATGCAGTTAGGTGCCAGATTCTGGCATGTGTCTGTGGCAGTGCCTAGCTTGGTGTCAGTGGACAGTTCAGGGTGGGGGGGGGGGGTGTGTGTGTCCATTTAAGGAGTGTGTGGCTGGTATTGGAGTATCAGTTCCTCTCTGGAAGTCACTGCTGTAGTACCATGGCCCATCTACAAGCTCTCTTTGCTCTGCCTGTCCCCCAGGTGATGGAGGTGGGGAGTCCAGTTAGGGCCCTGGTTGAGTCTAACCAGACCATCCATTATGGGTACATAGTGAGTAATTTCAAGGAGATCATTGAGCATGGTGATGTGATGGTCTGTAATTACTCCTGCCATTATTTCCTGGGCTCAGCCTTGCGTCGGGGGGCCACTGTGGCCCTTCTGACTAGGGCCTTGGGTAATATGGGTTTCTGGCCCATGGATTATAACCTAGGGCCGCGGGAGCGAGTGCTATGGGATTATCTGTTGGCGGCATCCCTCCTCGATCTTGCGGCATCCGGGAATCCATCCACGGCTGCCGAGTATGGACTGGGGATGCTGGAGGCCCGGCTCGCTGAGTGGGAGCAGGATCACGGCCATATGTATGGCTCGGACTCGGCCCCGGACTCTCCCATTGATGTTGAACCCGAGGATCTGTGGTAGGATCCCGACTGACTGAAACCTAGGCTGTGAAAACCCGCCATCCCAAAAGGCCCTTTTCAGGGCCGGCAAATTGTCCGAAAAGTTCTGAATACTGTCTCTGATGTGTTGTCTCCTGGTGGTGGACTGGGGGCAGCCTAGGCTGTGGGCAGTCTAGGCTGTTTCCACAGTCACCGGGGAGGGCTGGTGGTTTAGAAAATTAGCAATAGTCTGCATGTTTGACCTTGCGGTCTCCTCCTGTTGTTCGTCAATAATTATATCTGTCGTATTTTCCAGTGCTGTCATGGTCACCGGGCTAGTGCCACAATCATTCTGGAGAAGCATGGAGTAGTACAGTCCTTTGTTTTTAAGGGCTGGTATAGTGCTGAACCTAGTGCGCCAAGGTAGGTGTATCACCTGAGGGAGGTGATAAGCAAATTCTCCTCTCTGTGTTGTTATAACTGCTGGTCCATTCCAGGTAAATATAGCCTTAGGTAGTGGGAAGGTTTTAACCACTATATCCTTATAGGTAGGGGCAGCTGCTGATTTAATCTCATCAAATTCATGTGGTATTGGCCTCAAGGGTAGCGCGAAGTTTGAGTCTCCACAATATATTTTAAAATATATTGTGGGGTTTGTGCGCTTGGCCACATTTTTCTTGCCACAGTGTGTCTGTGCAAATTTCTTAAGGTACTTCATTATTCTGTAGGCTGAGTAGATGGTCAGGGTGAATAATATAGCAATTATCAGGGTGTGGGTTTCCTGAATTGTGAGGAAGGGGGTGTGGGTTTCCTCTGTAGGGGTTAATTTGGTAGGATTCTTATCTGGGAGCAATTTGTGTAGGGGCAGCTCGGTGACTAGTCTGAATGCTTTGGCTGTAGGCAGGTAGGCTACAGTCCCTCCTAGTCTGTATAATTTGAGTAGTATGTATACTATAAAAATGTGAGCTGATATCCCTAGGATGAGTGCTAAGCTTTGGAAGATTGGATGCTCTGTAACTCGACGTAGGTATGATTCCTCGTAGCGCGTTTCCATTTCCTTATTAAGGTTGGAGGCATCTTTTAATACTGTTTTGGCAAAGGGCTCTAAATTTAGTTGAGTAATATCATCCATGATTGGATTTTCCTGTAGTTTTTCTAAGGTTCTAGAAAGGTTTACTACTGGGAAATTTGGAAGATTCTCTCTTTCATCTGGTTTGGTTTCAGAAATTTTGTTAAGTGCTGCCATGAATGGTAAATTAATTGTCTTGAGAATGTAATGAAATGATAAGGTTGAGTTACAGGGCAACCTTGTGTTTGGAAGAGAAAATTCTCCTATACTGATCGTGCACCCACAGGGTACACCTATGATTGAGTAGGACTGGGCCTTCCGAGTTTCAGACGTTTTACCATGGCAGTTGATAAAGTAATGGGGTTCATTAGTAGTGACCAGATACTCATCTTCAGAAATGGAAATAGCATGGGTGGTAGGTGCTTGCAGTGGTGAAACTGTAAACTTGCAATGTTCCTTAATCTGTTGAGCCTGGTTAGTAAAAATGGCTACGGGGCATGTGGGCCTGTGTTTATAGATTCTACCATTTACATCCCTGCATACCTTTACTGTAGTACCTTCACATGCCTGCATATCTGCTGAGTCCAATTCGATAAATAATGATTCATCGTAAGATACTGCTAGAAACTCAGTTGTGGTTTGTAGTTTGGTGACTCCTCTGGTGGGGGTCTCCTGTGTGTCTATAGGCATGGGTGATGTAATCATTTGGTACAGTTTGAAGGTTGAGGTGGTAGATTGAATTATAATGTCCAGATGAATATATATATGGTGAGCTGAGTAAGTGTATGAGGTCAGCTTCTGTGAATAATAGAAATCTAAGTCATTAATTGCGACTTGTGCTCCAGGGTGTGTAATCCTAAGTTTGTTATTAATGTCAATTAGGTATCTAGCAAGGTCTGAGGGTGGTACTATATCAGGGGTTAGGATCCCTGATGATAGCATCCTCAGGGCTGCATTTGTCCTTTGCAGTGATTGAACTGTATTCATTCTTGCTGCTATGATAATTAATGCATCATTTAATACTTGCATTTTCTCCCTTTGGGTTATCTCGTGCCTTGAATATGAGTCAAGTGACCTGGACATGTTAGAGGCCCACAGGTTGACGGTGTCACCTATGGTGTTGATTGTGCTGTCCAGTACCTTCTTATCTTGGATGTATGCTTTGACAAACTTATCTTGTCTGTCTGTGATCTTTTCAATGAGATTAGCTGCTTCCTGATCCTGTTTAGCAAATTTTCTTAGTATTTCATCTATGTTCTTGAGCTGTCCCATTACTTGGTTTACATCTTCTACTGTGGCTAGACCTAGCACACCGCGAAACAGGGGTGCTAGAAAACCCAGTATGGCCTCTCTTTTGGCCTTGTCCAATGTGTTTATGGGGTTGGATAAGAACAATTTGATGGAGGCTAGTGTTTCATTTATCTCCTTGTCTGCAATTTCCAGCAAGGTGTCTAGCTCCTTAGCTTGTTGGATAATTTGGCCAGAGGTATGATCTTGTAGAGTAGGAGTGGTCAAATGGAGTATTCTATCCCTTATGGATCCTTGGGTAACGGGTGCCCGAGGTATCTTGTAGGGAATAGCTAACAACAGTGTTGTGGTTGTATGTCCATTGACCAATGGTTGAGGGCTAGGTTTGAATACTACTCCTATGTTTTGTCTCACCACAGGTGTATAGCCTGCAGTAAGTGGTTTTATAGTATATAATAACAGCATAGTTAGCAGTATGGGTGAAACTCTCAGTCTCCCCATGGTGCTTGTGTAAAGCAAGTTTGCTGTTTAAAGTCTTGTCAAATTTGTAGTGATTTGGTGCTGGTAAAGTCTAAGTGTATGGTGTAACACTTTAAATGAAGTGGTTCAAACTGTACCTTTGCAAGATTGAGCTGTCTTGGCAATATGTCCGGTGAGTCTATAGAGGTTGACCAGTAAATGGTAAGGTCAGGTTGAAGGTGAAGTAGGTGTGTTCTTTATCCTAGTGCAGTCTCTCCTAATGGAGAAGTGGGCTGGCTAATTCCCAAGTGGGGTCCTGTAGACTTGTGTTCCAGACTGCAGCTGGATGAAGACTGATGGTGGGCTATGGTCCACAGTGCTTCTTATGTAGCCTACCCTACCCACATCCATTGTGGGCCTGGTATTGTTTCTCTGGAGACAATGCATTAATCTCCAGTGTCTGCTAACTGTGGGGTCTATTGTGTAGTCTGTGTACTGGTAATTAGCTCCTCCTGTCATCCAGGACAGCCATTCATGACCGTCTAGACAGTTGTCTGAGGGTAGCTTATAAGGTCAATTGATCTCTATAGACTGCTTGTGTTGGCATAGCGCGCTCTTTCATGTGGGGATTAGGCTTTAGACACTCCATTGTGTTACCCTTACTCTTCTTAGACTTCATGTCTGCTTTACTTGGGGGGTCCCAGTCTTTGACCCTTTCAGAGGCAATAACCTACTGATATATTTACAAATTTGATTGGCTTTATATACATAGTAATTCATTATCAGTCACACATGTCTTATGTGTGGATGAAGAGAATTTGTAATACATTTTGAAAATCTTATGTCTTTTGGTATCTCAATCCTGTTTCTAATTTCTTGAAACTGCACCACACCTAGATGTCTTTCTTAGTATGTGGTGTGCAGGCCTAGGCTTGATAGGGCCTATGCCTGTGGTTTCTCTTGTAAGGGTGATATCATTTTTGTTCCTTACAATTTTGCTGTAGTATTTGGCCTCATGTGGAATAAGCCTGTGTGCAAATTCATTGTTTCTGACAGCCACAACCTTTTTCAGTCTGTCTATGTGCACTGGTCTGGCCACCAATAGATTGGTGTCCAAGTTTTTGAGTTTGGCACTTGTCAAACTAGGTCTATCTACTACAACATATGGTCCCATAAAAAGGGGTTGAAGTTTCTTACACTCTGTATTGGTCAGGATTCTTGGTATGTTTAGGTACACCATGTCGGTGACCTTGATTTCCTGTGGTGTAAGTTTCTTATCATATCTATCCTTTCTTTCCTTTTGTAGCTTGGCGACCCTTTCTATAGCTTTCCTCCTAGAGGTATCTTGATTTGTTATCATGTTAGCTACATGGTCTGCTACTGTGGATATGTCTTCCTGTATTCCCAGCCCTAAGTCCATTGGGGTGGCTGGGTTTCTTCCATGGAGTAGGAAGAAAGGGGTGAATCCTGTGGTTTGGGATTCAGTGTTGTTTAATGCAAAGGTTATGGGTTCAATAAATGAATCCCAATTGTTTTGGTGCTTTGAGCAGAATGCTCTGAGTGCTGTGCCTATGCTAGCATTGAATCTCTCTACAAGCCCATTTGATTGTGGCCTGTATGGTGAGGAGAATTTATGTTTGATCTTGAGGTGTTTAGTTAACTTTGTGAACTTTGCACCTGTATAACATGTCCCATTGTCTGTTTGAAGAGTGGCTGGTGTTCCATGATGACAAATTATATTCTTGTAGAACTCTGCTGCTGTTGTCTCAGCTTTTAAGTCAGTAGTAGCCCAAGCTGTTGCATATCTGGTAGCATAATCTATGCAGACTTGTATATGTTTGTTTCCCCTGGCAGTTGTGGGAAGTGGTCCCACCGCGTCTAGGTTTAGGAACTTCATTGGTGAAGTCATGTACTCTCTCACTGTCATTGGTGTTTTGTGTGAGTGTACTTGCCTTTTTGCTGTGAGGCATGTGTGGCAGGTGGAAACATATTTTGTTGTGTCTGCTAGCATAGACTTCCAATATACCCTAGGTCGGAGTGCTGACAGCATCCTACTTGAACCAAGATGGCCGCCGGTAGGTGAGTCATGGAAATACTGTAGTGTACTTGTTACCCATTGCTGTGGTATAACAATTTGAAGTGGTACAGTATTGGTCTTTCTCCAATTTATGGGGCATATATGGACTAATGTACCATTTACCAAGGTGTATGTCTGGCCTTGGTTGATGATTCTATTTCCTTGTGCTTTTGGTGCAGGCAAGGTTCCATCCTCAAGATATTGTATGAGGGGCAATAGGTCCTTGTCTTTCCTTTGTTCCAAGCCAAGGTTTGTACCTGAGATGGATGTGTCGGGAATCTGATCCAGTAGTTGATTTATATCTAGCACATGTTGTTTTATTCTGTCTCTTTCTTTTTCTTTTTCATCGACTATTGGCCTATCTTGTGCCTTTTGTTGGGGTGTGTCACTCTTGTTTTGGTGTGTAGGCTCCTTTGGAGGGCCTATTCTCGCCTTGATGGGAGTGGCAACCTTTTTCTTTAAAGGCACAATTTGCTTTTTGTCAATCTTCTTTGTCTTAGAGTTCTTTGATTTAGTAGATGCAGTGTCTTTTGTGACATTTTTCCTGGCAGGTGGGGTTTTGGTAGGTTCGTTTCCTGTGACCTTTTTCTCATTTAGAATAGTTTGTGATTGTGTGGGGGGTTTTGGTGTGCCCTCCTGAATCATTTCTCTAGTCTTTGAGCGTGTGGTCATAGGACACAAATGGTTTGATGTTTCCTCTCCCTGCATTGGTTCAAAGAATCTGACTGATTTAGAAGTTGCTTGAGTAATAGCATATATTGTGTCTTCTGGATCTTCATCATCTGAGTCAGGTGGGGTGAAGGGTGGCTCCTTAGGAGTCGCCTTCAGCATCTGATTGAGTGATGAGAATTCAATAGGCTCGAAGTCATTATCTGGAAAGAGTTGTGAGTATTCTCTCTCACAGTGGCAAAACACATAGTGTGTAGATTGCTTCAAGATACCCCTAATGGGTGTCTCTGGCCTTTCAATGGTGTTGGGTGGATCATCCCTTTTGAATGGTACCTTCTTTGTTACTTTTGCAAACTTGGTTCTACTGGCTGCTCTAACTCTCCTTGGTGGGGGTGGAGGGTTAGTCATGGGTCCAGAGTCTGGGTATTCTCTTCTAGACATAGCATCTGGTGGTGTGTTATCATCACCTTTCACGTGTTGGATGGTGAATGAAAATTGTTGTATGTCTAGAGCCCATCTGGCCCATCTATGTGTGAGTCCTGTATTGGTTAATAGTGGGATTAGGGCTGCATGGTCTGTGTATAGTTGGAAGTGTCTGGTCTCTAGATAGTGTCTGAAGTGTAATACTCCATACACTACTCCCAGTAGTTCTCTCTCTGTGGTATTGTAATTTCTCTCATGTTTGGAGAGGGTTCTACCTGCAAAGGCTACTGGTCTGAGCACTCCTTCATTATCTCTCTGTGAGAGTACAGCTCCTAAACTCACATTGGAAGCATCAGTTGCCAAACTGAACTCTTTCTCATAGTTTGGATATCTGAGAAGAGCATTGGTACAGAGGGCATGCTTTAATGTTTTGAAAGCATTATCTGCCTCTTCTGTCCAGACAAATGCTTTGAGATGTGTCTGTAGATCATATAATGGTCTAGCAATTTGGGCATAACCTTTGATAAACTTCTTGAAGTATTGGCATAGGCCTGTGAAGGATCGGACATTTTTGACTGATTTTGGTGTTGGGAAGGTTTTGATTGACTCCACCTTTGTGGGAGATGGTTGTAGTCCCATGGGTGTGACTCTCATTCCCAAGAAGTCTATTCTGTCTATGAAGTATTCACATTTTGATTTCTTCAGTTTGAGTTTACCAACTCTTAGGCTGTTGAACACATCTTCCAGGTCATGGAAGTGTTGTTCGATTGATGGTGATAATACCAATATGTCATCTAGGTATGGTAGGGCACATTTGTACTTGAGTTTGTTCAGAATTAATGTGACTAGATGGCAGAATCCCGCCGGTGCCGTCGCTAAACCCATCGGCATCCTTTCATAGACATATTTTTTGTCATTTGCTATGAATGCGGTTTTATGCTGATCCTCCTGTCTTATAGGAATTTGAAAAAATCCCTGTTGGGCATCTAGCTTACTGAATACTCTTGGTCTGAGTGACCCTATCATGTCTAGAGTGTCATCGGCCCGGGGTGTAGATAAGGCTTGATTTATCGTGTTCTGGTTCAAATAACGAAAATCTGTGACGAGCCGATGGCCTCCCGATGATTTTTGTACTAAAAAGGATCTGGAGGCCCAGGGGCCCTCGGCACATTCTCTCAGAATGCCCTGTTGCACTAGCCTTTCACACTCTTCCCCTATTGCGGCCTGTTTTTCTGGTGTTTGTCTATATGGTAGGAAATGACATGGTACTGCCTCAGGTTTTACATGTATTGAGTGTGTATACAGGTGTGTGGCACCAATGTCTCCATCTTTTCCTACAAATACATCATCATACTTGGTCAGCAGTGATTTTAATCTATCATGCTGATCTTTGGATGTGAGCACAGATTTTGGTGGAACATTCTCTTCCAATTCTGGCTTGAGGTCATGTGCCTCACTATGTATAGCAGCTATTTCAGAGAGTCTGATTGAGTTGGGTTCAGGGTCAGCATATGTGGACTCGCAGTCTGAGTCTGTGTCACTGAATTGAGTTACATCCTCAGGCCGTATGGCTGAGATGGATTGATCAGTGTGTGGGGTAGTGTCTGACACCTGTTGAGGTTTTTCTAAATCAGATTCCTTGACTTCCTGAAATAGAGCTATGATGGCACCCTTTTTGATTTTATGTGGGCGCCTGCTGGTGTTGAGTAACACTAGGGGATGTTTGTTATTTTCCCTGGGGGTTACTGCTGCCCTTTGAACTAGATATGGGGCATTGTTGTTTCTTTGGAGGTTATCTACTACTCCAGTTTTGCCTTGCAGTGATTGAGTAGATGTGACCTTACCCAATACTGCAAGTTCAGAGAATGGAGGGATGGTAAAATCCCTCACTGCCCTAATGGGTTTGAGAATTTGTGCAGGATCAACATTAAATTCAATTTGAGATTTTGTAGTGCTTAAGAAATCTGTGCCGAGTACAATGGGCTGTGTGAGGTTGGGTATTACAGCAAATTGGTATTGGAATCTGACACCTTGGATTCTAAAGTTCAGCATAGCTGAATGTCTAACATGACACACCGATCCATCTGCCAAGTGGATGTTGATTTTAGATTTCCTCAGTTGGATATGGAATCTCTTTTGGAGATCCATGAGGAATGATTGTCTGACACAGGTGATAGTAGCACCTGTATCAACCAAACATTGTACATCTGAAACATCATATAGATTTGCATTGATACAGCCATTTTGAAGAAGTACAATAGAAAGCTTGGTACTCTCACCTGTATCCTTTGATGATGAATCTGGTGGGGTGATGTGTATCACTGATGGACGTCTCTGTCTGTTAGATGGTAGATTTGCACTAGCAATTGTCTCTGGTTGGATCTTTGTTAATCCTGATTGATTGTTTGTATTTGGGGTGTCACAGTGCACTGGCCCATCGGCACTGTGACATCCTAGTTTTCCTGGTTCTGTGGGGTGGTTGAGATGCTTGCCACCAGGAGTTTGGAGATTTGATCCATCACATGAGGTGGTATTTGGGGGTTACTTTGTTGGCTCCCCTGGTAACCTCTTGTGTCAGGTTTGTAATCCTCCCGGCGTGAGTTGGAACCCTGGTTATATTGACCAGAGTTGCTGTATTGACCGGAGTTATTGGATCTCTGGTTGTTGTAGGCGCCATTGTTGTTGTAGGATCCACTGTTGTAGTTCCTATGTGGACTCTGGCTCCTACTGTTGGATCCTTGATTATAGGATCCAGAGTTGTTTGAACCCTGGCTGTTGTTGTAGGATCCAGAGTTGTTGTAGGATCCAGAGTTGTAGTTCCTATGTGGACTCTGGCTCCTACTGTTGGATCCTTGATTATTATAGGATCTGCCATTACTTGGGGTTCTGTCTCTCCTATCACTGTATGAAGAGTTACCATTGTTGGAGTTGGAAGAGCTGTTGTCTTTCCTACTGTTGTGACCCCCCCGGTTGTTGTTGTTGCCCCCTCTACCTCTACCTCTATTGGATTGGTAGTTGGGGTCATAGTTATTTCCTCTATATCTACCGGTAGGGTCTCTTGATGCAACCTTAGCCTCCTGTTGCCTTACATGGGCACTAGACATTAGGTTAACATCTTCATCTGAACTAGTGCTGATTTCCTGGACCTTTTTCTTAGTAGGCTGTGGGTTGGTTTCTGCATCCCTTACCTTCCTAGATCTCTCTTGGGTCTCAACCTCTAGGGCTAGGTCTAGGGCTTGGTCAAAAGAGTCTATTTTCTTGTTCTCGAGAGCTATAGAGATCCAGGGCCTCATGCCTTGGGTAAATGCCTTGCTTAGGGTTTCATCATTCTGGCGTTGGGCATTACACACTTTCCTGAGATGGCATGCATAGTCTAGAACAGGTTCATCTATCTTTTGTGCACGGAGTGCAGTCCTTGAGATTATATTGTCTCGAGTAGCAAAATACTCTTTTAATTTATTCACTACATTGGTCCATGTCAACATATCAGGTGTGGCACTCTCCCTGAAGGATTCAAACCAAGCTAGTGCTTGTCCTTCGAGGTACTTGGGTAAATATGTTACCATGGTGTCACTGTCTGTCACTTTGTACTTATCCTTCAGATATTCTGGGAATTTGTGATCAATGAATAATGCTGTTGACATGAGTGGTGATGGGTGTGAAAAGGTTTTGGGTTTTGTTACCTCATGTATCCTGATCTTTCTGTCGTCCTGCTGTTTATTGTCTATGAGCTTGGTCATGTTGGACACCATGGAGATTATGATGTCATCTTTGGATCCAGAGGCAGATGGTGTGACAACAGGTGTGATGGCAGGTGTGTGAGGTTGTGGGGTCTGGGATGATACCATCTTCATGAGATCTGCTATCTGTTGTTGTTGTCTCTCTAGGGACTTCCGCTGATCTTCCATGGCCTTCTGTTGAGCATCTATTGCTGCATTCCTCTCCGCCAGTTGTTGGTTGAGGATCCTCTCCCTTTCCTCCTGCTGGGACTTGTTGGTCTCTAGGGCAGTAACTGCATCTTGGATGGCCTTCTCATAGGCCCTTATCTTCTCAGCTGTCTGATTAGGTTGGGGGCCTTCATCGGTGTCCATGATGGAGGGTGTGGGGGAGGTGTCTCTGGAGGAGTGGCTGTCAAAGGCTGGAGCTGGGGTGGAGGATCTAGATGAGGGTGTGGATCCACCCCCTGAGGCAGATCCTTCTTCCCCTGAGGTAGATAGCGTGAGTTGGGCGTCCTGTAGAGATCCCTGGGAAATGTTGGATCCCTGAGAACTGGTTGTTCCCTGAGTAGACAGGGTGGGTGGTGTGGGGTCTACTGAGTGTGGGTCTGTTGTATTGGAGGCTGGTTTGCCTCCTGTGGGCCTCCTAGATCTTGGTGGGAGGGAGACCTCTTCAACAGGCCCCTGACTACGTAAGGTCTTTGTGTGTTGTTCTGCCAGCTTGACTGATAAGGCCTTGATGTGTGTGGTGGACCTCACTGACGTGTGGGAGACCTCTCTGACGTGTGGGAGACCTCACTGACGTGTGGGAGACCTCACTGACGTTTGGGAGACCTCACTGACGTTTGGGAGACCTCACTGACGTTTTGGGAGACCTCACTGATATATGAGAGATCTTACTGTTGTGTGAGAGATCTCATTGATGTGTGGGAGATCTCACTGATGTGTGGGAGATCTCATTGATGTGTGGGGGATCTCACTGATGTGTGGGAGATCTCACTGGTATGTGGGAGATCTCACTGGTATGTGGGAGATCTCACTGGTGACCTTGGTGGGTATGGTGTCAAGGTCAAGGTCACTGGTTGGGTGGAGTGGGTCTAACTGTGTGTATGCGGTACCAGCTTTAATTTACTGTGTGCATGATTGTTCCCAGTTGCGGTACCAGCTTTAACTTACTGTGTGCATGATTGTTTTTAGTTGTGTTACCAGCTTTAAATTTTATGAGCCTGTGAGGGATGGGATCTTAGTAGGATGTTCTCCACCACTTTGTCATACTAGTGATTGGCATGATCAAGTTGTCATATGAGAAATATCATATGACTAGTGGTGTAAGGAGTAAATACATCAGGCTCATAATAAAATAATGTTATTTCCAGTTGTCACTGGTTTATTCAGCTTTAGGCAACATGTAAGAAATATCAATCATACAGTAGTTAGTATGTAGGTAATTTGCACATACAGTAAACATACAGTAATTTATAAAGTATAATGTTCAGTTCCACTCCACCTGTGAGGTATTAATAATACAGTGTCCAGCATAGTTCTAGGTGGGTTCCCACACCTAGCTCCTGACCTGCTGCTTAGAGGAATAATGTAATAATGAGTAACTTTACCCTCTGGTGGAAGTCTTGAAGAAGATAGCCTCTGGCCACTAATGGTAGGAAACCAATGCCTGTCTAGCATAGTTTCACCATAGTGCAGTGGTATAGCAGGTAGCAGGAGATGACTGGAGATGTTACCTCTAGAGCGGTTCTTGGTGATGTGTCCTCCTGGAGGTGCAGACAGGCTATTTGTAGCAAATCTTGGAAAAGCACCTCCAGACTGACTGGAGCCAGCAGCATCTGCCTAACTCTACAATTGTTTGAGGGGACCCTTTCAAGTGTCACAGGGGGACAAAGGACCCCCATGGACGCCGCTATGGCCCCCATTGTCTTGGTCGGTTCTGCATCTTTAGACCCTCATATCTCGGCCGTTTATGCTTGTATAACCGCCATTTTGGGCATGCGCGGAGCTGAATATGCCAAGATTATAATGCCCGCTGGATAGGCGCGTAACTCCCGCCGGTTTGTCTGTAGCTTACTCGGAGGTCGATTCAGTCTCCATGGCGTAACTTCCTTAATACTGGGAGTTCCGCCTTGATCTTGGGCTCATTCTGACCGTCTAATTATGGGCTTTCCATAGAATTTTTGATATTTGACCTAGGTCGCTCAGGAGCGACGCTAGAGCGACCGGAAGGTTATGGCGTCGTGCTTATGTAACCCATTGTTCAGTCCTTAGAGTGCTCAGACACTCATGACGGCGTCAGCGGTGCTCAGGCACCCGTGACGGCCGGTTGCATTCACTTACAAGTTATTAATTTGTGCATTGAACCATGAGGTCGCACACTGAGACCCTTATTCTTATTATATTGTGCAGTGAACCATTAGGTCGGAGCCTTTGATGTCAGAGAGAGTGTTTGTAACTGACCTGGCTGGTGTGCAGTGGGGCATGAACGCTCTTATACAAAGTTTGAGCGCTCTTATAGCTCTTAGAACCAACCTATGTATTAATTTCATAGATATCCTTTGATTAATACAAAATATGTTACAATTTATGGAATAATAAAATGGTATATCATAAATGTACCGCCCTGTCCTCTCACTCACCATGAATGGGCAATAAACCCACTATGTATTATTATGTTGGAGCCATCCATCTCATTACTTTACCGCCCTGTCCTCTCACTCACCATGGATGGGCAATAAATCCACAATGTATTATTATGTTGGAGCCATCCATCCCATTACTTTACCGCCCTGTCCTCTCACTCACCATAAATGGGCAATAATTCCACTATGTATTATTATGTTTGAGCTATCCATCCCATTACTTTACAGCCCTGTCATATGACATCAAAAAGTCTCTCATGGTTCGCAGTTCTAGAAAATGGGTGTATGTTGAATGTCTTAACCACTTGTAAATTATAAATGCACCATTAATCTCTGTGTTACATCAATGATGTTCCAGCGCACTTGCAAACAGTTCACTTGTGCATCACGCTGAACCTGCATAGTTAAATAGAAAATCACATTAAACACGTTTGTTTGATTCTGAGATGAGCCTGGGAATAGCAGTCCTTTCAGACAAGCTATTTGAAAAGGCAGAGTGAACAAAGATTAACTCGATGGCTGAAATACCCTTGGTAAGATCAGTTTAGAAAAAAGAAAAGATCAAATGTGACACGATCTGTGAAAAGGGGCTTAGTGCAGGGGGCTTCTCTCAGTACATGTCACAAATATAGAAGAAAAGCAAAAACTAAGGTTATCCATTCTGCACTGGTTGGCATGTGTGTTGATTTAGTTTGTTGGTTTTTGTTTTTGCTTTCTAAAGTAGTTCCGAGATTAATTGGCAATTCCTTACTAAAAAAATAAAGTTTTAGTTCTTAAATTGTTTTTTTCTGCACCAGTGATTGTAGTGATCATATGCCTGAGGAAAATGTATCTGAGACCTTTAACTTCATGGGTGGGGACATGGTCACATTCACTTGCAAGATTTATTTTCCATCTACTGGAGCTATCTATAGCCATGAAGCTGTATCCATGATAAATAATCAGTTACATTAATTTCCCTGTCCTACAATCATTTTGACACGTATCATGAAAATGTCCTTCCACTGTCTTCTAAGTGCAAATTGATGTATGGATCATTAATGCTAGGTTACACTGAAGATTCTCTCTACTTGCTGATACAAAACACTTCCTTCTTTGCCTATACCTATTATAGAAAGTGGGATTGATATCTTCTCAGACCATTTAGGTCCAATATTTCAAAAATTATATTTAGAACCTTTTTTACCTTCTTGTCCTATCTAATATCAAGTATCTAACATTAGCCCTGTGGACAGATATCACACACCTTAAGCTTGCGGCACAGACAACATTTGGACCTTTACACTATGGGAAATTCCGTCAATGTTTGGGCCACAGGCAGATGACAACAAGCCTCGATTTCAGGTCCAATTAGGTCATGAGGTCCTGTGCAGCAATGGCCGGAGTCTGTCTGCTGCCCGTCTAGTCTAGTGATCAACTGTTAAGCCTTAATGAGAAATCCTATTTCAAAAGCAACCTATATGTTTTCCTTTCTAGTGGTGTAAAAGCATTTACGACAAAATATTAGAACATGAACAAGATCTTCCACTACCACTCAAAGAAAACGAGCAAAAAATCTAAATCAGAGAGTCACCGTTGGCCCAGGTAATGGCTAAGCAGCACATCATTTTTATTTATGAAATTAATATATTTTACTCTTCCCTATGTGGTCAGATAGTTCTGCACCGTCCCCAGTTGAGGTGGTGGGGCTTTAATTATTTAACTTAATAAGAACTGATCACGTCATTGACACTGAGCAAACCCGAAGGACCTTTCTGAATGTAACAAACAATTCTGAATGAAAATATAAATCAATGAGGGAATTAATTCAGGAAAGTTGAGGTGAGCGCCCTTTCAATACATGTTTGAAATCAAAACAAAGTCATTGATATTGGGCAAACCTGACCAGACATGTCTGATGGTAACAAAACATTCTGAATCAGCATCACCTTCAATGCAATAGGTAAGAATGGCACAAAAGAGAAGACATGTAAATACAAGAGGGAATATGGCCAGGAAGAAACAGTTTTGTCAACTTTGGCATCGCATAAATGGAGATCAGCAGGTTATGAACAATGCCAAGGTTTCCAAGAGTAAGCAGTCTACTCTATCATGATTAGCATTTTACTTTGGAACTGAAAAAAAATATGGAGCTGTGATCATAGATCTAATGGCCTTCCAAATTTGTTGATAAGGAGGTAGAAATTCAGAATCAGTATCTCCTTCTTTGTAAGTATAGAAAGGATGTGTACTTACAATGCAGAGAATAGACAAGTTATCATGTTGTAATTGACTCACTTATTTTATTTTTGCATAAACTGTCATGTATAAGACTATTACTGTTGATTTAAAGACTTCTCTCAAATAGATGTCATTGTTCTTCAGACCTGAAAAAAAGAAAAAAAAAAGTTTAAGATCCCCATAGATTATAGGTACTCAATGCACATGTATTAATTTGAAAGCTGCTAGCTATAAACCATATAATTATGGTCCATTTTGTGGTTGAGGTAAATCAATGTAAAATGAAGCATCATAATAACGGCACGTAGAGCACTAAGTTAACCTTATCAGGTCCCACATATCATGTCCATAAAACATGCACCAGTTACGGTGCACTACTGGGGAAGAGAATGCTAAAAAAGACCTGTATGACAAAAAAAGTCACCAACTGGAGGAGTGGTGCTCTGAATGGGGCCTATCATAATAGATGCGTGTTTTATTGTCAATCTTAATTTTTTTCTTCTTTTCGTCCTCATGCGAGATGATCTGTAGGCATGATGATTTCAAACCACCAGAAAATGAAAATCCCCATATTCATCAGTGCGGCATACTTCATAGCTGTGCCTGGTGTCCATGAGACGCTACCATTGCTGACTCAAGGCACCATCAAAATTTATCCAAGCAAAAAGGGCACTGTCTCTCTCCCCGACGCTCTCTCTCTCTCTTTTATCTGTCTAATTTCACTTTGTTAATCACCCTTTTTTATGATGTGCATGGTGAGTGCCTTTCCTTAATCATAACAATTCTATCAGAGACATGCACACTAGCCAAAACTGCCATCATAATGCTTGAATCCAGCTCTAGATAAGTATTCGAAATGACTGTTTAGAAAGAGTTACCAGGCAATATGAGTTTCAAATTAACAAGGCTATTTATCACATTGATGTGGTGATGCGACAGCGTTGAGTAGTTTATGATCTATGAGCAGCTATGAGGCGCTCCTGTCATGTCTCTCCATCAACATGGCTGGTGTAGGTTTTATCCATGGTGTATAGACTGCAAGTTTTTCCTGTTCCTGTATATCAGAGGGTGTTTTCATGGTGGACAAGAGGCTATGGTGAAAAAGCCTGCGCGTTACTATAGGTTAAAAGGGCACGGAATTTTTTTTACGCGTCCGCACGCAAACCCACCAGCCCCCCCTGTTGTTAAAAAATGATCACTCCCTTATCAGAATGAAAATCGCATTCACCTACAGGTGCCATCCGACATCATCGTCATAACTGCATACAGCCCTTGGCTAAGGTCATCAGGAAAGATTCTTTGTATCGGTTGTGTATCCACAATGGTTAACCCAAAGCAATTATTTCTTTTTTATATCACTAGTTAAGAGTTAGAGAGGCTATCATCCAGTTATATTTCCTTGTTGTTATGCCTTTTGTAGCTGCCGTGAAGAGGCATTTGGTGTCCCACATGGTCCCTTACCCTGTAGGTGTATCATTACCAAGATATTGACCGGATGAATCTTGTCTGGTCTTCGGTCTTTACCACAGTTAGTCTTTAGTCAATGCACACTACCGCTCACATCCTGGTAAAGGGCATGGCTCTGATACTACTGTGTAGTATGATATACCATTTTATTGTTCCATAAATTCTAACATATTTTGTATTAATCAAAGAAATATCTATGAAATTAATACATAGGTTGGTTCTAAGAGCTATAAGAGCGCTCAAACTTTACATAAGAGCGTTCATGCCCCACTGCACACCAGCCAGGTCAGTTACATACACTCTCTGACATCAAAGGCTCCGACCTAATGGTTCACTGCACAATATAATAAAAATGAGGGTCTCAGTGTGCGACCTCATGGTTCAATGCACAAATTAATAACTTGTAAGTGAATGCAACCGGCCGTCACGGGTGCCTGAGCACCGCTGACGCCGTCATGAGTGTCTGAGCACTCTAAGGACTGAAAAATGGGTTACATAAGCACGACGCCATAACCTTCCGGTCGCTCTAGCGTCGCTCCTGAGCAACCTAGGTCAAATATCAAAAATTCTATGGAAAGCCCATAATTAGACGGTCAGAATGAGCCCAAGATCAAGGCGGAACTCCCAGTATTAAGGAAGTTACGCCATGGAGACTGAATCGACCTTTGAGTGAGCTACAGACAAACCGGCGGGAGTTACGCGCCTATCCAGCGGGCATTATAATCTTGGCACATTCAGCTCCGCGCATGCCCAAAATGGCGGTTATACAAGCATAAACGACCGAGTTATGAGGGTTTGAAGATGCAGAACCGACCAAGACAATGGGGGCCATAGCGGCGTCCATGGGGGTCCTTTGTCCCCCTGTGACACTTGAAAGGGTCCCCTCAAACAATTGTAGAGTTAGGCAGATGCTGCTGGCTCCAGTCAGTCTGGAGGTGCTTTTCCAAGATTTGCTACAAATAGCCTGTCTGCACCTCCAGGAAAGGACATCACCAAGAACCGCTCTAGAGGTAACATCTCCAGTCATCTCCTGCTACCTGCTATACCACTGCACTATGGTGAAACTATGCTAGACAGGCATTGGTTTCCTACCATTAGTGGCCAGAGGCTATCTTCTTCAAGACTTCCACCAGAGGGTAAAGTTATCCATTATTACATTATTCCTCTAAGCAGCAGGTCAGGAGCTAGGTGTGGGAACCCACCTAGAAGTATGCTGGACACTGTATTATTAATACCTCACAGGTGGAGTGGAACTGAACATTGTACTTTATAAATTACTGTATGTTTACTGTATGTACAAATTACCTACATACTAACTACTGTATGATTGATATTTCTTACATGTTGCCTAAAGCTGAATAAACCAGTGACAACTGGAAATAACACTATTTATAAGAGCCTTGAGATAATTACACTATATACCGCTAGTCTTATGATATTTCTCATATGACAACTTGATCATGCCAATTACTAGTATGACAAAGTGGTGGAGAACATCCTACTAAGATCCCATCTCTCACAGGCTCATAGAAATTAAAACTGGTAACACAACTAGGAACAATCATACACACAGAAAAAATTAAAGCTGGTAACACAACTAGGACCAGTCATGCACACAGTAAGTTAAAGCTGGTACCGCAACTGGGAACAATCATGCACACAGTAAATTAAAGCTGGTACCGCATACACACAGTTAGACCCACTCCACCCACCCAGTGACCTTGACCTTGACACCATACCCACCAAGGTCACCAGTGAGATCTCCCACATACCAGTGAGATCTCCCACATACTAGTGAGATCTCCCACACATCAGTGAGATCCCCCACACATCAATGAGATCTCCCACACATCAGCGAGATCTCCCACACATCAATGAGATCTCCCACACATCAGTGAGATCTCCCACACATCAATGAGATCTCTCACACAACAGTAAGATCTCTCATATATCAGTGAGGTCTCCCAAAACGTCAGTGAGGTCTCCCAAACGTCAGTGAGGTCTCCCAAACGTCAGTGAGGTCTCCCACACGTCAGTGAGGTCTCCCACACGTCAGAGAGGTCTCCCACACGTCAGTGAGGTCTCCCACACGTCAGTGAGGTCTCCCACACGTCAGTGAGGTCTCCCACACGTCAGTGAGGTCCACCACACACATCAAGGCCTTATCAGTCAAGCTGGCAGAACAACACACAAAGACCTTACGTAGTCAGGGGCCTGTTGAAGAGGTCTCCCTCCCACCTAGATCTAGGAGGCCCACAGGAGGCAAACCAGCCTCCAATACAACAGACCCACACTCAGTAGACCCCACACCACCCACCCTGTCTACTCAGGGAACAACCAGTTCTCAGGGATCCAACATTTCCCAGGGATCTCTACAGGACGCCCAACTCACGCTATCTACCTCAGGGGAAGAAGGATCTGCCTCAGGGGGTGGATCCACACCCTCATCTAGATCCTCCACCCCAGCCCCAGCCTTTGACAGCCACTCCTCCAGAGACACCTCCCCCACACCCTCCATCATGGACACCGATGAAGGCCCCCAACCTAATCAGACAGCTGAGAAGATAAGGGCCTATGAGAAGGCCATCCAAGATGCAGTTACTGCCCTAGAGACCAACAAGTCCCAGCAGGAGGAAAGGGAGAGGATCCTCAACCAACAACTGGCAGAGAGGAATGCAGCAATAGATGCTCAACAGAAGGCCATGGAAGATCAGCGGAAGTCCCTAGAGAGACAACAACAACAGATAGCAGATCTCATGAAAATGGTATCATCCCAGACCCCACAGCCTCCCACACCTGCCATCACACCTGTTGTCACACCATCTGCCTCTGGATCAAAGGATGACATCATAATCTCCATGGTGTCCAACATGACCAAGCTCATAGACAATAAACAGCAGGACGACAGAAAGATCAGGATACATGAGGTAACAAAACCCAAAACCTTTTCACACCCATCACCACTCATGTCAACAGCATTATTTATTGATCACAAATTCCCAGAATATCTGAAGGATAAGTACAAAGTGACAGACAGTGACACCATGGTAACATATTTACCCAAGTACCTCGAAGGACAAGCACTAGCTTGGTTTGAATCCTTCAGGGAGAGTGCCACACCTGATATGTTGACATGGACCAATGTAGTGAATAAATTAAAAGAGTATTTTGCTACTCGAGACAATATAATCTCAAGGACTGCACTCCGTGCACAAAAGATAGATGAACCTGTTCTAGACTATGCATGCCATCTCAGGAAAGTGTGTAATGCCCAACGCCAGAACGATGAAACCCTAAGCAAGGCATTTACCCAAGGCATGAGGCCCTGGATCTCTATAGCTCTTGAGAACAAGAAAATAGACTCTTTTGACCAAGCCCTAGACCTAGCCCTAGAGGTTGAGACCCAAGAGAGATCTAGGAAGGTAAGGGATGCAGAAACCAACCCACAGCCTACTAAGAAAAAGGTCCAGGAAATCAGCACTAGTTCAGATGAAGATGTTAACCTAATGTCTAGTGCCCATGTAAGGCAACAGGAAGCTAAGGTTGCATCAAGAGACCCTACCGGTAGATACAGAGGAAATAACTATGACCCCAACTACCAATCCAATAGAGGTAGAGGTAGAGGGGGCAACAACAACAACCGGGGGGGTCACAACAGTAGGAAAGACAACAGCTCTTCCAACTCCAACAATGGTAACTCTTCATACAGTGATAGGAGAGACAGAACCCCAAGTAATGGCAGATCCTATAATAATCAAGGATCCAACAGTAGGAGCCAGAGTCCACATAGGAACTACAACTCTGGATCCTACAACAACTCTGGATCCTACAACAACAGCCAGGGTTCAAACAACTCTGGATCCTATAGTCAAGGATCCAACAGTAGGAGCCAAAGTCCACATAGGAACTACAACAGTGGATCCTACAACAACAATGGCGCCTACAACAACAACCAGAGATCCAACAACTCCGGTCAATACAGCAACTCTGGTCAATATAACCAGGGTTCCAACTCACGCCGGGAGGATTACAAACCTGACACAAGAGGTTACCAAGGGAACCAACAGAGTAACCCCCAAATACCACCTCATGTCATGGATCAAATCTCCAAACTCCTGGTGGCAAGCATCTCAACCACCCCACAGAACCAGGAAAACTAGGATGTCACAGTGCCGATGGGCCAGTGCACTGTGACACCCCAAATACAAACAATCAAGCAGGATTAACAAAGATCCAACCAGAGACAATTGCTAGTGCCAATCTACCATCTAACAGACAGAGACGTCCATCAGTGATACACATCACCCCACCAGATTCATCATCAAAGGATACAGGTGAGAGTACCAAGCTTTCTATTGTACTTCTTCAAAATGGCTGTATCAATGCAAATCTATATGATGTTTCAGATGTACAATGTTTGGTTGATACAGGTGCTACTATCACCTGTGTCAGACAATCATTCCTCATGGATCTCCAAAAGAGATTCCATATCCAACTGAGGAAATCTAAAATCAACATCCACTTGGCAGATGGATCGGTGTGTCATGTTAGACATTCAGCTATGCTGAACTTTAGAATCCAAGGTGTCAGATTCCAATACCAATTTGCTGTAATACCCAACCTCACACAGCCCGTTGTTCTCGGCACAGATTTCTTAAGCACTACAAAATCTCAAATTGAATTTAATGTTGATCCTGAACAAATTCTCAAACCCATTAGGGCAGTGAGGGATTTTACCATCCCTCCATTCTCTGAACTTGCAGTATTGGGTAAGGTCACATCTACTCAATCACTGCAAGGGAAAACTGGAGTAGTAGATAACCTCCAAAGAAATAACAATGCCCCATACCTAGTTCAAAGGGCAGCAGTAACCCCCAGGGAAAATAACAAACATCCCCTAGTGTTACTCAACACCAGCAGGCGCCCACATAAAATCAAAAAGGGTGCCATCATAGCTCTATTTCAGGAAGTCAAGGAATCTGATTTAGAAAAACCTCAGCAGGTGTCAGACACAACCCCACACACTGATCAATCCATCTCAGCCATACGGCCTGAGGATGTAACTCAATTCAGTGACACAGACTCAGACTGTGAGTCCACATATGCCGACCCTGAACCCAACTCAATCAGACTCTCTGAAATAGCTGCTATACATAGTGAGGCACATGACCTCGAGCCAGAATTGGAAGAGAATGTTCCACCAAAATCTGTGCTCACATCCAAAGATCAGCATGATAGATTAAAATCACTGCTGACCAAGTATGATGATGTATTTGTAGGAAAAGATGGAGACATTGGTGCCACACACCTGTATACACACTCAATACATGTAAAACCTGAGGCAGTACCATGTCATTTCCTACCATATAGACAAACACCAGAAAAACAGGCCGCAATAGGGGAAGAGTGTGAAAGGCTAGTGCAACAGGGCATTCTAAGAGAATGTGCTGAGGGCCCCTGGGCCTCCAGATCCTTTTTAGTACAAAAATCATCGGGAGGCCATCGGCTCGTCACAGATTTTCGTTATTTGAACCAGAACACGATAAATCAAGCCTTATCTACACCCCGAGCCGATGACACTCTAGACATGATAGGGTCACTCAGACCAAGAGTATTCAGTAAGCTAGATGCCCAACAGGGATTTTTTCAAATTCCTATAAGACAGGAGGACCAGCATAAAACCGCATTCATAGCAAATGACAAAAAATATGTCTATGAAAGGATGCCGATGGGTTTAGCGACGGCACCGGCGGGATTCTGCCATCTAGTCACATTAATTCTGAACAAACTCAAATACAAATGTGCCCTACCATACCTAGATGACATATTGGTATTATCACCATCAATCGAACAACACTTCCATGACCTGGAAGATGTGTTCAACAGCCTAAGAGTTGGTAAACTCAAACTGAAGAAATCAAAATGTGAATACTTCATAGACAGAATAGACTTCTTGGGAATGAGAGTCACACCCAAGGGACTGCAACCATCTCCCACAAAGGTGGAATCAATCAAAACCTTCCCAACACCAAAATCAGTCAAAAATGTCCGATCCTTCACAGGCCTATGCCAATACTTCAAAAAGTTTATCAAAGGTTATGCCCAAATTGCTAGACCATTGTATGATCTACAGACACATCTCAAAGCATTTGTCTGGACAGAAGAGGCAGATAATGCTTTCAAAACATTAAAGCATGCCCTCTGTACCAATGCTCTTCTCAGATATCCAAACTATGAGAAAGAGTTCAGTTTGGCAACTGATGCTTCCAATGTGAGTTTAGGAGCTGTACTCTCACAGAGAGATAATGAAGGAGTGCTCAGACCAGTAGCCTTTGCAGGTAGAACCCTCTCCAAACATGAGAGAAATTACAATACCACAGAGAGAGAACTACTGGGAGTAGTGTATGGAGTATTACACTTCAGACACTATCTAGAGACTAGACACTTCCAATTATACACAGACCATGCAGCCCTAATCCCACTGCTAACCAATACAGGACTCACACATAGATGGGCCAGATGGGCTCTAGACATACAACAATTTTCATTCACCATCCAACACGTGAAAGGTGATGATAACACACCACCAGATGCTATGTCTAGAAGAGAATACCCAGACTCTGGACCCATGACTAACCCTCCACCCCCACCAAGGAGAGTTAGAGCAGCCAGTAGAACCAAGTTTGCAAAAGTAACAAAGAAGGTACCATTCAAAAGGGATGATCCACCCAACACCATTGAAAAGCCAGAGACACCCATTAGGGGTATCTTGAAGCAATCTACACACTATGTGTTTTGCCACTGTGAGAGAGAATACTCACAACTCTTTCCAGATAATGACTTCGAGCCTATTGAATTCTCATCACTCAATCAGATGCTGAAGGCAACTCCTAAGGAGCCACCCTTCACCCCACCTGACTCAGATGATGAAGATCCAGAAGACACAATATATGCTATTACTCAAGCAACTTCAAAATCAGTCAGATTCTTTGAACCAATGCAGGGAGAGGAAACATCAAACCATTTGTGTCCTATGACCACACGCTCAAAGACTAGAGAAATGATTCAGGAGGGCACACCAAAACCCCCCACACAATCACAAACTATTCTAAATGAGAAAAAGGTCACAGGAAACAAACCTACCAAAACCCCACCTGCCAGGAACAATGTCACAAAAGATACTGCATCTACTAAGTCAAAGAACTCTGAGACAAAGAAGATTGACAAAAAGCAAATTGTGCCTTTAAAGAAAAAGGTTGCCACTCCCATCAAGGCGAGAATAGGCCCTCCAAAGGAGCCTACACACCAAAACAAGAGTGACACACCCCAACAAAAGGCACAAGATAGGCCAATAGTCGATGAAAAAGAAAAAGAAAGAGACAGAATAAAACAACATGTGCTAGATATAAATCAACTACTGGATCAGATTCCCGACACATCCATCTCAGGTACAAACCTTGGCTTGGAACAAAGGAAAGACAAGGACCTATTGCCCCTCATACAATATCTTGAGGATGGAACCTTGCCTGCACCAAAAGCACAAGGAAATAGAATCATCAACCAAGGCCAGACATACACCTTGGTAAATGGTACATTAGTCCATATATGCCCCATAAATTGGAGAAAAACCAATACTGTACCACTTCAAATTGTTATACCACAGCAATGGGTAACAAGTACACTACAGTATTTCCATGACTCACCTACTGGCGGCCATCTTGGTTCAAGTAGGATGCTGTCAGCACTCCGACCTAGGGTATATTGGAAGTCTATGCTAGCAGACACAACAAAATATGTTTCCACCTGCCACACATGCCTCACAGCAAAAAGGCAAGTACACTCACACAAAACACCAATGACAGTGAGAGAGTACATGACTTCACCAATGAAGTTCCTAAACCTAGACGCGGTGGGACCACTTCCCACAACTGCCAGGGGAAACAAACATATACAAGTCTGCATAGATTATGCTACCAGATATGCAACAGCTTGGGCTACTACTGACTTAAAAGCTGAGACAACAGCAGCAGAGTTCTACAAGAATATAATTTGTCATCATGGAACACCAGCCACTCTTCAAACAGACAATGGAACATGTTATACAGGTGCAAAGTTCACAAAGTTAACTAAACACCTCAAGATCAAACATAAATTCTCCTCACCATACAGGCCACAATCAAATGGGCTTGTAGAGAGATTCAATGCTAGCATAGGCACAGCACTCAGAGCATTCTGCTCAAAGCACCAAAACAATTGGGATTCATTTATTGAACCCATAACCTTTGCATTAAACAACACTGAATCCCAAACCACAGGATTCACCCCTTTCTTCCTACTCCATGGGAGAAACCCAGCCACCCCAATGGACTTAGGGCTGGGAATACAGGAAGACATATCCACAGTAGCAGACCATGTAGCTAACATGATAACAAATCAAGATACCTCTAGGAGGAAAGCTATAGAAAGGGTCGCCAAGCTACAAAAGGAAAGGAAGGATAGATATGATAAGAAACTTACACCACAGGAAATCAAGGTCACCGACATGGTGTACCTTAACATACCAAGAATCCTGACCAACACAGAGTGTAAGAAACTTCAACCCCTTTTTATGGGACCATATGTTGTAGTAGATAGACCTAGTTTGACAAGTGCCAAACTCAAAAACTTGGACACCAATCTATTGGTGGCCAGACCAGTGCACATAGACAGACTGAAAAAGGTTGTGGCTGTCAGAAACAATGAATTTGCACACAGGCTTATTCCACATGAGGCCAAATACTACAGCAAAATTGTAAGGAACAAAAATGATATCACCCTTACAAGAGAAACCACAGGCATAGGCCCTATCAAGCCTAGGCCTGCACACCACATACTAAGAAAGACATCTAGGTGTGGTGCAGTTTCAAGAAATTAGAAACAGGATTGAGATACCAAAAGACATAAGATTTTCAAAATGTATTACAAATTCTCTTCATCCACACATAAGACATGTGTGACTGATAATGAATTACTATGTATATAAAGCCAATCAAATTTGTAAATATATCAGTAGGTTATTGCCTCTGAAAGGGTCAAAGACTGGGACCCCCCAAGTAAAGCAGACATGAAGTCTAAGAAGAGTAAGGGTAACACAGTGGAGTGTCTAAAGCCTAATCCCCACATGAAAGAGCGCGCTATGCCAACACAGCAGTCTATAGAGATCAATTGACCTTATAAGCTACCCTCAGACAACTGTCTAGACGGTCATGAATGGCTGTCCTGGATGACAGGAGGAGCTAATTACCAGTACACAGACTACACAATAGACCCCACAGGTAGCAGACACTGGAGATTAATGCATTGTCTCCAGAGAAACAATACCAGGCCCACAATGGATGTGGGTAGGGTAGGCTACATAAGAAGCACTGTGGACCATAGCCCACCATCAGTCTTCATCCAGCTGCAGTCTGGAACACAAGTCTACAGGACCCCACTTGGGAATTAGCCAGCCAACTTCTCCATTAGGAGAGACTGCACTAGGATAAAGAACACACCTACTTCACCTTCAACCTGACCTTACCATTTACTGGTCAACCTCTATAGACTCACCGGACATATTGCCAAGACAGCTCAATCTTGCAAAGGTACAGTTTGAACCACTTCATTTAAAGTGTTACACCATACACTTAGACTTTACCAGCACCAAATCACTACAAATTTGACAAGACTTTAAACAGCAAACTTGCTTTACACAAGCACCATGGGGACACTGAGAGCTTCACCCATACTGCTAACTATGCTGTTATTATATACTATTGAACCACTTACTGCAGGTTATACACCTGTGGTGAGACAAAACATAGGAGTAGTATTCAAACCTAGCCCTCAACCATTGGTCAATGGACATACAACCACAACACTGTTGTTAGCTATTCCCTACAAGATACCTCGGGCACCCGTTACCCAAGGATCCATAAGGGATAGAATACTCCATTTGACCACTCCTACTCTACAAGATCATACCTCTGGCCAAATTATCCAACAAGCTAAGGAGCTAGACACCTTGCTGGAAATTGCAGACAAGGAGATAAATGAAACACTAGCCTCCATCAAATTGTTCTTATCCAACCCCATAAACACATTGGACAAGGCCAAAAGAGAGGCCATACTGGGTTTTCTAGCACCCCTGTTTCGCGGTGTGCTAGGTCTAGCCACAGTAGAAGATGTAAACCAAGTAATGGGACAGCTCAAGAACATAGATGAAATACTAAGAAAATTTGCTAAACAAGATCAGGAAGCAGCTAGTCTCATTGAAAAGATCACAGACAGACAAGATAAGTTTGTTAAAGCATACATCCAAGATAAGAAGGTACTGGACAGCACAATCAACACCATAGGTGACACCGTCAACCTGTGGGCCTCTAACATGTCCAGGTCACTTGACTCATATTCAAGGCACGAGAAAACTCAAAGGGAGAAAATGCAAGTATTAAATGATGCACTAATTATCATAGCAGCAAGAATGAATACAGTTCAATCACTGCAAAGGACAAATGCAGCCCTGAGGATGCTATCATCAGGGATCCTAACCCCTGATATAGTACCACCCTCAGACCTTGCTAGATACCTAATTGACATTAATAACAAACTTAGGATTACACACCCTGGAGCACAAGTCGCAATTAATGACTTAGATTTCTATTATTCACAGAAGCTGACCTCATACACTTACTCAGCTCACCATATATATATTCATCTGGACATTATAATTCAATCTACCACCTCAACCTTCAAACTGTACCAAATGATTACATCACCCATGCCTATAGACACACAGGAGACCCCCACCAGAGGAGTCACCAAACTACAAACCACAACTGAGTTTCTAGCAGTATCTTACGATGAATCATTATTTATCGAATTGGACTCAGCAGATATGCAGGCATGTGAAGGTACTACAGTAAAGGTATGCAGAGATGTAAATGGTAGAATCTATAAACACAGGCCTACATGCCCTGTAGCCATTTTTACTAACCAGGCTCAACAGATTAAGGAACATTGCAAGTTTACAGTTTCACCACTGCAAGCACCTACCACCCACGCTATTTCCATTTCTGAAGATGAGTATCTGGTCACTACTAATGAACCCCATTACTTTATCAACTGCCATGGTAAAACGTCTGAAACTCGGAAGGCCCAGTCCTACTCAATCATTGGTGTACCCTGTGGGTGCACGATCAGTGTAGGAGAATTTTCTCTTCCAAACACAAGGTTGCCCTGTAACTCAACCTTATCATTTCATTACATTCTCAAGACAATTAATTTACCATTCATGGCAGCACTTAACAAAATTTCTGAAACCAAACCAGATGAAAGAGAGAATCTTCCAAATTTCCCAGTAGTAAACCTTTCTAGAACCTTAGAAAAACTACAGGAAAATCCAATCATGGATGATATTACTCAACTAAATTTAGAGCCCTTTGCCAAAACAGTATTAAAAGATGCCTCCAACCTTAATAAGGAAATGGAAACGCGCTACGAGGAATCATACCTACGTCGAGTTACAGAGCATCCAATCTTCCAAAGCTTAGCACTCATCCTAGGGATATCAGCTCACATTTTTATAGTATACATACTACTCAAACTGTACCGACTAGGAGGAACTGTAGCCTACCTGCCTACAGCCAAAGCATTCAGACTAGTCACCGAGCTGCCCCTACACAAATTGCTCCCAGATAAGAATCCTACCAAACTAACCCCTACAGAGGAAACCCACACCCCTTTCCTCACAATTCAGGAAACCCACACCCTGATAATTGCTATATTATTCACCCTGACCATCTACTCAGCCTACAGAATAATGAAGTACCTTAAGAAATTTGCACAGACACACTGTGGCAAGAAAAATGTGGCCAAGCGCACAAACCCCACAATATATTTTAAAATATATTGTGGAGACTCAAACTTCGCGCTACCCTTGAGGCCAATACCACATGAATTTGATGAGATTAAATCAGCAGCTGCCCCTACCTATAAGGATATAGTGGTTAAAACCTTCCCACTACCTAAGGCTATATTTACCTGGAATGGACCAGCAGTTATAACAACACAGAGAGGAGAATTTGCTTATCACCTCCCTCAGGTGATACACCTACCTTGGCGCACTAGGTTCAGCACTATACCAGCCCTTAAAAACAAAGGACTGTACTACTCCATGCTTCTCCAGAATGATTGTGGCACCAGCCCGGTGACCATGACAGCACTGGAAAATACAACAGATATAATTATTGACGAACAACAGGAGGAGACCGCAAGGTCAAACATGCAGACTATTGCTAATTTTCTAAACCACCAGCCCTCCCCGGTGACTGTGGAAACAGCCTAGACTGCCCACAGCCTAGGCTGCCCCCAGTCCACCACCAGGAGACAACACATCAGAGACAGTATTCAGAACTTTTCGGACAATTTGCCGGCCCTGAAAAGGGCCTTTGGGATGGCGGGTTTTTACACCCTAGGTTTCAGTCAGTCGGGATCCTACCACAGATCCTCGGGTTCAACATCAATGGGAGAGTCCGGGGCCGAGTCCGAGCCATACATATGGCCGTGATCCTGCTCCCACTCAGCGAGCCGGGCCTCCAGCATCCCCAGTCCATACTAGGCAGCCGTGGATGGATTCCCGGATGCCGCAAGATCGAGGAGGGATGCCGCCAACAAATAATCCCATAGCACTCGCTCCCGCGGCCCTAGGTTATAATCCATGGGCCAGAAACCCATACTGCCCAAGGCCCTAGTCAGAAGGGCCACAGTGGCCCCCCGACGCAAGGCTGAGCCCAGGAAATAATGGCAGGAGTAATTACAGACCATCACATCACCATGCTCTATGATCTCTTTGAAATTACTCACTATGTACCCATAATGGATGGTCTGGTTAGACTCAACCAGGGCCCTAGCTGGACTCCCCACCTCCATCACCTGGGGGACAGGCAGAGCAAAGAGAGCTTGTAGGTGGGCCATGGTACTACAGCAGTGACTTCCAGAGAGGAACTGATGCTCCAATACCAGCCACACACTCCTTAAATGGACACACACACCCCCCCCCCACCCTGAACTGTCCACTGACACCAAGCTAGGCACTGCCACAGACACATGCCAAAATCTGGCACCTAACACCTCAAGTGCCACCACTGCATGAGCACACCAGGGAGGAGACTCACATCTCACTCCTGACACACCTCCACTGTCAATGAAATTATCAAAGTATTAGAAAAAAAAAAAAAAAAATTATATACACAGCCACTTGTTGATGTATAATATGAAAATCTATGGTATTCTCACAAAATCAATGATTAATGCGCGCATATACGCGCAAAATTGCGAAATTGCAAATTACAAATTGTAAAATTGTACAAATCTAACATTAATATACATGAATGCAGGTAGATAACTAAGACAGTTTTTGTACCCACTAGCACTTGTATACTATGCCAAGGTTTACTTAAAGTAACACACTTTAGGTATCCAAGAAAATTGTTGGAAAAATGAATGAAAAAAAAAAAAAAAAAAAAAAAAATTTGTTGAGAAAATTGTTGACATAAAACATGTTTACTTAAGATACTCACCAAATAAATCTCTTTCAGGGACATACTCATAAGGCTAGGGGAAAAGTCAATTAAGCAGCGGCCCACTGCCGAAATTGCCAATTAATACACCCATATAGCAAAATCAATGAGTAACTCAGAGACAAACAAGCCTATTGTACATGAAGTACTTTGTTTTTCCGGCCCTCGGAAAAATTTGTCTCAAATCCCATAAATTGAATAGTGTAATCCAGATTGTACGCTTGTACCCAATTTGCACACTAAAATTGTATATTTGCACACCAGATTGTACGCTTGTACCCAATTTGCACACTAAAATTGTATGTTGCACACCAGATTGTACGCTCGTACCCAATTTGCACACTAAAATTGTATGTTTGCACACTAGATTGTAAGTTGCATCCAATTTACATTTGAATTATATGTTGCACATTATACTGTATGTCTGTACCCAATTCATACACTGAAGTCAGATTTTTTTAGAAAATCAACATTGCTATGTGTATCCAAGCTGTACGCAGAATTATATTTGTACATACAGAAACTATCAATTGAACGCAAAATTATACATTGGCATACTAAAATTGCCAAATGCACGCGAAATTATATATTTGCACACTAAAAATTGCCAAATGTACGCGAAATTATATATTTGCACACTAAATTTGCCAAATATACGCGAAAATTATATATTTGCACACTCAAATTGCCAAATGTACGCAAAAATTATATATTTGCACACTAAAATTGCCAAATATACGCGAAAATTATATATTTGCACACTCAAATTGCCAAATGTACGCAAAAATTATATATTTGCATACTGAAATTGTCAATTGAACGCAATTACACGCGAAATTGTAAATTTGCACACTGAAATTGTCATTTATGTTCAATTTGCACGCTAAATTGAATATTAAATGCCAAAATTGCACACTATTTGCCAAATTGTATGTTGTACATAAAAATGGAAAATTGTACCCAATATTGATGTTACATAAGCAAATAAGCTATGGTATGGTAAGATATAGAAACTCGGAAATGTACTTATACCCAGGAGAAAATTGTTTATACTGACAAAGCTCTACCACAAAAATTGCATTTGAAGCACTCCCCATCACTTCAAATCCTCTTACAAAACAGTATACAACTCCAAAATAAGGTAAAAATTGTATAAATTGTACATTCCCTCGGCGAAATGACGGAGTTTCGCATTCTTTTGGGGGAGAGGGAGTATTCTATGATATACCATTTTATTGTTCCATAAATTCTAACATATTTTGTATTAATCAAAGAAATATCTATGAAATTAATACATAGGTTGGTTCTAAGAGCTATAAGAGCGCTCAAACTTTACATAAGAGCGTTCATGCCCCACTGCACACCAGCCAGGTCAGTTACATACACTCTCTGACATCAAAGGCTCCGACCTAATGGTTCACTGCACAATATAATAAAAATGAGGGTCTCAGTGTGCGACCTCATGGTTCAATGCACAAATTAATAACTTGTAAGTGAATGCAACCGGCCGTCACGGGTGCCTGAGCACCGCTGACGCCGTCATGAGTGTCTGAGCACTCTAAGGACTGAACAATGGGTTACATAAGCACGACGCCATAACCTTCCGGTCGCTCTAGCGTCGCTCCTGAGCGACCTAGGTCAAATATCAAAAATTCTATGGAAAGCCCATAATTAGACGGTCAGAATGAGCCCAAGATCAAGGCGGAACTCCCAGTATTAAGGAAGTTACGCCATGGAGACTGAATCAAACTTCGAGTGAGCTACAGACAAACCGGCGGGAGTTACGCGCCTATCCAGCGGGCATTATAATCTTGCCACATTCAGCTCCGCGCATGCCCAAAATGGCGGTTATACAAGCATAAACGACCGAGTTATGAGGGTTTGAAGATGCAGAACCGACCAAGACAATGGGGGCCATAGCGGCGTCCATGGGGGTCCTTTGTCCCCCTGTGACACTTGAAAGGGTCCCCTCAAACAATTGTAGAGTTAGGCAGATGCTGCTGGCTCCAGTCAGTCTGGAGGTGCTTTTCCAAGATTTGCTACAAATAGCCTGTCTGCACCTCCAGGAAAGGACATCACCAAGAACCGCTCTAGAGGTAACATCTCCAGTCATCTCCTGCTACCTGCTATACCACTGCACTATGGTGAAACTATGCTAGACAGGCATTGGTTTCCTACCATTAGTGGCCAGAGGCTATCTTCTTCAAGACTTCCACCAGAGGGTAAAGTTATCCATTATTACATTATTCCTCTAAGCAGCAGGTCAGGAGCTAGGTGTGGGAACCCACCTAGAAGTATGCTGGACACTGTATTATTAATACCTCACAGGTGGAGTGGAACTGAACATTGTACTTTATAAATTACTGTATGTTTACTGTATGTACAAATTACCTACATACTAACTACTGTATGATTGATATTTCTTACATGTTGCCTAAAGCTGAATAAACCAGTGACAACTGGAAATAACACTATTTATAAGAGCCTTGAGATAATTACACTATATACCACTAGTCTTATGATATTTCTCATATGACAACTTGATCATGCCAATTATTAGTATGACAGTAGTACGCAACGAATAAGGAGTGGCTTTGATAATATACTGAACTCACTTTATAGGATCACCTATATTCAAGATCACAATTTAAAGGCACGGTTCTTCTTCTACAGAGAATCACTTAGGTAAGTTAGATAGTTCTCCTTATGTTAGATGTTTTATTTATAGTTTACCGCCATCTCCATGTTCCAGAAAATGTCAAAGTGGTGTTGCATTTTTTTGTTAGTCCTAAAATTGGTTGGAAACAGCTAGGTATGAAGATATAGAGACTACAATATACTATACACCAGTCTTTTTATTGCCCCCCAGTGGTGTCAACAGCTAAATTTGCATATAAAGTGGACCATATTTCTTATCAAGATGGCCTCAGAGCTTTTGGGGTGTCAGGAGGTCTCATCTAGCTACCAGTCATTTCAGTCATGGGTGTAAAATGGCTCTATCATAAGAGAGTCAGCAGATTGGGGACGTACAGGATTTCCTGTTCCCTCCCCAAGCATTGGGTGTCTATATCAATCTGCACAGCTGGTGTGAAGAGGAAGTATGGGAAATGGTGTAAAGCAGACATGGCCTGTTCAAAACACACTATCCTAACCCTGGTGTCTGCATTAATGGTTCTGTGTGTCTCTGTGTAAGGTCAATACAAAGATCATAGACCCATACTTATGTGTAACACTCTACAGTAGATATTCTACAGACATACATGATCCAAGGCAGAATTTCTCAAGAAAGATCATAGTCAGTACTAGTTGTCAATACAAACAGACAGGGCATTCAATTTGTGTAATATATTTTTAATTAAAATCTTTCCCTTTTAGCAAGGGACCTTTCCTACCTGGACAGATCTGCTTCAGGTTAACAGGTATGAGCAACTGGTGGGAAGGTAGGATGCCCTGTGTTCAGAAGTGCGTCGTCACTGCTGTAAACTCGACATATCTCTGTAATTCAAGATAGGGTACCATAGATCTCGCATATTTTGTTAGATGACATATGTGTCTAATAGTCCATGTAAGCAAATTATTTCGAAGACTTAACATAAAAATCACATTTAAGTTATAGTTTTCCTAGTCATTTTGAAACAGTGATATATGAAGACGCTGCCATAGCACAGAACTCCTTTTATCCTGGAATTTGAGGAGGCCACAGAAGCTAGCCATGAACTATGACTCCAGTGTTGCCAGTACCTGGTTGAAGCCCCTTACCTGCCCAAACTAACATTCCCTCAGAATATGAGGCTCACAATATAGACACACCCAGCTAATAAAGTAACACAGACTTACTGACTGCCAGATACCACTCTGAGTGAGAACTACTTACTCATCTTAATATTATTGAGCCTTAGTAAGCTTCACAGTACTTTTATATAACTGGCCACAGCTATTTCCTCTTGTATATAAATTCTAACAGCCTCTAGCTGAATGGGAAGGCAGGCTATTGTAACATTCCCCTTGCACCACCATACAGGTCTTATAATTTCAATATTCATTAATTCAAATATTGATTATCCTTGCAAGATGCTAGTACAGTTAGAATGGTACCCAGTGACTGCACTGCCAGTGATCTACTTACTATATCTAAGGATTAGGACTCTTTTGTAATGACCTAATAGTTATAATATTGCAGTACATATTTCCCATGCAGTCCACCCTGAATACAACCAGGTCTAAATATAGTATGGTTTAAGGCTGTAGCTCCAGGAGCAGTTTGCCATGCCTTGGTGTGAATATAGTATGGTTTAAGGCTTTAGCTCCAGGAGCAGATCGCCATGCCTTGGTGTGAATATAGTATGGTTTAAGGCTTTAGCTCCAGGAGCAGTTCGCCATGCCTTGGTGTGAATATAGTATGGTTTAAGGCTGTAGCTCCAGGAGCAGTTCGCCATGCCTTGGTGTGAATATAGTATGGTTTAAGGCTTTAGCTCCAGGAGCAGTTCGCCATGCCTTGGTGTGAATATAGTATAGTTTACGGCTGTAGCCCCAGGAGCAGTTCGCCATACCTTGGTGTGAATATAGTATAGTTTACGGCTGTAGCTCCACGAGCAGTTCGCCATGCCTTGGTGTGAATATAGTATGGTTTAAGGCTGTAGCTCCAGGAGCAGTTCGCCATGCCTTGGTGGAATAGCTGCCTGTGTTCCCCTTAAACACCTCCACTCCTGCTGGGTTCCAAATTACTCTATAGGTGAACATGACCAGTGATTTATTCTATACATCCCAGTGTATTGTAGGGCAGGTATTCAGCTGTATCTTGGACAAGAAGCAGCCAGGGAAATCACCCATGCAGCCTACTCAGCAATGTCTTCCAGGAATTGCCACCTCTGTTCATGTTGAAGATCTCTACCCCGAACACAACATCTGGTTTTTCCTAAAGCTATACAGGCCCAGCAAAGATTAATTCTACACACGTGGGTGTATTCATTTGTACTTTGGAAGCTAATGTTTGGCTTGAACACCTGCAGCACCCACAGGAATGCATTCTCATCTTAAAAAGCTAAAAACCAAGTGTCAGTATTTAGTCTTGGGCTTCCTGAAAATGTTGCAATGACACAACACTGATGACACAATGACGCTGAATTTAAAGATTTCAAGAATGAACCCTCTTAAGATCTGAGGTAGATCTCAAAAGCCAATGAGAAGATACAGATGTGCCTGTTCACCTTTAAGGTATTTAAGCAACTTCCCCGCAATTGCTGACCGTGTACACCTTAAGCATCTCTGGTAGTGCTCATCCCCTTCCTTATTATCATTAAGTAGACAAGAGTATGGGAGAAGTGAACACATGGTCATCAATACAGAAGGCACCCGATGGGAAATATACATCCCAGCCAGCTCCTTCTGAATCATGAACTATCTGGCTCTTTACTTGGGATACCTCTAATTTCCTTTAAATGAGCAGCTGTCTTAATACTTCTCTGTCATAGTTTCTGTACACCCTTCTATCTTTCAGACGGGTGTATTGTATCTCTGCCCCTTCTCTCCTTTCTTCAACCCAAAACCCTACATTAAAAGAGGAGCCTCATTCACTTAACAACCCAGTAAATGCAGACATGTGTATGAACCTAAATGAACCTAGTATCAACTACGTAGATGGCCCTTATAGAATCATCTGAAAATGTTATGTCCTGAATACGTTCCCACAACGTTTAGAACAATATCACATGATTTCACATGTAAGTAGGTATCAAAGAAACCTCTTGATACCTCTATGCCAAAAACATAACAAAACATAATATTACATTAGGTTTGAAACTACCTCCAATGATAAAAATAGAATAGCCATTTTCAAAAATCCTGACACCAGGATTTGAACCCACGCTGTGGTTTCCTTAGGATCTCAAGGCTGGAATCTAACCTATGGGGCCACGGAGCAAACCTATGTGCCAATGGTGAAAAGAAGCACTTGTTTGGCAAGTCAGTATGACCTCTTTACTACCATTGATGTCTCAACAAGAAGGTTCTGAGTCCATGTATGAAAGAAATTCTGAAGAGAGGTATATATATGAATTTTTACTACATTGCACCATATCAAACCATGTAAATTCTATCTAAACGTTCACCCAACGTAACCAGGACATAACATTTTAAGTTGTTTAAACGTTTCATATCTACCAATTTGCTATGTTGAATAAAGTGCTGTGTTTACTGGGAAGACCATTGTGTAGGGTGTATACGTTTATTGTCTAGTATGTTCCTATTGAATTATCTGATCGCACTTAGAGTTTTACTAGTAACCTCCACTCACTCACCTGTAGTCTCTGTCTCACATATCACCAAGTCGTCCTAGATAAGTATATACCCAACATGATGTGTACAGATCCCTGAGGGTGGCTTCTTCTGGTGCAGCTAGTAGCTACTCTGTCATCCTCTAAATCCCTCCCCTGGATCACTTAGTCCATCCTGATACCCTGTACGCCTAGGGATTATAGACCCTAGTGCAGGCAGTGTGAGGGAGATGGAGGATGTTACCCCTTAACTAATGGTTTTTAGTATTAAGGCAGCAAGCCATCCTAATGAGAGGCTCAGGGGAGTCAGTAAGGTAGGAACGGAGTGGCACAAGGTTTAGAGGTAAGGGGGAGGATGTCTGTAGTGATGAAGGTATAGCAATTTCAGAGGGGTGAAGGAAGGGGCTACCTTGACCACTCCTCTACTAGTGCTTGAGTGCGTGAGAGCCTTGTAGCATTGGTGACTTAAGTTAATTATTGGTTTTATTAAGGAACAGCTAATGGGAAATAATCCATCCTCCGCTGACCATTCAGATACTACCCATGAATAAATCCAAGAGGAAAGATTTTTCCTTCTCTGACCACAGAAAGCTCTAATCTGAGGCAAATTAATCAGTTTCTCCATTAGCAATAGGAGTAGTCAGGTTGGTGTCTTAGCACATCACAGCCATGTACACTGCCTTGGGGGGTTAGTATACTGTAGAGATACAAGGGGCAAAACGTAGGTGGCCCAGGTGCCACAAAAACAGGGGACTGGTATGAAAGATATCAACAGCATGAACTTCTTAATTTTCAATAATGATGCATAAACATTCATTTAGTGTCTTGAAGTTGTACATTGTATGGAAACTTATCATTATGTGATAAGTTTTATTACAATGTGTTTAGAGGGAACACACGTTGAAAGACTAGAGGTTTATATCTACTAGTACCTTTATTTGCAATGTTCTACCAGTGCTTTGATACATACTTATTGTTAGAGGTGAATTGACTGCATGGCTACATATAGACGGGTGGTAGTAATGTAAGACAAGAATTAAAGGCTTTCACAGCCCACGGTAGACAAAGTACCTTGTGCACCTTCTATGGGATGAAATACAGCTTTCATGTTATGATAAAATATTAGCTATGAGTAAAGGAGTTTAATGCCTGAAGAAAAGAATAAGAAGTAAAAACAAATTAAAAACAAAAAAAAGCATACAGCCATTCTGTAGCCATTCTTGTCATTGTCTTTCAGTAGATTCTTTCCCAAAACATTTACTGATGAATCATAATCGAATTGGATTAGAACCAGGGATAATGAATTTCCATTTCCTTTTTATAGGGTGTTTATAGATCGAGTACAATGTAATACATCTGTAAAATGATCATTTAGATTTTCATTTGTGAAGTAAAAGTATGCAGAGTTAAAATCATAAAGAGTTACATAAAGAAAATATAACATCTCAGTGAAACAGACAGTGCTAATCCATACATGTTGTGAAATTCGTGTACAGTGGTTTCAATGACCCTGAATTATGTATGTAATGTAATGTGCATCCCATTCACAGTGTATAGATTGCAGGACACTATGGACAAAACAATAACATATTCACAGCCCTGCCCCTTCCTTGTACACTGTAGAGGTCGGCGAAAACGTACTTGGAAACACCAGGTTTTGAACCCGGGACCTCTCAACTTCCAAGCGAGCGCTCTACCACTGAGCTACATCCCCAGACCTGACGTTCTCTACCTTCCACCTACATCTGGATCGGTATGACACACGGGGGCAGTGTTCACTGGCTGACCAGCCCCTTGGGGCTGGTGCAACCGGAACGGGGACAGATAGCATACCGCCATGGACTCACAGCCTACATACACTAACCACCCACTACCCACTAGACTGGAAAGATAACAGAATACTAGTAATGTCAATAAGGGCAGAATCACTTTTTATGACATCTGGCAGGGAATGTAGAAACGTTGTATTAAAACTCAAGCATCATCTTCAAGAATTTGAAAAAGTAATATCTCATGATTTAATAATTAAGTAGTCTAGAGACAATTTAGAAATGAATGTATTTGGGGTTTGATAAAAGAAAGTATGAATGAAAGAAAAACTCTTTAATTTTGAATTTCCATGGTGCTTCTGTCAGCCTTTCTGATTGAATACTATGATAAGTAGGCTTGGTTAGCTACTCCATTAGCTTTATGAAGTATGGGTCAAGACCCTCAGACGTATTTTCTACCATCCATGCCCTGTGCTAAAAATAAATCCTACAGCATCAGTTATGGATGAGGGTTCCATTTTTACGTTGAGAGAGCTAGGCTTGGGATTGGTGGTCAGGAGTCATAGCGGCATGGCTCATTAACATTATGGTGTATGTGTGTACAGCTTCAGCGCTGATGAGGCTATCGTCTCTATATAGTTAGTACATGGACATTCACTACTAAGTATGATGTCTAAGAATTATATCATACATAGGTTGTCATGATGAATTTAACAACTGAATGCATAACACACAGTCAACAGGGCTACATCTTGATATTTGCTACGGTGTTTCATACTATAAAACATGTTGCACCTCTTGTTGATGGACAGAATCACTACTTTTTACACTCACTGGAATGTTCTTGTAACCTTATCTTCAATAATAATCACTCTTGCATAGAGTTACAAAAAAAAAGAAGGTTTTATTCAACACATACAAGACGCAACTAATCATTGTATTTTATCTCAGAATACACTTCCTTTTATTCCAAACACACAATTTTAACATTTGAGTATATAGCTACAACAATTCCAGGAGGTGCACCTCCACCTGGTCTGACTGCTTTTCGGACCACACTCAAGAAAAAAGTCGGCTCTGTTACAATGACTGAGCGAATTCCTAAAACTGAGCTCTCAGCAGCTATTCTGGAAAAAGGCCACAGAAGGACTTCTTGTAAAAACACCTAAATTTGTCCTGATGAAAAGAGGATTTACATGAAAGCCCTGAATGAAAATAGATATAACTTAGCTCTCTCTGGCCTTTTTGTATTGATTGAGAACTCATTTTAGTACAAAGTCTGAAAAGAATAGTAGATCCAATTATATTTTTCTCAAACAGATGGTACTAAAAAGTGCAGGACCTACTCAAGATTCCAGATTTGATTTTGAAAAATGGGAGACTAAAGGGATCTGCAACATGATCAATTTGGACAAAGTGGGAACATTGATAACTGAATTGCAAAAATGATAGCAAAGTGGTTTTGGTAAAGATAAATCACCAATTTATTTTGTTTCTTTCCGTAGATTGACTTCATTGAGAGAATAGCTTCACAATGCATCAATTTGGAAACAGATGTACACTAGACAAAGTAATTTAAAAACAGAAATTCCCAACAGAATTCCCCGAAAATGTGCCCAAATAGCTGTTAACTGAGGTCTCTGTGAATGAAACAGTTGTGTTTTTGTTTTTTGTTGTTTCTTTCCGGCAGTGATTTGACTCCTATATCTGGCTATATCCACATATGTGTGCATACACCATCATTCATCATGGACAGGACACCCATACTCCATATAGACCAGGTGTTTAATATGTTGGAACCATCCGTCTCACTATTCTACATCACTGTCATATGACATCAATAACTCTTTCCACTCGCAGCTCACTTTTAAACATTTTAACAACTGGTAAATCATAAGTGCACTTTTGAGCTCCATCATACACCAATGATGTGCTGGCACATTTCACTTACCAGAACCTTACTGCTGGGTTAAAGAGGCAATCAAATTTAACATATCTATCCAATATATATATGGGATGGGCCTGGCAAAAGCTATTCTTTTCTTTTAGTTGTGCTGTTAACTGGGAGCTAATGGGGAAGGTGCCTTAGAGTGACTATCATGCTTAGCCTTTAGGAACAGCTAATGCATATGAAGTCTGCTTGCCAGCAATTCATTGGTGCCTCATGCATGCCAATAGTAAGGGACAGCATTGAAGTAAATCTAGGTTTCAGTTTAATTTCATCCAGCTGGAAACCTGACAGTGGATTTGTCTATTCTGGACACTAAAACAAGCAGGATTAAAAGTCAATGCTCTGGCCATGTTTATTGAATAATTGTTGCGGGCTGCTTTAGTGATAACATTGAAGTTAACTAAGTCAGGTAGCAATGATAACAGATATGGTTCATGGTGGCTATATCTCTTTGATATAAACCACGGAAATATCAGTATAAACATTGGCACATGAGTGAAGTCAGGATTTGAGCACCTGTAAAGTGTATGGCAACATGTCAGGATATCCTTCAGCATTGCTCTAGAAGAACATATTTACGCATTACTGAATTACTCACTATTCTGACAGGAGAAAGACTTTCATGATTGTTAGTACAGTAAGATCATGATCACTGCTTAGTACTTGTCAGTTTATTTAGAAAAAAGTTGTTATGCCCTAGGCATGTGTTTTTTATTTATTTTATTTTCCGCAGCAACAATTATCCATCAATTGTAGAGTTGAACTAAGAAAAGAAGGGATCCATCATTACCAGCAAAACTGCCTTTGAGATCAGGTTTGCTCAGGGTCGATGACCTTGTTTTGATTGAATCATTTTATCAAAAGTCTTAAGAGGAAAGGTCCATGATGTTCACACTTAGGGGAAAAAGGAGAACGGACAAAAAAGTGTTGCTAGTGCAACACCTGAGTCTTTAATAAAAAGTTTCGTTTCTGTATTAGTTGTTTTTCATGCCTTGGATTTGGGCCGAAGACTTTTTTTAATGATTTCCTGAGATATCTTCTTTTTTTTTTCTGTTATTACCTTTACACATCTGAGAAGGAAGTGATTCATATTCTGAGCTTTTTCATGTTTAGATAAAGTGCTCAAAAACAGATGATCAGCCAGGCTTACTGCTTGACTCATAGTACGATGAGTAAAGACCAGATCATCATCATTTCTTCATGATCAGCTTCACCGGATAAATCCATTAATCAAGTTCAAGATCTTTCATGGAGTTACACTCCAACATTGGACAACCGCGGAAATAAAAGAATAACAAGTTACACTCCAACATTGGACAACCAAGGACATAAAAGATCTTTCATGGAGCTCCACTCCAACATTGGACAACCAGGGAAATAAAAGAATAACAAGTGCATCTTTCATGGAGCTCCACTCCAACATTGGACAACCGCGGAAATAAAAGAATAACAGGTGCATCTTTCATGGAGCTCCACTCCAACATTGGACAACCGTGGAAATAAAAGAATAACAGGTGCATCTTTCATGGAGCTCCACTCCAACATTGGACAACCGTGGAAATAAAAGAATAACAAGTGCATCTTTCATGGAGCTCCACTCCAACATTGGACAACCAGGGAGATAAAAGAATAACAAGTGCATCTTTCATGGAGCTCCACTCCAACATTGGACAACAGTGGAAATAAAAGAATAACAAGTGCATCTAACATGGAGCTCCACTCCAACATTGGACAACCGTGGAAATAAAAGAATAACAAGTGCATCTTACATGGAGCTCCACTCCAACATTGGACAACCGTGAAAATAAAAGAATAACAAGTGCATCTTTCTTGGAGCTCCACTCCAACATTGGACAACTGCGGAAATCAAAGAATAACAAGTGCATCTTACATGGAGCTCCACTCCAACATTGGACAACCACGGAAATAAAAGAATAACAAGTGCATCTTACATGGAGCTCCACTCCAACATTGGACAACCGCGGAAATAAAAGAATAACAAGTGCATCTAACATGGAGCTCCACTCTAACATTGGACAACCGCGGAAATAAAAGAATAACAAGTGCATCTAACATGGAGCTCCACTCTAACATTGGACAACCGCGGAAATAAAAGAATAACAAGTGCATCTAACATGGAGCTCCACTCTAACATTGGACAACCGCGGAAATAAAAGAATAACAAGTGCATCTAACATGGAGCTCCACTCTAACATTGGACAACCGCGGAAATAAAAGAATAACAAGTGCATCTAACATGGAGCTCCACTCTAACATTGGACAACCGCGGAAATAAAAGAATAACAAGTGCATGTGACCTTTTGAACCGACATTCATCTTGATTGACTCCATATGGAAACATTGCCGTATCAGCTCCACATCGGTGGTAAAGTACTTCTTTTATCACAGTCAGCTCAATGTTATAAATACATGCTGTAGGACTGTGGTCTTGATGCGGTTGGTTTGAAATAATTGTTGGTCGATGGGCAGGCTGATGAGCATTGGAAGACAGGTCTAACTTAAAATATGTGCAGCTCAAAGTAAACATGTATACTTAATCTAAATAAGCTATTTCATTATGTATACATTGGTATCTCACTGAAAGGAGGACAGATATAAGGCGAGTAATGGGGCATTCCCTAAAGACTGCTAAACTATAGGATGAGGCTAACAAGGTGTAAACAGTCATCATTGTGAACTACAGCTGTCAGGGTAAGATCTTAACATAATTTAAATTTTATATAATCGTCCTTTGAACATTCAATTTCATAAGAAACACTGATGATGTTTACATGTATTGCTGTCAAGAAGTGTAAACATAATCGCAACAAGAAACAACAAAGAGAAAATGAACAAATCATTACATTTGCCCTCAAAGAAAAACAACAACCAAATTAAATCAAACTGCAATGCTTGGCCCAGGTAATGCCTCAGCAACACTTAAGTTTTCATAAATTAAGTTTTTTTGGTCTTCCCGCTGTGTTGAGCTTCCTCCAGCCTTTACCTAGTTGAGGCAAAGAGGCCCGTCATTACATGATTCAAATCAAGTTAAGGTCATTGACACTGACAAAACATGTGCACTGCGCACAACTGATCTCAATATAGACCTGTGGCCAGAGATGAAATGCCCTTCTAAATCTTTTGCTGAGAAGGTAGACCTATCCTTCTGTGTCAGTATCATAGGTAAGAAGGCATGTACTAACAATGTATAAAAGAGACTAGGGGTCATATTGTAATTGACCAACCTATTTTCATGTTTGTATAAACTGTCATGTATAACACTGTTTATGTAAATAAGTAGGATTTTATAACGTATCTACAATGGATGTCACTTTACTTCAGACATGAAAAGGAAAACACTTTAAAGCTTCTTCACTATAAACCGCACATGGTTCATTTTATGGTTAAATTCAATCAGTGCCAAATGAAGCATTACCATGACCACACACAGAGCACTGAGTCAACCTTATAAAGACTCATAAAACATGTCCATAAAACATGTACCAGCTCTATGGCACTGCCGGGAAAGGGAATGATAAAATGTGTTATAACAAAAAGTCACTGACAGGACGAGTGGTGCTCTGCATGCAGCCTCGCACAATAGATGTGTGCCTTATTGTCTACCTGAAAGGTTGTTTTTTTTCCACCTGATCTGTAGGCATGATGATTTTTGACTGCCATGAATCTACTTCTCACTGTTGTTTGTTCTGCTCAGGTTAACGTAGAACCAAACATGTCTTATACACATTATTGATCATCATATATATTCAGACCAAGAACAAACATAGTAGCCATATAGTGCTCGATGTAGGCGTCTCTTATACCATTTTTTACCAGATGTTTGGCTACTCTCATCTATTCTTTTCTTGGATGCCATCAACAGATTGTTTTGCTTCTGTGTAAATATTTCTGCTCTAATGCTTAAAGGCGAACGGTGCAGAGAAGTCATCAGTTATACTAGTTGAATGATTTTTCTCACCCCAACTGGACCACTTCTAACATGCACCAGTTACAGTGCACTGCTGGGGAAGGGAATGCTAAAAAAGACTTGTATGACAAAAAGTCACCAACTGGAGAAGTGGTGCTCTGAATGGTGCCTCTCATAATAGACGTGTGTTTTATTGTCAATTTTTTCTTCTTTTCGTCCTCATGCGAAATGATCTGTAGGCATGATGATTTCAAACCACCAGAAAATGAAAATCCCCATATTCATCAGTGCTGCATGCTTCATGGCTGTGTCATGTATCCATGAGGCTTTGCCATTGCTGACTCAAAGCACCATCAAAATTTATCCAAGCAAAAAGGGCACTGTCTCTCTCCCCGACGCTCTCTCTTTCTCTCTCTCTCTCTCTCTCTCTCTCTCTCTCTCTCTCTCTCTCTCTTATCTGTCTAATTTCACTTTGTTAATCACCCTTTTTTATGATGTGCATGGTGAGTGCCTTTCCTTAATCATAACAATTCTATCAGAGACATGCACACTAGCCAAAACTGCCATCATAATGCTTGAATCCAGCTCTAGATAAGTATTCGAAATGACTGCTTAGAGAGAGTTACCAGGCAATATGAGTTTCAAATTAACAAGGCTATTTATCACATTGATGTGGTGATGCGACAGCGTTGAGTAGTTTATGATCTATGAGCAGCTATGAGGTACTCACTATGTAAACACGCTCCTGTCATGTCTCTCCATCAACATGGCTGGTGTAGGTTTTGTCCATGGTGTATCGACTGCAAGTTTTTCCTGTTCCTGTTTATCAGAGGGTGTTTTCATGGTGGACAAGAGGGTCCTTAATATTTCTTAGGTTTTATCCCTAAGTATAAAAATGCATTGTTTTCCTCGTGAATAAATTGATCAGTCAGTGACTCACTATTTCTCTATCAGAGGATTAATAAGGATAGTTTTTTTTTGAGGGATAAGTTGGGTGAGGTTAGTTTCTGGGCTGTCTATATTGCCCTATATAGTTTTAAAATGTAGATATCTTTTACATCATGCACTTGTATTTACCTCTATATGAACTATGACAAATGATTGCTAACTATGATGAGATTAGGGAGTGATCATTTTTTAACAACAGGGGGGGCAGGTGGGTTTGAGGGGGGGTCAGAATTTTTTCAAGCGTCCACACGCAAACCCACCAGCCCCCCCTGTTGTTAAAAAATGATCACTCCCTTATCAGAATGAAAATTGCATGCACCTACAAGTGTCATCTGACATCATCTTCATAACTGCTAAGGTCATCAGGAAAGATTCTTTGTGGCGGTTGTATTGAGTATCCACAATGGTTAATCCAAAGAAGTTATTTCTTTTTTATATCACTAGTTAAGAGTTAGAGAGGCTATCATCCAGTTATATTTCCTTGTTGTCATGCCTTTTGTAGCTGCCGTGAAGAGGCATTTGGTGTCCCACATGGTCCCTTACCCTGTAGGTGTATCATTACCAAGATATAGACCGGATGAGTCTTGTCTGGTCTTCGGTCTTTATCACAGTTAGTCTTTAGTCAATGCACACTACCGCTCACATCCTGGTAAAGGGCATGGCTCTGATACTACTGTAGTACGCAACGAATAAGGAGTGGCTTAGATAATATGCTGAACTCACTTTATAGGATCACCTATATTCAAGATCACAATTTAAAGGCACGGTTGTTCTTCTATAGAGAATCACTTAGGTATGTTAGATAGTTCTCCTTATGTTAGATGTTTAATTTATAGTTTACCGCCATCTCCATGTTCCAGAAAATGTCAAAGTGGTGTTGCATTTTTTTGTTAGTCCTAAAATTGGTTGGAAACAGCTAGGTATGAAGATATAGAGACTACAATATACTATACACCAGTCTTTTTATTGCCCCCCAGTGGTGTCAACAGCTAAATTTGCATATAAAGTGGACCATATTTCTTATCAAGATGGCCTCAGAGCTTTTGGGGTGTCAGGAGGTCTCATCTAGCTACCAGTCATTTCAGTCATGGGTGTAAAATGGCTCTATCATAAGAGAGTCAGCAGATGGGGGACGTACAGGATTTCCTGTTCCCTCCCCAAGCGTTGGGTGTCTATATCAATCTGCACAGCTGGTGTGAAGAGGCCTGTTAAAAACACACTATCCTATCCCTGGTGTCTGCATTAATGGTTCTCTGTGTCTCTGTGTGAGGTCAATACAAAGATCATAGACCCATACTTATGTGTGACACTCTACAGTAGATATTCTACAGACATACATGATCCAAGGCAGAATTTCGCAAGAAAGATCATAGTCAGTACTAGTTGTCAATACAAACAGACAGGGCATTCAATTTGTGTAATATATTTTTAATTAAAATCTTTCCCTTTTAGCATCATGGGATCTTTCCTACCTGGACAGATCTGCTTCGGGTTAACAGGTATGAGCAACTGGTGGGAAGGTAGGATGCCCTGTGTTCAGAAGTGCGTCGTCACTGCTGTAAACTCGACATATCTCTGTAATTCAAGATAGGGTACCATAGATCTCGCATATAAGGCTAGATGACACATGTGTCTAATAGTCCATGTAAGCAAATTATTTCGAAGACTTAACATATATATATAAAATTACATTTAAGTTATAGTTTTCCTAGTCATTTTGTGACAGTGATGTATGAAGACGCTGCCATAGCACAGAACTCCTTTTATCCTGGAATTTGAGGACGCCACAGAAGCTAGCCATGGACTATGACTCCAGTGTTGCCAGGACCTGGTTAAAGCCCCTTACCTGCCCAAACTCATATTCCCTCAGGATATAAGGCTCACAATATAGACACACCCAGCTAATAAAGTAACACAGACTTACTGACTTCCAGATACCACTCTGAGTGAGAACTACTTACTCATCTTAATATTATTGAGCCTTAGTAAGCTTCACAGTACTTTATATAACTGGGCACAGCTATTTCCTCTTGTAGCCATAAATTCTAACAGCCTCTAGCTGAATGAGAAGGCAGGCTATTGTAACGTTACTTTTGCACCACCATACAGGTCTTATAATTCAATATCCATAATTTCAAATATTGATTATCCTTGCAAGATGTTAGTACAGCTAGAATGGTACACAGTGACTGCACTGCCAGTGATCTACTTACCCTATCTAAGGATTGGGACTCTTTTGTAATGACCTAATAGTTATACTATTGCAGTTCATATTTCCCATGCAGTCCACCCTGAATACAACCAGGTCTGAATATAGTATGGTTTAAGGCTGTAGCTCCAGGAGCAGTTTGCCATGCCTTGGTGTGAATATAGTATGGTTTAAGGCTTTAGCTCCAGGAGCAGATCGCCATGCCTTGGTGTGAATATAGTATGGTTTAAGGCTTTAGCTCCAGGAGCAGTTCGCCATGCCTTGGTGTGAATATAGTATGGTTTAAGGCTGTAGCTCCAGGAGCAGTTCGCCATGCCTTGGTGTGAATATAGTATGGTTTAAGGCTTTAGCTCCAGGAGCAGTTCGCCATGCCTTGGTGTGAATATAGTATAGTTTACGGCTGTAGCCCCAGGAGCAGTTCGCCATACCTTGGTGTGAATATAGTATAGTTTACGGCTGTAGCTCCAGGAGCAGTTCGCCATGCCTTGGTGTGAATATAGTATAGTTTACGGCTGTAGCTCCAGGAGCAGTTCGCCATGCCTTGGTGTGAATATAGTATGGTTTAAGGCTGTAGCTCCAGGAGCAGTTCGCCATGCCTTGGTGGAATAGCTGCCTGTGTTCCCCTTAAACACCTCCACTCCTGCTGGGTTCCAAATTACTCTATAGGTGAACATGACCAGTGATTTATTCTATACATCCCAGTGTATTGTAGGGCAGGTATTCAGCTGTATCTTGGACAAGAAGCAGCCAGGGAAATCACCCATGCAGCCTACTCAGCAATGTCTTCCAGGAATTGCCACCTCTGTTCATGTTGAAGATCTCTACCCCTAACACAACATCTGGTTTTTCCTAAAGCTATACAGGCCCAGCAAAGATTAATTCTACACACGTGGGTGTATTCATCTGTACTTTGGAAGCTAATGTTTGGCTTGAACACCTGCAGCACCCACAGGAATGCATTCTCATCTTAAAAAGCTAAAAACCAAGTGTCAGTATTTAGTCTTGGGCTTCCTGAAAATGTTGCAATGACACAACACTGATGACACAATGACGCTGAATTTAAAGATTTCAAGAATGAACCCTCTTAGGATCTGAGGTAGATCTCAAAAGCCAATGAGAAGATACAGATGTGCCTGTTCACCTTTAAGGTATTTAAGCAACTTCCCCGCAATTGCTGACCGTGTACACCTTAAGCATCTCTGGTAGTGCTCATCCCCTTCCTTATTATCATTAAGTAGACAAGAGTATGGGAGAAGTGAACAAATGGTCATCAATACAGAAGGCACCCGATGGGAAATATACATCCCAGCCAGCTCCTTCTGAATCATGAACTATCTGGCTCTTTACTTGGGATACCTCTAATTTCCTTTAAATGAGCAGCTGTCTTAATACTTCTCTGTCATAGTTTCTGTACACCCTTCTATCTTTCAGACGGGTGTATTGTATCTCTGCCCCTTCTCTCCTTTCTTCAACCCAAAACCCTACATTAAAAGAGGAGCCTCATTCACTTAACAACCCAGTAAATGCAGACATGTGTATGAACCTAAATGAACCTAGTATCAACTACGTAGATGGCCCTTATAGAATCATCTGAAAATGTTATGTCCTGAATACGTTCCCACAACGTTTAGAACAATATTACATGATTTCACATGTAAGTAGGTATCAAAGAAACCTCTTGATACCTCTATGCCAAAAACATAACAAAACATAATATTACATTAGGTTTGAAACTACCTCCAATGATAAAAATAGAATAGCCATTTTCAAAAATCCTGACACCAAGATTTTAACCCACGCTGTGGTTTCCTTAGGATCTCAAGGCTGGAATCTAACCTATGGGGCCACGGAGCAAACCTATGTGCCAATGGTGAAAAGAAGCACTTGTTTGGCAAGTCAGTATGACCTCTTTACTACCATTGATGTCTCAACAAGAAGGTTCTGAGTCCATGTATGAAAGAAATTCTGAAGAGAGGTATATATATGAATTTTTACTACATTGCACCATATCAAACCATGTAAATTCTATCTAAACGTTCACCCAACGTAACCAGGACATAACATTTTAAGTTGTTTAAACGTTTCATATCTACCAATTTGCTATGTTGAATAAAGTGCTGTGTTTACTGGGAAGACCATTGTGTAGGGTGTATACGTTTATTGTCTAGTATGTTCCTATTGAATTATCTGATCGCACTTAGAATTTTACTAGTAACCTCCACTCACTCACCTGTAGTCTCTGTCTCACATATCACCAAGTCGTCCTAGATAAGTATATACCCAACATGATGTGTACAGATCCCTGAGGGTGGCTTCTTCTGGTGCAGCTAGTAGCTACTCTGTCATCCTCTAAATCCCTCCCCTGGATCACTTAGTCCATCCTGATACCCTGTACGCCTAGGGATTATAGACCCTAGTGCAGGCAGTGTGAGGGAGATGGAGGATGTTACCCCTTAACTAATGGTTTTTAGTATTAAGGCAGCAAGCCATCCTAATGAGAGGCTCAGGGGAGTCAGTAAGGTAGGAACGGAGTGGCACAAGGTTTACACTGCAAAAATGGTGTTTAGATTTTAAACATGTTTAGGTCTAAACATGTTTAAAACCTAAACATATATGTCAGTTAGGTGTATCATCGCCTACGCATTTAGGAAAATAACACTTTTATTCTAAATACATAAACATTTTTGCTAAACATGTTCAGAAGTTTAGAGTTTAAACATTTGAATACTAGGTGTTTAGATTTAAACATCAATATGTTTAGATACTTGGATGTCAAATCCACACCAGGTAGCAGCACTACCTCTGAATGGAGTATATGCACACAGTTATAATCAATTGTTGTGACAAACATCCACAAACTCATTTTTAATCATAGCGTCATGTCACTAAATGTTATGAAAATAGCCACAACAATATAAAATTAACTAAATTCAACTTACACCGCCATCATTACCATAAAATATCAATGAGCTCCATGACTTACACCTATGCCATGTTATTTTGTAAAGTATAAAGCAATGTCCTTCCTGTCAACCTGTTGTACTTCCTCAAGTCTCCTATTCTAATGCAGTATGTATATGTGTGTAATGGTTCGTATTGACTTATATGTTGGGTGGCTCTTTGGCTCGCTTACCACTAGATGTACCAACACAACACGAGTAGTTCGGGTTGGGCAAAGCCCCAGAAACCCCTACCTCTCGGGTAGGACTTTATTTGATCTCTTTGATGACAAAGTACTAGCGTCTGGACTGGACCATGTCCAGTCCCCTTCTGCCGCTCGTCCGGCTCCTTAGTAGGAGCTGGACGCGAGGCATTGTGCTGCCCCCTCTTGTACCAACGAGGTATCGCAAAGCGACACCTAGCTAGCATAGAAGGAACAAGCACCACACGAACACGTCTCTCGGATGAACGGCACTTAATATATATACAATGATGCCGGCCCCTACACCACCCCCACTAGACTTTACCTAGGGTTGGGTGTAATTAATAAGTAACTATTGTTGACTTTATACAGTGGTGTTATAAATAAATAGGTAAGTCTATATATACACAGTTCGTATTAAATATAGAACATTTAAGGGGCATTATAAGTTATATGTACACAATAAGGCATCATCGTATATAACCCGAAGTGTTTATAAATAATAACAAAAATAGGAAGTGGCCCCTTATGGACCATCAACCTATGGTGGTAATGTTACACGTGTGTTATTATTAAACATGAGACGCGACGAAGAATATTGGATGTGTAGTAAGGTGATATTAATAAATTTTTACAATGTTTTTACCGACCCGAGGTGGGGTAAATAACCCGAAAAAATTTTGAGTACTTTTCCTTACAAGAATATAATATACGATATAAAAATAGATTTATACAAAATATGAAATATAGGTGTCCTACCAGGGTAGCAGGATCACCCTTACAATATACCGGACTTCCGGCGAACCTGGAACGACTGGTTTCTGCAGCTCCACCCGGCGACATATGTGTGGTGGCAAACCACGTTGCTGTTATGATGTGCCCTGATGAAGATGGGAAGATGGAGACCCGGTTAGATGTTGTAGTCCTTTGGGTGTTCGGGTTAGCGTCCATCCTCGCTGCAGGTTACGTTCCAGGTATCAGGAGTCCAGCGTAAGGAACAGTGCCTCTGGCATACTAAATGCATTTACCCTCGGGTACAAGGAGACACCAACAGACGGACACTCAAAGATCTTCAGGATCTGTGTCCATCTTCTCAGCCGGCTCCACTGAGGCAGATGGAGCCGAGCTGCTACAGCTGCTCGTAGAGAGCGCCGCTGAAGCCTCGCTGGGAGTCTCGCTCCCCAAGCTCAAGGCCCTCATCACTGCGGACGGACTGTCCATTGCCTCGGATGCTGGTGCAGCAACCGTGGCAGTTGGGACAGCCCGGGTGTTCCAAGTGGGGGGCGGGAGCAAGAGAGCTGCCGGAACTGGCGGAGCAGCCGGGACCGGTGGAGTGGCCAGAACCGGTGGAGTAGCCGGGGCTGGCGGGGCATCCGGGGGTATCTCTGGTACGAAGATAAGAGACGACGGAAGCCGTCCCACTCCTCCAGATGTTTCCCGAATGCCAGGAAAAACTTGAGGTCAGCCTCCTTAAATCGATGGATATATCTGGAGTTTTCAGCTTCGTGAAACTCTTTAAGCTTTTCGGCTTCCTTCTGTTTCCGCCGGCAGGACTCGAGGGCTTCCTCGACCTTCTTCCTTTCCAGCTCCCTGATTTTCTCTTCCTCCCGCCTCTGGATCTCGTAGACCAGATTGACGGTGGCTTCAGTCATCACACGCCAGTAGTCAACAGACTTCTGGCGGTGCAATGCCTGCCATTCTGCCATCAGGTCATTCTGGATCTGAACCGTTCGGACATCGCGGTGGTCGACGAACGTATTCGGATCCTGAAGACCTGACAGGGTACCGGAGATCAGTTCCATTAGGGGTACCCGAGGACCCGTCGGTGGAACTATCACTGGTGGTGGCGCTGGGGCCTCCACTGAGACAGGCGGGGTGCCTGTTGGAGGAGCAGACGGGCCCTCCACCGTGATGCCTCCTCGGCCTCGGCCACCACCCGGGGAGCCTCGGGTGGACTCCAGCCCACCGCGGCCCCTACCACGGGTTTTGGCCCGGCCCAAGGAGGTAAGGACCTGCGACTCGGGTCCGACCGGTCCCATTGAAGGGAACTTCGCCGCGTACTCGCTGTACGTGGGGCGCTTGCCGGAGGATCCCTCTCCAGCCCACCAAGTAGAATACCCGGATGGGGGAGCGAAGAGTTCGCCCCCATCATCCAGGCCGCCAGAGGCTTCGCCCGGGCGTTGTTCCGCGGGTGCAGGTGTGGAGGTGGCTGGAGTCGCCGGTGCGGTCGCCTGGCTACCCGACCTGCGGGCCTGGTTGCCAGGCATCTCTAGAGCCGAGACTTGTTGTCCCGACTCGCGACGATCAGCTGGGTTGGCTGGTCTTGGCTGGTCCTTGCCACCCGAAGGGCTCACGGACCGGTCTGCTCGGGTCCTCTTGGAAGCAGTAGTCGTGACTGTGCCTCCGTTTGGACCTTTAGAGCGGGCTTTGGCCTTCTCTCGCTTGTCGTCTCCTCGCCACTTTTTCACCTTCAGGTGCACCTCACTGGGCATCCCGAATTTCGTGGAAGTACGTCAGCAAGTTGCCGCTCTTCCACGAGCAGAATCCGGTCTCGAATGCCTGCTCTTTCACTTCTTTAATGCTCAGCGCGGACCAATTAGCAAGGAGCTCGCTGAAGCACTTGATGGCTCGTTTCCTGGTCTTCTCCAGGCCGATGCCATGGGCCTTCTGCAAATGCAGAGCCATGTCTCGGCGCCGGTGAGTGCTGAACGAGCCATCACAATGTTTACTCGGGCGGTCCCCGAGCACACACATCATCACAGGCTTGTGATGCATATGGTACTCGACGATGTGTCGAGCGAAGCGGGGCTTTCGTCCGGGCCTCGTAGCTGTAGATTGAGCCTAATTTGGACTTGAGCTGGTCAATCCAAATCAGGTAGAACTTGCCTACTGGCGTATCCGAGGGGCCGGACTTCATCCACTCCTCGTCATCGCTGTCACCGTCCTTATTGACGGCGCTCGGACACATATAGTGGACTGTGTCGTAAGCACAGTCCGCGAAGCAGCGGGGAGTCCGTTCCTTGAACCCCTCGGCTGCATTCTTCCACATCCACTTCTGATTGTCGTCCTTGGGAACATCCGTGGTCATTTCTTCCCACGTTGTCACGGACTCCAAATCAGATTTGGCAGACTCGGGCAGCTCTGGATCGCTTTCGCTTTCCTCACTGTCCGTGTATATGTCAGCTCCCCTACGGCTGGCTCGGCTGGAGGTGGTAGTACCAGTCGGAGCCTTGGTAGGGGACTTCGCCTTTGCACCCGACGTGCTGGCTGCAGAAGATGCAGTAACCGAGGTGGCTACCGTGGTGGTTGTAGTAGTGGGAGCGGGCGTCTTCGGTTTGCCCTTACCCCTCGGCTTGGTGGGGGGCGTGGGCTCTGCCGGAGACGCTTTCGCTCCATTCTTTTTCTTCCGGCGCACAACCTTAGTCGGTTGGGCCGGAACTTCGGGACTGGAATCCGACTCGCGTCGGCTCCTGTCCACTGTCCGAGGGCTCCTCCTTCCGCTGACCGGGGAGTCAGAGTCGGAAGAGATCTCAGCTTTTCGTTGGGCCTGCTGCTTGCGATGGGCCCGGCGAGCCGCGGTGAGCTCCTTCTGCTGCTTGGCAAGCTCGGTTCGCTTTGCCTCTACAGCAGCCTGCTGGCGCGAGATGTCCTCTTCCGAGATCTCGCCAGGTGCCTCCGGGATGTCGGCAGCTGGGTCGGTCTCGGTCGTGGACCTCTCGACGGCGATGCGGACATCCTCAGCCTCCAGATCGCTCTCAGTGAGAGGACCCTTGGGCGCAGGTTTACGGGTCAATCGCTTGACCCGGTCGGTTTCCACCGACGACAAGGTTACTGTGGAGTCTGTATCCATGTCGGATTCGGACTCCCTTAACTCCGTGGCCTTCTGGATGATGCCCGCAGAGATCAAGACGGCTCGAGCTAAATTCTCGTTAGTCGCCATATTCTCCGCCAACTTTAGATAGTTGCGGAGCCAAGAAACTGGCATGTTGTCAGCCAGCTCGTCACTGCACGAGTCCATTACCATAGTCTTAAGTTCATCTGGTATGGGCTCGGGCACGCCCTCTTCCACCGCCATGGGCCCGCATCCGAACATGGAGGCGTGCATAGGGATGTACGTACCCCAGGAGGTGTACATGATACCTTCCTGGCGATCAACGTGTGCTAGACGTCTGATCTGAGTCCTGAATCCCGGAGGATACATTGGAATGTCCAGGACATCCACTTTGCTACCCGAAGCGGCTGTTGTAGACGGGCGCTCCGGGCGTGGCGGTGGTGGAGGTGGCATCCTCTCCCGGTCGGTTGCCTCGGCCATAGCCGAGAGCATCCGGGCGGCCTCCTCTGTCGAAGAATCCATAGATTCCTCGACCCGAGACGAGACCTTCGGGTCCTCGTCTTGTTCCAACGGAATGTTGGCAGTTTGACGCGCAGCGTCAATCGTTCCCTGTGCCATGGCACCGGGTCCGACTTCCAAAATAAATTGGCAAGTTTTGTTGGACTCCTCCCGAAGGATTCGTCCAACAGAAAGGCTTTGGGTTAGCTAGGCTAACACGACAGCTACAGGCTGTATAACCACCGACAAATAACTAGAGCAAAAACGGGTGGCGTCTAACCACCACGAGTCCGCTCTAGTTATGACCAGTATGACGTCAGACCTCTCGTCTCGCGAGATCCCGCCATGGCTATCCGGTGACCTAGTTCCGCGCTTTCCCGCCACACCAGCAGCGCCACCTAGGGAACTAGATCCGAACCAACATTCGACTCGACATGTGAGACGCGGCCTACTACCCGAGTGCTATCGTCTGGAGCTTGGCGGTGTATACAACGCTTCAAAGCGAATGTACCGGTTAATCCGACCGCCACTCACGGGATACAGCTACCCGGGGAGGGCGCGTTCGACATCTCTAGCCGTGGAACGTATGTTGCCTGCCTATGGCGGACAACACGCAGCAGCTCGTTGTGTACTGAGTTAGGTTACAGCAGACCTCAACCGGGGGCTGCGTCTAACGCCTTCGGTTAGCATTTTATTTTTCCCGGCTTTACGTACGGCCTTTTCTGGATCTCGCTTAGTCAAAGCGGGACCCTTCCCATACGTAATGCCTTCACTCAGCGAGACTTTCTTCCATTTCTTACGATTAGGTCGTTTCCTGGCCTTCGTCTTCTTTTTTACTATAACCTCGTCTCCCGGCGTCTTTCTCGGCCGGCCTCTAGGGCGCTTCGTCGGTACTACCACGCTCGGTCCACTAGGGACAGATACAGGTGGTTTGTAGCCGAACTCCCTCTCCGCCTCTTCGCGCCCCTTCCAGGGCCGAAGTTTTCCGACATTTGTCTTCCATTTTCTACCCGTCAGGCAGTCCTCTATCATCACCGTGGACTCGGAGATGACACGAACGATTTTAAACGGACCTTCCCAAGGCGTTACGAGCTTCAGCTTATCCAGCGGCTCGTAGTACCTTAGTACTTTGTCCCCAACATTAAAACGAATTCGTTTAGCATTGGTGTCATAGCCCACCTTCTGCCACTTCGCACTCTTCAGCAGTTCTTTCCGAACGGCCTCGTATGCCTGTTTGAACCGGTCCCTTAATGACTCTACAAACAGCACCGTGCAGGGCGCCTCCGGGTCTATTCCAACCACTCCATACACTAAGTCGGCGGGCATTATGATGTCCTCGCCGAACACTAGCATGTTTGGGGTGCAGTTAGTTGATGAATGGACAGTGTTGTTGTAGGCATGTACTACAAACTCGCACTGTTCATCCCAGTCATCCTGGTGGGTATTAACCAGGGGCTTTAGTACTTGTATGAGGGTTCTGTTGAACCGCTCTACCTGCCCATCCGACTGTGGTCGGTACGGGTTTGTTCGGGTCTTACAAATGGCTAGGTAATGGCACATTTCCTGCCAAAGTTCTGACTCGAACTCCCTTCCTTGGTCACTGTGCATCATAAGAGGAACACCCAAATGCAGCACCCAGCCTTTCACAAATGCCTCCGCGCATGTGGCGGCTTTGTGGTTAGGAAGGGGAAACACCCGAGTGTACTTAGTATAATAGTCGGTTACGACCATCATACAAGTATTGTCTCGCGGCGTCGTCTTAATCCCACTGATGATGTCTATCGCTACTCGAGCAAATCTGACACCAAACAATTCCTGTGATAAGGGTTGCTTACCCAGGCCGGGTCCCGGTTTGTTTTTACAACAATCCGGGCAAGTGGCGATCCACCGGAGCAGGTCGCCTCTCATACCGGGCCAGTAGTAACGCCTTTGTAGACGCTCTATCGACCTTCTCTTACCGAAATGGCCACTCGTTTGGTGGCCATGGCAATAATACATGATATCCCTCCTCATCGGGGCGGGTATCACTATTTGCAACAGCCTACCGTTGGTGGGAGTTGTCTTCCACCTACATAGTATGCTGTCTCGGATCTCTAGCTCGGTCCATTGAGCCAGCAACCGCCTCGCTTCCCTATCCTCCAGGGAAACTAGAGGCCTTGCCGGTTTAATGCCTGACCGTAGGTATTCCATTATGCGCGCAGTGGTGGGGTCTGACTGTTGAAACTTCTTGATGGTCTCCGGGGACCAATCGAGATAGCTGCATACAGCCTCCTCCCAGGGGATACGGGGGGTGGTATAATTAAATACCAGCCCGGCTACCACAGCATTGTGGGCCCCGCAGTCTTCACATGTGGCATTTTGGCACCTTCGGATAGGCCGTCTTGACAAGGCATCCGCATTGATGTGTTTAGCACCGGGTCGGTGCTCTATTTGTTTATGCTCTAATCCGAATTCGGATAGGTGAGCTAACCAACGTCCAATCATCCCCTCGGCGTCCTTAAAGTTAAGGAGCCACCTAAGAGACGAATTGTCTGTTCTTAAAGTAAAGTCACTTCCCCAAAGGAAATGCTTGAACTTCTTCGTATACACCACCACAGCGAGGAGTTCTCGCTTGGTGGTACAATAGTTTCGCTGTGTCTTGCTTAACGTGTTGCTAGCAAATGCTATTGGCACTTCGACTCCCTCTTGGACCTGAGAGAGAGCTGCCCCAATCGCATCATTGCTCGCATCGGTGTCTAAGATGAAATGTCCCTCGGGAGTGGGATATTTCAACACGGGTGTATTCCTAAATAAATCTTTTATTTTATTAAAAGACTCTTCTTGCTCGCTGGTCCATGGGAATGGGTCCCGTGCCCTTCCCGGGGTCCAGTGAGCTAAGCACTGCATGGGGAAGCTGACACGAGAGTAATTCGGTATGAAATCACGATAATAGGAACAAAATCCTAAAAATGATCTCAACTCCTTAGCACTCGTGGGTCTTTCCCAATTTCCTACAGCTTCTAATTTTTCCGGATCCGCACTTACCCTGTTAGGAGTAATGATCCTTCCCAAGTATGTAATGGTTTTCTTAAACAAATTACATTTATTGGGTTTAAGTTTAAGACCGTTTGATAGTATCCGGTCGAGGACTAATTGCAGATTCGCCAGGCATTCCTTGAATGACTTGCCGAACACGACCACATCATCCAAGTAAACCAGGCATTTCTTCCACAAAAGGTCACTCAGTAAGGATTCCATCATAGCCTCGAATGTAGCGGGGGCGTTACACAATCCGAAGGGTAAGACATTATACTCAAATAGCCCCATATGACTGGAGAATGCTGTCTTCTCCTTGTCTTTGGGGTGCATTGGTATTTGCCAATATCCGCACTGTAAATCCAAGGTACAGAACCATTGGTTTCCGCCCAAGCTATCTAAAGTCTCGTCTATCCTTGGTAAAGGATACGAGTTCTTCTTTGTTATACCGTTCAATTTCCGGTAGTCAACACAGAAGCGGATTGTACCGTCTTTCTTAGTAGTCATACAAACAGGGCTGGACCAGGGACTCGAGCTAGGCACGATTACCCCTAGGTCCAACTGTTTTTGTATTTGCTCTTCACAGATTAACTTCTTCTTGAGGGGAAGTCTACGATACGGGATTTTAAAAGGTTTCTCGTTGCCCACATCTATGGTGTGCAACACCTTATCGGATCTACCCACCGGGCCTCCTTCCCTACCAAAAGCACCTTCGTACTTTTGTAGAAGTCTCGCTAGGCAATCCTTATCGTCCGTATTCTTTAAATCTGACTGATCAATCAGCTTTTGGAATTCTTCATCCATGGGATGCTGACTAACTGGGTTTAGTGGTTTGTTAAATTTAGCCTCGGCGACATGTTCTACCGAACTCATCCTTCCAACACTGTCGCCTCGCCTCAAATAAACCACCGAACCACTTCGGTTAGTTATGGGTAATACAGACCAAGCTGCATTAGCCACTAATGTATCCACTGAGTCTAACCCGATGCTTGACAAATACACCGTGTCGGGTTCGTAGACTCCAGTTTCATTCCTCTGAGCCATGGACCCGCCACAAAGGACATCGCAAGTGGTACCCGGTGGGATCTTCACCGTATGTACCACTGCTGCGACCGAAGACACCTGTCTCAATACGCATTGGACATGCAAGCCATACGGGCTCCGTATACCCATCGTACCGTCCCTCGGGTCCAAGACGGCCCCGTATAAGCTTGCAAAATCCAATCCGAGGATTCCGTCATCACTAACCTCTGCTATAGTTGGCGAAAGAACAAACTCTTTGCCTCCTATACGGATAGGCATAAACGTCCTACCAAATGTATGCATACTGCTTCCGTCGGCCGTGCAAGCATTTACCCCCGTTTTGAGGTTCTCATGGCTGCCGGCCACCGAGTCGAAGAATCTTTTGGACACACATGAATGACTAGCTCCAGTATCCACCAAGAATTCCCCCACCCGGCCTTCCACAGATATGGGTACATACCACCGTCTCCCCCCTAAAGGCGAGGGGTTACTGGTAAACTGGTGAAAGTCTCCCGAATCACCAAGATTCAATCCGAGTCCTCTCAGGAATTCCAGACACGGATGACTTGGGGGAAGGCGTGTCCCACACACTCGAATCAACTCTTTGATCCATCCTTCCTCTCCCCTAGTGCGGCCACTCGCCCCCATATGATTGCTCCTGCACATATCAACACTAGGGTCCCTGGCCCCGGCCGAGGTGCAGGGGTGCGCACCCTCAGCCACCCGGCCTCCAGGTGTAATTGACTCGAAATCTTCCACCGGGACACCCCCGGTAGCATTTTGGCATTCGTTCCCACTCGGGGCTATGTCAGATGCCGTTGACACAACCCCCACTAGTTTTCCACATCTGTGGAATCCGTAACATTCTCCCTTTCTACGCCGTCGTCTTCGGCTTCATAGAAGGCAGCCATTACCGGCTTAGTAGCGGTACATTCAGATGAGTAGTGTCCCATGCGCTGGCACCTGAAACACTTAACCGTTCGGCGATCCACCCGGGGTCTTTGCCGATTGGCTTGGATGGCATCTGTAATTTTCTTACACATGTCTTCCAGAAGTTTGGTCATGTCCGGGGACTGAGTCTTCGCTTTGTCAGTGCTTACAGTGGGCTTGACCGCCTTCTCGACAGCCTTTGGGTCACTCTTGACCTCGGATGAAGGTCTAGAGTCCCTTTGTTTATTGAAAGATTTCCTGGGAATATACTTCCTACCTGAAGTATTCTTCCTTAATTGCATCGAACAGAAGGTGCCGTCTTCCTGTTCGATATCAATCAATTCGAAGTCGTCTGATGGAGTATTGACCTCAGACTGCTGGGTCACCGATGCCAGGGGTACCAAGCCGCTGGCATTAGGTATGTCCCCAGCTAACATAGCTCGCTTCTTCACGGCCATATCTATACCATTAAATATGCCGTGTAGTGTTATGCCTTCTTTCCAGGCATCCCTCGCTGCTAATTGTTCATCTCGGTCTCTTAGACCCTTGACGAATTGTGTGATCAAATCGTCCATATACCAGTCCTGGTTTTCAGTACCGGGTCTGGCCTTACTTAGCAGGGCATGGAGTTCCATACCGTATGCTCTGAAAGCTTCATTCGGCTTCTGTGTGCGTTTCTTAAAACGGACCATCGGGTCTTCCTTGACCATGTTGCATAACAGTCCACTAGCAGTTTCCACTAACTGCTCAAAACTCCCAACGAGGCCGTACCAGGTTCGCCATTGCTCTACAGCCATGCGACCCGGCCCGCCTTTCAGACATCTCACCAGATGTGGCTTGGCCTCGTATGGGGTCCATCCATTACAATTCATCACATCGATGAAATCTTCAAACCACTCTTTCCATGGTCGAGTACCGTCATATTCTCTAGGAATAACGGCTACCCTTCGGGCAGAATTGTGAGCATACATCAATCTAGTGCATTGCTGTTTGCTCCATTCAATCGCCTTGGTTTCATTCAAGGTTCGATTGCCCCCTATACCACCGAAGCTCGAATTGCCCGGTGGAGGCGGTGGTGGAGGTTGTGTATACGTCCACTGTGTACCACTGTGGTTCGTATAGCTCGCACCACCCTGGTTGGGGCCGGTACCCGAGGTACCGCTATAGCCTGTGGCACCCGAAGCACCGCCCCCCCCTTGCGCACCTTGGTAACCGCCGTCGGATGGCTGGTTTCCCGTTGACTGGCCGCCATCGTTCGATGGATTCGGTTGGGTGTTGTTATTACCAGCACCCAGCCCCGGGTCGTTACTAGGATCCACATGAATGTGGAACCCACTGGTCTCCGCACTACTATCGGAAGCCTCTCTAGGGGTATAGTCCGGGTCCAGGTTGTGGACTATGGGCACCTCACTTATCCGGACTCTACTAGTTCGGCCATGCTTATCCTGGGTTCTGATGTAAACGCCCCCTTGATCTACATTCCGCGAAGCATTATCATTTACAAAAGGATTATACTGCGGATTCTTCGGTGTAGAACAGGAGACCGGGTCGCCCTGTTTCACGAACGTCGAGTTCGGGTTTGTATCCCTACTCGCCGGAGGGGCATGCGTTTGCTCTTGCTCCTGTAAATAACTCTCCATAGCGGACTTATTTATTGTGAGGGTAGCTACGTCTGTAGTCAGGTTTCGCTGTTCCTCCCTTAGCTGTGCGTTTTCTGCCAAGATTTCGGATCGAATCTTTTCATTTTCAGCCACAGCTCGGTTTCTTTCTTCTTGGGCGATAATTGCCTCTCGCTTAAAAGTATCCTTAAGTAGGCGGTACTTTTCACCCTTCTCTTTCTGAGACTTGTTATATTCACTGGTCTCCTTCCTGATCTCGGCTTGCTCCGAGACCATCTTGGCTTCTGTCTCAGCCTTCCGGAGTTGAAGTTTCTTAAGCTTCTCCTCCATTGCGTGCAACTCAGTTTGTAATTTATTTACATCCCGGCCACTCGTTTGGTGGCCATGGCAATAATACATGATATCCCTCCTCATCGGGGCGGGTATCACTATTTGCAACAGCCTACCGTTGGTGGGAGTTGTCTTCCACCTACATAGTATGCTGTCTCGGATCTCTAGCTCGGTCCATTGAGCCAGCAACCGCCTCGCTTCCCTATCCTCCAGGGAAACTAGAGGCCTTGCCGGTTTAATGCCTGACCGTAGGTATTCCATTATGCGCGCAGTGGTGGGGTCTGACTGTTGAAACTTCTTGATGGTCTCCGGGGACCAATCGAGATAGCTGCATACAGCCTCCTCCCAGGGGATACGGGGGGTGGTATAATTAAATACCAGCCCGGCTACCACAGCATTGTGGGCCCCGCAGTCTTCACATGTGGCATTTTGGCACCTTCGGATAGGCCGTCTTGACAAGGCATCCGCATTGATGTGTTTAGCACCGGGTCGGTGCTCTATTTGTTTATGCTCTAATCCGAATTCGGATAGGTGAGCTAACCAACGTCCAATCATCCCCTCGGCGTCCTTAAAGTTAAGGAGCCACCTAAGAGACGAATGGTCTGTTCTTAAAGTAAAGTCACTTCCCCAAAGGAAATGCTTGAACTTCTTCGTATACACCACCACAGCGAGGAGTTCTCGCTTGGTGGTACAATAGTTTCGCTGTGTCTTGCTTAACGTGTTGCTAGCAAATGCTATTGGCACTTCGACTCCCTCTTGGACCTGAGAGAGAGCTGCCCCAATCGCATCATTGCTCGCATCGGTGTCTAAGATGAAATGTCCCTCGGGAGTGGGATATTTCAACACGGGTGTATTCCTAAATAAATCTTTTATTTTATTAAAAGACTCTTCTTGCTCGCTGGTCCATGGGAATGGGTCCCGTGCCCTACCCGGGGTCCAGTGAGCTAAGCACTGCATGGGGAAGCTGACACGAGAGTAATTCGGTATGAAATCACGATAATAGGAACAAAATCCTAAAAATGATCTCACCTCCTTAGCACTCGTGGGTCTTTCCCAATTTCCTACAGCTTCTAATTTTTCCGGATCCGCACTTACCCCGTTAGGAGTAATGATCCTTCCCAAGTATGTAATGGTTTTCTTAAACAAATTACATTTATTGGGTTTAAGTTTAAGACCGTTTGATAGTATCCGGTCGAGGACTAATTGCAGATTCGCCAGGCATTCCTTGAATGACTTGCCGAACACGACCACATCATCCAAGTAAACCAGGCATTTCTTCCACAAAAGGTCACTCAGTAAGGATTCCATCATAGCCTCGAATGTAGCGGGGGCGTTACACAATCCGAAGGGTAAGACATTATACTCAAATAGCCCCATATGACTGGAGAATGCTGTCTTCTCCTTGTCTTTGGGGTGCATTGGTATTTGCCAATATCCGCACTGTAAATCCAAGGTACAGAACCATTGGTTTCCGCCCAAGCTATCTAAAGTCTCGTCTATCCTTGGTAAAGGATACGAGTTCTTCTTTGTTATACCGTTCAATTTCCGGTAGTCAACACAGAAGCGGATTGTACCGTCTTTCTTAGTAGTCATACAAACAGGGCTGGACCAGGGACTCGAGCTAGGCACGATTACCCCTAGGTCCAACTGTTTTTGTATTTGCTCTTCACAGATTAACTTCTTCTTGAGGGGAAGTCTACGATACGGGATTTTAAAAGGTTTCTCGTTGCCCACATCTATGGTGTGCAACACCTTATCGGATCTACCCACCGGGCCTCCTTCCCTACCAAAAGCACCTTCGTACTTTTGTAGAAGTCTCGCTAGGCAATCCTTATCGTCCGTATTCTTTAAATCTGACTGATCAATCAGCTTTTGGAATTCTTCATCCATGGGATGCTGACTAACTGGGTTTAGTGGTTTGTTAAATTTAGCCTCGGCGACATGTTCTACCGAACTCATCCTTCCAACACTGTCGCCTCGCCTCAAATAAACCACCGAACCACTTCGGTTAGTTATGGGTAATACAGACCAAGCTGCATTAGCCACTAATGTATCCACTGAGTCTAACCCGATGCTTGACAAATACACCGTGTCGGGTTCGTAGACATATGATTGCTCCTGCACATATCAACACTAGGGTCCCTGGCCCCGGCCGAGGTGCAGGGGTGCGCACCCTCAGCCACCCGGCCTCCAGGTGTAATTGACTCGAAATCTTCCACCGGGACACCCCCGGTAGCATTTTGGCATTCGTTCCCACTCGGGGCTATGTCAGATGCCGTTGACACAACCCCCACTAGTTTTCCACATCTGTGGAATCCGTAACATTCTCCCTTTCTACGCCGTCGTCTTCGGCTTCATAGAAGGCAGCCATTACCGGCTTAGTAGCGGTACATTCAGATGAGTAGTGTCCCATGCGCTGGCACCTGAAACACTTAACCGTTCGGCGATCCACCCGGGGTCTTTGCCGATTGGCTTGGATGGCATCTGTAATTTTCTTACACATGTCTTCCAGAAGTTTGGTCATGTCCGGGGACTGAGTCTTCGCTTTGTCAGTGCTTACAGTGGGCTTGACCGCCTTCTCGACAGCCTTTGGGTCACTCTTGACCTCGGATGAAGGTCTAGAGTCCCTTTGTTTATTGAAAGATTTCCTGGGAATATACTTCCTACCTGAAGTATTCTTCCTTAATTGCATCGAACAGAAGGTGCCGTCTTCCTGTTCGATATCAATCAATTCGAAGTCGTCTGATGGAGTATTGACCTCAGACTGCTGGGTCACCGATGCCAGGGGTACCAAGCCGCTGGCATTAGGTATGTCCCCAGCTAACATAGCTTGCTTCTTCACGGCCATATCTATACCATTAAATATGCCGTGTAGTGTTATGCCTTCTTTCCAGGCATCCCTCGCTGCTAATTGTTCATCTCGGTCTCTTAGACCCTTGACGAATTGTGTGATCAAATCGTCCATATACCAGTCCTGGTTTTCAGTACCGGGTCTGGCCTTACTTAGCAGGGCATGGAGTTCCATACCGTATGCTCTGAAAGCTTCATTCGGCTTCTGTGTGCGTTTCTTAAAACGGACCATCGGGTCTTCCTTGACCATGTTGCATAACAGTCCACTAGCAGTTTCCACTAACTGCTCAAAACTCCCAACGAGGCCGTACCAGGTTCGCCATTGCTCTACAGCCATGCGACCCGGCCCGCCTTTCAGACATCTCACCAGATGTGGCTTGGCCTCGTATGGGGTCCATCCATTACAATTCATCACATCGATGAAATCTTCAAACCACTCTTTCCATGGTCGAGTACCGTCATATTCTCTAGGAATAACGGCTACCCTTCGGGCAGAATTGTGAGCATACATCAATCTAGTGCATTGCTGTTTGCTCCATTCAATCGCCTTGGTTTCATTCAAGGTTCGATTGCCCCCTATACCACCGAAGCTCGAATTGCCCGGTGGAGGCGGTGGTGGAGGTTGTGTATACGTCCACTGTGTACCACTGTGGTTCGTATAGCTCGCACCACCCTGGTTGGGGCCGGTACCCGAGGTACCGCTATAGCCTGTGGCACCCGAAGCACCGCCCCCCCCTTGCGCACCTTGGTAACCGCCGTCGGATGGCTGGTTTCCCGTTGACTGGCCGCCATCGTTCGATGGATTCGGTTGGGTGTTGTTATTACCAGCACCCAGCCCCGGGTCGTTACTAGGATCCACATGAATGTGGAACCCACTGGTCTCCGCACTACTATCGGAAGCCTCTCTAGGGGTATAGTCCGGGTCCAGGTTGTGGACTATGGGCACCTCACTTATCCGGACTCTACTAGTTCGGCCATGCTTATCCTGGGTTCTGATGTAAACGCCCCCTTGATCTACATTCCGCTAAGCATTATCATTTACAAAAGGATTATACTGCGGATTCTTCGGTGTAGAACAGGAGACCGGGTCGCCCTGTTTCACGAACGTCGAGTTCGGGTTTGTATCCCTACTCGCCGGAGGGGCATGCGTTTGCTCTTGCTCCTGTAAATAACTCTCCATAGCGGACTTATTTATTGTGAGGGTAGCTACGTCTGTAGTCAGGTTTCGCTGTTCCTCCCTTAGCTGTGCGTTTTCTGCCAAGATTTCGGATCGAATCTTTTCATTTTCAGCCACAGCTCGGTTTCTTTCTTCTTGGGCGATAATTGCCTCTCGCTTAAAAGTATCCTTAAGTAGGCGGTACTTTTCACCCTTCTCTTTCTGAGACTTGTTATATTCACTGGTCTCCTTCCTGATCTCGGCTTGCTCCGAGACCATCTTGGCTTCTGTCTCAGCCTTCCGGAGTTGAAGTTTCTTAAGCTTCTCCTCCATTGCGTGCAACTCAGTTTGTAATTTATTTACATCCCGGCCACTCGTTTGGTGGCCATGGCAATAATACATGATATCCCTCCTCATCGGGGCGGGTATCACTATTTGCAACAGCCTACCGTTGGTGGGAGTTGTCTTCCACCTACATAGTATGCTGTCTCGGATCTCTAGCTCGGTCCATTGAGCCAGCAACCGCCTCGCTTCCCTATCCTCCAGGGAAACTAGAGGCCTTGCCGGTTTAATGCCTGACCGTAGGTATTCCATTATGCGCGCAGTGGTGGGGTCTGACTGTTGAAACTTCTTGATGGTCTCCGGGGACCAATCGAGATAGCTGCATACAGCCTCCTCCCAGGGGATACGGGGGGTGGTATAATTAAATACCAGCCCGGCTACCACAGCATTGTGGGCCCCGCAGTCTTCACATGTGGCATTTTGGCACCTTCGGATAGGCCGTCTTGACAAGGCATCCGCATTGATGTGTTTAGCACCGGGTCGGTGCTCTATTTGTTTATGCTCTAATCTGAATTCAGATAGGTGAGCTAACCAACGTCCAATCATCCCCTCGGCGTCCTTAAAGTTAAGGAGCCACCTAAGAGACGAATGGTCTGTTCTTAAAGTAAAGTCACTTCCCCAAAGGAAATGCTTGAACTTCTTCGTATACACCACCACAGCGAGGAGTTCTCGCTTGGTGGTACAATAGTTTCGCTGTGTCTTGCTTAACGTGTTGCTAGCAAATGCTATTGGCACTTCGACTCCCTCTTGGACCTGAGAGAGAGCTGCCCCAATCGCATCATTGCTCGCATCGGTGTCTAAGATGAAATGTCCCTCGGGAGTGGGATATTTCAACACGGGTGTATTCCTAAATAAATCTTTTATTTTATTAAAAGACTCTTCTTGCTCGCTGGTCCATGGGAATGGGTCCCGTGCCCTACCCGGGGTCCAGTGAGCTAAGCACTGCATGGGGAAGCTGACACGAGAGTAATTCGGTATGAAATCACGATAATAGGAACAAAATCCTAAAAATGATCTCACCTCCTTAGCACTCGTGGGTCTTTCCCAATTTCCTACAGCTTCTAATTTTTCCGGATCCGCACTTACCCCGTTAGGAGTAATGATCCTTCCCAAGTATGTAATGGTTTTCTTAAACAAATTACATTTATTGGGTTTAAGTTTAAGACCGTTTGATAGTATCCGGTCGAGGACTAATTGCAGATTCGCCAGGCATTCCTTGAATGACTTGCCGAACACGACCACATCATCCAAGTAAACCAGGCATTTCTTCCACAAAAGGTCACTCAGTAAGGATTCCATCATAGCCTCGAATGTAGCGGGGGCGTTACACAATCCGAAGGGTAAGACATTATACTCAAATAGCCCCATATGACTGGAGAATGCTGTCTTCTCCTTGTCTTTGGGGTGCATTGGTATTTGCCAATATCCGCACTGTAAATCCAAGGTACAGAACCATTGGTTTCCGCCCAAGCTATCTAAAGTCTCGTCTATCCTTGGTAAAGGATACGAGTTCTTCTTTGTTATACCGTTCAATTTCCGGTAGTCAACACAGAAGCGGATTGTACCGTCTTTCTTAGTAGTCATACAAACAGGGCTGGACCAGGGACTCGAGCTAGGCACGATTACCCCTAGGTCCAACTGTTTTTGTATTTGCTCTTCACAGATTAACTTCTTCTTGAGGGGAAGTCTACGATACGGGATTTTAAAAGGTTTCTCGTTGCCCACATCTATGGTGTGCAACACCTTATCGGATCTACCCACCGGGCCTCCTTCCCTACCAAAAGCACCTTCGTACTTTTGTAGAAGTCTCGCTAGGCAATCCTTATCGTCCGTATTCTTTAAATCTGACTGATCAATCAGCTTTTGGAATTCTTCATCCATGGGATGCTGACTAACTGGGTTTAGTGGTTTGTTAAATTTAGCCTCGGCGACATGTTCTACCGAACTCATCCTTCCAACACTGTCGCCTCGCCTCAAATAAACCACCGAACCACTTCGGTTAGTTATGGGTAATACAGACCAAGCTGCATTAGCCACTAATGTATCCACTGAGTCTAACCCGATGCTTGACAAATACACCGTGTCGGGTTCGTAGACATATGATTGCTCCTGCACATATCAACACTAGGGTCCCTGGCCCCGGCCGAGGTGCAGGGGTGCGCACCCTCAGCCACCCGGCCTCCAGGTGTAATTGACTCGAAATCTTCCACCGGGACACCCCCGGTAGCATTTTGGCATTCGTTCCCACTCGGGGCTATGTCAGATGCCGTTGACACAACCCCCACTAGTTTTCCACATCTGTGGAATCCGTAACATTCTCCCTTTCTACGCCGTCGTCTTCGGCTTCATAGAAGGCAGCCATTACCGGCTTAGTAGCGGTACATTCAGATGAGTAGTGTCCCATGCGCTGGCACCTGAAACACTTAACCGTTCGGCGATCCACCCGGGGTCTTTGCCGATTGGCTTGGATGGCATCTGTAATTTTCTTACACATGTCTTCCAGAAGTTTGGTCATGTCCGGGGACTGAGTCTTCGCTTTGTCAGTGCTTACAGTGGGCTTGACCGCCTTCTCGACAGCCTTTGGGTCACTCTTGACCTCGGATGAAGGTCTAGAGTCCCTTTGTTTATTGAAAGATTTCCTGGGAATATACTTCCTACCTGAAGTATTCTTCCTTAATTGCATCGAACAGAAGGTGCCGTCTTCCTGTTCGATATCAATCAATTCGAAGTCGTCTGATGGAGTATTGACCTCAGACTGCTGGGTCACCGATGCCAGGGGTACCAAGCCGCTGGCATTAGGTATGTCCCCAGCTAACATAGCTTGCTTCTTCACGGCCATATCTATACCATTAAATATGCCGTGTAGTGTTATGCCTTCTTTCCAGGCATCCCTCGCTGCTAATTGTTCATCTCGGTCTCTTAGACCCTTGACGAATTGTGTGATCAAATCGTCCATATACCAGTCCTGGTTTTCAGTACCGGGTCTGGCCTTACTTAGCAGGGCATGGAGTTCCATACCGTATGCTCTGAAAGCTTCATTCGGCTTCTGTGTGCGTTTCTTAAAACGGACCATCGGGTCTTCCTTGACCATGTTGCATAACAGTCCACTAGCAGTTTCCACTAACTGCTCAAAACTCCCAACGAGGCCGTACCAGGTTCGCCATTGCTCTACAGCCATGCGACCCGGCCCGCCTTTCAGACATCTCACCAGATGTGGCTTGGCCTCGTATGGGGTCCATCCATTACAATTCATCACATCGATGAAATCTTCAAACCACTCTTTCCATGGTCGAGTACCGTCATATTCTCTAGGAATAACGGCTACCCTTCGGGCAGAATTGTGAGCATACATCAATCTAGTGCATTGCTGTTTGCTCCATTCAATCGCCTTGGTTTCATTCAAGGTTCGATTGCCCCCTATACCACCGAAGCTCGAATTGCCCGGTGGAGGCGGTGGTGGAGGTTGTGTATACGTCCACTGTGTACCACTGTGGTTCGTATAGCTCGCACCACCCTGGTTGGGGCCGGTACCCGAGGTACCGCTATAGCCTGTGGCACCCGAAGCACCGCCCCCCCCTTGCGCACCTTGGTAACCGCCGTCGGATGGCTGGTTTCCCGTTGACTGGCCGCCATCGTTCGATGGATTCGGTTGGGTGTTGTTATTACCAGCACCCAGCCCCGGGTCGTTACTAGGATCCACATGAATGTGGAACCCACTGGTCTCCGCACTACTATCGGAAGCCTCTCTAGGGGTATAGTCCGGGTCCAGGTTGTGGACTATGGGCACCTCACTTATCCGGACTCTACTAGTTCGGCCATGCTTATCCTGGGTTCTGATGTAAACGCCCCCTTGATCTACATTCCGCGAAGCATTATCATTTACAAAAGGATTATACTGCGGATTCTTCGGTGTAGAACAGGAGACCGGGTCGCCCTGTTTCACGAACGTCGAGTTCGGGTTTGTATCCCTACTCGCCGGAGGGGCATGCGTTTGCTCTTGCTCCTGTAAATAACTCTCCATAGCGGACTTATTTATTGTGAGGGTAGCTACGTCTGTAGTCAGGTTTCGCTGTTCCTCCCTTAGCTGTGCGTTTTCTGCCAAGATTTCGGATCGAATCTTTTCATTTTCAGCCACAGCTCGGTTTCTTTCTTCTTGGGCGATAATTGCCTCTCGCTTAAAAGTATCCTTAAGTAGGCGGTACTTTTCACCCTTCTCTTTCTGAGACTTGTTATATTCACTGGTCTCCTTCCTGATCTCGGCTTGCTCCGAGACCATCTTGGCTTCTGTCTCAGCCTTCCGGAGTTGAAGTTTCTTAAGCTTCTCCTCCATTGCGTGCAACTCAGTTTGTAATTTATTTACATCCCGAGCCTTAGCAACCTCCTCGGCCCTAGCCTTGTCGATTGCTCTAAGTTTACTGGCTTCCTCGATTTCCAACTCAGCCAGCCTTTTTTCTTTTTCCTGTGCGTCTCTCTCCTTCCGCTCCAACCGATGGGATACGGAGGATAGACGATATTTGAGGTAGGATTCTTTTAGAATCGCCTCCTGCTCAACGGATCGTAATTTTCCGATCCGAGACTTAGCTTCCTCTTCTATTTTGGATTGGGCTAACATGAATTGTTCATGTTGCCTCTTTGCCTGTAACTCCACCTGTTCCTTGGCTTTCAAATAGGCCTGAGTATTTTTATACCCGGGACCCATCCGACGTCCGTAGATAGACTTGCGACTGCCTCCAGGGTAAAACATGGAGTCAGACAAGCCTTCGTCTAGAGATCGGCCTAGGTGATGCCTTTCCGAGCTTTTCGGTCCGGTACCACTAGGCTTATTTTTTGCTTTCGCGTCTGGGATTATTGCGTCCCTTTTGGTTTTGCCATCGTCGCTGTCATGATCCGACGATGTCATTAGTGGGGCTACTTCGTTTCCACCACCTGGTGCTGAACCCTGGGGGGTTGCAGTACGCTGCATAGGGCTTTGTGCAATTGGTGTACCCAAGCCGCTAGCCGAGCCTGTTGGTACCATAGGACCTAGCTGGCGTCTGCTAGTTATAACTTGGGACCAATCGCTCAAGTCTAAAGTTGGGGGTCTTAGCACACCCCTAAACAATCCGGTATCCGGTACTCCTGTCTGGGGTGTAGCCGGATACAATTTTACGATGCCATCTCTGGTGGCGTTGTCCCTCAGGTCGGGTGTAGAAAAAATATTTCGTACACCCTCCTGATTAAACATTTGTTGTTGACCGGGTTTCCAGTCTAACAACAGATGCTGGGATGTGTAATCATCCTCTTCGAATCCCTCTAGCCCAGGGCTGGGGGGATCCGCTTCGGGTTTCCCGAGGCTTTCGGCCAATGTGGCCGCGCACCACCCCCGAACCAACTGGTCACGGCACCAGTGTAATGGTTCGTATTGACTTATATGTTGGGTGGCTCTTTGGCTCGCTTACCACTAGATGTACCAACACAACACGAGTAGTTCGGGTTGGGCAAAGCCCCAGAAACCCCTACCTCTCGGGTAGGACTTTATTTGATCTCTTTGATGACAAAGTACTAGCGTCTGGACTGGACCATGTCCAGTCCCCTTCTGCCGCTCGTCCGGCTCCTTAGTAGGAGCTGGACGCGAGGCATGGTGCTGCCCCCTCTTGTACCAACGAGGTATCGCAAAGCGACACCTAGCTAGCATAGAAGGAACAAGCACCACACGAACACGTCTCTCGGATGAACGGCACTTAATATATATACAATGATGCCGGCCCCTACATGTGTATATAGCTGTGGCTGACACCTTGGGAGACTTTGCAGTATAAATACCTGTTGATGTCCTCCAGTAAATGAGAAAACAAACAAAAGATATTCCTCTATGTTTTTAATGGGTACATGTCTGCAAACCCTTACTTCCCATCAAATCACTTAGACATCTAAACACAAAAAATCATAAACATCTAAATGAAAAATTTCATCAATATCTAAACACAAATTTTGAACCTAAACACCTAGATTTCTAAACACTTGAGCTAAGCACATTGTTTGGCTAAACATGTTTAGGATATTAATGTGATTACAAAAACGTTGCAAGAATATGTTTAGAATTGTGTTTAGGATCTAAACACCATTTTTGCAGTGTAGAGGTAAGGGGGAGGATGTCTGTAGTGATGAAGGTATAGCAATTTCAGAGGGGTGAAGGAAGGGGCTACCTTGACCACTCCTCTACTAGTGCTTGAGTGCGTGAGAGCCTTGTAGCATTGGTGACTTAAGTTAATTATTGGTTTTATTAAGGAACAGCTAATGGGAAATAATCCATCCTCCGCTGACCATTCAGATACTACCCATGAATAAATCCAAGAGGAAAGATTTTTCCTTCTCTGACCACAGAAAGCTCTAATCTGAGGCAAATTAATCAGTTTCTCCATTAGCAATAGGAGTAGTCAGGTTGGTGTCTTAGCACATCACAGCCATGTACACTGCCTTGGGGGGTTAGTATACTGTAGAGATACAAGGGGCAAAACGTAGGTGGCCCAGGTGCCACAAAAACAGGGGACTGGTATGAAAGATATCAACAGCATGAACTTCTTAATTTTCCATAATGATGCATAAACATTCATTTAGTGTCTTGAAGTTGTACATTGTATGGAAACTTATCATTATGTGATAAGTTTTATTACAATGTGTTTAGAGGGAACACACGTTGAAAGACTAGAGGTTTATATCTACTAGTACCTTTATTTGCAATGTTCTACCAGTGCTTTGATACATACTTATTGTTAGAGGTGAATGGACTGCGTGGCTACATATAGACGGGTGGTAGTAATGTAAGACAAGAATTAAAGGCTTTCACAGCCCACGGTAGACAAAGTACCTTGTGCACCTTCTATGGGATGAAATACAGCTTTCATGTTATGATAAAATATTAGCTATGAGTAAAGGAGTTTAATGCCTGAAGAAAAGAATAAGAAGTAAAAACAAATTAAAAACAAAAAAAAGCATACAGCCATTCTGTAGCCATTCTTGTCATTGTCTTTCAGTAGATTCTTTCCCAAAACATTTACTGATGAATCATAATCGAATTGGATTAGAACCAGGGATAATGAATTTCCATTTCCTTTTTATAGGGTGTTTATAGATCGAGTACAATGTAATACATCTGTAAAATGATCATTTAGATTTTCATTTGTGAAGTAAAAGTATGCAGAGTTAAAATCATAAAGAGTTACATAAAGAAAATATAACATCTCAGTGAAACAGACAGTGCTAATCCATACATGTTGTGAAATTCGTGTACAGTGGTTTCAATGACCCTGAATTATGTATGTAATGTAATGTGCATCCCATTCACAGTGTATAGATTGCAGGACACTATGGACAAAACAATAACATATTCACAGCCCTGCCCCTTCCTTGTACACTGTAGAGGTCGGCGAAAACGTACTTGGAAACACCAGGTTTTGAACCCGGGACCTCTCAACTTCCAAGCGAGCGCTCTACCACTGAGCTACATCCCCAGACCTGACGTTCTCTACCTTCCACCTACATCTGGATCGGTATGACACACGGGGGCAGTGTTCACTGGCTGACCAGCCCCTTGGGGCTGGTGCAACCGGAACGGGGACAGATAGCATACCGCCATGGACTCACAGCCTACATACACTAACCACCCACTACCCACTAGACTGGAAAGATAACAGAATACTAAGGGCAGAATCACTTTTTATGACATCTGGCAGGGAATGTAGAAACGTTGTATTAAAACTCAAGCATCATCTTCAAGAATTTGAAAAAGTAATATCTCATGATTTAATAATTAAGTAGTCTAGAGACAATTTAGAAATGAATGTATTTGGGGTTTGATAAAAGAAAGTATGAATGAAAGAAAAACTCTTTAATTTTGAATTTCCATGGTGCTTCTGTCAGCCTTTCTGATTGAATACTATGATAAGTAGGCTTGGTTAGCTACTCCATTAGCTTTATGAAGTATGGGTCAAGACCCTCAGACGTATTTTCTACCATCCATGCCCTGTGCTAAAAATAAATCCTACAGCATCAGTTATGGATGAGGGTTCCATTTTTACGTTGAGAGAGCTAGGCTTGGGATTGGTGGTCAGGAGTCATAGCGGCATGGCTCATTAACATTATGATGTATGTGTGTACAGCTTCAGCGCTGATGAGGCTATCGTCTCTATATAGTTAGTACATGGACATTCACTACTAAGTATGATGTCTAAGAATTATATCATACATAGGTTGTCATGATGAATTTAACAACTGAATGCATAACACACAGTCAACAGGGCTACATCTTGATATTTGCTACGGTGTTTCATACTATAAAACATGTTGCACCTCTTGTTGATGGACAGAATCACTACTTTTTACACTCACTGGAATGTTCTTGTAACCTTATCTTCAATAATAATCACTCTTGCATAGAATTACAAAAAAAACAAGGTTTTATTCAACACATACAAGACGCAACTAATCATTGTATTTTATCTCAGAATACACTTCCTTTTATTCCAAACACACAATTTTAACATTTGAGTATATAGCTACAACAATTCCAGGAGGTGCACCTCCACCTGGTCTGACTGCTTTTTGGACCACACTCAAGAAAATAGTCGGCTCTGTTACAGTGACTGAGCGAATTCCTAAAACTGAGCTCTTAGCAGCTGTTCTGGAAAAAGGCCATAGAAGGACTTCTTGTAAAAACACCTAAATTTGTCCTGATGAAAAGAGGATTTACATGAAAGCCCTGAATGAAAATAGATATAACTTAGCTCTCTCTGGCCTTTTTGTATTGATTGAGAACTCAATTTAGTACAAAGTCTGAAAAGAATAGTAGATCCAATTATATTTTTTCTCAAACAGATGGTACTAAAAAGTGCAGGACCTACTCAAGATTCCAGATTTGATTTTGAAAAATGGAAGACTAAAGGGATCTGCAACATGATCAATTTGGACAAAGTGGGAAGGTTGATAACTGAATTGCAAAAATGATAGCAAAGTGGTTTTGGTAAAGATAAATCACCAATTTATTTTGTTTCTTTCCGTAGATTGACTTCATTGAGAGAATAGCTTCACAATGCATCAATTTGGAAACAGATGTACACTAGACAAAGTAATTTAAAAACAGAAATTCCTAACAGAATTCCCCGAAAATGCGCCCCAATAGCTGTTAACTGAGGTCTCTGTGAATGAAACAATTGTGTTTTTGTTTTTTGTTGTTTCTTTCCGGCAGTGATTTGACTCCTATAGCATCTGCCTATATCCACAGATGTGCGCATACACTATCATTCATCATGGACAGGGCACCCATACTCCATATAGACCAGGTGTTTAATATGTTGGAACCATCCGTCTCACAATTCTACATCACTGTCATATGACATCAATAACTCTTTCCACTCGCAGCTCACTTTTAAACATTTTAACCATTGGTAAACCATAAGTGCACTTTTGCGCTCCATCATACACCAATGATGTGCTGGCACATCTCACTTACCAGAACCTTACTGCTGGGTTAAAGAGGCAATCAAATTCAACATATCTATCCAATACAATATATATATATATATATATATATATATATATATATATATATATATATATACGTACATATTTACGCATTACTAAATATTTCACTATTCTGACAGGAGAAAGACTGTTAAGCTTCATGATGGTTGGTACAGCTTGATCATGATCACTGCTTAGTACTTGTCAGTTTATTTAGAAAAAGGTTGTTATGCCCTAAGCATGCGTTTTCTTTATTTTATTGTATTTTCTGCAGCAACGATTATCCATCAATTCTAGAATTGAACTAAAAAAAGAAGGGATCCATCATTACCAGCAAAACTGCCTTTGAGATCAGGTTTGCTCAGGGTCGATGACCTTGTCTTGATTGAATCATTTTATGAAAAGTCTTAAGAGGAAAGGGCCATGATGTTCACACTTAGGGGGAAAAGGAGAACGGACAAAAAGTGTTGCTAATTTCCTGAGACTTTAATAAAAACTTTTGTTTCTGTGTTAGTTATTTTTCATGCCTTGGATTTGGGCCGAAGACGAATGTTTGATTGGTTTCCTGGGATATTTTTTTTCTGTTATTATCTTTACACATCTGAGAAGGCAGTGATTCATATTTTGAGCTTTTTCATGTTTAGATAAAGTGCTCAAAAACAGATGATCAGCCAGGCTCACCGGTCGAGTCATAGTACACTGAGTAAAGGCCAGATCGTCATCATTTCTTCATGATGAGCTTCACCGGATGAATCCATTAATCAAGTTCAAGATCTTTCATGGAGTTACATTCCAACATTAGACAACCGCGGAAATCAAAGAATAACAAGTGCATGTGACCTTTTGAACCGACATTCATCTTGATTGACTCCATATGGAAACATTGCCGTATCAGCTCCATATCGGTGGTAAAGTACTTCTTTTATCACAGTCAGCTCAATATTATAAATACATGCTGTAGGACTGTGGTCTTGATGCGGTTGATTTGAAATAATTGTTGGTCGATGGGCAGGCTGATGGGCATTGGAAGACAGGTCTAAATTAAAATATGTGCACTTAATCTAAATAAGCTATTTTATTATGTATACATTGGTATCTCACAGAAAGGAGGACAGATATAAGGCGAGTAATGGTGCTATGATATACCATTTTATTATTCCATAAATTCTAACATATTATTGTATTAATCAAAGAATATCTATGAAATTAATACATAGGTTGGTTCTAAGAGCTATAAGAGCGCTCAAACTTTGTATAAGAGCGTTCATGCCCCACTGCACACCAGCCACAGTCAGTTAGACTGAGTTTATGACATCAAAGGGTCCGACCTAATGGTTCACTGCACAATATAATAAGAATAAGGGTCTCAGTGTGCGACCTCATGGTTCAGTGCACAAACTAATAACTTGTAAGTGAATGCAACCGGCCGTCACGGGTGCCTGAGCACCGCTGACGCCGTCATGAGTGTCTGAGCACTCTAATAACTGAACAATGGGTTACATAAGCACGACGCCATAACCTTCCGGTCGCTCTAGCGTCGCTCCTGAGCAAGCTAGGTCAAATATCAAAGCATTTATGGAAAGCCCATAATTAGACGGTTAAAATGAGCCCAAGATCAAGGCGGAACTTCTATTATTAAGGAAGTTATGCTATGGAGACTGAAAGGAGCTCCGAGTGCACTACAGACAAACCGGCGCGAGTTACGCGCCTATCCAGCGGGCATTATAAACTTGGCATATTCAACTCCGCGCATGCCCAAAATGGCGGTTATACACGCATAAACGACCGAGATATGAGGGTCTGAAGATGCAGAACCGACCAAGACAATGGGGGGCATAGCGGCGTCCATGGGGGTCCTTTGTCCCCCTGTGACACTTGAAAGAGTCCCCTCAAACAATTGTAGAGTTAGGCAGATGCTGCTGGCTCCAGTCAGTCTGGAGGTGCTTTTCCAAGATTTGCTACAAATAGCCTGTCTGCACCTCCAGGAAGACAGATCACCAAGAACCGCTCTAGAGGTAACATCTCCAGTCATCTCCTGCTACCTGCTATACCACTGCACTATGGTGAAACTATGCTAGACAGGCATTGGTTTTCTATCATTAGTGGCCAGGGGCTATCTTCTTCAAGACTTCCACCAGAGGGTAAAGTTATTCATTATTACATTATTCCTCTAAACAGCAGGTCAGGAGCTAGGTGTGGGAACCCACCTAGAAATATGCTGGACACTGTATTATTAATACCTCACAGGTGGAGTGGAACTGAACATTATACTTTATAAATTACTGTATGTTTACTGTATGTGCAAATTACCTACATACTAACTACTGTATGATTGATATTTCTTACATGTTGCCTAAAGCTGAATAAACCAGTGACAACTGGAAATAACACTATTTATAAGAGCCTTGAGATAATTACACTATATACCACTAGTCTTATGATATTTCTCATATGACAACTTGATCATGCCAATAACTAGTATGACACTTTGAAGCGGTAACCCTGGCCTTGTGTCTGGTAATTCTGAGAGTAAGTCTGCCTGTAGCCATGAGCCACTTGAAATCTCGGCTGAGCGTATTGATGGCGCGGAGCAGGGTAGCGGCCCCTAGGGCCCTGGACATAGTAGTGGTTCTGTCCATAAGGGTGTCTAGGCCCCCAGGCTTGAGCAGGTGCTGTGCCCATGACCTTCTGCCTCTTAGACTGGGAATGAGAATCCTGCGGCCCCGGGCGTTTGGACGCTAGAACCTTGTCTGAGATCTTCTTGTCCTCCTCAGCTTGTTTAATACGAGCCTCCAGGTTGCCCCCAAAAAGCCATTGTGGGTCCCCATCAATGTTGGTCTTAGTGAGCGCCTTAGCATAGGGCTTAGCAAGGAAAGGTTTTAGCAAGTCCCTCCTCTTCACCGATAGCCCATTGCATACATTGACCAGTAGTCTGGTTGCCTTATTAAAATCCCTTGCAAAGGCATCCAGTTGTTGGTCCTCGGGCCCTTTCTCCAACATCATCGAGCCTAACGGTGCCATAGCTGCAATGGCCGAGACCACCCCTTTTTGCAGGGTCTGAAGAGATACATCCAGCATACGCACTGCCGCATTCTTGGAAAGTGCCTCAGAGTTGAAAATTGCTTCCTCTAACTTAGGTGCTACCAGTCTCTGCACATTTGAAGGCCTAGGAAAATCTTTAGCCGCTTTCTCCAAGTCCTGGGCAAAATAAGTCTCTTCAAATAGGAATTGATGGCATCTGAGAGGGCTTCATGTACGGTGGGGCCTTCCTTGGTTAGTTCTGCTTTTTCCCGTCTGTAGGACTGGATACTCTCAGCTAGGCTTCCAGTTAGCCCCTTGAGATGGTCTATTGGAGGTGGCTTAGCCTTTGACGACTGTGCCTCAAAATCACCTTGCACAGAAGCCACTTCCTCCTCATCATCCACTACTGACATAGCATGTGCCTGTCCATGTGGGCCTAGTACCACATAACCCTGACCTTCCTCCTCTACTGGTTCACACTGGTAGGCCATGTGATCCATACCATAGGCATAATCCATCGGCTGATAAGGGTCCTGATAGTAATCATAACCCTGCTGGTAGTAGGGCATAGGAGGAGCCCATCTTTGAGGTGGCTGCTGGACCAACAGCACAGGAGCACTGGGAGTCTCAGTAGTTTGAACTTCAGGCTCCTTCTCAGAGTTTACTGAACTCACAGTGTCTTTCTCAGCACCCTTATCCTTAGAATGCCTAGATGAAGATCTAGCAGAGCTGGAACTTGAACTAGAGTTCTTATGTGATTTCTTCCCCTTCTCCACAGCAGTGGGACTGGACTGAGATGTACTTGCCATCCTGGAAAAAGACCAGAAATAAAAAGATTATAGACTAGCTGCCGATCGATATGTACTTAGAGCAGATACATGTACCTGGAGCAGACCCGCTTAGCAGTAACTCAACGGCTAACTCGCCGAGGGCTATGTACTTAGAGTAGGACAAGATACATGTACCTGGAGCAGACCCGCTTAGCGGCAACGGCGAAACTCGGCGACCGGTATGTACTTAGAGCAGGACTAGACCATGTACCTGGAGCAGACCCGCTTAGCGGCAACGGCGAAACTCGCCGAGCGGTATGTACTTAGAGCAGGACTAGACCATGTACCTGGAGCAGACCCGCTTAGCGGCAACGGCGAAGCTCGCTGAGCGGTATGTACTTAGAGCAGGACTTGATACATGTACCTGGAGCAGACCCGCTTAGCGGCAACGGCGAAACTCGCCGAGCGGTATGTACTTAGAGGTATACTTTAGGTAGCTCTCGCGTTGTCCTACTCTAAGTACGCAGGTACAACAGCGCTGGTGCTCGGCGAGCCCCAACGGACAATTTTTCGATCGGTATCGACAAAAACTGCCCGAAAAAGTGCAAACTGAAGGCAAAAAGGGGGCCAAACATCAGGGAATGCTCAAAAAACCCTGTTAGATCCCTGTATCGAGAGAATTCCAGCGGAATTCCTCCAGGAATTTGTAAAAATGTAAATTCTCTCTACGGCCCGCCGACACGACGACCGTCTTTGAGAGAAAACTTTATTTTCTAGCACTAAAAGGGTACCCCAACGGCGTAACCCTGGCTAGAAGCAAACGAGAACAAAAACCCTTGAAATAGGGCAAAAACTGCCCAAAAATGGGCAGTAAAATGGGGGAAAATGATAAAAAACTCACCTGGAATTTTCAAACCGTCTGCCAAACACGGACGCTCGATCCAAACTGTCGTCACGTGACCAGCTTCGGTCGTATCTCATCGGTTCCGGAAATACCCGAGGTATTCCCGAGGTAAAATTGACCATTCATGGTGAGTGAGAGGACAGGGCGGTAAAGTAATGGGATGGATGGATCCAACATAATAATACATAGTGGATTTATTGACCATCCATGGTGAGTGATGGTGTATATGAACACCTGTGGGATAAGACAAATAGTTTAATGTCTGAGAATCATGACTGAAGGAAAAGTCAATAATTGCTGTTACTCTTTTGGTATGTCTTTTATCTATATGATCTGTACTTAAAAGTGTTTGTTGATAGACGCATTTTGATGGTTTGTTAAAATTAGCACATGGCAGAAACGTGTTTTATGGGGCACAGCCAGAAGATACCTACAGGCTTCTGTCTAGATCTGAAACATGATTGACACCCTGTGAATGTGAATTAACTATTAATAATCTACTGTAAATCTTTGGGTGTGCCGAGATTATAGATCTGACTGTAAAACTCTTTATATCTTGTTTTTCATTAAAGGCAAATGCTACAGGCTGACCAATGTTAGATCTTCTATTGAAAATCTCAAATAACTCTGGATAGTATTAGCTTGAAATATAAAGAATAGGAAAATGCAAAAGAATCCCTGTGTCGCCATGCTTATTTTCATTTTATGACCACTTAATTAAAACTATAAAAATGAAAGGGGAACACATTTTTTTTTCATATTTTGCATTATAGTGAATGACCTTCTCTTGATTCATCTCTGAGACTCTCTGAACATGTAAAGGAGATCTTTACAAACATTGTAAAAGAAGAAAATTGGGGTTTACCCTTGAAATTAAAAAGTTGTACATTTTTCAAAAATGTAAATTTTTCTTTAACTATAGGGTCCTATGGGATATAAATGGCATAGCTACAACAGAGCACTTCACCATGAAAACTACTTAAATCCTTCTTAGAAAAATGCACCATACCAAAGGGCCTCCAACTAAAAGTTGCTGCCCAGATTTCTGACCCAAACCTAGAATTCACACTCAAGTGAGAAACAGCCCACCTAAACTTCAGCAACGAACTGACTAAGATCCTTACAGACTACTACACCAACACGGCTACAACCCTAAAAACTTGAATTGAAAATACTTAAGCTAGTCTAATGAAAATATGTGACCAGGAGACCCTCTTTACCATACAAAAGATCATATCAGACCTGGCAACAGCACAGACACAGCAACGCTGAAACAAAAAGAGTGGCAATCCAACCCGCCACAGGAGTGAGCTACAAATGGTCACAAAAATCAATGTACAAGTGGGATACTTTAGGAAAAGCACAATAATGACAGAAGGATATATTATTCGAACACACCGTTAAACTCATAGAAACCATACTTCTATTCCTAAAAAACATTTTTAAAGATATTTCTATCAGTAATGAGATTGTTTATAGTAACCATGACAACCTATGTCACAAAAATATATATTTCATAAATTATACCAATATAATTCTTTGTACGCCCATAGTTCTGTTTTTGTTATGGTGGTTGGTAACCAAGGACTCCCAGTCACCACCACTAAAATAGTATAACTGATGAGTTCTGATTTCTGCCAGCAGGTGGCTTCTGTGTACCTGGTAGTATTTGTCTCTAAGCTTCTGACTCTTGAAACACCAACCATGTTTAAACATGGTATTAGGTAGAAGTCAGAAATAGATTTTCATCACCGCTAGTGTCAACTCTAGCCCCCGCATGCGACAGAACACATACACCGTGTACAATGACAACAAAAACCAATGAAAACACCAGACCTGCCAACCAGGACTCGCTGCATGAACTTTGGTATTTCAGCTTTTGAACATTGTTACCTTTTTACTGGGTTGGTGTGAGGAGAAGAACCTGACATTCACATAGAATGTCTGCTCTCCCATCTCCAGGAGTGGCAATCTCTGTATCAACAGCACTATACTAGAGGCATTACCTACTTCGAGGTTCTATCAGAAAGTTATTTTATGTCTTATTTCTAACCCACATGTATAATCCACATGCCCTCATGTCTAGTATTGCATATTTTGTGACCCTTTCTGTTCATGCAGTTATAGGGCAAAAACAAATAGGCCAGCACTTGTTGGGCTGAAGTTTTACATAGCTACGGCCTACACTGCAAAAATGGTGTTTAAATCCTAAACATATTCTTGCAACGTTTTTGTAATCACATTAATTTCCTAAACATGTTTAGCCAAACAATGTGCTTAGCTCAAGTGTTTAGAAATCTAGGTGTTTAGGTTCAAAATTTGTGTTTAGATATGGATGAAATTTTGCGTTTAGATGTTTATGAATTTTTGTGTTTAGATGTCTAAGTGATTTAGTGGGAAGTAAGGGTTTGCAGACATTGTATCCATTAAAAAAAATAGAGGAATATCTTTTGTTTGTTTTCTCATTTACTGGAGGACATCAGCATGTATTTACACTGCAAAGTCTCCAAAGATGTCAGCCACAGCTATATACATATATGTACATACTGCATTGAGGAAGTACAACAGGTTGGCAAGAAGGACATTGCTTTATACTTTACAAAATAACATGACATAGGTGTAAGTCATGGAGCTCATTGATAATTCTATGGTAATGATGGTGGTGTAAGTTGAATTTAGTTAATTTTCTATTGTTGTGTCTATTTATATAACATTTAATGAAATGACACTATGATGAACAAGACGTTTGAGGACATTTGTCACAACAATTGATTATAGCTGTGTGCAGATAGTCCATTCAGAGGTAGTGCTGCTACCTGGTGTGAATTTGACATCCAAGTATCTAAACATATTGAAATATTCAACTGTTTAAACTCTAAACATCTGAACATGTTTAGCAAAACTGTCTATGTATTTAGAATAAAAGTGTTATTTTCCTAAATGTGTAGTCGATAATACACCTAACTGATGTATATGTTTAGGTTTAGACCTAAACATGTTTAAAATCTAAACACCATTTTTGCAGTGTATGTATGTAGAACAGCATATTATGCCATTTAACATTTGGTATCTTACTTTACTGGGTAACTTACAGTAAAACCTGACCAATTCAAGGGTAGATAAGATTATCAACAGTGTAGCACCTGGTAAAATGCACTAAACCGCAATCCTTGCTTTCAGCTTCCATTAGGGTGAAAGACAGTTTCACATGAACAGAATTCAGTTGCTCCTATATATCCTAATAGATAACTATACAAGTTTTAAAATATATAAAGAGAGGCATAAACCTATCATGTCACAACAGTAATAAGCAACCAACGAGCCTTGAATAGGTTTGCGCATGTTTATTCACATGACCCTCAGTCCCAATCTTACCGGGTAACTTCCTGGAGTGAGGATGCAGTCTGTTATATTCAGGTTTAAATTATTTTATGTTTTTTTTATTGGGTATGTAAAAGTGCACAGACTTATACACACCCAACAAAAGACATAAAAGAACAAAAGAGAGGCATACACACATTTTTCGAACAAGATTGTTACTGCCTTTCAACAAAATGATTTAGAAAAAAAATATTAAAAGATAAATCAAGGTCCAATTCTAGGGAACATTAATGAAACATGAAACCTGAACTTAAAAAAGACAATTCCTGATTATTCTGGTACCAAATAACCGTGGGCTAGAGCCCTTCTCTCACCACAAATGTCCAAATTCCTTGAAATACCCAATTTCGAAGTGACTATTTGGCCATTCTATGCAGAAGAGGCTGAATTAGGATGATACCATACGTAGTGGAGGAGAATTTGTGTGGGTGGGCTGCTTGGACTGGGTGCAATGGCATCAGTTCAGGTGATTGAGTAAACCGATATCAAGGTGACAAATATATCCTCTTCAAGGCATTATAACTAAGGTCAAATAAAAATAAGTTTGTTTCCAGTTAACCAACCGACCCCAGCAAAACAGGGACAACAATTTTTTATTTTTTTTATTTGGGAACTTTTTGTCATTTTTTTCATATTTTAGAGAAATTTTTATATTAAATTTTTTTCACCATTTCCTTATTCTTTTTGTATTCTTTCCTTCTTTCACAATTTTTCAAAAGAAATAAAAAAAAAATTGATACAATCCTTCGATGTCTGCCCTCACATTTCCTCTATTAACTTAAAAAAAAAAATAATAATAAAAACAATCTCACCTACCGACCATCCCTTTCTAGGTTGTAACTGGAAACACACCTTTATTCTCGTTGGGCCTGAGCAAAAAGAGGTAAATTTTATAAAATAAAACTATTTTTACCAATATTTTGAATATCCTCCAGACCTGGCCTAAGCTATTGGTATCCTATACTTTTCAACCTGAGAAAAAAGGATGCTCTAAGACTCAGAATTAGATATTTTAGATATTATGTAGCTTGTCAGGTTTCTAATATTGTATTGATCTAATTAGGTAGGGTTTAAGGCCTACCGATAAAGCACGAAAATCTATGCTATCAATATCTCACTAAATCTATCTCAGCCTAGATAGTTGCCTTTCCCCCTGATTATCTAGACATATCTTCCATAGGTAGCCTGACTTTAGTACATTCAATAGCACTTGGGTACAGAGAGATTAAGTCTACTTTCTTACCCTTTTAGGGCCACTGTTACAGGAGTGCATTATACCTAATAGCCACACGTTGCACTAATTCAGTGCGGCAGAAACAGCTCTACACTGTTTCATTGGAGCATCAAGCACCATGGTAACTTGACATGGTGCTTGAATATACTCTTAGCAGGTACTTGCAAACGTTACATTCATGTACTATGATGACAATTTTGCATTAATAAACAGTTATGCATTAATGAACATTTAAGATTTAACAGTTTATTTGTGTGTGCTATAAGCTTCATGTACTGTACCAAGTATAATGTTATAGTGTTATATGAAACTTCCAAGGAAGACTGGAAAGCGTTCTGTTCTAAGTGCATCCCATTCACACTATATAGAGTGCTGGGCACTGAGGAAAAAAGAATTTATATAACATACTCACTGCCTCGCCCCTTCCTTGTACGCTAAGAACCTAATGCCGACTAGAGTGGAAAGATAACAGAATACATATGAGACTGTTAATAGGGAAAAAAAATACTTTCATTGTTTGAACAAAAACAGCAAACAAATAATTATTAGTATTGGTGTTTATTATTTGTTCAGGAGGATATAGCATCATGGGACAAAGCTAATTAGTACAAAGATGAGATAACATTAAGGGGACAGACAGTGCTGATCTTTAGATGTTGTGTAATTTGAGTGCTGCACTTGGTGCAGTAGAGTCATGGTTTATAAAACGTCAATAGAGGCAGAAAACGTACACTGTAAAACTATTCCATTAAATAGACAAAGATTTACCATTTAATTTTACAACAAATCTCTGTAATTTCAAATCCAGTGAAACTCTGTAGATATTGACCATATAACAAGGAAATCCTGTAAACCAGTAAAAAATAACACCTGTGGTGGTCGCAAGTCCTCTTTGGAGAGCTTGGATGTATGTCGAGGCTCCCCATCAACGACATCGAGAACACCTCTCTTAACCGAAGCCTGGGGGCGCTGGAGTCCAGTGCCACATCACCTTAGGGTCATGTGGGCCTCGACTCTGGTGTATATATAAGGCCATTTTATGGCCTTCCTCAGGGTCAGTCCAGTCGTGACAAACCATCCAGCAAGATGGTGATCGGCTGCCCAACTACCATGTGTTAGATACTAGGTATATGTTGATTGCTTTTACCAGGCACTAGTTAACTGAGCTAGTCGACTACTGTCAAGTTGTTAGTGATTGAATACACTACTGCCTGTAACTGTCATTGAGAAGCACTGTGCCTAGTGCATTGTTGACAATAAGGTTTTAACTGGAACCTGATTAGTTGTTCTTTATTTAGAGAATAGACGATGATCTTCTTCACATCAAGACTGCCTGTTGTCCTATAATGCACGAATACATCTTAGTGATGTGAAGAAGGAGTTGTCTATTGTCTTTATAAAACATTGTACATTTCATTCCAATCACTTAAGTACACAATTAAGGTATGTCTAGACCAATTAATGGCCCTCGACTTGTTTACAGCTATGGTGACCTTGCTCAGGTGTGCACTACACTCCTATAATGCACTCAAGGTCACTTCTATCATGCAGCAGAGCACTCGATAATTTCTATCGAAGGATTCATTAGAATCGAAGGGGTAGAACACTACACACACTTTTCCTGAATATGATGAAACCCAGTATATATCAAAGCATTTACGATGATGCACATTATAGCATACTTACAATGAATCTCTGTAATTTCAATTTTGGTAAAACTCTGTAGATATTGACTATATATAATAAGGGTATCCTGTAAACCAGTACAGAGAAACAGCTTTTCCTTATATGCAGTGAACCAAGTATATTTCAAAGCATTTACGGTGAACCACAGTTTCTCAAATCAAAAGACAGTGGTCCCATAGAAAACAACATCCCATACATAGAAAAGATTTGATGTTTGTGCTTGTTTTGTCTATGTTTGTGTATTAATATTGCATGTGTGCCTGTAATGTATTCGTTAAGGATCACCATGTGATTTTACAGTGAATAATCGGAGTGATTAATTACGGTCAGGTACTGTAATGTCCATCAACTGTATATTGAATACCCGCAATCCACCACAGTGGAACAATGTTAAATTGATTCAGGGGGAAACTGTGTTTTAATTATTTTTTTTAGTTTTACCACACCAGGTGGCAGCCTCCTTCATGATGAGATTTCCTTGGAAATTCTACATTCAAGACACTTCTGCATGTATTGAAAAGATGATAATTTAAAGCTACTGAATAGAATATAGTATATTTGTTGATGGCCAAATATGGGGTTGTGAGAAGATGGTTAATGGTGAGGTAATTTACTAATGTGTGGTATTTTAATGAGACCGACACCTGTTTTGTGGTGATAAGAAAGATATATGTCCACCCTGCTATGCATGTTGCTTTGTAGCAATCCTAGAGTGCTTCCTACCCCTAGATTGTAATTACAAAGTGTGATCAACAATTCTATGATGCTTTCATGGAACTAGAGATTGGAGCACAAGTGAACTGAATCATAGTTATTTCAATGGAATCTTTTTTACAGTTTAGCTCTCAATTTGTGAATGTCTTTACTTATAATTTACAAATGGAAAAAAACAGATTAAAATACACCCATTTTGAAAAACAATGAACCAAGAGTGACCAAAGAGAGTTAATAATTGCATCTTCATTACAGTGATGGGTGAGCAGTGGGACTTGACATTCACTTAAAATGTATGCTCTTCCTATTCCGGGAGTGTCTGTGTCTGTATAAACAGTGTTATTTTTAGATCTGGACACAAGCTCTACATTCAAACATAAACATGTTCTACTTCATGTTGGAAACAGTCAAATACACTTAATATCATACCCCTCTATCAGACACTCACTGTGGCCCCATATCTAAGAGCCAGTAGCAACACCTTTTTCATGACATTTCAACAATATTTTGACCTTTTTTTGTCTCATTGCTAGTAGATAGCTGCATTTTTATGTCATATATCAATTTCCCTATCAACAGAGAAATAGCATCCATGATTTTGTGAGCAAGCTAGCAGATGACCTTTTGACCTCAACCTCTTATCCAATCAGAAGCAAGCATTTGACTGAAAGCCATGCCCATGCCCATATATGGACATGTGACCTGGTTTCTTGATCTCTGATCGGCTAAGAGGTGGTTGCCATGGCAACTGTTAAAAATAAGCGAATTGTGTTGTCATGACAACACCTAGCAGATATTGGTTTGAAACTAGTGGTGACACCTAGTGGATATTATTGGAACTGCTCATAGCTTAGTTTAGTGAAGCCCCCTTGGTTAAAAAAATTAATGATGTTTTACGTCTGACACCTAGTTGATATTATTGGAACTACTTATAGCTGGGTTTAGTGGAGTCCCCTTTTGGTTAGGATGTGACATAAACTCATTTTTCCCATATCGATGCATATCGATGTCATATAACTGTTACAACAAGAAATGAAATGTGTAAAAACACAACACAACAAGGCTCGAATAAAAAAAATGACTTTTTACCGCAACCAACTTAAAAGCTAAAAGTTCCAAGGTGCATTGTAGACAGGTAAAACATATGGTTTAACATATTTTGCCAATGTTTAGAGCACTTTTACAATGACATATTACACCCACTTTGGGGTAAATTTCTAGTTTCCAAAGGTATGCTGCAAAATTTTGCCTGCTGCTTAGTGTGTACTAGTATTATGTCGTGGACATGTCTCTTTAGTTTGTAAGTGATATACTCCAATACACCAATCCTTTGTCTGTAATGTAACATCGTTAGGTTTACAGTAGTCACTGCAAACGGTAGAAGCATCCAAAAAAGCCTCATTAAAGAACATGCACATATTAATGCGAGATAAACAGTGGTCAACAGTGTCTGGTTCAGCTCCTGTAAAATATTAAATGTTGTCTACAGGAATTGCTTCCCAGAAAAAGTTTTATTCACATCCGCATAACACACTACTTATATTATTGCCTGGAGTAATTGCATAAGGTTTACTGTATGTTGTGCTTGACTGCAAATGAGGTCCCAATCAGTGCTGCCACCTATCCAAAACCCTAGGAATGACGGCTGCGGCAGACAATTACCCCTTCCTTGGATAGTTCCTTTTCGGACCTGACAGTCTGAACAGCCTTCTCTAGTGATCCCGTAGCCTTCAGAAACCCTTTCCTCTTCTTCTTATCTACAGCTGCCGAGACATTTTTTACACCACCACGCTTAGTCTGTGTTAACGCTGGTGGTACTTGGTTGAACACCTTTCTAGGCCTACTCCTCCCCCTCTTTTGTGTCGGGTTCTTTTCCGGGTTGGTGATTCGATTTAGATTCAAAATCTTATTGAATCCTTCACCGTACATTTCTGTGGAGGTCTCCCTCCCAGACCATTCTCTTAGTCCTGTTTTGAATTTCTGCATTTCCAAAGCCACATCGTACCCCACTTTCTGCCAGAGGGCACTTTTTTCCGAATTGATTCGTACAGACTGCCTTTTTAAATCTGTCTCATAAACATACAACAAATACCACATGACAAGGTAGTTCCGTGTCAATTCCTACAACCCCGAATACCAGATCAGCAGGCGTTATCATATCTTCTCCGAATACTAATAAGTTCGGTGATGAGTGACTTCAGAACCTGGATGAGTGTTCTATTGAGTCTTTCACTCTGAGGTCAGTATGGGTTAGTTCTAGTCTTACAAATAGCTAGTTAATCACACATTCCCAGCCAGAGATTTGATTTTCTCTGCCCTAATCACTGTGCAGCATTATCGGCGCACCAAAGGTCAGCACCAATCCTTTCACAAATGCCTCAGCACAAGTTACAGCTTTATGATCCGGTAGTGGAAAGACTTTAGTATACTTTGTATAATAGTTGCACACTACCATCATACAAGTGTTATCATTAGCAGTTGTATTTAACCCACTCCAACTCGAGCAAATCTCACTCCAAACAACTCCTGAGATAGGGGAAGCTCTGCCCATCCCTGGTCCAGGTTTGTTCTTATACCAATCCAGACAGGTAACAATCCACCTTAGCAGGTCCTGTGACAGGCTGGGCCAATATTATTTTTTGGAAAGACGCGCTAGTGAGAGCTTTCTTCCGAAATGACCATTGGTCCGATGGCCATGACAATAATACATAATGTCACGTCTCATAGCATGTGCAATAAAGACTTGCATAAGTTTCTCACCATTATTACATGGCTTCCAACGGTATAACACACTTTTCCGGACTTCAAGCTTGGCCCTTTGAGCAAAAAACCTTCTCATTTCTCAGTTTTCCAGAGAGACCACAGGTCTTGCTGGACGTATACCCTTTGGTACTAATTGCAGCAGTTTAGCAGTTATCGACTCAGTTTCTTGGAACTGTCCTTGTGGCTTCCTGGAGTCCAGTTAGCAAAAACTTGTAAAGGATGAATGACCCTAGAAGAATTAGGAACAGAACCCCAGAAATGACCTTAATTCTTTAGGTGATCTAGGCCTACTCCAATTCGTAACTGATTTGATTTTATCCGGATCAGTTTTAATTCCATCATCAAAAATGATGTGGCCTAAATAATTTATAGACTGTTTAAAAAGATTTCTTAGGTTTCAGTTTGAGACCATTAGAAACAATCCGTTCCAACACTAACTTGAGTAACTGAGAGCATTCCTCAAAGGTTTTTCCAAATACTATCACATCATCAAGGTATAAGACATCCTTTTCACAAAAGGTCACTCAGAAGAGTTTCCATCATTGCTTCAAATGTTGCTGCTGCATTATATAACCCAAAGGGCATCACATTGTATTGAAACAATCCAATTTGTCTTCTCCATATCTGCAGGGTTCATACCTACCTGCCAGTAACCAGATTGCAAATCTAGGGTACAAATCAACTATTACTTCCTAGTGAGTCTATTGTCTCATCGACTTTAGGCAATGGATACAGGTTCTTTTTCGTCACCCCTTTAACTTTCTGTAGTCTATACAGAATTGTATGGTACCATCTTTTTTTGTTACCATACACACAGAACTACTCCATGGACTATTAGACGGGACTATAACGTCCTTTTCCAACAACTTATTGATTTCCTTCTTAGCCACACGCTTTTTGGCCAAAGGTAATTGTCAATACGGAATCTTAAAAGGTTCCGCATCTCCAGTGTCTATACTATGCAATACCCTGGTTATTTTACCTAGTGATGCACCAGGTTTAGCAAAGGCAGTCCTATATTGCTGTAAGCAATTTTAAACTACTGTTTGTTACCGTTTCTGGAAGTGTAACACTCCCAAAGACATGTCTTTTCTTCAAATAGACAGGCGTAGTACCCAGATTTGAAACCGGTACTACTGTCCAGGATGCATTTGCTACCATAGTGTCCATGGAAGTCAATCCAATGCTAGACAGGGCAATTACATCCGGTTCTATCACTGCGGCTTGGTTCCGCATAGCCCGATCACTCCTTAAGAGCACATCACATGCTACCCCTGCTGGGATCCGAATGGTGCGAGCCACACTTGCCATACTACTTACTTGTCTCAGTACACTTCGCATCTTTACAGGATACAGGTTTTTCACATTCAACTCTCCTGATTCTGGTTTCAATACCACACCAGACAGAGAGGCGAAATCCAACCAAAGTATCTCCTCATCTGATATATCTGCAATGGTGGCACTCATGACATAATTATGCATCCATCCAGTTGCAACTTAACACAAGTCCACCATACGTTTGCATTCTACTGCCATCGGCCATCTGGGCACTATCTCTTGATAAGAGAGTATCATGCACATCCGGGATAAGATCATAGAATTTCTTGAAGACACAGGAGTGGCTAGCACCTGTATCAATGAGAAGCTCCGCAGGTCTTCTATTAACAGTAAGACAAACATACCACCACCTCCCATTTAGAAGGGAAGGCATGTCCGTGACAATAGGAATGTCACTGTTTACACCAGGAGTCAATCAACATCCTTTTAAGATTTCCAGAGAGGGATGACCTAGGGGTTGGTGGGTACTACCAACCCTGGCTACGGATGGTGATATTATGGCAAGAATTGTCATCCGAATCACCTTGCCTGCCCGTGTAGGGACCCCTACTTAGTTTTCCTCAGTATTTACGCCAGAGAAACTTCCCTGTCCCCTTGGTACAGGCTTCTCGGCCATACATTCGGCAGCATATTGTTCTAAGGTCTGGCACCTAAAACAACTTCTCTGGGACTTATCCACATGGGGCCTCCTCAGAGTATCTGTCAATCATGCGACTAATGTCTCTACCAAATCCGTAGGGGCAGCAGAAGCCACCACTGTAGGTGCAGGTAGGAGTGACATTATGGCTAACCGGGGGTAGGCTGACTACAGTTTTATTCAGACTGGGTCCACCCTTGCCTTTCGGACCTATTTTACGATATCGCTTCTAATGGTAGTATTTTCTGGCCAAGTGTACAGCATCAATATATTCCCCATTATCATCGGAAACATATTCCTCCTCAGGATTAACATCCTGAAGCTCTACGGGGGCCAGCTGGAATGGTTTCCAAAATCATTGTAGCAGTCTCTCCATATTGAAATTGAGCTGCCCGCAATGGACTTGTTGAAGAATGGGGTAGGTGCCCGGATGTAACCTGACATACTTTCGGCTGAAGAACTGAGTCAAATACGCGTCAAACAAGGAATGGCCGGACACATATCGCTATGGAAAATCATTGGATTTTTATTTGTTCCACACAAAATGGAGAATCTAGGCATGCCATGCTCACCTAGGTGAGAGTTTGGTGAAACCCTGATAACGGAATGGGGTTATGACCAAAAAAGCACGCTGTTGGGCCTGAATTGTGAGATAATAACAGATATCACAATGGTTTAGGTACTAAACTGGCAGAAATCGCTGAACAGTGGTTAAATTATACACAGATAACTGAGTACCAATCCGTTGTTCAAGACAGAGAGGAGGAAAGTTGCAACAAACCAGCATAGCGGAATGCAAAAGGGTGATAGGTAGAATGTCAACCACAAAGTCATCAGGCATTGAGAAAGTTAGAGCTTGTTTTATCAAGAATGCACTTGAGGCCCAACCTAAATTACTAAGGACAGTAACTGTGATGCATCCTTACCTAACCCGGCACATGTCGGGAAAATGAATTTCAGGGGTATGCTGTATTCACAGAGAGTACATCAAGAGCTTCAGACTACTTTTTGTTTCATTCAAATATCTTTATTTGTCAATTTTTGCTGAATTTTCAAAACTATAAATTGGCCATCTTTCGTTCCGAGAAATAGAGCTCCAAACATAGGCTTTTTTATCACTGTATACTCGTGCACAAAGTGGGCAGGCACCATTGCATCAGTTTCTAGTCTGTATGTACCAACTATATGCCAAGTATAGCTAGTACTAATTTAAAGAGAAAATGTTAAGGCAGATATCAATATATGTTGTCTTTCTTTGTTTTATTTAGATTATATTGTGGATAAATCAATGAAAATTGTCAGGGCAAAAATCAGCAACACTTATCAAATTAGACCGATTTTCATCATTTCTAATATTTTTTTTTGTATATATGCTTTTATCACATGAAAGGGAAGATAATAATGGAAGCAAATATCCAGAAAGCTCCAAATGACTATTATTGAAAATTTACACCTTTTGACCTCATTATCTCTGGTCTATGAGGGTCAAGATCTGCCGGATTTAGTTAGGATGCATCAGTATTTTGTCAATCAGACTATATATTAGAGAAAAAGATTCCCCACCAAATGGAAAACTGGAATAAACATTATATTACCCAAGAGTGGCGACTCATCCCAGCTTGGAAATTGGAGACCAATCTGTCTCTTAAATGTTTGTGGGAAACTTTGTGTAGAGATTATTTATAGCCAAATCATGAAGCACCTGCTAGGAACAAATGGCTTCAGGCCTGGCAGATCAACTGGCGTGGTGGTCTTTGAGCTGGTCACAAAATTGTATAATGCAGCAAACAAGAGTGAAGGCTTATGTCTTGTTTGTGTTGACTTCCAGAAAGCATTTAATACCATAAGTAATAGTGTCCTGAGGCTCAAACTAGAGAGTCTGAATCTAGGTGAGAATCTTATACAGCATAGATTTGTGATTATCTACATTTGTGTAAGGAATGTACACAGGCCAATGGAGTGAGATCAGATGAGTCCCAGGTCCGATATGCAGCTGGTTCAGTGCTTCGTCCCCTGATTTTCTGATATTTCATCAATGACATTGGAACCTCAAGTCAGCACAGTGATTTCCTTGTTTATGTGGATGACTTGGTGCTCATCCTACTGTCAAAAGATGTGGAAAGTCTAAAGTTAAGGCTCCAGATAGACCTGGACGCACTAAATACTTGGTGCTCACATAGCCGATTGACGATTAATGCCAAAAATACCCGAGTAATGTGAGTAATGGCAAATCGTTTTGCAATAGACAAGGAGCAACTAGGTCTAAAACTAGATGGCAGGGTGTTAAATAGTGTCAACACCTAGGAGTGATCAGTTTCTGTCATTTGGCCCACAAGGCACCAAGGACATTTGCCTCGTACAGAGGAGGCTATCACAGCTATATAACATCAAGAGGAATCCTGACCTCGTACAGAGGAGGCTGTCACAGCTATATAGCATCAAGAGGAATCCTGACCTCGTACAGAGGAGGCTGTCACAGCTATATAGCATCAAGAGGAATCCTGACCTCGTACAGAGGAGGCTGTCACAGCTATATAGCATCAAGAGGAATCCTGACCTCGTACAGAGGAGGCTGTCACAGCTATATAGCATCAAGAGGAATCCTGACCTCGTACAGAGGAGGCTGTCACAGCTATATAACATCAAGAGGAATCCTGACCTCGTACAGAGGAGGCTGTCACAGCTATATAACATCAAGAGGAATCCTGACCTCGTACAGAGGAGGCTGTCACAGCTATATAACATCAAGAGGAATCCTGACCTTGTACAGAGGAGGCTGTCACAGCTATATAACATCAAGAGGAATCCTGACCTCGTACAGAGGAGGCTGTCACAGCTATATAGCATCAAGAGGAATCCTGACCTCGTACAGAGGAGGCTGTCACAGCTATATAGCATCAAGAGGAATCCTGACCTCGTACAGAGGAGGCTGTCACAGCTATATAGCATCAAGAGGAATCCTGACCTCGTACAGAGGAGGCTGTCACAGCTATATAGCATCAAGAGGAATCCTGACCTCGTACAGAGGAGGCTGTCACAGCTATATAACATCAAGAGGAATCCTGACCTCGTACAGAGGAGGCTGTCACAGCTATATAACATCCAGAGGAATCCTGAGCTCGTACAGAGGAGGCTATCACAGCTATATAACATCAAGAGGAATCCTGACAGTCAAACAACACTAAAGGTGTACTTAGCCATAATAAGAACAGTCATGGAATATTGTTTTTTGTGTGGGACGGCTCTCCTGATTGGGTGGTAGATAAATTGCAGGTGTTAAAAAATGACGTTCTGAGGCTGTGCACTGGAATAAGGGATAGGAGAGATGCCCGGGTAGATGACTTACATTTGCTAAAAAAGTTGGACAGAATGCAGAAGAGAGGCCTTAAAATTTGTTTCAGAGGTTTGGATCTTAATGAAGAGCTCCATGAACGGGCTAATATTTCACTCCTGATGAGGAGACGACAAGAACTATTGCCTAGCTTCATGTACAAATTATCAAGAAATCCAGATTGGGTCGATGAGGAAATCAGAAGGCCAGGTATGAGGTCCGAATCAAAGATCAAGATAGTCATTCCTAGAGCACGTAATATGGGATTCAACAACTCGCCGCTATACAGAGGAGTTGAGTTATGGAACAATCTCCAAGCTGATATCCAACACAGTGAAAGTAAACTTAAATTTAAAGCAAGAATTAGGCAGATACAAGACTTGTCCAAGATGATGTTAATGGGTGATGAGCTGGATGAGTAATATGAAAGAGATACAGGTTAGGGAGCTGTTGAAAGACTACACCTTATCCTGATTGAGTAGAGGGAGCTGTTGTTTGCTGACTACACCCTCTACTAGACTTTATTCATGTGGAGCTGTTGAAGGACTACACTGCATGAATTTCATCCATGAGCTCACAGTGACTATACTCTTATGCTGTATATCTGCTGATCATCTGTTTAAGATATGTTTTGTACCTACTGATCTGTCCATATATATCCTATTGGTATAGTGTAATACATGCTAGTATAAAACTTGTTGATAGTAACAAACTGGTGCACCATGCCTGCTTCCCTTCTTTTTGAAATTTTATTGTAGGATTATAGAGGTTGCTACTTGTGTACATAGTACATACTGTTTGTTATATAGATTTCATCTTTTCTGTCTATATTATTGTTTTCATCCTTCATTGTATAAATTCCCATCTTTAATCATTTAACTATGTGCAAACAACCATTTAATGTAATAACTAAGCGAGGATTCACATTATTGTCTAATTTTACCACTTTCTGTATGAATAGTGACTTGACAATAAAACATTTTCAAACCTCAAAAATCATCCATTTTCAGTAGAAAAATTGAAACCAAGACAAGTCGAGTCTTGCTAGGGTTGATATATGGTTTTGCCAAAAATCAGGAAAATCGGGTAGTACCAGCGCATGAACTCCATGGACATGCCTTTTGTGAAGTTGAAGCTAGCAAGATAAAAAAAAAGAGATATTTGATAGAAGCTCACTAAGTCGATGAGACATCTCTGGGATGAGCTACAATTGGAAACTCAACATGTCAGAACAAAGGTTGCCTTCATGCAAATGATAGCTTGATCAATACATAGCGCACCAGCACACACGCTGAACACACCAATTTGGGGAAGTAGTTTTTTTCAAGGATGGCGGAAATTGAAAAGCTCACTATTGTATATAAGATTGCTTCCCAATAAAATGTTCGAACAACAACATTGATTCACGTAATTTTTTTCTACTACAAAAGTTCACCAAAGCAATAAAGTTTGACCCGTCATGGTACCATAAAGCATCATCGAAGGTAAAATGTTATAAATCTGGTTGGTCAGCTGTAGTGTTGAAAGGAGGGGAAATAACATTGTGTCCCACTGCACCTGTCCACTCCTCTAAATCATCCCCCTCCCTTTACCATCAGCCACTCCATTATCATAGTAGCACAAAATATACCATGTGTAATAATTTGACCTCTTCTTGGATAGCTTCAGAAGTCTAAGCCACTGAGCGATATGTGTCCAGATAATGACATAAGGAATAACTATATAATTGCTTGTAGACTTGTAGATCCTGTATATTAGGTTTGCTGACTTTGTCATACCAGCAAGGAGAAGTGAGATTTTTGTCAGCTTATCAGCACAAAGTCAAGTTGACCAACAAAACAACTGAAAATGCTGCTTTGTGTTTTGCCAACTATGCAAACCTAAAATCACCGAGGAACAAAAAGACCATCAGTGTAAGCTTCAGAAATAAGGTATCAAACAATGATGAATCAAAAAGAAATTGTCATTATGGTCTTAACGACACTTGCACAACACTTTTTTTCTTTCTGAAATTACAATTTTTGAATGTCTGTTGTTGCCAGACATCCAATTAAGGATTTTGGAAGTATTCATTATGTAAATCAATTAGGGTAAGGCCCTTGACTCTGAATCAAATCTGAGCCCACAGGTACTTTTAATGGTAATCATGGATTGTAAAATATTCTCCAAGGGCTGTCACACTTTTTCCCTAAGTGGCAAAGCCAGAACACACATCAAGCAATAGAAGGAAAGTTTGTTCACTATGGGAAGATTTAAGAACTCTTTCTCTGTGACAGTAACTGCTGTCACAATAAATAATCTATCCCATATACAGCAATTCCATATACACATAAAGCAATAAATTCCCATATAATATTTGTGCCCTTAGGTCAGACCGCATGTGGTAACATTTATATCATAATTTAATCGACTACAAACAAGTGTTACCCAAGTCATACACATGATGTTACCTGACATGTCAAAGGCCACTACCAGCGATCATAAACAAGGCTGAATTCATGCATTGAACATCCCAAAATTACATGGTGGATACAACTCCAGAGGGTTTAAAATGAGGCTCCAATTACAGATTTACCCAGAGTTCATTGGTGCACCGTGCACTGCTGCATTAGCAGCCCTTGAAGCGAGAAGACAAAATCTACTTAAACGGCACCTGGTGACAAAAAAAAAGAAACTAAAAAAATTTGACCATATTTGCACATATTCCTAATTTATATGACATAACCCTTCTTTATCAACCCTTTAGGTGTGAAACATTGGTATTCTATACATTCTTATCACTGGATTCCATATTTCCTGTACCCATAGACTCCTATGCTAAAGGAATTAGAAATATTTTTAGAATATTCAGGAAAATTTCAATTTGCTTGTGACCCCCTACGTTTTGGTTCCAAAATAATTCTAATGATCTCAGGTATAAATACATGAGGTTTGGTTAAGAAATTAATAGAAGATTTTTTTCTATATGATTAGATTTGGGAAAACATGAATTCTCTTTGGCGGCCATAGTTAAGAACACCAAACTTTAATACCTTCCAGTGGAAAAATGGACACCGTAACCTATGATTTTTATGCCTTCTTTATATTACCTAAGCATCAATCTAACATCTCTAAAGGTTAATAAGACAAATTGTTGGCCTATTTTGAACCAGCTGGATCGTATCTACTTCCTTTAAAGGGCACTTAATATTTACCAGTGGTTAAAGATCTTAACATAGACCACGGGGGAGAACAATGAACCTAGAGAGACCAAAAAGAGTTATTGATTTTATATGAGAGAGATTCATATGATTGATGGCTCCATCATACTAAACACCTGTTTTTTATTTATCATGGACGTCCTGTCTATAATGAGTCATGATACATGTACAGAGCCATATGATTAGTACAGGGTGAAACACTGCTTACAGGCTTCTGTACAAAAATGTGAAAAGGCTGTTGTATTCTTCAAAAGATATAAAGTGATAAAAGTTTTTTTCCCTGGAGATAATAAAGGCGTTTAGAATAAGTATTTAAAAATGGTATAAACCAAAAAAGAACCTGTTTTCATTGCCTCAGTAAGCACTTCAACAATACTTTCTTCCTAAAATTATAGGTTTTAAACATATTTTGTGGCCAGACTAAGAATGGGGAAGGGGTTTGTTACACCATTTGGACAAGGTCTTTGACACTGACTTGAAGCAGATCCAAGAGGCGCTTTTAGTGGTAATGGTGAGTGCTGAATTATGCTTTAAGAACTCTGACACATTCTTACTCCATGACTCTAATAACTGGTAAAGAGGTAGAAGTGATGACAAGTAAAAATGCAAAAAAAAAGCTTCAAAAGCTTCATGAAAGAAAATGTGTGTACTACTGAAGCCAACGTGGGCCACAATGTTTACATGTGTAATGGTCAATTATTCTGACAATCCGACTAAGGGCTTCCGAGTTCAAGTGTATTCGCATCAGGGTATTCAGACAATCAAACAATGAGTTACTAGGTAAGCTCTCGTAACCAGAGGAGGGAAGTGCTTACTGACCATACAGAGCCCGCGAGGGTTCTCCCTCCGACAGCTACCGACCTGGCCTTATATAGCCTAAGGTTGGGTGGTGACCTCTCAAGACTAAGGCAGGAAGCTCGGAGAGCAGTGCTGCCACCGCTCGCCCCAGGATACCGTTCCCAGACCCGAGTGCACACCCCACTCGGGAACTGCCCAACTCATACCTATGTGACGCTTATTATAAACCGTGCCCCTACACATGCTATAGATGACTCTTAGTGATTTCTACTCAAGTCATGCATAGTAGTAAAGTATCTTAAAATAGGTTAAGATAGGTCAAGTTGATTCAAATAAGGTCTAAATGAGCCAATCACATCAAATGATGTCAAAGTTCCAATGAGTCAAAGTAGGTCATTTTGGGTAAAACTATCACAATAAGTCAAATTGGGTCAGATTTGATCGAAAATAGGTCAATTACTTCAATTGAGGTCAGATTAGGACAGAGTAGGTCAAATAAGCCAAACACAGGCCACTTACATCAAATAGAGTTAAATTGGGACAAATAGGTCAAATTAGCTGAAAATAGGTCACTTGCATCAAATTATGTCAAAATGGGACAAATTGCTCAAAAATTGGCGAATTGCATATATTGAGGTCAAATGAGGTCAAAATGGGAAGAATAAGTTACAGATGGTCAAAATAGGCAACAAATAGGCCACTTACAGGTCAAATCAGGTCACAGGGGCTCAAAATATACAAATTTACCTTATTATGGCCTATTTTGACCTTCTTTGGCCCATTTACGGCCGCTTTTACCTTTTATGGTAGAATTGTTTTAATTTGACCTACATTTTTCTATTCTGAGCTAATTTGACTTGAATTGATACAATTGACCCATTTTTGTAATCTGAGGTAATTAAACAATTTACTTAATTTACCTTGACTTGATGCAATTGACTTATTTTTGGCCGATCTGACCTACCAAGGTAGCAAAACATGTGTGGCCGATGTGGGCAAAAAACAGGGCTGCCCGTTGTGCACCGAATGGGTTTCGTCATCAACAAAGTGTCTTGGGCACACTGGGCTAACCAATTTGGGCACAGATCAGTTTCAAAGTAGGCTGCTGAAGGGCTCAGATTGAGAAGGAGAAAATGGCTGCAAAGAGCCTAGGTGCGCAGGAAATTCAAAAAAAAAAAAAAACCTTGTCAATCTAAGAAGTGGTAGCCTCTGAGTTAATACTTTGTCTTATGAAGGCATCCATCACAAAGGACAGCATGTCAAACATTGCAAAAGAGCTCGCGAAGCCAGCTAGGCCGACAAGAGACAAAACTGATTTGCTGAGAGGCAACGCCACCATGATTGATGTCATCTTTGCTGTCAATGCTTTGGGCAAATGTATGACAGATAATGAGACTGCTGTCACAGGCATCCAGAGTACTTTACAGGGATTTAATAATACTCTTAGAAACGACACATACTCCACTTATGATACTTTGGCAGAGATCAACCTGAAGTTAGACCAAAACAAGGATACACTTACTGCTGTCAAATAGTCAATCAAGTCCAGTGACACTACCATGATGAGACATAGGCTTATACAGGAGGCACAGACCGTTGTGTTGACAAACCACTCCAATACATTTGAGAAGATGGAAAACGACAACAAGAAGAAAGTTTTACTGATTGAAGGCGAAGAAGAGAAAATTTAAGGCAGGTTCTTCAGCAATTATTTTCTGATACGAAAGTAAACTTCTGTCTCCAAGCCATCAACTAGGTCTTCCGGGAAGGCAACTGAATTCAACCAAGATGGCCATGCCCATGGAAAAGGGAAATGTAGAGCGAATAAAGTCATCTTTACCTAGCATACAGCCAAATTTGAACTTATCAGGAACCTAAAAAACCTCAAATACCAGGTCTACTGGGCGAATATATCTGTAGGTGATGAGTTAAACGAAACTTAACGCCGAAATTTCTTGGATCTTTGTTCTATGTACTTTCTCGCCAAGTCACTCAATATGAATATACAACTTCGCCAGCATTCAATAATACTGAAGAGTAAGAACTATTCTCTTGACATGTTAAATAACATGCCGTATCAGGAACTTACGATGGAAAAAGCCACAATGGCTCAGATTCCAGTTGGTATTCTGTTTAGGTCGGTTCACAACAGACTGTCAAACCTATACATGATCAACTTGGAGTATGGGGGTATTTGGTATAATTCTGTAGAACACATTTTTAACTGCTAGAATGACCTTGATCTGCATATTATTTAAAGGGAATGTATAAGGATTTCCAAACTATGATAAAGTCTAAACATTGTTATTCAATGAGTGTTATTCAATGTCTAAGTCATTTGTTCTATATGGGTCAGGTCGTCAGAAAGTGTAAGATTTTGCCCTTGAAGGCCCTGAAAAACTAATTTTCTAATTACTTTATATAACCTTAACAAAATTGTCAAGGTATATCTCCTCAGCTCAGAAGACCAAAAAATACCGATCTAGGCCATCCGGTTCCATTTTTATTGCTTGTTTTGTGTCATGTAACGTCCGGTACCAAAATAATGAAATATGGAGGTAATTGAAATTGCTCTCAGTAATATAAGAATGTCCCATTATGCATAACAAACACATGAATTAACAAGGCCAATATGTCTATTATTGACTTCAATTAAAGAATGGAACAAAATTTGAGTTATGCATGCACAATAGACTGCCTCCTACATGATGATAAAAGTACCAGACGTTACGTAACGTCCGGTACTTTTATCAGAATTATTTCACATAAGCTGCTCTTAGATGGAGACAAAAGCTGGTAGACACACAATTTATTCACCAAAGTAGAGGATGATAGGGCCCTTCATATGGGTAATAACAAAGATTTTGAAACTTCATTTTTTCCATGTTTTATAACCGATTTAGATTTACGTACCGGACGTTAAAAATTACAGATTTCCATTTTGAAAGACACAGCATGAAAAGTTCTTACTTAGTCCAAACCTCACGGAAATGATACCTATGATCATATACAATACAAAAAATAACTTTGGGATACTCTATAGTGTTCTTTTTTCAATACAGGACACTTGTAAATAATACAAAAAGTATAAAAAAGAACAAATTTGGCCGTTTTTTCACTTTGGTAGGCTATAAGTCCAGAAGTTTTTGATGGATGACCACAACTTTACATTTTTCTGATAGCCCTAAGTGTTCTCTATCAAATGAGTCTATGTTAGACAAGATTGGTTCACAACTTCTTTCTTCAGAGTCATAAACGTCGAAAATGACCCCAAAACACAAAATCTACTGCTTTCTGGTGACCTGTCCCATATTGAGAGAATTGATTCTGTATGGGGAGTAAAAGTGTTTGTGAGATAGATTGGCCATCTGGTGTCAAATCAAAAAAAGCCAAAGGTGAGTTTGCCCCATCCAAACCCAATTTCAGCCCATATTGGGTAACTTGTCTTGAAATTGATCTTTACCCATTTTGGGAAGCCCATTTTTAACCCAACCTGTGCCCAATGTGGTTGCCCATTTCAAACTGATCTGTGCCTGAATTGGGGAGCCCAATGTGGCCCACACCGTTGCCTGAGGACAAAACCCATTGGGAGTCCAACAGGCTCAAGTCGGTTTGCCCTTTCAGTGCTGCCCATTGTGGCCTGGACTAGAAAGCCAGCATTTGCCCAAACTATGCCCATGTTCTGAATTCTGCCCACTTTGGCCCCGACTGGGCCTCCTACATGGGTAATTTGAACCAATTTGAGCTAAGTTGTCCAATTTGACCTCATTTAATGGAATTGACCTATTTTTGGCCAATTTGACCTAATTTTACTCATTTTGATCTAATCTGAGTTCATTTTATGCAATTAAACCATTTTTGGCCTATTTCACCTGTTTTTTTCAATATTGCCCTGTTTTATCCCACTTTGTCATAAAAGGTCAATCTGACTCAATTTTGCTCATTCTGACCCATTATATTGACCTGATTTCCCCCAGTTTACCCACTTTGGTCCACTCTTACCTAAATTGATCTGTTTGACCTAATAAACTCATCTTAGGTGCATCTACCTTAATTTGGTCCAATCTTAGGCCAATTGATCAATATTGACTTATTTTAATCAAATTTAGCCAATGTGGGGTCAATATGACTCTATTTGGCCCACTCAACCCTATCCACTCCATTTCCTTACAATCCATTCAAGTCAATTCCGCTCTATTCACTCCATCCAACTTACTTCCACCACTCAACTCCACCTTTTCCTCCCTTACACTCCTGTCACTTACTCACTCCTTCCCTACCTTAATCATCCCTGACTCCCTTACTCCTTCCCTTTCTCTCCCTCACTCTGTCTCTCATTCCTTCATGCCCTCCTTTTATCCCCCTCACTCATTCCCTTTCTCCCTCCTTCCATTCTTCCCCTCACTCATTTCCTCCCTTCATTCACTCCTTCCCTTTACTCACTCACTTACTCAATGATTCAGAATTGTTTTAATTTGACCTACACTTTCTAATTTGACCTAATTTGACTTGACTTGATAAAATTGACCCATGTTTGCAATCCGTCCTAATTAAGCTATATACCTAATTTACTTGACTTGATGCGATTGAATTATTTTTGGCCTACCCAGGTAGCAAAACATTTGTGGCCCAAGTGCGCCTTGACTCCCTCCCTCCCAGTATTCCTGCTTTCATTGCTTCCAGGATTAAGGATACCTGTCACAAGCATCAATAAGGAAGTTAAAAAACAGACAGCTAATTATTTTGACAGCAAGCTAGAGTACAGTTATTGACAGATTGACAGCATTTTTTTTACACTTGACAGCTAAAACCATCTACACCTAAGTAGAGCCCTCTAGGATTGGGTTGGAAAGAAAGAAAGCACCTACACCTAAGTAGTATTTATACTACTAGGTATATGTGCATAATTACTAAGGAACATAGGCATGTCTACAAGGTGGCCCACATTGGTTTCTGTAGTACTCAGTAAAGTAGGGTAAACTTGTGTAAAAGTGTGTAATTAGAAGAAGAGGACTTAAAGTTAAACACATTTCTTAGAGTGTAACTCTATGTGGCTGCTATAGTAGTGGTTAATGTAGTGACACTAATATATCAAACTGTGCACAATAGTATGGCCGCCTCTTGTTCTATTAAGCACCAAATAAACAAATCTCTTTCATAACATGGTTTCTTAATATAGGAGAGACAAAATACCCAATACAACCATTCTCCTCTTTTGAAAATAATGAGTTTTGAAACAGATTGATATCTTACAACTTTCACACTTTTGAAGTGGTTATACCATGCCACAATTGCTATTTTAAAAACCTAAAAGTTTTGAAACAGGCTCCAGGGTCTTTATATCACAGGAGGTTTAGTCAATGTACACCATCACAAGTATCCTTGCAACTGGTGACAGGTTCACAGCTACATGCTCTACTACTACAGTAGCCCTACTGCCCTTTCATCTTTGCTATGAAACCTTTATGTGCTTGAGTCAGATAGCCATACGGAATGACCCCATACAACAGCTTGTCATGAATTACTAGTGACATTAACTAAATTTATATATAGAGTGGACCACATGGTGTCAGCACCACCTTAGCAGTCATCTTGTGATGTTGGGTATTCTCATATATTGCTAGAAGTACTCGCAGCTTTCAATGCAAAATGATGCTCTGAATGTCCCTCCCTCTCTCCCTTCTGTCATCCCACACTTGTTCTCTCTTTCCTTGTCTGTCTGTATGCCTTCTCTTTTTTCTCTCACTCCCTCCCCCCCCCCCATTTTTGCTGCTACCCACATCTACCACATATATGTGACCCCTCCAATATTGTCCCTTAGTATTAGAATCATACAGTAACCTGTCCATGTAGCATCATGTCCACATATTTACAGAACCCCTCGACATGTGCAGACTAGATGTGTGATATTGTGATTCTATAAAGAACACTAACTAAGTAATATCACAATACCAACCTAGCACCATATGCAGGAGAACTAACTCATCTTAATCTGACTGAGCCTTAAATTTACTTTACATTACTGCTTAGGTTTTAGCTCCATTGGATTATTAAAAAACCGAGACAATAGTTATTCATTAAATATTAGGCACTGCAGATGCACTCCTTATTAAGCCAATCAACAAACAGAATAATAAGCACTATAATTGCTGGCCTAATTGGCCCTTACAAAAACACTAATTAATCAGAAACTAATAAGCTATATGTCAGCAGTCCTTCGTTCACACCTGCTAAGAAGGTTTTACATGAACCACTTATTAGGAATTCCAAAAGGAGCCCTTATAAACCTATAGCAGTGCACTGACTAAAAAGACCTTCCTTTGCAGGGCTTTTTATCCATCAAAATGACTATAGTTTATAAGCTCTTTATATGCTCTGCTGTCATAGTCCTAAAGCTATAGCTTCTATCCAGGGCTACAACTGTCACATGTTATTAAGGGCTACATCTGCAGCTGGATTTAGTTAAACACGGAGTGCTGTCTGAATGGTTAAAAAGGGCTGCGCCCTCTTGAAGCACAAAATCAAGTACTAATCAGTGGTGTTGTGCTCACTGGGATACTAGTATGATTTGTGACTGTAGAACCAGGAGTAGCAAGCAATGCCCTGGAGGAATTGCTGCCTGTGTTCCCCTTAAAAACCTCCACTGCAGCGGGAGTTCCAGATTATTCTTAAAGGTATACACATCCAGTGATTTATACTACACACCTAAGTGTATTCAGTAATGTTTTGGCAGTACATGTTATTTTTATTTCTTGAACACCTGTATACCCACAGTAATACAATTGTACTTCTTAAGCTTTAGAACACACGTTGCTCTTGGCTTTTTCCTGGGTTTGCACACAGAATAGTTCTCATTTTACTCACCAGGACCTGCAACAACATGTATCCATAGATCCAAATATTTATCACCTAGAATGAAAGCCTTGTCTATACATGCCGAGTCCCTTGCCATGTCAGGTGAGTACTTTAAAGACTGTTTATTGTGACCCTTTACCTTATCTGCAGATGCGACTGTTCACTTTTAAGGTAGAAGCAGCTTCCCCTGTAATTATCGCCCATGTATTTCTTAAACACCTCACGTAGTGCCCGGCCCATTCCTTACCTCTAAGTAGACAGGAGTGGCCAACTATATAGAAGGCATGCCCCACCCAGCCGCAGTGGTCTCTTTATGAACCCCAGAATCTATGCACCTTACTTTGGATACTTCATATTTCATATGTTGATAATATTACCTCAACATTTATCACTTGCTAGGACTTTACATTTTTATATGCTGGGGGATTTAGTTTCTGCCTTGTCTGTCTTACCCTACTTTCACCGAAATGCTCCTTGTCAATACTGATACCCAACAAGAATATAAGTTAGTTCAGTTACCTCAATCAGGCTTAGATGCCTAATTCCCATGGCTTATCCTTGTTCTCAATACATGTCCACAGCTGTGGACTGCAGGTTTAATACTTATGTTCTATACATACAATCTATAATGTATTGTGCTATGAGACCATGGGATTGTCTTAAACAACATTTACGATTTCTCTTAGAGATCCCAGTGATGGGAACTCTCATCATTGATATTCCTTTAACAGGGTTTGTCCCCTAAATTTATTTATGTGTTTGATTTGTATTAAGTTTATGTCTTACACTATATTTTGTATTGTGTGGGTTGTATGTATACACATTCTACTGATCTGATTTAAAGGCATTCAAATCAAATGCTTAAATTTTCACCCATTACTTCATTGTTTGTCATCTCTTGTATTGATAATTTACAATTATGTTGGTACTGACATATTGAGTCACTATCACAATTAATTACAGTATTATCACTTCTTTGCATTGTGAAGTAGTCAATAAACACTCTAGAAATAAATAATTGGATAAATACAAAAAAAAATACATTTCAGCATAATGAGCCACTTTGCAGCTTTTCCAAACCAAGTTGATCCCTATGTGCCTTGTGAAGAGCATTTGGTGTCTTGTCATTCTGAACCTGTTACCCCTGCACTTAGCAAATCATCTGAAGCTATCCCTGAAGCTAGTTCACCCCTTACCACCCCCTGATTTAATAGTTCTGTGACAATACAGGTATACCCAATACATCGTACAGATCCCTGACGGTGGCTTCCGGGCACCCACTCTGTCATCCTCTGTCATCCTCTAAATCGCTCCCCTGGGTCCCTAAATCCCCCCTGTAAGGCTTTAAATGCATGCACTACTAGTGCAGGTTGTGTGAAGGGAATGGATACATAACATATTAACGCTTGAAAGATGGTATGTTGACAAGGTTTTATCGGACTCAGCTGCACTGGCCTGCATAGATGTGGCAGCTGCTATTATCCTGTGGATTAATGTCCACTATGTAACAAGCTACCTCATCATTTAGGAATCAGTGTTCTTCAGATCTCAATAAGTCTTTGAAGTAGGGGTGTCTTTCCTCAATAAAGGTAGACATTTAGAGTGTGCCTCCTCCACATTACAACATAAGGAATTATTTATGATTAAACTCAATAAGAAAGGAAAGTTAAATGTATACCTAGCTGATAGAAATAGCCCACAAAGATACCAGTGACATACACAAAGACCAGTCACAGAAAAAACAGGAGGAATGTTGGCTCTTTCTCCAACCAGAGAAAGCCGTATTCAGAGGCAAACCGATTACCATCACAATTGGCAATAGGACTAGGTGTGCAAAGTCTCAATAAATCACAGTCCCTTATACAGCATCAGGAGGTCAGTCTACTATACAGAGACTAGGGGTACAACAGGGGGTGCAGCCCTTCATTCACACCTCCTAAGAAGGTCTTACATGAACCACTTAGTAGGAACTCCAAAAGCAGCCCTTATAAACCTATAGCAGTGCACTGACTAAAACGACCTTGCTTTACAGGGCTTTTTATCCATCAAAATGACTATAGTTTATAAGCTCTTTATATGCTCTGCTGTCATAGTCCTAAAGCTATAGCTGCTATCCAGGGCTACAACTGTCACATGTTATTAAGGGCTACATCTGCAGCTGGATTTAGTTGAACATGGAGTGCTGCCTAAATGGTTAAAAAGGCCTGCACCCTCTTGAAGCACAAAATTAACTACTAATCAGTGGTGTTGTGCTCACTGGGATACTAGTATGATTTGTGACTGTAGAACCTGGAGTAGTAAGCAATGCCCTGGAGGAATTGCTGCCTGTGTTCCCCTTAAACACCTCCACTGCAGTGGGAGTTCCAGATTATTCTTAAAGGTATACACATCCAGTGATTTATACTACACACCTAAGTGTATTCAGTAGGGTCTTGGCAGTACATGTTATTTTTATTTCTTGAACACCTGTATACCCACAGTAATACAATTGTACTTTAGAACATACATTGCTATTGGCCTTTTTCTGTGTGTTCACACATAATAGTTCTCATTTTACTCACCAGTACCTGCAACAACATGTATCCATAGATCCAAATATTTATCACCTAGAATGAAAGCCTTGTCTATACATGCCGAGTCCCTTGCCATGTCAGGTCAGCACTTTAAAGACTGTTTATTGTGACCCTTTACCTCGTCTGCAGATGCGACTGTTCACTTTTAAGGTAGAAGCAGCTTCCCCTGTAATTATCACCCATGTATGCCTTAAACACCTCACGTAGTGCCCGGCCCATTCCTTACCTCTAAGTAGACAGGAGTGGCCGACTATATAGAAGGCATGCCCCACCCAGCCGCAACGGTCTCTTTATAAACCCCAGAATCTATGCACCTTACATTCGATGCTTCATATTTCATTTGTTGATAATATTACCTCGACATTTATCACTTGCTAGGACTTTACATTTTTATATGCTGGGGGATTTGGTTTCTGCCTTGTCTGTCTTACCCTACTTTCACCGAAATGCTCGTTGTCAATACTGATACCCAACAAGAATATAAGTTAGTTCTGTCATCATCTAAATCGCTCCCCTGGGTCCCTTATTCCCCCTGTAAGGCTTTAAATACATGCACTAATAGTGCAGGTTGTGTGAAGGGAATGGATACATGACATATTAACGCTTGAAAGATGGTATGTTGACAAGGTTTTATGGGACTCAGCTGCACTAGCCTGCATAGATGTTGCAGCTGCTATTATCCTGTTGATTAATGTCCACTTTGTAACAACCTACCTTATGATTTAGGAATCAGTGTTCTTCAGATCTCAATAGAAACATTAAAGGGACTTTGCCCATGTCAGGGTCATCCTCCAAGGGTCATTCCATAGATTAGAGATCCAATGGTAGGAATTCCTCTAAGTCTTTGAAGTAGGGGTTTCTTTCCTCAATAAAGGTAGACATTTAGCGTGTGCCTCCTTCACATTACAACATAAAGAACTATCCGTGATTGAACGCAATAAGATAGGACAGTGGAATGTATATGTAGCTGATAGAAATAGCCCAAAAAGATACCAGTGACATACACAAAGACCAGTAACACAAAAACCAGGAGGAATGTTGGCTTTTTGTCCAACCAGAGAAAGCTGTATTCAGAGGCAAACCGATTACCATCACAATTGGCAATAGGAGTAGGTGTGCAAAGTCTCAATAAATCACAGTCCCTTATACAGCCTCAGGAGGTCAGTCTACTATAAGGAGACTAGGGGTACAAACGGGGGTGCAGCCCTTCATTCACACCTCCTAAGAAGGCCTTACATGAACCACTTATTAGGAACTCCAAAAGCAGCCCTTATAAACCTATAGCAGTGCACTGACTAAGAAGACCTTCCTTTGCAGGGCTTTTTATCCATCAAAATGACTATAGTTTATAAGCTCTTTATATGCCCTGCTGTCATAGCCCTGCAGCTGTAGCAGCTATCCAGGGCTACAACTGTCACATGTTATTAAGGGCTACATCTGCAGCTGGATTTAGTTGAACACGGATAGCTGCCTGAATGGTTAAAAAGGCCTGCACCCGCTTCAAGCACAAAATCAAGTACTAATCAGTGGTGTTGTGCTCACTGGCTTACTAGTATGATTTGTGGTTGTAGACCCAGGAGCAGCCAGCCACTCCAGCCTCCACATTAGCCTCCACTCCAGCAGGAGTTCCAGATTATTCTTAAAGGTATACACATCCAGTGATTTATACTACACACCTAGGTGTATTCAGTAGGGTCTTGGCAATACATGTTATCTTTATTTCTTGAACACCTGTATTCCCACAGTAATACAATTGTACTTGTTAAGCTTTAGAACACACATTGCGATTGGCCTTTTTCTGTGTGTTCACACAGGATAGGTCTCATTTTGCTCACCAGGACCTACAACAACATGTGTCCATAGATCCAAATAATTACCTCCTAGAATGAAAGCCTTGTCATGTCAGGTGAGCACTTTAAAGATTGTTTATTGTGACCTATTACCTCGTCTGCAGATGTGACTGTGAAGCAGCTTCCCCTGTAATTATCACCCATGTATGCCTTAAACACCTCACGTTGTGCCTGGCCCATTCCTTACCTCTAAGTAGACAGGAGTGGCCAACCATATAGAAGGCATGCCCCACCCAGCCGCAGTGGTCTCTTTATGAACCCCCAGCACATTTTTATATGCTGGGGGATTTGGTTTCTGCCTTGTCTGTCTTACCCTACTTTCACCGAAACGCTCCTTGTCAATACTGATACCCAACAAGACTATAAGTTAGTTCTGTTAGCTTAATCAGGCTTAGATGCCTAATTCCCATGGCTTATCCTTGTTCTCAATGTATGTCCGCAGCTGTGGACTGAGGGTTTTATCCTGATGTTCTATATATAAAATTTATAATGTATTGTGCTATGACACCATGTGATTGTCTTAAAACCACATCTACGATTTCTCTTAGAGATCTCAGTGACGGGAACTCTTATCATTGATATTCCTATAACAGGGTTTGTCCCCTAAATTTCTTTATGTGTTTGATTTGTGGGTGACTGTCACAAAAAGTGTACAAAACTGGGAAAACCATGGTTTTTGACTGTTATGCAGCCACAGAATAAATAATATGTATTCAATCATGTCTTCAATGGTATCATCTTATAGGAAACATTCTAGACTTTCAGAAAAATATCAATTTGGGTTTGTCGGGTAAAAATTTCTGGAGTTACCAGGTCACAAAGTTGAAAAATCATCAAAAAACCTGTTTTTTTTCAGTTTTGGTAATCTTGTACATGTCCTCATGTTCATTCAAAGATGAGAAACCCATCCAAAATTGGTTGTGGTATTTGGCATATGTTGGGCCTACAAGATCTATAGCCGTTTAGGTGGGTGTTGATTGAAAATGTCCTGCTATGGTCACTCGGATGTTGAATTTTAATCGTTGAGGCGTCTGCGACAATAACTCTTACATCAGAATAAATCTATCAGTAACAGTCACACAACATCTGTAATACATTCCATGTAAATGTCTTATAAAGGGTTGAAGTTTGTATAAAAAATTTAGCTGTCGGCCCAATGGTCCCCGACTTGTGGGTCAAAATGTGAGCGCGGATGATTGTAGGTCATTCAGCCCCTGCCATCCAGCACCTGCCATCCAGCCCCTGTCCATCCGGCCCCCTGTTCATCCGGCCCCCAGCCATTTGGCCCACAGCCATTCGGCACCAAATGCGTCATAAATACGTCATATTTTCGTCATAACTGCATTTTTTCCATTTCATCCCTTATTTACGTCATTTGTACATCATAAATACGTCATTCCGGTGTTGTAGAGCCTATCAAATTTCTGGAAAGTAATATCCGAAATCGTCATTCCTGCGTCATAATTACGTCATTCCTGCGTCATAATTACATCATTCCTGCGTCATAATTACGTCATTCCTGTGTCATATTTACGTCATAACTGCATCCCATAAAACTGGCTCTGTAAATACATCATTCCTGCATCATAAATACGTCATAGCCGGACCCCCTAAATACGTCATAACTGGCCCTTTAAATACATCATTCCTGCGTCATAAATATGTCATAGCCGGACCCCCTAAATACGGACTAGTTAAAACATTATTTGATGATGTATTGATGAAGTATTACTGACAAAGTTATGACATATTAATGACGAACTTATGACGTATTAATGACGAACATATGACGTATTAATGACGAACTTATGACGTATTAATGATGAATGCCTAATTCAGACACTTTTGGATGACGTATTTATGACAAATTTATGACGAATTTATGACAAAGTTATGATGGAGTAATGACGAAGTTATGATGTAGTAATGACGAAGTTATGATGTATAGCAACATGCCAATAGAAGTGACGTAATTATGATGATGGTATGACGAATGGAAAAAAAAGTATTAACAGTGTGATTAACACAAATAATGACGTATTTATGATGTAATTATGATGTAAGAATGACGAAGTTATGAAGTATTGTGCACAGTCGGGGGCCGAATGGCCAAGGGGCCCAATGTATGGGGGCTGAATAAACGGTGCTGGATGGTCAAGGGCCGGATAGGATGGGGCTGAATGGCCGGAAACCAGCGAGGATTGTGTTTTCGTCGCAGACGCCTCAATTACATTATACAATGTCAATAATTTATTTAAATATTCATTTGCTTTTCTCATATGCCATATGATCCAACATGGCCTGCTGTTCGATTCTGGTATGCATTGGCTTTGCTCTTGGCCTGCGGTGCAGCACTTTGAGTACCATTCGTCATGTCAGAGGTTTTCGTCCCAGACGCCTCAAGATTTTGTGGCGCCAAAGTTGTTGCCGTCTGGTGTTAACCGGCAGAAGTAAACTGCATCCGGAAGCCTTGTTTTCGATAGAGAAACGTTGTTTCTGATTTTGTACAGAATCTCACCGGAATCAGATGAAATATAGTTTCGAGTCAAAAGATTATCCCCCCTAGTTGTTGCTGATGTGGTTAGATTATGTTAAATTGTCCTTGTTTTAATGAAAACAGCATCACTCGTTGAGATTAAAAGACCTCTCGCACAGGGAAGGCCTTCGCCATGTTAAATTTGGGCGATATTTAATGCCAACTCGAATCTGTGAGGCGTCTGCGATGAAAACTCTGGTCAAAGAAAATCCTTTCTTGCAGGCACCGAATGCTTCCCTATGGTCATCACTTCATTGAAATGTGTAAAAAAGATGTCTCCCAATTATTTAAGGTATTTAATACCTGATATTTCAAACTTGGCCCAAAACTACCTCAGATTGCCACAGAAAATCCCACCTCCGATTGGAATATAGGGTTCCTATGCAATTTTTTGTGATTAAAATGATACTGTGTACTGCTATACATCAATTGTGTGTGTTAGAATTAAAATGGCATCACTTATTTGGCCAGAACATGCCATAAAGTGTTAAAATGAGTTTTCGTCGCAGACGCCTCCGACAGAAATGAAAAATAATGCTCCTGTAATCTTGCAATGCATCATCTATGCAATATCTATTCTTGGTAGGCTAGGACACATTGATGTTCAATGTCCCAACCTATAATATTAACATTTCCAGCATATTTTTTGTAATTTATTCCACTTTTAGTTTTCGTCGCAGACGCCTCATTTCATCATTTTCTCTTCAAAAGAATATTTGCAGTCAACATAACTGACAAATATTTTACTACCCTAAGCCTACCCTAAGCCTATTTATGCACAAAGTAGCTTTGCAATTGTTAAAAAAAGAATTTGGGGGGAGTCCCTACCCCTGGTGTGAAATTCAAGTTTTCCTCATTTTTTTCCATCTCTACATTCATCATTCATCTTCCAGAATGCCACGTCCGAAGTTACCGCCTGACCAGGTCAAAAGTTCAGCATGTGACGAGGCCGCCCAGCTAAGACATGAAGCCGACCTCCGGGCTGCATCAAGGGCTCGGGTCAAGGAGCGTGAGAACCCAGAGGAGTGTAGAGATCGTCAAGAGGACTTAAACCAGCGGGTAAATATATTCATGTAATATATTCTGAATACAACCTGCAATTTAGTTGTTAGAAAATTGCAGATGAATACATGTTTCCATTAAAAAAGAAATTGTCAAATAGTCACTCAGAGTGTTAATATTTTGTTTTGTTCCTCTCCTGACACAGACTAGAGAGTGGCGGGCCCGACTAGACGCGGTGGCGGAGGCAGAGCGGGAGGGCCGGGAGCCGCCTGTCTTCTCGCCGGACCACAGGATTGCAGCCCACCGGAGGAAGAAGGCACCTGCCGCTGCCGCTGCAGACACAGACAGTGACAAGTCTGACGAGGAACCCTGTCCGCTACAGGTTTCAGCCACCCTTTTTGGTGGTCGGGGAAGGTCAAGGGCCCGTGCCACCATAGGCACAACCACCACCACAGTAGCAGCAGCTGGTTGCAGAACACCCACCACCACAGCAGCAGCTGGTCACACAACGACCATCACCACCACTCGTCCACGGTCGGCCACCTTGACACACGTAAGTAAAATGTGAAAATCTACATAGATTATAGATACCATAAATCCTCTCGCATATGGTTCACCTCTCACAAGTTGTGCTGTATGTATTCAAGTTATCTTGATAGATCTATATCTGTAGTATGTTGAATATTAAATGAAGTTGCTTAAGGTTTTACACCTGAATTTCTTTTTCATTTTCAATAATAAGTTATTATCAATCATATTGTAGGCCACCACAACCCGCACCACTGCCACCACCACCACTGCCACTGGCATGATGGCTGAAAGATGGTCAGGGTCAGCCACCACCACACAGGTAAGTATTAATGCGTTCATCACAGCAGACGATCTATAGATGTATGGATTCCATAGACTTCTCATATTTATAAGGCGCACCTGTATTTATATAAGCCTTACCGTATACACTGTCCAGAGTTAATTCAGTAGGGTTATAATTGTCATAGTGTCAAAGTCTTTTTATTTCCAATTAAAATTTCTCATTTATTTTGCAGGATGGCACCTCTGCCAGGACTGAGGGCCGATGTGGCAGGGAGTCGGTCAGCCTGACTGATGCGGAGGACTGCGTGCGGCAGCCCCATGTGGATCTGACCTCCCCAGCGAGGGTTGACCTCACATCCCCGGAAAGGGTTGACCTCACATCTCCAGAGAGGAGTGACCTCACGTCATCCGACCGGGACCAGGCCACCACCAGCAGCGGGAGGCCGATGCGCCAGGCTCATGAGCGGGCCCCCACAAGTCCCCACAGGTCGACACGCAGCAGCGGCCCACCTCCAGCAATACAGTTTAATGTTGACCTGCTGCAAGATGTGCTGTAAGTTTTATTTGCATCAATTTAGACCAAAGATCAAAGTACAGAAAAGTAAAGTCTATATATACATTACTCAGTAATATTCCATACATGTAAAAATACAAATCTCTATACCAAGAACTAACCATATGTATACATGGATAATCACACTTATCAATCAGCCGTGACTTATACATGAGGTACTCTGAGGTAGTCATTACACTAGTAACTAGATACTCTCCAGCACACCACAAAGTAAAGGGAGAAAATAAAAGTAAATATTTGTAGTGGTAGACTAGCCATAGTATTGATGTTGTTTAGTTTAGTTGCTTTGTTCTTGCTTGAATTGTTCTTGCTTGGTTTGGATTTATGCTTTGCTAGCTTTTGGATTTTTCAATTTCAAACTTTTACTTTTACTGACCACTACCATACTCTTATATGTTTCAGGAGTCAGCGCGTGTGCCCTGGCCCCAAAATCCAGACTCCCGTAAAACGAAGACGATACCATCATCTAGAGATAGCCAACAAGGTTAACAAAAAACAAGAAAACACCATCAGGGAACTTCTCGGGCAGATTGACAAGCTGATACTTTGCCAACGTTGAAGAGTCTTAATGCAGTGTCACATCCTGAAATGGCATAGATGAATAACAGATAAGAGTCAGAATGAAGGTTTGCCTGCAGAATGGAGATATATGTGGTTTCATGGATGGCAAGTGTAAAGTGATGTTGCAGTAGAAATTGCAATGTGCTCAGCTATCACTAGAACTACAACAGGCTTCATCTCTGCAACATGACATGCCATTGTTGCAACGTCATAGTCAGCATCCAGTGCATTGTTGACTTGAATGCCATTCTTCTTTATTGCAAACAATAAAACAACACCAAAACCAAAAACTGCCCCTGCAAGATGATCCCTGATCCTGACCCTGTTGATAATGTAAAGGCCCTTCGGCAGGTCGCCAAGATGTACAACCACCTCACCTCTGGATTGAAGTCACTCCCTTGCCTGACACGCATGAGGGTGACGAGACAGTTCACCACTACCGCCTCTTTAAGGCGGTGTAGGATGACATCTCAGCTGGCATCAAGGACATTGGTGTCGACCGTCATGCTCTGCTGACCGGTTCGAGGCCCACGTAAAGTCTCCAGTTACGCTGCCAGCTTTCAACACCAGAGGCACGACATCATCACTTTCCTGATGGAGCCCGGACACTCCTACACCCTACCAGGCAAGAAGGACACTGTGACTGTGCGGAAGAAGAAACACCAAAAGGTTGTGCTCACATAGTTCCTGCACGTTCTCTACAAGCAGTACCTCGAGCGTTTCCCGGACCGTTGGTGCAGCCAGAGCTTCTTCAACCGGGTACAGAAGTCGGTTGGCTTCATCAAGTTGGTGTCTCATACCAACACCCAGGTGTGTTTGTGCACTAAGCACCAAAACTTCACCCTCTGACTCTGTGCCTGCAACAACAGGAGGCTGCCCGACAATGTGGTACGCAAGAACACCAAGGAGCAGTTCATTGGCCAGCTCCGTGAGTCAATCCGCACACCAGCTGTCCACTGTGAGACCTGGAAGATGGTCAATGTTGCTTATGGACCACCAGACAAGAAGACCGGGAAGAAGAAGACAGTGAAGAAACTATGCCTCCGTCCATCTACCACCACTAAAGAGGACTTCCTCAAAACCATGGAGATTTGAATTTGAGTTTGAAACGATGCGGGCACACTCCATCCACGCGCAGACACAACATTGGGCCGTGCGTCTGCTACTTGAAAGCATGACAGAGACAGAGTGTACCATCCAAATGGACTTTGCTGAGAATTGGATGGTCACCTATCCTGAGTCGCCACAGAGTGTATACTACGCCAAGGAACCGGTCACCCTCCACCCAGCCGTGACCCACCATAACGACAGTGACAGTGCAACTACCAAGCACCTCTCTGTGCCACTCGTGATGGACGACCGGAAACACGACTCCGGGGCCATCTTCGCCTTCGTGGCCAGGCTCTGCAAGTCCTCAAATCCGGGATCGTCTGCCTCTTGTCCACACGGTCCACTATGTCTCAGACTCCCCATCTTCCCAGTACCATAATAGGGCCATCTTCTCCATGCTCTGCAGGCACCAACACCTGTTCAGTCTCAGCGCAACCTGGACTTACTTTGTAGCAGGACATGGCAAAGGGCCATGTGACGGTGTTGGCACCGCTACCAAACAGAACGCAGACATGGCCATCAACAGGAAAATCCTGATCCAGAATGCAGCAGACTTCGCAGACCAAGGTAACCCACTGGAAGGGTCTGTACATCCACGTACCCCTGGAGGAGGTGGAAAGTGTACACCCAAACCTCCAACCCCTGATCTGCATGAAGGCTATCACCGGCACAATGCAGGTGCATGGCGTAGTCCCAGTAGTTCCAGGCCGCTCCATCGCTGTGCGAGGCACCTCATGCTTCAGTCCCTGCTGCTGGGAGGATAACAAGTCACTTCGTGAGTGTCCTGGATGGACTGCACACCGGCCGACATTCAGCCAGGTGAAGAAGTCGCTTCAGCCCCAGCCCCAGCAGGAGTAGAGGAAGTGGAGGAGGTGCTGCACGAAGAACTTGTGGAAGATTACAGCGTTGGAGACTATGTTGCATTTAACTAGAACAGCAGGTGGTTCCCGGGACGAATCATCGAGGAGGCCGACGAGAACGAAAAGCTCTTAATATCATTCATGAAAGGACCACGTTCTTCTGGCAAGAGATTTGTCTGCCCCCCCCCCCGAGAGGACATCATCATCCATACTCCAGCAGCAGTTCCTGTCGGAAGGGGCAGATCTGCAGATAAGTTTGTCCTGTCTGCCGAAACCCACCAGGAGCTACATGACAGGTTCTGGTGTAGGTGATGGCTTGATAAAATAAACTTATACCGTGAGGCGTCTGCGACAAAAAACGCTTATTTGATAGCATCTGGTAGTTCAGCTATATTCTAGATATAATTAAAGATATGGTATCAATGTTTTTGTATGGTGTTATGAAACAGGTTTGCCTTATAGAATAAGGGTATAGAGGTGATATCAAGCCATTTTTTATTATTCTGGAGCATGCGTAATCTTGGGAAAGTGTAAAAAATATTATGAATTTTGATTTTTCAAAACACCCAAAGGTGAAAAAGTGTGTGTTAATAGATGTTTTATAGCTTCAAAACAAATGTACAAACAGTTTTCTATAAGGAAATGAGGTTAAAAGGTGCTCTGATGAAGTAAGGTTCATGTAGGGCTTGATATGCAAATGTTTGCAAAACTCGAGGTGTCTGCGATGAAAACCCCCATTTCTTTGTAATAGAGACTAAACGGTACAAAAGTGTCTTCAGTTAGGCCTGTACTGTTTTTTTTACTCTTGAAACTAGACATATTGAGGATTAAATAAAGAGATTTTGGGTCTGATCAGGGCATTATTGACATAGCTACTGTAAAGTTGGTGTTTCAAAGACAAATATTTCTAAAATTTCAAAATTTTGATAATTTTGTAAGGGCTCCCACAAAATTGTTTTGAAAATACAGTTTTGAAATCTTGCATGCCTAATCTACTTGGTTATAGGGATTTGCAGACTAAATTTCAAGTTGTTGTGACCTACCAAACTTTATTTATAGCAATCATAGAGTTTTTGTCACAGACGCCTCACAAAAGATGTTGAGATTTGGTTGACCCTGAATAAAAACTGCAGTTTTTGGATGAAGCCAGTCCGCCAGGGGTTTTCATAGAGCCAAGATGATGTTTTATCAATATAATAAAGTTTTATAATGTTACTCTGAATTTTGTCTTGCTGTAGTGTGTGCACCAAAAAGAAAACTTTTTCTGACAGTCACCCTTGTATTAAGTTTATGTTATGCACTATATTTTGTATCGTATGGGTTGTTTGTATACACATGCTACTGATCTGATTTAAAAGCATTCAAATCAAATGCTTAAATTTTCATCTGTAAATACCCATTACTTCATTGTTTGTCATCTCTTGTATTGATACTTTACAATTATGTTGGTACTGACATATTGAGTCACTATCACAATTAATTACATTATTATCACTTCTTCGCATTGTGAAGTAGTCAATAAACACTCTAAAAATAAATAATTGGATAAATAAAAAAAAATTACATTTCAGCATAATGAGCCACTTTGCAGCTTTCCCAAACCAAGTTGATCCCTATGTGCCTTGTGAAGAGCCTGTGGTGTCTTTGTTATTCTGAACCTGTTACCCCTGCACTTAGCAAATCATCTGAAGCTATCCCTGAAGCTAGTTCACCCCTTACCACCCCCTCATTTAATAGTTCTGTGACAATACAGGTATACCCAATACATCATACAGATCCCTGAGGGTGGCTTTTTGGCACCCACTCTGTCATCCTCTGTCATCATCTAAATCGCTCCCCTGGGTCCCTTATTCCCCCTGTAGTGCTTTAAATACATGCACTACTAGTGCAGGTTGTGTGAAGGGAATGGATACATAACATATTAACTCTTGAATGATGGTATGTTGACAAGGTTTTATGGGACTCAGCTGCACTGTCCTACATAGATGTGGCAGCTGCTATTATCTCATGATTTAGGAATCTGTGTTCTTCAGATCTCAATAAGTCTTTGAAGTAGGGGTGTCTTTCCTCAATAAAGGTAGACATTTAGCGTGTGCCTCCTCCACATTACAACATAATGAATTATCCATGATTGAACTCAATAAAAAGGGAAGTTAAATGTATACGTAGCTGATAGAAATAGCCCACAAAGGTACCAGTGACATACACAAAGACCAGTCACAGAAAAACCAGGAGGAATGTTGGCTCTTTCTCCAACCAGAGAAAGCCCTATTCAGAGGCAAACCGATTACCATCACAATTGGCAAAAGGAGTAGGTGTGCAAAGTCTCAATAAATCACAGCCCCTTAAGCGTTGGTTCCACAGCCATACAATCGGTCGGAATAGGGTTAGGGTTAGTGCTAATCCGACCGATTTAGGTCTGTGGAACCAGCGCTTTGTACAGCATCAGGAGGTCAGTCCACTATACAGAGACAAGGGGTACAACAGGGGGTGCAGCCCTTCATTCACACCTCCTAAGAAGGTCTTACATGAACCACTTAGTAGGAACTCCAAAAGCAGCCCTTATAAACCTATAGCAGTGCACTGACTAAGACGACCTTCCTTTGCAGGGCTATTTATCCATTAAAATGACTAAAGTTTCTAAGCTCTTTATATGTCCTCCTCTCATAGCGCTCAAGCTATAGCTTCTATCCAGGGCTACAACTGTCACACGTTATTAAGGGCAACATCTGCAGCTGGATTTAGTTGAACACAGAGTGCTGCCTGAAAGGTTAAAAAGGGCTGCACCCTCTTGAAGCACAACATCAAGTACTAATCACACATTGCTGTTGGCTTTTTCCTGTGTGTTCACACAGAATAGGTCTCATTTTGCTCACCAGGACCTCCAACAACATGTATCCATAGATCCAAATATTTATCTCCTAGAATGAAAGCCTGGTCATGTCAGGTGAGCACTTTATAGATTGTTTATTGTGACCCATTACCTCATCTGCAGATGTGACTGTGAAGCAGCTTCCCCTGTAATTATCACCCATGTATGCCTTAAACACCTCACATAGTGCCCGGCCCATTTCTTACCTCTAAGTAGACAGGAGTGGCCAACCATATAGAAGGCATGCCCCACCCAGCCGCAGTGGTCTCTTTATGGACCCCAGAATCTATGCACCTTACTTTGGATACTTCACATTTCATATGTTGATAATATTACCTCGACATTTATCACTTGCTAGGACTTTACATTTTTATATGCTGGGGGATTTGGTTTCTGCCTTGTCTGTCTTACCTTACTTTCACCAAAACGCTCCTTGTCAATACTGATACCCAACAAGAATATAAGTTAGTTCTGTCAACCTCTAAATTGCTCTCCTGGGTCCCTCAATCCCCCCTGTAAGGCTTTAAATACATGCACTACTAGTGCAGGTTGTGTGAAGGGAATGGATACATAACATATTAACTTTTGAATGATGGTATGTTGACAAGGTTTCATGGGACTCAGCTGCACTGGCCTGCATAGATGTGGCAGCTGCTATTATTCTGTTGATTAATGTCCACTTTGTAACAACCTACCTCATGATTTAGGAATCAGTGTTCTTCAGATCTCAATAGAAACATTAAAGGTGCTTTGCCCAGGTCAGGGTCATCCTCCAAGGGTCATTCCATAAATTAGAGATCCAATGGTAGGAATTCCTCTAAGTCTTTGAAGTAGGGGTTTCTTTCCTCAATAAAGGTAGCCATTTAGCATGTGCCTCTTCCACATTACAACATAAAGAACTATCCATGATTGAACGCAATAAGAAAGGACAGTGGAATGTATATGTAGCTGATAGAAATAGCCCAAAAAGATACCAGTGACATACACAAAGACCAGTCACACAAAAACCAGGAGGAATGTTGGCTTTTTGTCCAACCAGAGAAAGCCATATTCAGAGGCAAACCGATTACCATCACAATTGGCAATAGGAGTAGGTGTGCAAAGTCTCAATAAATCACAGCCCCTTATACAGCCTCAGGAGGTCAGTCTACTATACAGAGACTAGGGGTACAACAGGGGGTGCAGCCCTTCATTCACACCTCCTAAGAAGGTCTTATATCATATACCATTTTATTATTCCATAAATTCTAACATATTATTGTATTAATCAAAGAATATCTAAGAAATTAATACATAGGTTGGTTCTAAGAGCTATAAGAGCGCTCAAACTTTGTATAAGAGCGTTCATGCCCCACTGCACACCAGCCAGGTCAGTTAGACAGAGGTTATGACATCAAAGGGTGTTCAGCCAAGAAAAATATAACATACAATGTCTTAGTGACTATGGACCTATGTGCAGTAAGCTCCCTGAAATAGTAAATTAAAATCAAGCTTTGATTTCTACATCCAATGTATAATAACATAGTGATACATTCAATAAATGATCTAAATAGCAAGACAGACAGGATGTAAGCAGCTGGTAGTGGCTAGGAACAAGGTAAATATTAGACCCATGTACCTGTAAGGGGCTGTGTAACAGGCGTTGCACCTACAGACTGGTTCTGGCATCACACCTGGCCCTTTCTGTTATGAGGCATCCACACTGTATGTACAATAATGGTCAAACAGACACACCCCGCATGAACATTTGCCTACATGTATTCAGGACATGAACCTGTTCACAACATAGACTAGATGGTGGCAACTGCATAGGCTAACTGCATTGGGTGCATGTGAGGAGTGATGTTAGAATCTGTTAGAAGCAGCCGGACAAATGCCATTTAAACATGGCAGCTACATAGTCCCTCATGTTAACTCACACAGAGGCTTCTGTAACATTGCTATAGAGAGCTTTAGGACATGATGGCTGTGTTTGACTGTTGGTTGCCTTGACCACTGTCTGACTATGCCTAATAGCACAAAGTCACATTATATGAAGAATAATCGAAGGAAAATGAAATGTCCAGTCCCTGTAACTGTCAAAGCAACAGAAAGCTGCAGTAATCCAAGGCATTAGACATAGGTAGAGAAAATACCCAGCCTGGAGACATGATATTGCTTGAGACAACCTTTTGACTGCTGAGGAGTTGAGAGTTAAAAGGGCCCTTGCCTTGCAATGTGATGGTGGGGGAGGTAAACTCTCTTCTCTAGAACCCTGCCCTACTAGGCTTTATAACACGGTTAGAGAGTTTTCAGTGCTGAAAATGGATAATATCGATTCCTATATCTGGCGATAGAGCACCCAAAATTCACGGCGAGCGGACAGCGGGCGGACATGTTGAAACGTACTTTGACACGAAAGTAAATTCTCCATTTTTGAAGCTTATAGACCAAATATTGCAAAATCCTTTGGACATAACATAGTTGAAACCATATTCTAACTCCCTGTTGGATAGATTACTTGATATTAAGGCTGAATTTAACATAAAAAATTATTAAACTTTCGAATCGAGCGACTTGCCGTGCGTCTTCACCATTCTGTCAATACTACAGGTGCTGCCACCTGGTGTGTACAGAATGGATTATATTTTAGACTGGCGCAGCCCTGTCTCGACGTGTTCACAGTAGTAGGTCTATGAGAGTTGGAGTTTGAGGAGTTCACCAGCCTAAGCATACGACAACATGAAACCAAGATGGCGGAGGGCCGTCTTGTCGACTGGCATAAGAAATGAATGGATTAGATCATTTTTGAAGGTAAATACTTGGAATTAATGGTGGAAACCGTGTTATAAATGTAATATGTAATGCTTAGACTTGAACTCATGCCTTTCAGGGCATATATATGCACGACGCGGAGCGGAGTGCATATATCATGCCCTGAAAGGCATTCGTTCAAGTCTAAACATTATATATTACATTCATATAGCATTTCGTGCTACCTGAAAACCATAAGTTGCAGCATCGTGAAAAATGCAGTGCATTTGGGCTAGGCTTTCTACTAGGTCTCTACCAATGAGGGCACAAATTAACCATTGAAATACAAGGAACTCAAACCATCAGTTTGGACACAGATTTAAACTCAGTGGAGACAGTATGTTATCCAATGAAAGAATACTTCATCATAACAAAATATAGTAATGAACAAATCAACAAACAACTAAGAGAAGAATCAACATGTGAAATTACATGCATGAATTAACCCTTTAAGATTAAACTTAGAAGGTCAGCATACCAATACTATGAAAACGATGCATAATTGTAGTTCTGATGAGTTACTTGCTAGGGCTGTTTTCAAATGGCTGTAATGTATTAATGTAATGTATTTAAAATGTAAAGGTTTGCAATGTTGGAGTTGGTGATGAACTGATGAACTCTAATTTACTACCATGCTTGAGTTTAAATGAATATTTGTTGTGTTTTCTTTTCAACAATATATTCCTTCATAAAGGTGTAAAAGTAACCACAATAAAAAAATGTAATAAATTCAACAGCAATAGAAAACCAATAAAACATTCCTAGTATACTCAAGAGAAAAAGAAAAAGAAAAAAAATGAAGTAAGACTCCTGTAGTGGTCCCAGGTAATCTTGTTGTTTCAGATTAAAGTCCTTTTACTATTCCCAATGTGGTTGAATACCCCTTAGCCAGCTGGTTGGAGGAGGCGCTCCATTCCGACAGTCAATTAGGAATAAACCTGACTGCAGGCATGTTAGTGTTGTTTAAAAACTGTATCAAATCAGCATGCCCTTAAGAAAGGTAGGAATGGCACAAACGAGACGATGACAATAATACACAAGGGCATATTTTTAGGATAGCCTTTCCAATTTGCTATATATGACCCTATAGATGTACACTGTCAGCCCACCACAAGGCCTTTATAGCAGGGCACTTCTTATTGCTATGTATGACACTATAGAGGTACACTGTCAGCCCACCACAGGGCCTTTATAGCAGACGCTTCTTATTGCAATGTACGACCCTATAGAAGGCCTTTATAGCAGGGCACTTCTTATTGCTATGTATCAGTTATTAGAGTGCTCAGACACTCATGACGGCGTCAGCGGTGCTCAGGCACCCGTGACGGCCGGTTGCATTCACTTACAACTTATTAGTTTGTGCACTGAACCATGAGGTCGCACACTGAGACCCTCATTTTTATTATATTGTGCAGTGAACCATTAGGTCGGAGCCTTTGATGTCAGAGAGTGTGTTTGTAACTGACCTGGCTGGTGTGCAGTGGGGCATGAACGCTCTTATACAAAGTTTGAGCGCTCTTATAGCTCTTAGAACCAACCTATGTATTAATTTCATAGATATCCTTTGATTAATACAAAATATGTAACAATTTATGGAATAATAAAATGGTATATCATAGAATACTCCCTCTCCCCCGAGAGAATGCGAAACTCCGTCATTTCGCCGAGGGAATGTACAATTTATACAATTTTTACTTTATTTTGGAGTTATATACTGTTTGTAAGAGGATTTGAAGTGATGGGGAGTGCTTCAAATGCAATTTTTGTGGTAGAGCTTTGTCAGTATAAACAATTTTCTCCTGGGTATAAGTACATTTCCGAGTTTCTATATCTTACCATACCTGTGCTTATTTGCTTATGTAACATCAATTTTGGGTACAATTTTCCATTTTTATGTACGACATACAATTTGGCAAATAGTGTGCGATTTTGGCATTCAATGTTCAATTTAGCGTGCAAATTGAACATAAATGACAATTTTAGTGTGCAAATTTACAATTTCACGTGTAATTGCGTTCAATTGACAATTTCAGTATGCAAATATATAATTTTTGCGTACATTTGGCAATTTAAGTGTGCAAATATATAATTTTCACGTATATTTGGCAATTTTAGTGTGCAAATATATAATTTCGCGTACATTTGGCAATTTTAGTATGCAAATATATAATTTCGCGTGCATTTGGCAATTTTTGGTGTACAAATATATAATTTTTTGCGTACATTTGACAGTTTTAGTATGCCAATATATAATTTTGCGTTCAATTGATAGTTTCTGTATGTACATATATAATTTTGCGTACAGCTTGGATACACATAGAAATGTTGATTTCTAAAAAAAATCTGATTTCAGTGTATGAATTGGGTACAGACATACAGTATAATGTGCAACATACAATTCAAGTGTGTAAATTGGGTACAAACTTACAATCTAGTGTGCAAACATACAATTTTAGTGTGCAAATTGGGTACAAGCGTACAATCTGGTGTGCAAACATACAATTTTAGTGTGCAAATTGGGTACAAGCGTACAATCTGGTGTGCAAACATACAATTTTAGTGTGCAAATTGGGTACAAGCGTACAATCTGGTGTGCAAACATACAATTTTGTGTGCAAATTGGGTACAAACGTACAATCTAGTTTACACTCTACAATTTTTGGGATTTGAGACAAATTTTTCCGAGGACCGGAAAAACAAAGTACTTTATGTACAATAGGCTTGTTTGTCTCTGAGTTACTCTTTGATTTTGCTATATGGGTGTATTAATTGGCAATTTCGGCAGTGGGCCGCTGCTTAATTGACTTTTCCCTAGCCTTCTTGAGTATGTGTTCCTGAAAGAGATTATTTGGTGAGTATCTTAAGTAAACATTTTTCATGTCAACAATTTTTCTCAACAATTTTTTTTTTTTTCATTCATTTTTTCAACAATTTTCTTGGATACCTAAAGTGTGTTACTTTAAGTAAATCTTGGCATAGTATACAAGTGCTAGTGGGTACAAAAACTGTCTTAGTTATCTACCTGCATTCATGTATATTTTGTGTTGGATTTGTACAATTTACAATTTTTAAATTGCAATTTCGCAATTTTGCGCGTATATGCGCGCATTAATCATCGATTTTGTGAGAATACCATAGATTTTCATATTATACATCAACAAGTGGGTGTGTATTTTTTTTCTAAAATTTTTCTAATACTTTGATAATTTCATTGACAGTGGAGGTGTGTCAGGAGTGAGATGTGAGTCTCGTCCCTGATGTGCTCATGCAGTGGTGGCACTTGAGGTGTTAGGTGCCAGATTCTGGCATGTGTCTGTGGCAGTGCCTAGCTTGGTGTCAGTGGACAGTTCAGGGTGGGGGGGTGTGTGTGTGTCCATTTAAGGAGTGGGTGGCTGGTATTGGAGTATCATTTCCTCTCTGGAAACCTCTGCTGTCACACCATGGCCCACCTTCAAACTATCTTTGCTTTGCCTGTCTCCCAGGTGATGGTGGTGGGGAGTCCGGCTAGGGCCCTGGTGGAGGCCAACCAGGCCATACACTATGGTTACATAGTGAGGAATTTCAGAGAGATCAGTGAGCATGGAGATGTGTTGGTGGACATGTATTCCTGCCAATATTTCTTGGGCTCAGCCTTGCGTCGGGGGGCCACTGTGGCCCTTTTGGCTAGGGCCTTGAGTAATCTAGGGTTCTGGCCCATGGACTCGAACTTCGGACCGCGGGAGCGAGTCTTGTGGGATTATTTGTTGGCCGTGTCCTTCATCGATCTCGCGGCATCCGGGGATCCATCCATGGCCGCCGAGTATGGACTGGGGATGATGGAGGCCCGGCTCGTTGAGTGGGAACAGGATCACGGCCATATGTATGGCTCGGACTCGGACTCGGACTCTCCCATCGATGTTGAACCCGAGGATCTGTGGTAGGATCCCGACTGACTGAAACCTAGGGTGCAAAAACCCGCCATCCCAAAGGCCCTTTTCAGGGCCGGCAAATTGTCCGAAAAGTTCTGAATACTGTCTCTGATATGTTGTCTCCTGGTGGTGGACTGGGGGCAGTCTAGGCTGTGGGCAGTCTAGGCTGTTTCCACAGTCACCGGGGAGGGCTGGTGGTTTAGAAAATTAGCAATAGTCTGCATGTTTGACCTTGCGGTCTCCTCCTGTTGTTCGTCAATAATTATATCTGTTGTATTTTCCAGTGCTGTCATGGTCACCGGGCTGGTGCCACAATCATTCTGGAGAAGCATGGAGTAGTACAGTCCTTTGTTTTTAAGGGCTGGTATGGTACTGAACCTAGTGCGCCAAGGTAGGTGTATCACCTGAGGGAGGTGATAAGCAAATTCTCCTCTCTGTGTTGTTATAACTGCTGGTCCATTCCAGGTAAATATAGCCTTAGGTAGTGGGAAGGTTTTAACCACTATATCCTTATAGGTCGGGGCAGCTGCTGATTTAATCTCATCAAATTCATGTGGTATTGGCCTCAGGGGTAGCGCGAAGTTCGAGTCTCCACAATATATTTTAAAATATATTGTGGGATTTGTGCGCTTGGCCACATTTTTCTTGCCACAGTGTGTCTGTGCAAATTTCTTAAGGTACTTCATTATTCTGTAGGCTGAGTAGATGGTCAGGGTGAATAATATAGCAATTATCAGGGTGTGAGTTTCCTGAATTGTGAGGAAAGGGGTGTGGGTTTCCTCTGTAGGGGTTAATTTGGTAGGATTCTTATCTGGGAGCAATTTGTGTAGGGGCAGCTCGGTGACTAGTCTGAATGCTTTGGCTGTAGGCAGGTAGGCTACAGTCCCTCCTAGTCTGTACAGTTTGAGTAGTATGTATACTATAAAAATGTGAGCTGATATCCCTAGGATGAGTGCTAAGCTTTGGAAGATTGGATGCTCTGTAACTCGACGTAGGTATGATTCCTCGTAGCGCGTTTCCATTTCCTTATTAAGGTTGGAGGCATCTTTTAATAATGTTTTGGCAAAGGGCTCTAAATTTAGTTGAGTAATATCATCCATGATCGGATTTTCCTGTAGTTTTTCTAAGGTTCTAGAAAGGTTTACTACTGGGAAATTTGGAAGATTCTCTCTTTCATCTGGTTTGGTCTCAGAAATTTGGTTAAGTGCTGCCATGAATGGTAAATTAATTGTCTTGAGAATGTAATGAAATGATAAGGTTGAGTTACAGGGCAACCTTGTGTTTGGAAGAGAAAATTCTCCTACACTGATTGTGCACCCACAGGGTACACCTATGATTGAGTAGGACTGGGCTTTTCGAGTTTCAGACGTTTTACCATGGCAGTTGATAAAGTAATGGGGTTCATTAGTAGTGACCAGATACTCATCTTCAGAAATGGAAATAGCATGGGTGGTAGGTGTTTGCAGTGGTGAAACTGTAAACTTGCAATGTTCCTTAATCTGTTGAGCCTGTTTAGTAAAAATGGCTACAGGGCATGTAGGCCTGTGTTTATAGATTCTACCATTTACATCTCTGCATACCTTTACTGTAGTACCCTCACATGCCTGCATATCTGCTGAGTCCAATTCGATGAATAATGATTCGTCGTAAGATACTGCTAGAAACTCAGTTGTGGTTTGCAACTTGGTGACTCCTCTGGTGGGGGTCTCCTGTGTGTCTATAGGCATGGGTGATGTAATCATTTGGTACAGTTTGAAGGTCGAGGTGGTAGATTGAATTATAATGTCCAGATGAATATATATATGGTGAGCTGAGTACGTGTATGAGGTCAGCTTCTGTGAATAATAGAAATCTAAGTCATTAATTGCGACTTGTGCTCCAGGGTGTGTAATCCTAAGTTTGCTATTAATGTCAATTAAGTATCTAGCAAGGTCTGAGGGTGGTACTATATCAGGGGTTAGGATCCCTGATGATAGCATCCTCAGGGCTGCGTTTGTCCTTTGCAGTGATTGAACTGTATTCATTCTTGCTGCTATGATAATTAATGCATCATTTAATACTTGCATCTTTTACCTTTGAGTTTTCTCGTGCCTTGAATATGAGTCAAGTGACCTGGACATGTTAGAGGCCCACAGGTTGACGGTGTCACCTATGGTGTTGATTGTGCTGTCCAGTACCTTCTTATCTTGGATGTATGCTTTAACAAACTTATCTTGTCTGTCTGTGATCTTCTCAATGAGACTAGCTGCTTCCTGATCTTGTTTAGCAAATTTCCTTAGTATTTCATCTATGTTCTTGAGCTGTCCCATTACTTGGTTTACATCTTCTACTGTGGCTAGACCTAGCACACCGCGAAACAGGGGTGCTAGAAAACCCAGTATGGCCTCTCTTTTGGCCTTGTCCAATGTGTTTATGGGGTTGGATAGGAACAATTTGATGGAGGCTAATGTTTCATTTATCTCCTTGTCTGCAATTTCCAGCAAAGTGTCAAGCTCTTTGGCTTGTTGGATAATTTGACCAGAGGTATGATCTTGTAGAGTAGGAGTGGTCAAATGGAGTATTCTATCCCTTATGGATCCTTGGGTAACGGGTGCCCGAGGTATCTTGTAGGGGATAGCTAACAATAGTGTTGTGGTTGTATGTCCATTGACCAATGGTTGAGGGCTAGGTTTGAATACTACTCCTATGTTTTGTCTCACCACAGGTGTGTAACCTGCAGTAAGTGGTTCTATAGTATATAATAACAGCATAGTTAGCAGTATGGGTGAAACTCTCAGTCTCCCCATGGTGCTTGTGTAAAGCAAGTTTGCTGTTTAAAGTCTTGTCAAATTTGTAGTGATTTGGTGCTGGTAAAGTCTAAGTGTATGGTGCAACACTTTAAATGAAGTGGTTCAAACTATACCTTTGCAAGATTGAGCTGTCTTGGCAATATGTCCGGTGAGTCTATAGAGATTGACCAGTAAATGGTAAGGTCAGGTTGAAGGTGAAGTAGGTGTGTTCTTTATCCTAGTGCAGTCTCTCCTAATGGAGAAGTGGGCTGGCTAATTCCCAAGTGGGGTCTTGTAGACTTGTGTTCCAGACTGCAGCTGGATGAAGACTGATGGTGGGCTATGGTCCACAGTGCTTCTTATGTAGCCTACCCTACCCACATCCATTGTGGGCCTGGTATTGTTTCTCTGGAGTCATGTACCTAATCTCCAGTGTCTGCAACTGTGGGGTTCTATTGTGTAGTCTGTGTACTGGTAATTAGCTCCTCCTGTCATCCAGGACAGCCATTCATGACCGTCTAGACAGTTGTCTGAGTGTAGCTTATAAGGTCAATTGATCTCTATAGACTGCTGTGTTGGCATAGCGCGCTCTTTCATGTGGGGATTAGGCTTTAGACACTCCATTGTGTTACCCTTACTCTTCTTAGACTTCATGTCTGCTTTACTTGGAGGGTCCCAGTCTTTGACCATTCAGAGGCAATAACCTACTGATATATTTACAAATTTGATTGGCTTTATATACATATAAGTAATTCATTATCAGTCACACATGTCTTATGTGTGGATGAAGAGAATTTTGTAATATATTTTGAAAATCTTATGTTCTTTTGGTATCTCAATCTGTTTCTAATTTCTTGAAACTGCACCACACCTAGATGTTTTTCTTAGTATGTGGTGTGCAGGCCTAGGCTTGATAGGGCCTATGCCTGTGGTTTCTCTTGTAAGGGTGATATCATTTTTGTTCCTTACAATTTTGTTGTAGTATTTGGCCTCATGTGGAATAAGCCTGTGTGCAAATTCATTGTTTCTGACAGCCACAAACTTTTTCAGCCTGTCTATGTGCACTGGTCTGGCCACCAATAGATTGGTGTCCAAGTTTTTGAGTTTGGCACTTGTCAAACTAGGTCTATCTACTACAACATATGGTCCCATAAAAAGGGGTTGGAGTTTCTTACACTCTGTGTTGGTCAGGATTCTTGGTATGTTTAGGTACACCATGTCGGTGACCTTGATTTCCTGTGGTGTAAGTTTCTTATCATATCTATCCTTCCTTTCCTTTTGTAGCTTGGCGACCCTTTCTATAGCTTTCCTCCTAGAGGTATCTTGATTTGTTATCATGTTAGCTACATGGTCTGCTACTGTGGATATGTCTTCCTGTATTCCCAGCCCTAAGTCCATTGGGGTGGCTGGGTTTCTTCCATGGAGTAGGAAGAAAGGGGTGAATCCTGTGGTTTGGGATTCAGTGTTGTTTAATGCAAAGGTTATGGGTTCAATAAATGAATCCCAATTGTTTTGGTGCTTTGAGCAGAATGCTCTGAGCGCTGTGCCTATGCTAGCATTGAATCTCTCTACAAGCCCATTTGATTGTGGCCTGTATGGTGAGGAGAATTTATGTTTGATCTTGAGGTGTTTAGTTAACTTTGTGAACTTTGCACCTGTATAACATGTCCCATTGTCTGTTTGAAGAGTGGCTGGTGTTCCATGATGACAAATTATATTCTTGTAGAACTCTGCTGCTGTTGTTTCAGCTTTTAAGTCAGTAGTAGCCCAAGCTGTTGCATATCTGGTGGCATAATCTATGCAGACCTGTATATGTTTGTTTCCCCTGGCAGTTGTGGGAAGTGGTCCTACCGCGTCGAGGTTTAGGAACTTCATTGGTGAAGTCATGTACTCTCTCACTGTCATTGGTGTTTTGTGTGAGTGTACTTGCCTTTTTGCTGTGAGGCATGTGTGGCAGGTGGAAACATATTTTGTTGTGTCTGCTAGCATAGACTTCCAATATACCCTAGGTCGGAGTGCTGACAGCATCCTACTTGAACCAAGATGGCCACCGGTAGGTGAGTCATGGAAATACTGTAGTGTACTTGTTACCCATTGCTGTGGTATAACAATTTGAAGTGGTACAGTATTGGTTTTTCTCCAATTTATGGGGCATATATGGACTAATGTACCATTTACCAAGGTGTATGTCTGGCCTTGGTTGATGATTCTATTTCCTTGTGCTTTTGGTGCAGGCAAGGTCCCATCCTCAAGATATTGTATGAGGGGCAATAGTTCCTTGTCCTTCCTTTGTTCCAAGCCAAGGTTTGTACCTGAGATGGATGTGTCGGGAATCTGATCCAATAGTTGGTTTATATCTAGCACATGTTGTTTTATTCTGTCTCTTTCTTTTTCTTTTTCATCGACTATTGGCCTATCTTGTGCCTTTTGTTGGGGTGTGTCACTCTTGTTTTGGTGTGTAGGCTCCTTTGGAGGGCCTATTCTCGCCTTGATGGGAGTGGCAACCTTTTTCTTTAAAGGCACAATCTGCTTTTTGTCATTCTTCTTTGTCTCAGAGTTCTTTGACTTAGTAGATGCAGTGTCTTTTGTGACATTTTTCCTGGCAGGTGGGGTTTTGGTAGGTTTGTTTCCTGTGACCTTTTTCTCATTTAGAATAGTTTGTGATTGTGTGGGGGGTTTTGGTGTGCCCTCCTGAATCATTTCTCTAGTCTTTGAGCGTGTGGTCATAGGACACAAATGGTTTGATGTTTCCTCTTCCTGCATTGGTTCAAAGAATCTGACTGATTTGGAAGTTGCTTGAGTAATAGCATATATTGTGTCTTCTGGATCTTCATTATCTGAGTCAGGTGGGGTGAAGGGTGGCTCCTTAGGAGTTGCCTTCAGCATCTGATTGAGTGACGAGAATTCAATATGCTCGAAGTCATTATCTGGAAAGAGTTGTGAGTATTCTCTCTCACAGTGGCAAAACACATAGTGTGTAGATTGCTTTAAGATACCCCTAATGGGTGTCTCTGGCCTTTCAATGGTGTTGGGTGGATCATCCCTTTTGAATGGTACTTTCTTTGTTACTTTTGCAAACTTGGTTCTACTGGCTGCTCTAACTCTCCTTGGTGGGGGTGGAGGGTTAGTCATGGGTCCAGAGTCTGGGTATTCTCTTCTAGACATAGCATCTGGTGGTGTGTTATCATCACCTTTCACGTGTTGGATGGTGAATGAAAATTGTTGTATGTCTAGAGCCCATCTGGCCCATCTATGTGTGAGTCCTGTATTGGTTAGCAGTGGGATTAGGGCTGCATGGTCTGTGTATAATTGGAAGTGTCTAGTCTCTAGATAGTGTCTGAAATGTAATACTCCATACACTACTCCCAGTAGTTCTCTCTCTGTGGTATTGTAATTTCTCTCATGTTTGGAGAGGGTTCTACCTGCAAAGGCTACTGGTCTGAGCACTCCTTCATTATCTCTCTGTGAGAGTACAGCTCCTAAACTCACATTGGAAGCATCAGTTGCCAAACTGAACTCTTTCTCATAGTTTGGATATCTGAGAAGAGCATTGGTACAGAGGGCATGCTTTAATGTTTTGAAAGCATTATCTGCCTCCTCTGTCCAGACAAATGCGTTAAGATGTGTCTGTAGATCATATAATGGTCTAGCAATTTGGGCATAACCTTTGATAAACTTTTTGAAGTATTGGCATAGGCCTGTGAAGGATCTGACATTTTTGACTGATTTTGGTGTTGGGAAGGTTTTGATTGACTCCACCTTTGTGGGAGATGGTTGTAGTCCCATGGGTGTGACTCTCATTCCCAAGAAGTCTATTCTGTCTATGAAGTATTCACATTTTGATTTCTTCAGTTTGAGTTTACCAACTCTTAGGCTGTTGAACACATCTTCCAGGTCATGGAAGTGTTGTTTGATTGATGGTGATAATACCAATATGTCATCTAGGTATGGTAGGGCACATTTGTATTTGAGTTTGTTCAGAATTAATGTGACTAGATGGCAGAATCCCGCAGGTGCGGTCGCTAAACCCATCGGCATCCTTTCGTAGACATATTTTTTGTCATTTGCTATGAATGCGGTTTTATGCTGGTCCTCCTGTCTTATAGGAATTTGAAAAAATCCCTGTTGGGCATCTAGCTTACTGAATACTCTTGGTCTGAGTGACCCTATCATGTCTAGAGTGTCATCGGCCCGGGGTGTAGACAAGGCTTGATTTATCGTGTTTTGGTTCAAATAACGAAAATCTGTGACGAGCCTATGGCCTCCCGATGATTTTTGTACTAAAAAGGATCTGGAAGCCCAGGGGCCCTCAGCACATTCTCTCAGAATGCCCTGTTGTACTAGCCTTTCACACTCTTCCCCTATTGCGGCCTGTTTTTCTGGTGTTTGTCTATATGGTAGGAAATGACATGGTACTGCCTCTGGTTTCACATGTATTAAGTGGGTATACAGGTGTGTAGCACCAATGTCTCCATCTTTTCCTACAAATATATCATCATACTTGGTCAGCAGTTTCTAATCTATCATGCTGATCTTTGGATGTGAGCACAGATTTTGGTGGAACATTCTCTTCCAATTCTGGCTCGAGGTCATGTGCCTCACTATGTATAGCAGCTATTTCAGAGAGTCTGATAGAGTTGGGTTCAGGGTCAGCATATGTGGACTCACAGTCTGAGTCTGTGTCACTGAATTGAGTTACATCCTCAGGCCGTATGGCTGAGATGGATTGATCAGTGTGTGTGGTAGTGTCTGACACCTGTTGAGGTTTTTCTAAATCAGATTCCTTGACTTCCTGAAATAGAGCTATGATGGCACCCTTTTTGATTTTATGTGGGCGCCTGCTGGTGTTGAGTAACACTAGGGGATGTTTGTTATTTTCCCTGGGGGTTACTGCTGCCCTTTGAACTAGATATGGGGCATTGTTATTTCTTTGGAGGTTATCTACTACTCCAGTTTTGCCTTGCAGTGATTGAGTAGATGTGACTTTACCCAATACTGCAAGTTCAGAGAATGGAGGGATGGTAAAATCCCTCACTGCCCTAATGGGTTTGAGAATTTGTTCAGGATCAACATTAAATTCAATTTGAGATTTTGTAGTGCTTAAGAAATCTGTGCCGAGTACCACGGGCTGTGTGAGGTTGGGTATTACAGCGAATTGGTATTGGAATCTGACACCTTGGATTCTAAAGTTCAGCATAGCTGAATGTCTAACATGACACACCGATCCATCTGCCAAATGGATGTTGGTTTTAGATTTCCTCAGTTGGATATGGAATCTCTTTTGGAGATCCATGAGGAATGATTGTCTGACACAGGTGATAGTAGTACCTGTATCAACCAATCATTGTACATCTGAAACATCATATAGATTTGCATTGATACAGCCATTTTGAAGAAGTACAATAGAAAGCTTGGTACTCTCACCTGTATCCTTTGATGATGAATCTGGTGGGGTGATGTGTATCACTGATGGACGTCTCTGTCTGTTAGATGGTAGATTGGCACTAGCAATTGTCTCTGGTTGGATCTTTGTTAATCCTGATTGATTGTTTGTATTTGGGGTGTCACAGTGCACTGGCCCATCGGCACTGTGACATCCTAGTTTTCCTGGTTCTGTGGGGTGGTTGAGATGCTTGCCACCAGGAGCTTGGAGATTTGATCCATTACATGAGGTGGTATTTGGGGGTTACTGTGTTGGTTCCCCTGGTAACCTCTTGTGTCAGGTTTGTAATCCTCCTGGCGTGAGTTGGAACCCTGGTTATATTGACCAGAGTTGCTGTATTGACCAGAGTTGTTGGATCCCTGGTTGTTGTAGGACCCAGAGTTGTTGTAGGATCCACTGTTGTAGTTCCTATGTGGACTATGACTTCTACTGTTGGATCCTTGATTATAGGATCCAGAGTTGTATGAACCCTGGCTGTTGTTGTAGGATCCAGAGTTGTAGTTCCTATGTGGACTATGGCTCCTACTGTTGGATCCTTGATTATTATAGGATCTGCCATTACTTGGGGTTCTGTCTCTCCTATCACTGTATGAAGAGTAACCATTGTTGGAGTTGGAAGAGTTGTTGTCTTTCCTACTGTTGTGACCTCCCCGGTTGTTGTTGTTGCCCCCTCTACCTCTACCTCTATTGGATTGGTAGTTGGGGTCATAGTTGTTTCCTCTATATCTACCGGTAGGGTCTCTTGATGTAACCTTAGCTTCCTGTTGCCTTACATGGGCACTAGACATTAGGTTAACATCCTCATCTGCACTAGTGCTGATTTCCTGGACCTTTTTCTTAGTAGGCTGTGGGTTAGACTCTGCATCCCTCACCTTCCTAGATCTCTCTTGGGTCTCAACCTCTAGGGCTAGGTCTAGGGCCTGGTCAAAAGAGTCTATTTTCTTGTTCTCAAGAGCTACAGAGATCCAGGGCCTCATGCCTTGGGTAAATGCCTTGCTTAGGATTTCATCGCTTTGGCGTTGGGCAATACACACTTTCCTGAGATGGCATGCATAGTCTAGGACAGGTACATCTACCTTTTGTGCACGGAGTGCTGTCCTTGAGATGATATTGTCTCGAGTAGCAAAATACTCTTTTAATTTATTCACTACATTGGTCCATGTCAACATATCAGGTGTGGCACTTTCCCTGAAGGATTCAAACCAAGCTAGTGCTTGTCCTTCAAGGTACTTGGGTAAATATGTCACCATGGTGTCACTGTCTGTTACTTTGTACTTATCCTTCAGATGTTCTGGGAATTTGTGATCAATAAATAATGCTGTTGACATGAGTGGTGATGGGTGTGAGAAAGTTTTGGGTTTTGTTACCTCATGTAGCCTGATCTTTCTGTCGTCCTGTTGTTTTCTGTCTATGAGTTTGGTCATGTTGGACACCATGGAGATTATGATGTCATCCTTGGATCCAGAGGCAGATGGTGTGACAACAGGTGTGATGGCAGGTGTGGGAGGCTGTGGGGTCTGGGATGATACCATCTTCATGAGATCTGCTATCTGTTGTTGTTGTCTCTCTAGGGACTTCCGCTGATCTTCCATGGCCTTCTGTTGAGCATCTATTGCTGCATTCCTCTCTGCCAGTTGTTGGTTGAGGATCCTCTCCCTTTCCTCCTGCTGGGACTTGTTGGTCTCTAGGGCAGTAACTGCATCTTGGATGGCCTTCTCATAGGCCCTTATCTTCTCAGCTGTCTGATTAGGTTGGGGGCCTTCATCGGTGTCCATGATGGAGGGTGTGGGAGAAGTGTCTCTGGAGGAGTGGCTGTCAAAGGCCGGAGCTGGGGTGGAGGATCTAGACGAGGGTGTGGATCCACCCCCTGAGGCAGATCCTTCTTCCCCTGAGGTAGATAGCGTGAGTTGAGCGTCCTGTAGAGATCCCTGGGAAATGTTGGATCCCTGAGAACTGGTTGTTCCCTGAGTAGACAGGGTGGGTGGTGCGGGGTCTACTGAGTGTGGGTCTGTTGTACTGGAGGCTGGTTTGCCTCCTGTGGGCCTCCTAGATCTAGGTGGGAGGGAGACCTCTTCAACAGGCCCCTGACTACGTAAGGTCTTTGCGTGTTGTTCTGCCAGCTTGACTGGTAAGACCTTGATGTGTGGGGTGGACCTCACTGACGTGTGGGAGACCTCACTAACGTGTGGGAGACCTCACTGACGTGTGGGAGACCTCACTGACGTGTGGGAGACTTCACTGACGTGTGGGAGACCTCACTGACATGTGGGAGATCTTACTGTTGTGTGAGAGATCTCATTGATGTGTGGGAGATCTCATTGATGTGTGGGAGATCTCACTGATGTGTGGGAGATCTCATTGATGTGTGGGAGATCTCACTGATGTGTGGGAGATCTCATTGATGTGTGGGAGATCTCACTGATGTGTGGGAGATCTCATTGATGTGTGGGAGATCTCATTGATGTGTGGGAGATCTCACTGGTGACCTTGGTGGGCATGGTGTCAAGGTCACTGGGTGGGTGGAGTGGTGTTTACTGTGTGTATGATTGTTTTCAGTAGTGTTGCCAGCTTAAATTTTAGAGTTTTTAGAGAGCATTGGGTAATTTGGGATCTTAGTAGGATGTTCTCCACCACTTTGTCATACTAGTTATTGGCATGATCAAGTTGTCATATGAGAAATATCATAAGACTAGTGGTATATAGTGTAAATACATTAAGCTCTCATAAAATAGTGTTATTTCCAGTTGTCACTGGTTTATTCAGCTTTAGGCAACATGTAAGAAATATCAATCATACAGTAGTTAGTATGTAGGTAATTTGTACATACAGTAAATATACAGTAAGTTATAAAGTATAATGTTCTGTTCCACTCGACCTGTGAGGTAATAATAATACAATGTCCAGCATAGTTCTAGGTGGGTTCCCACACCTAGCTCCTGACCTGCTGCTTAGAGGAATAATGTAATAATGAATAACTTTACCCTCTGGTGGAAGTCTTGAGGAAGATACCCCCTGGCCACTAATGATAGAAACCAATGCCTGTCTAGCATAGTTTCACCATAGTGCAGTGGTATAGCAGGTAGCAGGAGATGACTGGAGATGTTACCTCTAGAGCGGTTCTTGGTGTTCTGTCCTCCTGGAGGTGCAGACAGGCTATTTGTAGCAAATCTTGGAAAAGCACCTCCACACTGACTGGGGCCAGTAGCATCTGCCTAACTCTACAATTGTTAGAGGGGAGCCTTTCATGTGTCACTGAGTGCACAAAGGACCCCCATGGGCGCCGCTGTGTCCCCCATTGTCTTGGTCGGTTCTGTAACTTCAAACCCTCATAACTCGGTCGTTTACGCAGCTACAGCCGCCATTTTGCGCATGCGCGGAGTTGAATATGGCAAGTTTAAACTGCCCGCTGGATAGGCGCGTAACTCCCGCCGGTTTGTCTGTAGTGCACTCGAAGCTCCATTCAGTCTCTATGGCGTAACTTCCTTAATAATGGGAGTTCCGCCTTGATCTTTGGCTCATTCTGACCGTCTAATTATGGTCTTTTTAGAAATGCTTTGATATTTGACCTAGCTTGCTCAGGAGCGGCGCTAGAGCGACCGGACGGATATGGCGTCGTGCTTATGTAACCCATTGTTCAGTTATTAGAGTGCTCAGACACTCATGACGGCGTCAGCGGTGCTCAGGCACCCGTGACGGCCGGTTGCATTCACTTACAACTTATTAGTTTGTGCACTGAACCATGAGGTCGCACACTGAGACCCTCATTTTTATTATATTGTGCAGTGAACCATTAGGTCGGAGCCTTTGATGTCAGAGAGTGTGTTTGTAACTGACCTGGCTGGTGTGCAGTGGGGCATGAACGCTCTTATACAAAGTTTGAGCGCTCTTATAGCTCTTAGAACCAACCTATGTATTAATTTCATAGATATCCTTTGATTAATACAAAATATGTTACAATTTATGGAATAATAAAATGGTATATCATACTATGTATGACCCTATAGATGTACACTGTCAGCCCAACACAAGGCCTTTATAGCAGGGCACTTCTTATTGCTATGTATGACCCTATAGAAGGCCTTTATAGCAGGGCACTTCTTATTCTAAAATACAGTTGGAAAAGTTCAATTTCTTGAGAGTAAGCAGGCTACATTACCATGGGAAAGGAAATGATAACATCCGTTATAACAAAAGGTCATTGACAAGATGATTGGTGCTCTTCTGAATGCAGCCTATTATCATAATTGTGTGTTTTATTAGGTTTTTTCAACTCTTTTTTCATGATAAGAGAATGTCTGTAAGCATCTCGATCTCTGACCACCAGGAAGTTATTTGTTACATCTGCTGTAGACAAGTCTCAGATTGATGCAAACACTAGACTGGCTGCAGTCCATTGATTTTATTACGAGATAATTGAAATAAAATGGGAAAATGAAAATTGAAAACATTTCTAGTGAATCTATTTATAGTGATTCAATGGACTGGTGTACTGGGCACAACCCCCATTAAAGCCCAGCCCCACATGCTACCCCCCCCCCCAGCTCCACACCTGCCCCATCTCAAGTGTCTGCAGGTCAGTGATGACATCTACACCCGTGTGTCTATCTCATTAACTGAGACTGGCTGTGGTGTCCTAATATGACCCTCCAGTATGTAAACACCATTCTAGCACCACCCACATTGAGCTACTCACTAAGTTTGGTGGTGTCTTAGTGTGAGGTGTGTAAGAGCTTACCAGTCCCTGAGCCCAGCAGCCAGAGGAGGAGAGGCATGCGGGGGTATAGTGGGCTTCGGAGGAGAGCTCAGGGACTGCAACCAGTCTATGCAAACACCATTGTCTATACATCCAGAAAGCAGTAGAACAACTGCCATGGGTTGTTTGAAGGAGGGAGTTTTCATGCATTTAAATCCCTAAATTTTGAAACACCCTTTCTTTTCTCTAATACATGTAGAACCTGTCATACTGCTGTGTCATATTTTATAACAGCATTGAGGACTAGGAGTTATCTTGTTATTTTCTTAGACTCATATGATATCAGTTTTTAATTAGCTTCAACATCAAAATGAACCGACACTATGCACTAAACGGTACTAATGATATTGTGTGAAACGATTAGATTTCAGTAGTCAATAAATTATATTACTACCCCTTAAGTAACCTGATCAAATCTACCTCCTACTTCCACCAGTGAATCCCTCCTCTTATATACACATATTCTACACTCACCTGCTACTTTCACCAGTGAAGCCTTTGTCTTACATAGGGTAGATTAAGCTAAAGCTGACCGTTCCTGTGTAGGTTCTCAATGAGGGAAATGCAGTAGCTGATATCTAAGAGTCTAATAGGTCCTTAGGGTTCCCAAAGGTACTAAGTGAAAGACAATTATTTGGGCTTTTTGACCAAATACCTTTCTCAAATCCATGTGTAAAGGCTATCTATTGTTTTTCATAATCTTAGTCTATTTTCCCCTTAAAATGGCCACCTTGCACCTTGTGTGGACCATTTGGTAACTACCCTTTTAATGACACTATGTACATTAAACTTTTATTTGAAAAAAAAAAGAATAAATGGCCTCTAGAGATATGCAGTAAAATGGCGTAATTAAAACTAATGCATCATAAGAAAATGTATTTTTTTATAGTGAGTCAATTAAAATGGAAATTTGAGGAAATTTTATGGCCATGGATATTATAAATCTCATCAATCTCATCAAAATAGAATGTGGTATTTCCAACCCTGCATTATAGAGGCTTTGTTTTCAATATTCTTCTATAGACCTTCAATATGGACTATAATAATACATTCCTTAACTTTATCATCACAATCTCAGTATCAAATACTTCCTCTACACAGTAATAACTATAGCATTACAGTAAAGATTGAAATGTATGCATCAGAGCATAATCCAGTGAAGATTTCTACCCCAAACTATTCTGGCCATGAATCTTGTGATGTAATCCTTCATAATCATTGTTTTCTTTTCAATTAAATGTATAAATAGGTATATAAGGAGTGGTCAACTCATGGTAAAATGATGGTCATCTCAAGGTGAAATCGGTATGTTCTAGGAAATAAGTCCTATACAGAAAGTATTTCTGCACTTTTGCTTATGCTATCATTTAGGAAAAGATATTTATTAATTCCTAGAGTCAAAATGTTGTATATGTGAGCACTTGTCATCTTTAAATTATCAAACCAAAGTTGGAGAGTTCTGATGAAACGGCCAGCTGGTCATGGTAAAAACCATTTAAACATGGGAACTTTGGTGTATTATTATGTAATGACAATTACTTCATACATTCCAGAACATTATTCTATGGGGTACTATAACACCTCTATTTCAATAATATTAGGGTTCAAGACCAATGTAGTACATGTGAGAGTGAGAAAATCTAGCTGACTGGTGGTCCACTCTAGGTATGTGGTCATCTTTAGGTTAATCTACCCTGCATGTATTGGTGGGCTTGTGCTACTTTACCTTCCATCAATGATCCGGGCTTGGTAAGTGCCCAGTCTATACTTACCTCTGTGTACACCCAACATGACATCTACAGATCCCTTGGGGGATGGTTACCTATTGATGGAAGCATTAACCACTAAGTCGTCAATTAATTCACCTGGGTGGTCCCATAGTTTGCGTTGATACATAGTAACCCGATGATTACTCCAGGGAAAGAACGATATTAGTGGTTGAGAGACATGAAGGATGTGGAGGGACTGGTGACCTTAGTGTGTAGCCTCAAAGAGGTTTACAACGATAAGTTCAACCACTGTGGTAGTGAGAGATAGCGAATAAGGGACTCTGCAAGAAATATGTGATACCTGATAAAATCAAAAGAATGGTATATATTTGTGGAATAGAATTTGTCTACATTTTATTAATAAACCCATACTGCTAGGATTTGTACATGAGATAAAAGTGAAGTTAAGGCGGATATTGGTTTCAAATGTTATGCAATTGTTCATTCGAGGATCTATCACAAGGTAAAACATGAAAGAAGTTAAGCGATTGCAACATACATGTATATATATGGTATCTGGTCAGGATAGATATGCAACACCATTATTCCTTATGAGACTGGGAATAGCTGTTAAGCTCATAGAGGACCCTATAGATATCTAGAATGAACCATCACATGGTTAAGGCTTGAGAAACATTCACTGTGAATTTATATTTGATACTGCCGGTACACCCTCCATAAAAAAAAAAAAGGCGCTTTTCTCTAAGTTGAAGGTTATATGGAGGTCATTGCTAAGGCAACGATGGACATATATAGTAATTGAAGTTTTTTGGGAAATCCTGTAAAGTCGAAAAGAGGAAGTATTATCATTATAATAAAAGCTAATCAATTCATTGCATTGATATTCCCATGTATTATGAAGGCTGAATTGAAATTCCTTGTAGCTCCTGATATCAAAAGATGATATTCAGAGAGGTAGAGCACTTTGCAAACCCCGCTGCAGAAACCTTGGGCCAGGTCAGCTGTTATCTTTGTGTGTTTCAAAAATACATGTTGTGTAGCATGGCTTGGGTCAGTGCTGTCCCTGCCTATTGGTGGGATATTTTACCACTCAAAACTGTTTCAAGGGATCTGAAATGACTGTGATAATTATCACTTCAATTGCAATTGAAGCCTAAATTCTAATATTGGACATAATTACAACTAGAAAAGCAAAATATGAAGTCTGCTTTAGTTGCCTTCACTGACTCATTTTTTTCTTTTTCTTTTTTAAAATCTCTTTATTGCCAATAAAGTATATCATTGGTAAAATCAATGTAAACGTCTTAAGTATTTAATCAAAATTAAATCATTTCATAGGATAAATATTGGTATTCATTATCGGTGGTGCATCTTTGCATATATTTTAATACATTTGATTCAATAGGTATCCATATCTATATGGTAGTAGCAAAACATAAGTCGGAAGCCTCATCAGGTCTTCCGCTTTTTAATTCATAAGGTATCAACATAGATCAAAGAGATTAGGGATTACAGAGAAAGAACAGTGAAAAATTTAAACTAAACACTTATTAATTGTATAATTATTCATGTGGCAAAAAGAAGGCTATGGACCTCATCCCCACTATGTTAGTGTTATGGGTTGATCCTTCTGGTCCTAGCTGTTTAAACATTTTAATAAAATAAGAAACTTGACACCAAAGAATATGTTTGGATTTTTCGGGGAATGTGGGGAGGACAGATGATATATTTAAAGAGGGTAGGGTAAATCAAATCAAAACAGGTTAGCGGTAGGGTAGAAGGGATTTAAGATACTTTCTGGTATCATTTTTAAATATTTCTACGGCCACTCGTTACGATATCCTAGGATACACTGAATTCGGTGCCCTTTAGCCCATTCATTACTCTCTTAATATATTTCTACTAGGGTATTGATCTAGAAAGAAGGGCCCGCCAAAGACAGAGGAAATTCTATCAACACCCTCATATCAATACCATCGATAAATCTATTTTTACTTGAAGGTAAATCCCAAGCCAATCATATAGATAGAGCTGTTTAGACTTCAGTAAAACCAAAATGCCCTGCTACTCCCACATTACTTAAATCCTGAATTGACTATACTCACAGAGCACAGGGCAGTCAGGACAAGACAATAACATCTTCAAAGTCCTACCCCTTCTTTGTTAGCTAAGCACGCATGGCCAACAAGGCCAGAATGATAGTGGGATAGATGGAAAAGTAAATAGAGGAGCAAATATATATGTGGTAGCTCAAACTCAAGAATGGTGTTTACAGCATTGATGAAGTATAGGAGGATTCCTAACAAATGATACATATTCAGAATTCTGGGAATATGGGTAAGTCTCTGGCCTTATGGTGCCTGACGATACACTGTGTGGACAGAAGATCGGTGTGTTTTAGCTGGTGAAGGTGTGATGTGAATCAGATGATATCATTTAGGCAAATGTCAGTTCCAATCTAGAAACATGTCAAACTGGAAGAAATCCTGGATCTGTTTGTTCTGCTTTTAAGCTACAAAAGGGTACCATCCCCGCTGATATCAATTCCATTTCGAATTGATAAAGTATTTACAATGAAACAACCATTCCACTACATACTAAGTTACGCCATGGAGACTGATTTGACCTCCGAGTGCACTACAGACGAACCGGCGCAAGTTACCCGCCTATCAAGCGGGCATTATAAACTTGGCATATTCAAATCAGCGCATGCGCAAAATGGCGGTTATAACAGCGTAAACTTCCGAGATATGGTGGTTTGAAGTCACAGAACCGACCAAGACAATGGGGGACGCAGCGGCGTCCATGGGGGTCCTTTGTGCACCCAGTGACACATGAAAGCCTCCCCTCAAACAATTGCAGAGTTAGGCAGATGCCACTGGCCCCAGTCAGTCTGAGGTGCAATGCCAAGATTTGCTACAAATAGCCTGGCTGCACCTCCTAGAAATCAGAACACCAAGAACCGCTCCAGAGGTAACATCTCCAGTCATCTCCTGCTACCTGCTATACCACTGCACTATGGTGAAACTATGCTAGACAGGCATTGGTTTCCATCATTAGTGGCCAGAGGGTATCTTCCTCAAGACATCCACCAGAGGGTAAAGTTACTCATTATTACACTATTCCTCTAAGCAGCAGGTCAGGAGCTAGGTGTGGGAACCCACCTAGAACTATGCTGGACATTGTATTATTATTACCTCACAGGTGGAGTGGAACAGAACATTATACTTTATAAACTACTGTATATTTACTGTATGTACAAATTACCTACATACTAACTACTGTATGATTGATATTTCTTACATGTTGCCTAAAGCTGAATAAACCAGTGACAACTGGAAATAACACTATTTTATAAGAGCCTGTTGGTTTCACACTATATACCACTAGTCTTATGATATTTCTCATAGGACAACTTGATCATGCACAATTACTACTATGACAGCAACATGACAGAAGAATTGGGAGTTAGATTACAACCTACTCAATCAGTCTAGGAGAATCTTTGAATGTTTTGACCAAATTTGGTCTTAAGTGATCAGATCAATATGGAGAGGAGCCTATAGATCTATAGAGGGTGTGCCAACATTACCAGGACATATAATCTAGTAGCCCTAGATAACACATAGAGACATTTCTAGACTGAAAGCAGCTGTACACTTGGATGCTAGTGGCAAATGATTATCAAAGATCAGAAAGCAGCAAAAAGAAACATAATGACAATGGTATTAAACATGCTATTAAACATCACACTACTTTGCAGACATGTTTAAAGAGATTCAAAGCCTTATAAATACCTCTAGGAGACCACCCACACATGGTCTTTTTTATAACTTTACTCAAGCAGGCAGTAACCAAGGATTACGATAAATACAAACACCGCTAACTAACCACAGCAAAGCCTCCTTTCACAATTCCGATAATACAGGCAGCAATTTTAGCACCAGGAGCTGAATAAACCTGTTTTGATTAACCTTGGTACTACTGTAGAGCTAGATGGATGAGCACTACTCAGCATGGAGCCTATCAAGACAAATGTGAGTTTTATTGCCAATTAGACCGGTTCTAGTGAGGAATGGTTTCAGGGGCTGGTTATTTCAGTATGATGGATTGCATGTACACAGCGTATAAAGGCTCAAGTAGAAGTATGTCAAAATATAGTGAATGATACACTGCAGGTGTCGAGTCTTGTTTTTCCTAAACGTTTTCAATTCGAAATAAAACTTAGAAAAGAGAATAATTACAATAAAAATAATAACTCAAGGACCTGATAAAGTTTTCAATCCAAACAAGGTATTGGACTTCATTTAATTCTACACTCAGTTCAAGCATCAGTTTTTTCTTCTTACACACTTTCATGAAAATATACAGAATGTCCCCTTTGTTATAAGATTTATTTGTCCTTAGTAATGCATAGTGTAGGACCATTATTTTTTTTCACAGATGTAGAGCATTTCATTTTGAAACACGCCCCAGAGATGTGCCAGCAATGGCCACAGGGTGTCAAGAGGCAACTGTTCTGGAAGTGACCAGAAGGTCATGTGACTAAGAGGTGCTGTCTCTGTGATCTCTTCAAATGTTGACCTTGGGAAATAGATTTCCTCTCTGGCAGTTATATCTGACCTGAAGCAGAGAGAATTGTGAAACTAACTTTACATGTGCCCCGAATGTGTGATCCTAACAAAGTCTGGGTCTACTTTTTGGGGTAAAAAACTGTTAAGGTAAAGAAAAAACAAACAGATAAGCCCACAGGTAGGGCCCAAATGATCATTGTGTTTTTCAATGAACATGTCCCTGAAAAGTAGAATGACACTCAGGAAAATGCAAAAAGAACATCAACAGTTCTGACCTAATGAAATATTTGATTGAGACTGTGAAGATAACATGACCAAATGACAAAACAGAACTGTAATTATAGTTATTCTGCCTACCCAAGTGACCAAATCAAATCCAATTATCAATTTTCCCCTTTGTGTTTTGTGGTCAAGGACACACAACCCCTTGTCTCACATGAGAAGAAGTATTTATTCCTCTGATTAAATGTGTACCAGGTCAACAACCTTAAACCTTTGCATTTGGAACCCTTAGGGGAAAATAAGATGAGAGTCTTTAGAGTTGAAAATAATAAAGTAGCCCTTTCAGAACCAACATAGCTATCTCCAACTGAGAGCTACCACACCTCTTATTCTGATCTTATCTAATTGAGTGTCAGCCAGTGCCAAACGGGTAGAGTCGGTTCTGGTACTGACAGTTTCTAATTTATCTAGAGATTACTGATCATATTGATATAATATATTTCTTACTTTATGCCTGTATTTGTTGCCTTAAATTAATATGCATAGTAAGACTATGTCAGATCTAGTATGTTACATTAGGCATTGGTCCATCAGATTTGTGTGATGTTTCTTTCATTGTCACAGTATGTTGAATGTACTCTAATACGTAGAATAAAGAGGTCGGCAAAATTGTTCCAAACCTCAGCTTATGAATGTCTGCTTCTAGGTTAACCCAAATATTTAGTTTAGAGCAGTCTCATAAATTATTACTCTGAATTCATGTCATATTAGAGGTTGGTTAATATGTTCACCTCTTCCTATTCAGATGAGTGACTGCTGAGTATCTCCAGATTTTTGTTAATGTTTTTAATAATGCCTCATTTTTATTAGTGAAATAATATGAATTGATGACCATAATTATACAACATAACTCAAACTTTGTTTCTTGTCCTTTCACTGTCGTTGTGTGGGTCGTGCCACTCTTAGAGTGTCTGTTATTCCTTGGGAACCCTCGAGGTTGTTGGGAATCGATGTGACTGAAATTCAAGGTGATGACACAAAAACGATGCAATAAGTACAACATCTGCTCAACTTAATCAAACATCTTACTCGGACTGTGAAGATTAAGTCAACCATTGACTAAACTGTAATCATGAGTCTGCTTCCTACCCAAGTAACCAAATTAAAGTTAATTATCGATAACCCTTTTCTTTCTTTTGTGGTTAAGAGCTTACAACCACTCTCCACACATGAAAAGAATTAATTTACCTGATTGAATCTTAATGAGGTTGCAGACCACCTTCAAACCTGCTTCATGATAGGTATGGCAGTGATGCAGTCTAACATATTTACTTCAAGATGAAAAGACAAACAATAAGAGGCAGCGACTAGAATCACTATCTTCTATCATCCTAAAATGGTGCTTTTGACTTCCAGGTAAAATTGTTTCAGACTGCAAATAGACATGTCTCTGACTGTGTATACATCTGTTGATTAAAATATATGATTGAAGGCCTGGACTATCTGTAGTGATCAGATACTCCAGTAGTCATCATATACATACCAATCCATGTTACATAAGACAAACTATGCCTATAATAGTACCAGCACAGACAGTTGTCGCCTAGTGGTGAAGGAAGCACGTCTTTGAACACTTGTTACCATCTCACACTGATATTGCCTGGGCTCACTTCTGCAATTATGTAATACCTTTTCACTTTGGTGTGGTAATTTATTAAACAACAATGAATCAAAATAAATTATCATCATTGTCTTAATAAGCACTTCAGCAACACCTTTTCCTCCTAAAATTACAGTTTTTAAGCACCTCTTGTGGCCAGACATTTCATTATGAATGGAACAGGTGTTCATTACACAATACAATCAAATATTTTTGTACAAGGGGTGCTTTTAGTGGTAATGGAAGATGTGGAATTATTCTTCAAGAAATGTGGCATTTTTTCAGTGGGTGCCACAGCTGGTAATGATGCAGAGGTGATGACAAATAAAATAACAAAAGACATGTTTTCTTGTCAGTGAGAAACTTCATGAAAAAATAAGACTAAGCATCACTAGGCCAGACAACTATTGCATGTGGAAAATACAATCTTGTGAATTGCCAGTGGAAATATGAAGGTCATATTATGTCAACCTTTCTTTCCCCTGCCTATCATTACTGAATGATGAGTCAGCAGATGGTAAAAGCAGCCATCAGTGTGGTTGGTGAAGAGATGTAACTAGTCCATGTCCTACATGGTCCTTTACCCTGCAGGTATATCATTACCAAGATATGGATCTGCGTTAAAGGATGAGTCATGTCTGGTTTTGTCTCAGATCTTTGATACAGAAGTATCTGGCTACTGAGTATTGCCATAATACCTACCTTTCCTTAGGGCATGGATCAGTGTAACAGGAACAAATCCTGTCTCGGGTATATATCTCAGAAGCCTTTCACCGCTGCACACCATCCCTCATATCCTTGTGACGAGTCACTCTGCAGACCTATCAGTGACAGGCCCTGCTACTTCAGTAGTGCCTCTGATACATAAAGTGAGGGTTTTATACTAGTAATATGTTGGAGATCTCATACATGGGTTAGGCCGTCAGAAAGTATAAGATTCTGCCCTTGAAGGGCCTTTAAAATTAATTTCCTACTTACTTTTTATAACCTTAACACAATTGTGAAGGGACATCCCCTCAGCTCAGAAAACCAAAAAAATACCAACTTAGGGCATCCAGTTCCATTTTTATTGCTTGTTTTGTGTCATGTAATGTCCGGTACCAAAATGATGAAATATGGAGGTAATTGAAGTTGACCTCAGAATATAGGAATGTCCCATATGCATAACAAACATATGAAATAACAAGGGCAATATGTCTATTATTGACTTCAATTACAAAATTGATCAACATTTGAGTATTGCATGCACAGTACAGAGGCGTAGGAAGCAAATCTTCATTGGGGGGGGCCGGCGAGGGCACCGTCGCGACCACCTTAAATTGTCGGCTGATGCGTGATGGTGTCTATATAATGCGTATATAAAATTCATATAGAAAAGTAACTTTTGGTAAATTTTGGATCTGACTTTAGCTCAGACCCCCATTTTCCCTATGACATCACCATAATAATCTAATTTGAGATGTAAAGTTTTGGCTTCTTTTCCATTGTGTTTATGAGTTCTTGAAAATATTGGGGGGGGCCAGACATACTCAGGCCCCACCTCCTTCATGATTGGGGGGGCCCAGGCCCCCCTGGCACCCACTTTTCCTACGCCCCTGCAGTAGACTACCTCTTACATGATGATTGAAGTACCGAACGTTACGTTATGTCCGGTACTTTTATCAGAATTATTTCATATAAGCTGCTTTCACATGGAGACAAATGCTGCTAGACATACAATTTTTTTTTGCCAAAATAGGGAATAATAAAGCCCTTTATTTGGGTTATAACAATGATTATGAAGCTTCATTTCTTCCATGTTTTATAACTCATTTAGATTTTGGTACCGGATGTTACAAATTACAGATTTCCATTTTCAAAGACCCACAATGAAAGATTCTCACTCAGTAACCTGTCCAAACCTCATGCAAATGATACCTATGATCATAGACAATACAGAAAATAACTTTGGGTTACTCTAATGTTCTTTAGTCCAATACAGGACACTTGTAAAAATTACAAAAAAAGAACAAATTTCACTGTTTTTTCACTTAGGCAAGCTATAAGTCTGAGAGTTTTTCCTGGATGACCACAAATTTACATCTTTCTGATAGCCCTAAGTGTTCTCTATCAAATGCATTTATGTAAGACAAGATTGATTTGCAACTTCTTTCTCTAGACCCATAAGAGTCAAAAATGACCCAAAAACACAAAATCTACTGCTTTCTGGCGACCTGACCTATATATATGAATGCAGGAACAGATTCTTCAGGTTTGTCAGGAACCATTCAACTCGAGGTGAGGGTTTTTATCATAGGAATTTAATCTAGCAATAAGAATTATTCACTAGCATGGTCCCCAAAGTATTGTCTTCAATTTGGCTTATACCAGTAGATAGTTACCATCAGCTGCATCTTCTCCAGAATGTCTAAGATTATTTAGTTTTGCACCGAAACGTGTTGGAGGCAGTTAGATGTAGAGAATGATGGAATTTACAAGCTGCAAGACAACATAAAACACATGAACCACCAGTGGTGTCATCCGCTAAATTTACATATAGAGTGGACCATATTTCTTATTAGTATGGCCTTAGTAAATTTATAACAGTTCCCTAGGAGTCTTCATATTGCTTCAAAGACTGTAATTTTTGGCAGTACAATTACATTTAGATGTGAGAGTCAATGGATATAGGTGGAAGGTATGGAGTGTCCTGTTGCCTAACCACAGGATGGGTTGAACATCAACCTTGTATCTGTAGCTGGAGATTACATTAACAGGAAGCAGGATAAGTAGGGCACAGCTTCTAGCTGGAAAATCTGATTTTGACAGATTTTAAATATTGTAACATTAAAGTGGCAGCAGAGGTGCCTCGTAGGTTTAATGCAGTGTTACTCTGGTCAATACAGCTTATCTCCATGTGTCTGTATGAGGAATTCAGAGCAGACATATTGTGCTATACACTCCCAACCAGGCCTTCCAGATTAAAGATTAAGTACAAACTGAATTCTTAGCACAGTTTCCCTGCTAGGGCTTAGAGGAATATTACTAACTCTAATTGATTACCTTAGCTTTATGCACACTTACAACATATATAGCTTTTCTGCAGTGAACTCCATTATCAAGTGACCTTGTACAATGATTCTGGCAGTGATTTATGCTCCATATAATTGACAGCAGGATCAGGTAAAGTAACCTAGCAGAATGTTCCACCCAAGCAGTTCAAGTCAGGTCTGGTGTGGCCAAAGTTTGATTTGTGGCTATGTGGTAGTGTGCAGCCAGCCGTGGCCTGTAGGAAATGCTGGCCATGTTCACCTTAAACATTTCCACTTTTAGCCCATGCTTAAAGGCATACATGTCTAGTGATCTATTTCATACACCTGGATGTATTCAGCTGTACCTTGGCAGTGCATGTATGGCTTGGACAACTTCAAGAATACCTTCAGATATACGGAAGTTTCTCTGCCTTAAGGGCTGCGTCCACTGCGACGGATGGACCATCCGTCTCCCTTCATCCGTGTTTTGCTCCATAGAAAACAATGATAAAATCGACGGATGAAACCGACGGATGGCCCATCCGTCGGCAGTGGATGCACCCCTTTAGTCACAATGTCTGATGATCGGCAATCTGTTTGAACAGGCCACTACACTTATGAGTTATTGCTCTACTGCAACAAGCCTGATGAGCCTCTATACTAATGGAACATGGATGTCCATTATGATAGACATCCATGTTAACTCTTTTAGGATAGTGTGGTACTTCAGGTTTTTTAAGGCTTACAGAGTTTTAAAACTATACACTCGATGTAGAAATAGTGGCATAACTCTTCTTTATATCTTAGAAGCTTTTTTTGGAGGTGTGGTAGTAACAAGATATTGCCTTTCAACATGTAGTATTTTCCATAAAACACCAATGTAATGGAGCACTGTGGTGTGCGCTGAGTTATTTTATGACCTACTTATGACATATTTCCCCTGCTGTCCTGCTGCCTCCAGAAAATGCCTGATTTGTTCCCAATGTGTTTATGTATTCTAAGGGCAATTAAGCAGAGATAGTAATGTTGAAGGATGATGAAGGTCATTTTGTTAAAGGTTGCTATTTTGTTATCACTCTTGTACACTATAACTGTTGGGCTATAGAATCATTTCTAGTTCTTCATTTGCAATAAACCTGTCAGTTATTTCACTTGTCTTTTGAAGTTTGTATTTCATTAAACCGTTTTTTTTCTATTTTTTGTCTATTGAAAATTAAAACATAGTCTAAGAAATAACTGTTTAATATCCCAAATATTGTCATATACTAAACAGTTTCTATAGTAAACCCTAGATGGTAGTACAGTGCCACAAGTAAACACCATGCAAATAGACTGCACTTCTGTAAAAGGATCTCATCATTATTTTGGCAAATTTCTTTACACTGTAACTTTACTTACAGTGTACCACATAGGTTGTAGACCTCTATGAGCTTTAGACACAAACCAGCGCAGTCCAACATCAGCTGAGTAAATTTAGATAGTGATTAAGCAGATAATGACAACAACATACTTTGCATTCTCCTACTCTCTGTGAAATTGTCTTAACACCCGTCAATTTCCAGCGTTCTACCACAAACTGCCAACAACAACACAAAACCATCAGCATGTCAGGTCATAGGGAATGTGGAAAAGGGTGTCAACAAAGCAGGCAACGTTACATGAATAGAGAGTTATGGACCCAACTGTACAGAACCAATTTCAGAGAAGTAAAAATGTTAATTTAGAGAGAGAGAATAACAGTAAAATGTAGATTTTATTAGGTATTAAATGCCTAATTGTGTTATATTAGCTATTAGACAATGAATGACCACAGTCTTTCCTGTTCATTCCATCAGAAGACGCTGTTTGAACAATGTTGTCATGGGATGCAGGGAAATTGCAAATTAATTCACCTTAAGCTATAACTCTCTAACATTGGATGACCCCAAACTTTGACCCAGAAGACTGTTAAAACATGCACACTAAGTTTTAAACTTACATATACCAAGGATCAATAACACATAGTATGTGGTTCATTAATGTTCTCATATGGCGATGATGCAGCAACAGAGCAACACGTTATCTCTAGATGCATTAAACTTTCACCATAATTCATCATGAGGGCCTTTGACATGGTGTAAACGATTCTAGTGATCTTTATACTTGCTGAAGATCAAGTATGACTGACCCAAATACCTTTTGACATATTTCTACTATGGCAATGATTCAATAAGAAGGGCCTGTCAATAACAGGGAGAAACGCTATCAAAACCCCCATATCAATACCATTGATGAAATCTATCTTTGTCTAGAGGCAGAATCCCTGCCAAATATCTGAATACAACCCTCTGAGCTCTGCCTGGCCTTAGCACAATCAATAATACCTACCATTTGGTCAGCATGATGACTGAATGCAGGCCTGGTGAGGCGTGTATTAAAGCATCATGACTGCCAATTGGCATGAAGCATTATTGCATCAACTACCTGCAAAGGGTTGATTGTATGAAGTTTGAATTGATAACTCATCCAAATTGAGGTATACATGTTTAAACGGTTGGGTATATGTATGGAGGTAGTAGCAGAAGTAACTAACAACACCAGGTTAACCTGGGGAGTAATAGTGGTGACAGCTGGGGGTAGCACCATGAACAAAGGCACGGTGTAGGGGTAGGATAACCGGTACCTCTACTTAATACATATGGGTCAGGTCGTCAGAAAGTGTAAGATTCTGCCCTTGAAGGGCCTTTAAAATTAATTTTCTAATTCCTTTATATAACCTTAACACAACTGTGAAGGGACTTCCGCTCAACTCAGAAAACCAGAAAATACCGATCTAGCCCATCCGGTTCCATTTTTATTGCTTGTTTTGTGTCATGTAACGTCCGGTACCAAAATAATGAAATATAGAGGTAATTGAAGTTGCTCTCAGTAATATAAGAATGTCCCATTATGCATAACAAACACATTAATTAACGAGGCCAATATGTCTATTATTGACTTCAATTACAGAATGAACAGAATTTGAGTTATGCATGTACAGTAGACTGCCTCCTACATGATGATAAAAGTACCGGACGTTACCTGACGTTACAAATTACAGATTTCCATTTTCAAAGACACACAATGAAAAATCCTCACTCAGTAACATGTTCAAACCTGATGGAAATGATACCTATGATCATATACAATACAAAAAATAACTTTGGGTTACTCCAGCTGTTCTTTATTCAATACAGAACATTTGTAAAAAGTACAAAAAATCAAAAAAGAACAAATTTGACTGTTTTTCTTACTTCGGCAAGCTATAAGTCTGAGAGTTTTGGATGGATGGCCACAAATTTACATCTTTCTGATAGCCCTAAGTGTTATCTATCAAATGAGTCTATGTAAAACAAGATTGATTTGCAACTTCTTTCTCTAGAACCATAACAGTCCAAAATGACCCCAAAACACAAAATCTACTGCTTTCTGGCGACCTGACCCATATACAATACAATATATAGACCATAACTACTGGGAAATATGTTACTTTTAAACTGAAGGCAGTCGCAAAAAGATCTTGAGACTTTACCCTCCAAGCGACTACCCACACAAGGTTCTTTATATTGCCATACTCAATTGGCTGCTAATCAAGCATTAAGGCTGAATCCCACTATTAAAAAAATGTGTGTGAAACCCTTGCGATTTAGGATATCAACAAAGGGGCCCTGCACACCTAGATCACAACGATAGTATGCTTATGTTCATATAGTGGAATTTGGCCTTTACAATAAATGTAAGCACCCCTAACTAACCATGTCAGTGACTTCCTGACCCTCCTACCATAACCAGCATAAAACAGGTACCAATTATATAGCACTGGGAGTAAAACAAACCTGTTTAGGATTACCCTCGGTAATAGTATGGGGCGGTAGAATGGATGAGTACTACTCTGTATTGAGCCTATCAAAACAATTAAATGAGTATTTCATTGGCCATGTAGAGCCCTCCCAGTGAGGGATCGTTTTGGGATTGGCAGCTTCAGCTTGAAGGTCTCTTTGTGTGGAGGGTATGAGGGATAGTGTAGAAGTGGGCCCTAATATATACATTCCTGGATATACCCCTACATTTTATTGACCAGCTGACAATGATTTGTCATCATCGCAATATGGTAGTGATTACCACACCTTATAGAAAACCTTTCATTTGGCTTTGTTTTCCTTATTTTAACTTTCAACTTCTATTTTGGAGATAAATAATAACCAAAGACACAATAAACTGATGTCATCAAGTGTGGATGATCTTTTTTCTGATAATTTTCATAAAAGAATTTCAAAGAAAAAGCTCACAAAAAAAGACAACGAGAATATATCTCATGGACTTGAAACTTTCAACTACCTCCATTAAGATAAGATGGACAAGCAACCAAATGGAAATGTAATCATGTCAGTGTAGCCTCCAGCTAGTGCCATTATTTTATTAATCAAACCCAATTATCACTTAGCAATTTAGATTTTATTGGGTCAAGAACCAGGAGTCCCTCACCAGCTAGATAGACAAGGGTTTCCTCACCTGATATGATAGTGTCATACTAGGGATATGTGTATGATCAAGTTGTCATATGAGACATATCATATGACTAAAGATCTATGCAGTATGAAACAACATTGAAAAATCTTTTTTTTGCCAAAGTTTTATATTCCTCCCTACAAAAGCCTAATTTCTTAATCTATATCCACATATCATACCGTTGTAAAGAGCAGACTCTAGGGCTTAATATGAGTAAATACCCAGGTTGATTGAAAAAGCCATTGAAGATTTAGGTGATGGTTTACATTAAAAAAGTAATTCAAAATTTACAAAACAATTGTCCTCACAGTTTGATAGATTTATTCATTTTCCCCTCAATTAATGTTTATTATATCTACAAAGTAGCATTAATATTCATTATACTTAATTTCTAACTTTGCATTTTTGCAGGAGTTTTAAAATCCCTTCATAATTAGTTACTCAAAAGATGCTCAATAGATTTCAGACCTGAAAAAACTATAAGAATTCTCACTCATTGAAATATCATATCAAAAAGTAAGAAATCCACCCAAAATGTGATAATTCCTATTTTGAGGCTCAGAATTGATGTATTTTATTACCTAATTTTGGCATAAATTGTGCCACAATGACCATTGTAGAGAAATTTAAAAACTCTAAATTGGTTCTGTCAGTAAGGTTAGATGCTTCTGCACACATTAGGGGCAGTTCTGTATTCCAGAGCGATAAAGCTCAATGTTGTTTCATTCTGCATAGATCTTTAGTGGCTATAGTGAGTAAGAATATCAAGCTCTTGTTATGTATTCCAGTTATCACTGGTTTATTCAAGGTTTAGGCAGAACTTTTATCAGTAATACAAATGTTAATACACAGGTAATTCACACACACAGTAAATATAATATGGGTATAAGTAAGTGTTCCACTCCTATGTGTAATAATAATAATAATAATAATAATAATAATAATAATAATAATAATAATAATAATAATAATAATAATAATAATAATAATAATAATAATAATAATAATAATAATAATAATAATAATAATAATAATAATAATAATAATAATAATAATAATAATAATAATAATAATAATAATAATAATAATAACAATAATAATAATACATATTCCAATATAGGTTCTAGGTGGGTTCCCACAACCTGGCTCCTGGTGTGCTGATAGAGGGATAATATAAATGTGTAACTTTACCCTCTGGTAGATAGATGGAAGAAGATAGCCTCTGGCCACAAGTGGGATGTAGTCCTATGCCTGTCTGACATAGTCTAACCAAGCAGAGTGTTCTTGTGGCAGATGAATAGCAGGCTGCAGGAGAGCTGGACTGGAGATGTTGTCACTGAGGTGGTTCTCTGGATACTCCTTGAATGGAGGCTGGAGGCTGGGTTTAAGTAGCCAACCCATTGCTTCCTCTCCCAGAATAGCTGGAGCCAGTGGCATCTGCCACTGCCTTTGTCCATCAGTGCTGAGTCTTTCATGTCCATGGGGGTACATAGGGTTCCCGATAAGCCGACCGGCGCCCTCATTGTCTCTGTTAGTTTCGCATGTTCAACGGCCAATATGTCGGTCGTTTGTGCAACTGCGCCGTTGTAATTGCTCATGTAGGGAGGGGAACATGTCAGTTGCCTGTCCCCCTGCGCATGAGCGTAATTTGCGCCAGTTGGCGCACCAGAAGCTTAAAACACTCTTGGTCGCCTAACTTCCCTAATAATGAGACTTTTGACACCGGATTAAGATCATGAGATGCGTTTAAATGCTGCAAATCTAATCTAAGTAAATGTTCCCGTGTTGAATAGGTAAGTTCTGTGATCTACATAAGGAAATAGAATACATTTGACAGGCAATATGACCTGCTAAACCTCAGCTCAGAAATGATGGACTTGAAGGCATTTTGGTATAATGGCAGAGTTCTTCTGCCTGATATCCAAGCCCCACGTTCTGAGTACCTTCCAGGATGACCAATGAAGAATGCAGGCCCCCAGGGAACAGAAACAATGCCTTTTCAATTCTGGGTAGTAGCCTTAGGGTAGCAGAGCTCCTGTAAGGCCTGTCCTTGTATTGTCTGACAGGGATGTGGCAGGAGGTTGTCAGTCCTGTCCATATTTCTGTGGTACTGTCTACTGCTTTGGTATGGTGCATTACTGGGGACCAAAACGTGTTGGAGGCAGTTAGATGTAGAGAATGATGGAATTTACAAGCTGCAAGACAACATAAAACACATGAACCACCAGTGGTGTCATCCCCTAAATTTACATATAGAGTGGACCATATTTCTTATTAGTATGGCCTTAGTAAATTTATAACAGTTCCCTAGGCGTCTTCATATTGCTTCAAAGACTGTAATTTTTGGCAGTACAATTGCATTCAGATGTGAGAGTCAATGGATATGGTTGGAAAGTATGGAGTGTCCTGTTGCCTAACCACAGGATGGGTTGAACATCAACCTTGTATCTGTAGTTGGAGATTACATTAACAGGAAGCAGGATAAGTAGGGCACAGGGAGAAATGCTAACACTATTCTGGAGGTGACCAGGAAGTCATATGACTAAAAAGATATATTGTCTCTGTCATCTCTTCAAGTAATGGACTTGGGGAATAGATTTTACCTTTGCCAGTATGGATTAGACCTAAAGGATATTTGAATGTGCGTACCAGAAAGCACTTTGATACATCTGGTATAAGGTACAGCATATGAGTTAAAAGCCGTAGATACACCTTACCGAGGTTTGCTGAACTTATTGTGCAGCTTATCAACACTGTTTCCTTAAGAATCAATTACTACAGTACTGCTATGATCAGCATTAACCCCATATCATTGACATACTGGACAGCGATGTTATTAAATGAATCATTCACTACCTGAAATTTTTGCCCCTGAGGTTAATTGCTGGCCTGAATGGGTCAGGTCATGTGGTGGTGTTTTACAAAGCATCCACTTCATGTCCATGCAAAAACAGAGATAATTTGGGAAACAACACACTTCTCCCATTGTCAGATGTGCAAAACTGAACACACCAAACACACAATCAAAACACCCTGTGGAAACAATGAAACATTAAGCTCTTTTTCAATTTTCATCATGGACTAATGTGAAAAGAATATTTGAGCATGTTTCATTGAAGGGGCAAATTATTTTTTATTTGAAAATGCCAGTTGGAATAGGGATTTTGGTGTCCCCTAGAGAACACCTCCTTGGCATATAACATAATCATATATTTACTATCTAAACTGTAACATTTTATGCACTTCCATTTTTAATGAGTAGATCACTGTGGATTTAAATTTTGCCCATTATTTAAAGGCCATGATATAAAATTCTTATAAGTAACTATGGCTCTGGTCGGCCGTCTGTCCTTGCTCCGCTTACATGTCAGTGTCAAATCCAAACTAGTTCTACATAAAATGCTTCCAACAAATTGTTGCCTAGAGCAAAATGTGGTGCTTCACAGTGCAGACGCATTCCTTTCAAATCTGTAAAAAACAGGAAACCGAAAGTAAGTGCTGAGCACACAGCCAATCACACCATCTGAATGCCATGGCAATAATTGTTTACATTCATAATGGTGTGTAAGGTTTTAAAGGTGGCCCCAGATTGGTCGGACTAAGGGTCCTGCCCCCTCCAGTACCAAAAGAAGGATGTATTTAAAAACGTGCTACTACCACTACTATTGGTCAATAAGTAACTTTAAACAAATGAAACAAGGTCTGCTATTAGACGGACGAAATGCAGTGTTACAGAAGAAAACCAACATCAACTTAGAAAATAAAGAAATTGCCGGAGCAGACACAAATCTGCAGCAATGACAGAACCCTGCTGTTAATGTGAGATAATAAGAGAATGGCTTTTAAGAGGCAGTATTTTCCATAAAACACCAAGAGAATGGCTTTCAAGAGGCAGCACTTTCCACAAAACACCAATTACATTCAGTACGGCTGTGACGGGCATTATTTTATGACCTACCTAATCAAGCTAAGAACTCCTCCTGATATCCTCAGTGTTCAAGTTCACAAAGATGGCTGCCTTTTACACCCAGTTAGAGTCAGTTGCCTGCAGGAAATGCCCGATTACAATGTAACATGTTTACATATTCTACAGATAATTCGAAGGGTTATTGTCGTTTTGATGGTTGTGTTTTGTCAGCACCACCTCTTAATTTATTCTCACAGGAAATAATTATTGGAATGTTGCATGTTCTGGATTGCAATAGATTTGTGACTTATTTTAGAAAAACTTATTTTATTTTAGAAAAACATTGGTATGATCTCTCTGAATACCTTCAACTTAATACAAACTACCAGCCTTTCACCACAAACTGCCAACACCAACACAAAAAAACACTGATGCGTCTATTTTGTGAATTCCTATTGAAATGCCACACAGGGTGCATAGGATGAGGGAAATTGTGCCCGTAAAGCAAGCACAGCCACATCAATAGAATGTTATTGGTATGATTCTGGCTTTATCAGTTCTAGCATCGAGCCCTCATAATCAAACAAAACCAATCAGAGTGTATTTAATCAGGCCAACCCAATTGTATCGAGCCAACATGCGAAAAGCATATCTTTAGTTGTGAAGAAAAACAAACAACTAAGATAAAAAAAGATTGTATGAACATTTAATTGATTTCTAAATTGTCCAACTTGCTTAATACAATAGACCTAGTCTAAACTACATAATGTATGCTCTATGCATAGAATAACACTAGTGAATGATTAACTAACCTAAACATAATCTGACACATCTGTACTATGGTATTGACCTTATCAGGAAGGATGAAGAGCAGTTTGCCAATAACAGGGGAATGTTACCAATACCCTTGTATCATTACTATCAATGAAATCTGGCTTTACCTACATGAGAAATCTTGTCATTTACCTAGATATAGCTCCTTCAACTTTGCCTGGTTTTACCACACATCCACCAAACAACACAGGAATCCAGGCATCACTTTATTATATGAACACAAAGAACTATGTGTTAACGAGTTGCAGGTGATATAAGATGGCAATTGGAAATCTAGAAATATGGGGAACAGAAATGCTTTCAGGCTTATCAATCACTTTATGTGATAGGTCATCTAGAATAGTGCTATTGTTGTTTAATAGGCATAGACATATTATTTCCTGAACGAGAAAATTGCCCATTGGAATAACAGACTTAAGTTTTATCTACCACTAATATAGAATTTATTTGCTCTGCTCTGAAACAGCGAAAGGACTCCACCATCTTTGATCAACCTTTATAAGGAAGGGATGCAGTATTTACCATTAAACAACCATTTCACGTAGTGTTTATGGTGACGGGACTAACGGATTAAGAGTTAGTTTACAACCTACTCAATCTACCTAATAACCAATCCCGACAGCCTCAGTGCTCAAGTTCACATAAATGGCTGCCTTTACATCCCTTTAAGGTACTTTTGTTCCACTATATTCAGCAAATGACCCATGTCATCCCCGCATGTTTACGTCTTCTAAGGACAATGAACTAGAGTTATCTAGTAGGTGCTAAGAGACCCTCATTGATTGTCATTGGTTCAGGATGATGGTGCTTACAATCAGTCTCTTGTGTCATTTGAAGTTCTTTATATGTAACGTATTTGAAGTGTAATGAACCCAATATCCGTTGTGACCTAATCTGGTCTTCAGTAATTTCTGCTCAGGGTCTTACCTGCCCATTGACCAAGAAGCCCCTGGAGAAATTTCTATACCTAGGTCAGGTTCACACAGTGACGCTAGCAATGAATGCCTTGATAATTAGCAAAAAGGATCACAAAGGAGCAGAGGTATACCCCCATTGAATATAGTCATAAACAACACACTCGACATATTCAAAGAGATAAAAAGCCTTCTACCTCCAAGAAGAGTTGAGGATATAAATCTAGATATCATTGCCCACCTAAAAGTTATTTGTCATGACAGATTATTTCCAGGTTTCCTTTGATAGTAAACTTTGATACAAACATTGTGACCATGGTTTTTGAGTATGAATGTATATTTTTTTAATGATACAGAACTTGTATCATTAATTATCCCTCGGAAACCTTAAGCGTTTCCGGAAATCTACGAGAGGTGGATTCGTGCATGCGCAGTCAACCTAAACGGCCCAACAACGCTCAAATGGCCATGGGCATGCAGGGGATGAATTTCACCCGAATGCCCGTAGTCTTCCCACAGATGGGCTACAACACGGCACCAAGGTTCAGCGCCCCGCGCAACCCTCGGCCCCCGGCCCCACCCGCTGCAGCAGGCGGAAAGAAGCCGGGTTTTCAGAAATAGGGTCCTTGGAGGAGCAGGCAAGTCCCCTTATGTTTATTCACACTGCTAAAAACTTTGTAGCTGGGAGCATATCTAGATATGTCAGCCAGTGGATGGGAATAACTAGAGACCCCTGGGTACTGGGCATGGTGAAAGGGATTTCCATACCGTTCAATTTCAAAAATAAACCCAGCTCTCTCTCCTGTGTGTTTTGTGGTCATGAATCGCAGGAGGAGGGAAATTTAATTCCCTAATTAAATTTGAACTAGGTATTTAACCTCCTCTAACATATTCTGTAGCTGATTGTTGGTCAATTAACACCCACAGTCTTTCCTTATGATGGACTAGGTTTACGGAAATGAATTATCTTCAAACCAGTCTATAAACTCAGCTGTGAAATTATTGTTTAAAGGCATGGGACTGATATATAGGAGTTGCTGGTACCCACTATATATATATATATATATATATATATATATATATATATATATATATATATATATATATATATATATATATAAATATATATATATATATATATATATATATACATATATATATATATATATATACAGAACACAAACAATGTCTACAATGGCACAGGCACAAATACCCATCCAGTGGTGGGTACAAGAAGCAAATATTTTAACAATTTTTGTCATCTTGTGCTGATGTTCCCTCAGCTCACTTCTGCAGTTATGTAGACTTTTTGCTCTGACATTTTACAACTGAGCATTGTGCTGAGTAAGTTGTATTCCCATATGTTTGCTCACCTTATGGCAATGTAGGCCTACTGGTTTTATGCTAGTGGTGCCATACAGTGTTCTGCAATAAATTGTTTTATTTCCTTTCTTTGAAATGGGATCCTCTAATAAATGACTAATGTCCTGGTTAACCTGCTAGCCCAATCAGGTGTGATGCCACAATGCATTATGCTTACCCTAACATGTGTGATGACACAATGCATCATGCTAATCCTAACAGGTGTCACGCCACAATGCATTATGCTAACCCTAACAGGTGTGATGCCATTATGCATCATGTTAATCCTAACAGGTGTGATGCCACAATCCATCTTGCTAATCCTAACAGGTGTGACGCCACAATGCACCATGCTAACCCTAACAGGTGTGATGCCACAATGTTTTATGCTAACCCTAACAGGTGTGATGCCACAATGCACTGTGCTAACCCTAACAGGTGTGATGCCACAATGCATCATGCTAATCCTAACAGGTGTGATGCCACAATGCATCATGCTAATCCTAACAGGTGTCACGCCACAATGCATTATGCTAACCCTAACAGGTGTGATGCCACAATGTTTATGCTAACCCTAACCGGTGTGATGCCAAAATGTTTATGCTAATCCTAACAGGTGTGACGCCACAATGCACCATGCTAACCCTAACAGGTGTGATGCCACGGTGCATCGTGCTAATCCTATCAGGTGTGATGCCACAATGAATTATGCCTGATAACCCTAATTGTGGCATCACACCTGCTAACCAGGTGTTACTTATTGCACCCTTTAAAGTCTGCACTGAATGAAAGGAATATTCTTATTGGTCAATAATGTGTCCTGCTAAGTCGGAATAGCTGCTTTTTTTTTAAACAGATGTGAGCAGATGTGTCAACTATAAATGTTCTCAGTACACATCATGTCAATACCATTGCCTGCTACATAAAGCAAATGATGCCTACAATAGCAACAAGAACCAACACAAACTCTAGAAGTGCAACTATGACGAAAGAATTGACTGAGGCATTTTCCAACATTTGAACAAATCTCACGCTGATATTGCCTGAGCTCACTTCTGCAGTTATGTAAATATTTTTGCTCCCTGTTTTTTTAAAGCTGGGCTCCATAGTGATTGTACTGTTCATAGAGCCTAACTTGTTACCCTCTGAAATGAAATATGAGTCTAAATAATCTCACAGTAAGACAACCTTAACATTAAAATGAGAAAGAAATTCATAAACTGTCCATGTGTCTGGAAACACTTACCATCTTCAAACACATGGGTAAAAGGGAGCAGCCAGAAATAGATTCTTGCCGCCACTGGTACCAATCATGAAAATACCCCCTTCCTTTGCTATTGACAGAACACAAACAATGTCTACAATACCACCCACAACCAGAGCAAGCACCACTACTACCCTCCAAACCTGGTAACATGAACATTGTGTTTCAGCTTTTGATCATTTTTAGATACGTTTTCACTCTGATGTTGGGAGGAGGGGAATAAAATGTAGTCTGTCTAATTTCCTGGGGTGGCAAGGTCTGTATAAACAGTCCTATTTTCTGATTAGTTTGAATATAAAATGTGTACAACAACTTCAGAAAGCTATACTCCAAATAGCTCACCAATAGTAAGATTACTAATGACATTGTGTTTTAAAAATCATGTTCAGTGTTTCCAATATCAATGCTGCCCCCCATCAATACCCATCACTGCTTGGCCCTAGTAGCACAGAATATACACTGTGTGATAAGCAATGACCCCTTCCCCAATAGCTTCATAAATCTGTGCTGCTAGGAGAATCAGCAACCACAAAATGTGATAAGGTAGAGTTGTTAGGCTTGTCTTTATACATAGACCCTGTCCACTCAGTCTGCTCACTTTGTGCTACCAGCCTGCAGTCCTCACCAATACCATGTTATTTCTACTGGAGGTTAAAGGTCAAAAGATGTAACTGCAGCAGGCTCAAATGGGTTAAAATGATAGGTTGAATATACTTTTAAACATGATGACACCATTCTGAAAATTCTTTTTGGCAAGTGTGTAGAAATTATCCCTGGAGAAGATTTTAGCATAAACTTCTGAAATACGGTATAAAACTACAAAACTTTCTGACAGATTTTGAGCACTTCCTGTGGCCAGATATTTCTTTAAGAATGAAGGTGTTCATTCCACAATTAAGTCAGATGAGGCATTTGACACCAGATAGAATCAGATCCACAGAATGCTTTTAGTGGTAATGGGGACGCTGAATTATTCTTTAAGAAATGTGGCTCTTTCAATGATCACTACAGCTGGTAATGATAAAGAGGTGATGACATATAAAAATACAAACAGTCTAAGTGTTACACCATACACTTAGATTTTACCAGCACCAAAACACTACAAATTTGACAAGACTTTAAGCAGCAAAATTGCTTTACACAGCACCATGGGCAGACTGAGAGTTGTTAATATATCATTTACAACCACTTACCTCAGGCTATACCCCTGTGGTGAGACAAAACATAGGAGTAGTATTCAAACCTAGCCCTCAACCTTTGGTCAATGGACATACCACCACAACACTGTTATTAGCTATTCCCTACAAGATACCTCGGGCACCTGTTACACTTATGATTTAACTGTTACTGCTGGTCAACTATAACTGGTTAGGATGACATGCTGGTGGTAAAGACCTGGGAAATTGATGGGCATTTAACAATATTTGAAATGTTCTTATTTTCAATTATATTCATCAGATTACTTAGGGGACTACTTAGGACAGAGATATAGACACAAGTTTTATGTAAGTGGAAAAAAATAGAAAGTGTTTACACTTTACCTATGCTGCAAATTGAGAGCTCCAACATTCTATGTTTTGAAGAATGGACAAAATTAATTCTACAAGGAAAATAAGTCCCCAAAACAGCTTCCTTTTTTTTTAGCAAGACGGGAATAGGGTGTGGTACATATAAATGCTCCAAAGGCATTTGGATGTGGACAGGTTACACAGTAGCTGCACCAGGAATGATATCAGTTCAGTGCTCGAGACAGGACCCTGGGGTTTATATCTAAAGTTGCATCAAAGAGAGAAATGAAAGGAGGGGCAGCTGTACAAGACTATACTTGTCTGGAAAGAAAGGAATAGGCACAGAAACACAAACATATCAGAGTGAAAAAAGTAAACATCAATACTGACAAAGATGGTTGGGGTGAAAATAGAAGAAGACAGAAACATATGTCTTCAGATCACTAAATGAAGAAAAATAATGTCTAGTACAGGGAAAGTGGGGAGGCAATAGTAAGAATGGTGATAAATCTAGAAGTACTAAATATAAGGTATAGGGTCAGCTCACGATTCAGAAAGAGACCATTGAGGCTGGAAGGGGCATATTTCCCATCAGGTGCCTTCTGTATTGCTACCCATGTGTTCACTTCTTCTCTACTCTTGTCTACTTAAGAGTAAGGAATGGGTCGAGCACTACCAGAAGTGTTTAAGCCATACATGAGTGCCAATTGCTTATCGATGCTAGCAAAAGGTTCTTTATTGGAGAGCAACAGGGAGAAAACATGCAGAAAAAGACATATTAAACCTACTCATAAACAACACTAGTTTGCAGACATGTACAAAAAGATCCAACCTCCAATCCATCACCCACACACTGTTCTATTTATAACCTTACTGAATCCGCTGCTAATCAAGCATTGCAATAAATATAGACACTGCTAACTGACCTTTTCAAAGCCTTCCTGACCCTCCTACCACAATCAGCATAACACAGGCACTAATTACAGCACTGATATTAGAATAAACCTGTTTAGGATTAACCTAGCTAATACTGTGGAGTGGTAGGATGAGTACTACTCAGCAGAGAGCCTGTCAATATGAATGTGTGTTTTATTAGCCATGTGGAGTGTGAAGAACTCTTTGTGTTGTCAACGAGTCAGTAAATGATGAATGAGGATGAATACAGACAAATCAGGGATCCAGTTTGATATCCACTTTATTCATTGAAGTCCACGAGGTATAGATGGTGATACAGTATAAGGTGCCCAACAGTGTCCAAGCCTAGCCCTTGAGCTGAGGGCTCTTGTCTCACGTGAGTGTGTGAGGGATGAAGTATGGAGGTAGAAAGATAGATAGACTATGAGTGAGCTGCTCCACCTACAAGTATTTATAGTAGGAGCTCATCCTAAAAATAGTATCAGGTGAGCTAAATATAGTAACTGGAGAACTTAAGTGCAGGTATGTAGGTGGATCCTAAACATAGCACTGGGGGTCACAGAGTTCAGTATGGTTCTGAATATAGCTGCTGGGAATTCCCGTTATGCTTTGAGCTGCTCATGATCAATGGGCATGTCCTCCAGCGGGAGGAGTTGGTCTAAACATAGCTACTAGGAATTCCTGGCATGCAGTGAGCTGCTCATGATTAATGGGCATATCATTCAGTGGGAGGAGGCGGGGTCACTGAGTGCAGTTGACACCGCCAGCCTTTGGTCTATGGGTGTGGCTTGGCTTGTGGGTAGACTCGGACACTGGGTTACATGGTAGAGTCAAAGGTGAAAAATAATGTGTGATATAATGCATTATATGAGTGTTAGTGAGGTACCGGTATTATTTCTCCCTCCTGCACCCACTGTGGTGTCTCCACCTGTACTCCACTTGTCTAACTAATTCCTACCTGGTTAGTTACACTGTTGTAGCAACCACAGTTCCTCCACCTCCTCACCCACTCAGTATGTACTGGTGTATTGGTGTCAATTTGTCTAAATAATTAGACAGGATCGGTTATGCCAGGTGAAAAGTTTTGCTTTAAAGCTGGGATTTTGGTAATGGACCAGAGTACCTTCGTGATAACCGTCTGTCTATGGGTTTAAGTTCATCTCCCTATGTATTCAATCGCACATCTGATTTTATCACTCGTTGTTTAAGTAGGTCAGGTCACAATAATTGTGTTAACTACTTGGATGATTTCGGCATCTGGGAGAGTACAAAGGAAAAATGTGAAGATGCTCAGAGGGCATTAATACGTATCCTCAGACAGTTAGGGTTCTATGTTAGCTTCAAGAAGTGTAGCCCTGCAGCTAAATGCACGAGATTTCTAGGTATTGACAGAGACACTGTGAACATGGAGCTCAGACTCCCCAATGATAAATTGGTGAGAGTCCAGAAAATGGTAAACAAATTTTGTGACCTTCAAAAAGCTACAAAAAATGACATTGATGAACTTGCCGGATTATTGGCACATTGTAGCAAGGTTGTCCGCGGAGGTAGGACTTTCGTAGGATTTATGATCTATCCGCCTCTATCAAGTCTCGCTATGCTAAGCTTTCTGACGGAAGCTTTCAGAGAGGATATTAAGTGGTGGAGAGACTTTCTTCCCAAGTTCAACGGCAAGGCAAAGGTTCTGTACCGCAGTGACACCATGATAAGTATGTAAACAGATGCAAGTGGAAATGGTTATGCCGCCTACCATGCAGGTGACTGGTTGGCTGCCATTTACCAAGGAAAAGACAAATCACCTATACTGGAAGCAGCTATAGGTCATAAAGTGGAAGCTCCTGAGCAGCATGTAGTGGATAACATAAATGTGTTGGAAATGATTCCTGTGGTTGATGGCTTGAAAAGGTAGGGGGACAAATGGAAAAACCGCCGTATATGCCTGATAACAGATAACACTCAAGTCCTTTATGCTGTAAGAACAGACAGAAGCAAAAACAAGCAAACAAAGGCCATGCTGTGCGAGTTCTTTTGGTTGTCAGCTGACCATAACTTCTACATTGATGTAGTATATATCAACACCAAGCACAACAAGGTTTGCAATAGTCTCAGTAGGCTCAATGAGCCTATGGCTATCAAAACTTTGGTCCATGAAATGTCTGAATCTTCTTTGTGCTGCTATGATTTGTTCTGTAGGGATGGTGACACTAGAGAAGGAAGCAGAGGTGATCATGCGCATGCATTATGCCCCATCAAGCATCCAGACCCGCTCAACACAGATAAAGAAATACATGGACTTTTGCGAGGAATTCCAATTGACACCCTTCCCATGTACCAGCAGAAGGATTGTGCTATATATATAGCATACATGGCAAGGAGTATGAAGGTGGCATCAATCAGGGACTACCTATCGGGACTAAACCATCATCTAAAACTGAATTGGTTCCCTCCAATCAATTACCAGGACTACCAGATACACATGTCCATAGAGGGAATCAAAAGGAAGCTGGGAATGGCCGTAAAAAGAGCCTCCCTCAACATATGTTAAGGATGTTCAACCATCTTATTGGAAACAAGGGTCACACTGCATTCAGAGCTGCATTACTAACTTCATTCCGGGGTCTCCTGCGCAAGCAACACATGACAGACTCAGCAGTAATGTTGTGCAGGGAACACATTCACATGACAACATGGGGTATGATGATAACAATTCGGGGCTCGAAGACCATTCAGTATGGCGATCGACTTCTCAGAGTCCCAATTGCAAAACTGAAGGACCCTCAGTTGTGTGCAGTCTACTGGACTGAGAAACACTTCAACGAAGTGATAGGGACAGACAGTTCACCAGCATTCATGTTAAGTCCCAGTGAGCCCATGTCTTATCAGGCCTGTATGGATATTCTCAAGTATGTGGCAGAACAGGAAGGGTTAAATCCAGATGACTATTCTTCACATAGCCTCCGCCAGGGAGGGACCTCCTACTTACCCTCTGTTGGAGCTACAATTGAAGAGTTAAAAACTCGTGGAGACTGGAAGTCTGATATTGTGATGATCTATATACAGCAACCGATTGAAGCAAGGATAGCTTTTGGTGTTAGAGTTGCTCAGGAGTTGGACTCGGTGCTCTCAGATCCCGTTCCACCTAAGTGACTGGCAGGTTTGGGGGTTTGGCGCTTAGCCAGCCACTAAACATTATTGGCCAAATCTAGTATATCTTGTCCTGTCTTGGATCATGTATACCATGTTTGATATATTATGTAGGGGACGTTCTAATGTGTGATATAATGCATTATATGAGTATTAGTGAGGTACCGGTATCATTTCTCCCTCCTGCACCCACTGTGGTGTCTCCACCTGTACTCCACTTGTCTAACTAATTCCTACCTGGTTAGTTACACTGTTGTAGCAACCACAGTTCCTCCACCTCCTCACCCACTCAGTATGTACTGGTGTATTGGTGTCATTTTTTTTATGTTTAGTTTGTTAATTAATATTATTAATAAAGGGCACTTAGCCAGCCACTAAACATTATTGGCCAAATCTAGTATATCTTGTCCTGTCTTGGATCATGTATACCATGTATATTATGTAGGGGACGTTCTAATATGATAAGTACAATACCTATAACAGTCTACTGACAGTGTGGCGGATATGAGGGATGATGTAGAAGTGGGTCATAATGCACTTCTATGTACATACACCTATATTTTATTGGCCAGCTGGCAATGATTTAATATCATTTATATCTATGGGTGTTTAGGAAGGATAGCAATGTAGTGCTGTAGTGATCGTGTACCACACCTTATAAAAACATTTCATACAGGTACGATCTCCATAGATTATCTTTGAACTTGTATTTTTGAGATGAATAATTATAAATCAATGCACAATAAATAATGGGTATCAAGTTTGGATGATATTTTATTTTTCTGATCATTTCCACACACAAAAAAAAACAAAAGCTAAAAAGACATTCTTTGAAAACACAATGAGAACAACATCTCAAGGACTGGGTGAAGCTTTCAACTACATCCATGAAGATAACAACCAAGCAGAAATCCATTCATTATTATGCAGCCTCTAACCAGTGTCATGATTTCCTTTATCAAATCCGATTATCACTTAGCAATTTTGAATTTTTTAGGGGTCAAGACCCAGGAGACCCTTCTTTGCCTGATAGGTTAGGTATCATAATCAGTGCAGAACAGCCTGGCTATCTGGCTGTTTCCATGTATTAGGTTTAAATGCTCCAATTCTCAGCTAGGTAAAAGTCCCAATGTTGAATGGTTAAGTTCTGAGATCTACATGAGGCAATTGAATACAGTTGACAGGCAATATGACCTGCTCAACCTCAGGTCAGAAATGATTGACGTCCTAAAGTCCTTTTTTGTGTAAATGGCCTAATCTTGTAAAGACTCAAATGGCATAGTTATCCTGCCTGATATCCAAGCCCACTTTCTGAGCACCTTCCTTGATGACCAATGAAGAATGAAGGCCCCAGGGAACGGAAGCAATACCTTTTCAATACTGGGTAGTAACCTTAGGCTGGCAGAGCTCCTGTAAGGGCTGTGACAGGCAGGTGGCAAGGAGGTGGTCATTTCTAGCCACATCTCTGTTATGGCGTCTTTAACATTGTCTTGGGACATGACCGTGAACTTTTCCAAAAGACAACAGCTTTTAAAGTCAAAGAAATGGGTCAGTGTCAGAAAAAGTGTACAAAACCCGGAAAAGCATTTTTTTTGGCCTTTAGGCAGCCATAAAATAAATTATGCCTATCCAATCTTGTCTTCCATGGTCTCATCTTATAGAGGACATTCTAGCCTCTCAGAAAAATCTCAATTTGTGTCTGTCAGGTTAAATATCTTTCAGTCAAGGAGTCCAAAAAGTACCAAAATCACTGAAATTCCTTTTTTTTTTGTAGTTTTGGTCATTTTGCACATGTCATATTGTCCACTCAAAGACTAAAAACCCATCCAAAATTGCCTGTGGTATTAGGCATATGTTAGACCAACACTATCTATGTCAGTTTAGGTGGATGTTGATTGGAAATTTTTCACTATGGTCACTCGTGTGTGGAATTTTTACTCTTTGAGGTGTCTGTGACAATAGCTCTTAGGTAAGAATAACTCTGTAAATAATAGTGATATAATGTTTCTAATACATGCCACATAAAGAACTTACAAGGGTTTGAAGTTGGTATCAAGATTTTAGCCATCGGTAAAATGGTGCCCGATCTGTGGGTCAGAATGTCAATATGGACTGGGTTTTTGTCACAGACGCCTCAACTAGATTTTATAATGTTGCTAATTTATTTAAGTATTTATTTGCTTTTCTTACATGTCATATCAACCAACACAGCCTGCTCATTAATTCCAACAAGCATTGGTAGACTCTGGGCATGCAGTGTAGCATTTTGAGTACCATTCCTCATTTAGGGGGTTTTCGTCACAGACGCCTCAAGATTTTGTTTCTGGCAAAGTTGGAATCATCTGCTGTTACCCTGTGGAAGTCTATTACTTGGGGGAGCCTTGTTTTTGTCAATTAAGTTATACTTCTGGTTGTTTATCAAAGATTTTCTTTAACAAATTTTGACAAATTTTGCCATCAAAGTGTAGGAATCCGATCAAATTTCTTTTGCAGTCCAAAGATTATACTCCCTAGTACTTGCTGATGTGGTTAGATTTGGTTAAAGTGGCCTCATTGTGATGGAAACAGTATAGCTTGATTGAATTTGTAAGCCTCTTAAACTAGGCAGATGCCTGCCATGTTGGTTTTGGGCGATATTGGATACAGGCTCATATTCGCGAGGTGTCTTTGACGAAAAAATCCTATTGAACAAAATTCTCTCTAAGGTCAAAAATGGATGAAAATGTGCAGAAATGATGTGCCCCAATTGTTTTTAGGGCATTTTCTACATGTTCTGTTGATTTTAGTCAAGAGTTGACATGTGTTATCTTGTTTTTGACACAAAATTGCCACAAATTGCTCCAGAAATTCCCACCTGTACATGATATTTGGGTATTCAATTTAATTTTCTGTGGTTAAAATGATACTTTGTACTCTTACACATCCATTGTGTGTGTTATGATTAGAATCCCATTAGTAATTTGGCCACAACAAGCACCAAAGTGCAAAAATGAGTTTTCGTCACAGACACCTCCGACAGAAATAAAATTCTGGTCCTATAATCTTGCAAAGCATCATCTATGCAATGTTTTTTCTTGGTAGACTATGATACATTATTGTTCAATGTCCTAACCTAAAATAATTACATTTCCAGCATTTTTATCTAAATTTATTGCATGTTTAGCTTTTGTCACAGATGCCTCATTTCAACATTTTCCCCCCCAAAAGATATTTAACCAGCTAATACTTTACCACAAGATGCCCCTAACCTAAGTTCATTTTGGTACAGAGCAGCTTTGCAATTGCTGAAAAAAAACCTTTTGGGGGCCCCTTTACCTGTGTAAAACTTGGATTTTTCTCAATTTTTTCCATTTCGGCAGACATTCAACATTCAAGGGTACAAAATTGGTTTCAGTTAGGCCTCTGCAGTTTCATTTCCCCAAAACTAGACATATCCTGACATAGGTGCTCTGTAGCCTGTCCACGCCCAGTTTTAACTTTTGACTCCTTCTCCAAGCACAACAAGCTCTAACCTGAGACAACCCAATCTTCATTAGCAAAAGGAGTAGGCAGCATGGTGTGCAAAGTCTTACCAAATCTCAGTCACTGACACAGCCTTAGGACGTTACCATACAGAGACTAGGGGTACAATTATGGTATTCAGCCAAGAAAATAGGGAGTAACATTAACAAGGCTAAAATCTCAGGGACATGGTACTACTTATTTTATTACACAATAATCAATAGATAATCAATAAAAAATCAATAAATTCAAGTTGAAAACAAAAATAGTACACCCGTCCCACAGTCGTCGCAGACAGCTTCAGCGAAAAAAAATATACGCCCGGACCGGAACTCGTCAAGCCTACCTCTAGCGGCTGAGCGCAATGCACTAACCACTAGACCACCGGACCACACACCTCGGCGCCCGGCTTGGCTTGATTTGAATGCGTCCCGCGTCTCATGGTTATGGCAGCAGACAGCCCGGACCGGGACTAGTCCCGCCTCCCTCTACAATCTAACCAAGCAAACACACACCGTTTCTCGCCAGTTCCTGTGGCGGAATGCATAGGGAGTCGGATTAGGGATCAGAGACTGTAGGTTCGACCCCTATCCTTGCAATAAAAAATTTTGTAGGTTTTAACATGTAACATATGACATGTAAGGATATGTAAGGTGTGCAGGTTATCCATGGATAACTGCACTAGGTGCCTGTTATCTTTGAATAACCACACACCTTACAAAAGTCATGATGCATGCATCATGGTGTGCAATAGCAACAGGTATGTGCATGGGAATATCCAGGAAAAGCACTTAGAATCACAGAAATCGTGTAATAAACAGAGTTAACCAATATATCTGGGGAACAACTGCCATGCAGTGTTTGAAGGAGAACTATTCCATCCATCTTTCCCCCTTGATGTTTGAAAACCCTTACAGTCTTTTTTCTCTGGTCCACTGCTGTGTTGATATTTTGTAACAGCATGGATTTGGAGTTATCTTTTCATTTTTTTAGACCCATGTGCTTTCAGTTTTTTTTGTCTTTGCCGATATCTGAATGGGAAGTAATGGTGATAATACTTGTATTGTATCCAATGTCATTCAATAACATACATTCAATATAATAAACCCAATATATGCACTAAATGTTACTTATGATAGCCGTGATCAATTAGATTTCAGTAGTCAATCAACTACTACCCCTTATGTAATCTGATCCAATCTACACCTACCTGCTACTTCCACCAGTGAACCCCTCCTCTTACATACACATATTCGACACTCACCTGCTTCTTCCACCAGTGAACCGCTCCTCTTACATACACATATTCTACACCCACCTGCTACTTCCACCAGTGACATCCTCCTCTTACATACACATATTCTACACTCACCTGCTACTTTCACCATTCCCTCATTTCACATTGATTGGCGGAATTAACCTCCCGTCACCCATCAAGGCTTGTTAACTGCTCCTGTCTATACCTGCCTGTGTATATACCTAACATGACATCTACCGATCCCTGAGGGTTTTTCCTATTAGCGGAAGCATTAACAACTAAGTCATCTAATAACTCACCTCGCGGGTCCCGTAGTTTGTGTTGATACATAGTGACCCCGTGATTACCCTAGGGACAGAAAGACATTAGTGGTTTGAAAACATTAGGGATGAGGAGGGATGGGTGGTCTTAGATCAGTATGGTAGCCTTAAGAGCCAAGGATAAGGGTAAACAGTGCGGTAGGGAGAGAGAGGTAGTTAAAAGTAAGGGACTCTGTAAGAGACCTGTAACACCAGATGAAATCAACCATATGGTATATATCTGTGAAAAACAATTTTTCCACCTTGTATCATTGAATGATTAGAATTAGGCAATATGTGCATTGGAGTAAAAACACACATGAGGAAAAATAAATGAGTGGATCATATGTATTGGATTGGGGTGTTGGATACGCCAATATTTAACAGCTAAGAAACTCTTGGCTTTAAAGAAATGAAAAAAAAACAAACAAACAGACTCATGATCGTTGGACTGTAAAGAGATAAAGTTAAGGTAGCGGTGTTTTGGTTTAATACGCTCTGCAATAGTTCATTCAAGGATCTATAACACGATAAAAACATAAACAAGGTTAGTCAGTTGCAACGTATTTGAGATCTGGGCATGATGAATATACAACACCATGACTTTGTGTAAAATATGTCTGAAATAAGGAACATTGTTTTACAGCAAGTTGGGACCAATAGCTGTAAGGTCAATGCATTTTATCTCCATATGTATCCCAGCAAATTGTTGTTATCTGTCGCCATCATTGGTCATCAATGGTGACTCCTTTTTGAGTGATAACTCACTGCGTCATCTTTCGCCACTGTGTGTCAGTCTCACCTGGCATGGCAATTTATCACAACAATCGCCAACATGATCTCACTCACTGCGTGAGTATGTGCCACCCCTTGTCTTCCCTCAAAAAGCATGGTGACTTATTACCAACATTGCCAACATGGATCTAACTCACTGCGTGAGTATAGGGCACTGCCTGTCAACTCTCACTCAGAATGGCGGCTTATCACAACCATTGCCAACATGGATCTGACTCACTGTGTGATTATGTGCCACTCCTAGTCAGTTCTCACTCAGAATGGCGACTTATGACCAACATCGCTGATATTCTTTTTTAAATTTACTTTATTGGGTCAAAGATCAATTTACTCGGCGATGACAAATAATCCAAATGTTAGTACATCATTCATGAGATCATATAGTCCACAATGGCGTAACAGTGTACAATTTATAGAGGTGTACAGTTTATAGAGGTATGACCATGTCCTCCATGTCACAATGTAGGTAATCAAAGCTTTATGGTATATGAAATACTTAGTATATGTAACAAAGAGTACACATTGGTTAATTAGAGTTCATAGAAACAATGTACCACGATTCTAACAGAGAGCCAAAGAAGGAAGAAAACCTCACCCCCGCTATTACTAGTGTATGGGTTGATACTTCTGGTTCTACCTTTCTTCAAAAAATTATAGAAACATTAGACACGAGGTCAAATTGAAATACATAGAAGAGGGATTTGGAGTTCATGGGAGGTATATAAAACAATCACAATGAGTAGAGTTCTTTACGATGTTAAGTACCAGTGACAAATGTAAACAGACATGATAAGGCAATAATGAATATATAATTGTATAGCGCTATGGCCCACCATAGGGAATGAGAGATGCCATATAGGTCCTGGAGTCAATCTTAAATTGCTCCAGGCTAGGGGCACCATTCCTCCCCCCAGGTAGGGCATTCCAGCAGATGGCACCATAATATCCGTGTAGTCAATATATGGTAATACAGTGGATTTGTATATTTGTAGGAATAATTTTACATCGAGAAATTTACGTAATAAACAAAGTTTGTAAGTCTTATAGGCAATGGTTTTAACCTGATTCAAGAGATGTAAATTATATTTTAATAAAGGATCGAGTGTTGAGATATTTATAACTTGGGACTACCTGTAGCAATTGGTTATTCATTTGTATATCGGCAGACAGAGTATTAAGTTTTTTTGAACTAGAGGAAAAAATCATTACCTTTGTTTTCACAATGTTTATGGAAAGCTTGTTTTATTCACACCAAGTTTCATAGTTTTCAAGTTTGCATTGTAATTGTATCTTGGCTACATTAAAGTTTGTGTGTGATGAATAGATTACCGTATCATCAGCATATAACTTTACCTTACATCCTTTTATACATTTTTTCACATCGTTAACATATATCAAAAACAGAAGAGGACCCAAAACTGAGCCCTGATGTACACCACAGACCACCCCTTCACTACCAGAGAGGATATTATTAGCATATGTAGTTTGATGTCTGTCAGATAGGTAATTTTCAAACCAATGATAATTGTCGGATTTAATACCATAATGATTTTTTTTTTTAAGTAGGACTGAGTGATCTACAGTGTCAAAGGCTTTCCTCAGGTCAATAAACAGTAGTGCTGTCTCAATAATATGGATCTCACTCCTGCGTGAGTATGCGCCACTCCCAGTCAACTCTCACTCAGAATGGCATCTTTTCACCTGCATTGCCACATGGCTCTCACTCACTGCACTAGTTTGTGTCACTCCTTGTTAATCTTCTCTCAAAATGGTGACTTATCACCACCATCACTGACATAGATGTCACTCACTGGGTGAGTGTGTGCCACTGTCATCAACTCTCACACAAAATGGTGACTTATCACCAACATTGCCAACATTGGTCTCACTCAATGCTTGAATTTGTGTGACTCCAAGTCAATGCTCTCTAAGGTTTTCATCATCTGTCACTCACTCTCACTCAGAATGGCAACTTATCACCACCATTGCCAAAGTTGTTGAGACAGCACCACTGTTCAACATGTAGCCTATCTAGGAAGTGTGGGCTTGAAGTATAAGTCCCATATGTATCAAATGTGCTTTGTTTCACACTGATTTCCATGTTATACTTCACAGATGTGCAGGGGTCGGCGAAAATGTTTAGGGAAACCGGGAGTTGAACCCGGGACCTCTCAGCCTTCAGACGTTTGCTCTACCACTGAGCTACTTCCCCGTACAACATTTTCTACCTTCCACCCACGCCTGGACTGGGGTGACACAGAGAGGGGACATGTGATTACATGATGACCGACCCTGAGAGTCAGCACATCGCGCGCGGGGAAATCACATTCTCCTACAGTTGTATCAAACAAGATTATATAGAGAAAATATCAATTGAATTTAGATAGAGGTATCTCTAAAATGAAAGTAACTATCCATAAACACCTTTTCTCTGGTTACAGGAAAAATACATAGGGAAATATCTACATGAACACCTTATCTGTGGTTAGAGGAAAGATACATATGGCAATACCTTCTCTGACAAAAATACTTTGATCTGGCAGATGTGAGGCTGCATGAATACCAATGTTGATGATCATGAGCTTTTCAAGGTGAGTGATCACCAGCGTCGCCATCACTGGTGAGTCTGAGTGATCACCACTCCTGCCATCCATGGTGAACCTGCGCTATATTGTGTCATCTAGGGAGGTGAGTGATCAACTGCATTGCCATCGCTGGTGAGTGTGAGCTATCACAATCCTCGCCAGCCATGGTGAATGTGTGCTATGGCATGGTGTGCGTTTCATCTAGTGAGACGAGTGATCACTCATGTCGCCATCTCTGGTGAATGTGGGTGATCAAGATCCTCACCATCTGTGGTGAACCTGTGCTATCATGAGGTACATGTTTCATCTAGTGAGGTGAGTGATCACCCGAGTGACCCTCCCCCATGAGTGTGAGTGATCACGATCCTTGCAATATGTGGTGAATGTGCGTTATGACGTGGTGTGTGTCTCATCTAGCGAAGTGAGTGATCACTCATGTTGCCATCCCTCGTGAGGATGAGTGATCACTCATGTCGTCATCCCCGGTGAAGATGAGTGATCACCATCCTCACCATCTGAGATGAGGCCATGTGATCACCACCATTGCTATTCCTGGTGATATTGTGCTATAGCGACGTTGTGTTCCATCTAGCGACATGTGTGAGCAACATTTTACACAGGTTGATGAGAAGTCACAACAAATTGCTGGGATGTATGAGGAATTCAGAGCTCTACAGCAGACATATTGTGCTACACAATCTCAACCGCGGGTTCCATTCTAAGATTGAATGCAAACTGAATTCTTAGGACAGTTTCCCTTTTAAGGCTCAGAGGAATATTACTAACTTAAATTGATTACTTTAGCTTAAGGCACACATACAACATTAAGCTTTTCTCCAATTGCCTAGTAAAATGATTCTGGCAGTGATTTTTATTCCATGTAATGGGCATCAGGACTTCGTGGTGAAGTTATATTGCAGAATGTACCACCCAAGCAGTCCAAGTCAGGTCTGGTGTGGTCGTAGTATGATTTGTAGCTGAATGGATGGGTGCTGCCAGGCATTCCCTGCAGCAATGGCTGGCCATGTTCACCTTAAGCACGTCCAATTCTAGCCCACACTTAAGGGCATACATGTCTAGTGATCTATTTCATACACCTGGGTGTATTCAGCTGTACCTTGGCAGTGTATTTTTGGATTGGGCAACTGCAAGAATACCTTCGGATATAGAACCACGGTGACACACACACATTACAATTTATTCTATGATGCTTCACACTGAAAAGATCTCACAAATTTCTGCTGAATGCAAAAGGTCCTGGTGCAATTTATATACATCTGAAAATAATTACATAGTCTTGTCTATATTTTCTGTGTCACCATTTTAAAAGATGCCTATTTAGACCATTCGGTAAGATGTGCCTGTTCACCTTTAAGTTAGAAGCAGCTTCCCCTGTAATTGGCGCCTATATATGCCTTATACACCTCTGGTAGTGCCGGGTCCATTCCTTACCCTTAAGTAGACAGGAGTGGGGGAGAAGTCAACCATACAGAAGGCACCTGATGGGATATACAGCCCAACTAACCTCGGCGGTCTCTTACTGAGCTATTCCTATGCATAGTATGTTTTCATTAATGCTGAATGCTGCCCATTGCATGCACAAACTTGAACCAGTAGATGCACACGTGCACTATATGACTTTCCTCCACCCAGCAAGGCTCTTTAAGTACTGAGGCCATGGACCATATATATATATATATATATATATATATATATATATATATATATATATATATATATATATATATATATAAATATATACGAAAACATGAGATCCCTCAGAGGGGTGACTCTCTAGTGGTGCAACCATTAACAACCAAGTAATCCATTAAGTCACTTCCCTGGCATGTTAATTTGTGTTGATACACAGTAACCCCATGATGAGCATAGGGACAAAGAGACACTGTTAGAGAGGTGGGGAGAGCTGTTGAATCATTACGCTCATCTTACACAGGCAAAGATATGGGTAGCAGCAGGGTGGACAGGAAATAAAATTCTCTACAAGAGACCTTTGACACCTGATGAAACCAACAGTACGATCTTATTCCTTTTGGCATTTTTGCCAAGCTGTCTACCTTTAAATGATTAATGTTGAGCAAAAAATGCACCAGAGAAACAAAACATGATGGGACATTTGACAAAAAGTGATGTTCGCACTGTCAACGATTTTCACAAAGTCAAAACATGAAAAAAGGTAAGCAGTTGCAACATCTCGAAGCATGATAAGTATGCATCATTATTAACTATTGTCTGACTGTAAGAAAAATGAAGAAAATTAGAAGAATAATGCTGGTCTACGGACCATGAAGGTTTCTACAAAAAAATTCATAAATTCAGCGTTTCATACTGCTGTTCAGCCCACTATCAAAAGCAAATACGCTGTTCAATAATTGCTGCATTTTAAGGCAATTGGCAGGCGACCATCAACATAGGAAGCTAAGTTTGGGAAAAGGCCCTGTGAAATAAAAAAAATATGCTGATGGAGGACACGCCATCTTATAAATGGCATCACTTCATTGCACTGATCTATTCTGTGGACTCAATTGATATTGATAGCACTTGATAACACTGGAATTCAGAGAGGTAGTGTACTTTCAGAAGGCAGGTATAGATATTGAAGCCCAGGGAAAGCTGTCTGCTGATTTTCTAGGCATTATAAGTTGGACCCAAATTGTAGGATGCCTTTTTAACACTGAGATCATTTCAGTCTAGAATGGACGGAATAATGTCAGCGGTGCAGCACTGCAACTGTCCCAGGCTAGATCTATGTATACGGTTGTGCTGCACACTCCTATAGCAACGTATAGGTTCTCAGGTAGCTTCTGGTGAAAAACACTAAACCAAAATTCATGACTTTTGTTTTGATACCGCTGGCAGCATCTTCTATCTGGACGATAGACAGTCTTTAGGTAAACTAAATACATGTTGATGTTTTAGCTCCCATACATCTAGATAGAGAATTATACACTTCCATGGGAGTTGCAACAGATGTTCAATGAATTCACTGATAAATCAAGGTCAAAAACTAAGGAGGAAACCATAGTATAACTTGACTAGTACTTGGCGACAAAGAGGTTCAACTGAAGAATAATGGTGCGGGGAGAGCTCATGTGGCTTGACATGTTTCTACCATTTACATTCGATTTATAAGGTAGGATTTTTAAGGGTAAAAAACTGTGCTCTTGATATCGCTCAATCTGTACCTAGATTATAGGGGTCACTCACGCTGATTATATATAGCTTTTATAGCCTTGCATGAATTTAGTACAATCAATAGTACTCGGGTACAAACAGACAGAAATGGATCTCCTAATGGCAGCTGATGTAGGACTACATTATGGCTTTTGGTCGTACTTATGCACCAATGAAGTGTTGCGGAGTCTACTTAACTGCATTTCACTGGAATGCCATGCTGATGCTCTTGGTGTATGCAGCCCCTTTAGGGACAGGATAATGCATCGGTGTACCCTTAAGGGACAGCATAATGCATGTTTGTACCCTTAAGGGACAGCATAATGCATGTTTTTCACCCTTTAGGGTCAGCATAATGCATGTTTTACCCTTTAGGGTCAGCATAATGCATTTTTACCCTCGAAGGTCAGCATAATGCATGTTTTTCACTCTTTAGGGTCAGCATAATGCATGTTTTACCCTTTAGGGTCAGCATAATGCATGTGTGTACCCTTTAGGGTCAGCATAATGCATGTTTGTACCCTTTAGGGACAGCATAATGCATGTTTGAACCCTTTAGGGACAGCATGATACGTTTTTACCCTTGAAGGTCAGCATAATGCATGTTTTTCACCCTTTAGGATCAGCATAATGCATGTTTGTACCCTTTAGGGACAGCATAATGCATGTTTGTACCCTTTAGGGACAGCATAATGCATGTTTGTACCCTTTAGGGTCAGCATAATGCATGTTTGTACCCTTTAGGGACAGCATAATGCATGTTTGTACCCTTTAGGGACAGCATAATGCATGTTTGTACCCTTTAGGGACAGCATAATGCATGTTTGTACCCTTTAGGGTCAGCATAATGCATGTTTGTACCCTTTAGAGACAGTATAATGCGTTTTTACCCTTGAAGGTCAGCATAATGCATGTTTTTCACCCTTTAGGGTCAGCATAATGCATGTTTGTACCCTTTAGGGTCAGCATAATGCATATTTGTACCCTTTAGGGACAGCATAATGCATGTTTGTACCCTTTAGGGACAGCATAATGCATGTTTGTACCCTTTAGGGACAGCATAATGCATGTTTGTACCCTTTAGGATCAGCATAATGCATGTTTGTACCCTTTAGGGACAGCATAATGCATGTTTGTACCCTTTAGGGACAGCATAATGCATGTTTGTACCCTTTAGGGACAGCATAATGCATGTTTGTACCCTTTAGGATCAGCATAATGCATGTTTTTCAACCTTTAGGGTCAGCATAATGCATGTTTGTACCCTTTAGGATCAGCATAATGCATGTTTGTACCCTTAAGGGACAGCATAATGCATGTTTGTACCCTTTAGGATCAGCATAATGCATGTTTTTCACCCTTTAGGGTCAGCATAATGCATGTTTGTACCCTTTAGGGTCAGCATAATGCATGTTTGTACCCTTTAGGGTCAGCATAATGCATGTTTGTACCCTTTAGGGTCAGCATAATGCATGTTTGTACCCTTTACGGTCAGCATAATGCATGTTTTTCACCCTTTAGGATCAGCATAATGCATGTTTTTCACCCTTTAAGGTCAGCATAATGCATGTTTGTACCCTTTAGGGTCAGCATAATGCAATTTTTGTACCCTTTAGGGACAGCATAATGCATGTTTGTAGTCCTATTGAGTTTCTTGCTAGCACTGCATTCATGCATCATGACAATAAATGGTCATTCTGCATGTACTAGCGGCCCTGAAAGTGGTATAGTCAGTGCTGAAAGTTTGTGTACTGTACTTAATACATTTGTTGTGTTTTATAAAAACGTCAATAGAGGCAGAATATGAAGTGTACTAAGTGCATCCCATTCACAGTATACCCAGCGCGCAGGGCAGTCAGGACAAAAACATAACATACTTATGTGGGTGTTGATCCTATTTTAAATAGAACTGTCAGTTTGTGCCCCCTTTTCAAAACAAGTCACGCTCTGCTTCACCATGCAACCTGCACTCACCACATTAGTCTGAAAGTGACCTGCCTTGTTTTAAAACAGAGAGAGCTGCACTATCAGGTACCTTGTGTCACACACCCTTGACTACACTATGCTGACTGACTTCTCCTGAATAGGTACCTACACGAATCACCCTTTTCTAGTACTGTAATAGCATGGCCACTTGTGAACAACACAAGTGAAAAGTTATCACCAAATGGATAGTTAATACTGGAGAAAAGGCACTTCTTAGCCAGAACTACCTTTTCTTATATACTAATAGTCCAGTAAAATTAGGCAAAATAAGTCCTGAATGTTGAATAAAATCAAAGAAAGCTGATTTTCGCAGATATAATTTGTCTATTTGTGGCATCTAAACTCTGAAAAGTCCTGGTGTTTCCGAGGCTTGGCATTTTTACACATTTTTTAGATTTGATGTGATGGGGTCAAATACCAACAGACTACAATTGGTGATTCGATCACTGAAGCAATAGAACAAGGTACTCCAGTTACATCATACCATTTGATTTGCATACAGAGATATTGATAGACATTGACAGAATATATTTTGAAGGTGACATAATTTTAATATTAATATTTTGCAGCATTATGCATCATTTATTCTTTTATTCCAAAAATAAAGTACATCTCAACATTAATGAGTATCTTTATGTTATCCAGTTAATGAGGCAATCAATCGATAGCATTGACAGATCACCTACGTGTTCTGTTTTTAAGTATGGGAGGCCATTAGTGCAAACATTTTTAAATTAGAATTTGAATTGAGGGCCATTTGTAAACAAAGTATGGGAGGTCATTAACACAAAACAAAACAGTAGACACCGTCCATATTCAAAATCAGCACATCTGTATGTCTAACAAATGGAGGAATTGTCTACCAAGTTGCCTGATGAAGAGTATGAAAATCTGACACAGGAGCGTTTCTTCATTTCTCGCCGCAGTGACAAGGTGTGGGGTTGGATATGGTCAGACATCACAATCGAGCAAGTCCTAATGAGATCCCTAAAATCCTCAGGTAGACTGACCCATGGTCGAAGTGTTGCTGAAAGTACCTTGGCAAGATGGGTTGTAACAATGCCACTTTGCCTGCATATCAGTAATGCTCTTGAGGTCTTCTGGGATGTTACATCATGTTCTTCAGAACAACATGTGGAAATGCATGATTCCCATCAAGTAAGGGACCAAAAGGAACTCTTCATTGAATGGTTACAGGCACACTCCCTATTTGCAGATAGACATGGTGACAACTTACTTGCTCTGGGTTCGGTCTTGTGGCTGATGAAACTGTGAACTGTGACGGAGCTATTGAGGTTGGTTCCATAGCCATGGCAAAGATGACTGGGAGCAACTTTCTTTGCTGAGGTTAAAGTCAACTGCAAAGACAATGTCAACCCTCTGCCATCTTGAAGAACACAATCAGGATTCGGAACGAAGAGGTTGTGGTCAATTTAAGGCAACTTTTCAATCAAATTATTTGTGTCCTCAACTCCAGTTCAGACCTGCAGGCATTTTTGCAGTATAAGTTGGCTCCACAGCCTCCATCTTTGTTTGAGGAAGTTTCAATGAGATGGCCAGTCAAGTGTACCCTATTGACTGTGCTGAAAGCACTGATTCCTGGAAAAATGACCCAGAGGCAAGTAAGTTCATAATAGATGGAGGTCATCTTCTACATAGTGTAGTTGGGCCAAGGCCAATAATATGGGGAAATATGTGAGAACTATGCTAGTTATGTTGAAAACAATTACAGCACAAACACAACAGTAGTCTTTGATGGCTATGATGGTCCAGCAACAACAAAGTCAGAAGAACAGAACCACAGGTCAGCAAAAGCATGTTCTGCAGAAATACTGTTTCAAGATGACATGCATGCAATAACCCCTTAAAAAGATTTCCTTGCAAATGCAAAGAACAAATCTCACCCCATTACTTCAGTATCCTTAAGCCAGACCAAATAAAAAATAACTTTGCATCAAGCCATTGCAGATGCTGTTGAGCTCATTGTGACAACTGCCTTTACAGAATGTGACATGTGACACACAGTAGTGGTTGTTGGTTCTGACACTGACCTACTTGTAATAATGACAGCCTGTGCAAAGCCTTCGGACAATATCTTCCTACTCCAACCTGGCAGAGGAAATGAACCAAAGCTCTATGATATTGTGGTGGTCAAGAGTCATCCTCGAGGAACATTATACATCTATCAAGAGCACCTCTATTACCCAACACCTGAGGGCGCTGGAGTTCAGTGCCACGTCACCACATGGTCATGTGGCCCTCGACTCTGGTGTATATAAGGTCTTTCTGAAGCCTTCCTCAGGGTCAGTCTAGTTGTGATGAACCATCCTGACTGATTGTTAGCGACTGCCTGGCTTCTATGTTATAGACCTATACATCTCTCTGCTGCTGCAGAGAGAATGTATATGTTATTGGCCTCTTGTAGACACAAGGAGACTGTGCTAGTTGACTAGTGTCAAGGTTATTTAGCAGTTAAAAACTACTGCTTATAAATTATTATCAAGGATGGCTGGTGCCTGTGCATCTTGACAATAAAGTTTTTACTGGAACCTGATTTAGTTGTTCTTTATTGTCTTTCAAAAGATTCAATTAGGATCGAGGGGTAGAACACTACAATTTAAAGAAAATTCAGAGAGCTGTAGGCGATCAGAAAGACATCCTCCTCCTGTTGCATCTAATATCTGGGTGTGACAACAAATCTGCACCTTTTAGAAAGGGGAAAAAAGCTGTCTTCACACGTCTACCCAAGAACAACGAGGTAAGAAAAGAGATAGTTATTTTTAACAATCCAGAAACAAGCCATCAGGAAATAACTCATGCAGGTGAAAGGTTCTTTGTGTGCTTTAAAAACATTCCTTCCGAACGTACCATCAAGTGCAAGCATGGCAGGGAAATGTACCTCTTCCTCAGGACAATGGGGTGGAAGTCTGAAAATGGGAACTTGCTCCCAGTGCCTACAGACCTTCCATCAGCACCTGATAAAATCCTGAACATGATTAGCTGCAACTGTACGAAGGAATGTCAGCGTTGGTGTGGATGTCACAAACTCGGAATACTTTGCTCAACAATGTGTGGTGAATATGCAGGGGAAGATTGCTTGAATGCTGCTCCAGCAGAACGGGACTAACATGAAAACTATCAAACAACAATCAGAAATGAAAGTTTCTTGTCTTTGGTAAAAGTGAATAAAAGTGAAGCATAAATTTTGAAATAAAATGACATTTTAGTGGATTTAATGAAGTATATGAAATTAGGTTATTGTAGCATCATATCAAATTTATCTTTCTTATATGTTATGAGGCACTTTCATGGGAGATATTATGTTTTTCAGGGTATTAGGTTAAAGTAAAGTATATTTTTTTGGGTACCAATCTGAGAGTAAGGACGAACATCGCCTAAAAAAAAGCCAAGCCTAGGACATCCAAGGACTTTAAGTATGTTCATACCAATACATAAATGAGCCAATCCTGAAATTTTCAGCTTTCCTTGAATTTATTCGACGTTAAAACCTTATTTTACTGGACTATAAACAGTTCAGGTCTATAATGAACATGACAGTAGATGGTAGAACCGTTTAGCACAGGGGCACAATGTGGCCATGGAAGCGTCACATATTTAAAAGATTCAAAGTCCAACTGTTGTGTGCTCATGAAGTAATGTGGTTTATTAATTAAGAGTTCAGCTACAACAGAGCACTCCACCATGAAAACTACCTAAAATCCTGCTTAGAAAAATGTACGATACCAAAGGGCCTCCTACTAAAAGTTGGTGCCCAGATCCCTGATCCCAACCTAGAATTCACTCAAGTGGGAAACAGCCCACCTAAACTTCAGCAAAGAACTGACTAAGATCCTTGCAGACTTCTACATCAACAGGGCTAAAACCCTAAAAAAATCAATTGAAAATACTAAAGCTAGTCTAATGATATTATGTGACCAGCAGACCTTTCTCACAATACAAAAGATCATATCAGACCTAGAAACAGCACAGATCCAGACCCTTATAGAAACCATGCTTGTATGCAAAAAAGATTTTTTTTAAAGATATTTCTATCAATAATGAGATCACTTACAGTAACCATGACAACCTATGTCACGAAAATGTATATTTTATAAATTATACCAATATCATTCTATGTACACCCTTTATGAAGAAGTATTTTAAAACAAATCACTGTAAAAAAGTTCAGTTGACAATTTATTGCAAATAACAATGTATTTACCCAGAATGCATCTGAAACCAATGACTCACGATGTACCTTTTACCTACATTTATGACATTTGATTAACCAAGGCGAAGGCACATGTCCTCATTAAAAGCCCAAAGTTGGAATCTAGTTGTGTTGTTTATACATCTTCAACTTGAAAAAAAAAAACATTATTGTTATTGTGACGCAACAATTATGTTTATTAATATTAATATGTGATATTATATCATGCAAGAATTCATTATAACCACAAAGTTGGTAAATAAGTCCAGAATAAGGATGTATAACATGTATCATGTAACATATATATGGGGTGATTTAGTGAAGGATGTTCACCAGCCTGAGGACCATTGGAATGACAAACTCAATATTACTCAATAACACTTTATTTTATTGAAAGCCCTATATCTTGGCTTACTAGAAAGGTTCATTCAAGTCACCAACTCCTAACATGTCAGATTTTATTGCCCACAGCATAATACCATAGTTTTTACCCTCATGTACGTAAAGTTTTCCAACAGATAGTCATTAAACCTATTAGAAATAATCCTATGTACATCATATTTCATGTCCATAATGTTATAATACATGTCTTTAAGTGTAGTAAAAATCAAATCCCTGTATCAAGAGCTTTTTTGTTACACCCCATCACCAAATATGGAGATTAGCGAAAGTTGTGAACATGTAGCTTAACATTCCTAACTTTAACCTCATACATTTAAAAATGAGTACATCTTCATGAAAATCAATCTCTATTATCTAGAATAGCCCTACTTACAATTAATGTTACCCTTTTGCAACAATATAACATGCAGACATTCTGGTCCAGATGTGCCTGGGTGTTTCTGAATACCAAAAAAAATGTTATGAGGAATTCAAATGATTTTTCACCTGAGCAATATTTTTAAACATTAACAATCATCTGCGTCACTATTTCCTGTACAGAACATGTTAACTTACTATTTCAAAAGCATATCTACATAATATAGGCCCATAATTGGTCATTTCCATCGCTTTGAAAAAACAAATCCCACATTTTCACGACACTTCTCTCTCTGAGCGCATTTCAAATCCTACCTGAATGCAGACCAAGGTACCCAAATATTCTTTTTCAACAAGGCACCTAAGTCTTTTAATAATTGCAAAACAGATACTCAAGATATACCATCATTTAGAACCATCAAGTTCATTTTACTATAATTTTTTTTGTGAAAAATTGAAAATGTTATGTATGTGAGGATTTCAACAGAATTTTGCAAGCCATCCCCACTGTGGTCTTACTATGCAGACTTTGGCCCTGATTTTTGTTTCAAGCATTCAGTTTCTATACATCCTAAACTAGAATAGACAATAGCTAAAGATTTTATCATTCAATTAGCCTATAAACATGTAAAAGTGAACCTCACGAACGTAACACTGTCTGGAATTTTGGTTTATGAGATCTAGCTCGTATCTGTGGCAAGCCAGTACATTTATCTATTTTCCATCAAAACCCCCCTAGCAACCCTGTTATCACAATCAATAAGAACAGTGAGGGTACTTTGTTATTATGTGTTACATACATGAGGATGCTCACAGTTCAATATTATAAGGCATGTGTGAAAGAAAGTTGAGGTAGTGACAAAGCCAAGTGATTTTTTGACAGATAGCTATAACCCAACACCAAGTGGAAAATAGGTTTATGACAGTCTAGTACTGTCTAGCTTAATAATATATATATATATATGGGAATGATGTTTATTTGGACAAAAAAGGGCATTTTTGGTGTATCGCCTAACTTCAAGCCTCCGTAACTTGTCAAATTATAGGCTGATATACATAGATTTACCCTCTGCTTGAAGCTCAAGATGTATTATATCAAATGTGACTAGAATAAGGAAGGACGGTGGTCTAAATTTCTCACTGTAACTCCTCAAATCCAAAAAGTCCATAAAATAGGCCCAAACATTGCTCAGTGAATCTGCCCTTATATATATATATATATATATATATATGAATATATATATATATATATATATACATATATATATGGAACTATATACACTCGTGTATATTTATATAATTAGCCGCGGACGGTTAGGGACTACTTGCAGCGCGCAAGGATACCAATGATGTCATAGTATGACGTCATAGTCAACAATCTCATTGGTATATAAGAGGTGGGTTCAAAGTAACCGTCAATTGGCTCGATTCACCTGGACAGGTAACACCACGCTGGGTGTTCCCTGGAAATTTTAAATTTAAAGCAGTTTTTTCTGGATTATTGCTGAGATATCGGCTCAAGCATGGGGAGAAGAACTGCTACAGGTGCGAAGAAGAAAGGTTCGGCTAGAGAGAATGAGACTGCTGACCAGACGAGGCTGGATTTGATGGAGGAAGACCTTTTGGATATAAAGAAAATGCTGCGTGACGTTATTGCTAGCCAAGGGGCCCGTAAGGACGAGATGAATCCTTTGAGCGGAGCGGACAGCGGGGTGGCGGGAGCACGTGCATCTGTATACAAACAGGATTCGAGAGACGCGAAACCAAGGCGACGGGGGCATGGCCTACAGCGGGACGTTGACAACGAAAGCGTCCATAGCAACCAAGATGGCGGCGAGTGGACCAGAGCAGGATGTAGGGGTCGTCAAACGAGATCGAAATCATCGTATACCGCTCGTCACAGGAGTCCCAGCTCGTCAAGAGGGTCGTCAATGGACTCGTCAATTCATCGCCATCACGCCAAGCAAAAAATAGGTGAGTTTGACCACGAACAATTCGTTAAAAAACGTGATAAAGTCGACACCATTGAGAAGCTTGTACTGGTCAATATCAAATTCATTATAGATTATTACAAAGACGGAGACGATGTAGAGGGCATGCTTAGACATGTTCAGATGTTAGTTGAAAAATCTGACACAAAGATTTTCACAGTTAAAGCATTGGTTGCATAGAGCCAATACTGATGGTTTAGATGCCTTTGCTATGATTGAAAATTCGGATATCCTTAGTCACTTGTCGTATGACGGGACAGTGCAAGCTCAAAGGGCTTATTCAACCAAGCCAAAAAATTCTGGTAAAGCTAGGGTCTCTACTAACTCATGTTATGCATTCAACAGGGCAGAAGGTTGCTCTAGAGACCCATGTAAATATAGGCATGTGTATAGTTCATGTTCCAAAGCAGGCCATAATAAGTTGGATTGTCAAGTTAACAAATCTGACTAGGTTTTTACAGGTGAGCAGGGTCCTATGCGTGATAGTGTGTCGATGTCAAAGTCATGTATACATGACTGTTGCTATTGGAGATCTACCTAACATCGAAGTGTATGATAGCTGTATAAATGGTGTGTGCGATTGTGTACACTATATTCATGGTAAAAGGTCCCAGATTTTACCTTGCAGAGTTGCCCCATTCTTAACCCAGAAAGGAGTTATTAATATAAATGATAAAGAGGCACTGTTCTTATGGCAAGGTTTTGTTGAGGGGTTCAGGACAGTTGACCCGGACTGCAATACTTCTTATGATTGCAGAAATTATAAGTCCATTCTTGAAGGAAACTTCTATAATGAATTTTGTAGCATATTGCGAGAGGAGTTAGAGGCGGGGCTAGTGTCCAAAGTTGAAAACAAACCTAAGTGCATCCACTCCCTGGGCGGTGTGGAGAAGGCAAATGGCAAGTTAAGGCCTATAACTGATTGCAGTATGCCGGAGAAAGTTTCTATTAATAACTATATGGACAAGACTAGTTCTACCTTCTCTTACAATAATATTGGTACGGTCACAGCTCAGTTGGATAAAAATGATTTTATGAGCGTAGTAGATTTAAAATCTGCCTATAGAACTGTTAATGTTTATGGCCCCCACACTGGTATCCAAGGATATAGGTGGGATTTTGGTCAGGGTGAAGGTTTCTATGTGAGCAACAGGTTAACCTTTGGACTCAAATGTGCCCCTTATATATTCAATAGAATATCTGATTTTATTCTGGAAGTGGCCAAGTGCTATGGTGTCAAAAGGTTGGTCAATTATCTAGATGATTTTATCATAATTGCTGATCCTTATGATGAATGTTTACGTCAAAGAAATATCCTCATAGAGTGCATGCAGCATATGGGGTTTGTGGTATCGAGGGAAAAAGTAACGGAACCTTCACAAACATGTAAATTTCTTGGTATTAATATATAGACTCTGTTAATCTGGAGTTGTCCTTGCCAGAAGATAAATTGACCAAGATGAGAAATATTTTGATGGAAAATGTTAACAAGAAATTTATTTCTAGAAAAAATCTGGAGAAGATAGGTGGTCTAATGTCCTTCTGCTCTCAGGTGGTTAAGGGTGGTAGGACCTTTAGCAGACGAATCCAAAAAGTCTACATTACTCACTGTAACTCCTCAAATCCAAAAAGTCCATAAAATAGGCCCAAACATCGCTCAGTGAATCTGCCCTTATATATATATATATATATATATATATATATATATATATATATATATATATATATATATGAATATATATATATATATATATATATATATATATATATATATTTATGATCCCAGTCAACAAAATACGTTTCAAACGTTACAGAACGTTTCCCTATGGCTCCCTAACATGGACAAATGTTTTAAAACGTTAGATACGGTTATTTGACGTTAACTGCCGTTTTTGTTTTGTTGAGTGGAATTATATTCTCAAAAGCAAAGCAAATCCGCCCAGAAAGGGCACATAACTTAACTTTTACAATATATACATATAGGTGTGAAAGCAGTCGTTCCTATCAGGATTAAAACTTAATTTTTACAATATATATTATTTAAGGTGTGAAAGCATTCTCTGAGGCCTCGGGATCCGCGCAGGTAGCTCCCCTGAGATCTAGGAAAGCCTCATCCAGCCAATCAGCAACCATGTACCATTATCTACCTACCAGTCACTATGGAAACATTGACTTCCTGTGTTTCCCCAGGGTTGGGATACACTGAAAACCTAGAAGTTCTGAAACTAGTCAGCAGTGACCACTTTAGGTGCTCAAGTTGACGATACCTAAAACTACAACTTTAGGTAGTCAAAATGCTGACTTTAAGTCATCATCCTGACGACCTGAGTCATCAATATGATGACTCTGCAGAGGCGTAGGAAGCAAATCTTCATTGGGGGGGCCCGGCGAGGGCAACGTCCGACCACCTTGAATTGTCGGCTGATACGTGATGGCGTCTATATAATGCGTATATAGAATTCATATAGAAAAGTAACTTTTGGTAAATTTTGGATCTGACTTTAGGCTCAGACCCCCATTTTCCCTATGACATCACCATAATAATCTAATTTGAGATGTAAAGTTTTAGCTTCTTTTCCTTTGTGTTTATGAGTTCTTGGAAAATATTGGGGGGGCCCAGACATACTCAGGCCCCACCTCCTTCATGATTGGGGGGGCCCAGGCCCCCCTGGCCCCCCCTTTTCCTACGCCCCTGCTCTGTACTGTCAGTATTGTTATCCTGATGACTCAGGTCGTCAGGATGACAACCTAAAGTCGTCATTTTGACTACCTAAAGCTGTAGTTTTAGGTATCGTCAACTTGAGGACCTAAAGTGGTCACCGCTGACTAGTTTCGGATCTTCCATGTTTTCAGTGTATAAACCCTGGTGCAGCCATTGGTAGTTACCACCCTCAAGACTCCGTGCATGGTGCTCTGTGCAGGTGACCTCTTATTCTGCATTTTTAACGTACAATAAATCACCATGTAACTTTCACCATATATACTCCATCTCCGACTATGTCAACCATGTAGGCTTGGGTCCCAGTGTTATATGAATTGAGCCATAGTAAGTCTGTACCACTGTCTACGACGAGAAGCTGGTAGTGGTTTGCAAGATATCCTTTTTTTTCTCTGACCTTCTCAGACCCAAGACCCCCGTAGATAAAATTGTGTGAAGGGCACAAATGCCTCCACAGATCTTGACCCCCACGTTCTGGGAGGCCATTCTAGTATGACCAGTGAAGAATGCCCTCCCCAGGATATTGAAGCAATGCTTTACAAAGCCACGGTTGTAGCCTCAGGCTCACATAGCTACATGTTCTCTTTGCAAGGTGTGAAAGGCACGCGGCAGGGAGGAGGTCAGCTTATTCCACACCTTTAGAAGAGTCTATGCCTTTGACAAGTCTAGCTAAAAGGGGCTTTACTGGGGAATGTTTCACATATATACTGAAGTTTGCCTGTGTAGTGGGTATAACAGATGGCGTAAAACTGTGTCAAAACGTACTTGTCTTGATACACATCTATTGGTGATCGCGGAATCTTATTTTGAGATATATACACAAAGTGGATGAAAAATTGTGGGTGTCAAGTCTTGATGATCATTTTTTTCTGAAAGTTTCCAAATCAAAATACAATTTTGAAAAATAAACCTAAGCTTGCTCAACAGAAAATTAAAATGACAATAATATTTCAAGGACCTAATGACACTTTAAACATGCTCCATGAGGATAACATGGACAAGTGATCAAATGGAAATGTAATCATGATTGTGGGGCACCCACAATTGCCATTATTTTGATAAAACTAATCAAATCATCGATTCTGTAGGATTTGTGGTCAAGATCCGGCAGCCCTGATAAGAGGGCAAGGATTTCTTGGCCTGATAGGATTTGAACAAAATTGTGGACCTACTTAAAGTTGATCAGTGGCTGATTATTGTCAAAAAGAAGTTCCCATATGAGAGAAAAGTAATAACACTGCATGGCAGAGAACTACTAATTTAATCCATTTTCTTATAACTTAATATGTGCTTAACTCTTTTTGTTTGCTATGGCCTATTTGTGTAAAGACTCAAATGACAGAGCTCTCCTGCCTGATATGTTAACTGGCCTTTTGATCGCCCTCCTATATGACAAATGAAGAATGCAGTCCCCTTGGGATTGAAGTAAAAGGCTTCCTAAGCCTGGGTTGTAGCCTCCAGCTGACTTTGCCACTGCAAGGTATGTCTGTGTATGGTGTGACAGGAGTGTGGCAGGAGGTGCTCTATTCCATCTGACTCTTCTGTGGTAGACCTCTACAACTATGACAGTTCCAGCTAAATGCGGTTTTTACTGGGGACTGTTTCAGAAGATGCAGCTATAAAAACCAAGAGAGAAAAACCACTTATCTTTATATATATATATATATATATATATATATATATATATATATATATATATATATATTAATTTTGAAATTATTCGAGACTTACCTGTAAGTTGAGGTATAATTAAGATTATACCGAGGGAACCTAGCGGTTCAGGGAATATACGAGAGGTGGATTCGTGCATGCGCAGTCAGTCCTTAAGAGCCTGTTGGGGGATGAAAGCCTACAATTGATAAAATAAATATACTGGGATGTGTAAGCCATATCCCCTTGATTATATTCATTATTATAGATAATGTCTACTTTACGAGCGTACGAGTAAGTTGAGGGAGGGTGGGTAGGGCGTATATTCCCTGAACCGCTAGGTTCCCTTGGTATAATCTTAATTATACCTCAACTTACAGGTAAGTCTCGAATAATTTCAAAATTATCCCTCGGAAACCTTAAACGTTTCCGGTAACCTACGAGAGTTTCAGAGCAATTGAATCCCCCAACAGAAAACCAAACACAATCTTTTTCGTATCCAATCTATGTTTAACAGAAGGTGTAGCTTGAAATAAGAGGTATATGCAGTCTCTAGAAACAGTCACTGCTTGAGGAGCGCATTTCCCCCTACCACGTCCTCGATTGGTTTGTGGTAGTACTTCGCGAAAGACTCTGCCTGCCTCCAACCCGGTGTTGAGGTTTCCTCCCACTTTAAGGATGCCTGAGGCCCCTCGGGTGGAGTGTAGCGTGTATTGGTTGACATCAATGCTAGCCTTTTTAAGCACGACCATGACCCAACGGCTAAGTGTATCGCAGGAGATGCCGCGGTGGGGCGAGACGAAGCTGACCAAGAGGTTTTCTCTCTCTTCCTTTTGTTTTGGGTGCGTTTCAGGTACTCTTCTAGGCACCTAACAACGCACACCCTCGGGTTCTGGTTGAACTTCCTCAGGACTATCGTGTTGAGAGGGTCCCCCAACCTGTTAGACTTTAGGAGTCTTGTCATTTTGAATACCACCTTGTCTCCCATTTTCAAACCTTGGATGAAAAGGTTGACAATGGTCTGGCCTCTTTGTGATGTGACTAAGAGGAGCAAAGTGGCCAGTTTCATGGAGAGCTCCCTGAGTGCGGTGGTGCCATTGTCCCAGGTCTGCAGGAGGTCTAGAACCCTCCTCACATCCCAGAACTCCTGGTATCTAGGGGCCGGTGGGTTCATCTCATAAGCCCCCTTCAGAAGCAGCTTTACGTAGGGGTGCTGGCCCACTGTTTGGCCTTGGAAGTCGCCCAGAATGGCCGATAGTGCACAACGAGCAGCGTTTAGCGCGGTGTATCCATTTTTGTCTTTGGCCAATTTCGCCAGGAACTTGCACACTCGTTGGATCGACGGTTGGAGGATTTGCGTGTCAGTGTCTGCACAGAAGGCGTACCACTTACGAAGGTATGTGTTGTACGTCGTCCATGTGGCAGGCCTACGGGCTTGCATGATGAGTTCAATGGCGTGGCCGTCAAATCCCTGGCGAGATAGTTCTGCTTTCAGAATGTCCGAAATGCCAGGAGTGGGGTCGCCGACAGTCGTTCTTGTTGGCCGGCTTCCCCGGATGACAAAGGTTGCCCTTGGCCTTCCTGAACCTGAGCATCCGCCACCCAGACCGCTGTAGTCCGCCGTACCAGGGCTGTCCCGGCCAGTCTGGTGTTATCAGGATAGCCCTCACCTGCTCCAGCCGGATCCGCTGTATCACGGGCCCCAAGAGGCTGAAAGGAGGAAAAATGTACATATAGTTATTCCTCCAAGTTATTGACATAGCGTCAATTTCCCAGGCGCCCGGTTGAGGCCCCCAAGAAACAAAAGTTTCCAACTTTTTGTTTGCTCGAGAAGCGAAGAGATCTATCTCAGGCTTGATAAAAATATTACACACATTTTTAAAAATCTTTTCACTTAGTTCCCACTCTAGGTCATGCGAGAAGTGTCTAGACAGGTAGTCAGCCAGAACGTTATCCTTCCCCGGGATGTGGTTTATTGTTAGCCAAATGTCCCGTTCTTCACACCATTCCCAAATTTCTTTGGCTATCTCATTGCATGGTTCAGACTTAACCCCACCCATTTTCCTGACATAAGCCAGTGATGTAGTGTTGTCAGTCCTGATTTTCACATTGACCCCGTTCTCTGTGACTAGTGCATCGAGGCCTAATTTTATGGCTGTTAGCTCATGAATGTTACTGTGGAGGTCTACCTCCTCCTCCTTCCAAATACCTTTGGTGGAAGTGGCGCCCCTGTGGGCGCCCCACCCTGTACCAGAGGCATCTGTTATGATTTCAAAATCTGCCCCCTCATTTCGAATGCGCTTGGAAGCTGTGGGGAGGTGTTCCAGCCACCAACTGATATCCTCTAAGCCTTCCTCACCAATAACCATGGGTGAGTCGAAGTTTCCCTTGTGCCTTTCCAGAGCAAGGTTCTTTTCTCTTTCTAGGCCCTTAATATGTGCCGGGCCATATTGGACCCCCGGCGAGAGAGAAGTCATGAGGCCCACAATCCCTGCTATGTCCCTGATGGTGTAGGGGTCATCGGTATTGGCTAGGTTCCAGATAGCCATGTTGAATTTTTCAACCTTCTCTTTAGTGGGCCGGACTGTCATAGTGACGGAGTCTAGGTGGAACCTTAAGAAAATTATATTTTGCGTAAGTGCAAAAACTGATTTTCCTGTATGAACTACGAACCACAACCTATCTAGTTCTTGGGCTAGTTTGTGGGTCGTCTCCCTGCATTGTGCCTCTGTCTCCCCCAGTACGAAGGAATCATCTATGTACTGGAAACACTCATGCCCCATCTCCCTGAGATTGGAGAACACTTGGGTAAGAATCTTAGTGAATATGCGAGGGGCACAAGCTAGCCCATTGGGCATAGCTTGGAATTCATAGAGGTTATCTTTCCAAAGGAATCTAAGGAATTTTCAATCTTCTTCTCTGACTGATACAGAGTAATAAGCGTCTTTAAGGTCAATGGACGACATGTAACAGCTGGGTCTCAGCATCTGTATCGCTGTATTCAGGCTGGTCATTTTAAAATGTTCATACTGAACCGATTTGTTCATTTTCGAGAGATCTAAAATTAGTCTAAAGTCACCATTTGGTTTTGGCCTGACAAAGACATTTGAGATGAATTGAACCTGTGTCAGTTCGACCATTTTTACTACCCCTTTGTCTAGCAGTTTGGCTATTTCTTTGTCGACATGGACCTCCTTATCAGGGCCTAAGACATAAGGGAAGGGCGTTCTGTCCTGACAGGGTACGAGGTCTTCGAACGGTATGGAAATCCCTTTCACCATGCCCAGTACCCAGGGGTCTCTAGTTATTCCCATCCACTGGCTGACATATCTAGATATGCTCCCAGCTACAAAGGTTTTAGCAGTGTGAACAAACATAAGGGGACTTGCCTGCTCCTCCAAGGGCCCTATTTCTGAAAACCCGGCTTCTTTCCGGCTGCTGCAGCGGGTCGGGCCGGGGGCCGAGGGTTGCGCGGGGCACTGAACCGTGGTGCCGTGTTGTAGCCCATCTGCGGGAAGACTACGGGCATTCGGGGGAAATTCATCCCCTGCATGCCCATGGCGTTGTTAGGCCGTTTAGGTGGGTACGGCCTTTGTTGCTGTGGCTTCGCAGCGGGTTTGGCCTTCCCGGGGGCGGTCTTTGGCTGGGACTTTTCCAGCTTCTCCGCCATCTTATGGGCTGCATCCACTTACTTGATGGCCTCTTCAAGGTTACCACCGTGCAGGTATTTAGGATCGTTGCCTGCCTTCTTTAGGAGGTGTTCCCCATACTTGGGCATGATGACGGGCTTGAGGAGAGCCTTTCGGCGAGCCGTAATAGCGTTGATCATGCTGACGATCAGCTGCAAGCCATCTATGAATGACTCTCCGCAGTCATCCAACTTAGAGTCTGACGATCCTCGAGAGGGCCACAGTTCGATGACTGGCTGGAAAGCTAGCATCGCTTTCACCAGAGGCATCTGGAGCTATTTCAGTGCTTCGTCCCTCTTGAGGTATTCAGCACTGCCCGGCCTGTTCAGCAGTGCCTGCAGTGCAGGTTCCAGGTCAGGTGCTACTAGCTTGGCCCCGTTGTCTGGCTGCGGATACGACCCGTGGACGAGGTCGAGGTCCGCCCGTGTCCTCTTCTCTGAGAAGAGCAACCCCAGGAAGTCACTCACTAGTGGCGAGAGGTCCTTCCCTTTCTTGGATTTCTCCTTCTCCTTGACAATCCTTTCCGTCATCAGGTCATGGAGCTTGCCCAGTGGCAGCGTGTTGGAAGCTGCTGGTTCCGGCTCCGACTCTTCAGCCGCGTCTTCCTCTTCCTGGGTCGTGGCCTGAGCCTGACCCTGCATCATCTGCATCATCATTGATGACAGCATCTGGCCCATGAACATACCAGAGTTGGGACCCTGAAACATGGCCGAGAGGTCGAACGGTGTCGCCGTGTTACTCCCAGCCCCGACACCGTGAGTGTCAGTGGTGTCGGTGCTAGGGTTGGTCGTCACCGGCGTTGCGGTGGCGGCGTCACCATCGGTGGAGCTTGTGTCACTCATAGCGTAGCTACGGGTAGCACGTCTACCAGTCTTCCTTCCACTCATTTTCTGTAAACAAGCAGAGAAAGCTCTATCAGTAAATTTAAGAAACCTAAATAAGTTTCCTAATATATATATATATAGATATAATAATAACTGCGCCGCCAGCAGGATTCGAACCCACGACGCCTTGATGTGCGCCGATGGTGGGGTTCAAACCTGCGTTTTCCGACAGCGAAAGGCGTCCGTGCGCCTAACTGCGCCACCAGCAGGATTCGAACCCACGACGTCTTGATGTACACTAGCGCCCCCGCCAAAAGACGCCGACGGGAGGAACTATTCCAGCGCCTTAACCTGCTCGGCCACGGCGGCGAGGGTCTGGCCCGGCCGTGCATGAGGGGTGTCACTCCAGCTCAGGTCATCGGGGGACGAGGTAAACTGAGCGATTTCTGAGCGATTGTGAGTGATTTAGAGGCTATTAGGGCGAATAACTCGTCCTAGACTGATCTGTGAGCTGCCGGGGGGCAGCAAATCGATCATTAAGGCTCTAATAAGTGTAAAACTGGACAGTTTGGCACAACGGGGTGCAGGTTAGTCCAGAGCTGGGGCAGCCCAGCTAGAAGGACGCCACCGTGACCTAGTTCCCGGCGTCGATCTGGGCACGAGGGGAGGCAGAACAAAAACTTAAAGAAGAAGACTTTTCAACAAAGTCGAAACGTTGATTACCACATACCCCACGATTGATTCTACAAATCCATTGTTGTAACAACTGTTAATAAATGCCACCTGAAATTAAATTTGACTGTGTCTGGTATTATGTGTATTCTCCTCCTGCAAGTATAAAAACTTAAATAATTCAGAATCTGCTGAACATCCGAGGTTCCGGGGGGAACCAAGGGCTGCAGAATACTTTTATACAGGTTCCCTGAAACAGGGAGTGCTAGATAATAAGAAGAACTGTACTTACCAGGCTAAAAACAGTGGTGAACTGTAAGAACTGACTGTTGTTGTTGCCGCGTTTTCCTGAACTGACTGCGCATGCGCGAATCCACCTCTCGTAGGTTACCGGAAACGCTTAAGGTTTCCGAGGGATAACTGTTCATTGTCTCTAGTAGACCTACTGGACAGAATAATTACAATTAGCCTGACATATAATACTTGTACTGCATAGTCAGTACCTGCGTAGAGGCCATATCGCATGTACCATCAGTAACGTTCCCTATTCATTAACCTCTCAAAGAATGATCTCAGCTCATCTATGCATCATCATATACCACTGGAATCACATAAACAATGACAAAAGAGATTGTACTACCTATCTAGAATTATTTGAACATATACAAGACCCATCTTGGGTGTCCAATATTACTTTGAAAAGTAAAAATCACAAAATTTCTACACTTCTCGCAATGCGTGCATGCCATATGGTACAGAAAAATACCTTTAAATATAGGTTTTCAGTTTCAAATACACCTCATGATGTGCCAGCCATGTCAATCAGGTGTCAAAAGGCAACCATTAAGTTGGTAATGTGAAGGTTCAGTAACCAAAAGGTACTGCTTCTGTACCTATTCAAATGATGACATTCGGAAATAGATTTTCTTTGACAATGTCCATTTGACCCAGTGGAGAGACATGCACTGATAAATACTGTTAGTAATATAGTATGTATCGGAACGGGACTACAGCTAATCTAAGGATATTACTCTGATTGGCTGCATCCCCAGTGAGTAATATCCTTAGATAAGCTATAGTCGCGTTCCGATACATACTATACTACTACTGTTTCACATTGTATATAAGGGCTCAGGATACATGTGTAAAATTCATGTTACTTATAAATAGGACCAAAGTTTGGGTAGCCCTTATATTTGGGTAAAATTATATTAAGATTCACTTAATGTGCCTAAAAAGGCCCCTTAAAGGTGGAACATAAACCCATGGTGCATCTGATTCACAAGGTTACCTTATACATTATGTTAATGCCATCAATATACTCCACTGCAAAACACTTTTCCTAAAATGAGACACTCAGCATTGATGGTTTTGATGACAGACGCAACTGCGCCGTTCATTAATGGATCACATTTTGGTGTTTTCTTCCAATGAGCCTAATTGTGGTGGTCAATAGGTCAGCTTGGGTGATTGTCTTTTTCTGAGCATTCACCCCATTTCCATGAGAAAATAGAGACAATTTGACAAAAAGGAACAGCTCTCTCATTGTCAAAGCAAACTAAAAACACCCAAACACAATCACAACATCCTTTTTAACCAATAAAACAATCAGGCTGCACCATGAAGAAATGAGCAAGTGATTAACCAGAAATGCAATCTTAATTGTTCCATATGATAAGTAATGCTCATTTTCAATAAACATCATGAAACAAGTGAATAGGTTATAATTAGGTAAAGTATTCAAATTTTAATTCATATGAACTGCGCTCTTACAATCAATGCAAAAAAATACCAAAATGGGGCAAGGAAGTGATATGCTATTGAAGATAATCCTAAATAAAACACATCTTTGCATTTATGTCCATATAACTGTCAATATAACTTTATAAATCCTCCACTCAAATGATATTTTGACTTATAACTTTACTCAATCAGTTGTTAATCAATACCTACATATATACCAACATGAAACACACTGGTTTTAGCACAAGGCACAGAATATAGATTAAAACCCTTTGAGGACAAAATGTTGTTGCCCATCAGTTGTGATGGTGCATCAATCAATCAGTCAGGGATATGATGTACTACTGCATCATTGGCCCTTAAAAACTTTTAAACTGTTTGCTACTCTAGGATTGTTGGATGGCTGAGTAACGCCCCACATGGAGCCAATCAAGATAAATGTGTGTTTTATTGGCCCCCTCCCCTGGAACTGATTTCGATGAGGAATGATTTGAGCGGTTGATGGCTAGAGACTATGGGACTTTGTATGTGGGAGCTACAGTGTGCAATCCTGCCTTTTGATATTATGTCGTTTTCTGAAAGTTTGTGATTATTTCATTGCCCACCTGAAATGAGGGATTGTTTGTAGGTGTGTATAGGCATACTTCAAAATGGGGGTGTGTAAAACCACAGTGAAGATTACTATGAGATAAAGATGACCCACCGTGACCTGCTTCCAATAACATTATGGGCTGATGAACTGATGAGCCTGGATAATCATTGTGTTTTTCAATGAGCATTTTCAGATGAAAACTAGAATAACAATCAGGAAAGGATGAGTTAACTTTAAACAATGCAATAATTTCAACACTTACAGCACCTAATGAAACATTCAACTTGGACTGTGGAGATAAAGTGAACAAATAAACAACATAACTGTTATCATGATTGTGCTGCCTACCCAAGTGATCAAATCAAATTCAATTTTCAATTATCAAATCCTTGCATGTGTATTTTTGGTCAAGAGCACACAGCTCCTCTCCACCTGTCCACACATGAGGAGAAGTATTTATCCATCTGATTAAAATTTAAATGGGGTCACCAACCTCATCAAATCTTGTCTCGGCTTATTATTTCAGTAATGTCACCTGAAACTTTCTTTATATTGCATACTGCATGACGTGATTCAGGGGAAATAATCATTTTAAAAGAAGAGGTTTAGTGAGTAAGCTCTTTGAAGACATTAGGGCTTTCTAAGGTTGTGTATGATGTGGTATTATTTGGGGTACATAGGAGGGAGATGTTTGAAGGCTGGACCTGCTAGACCTAAATTCTGCTGGTGCCCATTATGTTGAAGGGGCCGGCATCGTTGTGTATATATTAGTGCGGCTCATCTGAGAGATGTGCTCGTGTGGTGCTAGTTCCTTCTATGCCAACCAGGTGTCGCTTCGCGATACCCGTTTGGTACAAGAGGGGGCAGCACCACACCTCGCATCCAGCTCCTACTAAGGAGCTGGACGATCCGCAGAAGGGGACTGGACTTTGTCTAGTCCAGACATATAGTAGACTTCTCAATAAAAGCCACCCGAACAGGTGTGAAGTCTAAAAGGCTTTGCCCATCCCAAACTTCTCATCTGGTGTGATACTTCTAGTATTAAGCGAGCCTAAGAGCCACCCAACATAAAGACATAAAACGAACCGATACAATATAAATAGTGCCGCCTGCAATAGTCAACATGTTTCCATTTTAAATTAAATCCATGCAATTGTATCAATTATTCCTTCCCTCTGCTTTGCAACCAATAATCCCCCAGGCCCTCTCCATCTATTAGCAGAAGGATTTATGCCCCTGATTAAACTTGAACGAGGTCATGAACATTATGGCAGTAATGTATCCCAATATGTTTACATCATGAGAATGAAACACATAATATTATAAAGGGGGAAATATAACCACTATTTTGTATAGAGAAAAACTCCAGATTTCCAGGTATATTTCAGACTACCCAAAATGATTTTCTGATTGTGTCTAGCTTTAAACTCAAACAGATGTGAGCTACATGCTTGAAGTCATTGGCTGTATATGAAGGTTCCCAATCCACATTATATCGTAAATATTACTGCCTGCTACAGAGCACAAATAATGCCTACAATAGCACCAAGAACCAACGCAACCAGCGCGACTACCCTGCTGGTAGAAGCATAAGCCTTGGCCATTTCTAAAATTTGAACATTTATATCACAACATACTGATGTTGCCTCAGTAAACTTCCACAGTTATGTAAATATTTTGCCCCTTTGACTTTTTTTCAGCTGGGCTATGTAGTGGATGTGCTGTTTGTAGTGCCTAATATGTCACCCTCTGAAATAATAAAGTTTAGGAATTCCAGAGGAATTCAGTTTACATCCTTGTGTCGCTTACTTAGCAGCAGATTAAGAACCATTAGACATTTAAGTTTAATCCGGTTAGATAGAACCAAAGGCTGCCAACACTCCTGCTCCTCAGGCTGAGGCCAACAAGCCTCGTAAATCCCCCAGATGCTAACTCTGTGCAGAATTGCTCACTTAGTGAACCCAGCTACAATATTGAGGACTGTTTGGTAATCACTCTTACATTCAGAAATTTACACTGGGAACAGAGCGGAACAATTTAACAAAACGAGCATGGTAGAAGCATAATCTGCTAATGCTCATAGTTTCAATGATTTGTTGAATACAAATTCAATAACTAAGGACTAGCCTGTTAAATGACATAAGACGTGCATGAAATAGCTTTGCACTAAGTGTGGTATTTTTAGCCCTGTGTCAGTATAAGCCCTTTGGGGGACTTGTGAAGAATGCAGTTCCGTAGAGGATTTAGCTGGCACATTTCTAAGCCCCTACCGTAGCCATAGACTGACTTTGCAACTGTAAGGGTCGGCTTTGTACTGTGTGACAGGGGTGTGGCAGGAGGTGGTCAGTTCTGTCCACCCTATCTGTGTCAGATTTCTACTGCTTTGACAGCTCCAGCCAAATAGGCATTCACTGTGGACTGGGGACTGTTACAGAAGATTTGGTGACAGCTATCAAAATCAAGACAACATATTTTGCACTCAGTATAATTCTTAATTCACATCAAACATTCTACTTTGCATTTCCATACAAACACCAATTGCCTTCTTAGTCATAAATTTCTTTATAAACATAAAATACAAAAAACTTTTGATTTCAGAAATGTATAAATCTTCAGTGTGAAACACCAACCTTGCTTCTGCGATGCCCTGAGAGATCGCCTGTAAGTACTATTCTGAATAAAGATCTCTTCACCTTAGTCCTATCACTTTTTTGTGAACCTTTACATAACGATGAATGTAGTTATCTTAATATGACCTACGTCAATGTAATATGTTTAGGTTAGTTTTCCTCCATCGCATTATAAACGCAATACCACAGTGAACTATAGGGCAAAGACTTGATTTACAATATACGCAGGAACTAACTTTTTTTTATAAATTCTATTTCTGTGTTGCATGCTGGACTTTAACAGGGTGCAACAAGGATAGCAAAAATAGAAGAGTAGAGGAAAAGAAGCTACTCCACACGCATGTACTGTAACACATGTTGTACAAGCACAGTGGTGGTATATATGTGAGGATTAGGCACTGGAAGCTTTATATGTGGGAATGGACGGGCAGGGTGTAGTGAACAAGTAATCAATGCCTAACGTGTGACAAGTCATATGTATGATTCATTCATTATTGACTAATACATGTGACGAGTCACAGAAACAGTGTTGATAAAAGAGGTTTAATGAACCGAGCACCATTTTAGCCAGTTTTATCAATCAGTGAAAACATTAACAGATATGTTTTATGTGTGTTTTTTCTTAGTATTTTCATGGAAATTATCCCACAAGTGAAGCAATTTAGGCTTCAAAAGGCATAAATGCACTATGCTACATTATGGGGTCTTGAAAATCTTGGCCGCTTAGACTTCAGAAAATAGCAACAGCAGGTCCCAAGAGTATTTCGGACCTTTCCGTTATCTTGCGACCCATGTTGAAGCTAAACATAATGAATGAGTCAAACATATTATGAAATCATCTGAAAGAGACACTTCTTTATGAAGATTTAGTTGGAGTTCCTAAGCCTAATTATGTCTGATACAATAAAGGAAATAAGTGTTCAGATAATCATGCTCATGCCTGACCTGACACTCTTCATGGTGGTGCAGTGAGATTACAAAACTGTCTTCATCTTAAGATTCATTTAAATGTGTCACTGAAAGAAAAACACTTTCAGGGATACTTGTCTAAATGAGAACCTCAATAACAGCAGATGTACGCAGTATAGGTTGGGTAGACATACATGTTTGCCACTCTTATATCTCAGGGTTTGTAAGGAAGGCACTAAGAAGTTCAATTTCCAAATCCAGACAATGGTCTGAAAAAAAGGGTTCAGTTTCAATATTTCACCCTTATAATAATCTCTCTCCTCTTTCCATTGCTCGCTTGCTTCTTAGTGCTTGCTCCTAGTCTCCTTTAGATGGATAAAACTGTGGCATTGACAAGGGCACCTAAGACAGCCCACAGGCAAATCATTCGGTAATCATAGGTTTACCTGATCCATACTGGTACCCAGTGTTAAACCTTACTCCTTCTACTATAGTCATCTTAGACTCAGATCTCTCTGTGCTAACCAGTAATCCATACTCAGATCTCTCAGTGCTAACCAGTAATCCATACTCAGGAGGTCATTTCTTAACACACTACGAGTGCTGTCCTTCAAATCGTAGTGCTATGTCTTATAATATTGCCATTACAGTATCACACACTAGTAGTCACTAATGCCTGCAACACTACGACTGCCCTACCAAACCTTATGTAATATATGCATAGCTGCTAATCGTACTGAGCAGTCGTAGGGCAGTACCTACAATCACCTGGCATATTCCTTGCAGTCTCAAATCCTAGTGACCGTGTGTGGTCGTAGTATGTTAAGAAATGGCCTCCTGATCTCTCCGTGCTAACCAGTAATCCATGCTCAGATATCTCCGTGCTAACCAGTAATCCATGCTCAGATCTCTCCGTGCTAACCAGTTATCCATACTCAAATCTCTGTGTGCTAACCAGTAATCCATGCTCAGATCTCTCCGTGCTAACCAGTAATCCATGCTCAGATCTCTCCGTGCTAACCAGTAATCCATGCTCAGATCTCTCCGTGCTAACCAGTAACCCATGCTCAGATCTCTCTGTGCTAACCAGTAATCCATGCTCAGATCTCTCTGTGCTAACCAGTAATCCATACTCATATCTCTAAAGTGCTAACCAGTAATCCATACTCTGATCTCTCCGTGCTAACCAGTAATCCATGCTCAGATCTCTCCATGCTAACCAGTAATCCATGTTCAGATCTCTCCGTGCTTACCAGTAATCCATACTCAGATCTCTCTGTGCTAACCAATAATCCATGCTAAGATCTCTCCGTGATTACCAATGATCCATGCTCAGATCTCTCCGTGCTAACCAGTAATCCATGCTCAGATCCCTATGTGCTAACCAGTAATCCATGCTCATATTTCTCTGTGCTAACCAGTAATCCATTCTCTGATCTCTCCGTGTTAACCAGTCATCCCTGCTCAGATCTCTCTGTGCTAACCAGTAATCCATGCTCAGAGATCTCATGCTAACCAGTAATCCATGCTCAGATCTCTCCGTGCTAACCAGTAATCCATGCTCATATCTCTCCATGCTAACCAGTAATTCATACTCTGGAGGCCATTTCTCAATGTACTACGACTGCACACAGCCACTACAATTTAAAAATGCCAAGAATAAGCCAGGCTATCGTAGGAACTGCCCTACGACTGCTCACTACGATTAGCAGCTATGCAGTAATTACATAAGGTTTAGTAGGGCAGTTGTACTGGTGCAGACATTAGGGACTACTAGTTCATGGTGCTGTTAAGGCCAAATTATTAGGTTCTCACTACGATTTTAAGAACAGCAGTCGTAGTGTGTTAAGAAATGGCCTCCAGATCTCTCCGTGCTAAACAGTAATCCATACTCATATCTCTCTGTGCTAACCAATAATCCATACTCTGATCTCTCCATGCTAACCTGTAATCCATGCTCAGATCTCCCCATGCTTACCAGTAATCCATGCTCAGATCTCTCCGTGCTAGCCAGTAATCCATACTTTGATCTCTCTGTGCTAACCAGTAATCCATTCTCAGATGTCTCTGTGATAATTTGTAATTTTTACTCGGGTCTCTCATTGCTAACCAGTAATCCATGTTCAGAACTCTCTGTGCTAACCAGTAATCCATACTCAGATCTCTCCTTGCTAACCAGTAATCCATGCTAGGATCTATGCATGCTAACCAGTTATCCATACTCAGACCTCTCCGTGCTAACCAGTTGTCCATACTCAGATCTCTTTGTGCTTACCAGTTATCTATACTCAGATCTCTCCGTGCTAACCAGTAATCCATGCTCAGATCACTCAATGCTAACCAGTAATCCATGCTCAGTTCTCTCCGTGCTGACCCGGTATGGGTGCTGATGATATCACACTGCTGTATCTGATTCCTGAGTATGTTTTCAGTTGTCTGTGCTCAGGCCATTTTTGTGATTAATTAGCTCTCTGTTACATGTCACATAGCAAGCAGATATGATACTCTATGTATTGATGAATTGATGTCCGATTTCGCTGAGCTGTTCAGAGCATCTCCCTGTATGGCCTCTTACTCATTTATCATTCAGACATTCTATGTTGGATGATTTGCTACTTTTTTGTTGATTAGCTAAGTGGTCAAAGTAAAAAAATGACTGTTAACCCAGACAACCCTTAAGTGGCAATTTTTGTCATAGAGTGATAAAAAATTACAAGTAGACTAATATATGACCAAATATGCTCTGTCCAAAATTTCAGACTTTTATCTGCACTGTGTCCAGAGATATAAGGGATCGCTTACCGTCCTACATGTAGGAGAGTAGGACTTAGGACTACTGTCTTTTGAAATTTGTGTTCTTTTGGTTGCCATGGAAACCGCAATTCCTGTATGAGAGTGTCGGAAACTGACAAATAAGCTTATATATGGCCATTTATACCATACAAGAAATTTCAATGCTTTAGCTATAGCGGATCCAGGGATTAGCTCCTTCCTACATGTAGGACAGTAGGAGAAGGTGAGAGAAGGTCCAAATCTTTACCAGAGGGTAATTTTCTAAGTAGTAGGTGTTTTGGGACGTGTGTGTAATGTCATAAAAGTACCTAAGAATACCCTTATGGAGCATTTTTGAAGCCTTGATCCTAGAACTATAGGATGCAACATTTTACTTCCATATCTGTTAAGTATACTTGCGGATATAGACCTCTTCCCAAGATGTCACTTAGGTGTCCTACATGTAGGACAGTAGGGCTATCTGGGTTTATTTCAGCACGATATGTATGCACAAGCCTTAGATCAATGATGTTATTTCTGATGATTATAACTCAACAATGTATGTTTTGCTAAAGTGCAGTCAAAAGAGATGCCTTTGTGTACTGAATTCCAAACTGACTAAAGTCAATGATAATGCTTTTAAGCTTCAGCTGTACCTTTTTACAATGTCCCCATTTACCAATCCATCCATGTTGGGGTCGTAATGCTATATTCCGCCCACTAATCTTAGTAAAGTGTCAATTCAGTGCCTAGGTATGTACCCCAACATGACATGTGCAGATCCCTGAGGGTGGCTTTCTGTTGGTGCAGCCAGCAGCCACTCTGTCATCCTCTAAATCCCTCCTCTGGGTCCCTCAGTCTGCCCTGATACCCTGTGAGCCTAGGGATTATAGATACTAGTGCAGGCACTGTGACAAAAAGGAGTCAAGCTGGTTTCATGTTGATACTCAAACATAACGCCCCAGCACTTCCCCCTCAGATATGCCTATCTTTCATATACCCTTGCCCTAAACTATTAAACCAAAACTATTATTAGGGATTATTCTACGATTTCTGGGATTCTGAGTGCTTTTTCTGGATATTCCGATGCACATACCTGTCGATATTGCACACCATGAAGGCTGTAGCATCACTTTTGTCAGGTGTGCGGTTATCCAAGGATAACAGACACACAGTGTGGTTATCCATGGATAACCTGCACGCCTTACATGTCCTTACATGTCATATGTTACATGTTAAAACCTACAGAATTTTTCATTGCCAGGGTAGGGGTCGAACCTGCAGTCTCACATCCCAAATCCAACTCCCTATGCATTGCGCCACAGGGACTTATGTGGAACGGTCTGGGTTTGCTTGGTTAGATTGTAGAGGTAGGCCCGGTCCGAGCGCATCTTTTTTTCGCCCTGTGCCCGCTACCATAACCGCAGGACGCATTCAAACCAAAGCAAGCCTAGACGGCCGCTGAAGGAGGAGATGCGCCGTGTGCCCGCTGCTAGCCGGGCGCAGAGGTGTGAGTACCTTTTCTGCTGTGTGACGCTGCCATAACCGCGAGATGCATTCAAAGCAAGCCAAGCCGAGAAGGGCACTGTCGCTGTCCGCTGCCGGGTGACAAGGTGTATTATACACAAACATTTTCGCTGTGTGCGCTGTAGCTGTCCGCTGGCGGGCGACGAGGTGTATGTACCGATTGTACACAAACATATCCGTGAGATGCATTCAAAGCAAGCCAAGCCGAGACAGGGGCTGTGGCTGTCTGCTGCCAGGCGCCGAGGTGTATGTACCGATCGTGTACACACAATGGATGGATTCGAGTCCCAGGGAAGGGGAACAATGTTTGTTTTCAACTTGAAATTATTGGTATTCTATTGATTATCGATTGGTTTCGTGGAATAAAATAAGTAGTCAATGGATAATTCATGACTTGTGTGTGTTAGCAAAGGCTAATTACACGAGGGCATAGATTTTTTGTAGATAGGAATGGTGGCAAAGAACAAGAGATCAGTCCTGGTTTTGTTTGAGAACCAGGATTGGTCTTTTCTTGCCCATGTAGGTAAAGCAACGGAAAATGTAGTCCAATCATTTAGACATTTATAAGGGCCAGCATGCTAGGCTTTCAGAGAAAAACCCGAAAAACAGGGAATACTTAGAGCCATCTGCATGTGTAATGGTTCAAGTTCTTGTATTACTTTGGTTCAAGATTTGTCAATATCAAGTAAAACCAGACAAATTAGCTGGGATTAGTGCAACCAGCACATGTTTATTCAGTAGTTACATAGGTTCGAAGTGGTGCTATGGATATAGCTCAGTGCACAAGAGATGTTGCTCTGGCCACAGTGAGAAGCCAACTGAACTCCTTACGCTGTCCCAGGTAGGGACTGGAACAGAGACGACCAGTGCTGCCATCACCCCATAGCGGCCAGATATCGAAGAGACCTATGGTCCTACCTGTGGTAACCGCACCGACTGAGCTGCTCTCTTGAATAAGCACCTAAAACTATATAAGACGCTCCACAAGCTCCTACACATGTTTAAACTGGCACAGATAGTCGGAAAACTTGTTTTAACAACTGTGTTGCAGTCAATCATTTTTACACTTTTTTTTTTAATATAATGAAGTGAATACTGGAGAAGAGAAGTGAGTTCCATGGAGAAGTGAAAACCAGAGAGAAGTGAGGAGATCTGAGTACCACAGAGAAGTGCATACCTTATCCCAATAAACCCAGCCCTCTAAACAGTTGTAGCGTGCCTGAAGTATACCATTGGCAGTGCAGTCAGCTGCTTTGAGGCAGGGGACATTACACTGACCACATGCATGAGGCAAGTGACAGCGCTGAATGGTCACATGACTGCAAATAAGGTCAAGAGGTGATGGCAGCCACTCCCCGGCTGCCCGTTTGCCCCCAGTGTGCAGTGGTAAGGGAATTTAAAAGATTTGGGGTAAATTAGGAACTAATATAACACCATGCTCTACTAGAACTAGAAAGCCAGGGACCCTAAGGGTACTGTCCCTACCCTGCCCATCAGTGAATGATATCCATCAGTTTGTAGTTTGTTTTGATTTTTGGTGCCTAATTTTCTTATCTCCCTGGTACCCAGTTCTTTTATGGGTTCATTCTCCATGGTACTCACTTCTCAGGTTACCAATGTTAATCAGGTTTTGTAGAACTTCTCCTAATTCCAGAGCTGGACTTAGATGTAGGTTAATCTGTAAGCTAAGAGATACATTCTGATCAAGCTGATCATTCATGCATAAATCGCTCAAAAAGACCCAGAAGCCGCTCCATCTCCCTACAGCTTACACCTAGAAGTAGAAAGACTAATGTCAATCAATCAAATTCCCTTGGGCCAGTTTTTTTCAGTAAATAATTTGGAGGGGAAAATAAGGGCAACCATCAGATATCTGTTTACATGTCTATATGTGACTGCAAGTGAATATAGAAAAATAAAACGACTTTCAGTAGACACTATAATACAAGTGCTAGGGAAACTCAACCTGATAATCCATTTTGCAGCATTTCAACATCATCTGTAGGCTAGGTGAAGAAAACATAATCTGGATGACTGGCCAAATGTATCTATGGAAATTCATTGTAACTTGAAATAGGGCTACAACTTTATTACCAAAGACCAATGATCAAATGCCATTGAAGAATTTGCTACCACAATAGAGAGAATCATGCCAGAAGATCATTTTCAGAATCTCTCAAACCAGACCTATTCTGGGAACACACTGACTGTCCCCATCTCTTCATGGAACCTTATCTAGTGTTGTCGTCAAAGGCTGTCATGATAAGCAGACACTGGAGTTAATGACGGTCAAAAATGTCATGGAGATGGTATTGAGATAAGGTAGCAGTTAGATTGTATTTCATGTCACGGCCCAACAGTTTCACACTCTATCAGTACACTAATTGTCCTGCTATTAAATTCCCCATCTTGCTTTTCTGCCAGTATACATAATCTGCACCTTTCTGATAAATCTCCCAATCAGCATCTTAAGTCTAGCCCTGCAGTTCTTACCCATAGCAAGGATTCTTGGATATGAAGTTCTGATCTCGGAAAGTCTTGCAATATGTATATGGCTACATCCATCACATGTTAGGAACAAGTGCGGTGTGAGACGAGAGCTGGATGTTGCTGATGTCAGCATGCAGGTGGTTGTGCAGGAACCAGTCCAGTAAGCTGGATATGGCTGATGTCAGCATGCAGCTGGTTGTACAGGAACCAGTACTGGTTAGCTAGATATTGCTAATGTTAGCATGCAGGTGGTTGTGCAGGAACCAGTCTCGCTCTCTAAGGTCACTATAAATATTATGTAAGTAGGGAGAGAAATGTGTCTAGAAGTAAGGTCAACCTTTGAGTCTTCACTAAAGCAGAAACCCTTATAATGAGTATCATAAATACTAGGCTGATGACCATGATCATGATTGGGAGGATGTGTGCAATGTTTTTAGTAGACTAATCAGCATCAATAACTACAGCGAGACTAAGTGCAATGACCAAAAACCAATCCATCTTTTGTCACCTTACTTCTTTTCTTTTGACAATAATAATCTCTTCTGTTTAGTTAAGTTGTTAAATCAGACTTAGGAAGTGTTAGTGAAGGTTTCTCTGTTCCTGAGTTTGCATGGCACTAACAAACAAGGACTCTCCATACTACAAAATGGACACCCACACAACATTATTATTATATCTTTATACATTAACGACAAGCAGTTTGTGATCTATGAGCAGCTATGAGCCACTCAATATATAGACAACCACTGTCATGTCTCTCCATCAACACAGGCAGTGTAGGATTTTATCCATGATGCATTGACTGAAAGTTTTTCCTGTTTAGAGTCGTATGCTCATCAGAAGATGTTTTCGTGGAGGACAACCACAGGGTCCTTCAAATTCCCTCTAAGGCTATCCTTTTGAATCCATTCAATTAATTATTATGCTGATGGTGATTTGTACTTGGTAATAATATAGCCACAACACTGTTATTGATGTAAAAGAGACCAAGAGGGGGCTTGAAACCAAGTCTGCCCATTCCCTCTAAAAGATTTTGCTCTGTATCCTACTTTGATGATATTCCAAGTTATTTTTTTTTTAAAAAGGAGGAATTAGTCCATGTCAATGATTTTGTAATGAATATTTATCAGGCGATGTGTGTCAAAGACGCATGATACACTGCTTGTCTGGAACATTCTTATCTTCTATTCTTTAAATGTTTCCTTCTGAGAAGGAGCTGTTAGATACAGAGGAATCCTACCTTTGCAGGCATCCACAATGTATTTAACATTACAGCTGTTGCTGCAAGTAAAATGTTCTTACTGCTCACTTTGTGTCCCTCAGTGATGTCTCAGGACACAATGAAAGCAGCTGTGTGGTCACTGCAGACCTGCCCCCGCCTCAAGGTGTATCACAGCGTATCATTACCAAGATATTGATCAGGGTAGAAGCTCTGTCTTCATCAGAAATATTTTTTGTCAATATGTATACACTCGCAGCACCTGCATAGTCCTTTCAGCATGAGAAGCTTAGTAGCAGTCTTTGTCAAGGAGGATACCACTTGGCTGCTAATGATAGCCTTACCGTGGTGGTTTTGTGTGAACAAGGCTACTACAATGAATATACTCCTTCTTATCACTCTCTGGTCAATATTGGCATTACAGTTATGGCAACCTAAATGGGATACTACTTATGGTAAAAGGGCTTCAGCAGGACAATAAGATACTTCTATTGGCTAAGCACATGGTGCTTCATGGTGACAAAGGAAAAATGGCCTTGAGAAGTGGTGATTGAAAATCTGATTACATGATACGTTTAGTCAGGAGGATTGGATTTATTGACAGCCTGTAACCTTATATCCACTCAGAAACTCATCAAAAACCTTCCCACTCAGATCTGCTCCACAGTGGTGAGACGGAATTACCTGGGCATAATGTAGGTCTACCCTTTTCACCTTTTGTCACGTATTTAAAACATAATTGAAACAATAGATGCTGTCCTTTAACTTAGGCCTTGCAAACAACTGTCAAAAGCAGTCCCTGATAATCCTTTAGATAAAAATGCCAAACCTCTTTCTTACAAGCACCACAAAGGAATGAAGATGTATTGGACAGATGAACTGTGACCAGGCAAGCAAAAACACCCCTCTGCAGGAAAATTCATTATCAAAGTTCATGTCAAGATCTTTAAATGGGACATAATTGTTTTAAAAATTCCTAGTAGTTATGTCAGAAACCCCCCCCCCTTGAACATAGGACGTTATTTATATCCGAAATTGATGATTAAGCTCTAAATGCATTATAAACTATAATAATGTTTAAAAATACAATAAATCAGCCTTTTTCATTAAAAATACATAATAATATGGGGATTTTTATCATAAATTTTGATCTATATATAAGGAATTTCTCATTTCTGTTTTCAGATTTGGGTTTCCCCAAACGTTGGCAAAAAGATCTGCAAATTTTGATTATTGCGATGGTTGCCATGGTAACCAGGAACAGGCATATAGGTTGATTTTTCATGAAAAATGTTCATTTTACCATCCAAAAATGGGTCATTTCTACCAAAAATGGTGCATTTTAAATGAAACCATTGAATTCTGCATCAAAAATTAACCTAATGTATTTACTGTTGTTGAAAAATGAGAAAAAATATGATCGGTCTAATGCAGCTGTTTTTAAAAGGTATTCAAATAAGGTGATTATGATTGCAAATATATGTCAACACCCAGTGTATATCCCATAATGGATGAAGGCATTACCATGAGTAGAATAAGAGGCATTTTTCTGCATAATTGTTTGGTGAAAGTATTTACCAAGTATTAGCCGGACCACTCCATATCCATCAAAATGTATTCACGACATAATCAATTCTATCAATTTCCTTGTCCCATCTATCAGGGATGCAAAAAATCCTTTATCATACAATCCACCGTCACTCATCTGTCTAAAAGGCAGGATCACCCACTCAATATTCTTTTGTCTAAACCTGTGTAAACAAAATGACCTTTTCATTAATTTACAATCTATCACATACTTTTAAGATGATGTCACGCTGTAGTCCTCTGTTAGACTTGGAGCCTTAATTACATGACATCAGGCTGTGGTCCTCTGTTAGATTTGGAGCCTTAATTAGATGAGAGTCCCTTTAAGCAGATCTATCCCATATAAAAATCATTATTGTCTTTTTATTCTTTACAAATCTATGTATTGTCATTAATGTTGTCAGCCCTGGCTATATAAAGATAGATGTGCTCCCTACTTAATGCCCAGATGTGGAGGTGCCAGTAATCACTAACCTCTTTCTTAATGATCTAGCTGTAGGTCAAAGATGGCATCATCAGGTATCGGAATTTAATAGCATGCTAAGCTTCCTGTTCATCTTAGAAAAATGTATATTGGCCTCTTTAACTACTGGGTCTTTGAAAAGGCACTGGTAAAAAATGAAAACTAGTTGTATAATGGTTCTAAAATTGAAATTTGTATAAACAATTATGTCTTGAATAGGTGGTGGGAGAAGAGTACTTGAACAGGTCACAGGTTGTTATTCCTTTATCGAGCATTGTACAACCTCTTATGAACATGGCAAAACAACTTTGTCAGATATGTAATTGCATTTCTAACTATTATTATGGTAAATTTATGCCCAATTTGAAGATTATTTTTACATATATAAGAATAGTGATATGTGATACTCCCTCAAGTATTAGGACAATGAACTGCATGAGAGGATTTTTACTTAAATTTTGACAGTGATACTTAATCTATCATTACACTAAATCTGATTTGTCATCTATGACCATTACTTTAATCAATTTGAAATTGTAAAAAAACTGAATTATGATAAATGATAGCAATCTGGATTCACACAGCTTCTTTTTAAGGCTTTTGCTGAGCCAGCAAATGTATAACCTTTGTATAGGTTCTGTATGATCAGTGAGATCAACCATCTAGGTTAGACCATCAAATAACACAATGACAATGAATAAAACTAGTAGGAATTATATTTTCTTTTCCAACTACAGAACACTGTATCCTAAGGCTATCCCTGTATCCAATGCCATTTTACATTGGCAATGGGAGTAGGCAGGATGGTGTGCAAAGTCTCAGCAATTCATGGACACTGACACAGCCTTAGGTGGTCAGTCTGTAATAGAGACACCACTGCACTGTCATGTGGAAGCTTGGTAGACTTGACAGAAACATACTATAGTAACCCTGGTTTAAAGCTCCAATAGGCACTTCATGTGAGAGACATGGCCGAGTAGATGTAACAGACGAAGGCAAAGAAGAAAATCAAGGATTTCTAGTGGAATCTAGTTAGTATGGTGTGACAGGGGCATGGCAGGAGGCCAGTTCTGTCCAACCCTATCCATGGTATACTTCTAAGTCTTTGACAGATTCAGCCAAATGGGACTTTACTGGGGACCATTGCAGAATATGTCAGCATTAAATACCAAGACAAAATATTGGACTTTACCTTATTCTACATTACGATTTCATCTCTATTCTCAGGTTCTTTAAACTATCTTGTGTCTTCTTGGTGTTATAGAGGTTAATTATGTATACAGTAAACTCATCAACATGAAATGCTCAGTGCAGATGCTTTCAAAGACACACAGGGCAGTGCTGTTGATGAGTCGATCATAACTTGTGTTTCCTTTTTGTCCTACTGAGGCTAATAGGTCAGCTCAAGTGATTGTCTTTTTCTGAGTTACCATTTATTTTTCATTCAAAAAAAGAAAAAAATTGACAAAAAAACATGGTCCTGCCACCGTCAGAAGTGGAAAAATAAACACATCAAAAACACAATCAAATCACACTGTGTAACCATGGACTTATGAACTGATCACTGTTTTGGAGTACAGAGCCACATTGTTGGTCTCAGTGGATGAGCCCAGGTGATCATTGTCCTTTTCAATGAGTATATTCATATGAAATAAGAATAACACAGAGTAAAAGACCAGTTAAAACAATGCAATAAGAACAATATTCACAGAACCCAATGAAACATTCAACTTGGACTGTGGAGATAAAGTTGACAAATAGAATCAGAATCATTTATCATGATTGTGTTGCCCATCCAAGTGACCAAATGAAAACCAAATATCAATTATCCTTTGAGTGTGGTTTCGTGATCAAGAACCCAAAGCTCCTTGCCACACATGAGAAGAAACAAAAATTCAATTGATTAAATTTAAAAGAGGTCAACAACCTCCTCAAATCTGGCTCTGGCTGATTATTGCATACTCGATAATGTGTTTCAAGGGAAACAATCATCTTGAAAGAAGTGGTTTTGTCAGTAACTTGTTTAAGAGATTAGGAATTCCTTTCTTTGTGCATGTGACGATAATTAAGGCATATTCAAGGGAAATGTTTGAAGACAAAAGTCTTTTCCTCATGTCCAGCATATAAATATCCCTGCCTGCTACAGGTTATCAAAATGAAATTTAGTTACCAAGTATCTCTTCTCCATATTGTAGAGAACTTACATTCTCTTTCCACACAAGGGAAGAAGGATCTGATTGAATTGGAATGAGGTCAAAAAGCTCCTCAAACCTGCCTCAGGCTGATTGTGGCAGTGATGCTGCAAATATTTTCTAGGGAAATAAGACAAACAATATTGAAAGGAAGAGAATGAATAGCAATTTTATATCAATTATATTATAATAAAGAATTTCCTTTTGAATTCCAGGTGAATAACATACTGCAAAAAAAAATAAAAATTTATTGGTCGTTTTCATAGCTGTTAAATGAAAAAGATGTAAGCTAGATTGTTAAATGTATCATCTGGATATGAAGGTTCCTAGTGATCATCATGTAAATATCACTCCTTGCTACAGAACAGAAAAAAAAAACTGCCTACCAAGAACCAGTTAAACACTGCTACCCCTGCTGGTGGAAGCATGAACCAGGGCCTTTTTCAATATTTGAACACTGTTTTTCATCTTGCACTGATGTTGCCTCGGCTCACTTCCACAGTTATGTAAATATTTTGCCCCTTTTACTTTTTACACCTGGACTCTGTAGTGGTTGTGCTGCTCATAGAGTCTAACATGTCCCTCTCTGGGATAATAAAGTTTGGCTTGTTTAGAAGAGCACTGATATAGATTAATCCACATGAAGTGTTTACTTGGAATTATGCACTGATGAAACTAATTATTAAGTGGGTTCTGCTGATGCACCATTCAGTGAAGCCTGCTGATCATCACACTATAGGAGTCATCTAAGTGATTGTTATTTTATTGTTCTTCAGGTTGATTCTTGTGTGTACAGACAATCAGACCATCACCTTCCTTTATATTTGACAACATTTAGTGTCAGATCTTACATGCCACCTGCAAACTTAAGAAAGAAAACTTGATTTCCTATTTGTATCATGTGACAAATGTGTTGTCGATTAAAGTTGGTATATCCGCTAAAAAGAAAAAAATGAAAATGAGTGGAAACATATCTAAATATTTTGTAAATGCTCATCTCTTTTTCTGTGCATATATTGTTCAATCACTACTGACCCCTTGTGCCTCAAAATGAATACACTTCACTGGATGGCCCTTGACATTGCTGCTCAACAAAGCACCACCTTTTGTCTACTCTGACAGGATTTATAAAGTGTTTAGTACACCTTGAGAATTAGGGCTAAATATTCATTCACAGCACACAGGCTCTCTCTATATACGAGCAGATACACCTGATTTAAAACTAGGATAGGAATAAATACAGGGCATAGATTTTGTTTGTTTTGGAGTAGAAATATTTTATATAATCACTAGATATTTTCACTAGACATGGTTTAGAATGTTGTCTAGATGGTGTTTGATGGGAAATCCCAGATTTCATACTGTGATAGCGGACATGCCCACTTTAAAAAAAAAAGCACTAAGGTGGTATGAAATATACTCTATTCACCTTAAATCTGTGCCTTACTTACAGTACAGTACATTTAAGACCATTAGACATTCAGGCTTTAGTCTGCTCATAGAGTTACAGCCACCCCACACTCCAGCCCTTCAAGCTGAGACAAATCAGCATTGTTTTAAGCCTGCAGACGCTAATACTGTGCAGAGTGGCTCTGAGTAAACTCACTTATAATATTGAGGACGGTTTAGTAATCACTCTTGCATTCCACAAAAAAAAATCAAACATACTTTGTGATGATAAGACCTGGATAACGACTTGAGCAAAGAAGCCTTATAAAGAGTCAGGAAGTATACCCATACTTTGTAACACTAATTAACCGATCACCCACAACCCACTGATCTTCAGGCATTACAGATTTCATCAGATATGGTTATTAGACCACAATGGCATCAGTACACGTTTGAGGGTATCCACAGAAAGGTTGCTTAATGTTTGACAACAAGAACTGTAAGTTTCAACTCTGCCATTGCAAATTAAGAAAAAAAAGCTGGGAATGGAAAACTAGAAAACCAGCAAGGTGGAAGCAGAATCTGCTCAATTTGCTCTCATCTCTGGCACCACTTACATAAAACTACATTTGGGACAACTTGATGAATCTGATGTTAAACATCGATTTGGCTTAGATGACTGCCCTTATTTGACCTTCAGACAGAAACGAAGTGTAAAGCGACTTCCTCAGTAAACATGATTTCAACATTAAGGATTATTTGGGAACCTCTCTCTCACTCTCGCTCTTTCTCTCGCTCTCTCTATCTTTCTGTTAATACTTTTCTGAAAGGATTTTGGAGGAAACAAATACACTAAAATAATGAAGGGAACACTTGGAGTGATCACATTTTACCTGCTTGGGGTGATGCAGTGGAGCTTAATTCAATGATCCTAACGTTGCACCCACTGAAATGAAGTATGACTTAGTTCACATACTTTAGAGGAATACTTGTATATATTCAAATGTTGCTAGAAATTAATCACTCACAAAACCAAGTATATGAAAGTATATGACAAATGCAAAAAGGTTGAAATAGAATCTACTCAACTGACTTCAAATCCTGGTGTCAATTACCTAGCGGTATATTTAGCACCATAAGACATTAAACTTTAATCTGCTAAAATAGAGCCAAAGGTGGCCAAAATTGTTGGGAACTAGCCTCGTTAAGCTCCCAGATACAAAACTGCATATTTGTTCTAAGAGTGAACTTACTTTCAACATTGATAACTGTTTGGTAATCAGTCTTGCTGTTGGTAATATCAACAATGGGTTTCACAAAATCAAACACACTTTGTGATGATGAGAAAATCATCGGTGCTGATACAATCAGACCTACTGCACTGCTTGAGCTGTGACAAATCATACCCAGCAAATTGTCATCATCTGTCACCATTATTGTTCATCAATGCATGATGCGTGAATGCAGCCCTGATGAGTTACTTGCCAGGGCTGCATTCATGCATCATGATGACCAATGGGTACAAACCAATGTGCATGATGCAATCATGCACCAGCAGCCCTTAGAGGCTTAACTGGCACCTTTCTAAGTCTGGATCCTAGTCGTAAACAGACTTTGCCACGGTGAGGGGTATCTTTGTGAGATGTGGCAGGAGCGTCACAGGGAGGTGCACATGACCAGCTCTGTCCTATCTGTGGGAGACGTCTCTTACTTTGACAGTGCTGGCTAAATAGACATTAAATAGCTATCGAAACCAATACATCACATATTTCACTCAGTATAATCCTTAACCCAAATCAAATATTCCATAATATTTTGCATGCCGTACAGCATTTCTCAGTCGGTAATGCTCTGGTTTGCTTACAAGTGAATCAAATAGATGGACATACATTATAAGAGCATGCGCTGTGTAAGTTAGATAGGTGATATTGGCAAAATGTTTATTGCAGATGATATAGTTACATAATACATGAATTTCCATAGACACACCAATTGCCTGCTGAGTCACAAACTTCTTTACACACATAAAATACAAAACTTTTGATTTCAGAAAAGTATAAATCTTCAGTGTGAAACACACCACCCTTTCTCCAGTCATGACCATTCATTAGGTGATGGTGAGATTGTATGACTAAGACGTACTTATTCTGTGAACTATTTCAATATTGACCACAGAGAATGCATTTTCTCCTAAACTGTGGAAATTTGCGCTCAATAGTATAGGAGGGTCTGTCATTACCAATCCAAATATAGATCTCCACATCTTAGTTAATCACTTTTTGTGAATCTTTACACAATGAATGTATTCATTTTAATCTGATCTATGGTGATGGAATATATTTAGGATATAGTTAGGATGTATACAATTGTGTGCAATCCTTAATAGTGAGGTTAACATTGCCCTACTTGTAATGTGTACTGCAATGTCCAGCCTACTATTTTCTATCATTCTAGATGTACATGTTGCTGTACACAGTGATTCTAACCTCCCTAATGAGTCATGGGGCACTGCAGACTAATGTCATAAGACCTTCAATGATGTTTACTTGTTTCAGTCCATACAAAGAGCATTGAACTCGTTTCAGATGATATGATGATTATCACAGTATTTGAAGATTCCAAATAAATTTGTCTTCTCATTTTTTGTTCAGACTAACAGGGTGTTCAATATTTCTCCCAAGTCAAATTAACTTGTTGTGAAAGTCCTCCATATTGTTATTTATATTTACCTAATATTTACATATGCATAGGTTCACACAAAACACCTGCCTCACCTCCCACAAAGTTGTCATAGAGACAACAAAAAGTCCTTATATTGACAGCTTTAGATTTAGTCATTGTCACTTTTCTGAATTAAGTTGTTTGCAAGGACAAGTTTTGGACATTACTGCGTTTTCAGTGCAGTATACTTGAATCCCGAAGTACCAATGGCTGATAGAGAAGTATCCTAATGGATTTATTCTTGCATTGTATCAGTTGTGACCCAGCCAGATTTTTTTCCTCTCTGGTGATTATGTTCAGGTTGTTTTCCAGCACAGAGGCTAATTGTGGCTCTCAATGGGTCAGCCCGAGTGATTGACTTTTTTTGAACATCCACTTTAATTTTCACACAAGAACAGCATGAACCTGAACAAAACCCATCCATGTCATCATCAGAGCTCCAAAAACAAACAGACCAAAAACACAAACAGAACGTCCTCTGGGACAAATGAAACGTTCAGCTGGTGTAATTAATATAACATAGAAATGAGCTAATGGCTGAATAATAATTTGTTCATAATCATGTTCCCTCACAAGTGATTCAGTTTTATTGTTTTCCAAAAAAATCAATTACCTCCTCATGTTGTGATAGCACATCCAATGCATTCCTCACCAAGGGTGAGAACCCAGTTTTAAAGTTGACCCCATGTACAAGCCACACTAACATATAAGCCATTTCAGAACCTCTCAAATCAGACCTGTTCTGGGGACACTGTAACTGTCCCCTTTATTCATGGAACCTTATCTAGTGTTGTCATCAAAGGTTGTCCTGATAAACAAACAGTGCAGGTATTGACAGTCTAAAATGTCACTGACATGGTATTGACATAAGGCAGTGGTTAGATTGTATTTCCTGTCATGGCCCCCACAGTTTAACGCTTTATCAGTTTACTTATGCCACTTTGAATGCATTCCCCATTTGCTTATACTTTTCTGCCAGTATACATAATCTGCACCATAAATCCCCCAATCAACATCCTGAGTCTAGCGCTGCAGTTCTTACCCATAGCGAGGATTCTTGGTTATCTGTGTGCATGGCGTTGACAATTCTGATCTTGGAATATCTGGCAATATGGGTACCAAACATCCATCACATGCTAAGAACAAGTGTGGTGTGAGAATAGAGCTGGATATTGCTGATGTCATCATGCAGGTGGTTGTGCAGGAACCAGTCTGGTCCTGTACAGTCACTATTTATAAAGATTATGTAAGAAGGGAGAGAAATCTCTCTGGAAGTCGGGTCAACCTTTGAGTCACTAAAGTAGAAACCCTTATAATAATTATCATAGATACAAGGCTGATGACCAGGATCATGGTTGGGGGGATGAGGAGAATGGTTTTACAGTAACCAAGTGCAATGACCCAGGACCAGTCCCATCTTTTGGCACTGTACATCTTTTCTCTTGAAAATATTACCTTCTGTCTAGATGGGTACTTAAATCAAACTAAGGAAGTGTTAGTGAAGGTTTCTCTGGTCCCGGGTTGTCATGGCACTAGCAAACAAGGACTATCCATAGTACAGAGCAGCCACCTACACAACGTTACTATCATCAATTTGTACATTAAGAAGGGGATTCATCACATTGGCGTGGTGCTGTGATAGCCTTGAGTAGTTTGTGATCTATGAGCAGCTATGAGGCACTCAATATGTAAACAAACCCCTGTCATGTCTCTCCATCAACACAGCCGATGAAGGTTTTATCCCTGATGTATCTACTGGAAGTGTTTCCTATAAATTTTAGAGTAGTATCCTAATTGGAGAAGGGTTTCATGTAAGACAACAGGGTCTTTAAAATTCGCTCTAAGGCATTCCCTTTCAAATCCATCAAGTTGGTGTACTATGCTGATGGTGATTTGTACAACATGGTATTCATATAGACCCAACATTGTCACTGATTACTGATGTAAAAGAGACCTAGATGGGGCTTGAGCCAAATCTGCCCTTTCCCTCTACCAGATTTTACACATACGCTATTTTAAATATAATTCAAGTTAATTTCTTAAATAGAGAGGTATCAATGTCAATGATTTTGTTATGAATATTGATCAGTCGATTTGTGTCAAAGACACCTGAAATGCTGATTTTCTGGAACATTCTTTATCTTCTATTTTTTCAATGTTTCCTTCTGAGAAGGAGCTGTTAAATACAGAGAAATCCTACCTTTCAATGTGTCCCCAATGTATTTATCATTACTGTTGCTGCAAGTAAAATGTTCTTACTGCTCATTTTTTATCCCTCAGTGATGTCTCAGGACACAATCAAGGCAGCTGTCTGGTGACTGTAGACCTGCCCCTGTCTCAAGGTGTATCAATACGTATGATTACCAAGATATGGATCAGGGTAGAAGCTCTGTCTAGACTTGTCCTAGGTCTTCATCAGACATGTTTTGGTCAATAAAGATCACTCCCAGTACCTCCTTAGTCCTACATATCTAAATGTGTATCCCATATTACATTAGAAAATGGTAATTTAAGTTCATGATGATCTGATATAGGGTTTTTTTCATAAGGAGGCAGCCAGGTCAATCATATTGAATTTGTGCATATGTCTTATGTTGTTTTAGTGAGATACATTTGCAATTTGTTTTTATTTGATTGGCATTCAGTAAAAAATAAATAAATCATTACAAAATCAGTTTTGATGCTTCAACTTGCTGTTAAACTAACTGCTGGGTTACATGATGTGTGCACTATGGGGCTCCCTGGTTAAACCTATCCGGCTGCTTAACTTAACTTTACATGAAATGAGCAGCAAGTTATGATGTGGAAATAAAAAGTTCACTGAACAGACACTCTGGGATAAACAGTTCACTGAACAGACAATCTGGGATAAACAGTTCACTGAACAGACACTCTGGAATAAACAGTTCACTGAACAGACACTCTGGGATAAACAGTTCACTGAACAGACACTCTGGGATAAACAGTTCACTGAACAGACACTCTGGGATAAACACTTTACTGAACAGACACTCTGGGATAAACAGTTTACTGAACAGACACTCTGGGATAAACAGTTCACTGAACAGACACTCTGGGATAAACAGTTCACTGAACAGACACTCTGGGATAAACAGTTCACTGAACAGACACTCTGGGATAAACAGTTCACTGAACAGACACTCTGGGATAAACAGTTCACTGAACAGACACTCTGGGATAAACACTTTACTGAACAGACACTCTGGGATAAACACTTTACTGAACAGACACTCTGGGATAAACAGATCACTGAACAGACACTCTGGGATAATCAGTTCACTGAACAGACACTCTGGGATAAACAATTCACTGAACAGACACTCTGGGATAAACAGTTCACTGAACAGACACTCTGGGATAAACAGTTCACTGAACAGACACTCTGGGATAAACAGTTCACTGAACAGACACTCTGGGATAAACAGTTCACTGAACAGACACTCTGGGATAAACACTTTACTGAACAGACACTCTGGGATAAACACTTTACTGAACAGACACTCTGGGATAAACAGTTCACTGAACAGACACTCTGGGATAAACAGTTCACTGAACAGACACTCTGGGATAAACAGTTCACTGAACAGACACTCTGGGTTGAGAAAAATCCTATTTGGTGCAGCCAAGGATTGATTTTGCACAGTTCAGTTCTGTTACTTTGGGATAAAACCTTTCATTTTCTCACATTCTGTCCTCAATAGCAAAGTTCATCCTTATCCTTCTAAATCCACAACCAGAGTGGCTTAGTAGTGGTCCCTATGAAGGAGGATACCACCTGGCTGCTAATGATAGCCCTACAGTGGTGGTTTTGTGGGAACAAGGATATTACAATCAATACTCCTTCTTATCACTGGTGTTTACGTCTTCAGGTCTCTCTCTGGTCAATATGGGGATTACAGTTATGGCCCCCTACATGGGATACTACTTATGGTAAAAAGGGCTTCAGCAGGACAAGAAGGTACTTCTATTGACTAAGCATAAACCTAGTATCGCCACATGGTGCTTCATGGTTACAAAGGAAAAATGGCCTTGAAAGGTAGTAATTGAAAATCTGTAACACGATTTTGTTATTTAGGAGGATGGATTCAATGATCATGGGTTCATTTCTGAGAAGATAATAGCCATTTGCAGTCTCATAAAGGAAATTTAATATTTGTCTTTACTTGAGACTTCCACAGGAAGCAGCTCCTTATGGATTTCAGTATTTCTGGTCTGGACTTTATTTCTGGTCAAAAACTGGCCAAAAGCCTTCACACTCAGAATCGCACCAGTGGTGAGACACAGCCACCTGGGCATAATTTAAATCTGCCCTTACATTTAACTTATTGTCACTTATTCAAAACAATTAAAATAGCAGATACCATCTTTAACCTTAGACCATGCCAAGAACTGTTGAAAGTAGTCCTAGATGCCATGATATAAGGCTTTAGAATAAAAGGCCAAAGTTGGTTCTTACAAGCACTACAGATACATGAAGATGCAATGGACAGATGTGATTAAGAAGAAATCCTTAGAAAGAATCATGAGGTGCAGCCTTTTAGAAGGGTATTCAAACAAGGTGAAGGTGATAAGAAATATGTCAATACTGTCACATCTTGATGTTCTATAAATGCTATCAAGTGTACATGACTAAAAGGCAAGACTTGGGTCAGATGATAATGCTTTTGTATTTATTCCAACATATTGTACAGAGTCTTAATGATGCTGTTGGTTAGCGGCCTGTGGTGGTCTGAAGTTACATGTAGGATGCAGCAGGTAGGTATGGTAGTGATTAGGGCGGAGGGGGAGGTGTGTGTACAGTGTACACATTATACTATGCTATACAATGTAGAGCGATAGGAATATGTGTAGAGATATCAAGTATATAAAGATAAAAGATCTCCATATATAACAATGCCATCTTCCAGCAGGTCCTCACTATAAGATACTTCTATTGACTAAGCATAAACCTAGTATCACCACATGGTGCTTCATGGTGACAAAGGAAAAATGGCCTTGAGAAGTGGTAATTGAAAACCTGTTTACATGATACGGTTAGTCAGGAGGATGGGATTTATTGACAGCCTGTAACCTTATTTCCACTCAGAAACTCATCAAAAACCTTTCCACTCAGATCTGCTCCACAGTGGTGAGACGGAATTACCTGGGCATAATGTAGATCTACCCTTTTCACCTTTTGTCACTTATTTAAAACATAATTGAAACAATAGATGCTGTCCTTAAACTTAGGCCTTGCCAACAACTGTCAAAAGCAGTCCCTGATAATCCTTTAGATGAAAATGCCAAACCTCTTTCTTACAAGCACCACAAAGGAATGAAGATGTATTGGACAGATGAACTGTGACCAGGCAAGCAAAAACACCCCTCTGCAGGAAAATTCATTATCAAAGTTCATGTCAAGATCTTTAAAATGGGACATAATTGGGTTAAACATTCCTAGTAGTTATGTCAGAACCCCCCCACCTTTGAACATATGACGTTATTTATATCTGAAATTGATGATTAAGCTCTAAATGCATTATAAACCATAATAATGTTTAAAAATACAATAAATCAGCCTTTTTCATTAAAAATACATAATAATATGGGGGTTTTTATCATAGATTTTGATCTATAAGGAATTTTTCATTTCTGTTTTCAGTTTTAGGTTTTTCGTGAGTATCCCCAAAAGTTGGCAAAGCAGATCTGCAAATTTTGATTATTGGAATGGTTGCCATGGTAACAAGGAACAGGCATATAGGTTGATTTTTCATGAAAAATGTTCATTTTACCATCCAGAAATGGGTCATTTCTACCAAAAATGGTGCATTTTAAATGAAACCATTGAATTCTGCATCAAAAATTAGCCTAATATACTTACTGTTGTTAAAAAATGAGAAAAAATATGATCGGTCTAATGCAGCTGTTTTTAAAAGGTATTCAAATAAGGTAATTATGATTTCAAATATATGTCAACACCCAGTGTATATCCCATAATGGATGAAGGCATTACCATGGGTAGAATAAGAGGCGTTTTTCTGCATAACTGTGTAGTGAAAGTATTTACCAAGTATTAGCCGGACCACTCCATATCCATCAAAATGTATTCACGACATAATCAATTCTATCAATTTCCTTGTCCCATCTATCAGGGATGCAAAAAATCCTTTATCATACAATCCACCGTCACTCATCTGTCTAAAAGGCAGGATCACCCACTCAATATTCTTTTGTCTAAACCTGTGTAAACAAAATGACCTTTTCATTAATTTACAATCTATCACATACTTTTAAGATGATGTCACACTGTAGTCCTCTGTTAGACTTGGAGCCTTAATTACATGACATCAGGCTGTGGTCCTCTGTTAGATTTGGAGCCTTAATTAGATGAGAGTCCCTTTAAGCAGATCTATCCCATATAAAATCATTATTGTCTTTTTATTCTTTACAAATCTATGTATTGTCATTAATGTTGTCAGCCCTGGCTATATAAAGATAGATGTGCTCCCTACTTAATTCCCAGATGTGGAGGTGCCAGTAATCACTAACCTCTTTCTTAATGATCTAGCTGTAGGTCAAAGATGGCATCATCAGGTATCGGAATTTAATAGCATGCTAAGCTTCCTGTTCATCTTAGAAAAGTGTATATTGGCCTCTTTAACTACTGGGTCTTTGAAAAGGCACTGGTAAAAAAAGAACACTAGTTGTAAAATTTGTATAAACATTTATGTCTTGAATAGGTGGTGGGGGAAGAGTACTTGAACAGGTCACAGGTTGTTATTCCTTTATCGAGCCTTGTACAACCTCTTATGAACATGGCAAAACAACTTTGTCAGATATGTAATTGCATTTCTAACTATTATTATGGTAAATTTATGCCCAATTTGAAGATTATTTTTACATATATAAGAATAGTGATATGTGATACTCCCTCAAGTATTAGGACAATGAACTGCAGGAGAGGACTTTTACTTTAATTCTGACAGTGATACTTAATCTATCATTACACTAAATCTGATTTGTCATCTATGACCATTACTTTAATCAATTTGAAATTGTAAAAAAAAAAACTGAATTATGATAAATGATAGCAATCTGGATTCACACAGCTTCTTTTTAAAGCTTTTGCTGAGCCAGCAAATGTATAACCTTTGTATAGGTTCTGTTTGATCAGTAAGATCAACCATCTAGGGTAGACCATCAAATAACACAATGACAATGAATAAAACTAGTAGGAATTATATTTTCTTTTCCAACTACAGAACACTGTATCCTAAGGCTATCCCTGTAACCAATGCCATTTTACATTGGCAATGGGAGTAGGCAGGATGGTGTGCAAAGTCTCAGCAATTCATGGACACTGACACAGCCTTAGGTGGTCAGTCTGTAATAAAGACACCACTGCACTGTCATGTGGAAGCTTGGTAGATTTGACAGAAACATACTATAGTAACCCTGGTTTAAAGCTCCAATAGGAACTTCATGTGAGAGACATGGCCGAGTAGACATAACAGACGCAAGCAGAGAAGAAAATCGAGGATTTCTAGTGGAATCTAGTTAGTATGGTGTGACAGGGGAACGTCAGGAGGCCAGTTCTGTCCAACCCTATCCATGGTATACTTCTAAGACTTTGACAGATTCAGCTAAATGGGACTTTACTGGGGACTATTGCAGAATATGACAGCATTAAAAACCAAGACAACATATTGGACTTTACCTAATTCTACATTAAGATTCCATCAATGTGGCAAAACAAGCTCCTCTATTCTCAGGTTCTTTATACTATATTGTGTCTTGTTGGTGCTATAGGGGTTTATTATATATGTATACAGTAAACTCATCAACATGAAATGCTCAGTGCAGATGGTTTCAAAGACACACAGGGCAGTGCTGTTAATGAGTCGATCCCAACTTGTGTTTCTTTTTTGTCCTACTAAGGCTAATAGGTCAGCTCAAGTGATTGTCTTTTTCTGAGTTACCATTTATTTTCCATTCAAAAAAAGAAAAAAAAAAATTGACAAAGTGGAAAGATAAACACATCAAAAACACAATCAAATCACACCATGTAACCATGGACTTATGAACTGATCACTGTTTTGGAGTACAGAGCCACATTGTTGGTCTCAGTGGATGAGCCCAGGTGAGCATTGTCCTTTTCAATGAGTATATTCATATGAAATTAGAATAACACTGAGTAAAAGACCAGTTAAAACAATGCAATAAGAACAATATCCACAGAACCCAATGAAACATTCAACTTGGACTGTGGAGATAAAGTTGACAAATAGAATCAGAATCATTTATCATGATGGTGTTGCCCATCCAAGTGACCAAATGAAAACCAAATATCAATTATCCTTTGAGTGGTTTTGTGATCAAGAACCCAAAGCTCCTTGCCACACATGAGAAGAAACAAAAATTCAATTGATTAAATTTGAAAGAGGTCAACAACCTCCTCAAATCTGGCTCTGGCTGATTATTGCATACTCGATAATGTGTTTCAAGGGAAACAATCATCTTGAAAGAATTGGTTTTGTCAGTAACTTGAGATTAGGAATTCCTTTCTTTGTGCATGTGGCGATAATTAAGGCATATTCGGGGGAAATGTTTAAAGACACAAGTTTTTTCCTCATGTCCAGCATATAAATATCCCTGCCTACTACAGGTTATCAAAATGAAATTTAGTTATCAAGTATCACTTCTCCGTATTGTAGAGAACTTACATTCCCTCTCCACACAAGGGAAGAAGAATCTGATTGAATTGGAATGAGGTCACAAAGCTCCTCAAACCTGCCTCAGGCTGATTGTGGCAGTGATGCTGCAAATATTTTCTAAGGAAATAAGACAAACAATATTGAAAGGAAGAGAATGAATAGCAATTGTATATCAATTATATTATACTAAAAAAGGTCCTTTTGAATTCCAGGTAAATACCATACTGCCAAAAAAAAAAACACAATTTCTTGGTCGTGTTTATAGCTGTTAAATGAAAAAGATGTGAGCTAGATTGTAAAATGTATCATCTGGATATGAAGGTTCCTAGTGATCATCATGTAAATATCACTCCTTGCTACAGAACAGAAAAAAAAAACTGCCTACCAAGAACCAGTGTAAACACTGCAGCTACCCCTGCTGGTGGAAGCATGAACCAGGGCCTTTTTCAATATTTGAACACTGTTTTTCATCTTGCACTGATGTTGCCTCGGCTCACTTCCGCAGTTATGTAAATATTTTGCCCCTTTTACTTTTTACACCTGGGCTCTGTAGTGGTTGTGCTGTTCATAGAGTCTAATATGTCCCTCTCTGGCATAATAAAGTTTGGCTTCTTTAGAAGAGCACTGATATAGATTAATCCACATGAAGTTGTTACTTGGAATTATGCACTCATAAAAGTAATTATTAAGTAGGTTCGGCTGATGCACCATTCAGTGAAGCCTGCTGATCATCACACATTAGGAGTCATCTAAGTGATTGTTATGTTATTGTTCTTCAGGTTGATTCTTGTGTGTACAGTCAATCAGGCCATCACCTTCCTTTATATTTGACAACATTTAGTGTCAGATTTTACATGTCACCTGCAAAGTTAAGAAAGAAAACTATTTGTATCATGTGACATTCTGTGCATATATTGTTTCAATCACTACTAGCCCCTTGTGCCTCAAAATCAATACACTTCACTGGATGGCCCTTGACATTGCTGCTCACCACAGCACCATCTTTAGTCTACTCTGACAGGCTTTATGTAGTGTTTAGTACACCTTGAGAATTAGGGCTAAATATTCATTCACAGCACACATGCTCCCTCTATATACAAGCATACACACCTGAACTAAAACTAGGATAGGAATAAATACAGGGCATAGATTTTGTTTCTTTTGGAGTAGAAATATTTTTACATAATCACTTGATATTTTAACACATGGTTTAGAATGTTGTCTAGATGGTGTTTGATTAGAAATCCCAGATTTCATACTGTGATAGAGGACATGCCCACTTTAAACAAAAAAACACTAAGGTGGAATTGAAATATACTCTATTCACCTTAAATCTGTGCGTTACTTACTTAGCAGTACATTTAGGACCATTAGACATTCAGGCTTTAGTCTGCTCGTACAGTTACAGCCACCCAACACTGCAGCCCTTCACGCTGAGACAAATCAGCATTGTTTTAAGCAGACACTAATACTGTGCAGAGTGGCTCTGAGTAAACTCACTTCTAATATTGAGGACGGTTTAGTAATCACTCTTGCAATCCACAAAAAAAAAAAATACATTGTGATGATGAGACCGGGATAACGACTTGAGTAAAGGAGCCTCATAAAGAGTCAGGAAGTATACTCATACTTTGTAACACTAATCAACCGATCACCCACAACCCGCCGATCTTCAGGCACTACAGATTTCATCAGATATGGTTATTAGGCCCCACTGGCATCAGTACACGTTTAAGGGTATCCACAGAAAGGTTGCTTCATGTTTGACAACAAGAACTGTAAGTTTCAACTCTGCCATTGCAAATTAAGAAAAAAACAAGCTGGGAATGGAAAACTAAAAAACCAGCAAGGTGGAAGCAGAATCTGCTCAATTTGCTCCCAAGTCTGGCACCACTTACCTAAAACTACATTTGGGACAACTTGATGAATCTGATGTTAAACATCGATCTGGCTCAGATGACTGCCCTCATTTCACCTCCAGACAGAAACGAAGTGTAAAGTGACTTCCTCAGTAAACATGATTTCAACATTAAGGATTATTTGGGAACCTCTCTCTCACTCTTGCTCTTTCTCTCGCTCTCTCTGTTTATCTTTCTGTTAATACTTTTCTGAAAGGATTTTGGAGGAAACAAATACACTAAAATAATGAAGGGAACACTGAGAGTGATCACATTTTACCTGCTTGGGGTGATGCAGTGGAGCTTAATTCAATGATCCTAATGTTGCACCCACTGAAATGAAGTATGACTTAGTTCACATACTTTAGAGGAATACTTGTATATATTAAAATGTTGCTAAAAATTAATCACTCACAAAACCAAGTATATGAAATAGAATCTACTCAACTGACTTCAAATCCTAGTGTCAATTACCTAGCAGTATATTTAGCACCATTAGACATTAAACTTTAATCTGCTAAAATAGAGCCAAAGGCAGCCAAAATTGTTGGTCTTCAAGCTGAGACAAACCAGCCTCGTTAAGCTCCCAGATACAAAACTGCATATTGGTTCTAAGAGTGAACTTACTTTCAACATTGAGAACTGTTTGGTAATCAGTCTTGCTGTTGGTAATATCAACAATGGGTTTCACAAAATCAAACACACTTTGTGATGATGAGAAAATCATCGGTGCTGATACAATCAGACCTATTGCACTGCTTGAGCTGTGACAAATCATACCCAGCAAATTGTCATCATCTGTCACCATTATTGGTCATCAATATATGATGCTTGAATGCAGCCCTGATGAGTTACTTGCCAGGGCTGCATTCATGCATCATGATGATCAATGGGTATAAACCAATGTGCATGATGCAATAATGCACCAGCAGCCCTTAGAGGCTTAACTGGCACCTTTCTAAGTCTGGATCCTAGTCGTAAACAGACTTTGCCACTGTAAGGGGTATCTTTGTGTGATGTGGCAGGAGCGTCACAGGGAGGTGCACATGACCAGTTCTGTCTGGCCCCTATCTGTGGGAGACGTCTCTTACTTTGACAGTGCTGGCTAAATAGACATTAAATAGCTATGGAAACCAAGACATCACATATTTCACTCAGTATAATTCTTAACCCAAATCAAATATTCTATAATATTTTGCATTCCGTACATCATTTCTCAGTCGGTAATGCTCTGGTTTGCTTACAAGTGAATCAAGTAGATGGACATACATTATAAGAGCGTGCGCTGTGTAAGTTAGATAGGTGATATTGGCAAAATGTTTATTACAGATAATATAGTTACATAATACATGAATTTCCATAGACACACCGATTGCCTGCTGAGTCACAAACTTCTTTATACACATAAAATACAAAACTTTTGATTTCAGAAAAGTATAAATCTTCAGTGTGAAACACACCACCCTTTCTCCAGTCATGACCATTCATTAGGTGATGGTGAGATTGTATGACTAAGACGTACTTATTCTGTGAACTATTTCAATATTGACCACAGAGAATGCATTTTCTCCTAAACTGTGGAAATTTGCACTCAATAGTACAGGAGGGTCTGTTATTACCAATCCAAATATAGATCTCCACATCTTAGTTAATCACTTTTTGTGAATCTTTACACAATGAATGTATTCATTTCAATCTGATCTATGGTGATGTAATATATTTAGAATATAGTTAGGATGTATACAATTGTGTGCAATCCTTAATAGTGAGGTTAACATTGCCCTACTTGTAATGTGTACTGCAATGTCCAGCCTACTATTTTCTATCATTCTAGATGTACATGTTGCTGTACACAGTGATTCTAACCTCCCTAATGAGTCATGGGGCACTGCAGACTAATGTCATAAGACCTTCAATGATGTTTACTTGTTTCAGTCCATACAAAGAGCATTGAACTCGTTTCAGATGATATGATGATTATCACAGTATTTGAAGATTCCAAATAAATTTGTCTTTGCATTTTTTTCCAGACTAACAGGGTGTTCAATATTTCTCCCAAGTCAAATTAACTTGTTGTGAAAGTCCTCCATATTGTTATTTATATATACCTAATATTTACATATGCATAGGTTCACACAAAACACCTGCCTCACCTCCCACAAAGTTGTCATAGAGACATCAAAAAGTCCTTATATTGACAACTTAAGCTGTAGATTTAGTCATTGTCACTTTTCTGAATTAAATTGTTTGCAAGGACAAGTTTTGGACATTACTGCATTTTCAGTGCAGTATACTTGAATCCCAAAGTACCAATGGCTGATAGAGAAGCATCCTAATGGATTTATTCTTGCATTGTATCAGTTGTGACCCAGCCAGATTTTTTTTCCTCTCTGGTGATTATGTTCAGGTTGTTTTCCAGCACAGAGGCTAATTGTGGCTCTCAATGGGTCAGCCCGAGTGATTGACTTTTTTTGAACATCCACTTTATTTTCACACAAGAACAGCATGAAGCTTAACAAAACCCATCCATGTCATCATCAGAGCTCCAAAAATAAACAGACCAAAAACACAAACAGAACGTCCTCTGGGACAAATGAAACGTTCAGCTGGTGTAATTAATGTAACATAGAAATGAGCTAATGGCTGAATAATAATGTGTTCATAATCATGTTCCCTCACAAGTGATTCAGTTTTATCGTTTTCCAAAAAAATCAATTACCTCCTCATGTTGTGATAGCACACCCAATGCATTCCTCACCAAGGCTCAGAACCAAGTTTTAAAATTGACCCCATGTACAAGCCACACTAACATATAAGCCATTTCAGAATCTCTCAAATCAGACCTGTTCTGGGGACACTGTAACTGTCCCCATTTATTCATGGAACCTTATCTAGTGTTGTCATCAAAGGTTGTCCTGATAAACAAACAGTGCAGGTATTGACAGTCTAAAATGCCACAGACATGGTATTGAGATAAGGCAGTGGTAAGATTGTATTTCCTGTCATGGCCCCCACAGTTTAACACTTTATCAGTTTACTTATGCCACTTTGAATGCATTCCCCATTTGCTTATACTTTTCTGCCAGTATACATAATCTGCACTATAAATCCCCCAATCAACATCCTGAGTCTAGCGCTGCAGTTCTTACCCATAGCGAGGATTCTTGGTTATCTGTGTGCATGGCGTTGACAATTCTGATCTCGGAATATCTGGCAATATGGGTACCAAACATCCATCACATGCTAAGAACAAGTGTGGTGTGAGAATAGAGCTGGATATTGCTGATCTCATCATACAGGTGGTTGTTCAGGAACCAGTCAGATCCTGTACTGTCACTATAAGATTGTGTAAGAAGGGAGAGAAATCTCTCTGGAAGTCGGGTCAACCTTTGAGTCACTAAAGTAGAAAACCCTTATAATAATTATCATAGATACTAGGCTGATGACCAGGATCATGGTTGGGAGGATGAGGAGAATGGCTTTGCTCTTCATTTTACAGTAACCAAGTGCAATGACACAGGACCAGTCCCATCTTTTGTCACTGTACATCTTTTCTCTTGAAAATATTATCTTCTGTCTAGATGGGTACTTAAATCAAACTTAGGAAGTGTTAGTGAAGGTTTCTCTGGTCTTGGGTTGTCATGGCACTAACAAACAAGGACTATCCATAGTACAGAGCAGCCACCTACACAACATTACTATCATCAATTTGTACATTAAGAAGGGGATTCATCACATTGGTGTGATGCTGTGATAGCCTTGAGCAGTTTGTGATCTATGAGCAGCTATAAGGCACTCAATATGTAAACAAACCCCTGTCATGTCTCTCCATCAACACAGCCAATGAAGGTTTTATCCCTGATGTATCTACTGGAAGTGTTTCCTATAAATTTTAGAGTAGTATCCTAATCGGAGATGGGTTTCATGTAAGACAACAGGGTCTTTAAAATTCGCTCTAAGGCATTCCCTTTCAAATCCATCAAGTTGGTGTATTATGCTGATGGTGATTTGTACAACATGGTATTCATATAGACCCAACATTGTCACTGATGTAAAAGAGACCAAGATGGGGCTTGAGCCAAATCTGCCCTTCCCCTCTACCAGATTTTACACATGCGCTTTTTTAACTATATTTCAAGTTAATTTCTTAAATAGAGAGGAATCAGTCAATGTCAATGATTTTGTTATGAATATTGATCAGTCAATTTTTGTCAAAGATCCCTGAAATGCTGCTTGTCTGGAACATTCTCTATCGTCTCTTCTTTCAATGTTTTCTTCTGAGAAGGAGCTGTTAAATACAGTGGAATCCTACCCTTCCATGCTTCCCTAATGTATTTAACATTACAGCTGTTGCTGTAAGTAAAATGTTCTTACTGCTCGTATCCCTCAGTGATATCTCAGGACACAATGAAAGCAGCTGTTTGTGACTGTGGACCTGCCCCTCCTCAAGGTGTATCATTATGTATCATTACCAAGATATGGATCAGGGTAGAAGCTATGTCTAGACTTGTCCTAGGTCTTCATCAGACATGTTTTTGGTCAATAAAAATCACTCCCACTACCTCCATAGTCCTACATATCCAAATGTCTATTCATCATTACATTAGAAAATTTAAGTTTATGACAATTAATCTGATATAGGGTTATTTCACAAGGAGGCAGCCAGTCAATAACATTGAATTTTTGCATATCTCATGTTGATTTAGTGGGATACATTTAAATTTGATTTGATTGGCATTGAGAAAAAAAATAAATCATCACAAAATCATTTTTAATGCTTCAACTTGCTGTTAAACTAACTGCTGGGTTACATGATGTGTGCACTATGGGGCTCCCTGGTTAAACCTATCCGGCTGCTTAACTTAACTTTACATGAAACGAGCAGCAAGTTATGAGGTGGAAATAAACAGTTCACTGAACAGTCACTCTGGGATAAACAGTTCACTGAACAGACACTCTGGGATAAACAGTTCACTGAACAGTCACTCTGGGATAAACAGTTCACTGAACAGACACTCTGGGATAAACAGTTCACTGAACAGTCACTCTGGGATAAACAGTTCACTGAACAGACACTCTGGGATAAACAGTTCACTGAACAGTCACTCTGGGATAAACAGTTCACTGAACAGACACTCTGGGATAAACAGTTCACTGAACAGTCACTCTGGGATAAACAGTTCACTGAACAGACACTCTGGGATAAACAGTTCACTGAACAGACACTCTGGGATAAACAGTTCACTGAACAGACACTCTGGGATAAACAGTTCACTGAACAGACACTCTGGGATAAACAGTTCACTGAACAGACACTCTGGGATAAACAGTTCACTGAACAGACACTCTGGGATAAACAGTTCACTGAACAGACACTCTGGGATAAACAGTTCACTGAACAGACACTCTGGGATAAACAGTTCACTGAACAGACACTCTGGGATAAACAGATCACTGAACAGACACTCTGGGATAAACAGATCACTGAACAGACACTCTGGTATAAACAGTTCACGGAACAGACACTCTGGGATAAACAGTTCACTGAACAGACACTCTGGGATAAACAGTTCACTGAACAGACACTCTGGGTTGAGGAAAATCCTATTTGGTGCAGCCAAGGACTGATTTTGCACAGTTCAGTTCTGTTACTTTGGGATAAAACCTTTCATTTTCTGACATCCTGTCCTCAATAGCAAAGTTCATCCTCATCCTTCTAAATCCACAACCAGAGTGGCTTAGTAGTGGTCCCTATGAAGGCGGATACTACCTGGCTGCTAATGATAGCCCTACAGTGGTGGTTTTGTGGGAACAAGGCTATTACAATTATTACTACTTCTTATCACTGGTGTTTACGTCTTCAGGTCTCTCTCGGGTCAATACAGGGATTACAGTTATGGCCACCTACATGGGATACTACTTATAGTAAAAGGGCTTCAGCAGGACAATAAGGTACTTTTGTCACTTATTCAAAACATAATTGAAACAGTAGATGCTGTCTTTAAACTTAGGCCTTGCTAATAACTGTCAAAAGCAGTCCTTGATAATCCTTTAGAAAAAAATGCCTAACCTCGTTCTCACAAGCACCACAAAGGAATGGAAATGGATTTGACAGAATAACTGTTGTTGAAAAAGTGAGAAAAATAATGATCGGTCTAATGCAGCTTTTTTTAAAAGGTATTCAAACAAGGTGATTGTGATTGCAAATATATGTCAATACCAAGTGCATATCCCACAATGGTATTACCATGAGTAGAATAAGAGGCATTCTTCTGCATAACTTAGTGGTGAAAGTATTTACCAAGTTTAGTATTAGGCAGACCACTCCATATCCATCAAAATGTATTCAGGACATAATCAATTCTATCTATTTCCTGTCCCATCTATCAGGGATGCAAAAAATCCTTTATCATATACTCTACCGCCACTCATCTGTCTAAAAGTTAGGATCACCCACTCAATATTCTTTTGTCTAAACCTGTGTAAACAAAAACGACCTTTTTATCAATTTACAATCCATCACATACTTTAGATGATGTCAGGCTGTGGTATTCTGTTAGATTTGGAGCCTTAATTAGATGAGAGCCCTTTTAAACAGATCTATCCCACATAAAAACCGTTATTGCCTTTTTATTCTTTAGTCATTAATGTTGTCAGCCCTGGCTATATAAAGATAGATGTGCTCCCTACTTAATTCCCAGATGTGGAGGTGCCAGTAATCACTAACCTCTTTCTTAATGATCTAGCTGTACACTGAGAAAAATAAGTTACTCACTTGAGTCTAGATCCAGACTCAGGCAATGTCGCCAAAATGAGTATCATTTGAGACTCACCCTGATTTACACATCTATGTATTGTTATTAACGTTGTCAGCCCTGGCTATATAAATGTAGAATGTGCTCCCTACTTAATTCCCAGATGTGGAGGTGCCAATAATCACTTACCTCTTTCATAATGATCTGTCTATAGGTCGAATGTGGCATCTTCAGGTATTGGAATTTGATAGCATGCTAAGCATCCTGTTTCATCTTAGAAAAATGTATAATTAGTGGCCTCTTTAACCCCCCGGTTTTTAAATATGCACTGGTCAAAAATGAACACTATATAATGGTTCTAAAGTTGAAATTTGTACAAACAACTATGTCTTGAATAGGTGGTGGGGGAAGAGTACTTAAACAGGTCACAGTTAGTTATAGCCTTATCGAGCCTTGTACAACCTCTTATGAACATGGCAAAACAATTTTGACAGATATGTAACTGCATTTCTAACTATTATTTTTGTAAACTTATGCCCAATTTGAAGATTATTTTTACATATATAAGAATAGTGATATGTGATACTCCCTCAAGTAGTAGGACAATAAACTAAAGCTTTGGAAGGCGGTTGTCACTGTCTACGTGAGAGGATTTTTACATCAATTTTGACAGTGATAATTCATCTATCATTACACTAAATCTGATTTGTCATCTGTGACCATTACTTCAATCAATTTGAAATTGTTAAAAAACTGAATTATGATAAATGATAGCGATCTGGATTCACACAGCTTCCACTTATAGTTATTGCTGAGCCAGCAAATGTATAACCTTTGTATAGGTTTGATCAGTAAGATCAACCATCTAGGTTAGACCAACAAATGACACACTGGCCATGAATAAAACTAGAAGGAATTATATTTTCTTTTCCAAATACAGAACACTGTATCCTAAGGCTATCCCATGCAATGACATTCTACATTGGCAATGGGAGTAGGCAGGATGGTTTGCAAAGTCTCAGCAAATCATGGACACATACACAGGCTTAGGGGGTCAGTCTGTAATAAAGACACCACTGTACTGTCATGTGGAAGCTTGGTAGATTTGACAGAAACAGACTATAGTAACCCTAGTTTAAAGCTCCAATAGGAACTTCATGTGAGAGACATGGTCGAGTAGACATAACAGACACAGGCAGAAAAGAAAATCAACCCTATCCATGGGATACTTCTAAGTCTTTGACAGATTCAGCTAAATGGGACTTTACTGGGTACTATTGCAGAATATGACAGCATTAAAACCAAGACAACATATTGGACTTTACCTAATTCTACATTATGATTTCATCTCTATTCTCAGGTTCTTTAAACTATCTTGTGTCTTGTTGGTGTTATAGGGGTTAATTATATATGTATACAGTAAACTCATCAACATGAAATGCTCAGTGCAGATGGTTTCAAAGACACACAGGGCAGTGCTGTTGATGAGTCGATCCCAACTTGTGTTTCTTTTTGTCCTACTGAGGCTAATAGGTCAGCTCAAGTGATTGACTTTTTCTGAGTTACCATTTAATTTCCATTCAAAAAAAGAAAAAAATTGACAAAAAAACATGGTCCTGCCACCGTCAGAAGTGCAAAAATAAACACATCAAAAACACAATCAAATCACACTGTGTAACCATGGACTTATGAACTGATCACTGTTTTGGAGTACAGAGCCACATTGTTGGTCTCAGTGGATGAGCCCAGGTGAGCATTGTCCTTTTCAATGAGTATATTCATATGAAATTAGAATAACACTGAGTAAAAGACCAGTTAAAACAATGCAATAAGAACAATATTCACAGAACCCAATGAAACATTCAACTTGGACTGTGGAGATAAAGTTGACAAATAGAATCAGAATCATTTATCATGATGGTGTTGCCCATCCAAGTGACCAAATGAAAACCAAATATCAATTATCCTTTGAGTGTGGTTTTGTGATCAAGAACCCAAAGCTCCTTGCCACACATGGGAAGAAACAGAAATTCAATTGATTAAATTTGAAAGAGGTCAACAACCTCCTCAAATCTGGCTCTGGCTGATTATTGCATACTCGATAATGTGTTTCAAGGGAAACAATCATCTTGGAAGAAGTGGTTTTGTCAGTAACTTGTTTAAGAGATTAGGAATTCCTTTCTTTGTGCATGTGGCGATAATTAAGGCATATTCGGGGGAAATGTTTAAAGACACAAGTTTTTTCCTCATGTCCAGCATATAAATATCCCTGCCTACTACAGGTTATCAAAATGAAATTTAGTTATCAAGTATCACTTCTCCGTATTGTAGAGAACTTACATTCCCTCTCCACACAAGGGAAGAAGAATCTGATTGAATTGGAATGAGGTCACAAAGCTCCTCAAACCTGCCTCAGGCTGATTGTGGCAGTGATGCTGCAAATATTTTCTAAGGAAATAAGACAAACAATATTGAAAGGAAGAGAATGAATAGCAATTGTATATCAATTATATTATACTAAAAAAGGTCCTTTTGAATTCCAGGTAAATACCATACTGCCAAAAAAAAAACACAATTTCTTGGTCGTGTTTATAGCTGTTAAATGAAAAAGATGTGAGCTAGATTGTAAAATGTATCATCTGGATATGAAGGTTCCTAGTGATCATCATGTAAATATCACTCCTTGCTACAGAACAGAAAAAAAACTGCCTACCAAGAACCAGTTTAAACACTGCAGCTACCCCTGCTGGTGGAAGCATGAACCAGGGCCTTTTTCAATATTTGAACACTGTTTTTCATCTTGCACTGATGTTGCCTCGGCTCACTTCCGCAGTTATGTAAATATTTTGCCCCTTTTACTTTTTACACCTTGGCTCTGTAGTGGTTGTGCTGTTCATAGAGTCTAACATGTCCCTCTCTGGAATAATAAAGTTTGGCTTCTTTAGAAGAGCACTGATAGAGATTAATCCACATAAGTGGCTACTTCGAATTATGCACTGATAAAACCAATTATTAAGTAGGTTCGGCTGATGCACCATTCAGTGAAGCCTGCTGATCATCACACATTAGGAGTCATCTAAGTGATTGTTATTTTATTGTTCTTCAGGTTGATTCTTATGTGTACAGACAATCAAGCCATCACCTTTCTTTATATTTGACAACATTTAGTGTCAGATTTTACATGCCACCTGCAAACATAAGAAAGAAAACTAGATTTCCTATTTGTATCATGTGACAAATGTGTTGTTAATTAAAGTTCGTATATCCGCTAAAAAGACAAATTTGAAAATGAGTGTAAACACATCTAAATATTTTGTAAATGCTCTTGTTCTGTGCATAGACGGCAAGAAGGGGTCTTAGAACCCTTTGCACTAAGACCCCTTTTTGCAGATCGTGTCACACATATTGTTCCAATCACTACTGGCCCCTTGTGCCTCAAAATGAAGTGAAGGATGGCCCTTGACATTGCTGCTCACCAAAGCACCACCTTCTGTCTTCTCTGACAGGCTTTATTTAGTGTTAACTACACCTTGAGAATTAGGGCTAAATATTCATTCACAGCACAGAAACGCCCCTTTATATACAAGCAGACACACCTGATTTAAGACTAGGATAGGAATAAATACAAGGCAAAGATTTTGTTTGTTTTGGAGTAGAAATATTTCATATAATCACTAGATATTTTGACACATGGTTTAGAATGTTGTCAAGATGGTGTTTGATGAGAAATCTCAGATTTCATACTGTAATAGCGGACATGCCCACTTTAAACAAAAAAACACTAAGGTGGAATTGAAATATACTCTATTCACCTTAAATCTGTGCCTTACTTACTTAGCAGTACATTTAGGACCATTAGACATTCAGGCTTTAGTCTGCTCGTAGAGTTACAGCCACCCCACACTGCAGCCCTTCAAACTGAGACAAATCAGCATTGTTTTAAGCAGACGCTAATACTGTGCAGAGTGGCTCTGAGTAAACTCACTTCTAGTATTGACGACAGTTTAGTAATCACTCTTGCATTCCACAAAAAAAAATCAAACATACTTTGTGATGATAAGACCTGAATAACGACTTGAGTAAAGGAGCCTTATGAAGAGTCAGGCATTACAGATTTCATCAGATATGGTTATTAGACCACAATGGCATCAGTACATGTTTGAGGGTATCCACAGAAAAGTTGCTTCATGTTTGACAACAAGAACTGTAAGTGTCAACTCTGCCATTGCAAATTAAGAAAAAAAGCTGGGAATGGAAAACTAGAAAACTAGCAAGGTGGAAGCTGACTCTGCTCTCAAGTCCAGCACCTCTTACTTAAAACTAAATTTGGGACAATCTGACGAATTATATGTTAAACATCAATCTGCCTCAGATGACTGCCCTTTGGGCTAGGAGACAGAAACAAAGTATAAAGTGACTTCCTCAGTAAACATAATTTCAACATTAAGGATTATTTGGGAACCTCTCTTTCACTCTCACTCTTGCTCTCGCTCTCTCAATTTTTCTGTTAATCATTTTCTGAAAGGATTTTGGAGGAAACAAATACACTAAAATAATGAAGGGAACACTTAGAGTATATGAAAGAATATGGCAAATGCAACAAGGTTGAAATAGAATCTACACAACTGACTTTAAATCCTTGTGTCAATTAACTGGCAGTAGATTTAGCACCATTAGGCATTAAACTTTAATCTGCTAAAATAGAGCCAAAGGCAGCCAACACTGTTGGCCTACAGGCTGAGACAAACCAGCCTCGTTAAGCTCTCAGATACAAAAAGTGCAGAGTGGTTCTAAGAGTGAACTTATTTTTAACATTGAGAACTGTTTGGTAGTCAGTCTTGCAGTTAGTAGTATTTTTTATATTAAACAATTTAAACTTTATTTAGCCAAGATGTTTTCCATTACATTTGATGTACATAAATTGAAGTTTCCTTGATACATTGGTCAATGATAATATACTCTAGCATTCGATGAAAAAATTGATTATTATAAGTAAGGAAACCATATACTTAGTGGCTAACAAGTTAATGACTGACCTTCATCCATAGGATGTTGTCTTGGCCAAGCCATAAAAATTACATATACCATTCATTGAGTTTATTAATAGTAGATTATACATTATTATGAACAACAGCATTATTCTTTACTTTAAAGTTTGTATAATAACATGCCCCATTCCCAATACAATACCATATAATTATAAACTTACCAATAATTATTTCGGTTAGTAATCTATTCCAAGCTTGAGCGCAATATAAACAATGGGTTTCTCAAAATCAAACAAATTTTGTGATGATGAGAAAATCGTTGGTGCCAAAATAATTAGACCTACTGCACTGCTTGAGCTGTGACAAATCATAGCCAGCAAATTGTCATCATCTGTCACCATTATTGGTCATCAATGCATGATGCTTGAATGCAGCCCTGATGAGTTACTTGCCAGGGCTGCATTCATGCATCATGATGACCAATGGGTACAAACCAATGTGCATGATGCAATCATGCACCAGCAGCCCTTAGAGGCTTAACTGGCACCTTTCTAAGTCTGGATCCTAGTCGTAAACAGACTTTGCCACTGTAAGGGGTATCTTTGTGAGATGTGGCAGGAGCGTTACAGGCAGGTGCACATGACCAGCTCTGTCCAGCCCCTATCTATGGGAGACGTCTCTTACTTTGACAGTGCTGGCTAAATAGACATTAAATAGCTATCGAAACCAATACATCACATATTTCACTCAGTATAATCCTTAACCCAAATCAAATATTCTATAATATTTTGCATGCCGTACAGCATTTCTCAGTCGGTAATGCTCTGGTTTGCTTACAAGTGAATCAAATAGATGGACATACATTATAAGAGCATGCGCTGTGTAAGTTAGATAGGTGATATTGGCAAAATGTTTATTGCAGATGATATAGTTACATAATACATGAATTTCCATAGACACACCAATTGCCTGCTGAGTCACAAACTTCTTTATACACATAAAATACAAAACTTTTGAATTCAGAAAAGTATAAATCTTCAGTGTGAAACACACCACCCTTTCTCCAGTCATGACCATTCATTAGGTGATGGTGAGATTGTATGACTAAGACGTACTTATTCTGTGAACTATTTCAATATTGACCACAGAGAATGCATTTTCTCCTAAACTGTGGAAATTTGCGCTCAATAGTACAGGAGGGTCTGTTATTACCAATCCAAATATAGATCTCCACATCTTAGTTAATCACTTTTTGTGAATCTTTACACAATGAATGTATTCATTTCAATCTGATCTATGGTGATGTAATATATTTAGAATATAGTTAGGATGTATACAATTGTGTGCAATCCTTAATAGTGAGGTTAACATTGCCCTACTTGTAATGTGTACTGCAATGTCCAGCCTACTATTTTCTATCATTCTAGATGTACATGTTGCTGTACACAGTGATTCTAACCTCCCTAATGAGTCATGGGGCACTGCAGACTAATGTCATAAGACCTTCAATGATGTTTACTTGTTTCAGTCCATACAAAGAGCATTGAACTCGTTTCAGATGATATGATGATTATCACAGTATTTGAAGATTCCAAATAAATTTGTCTTCGCATTTTTTTTTCAGACTAACAGGGAGTTCAATATTTCTCCCAAGTCAAATTAACTTGTTGTGAAAGTCCTCCATATTGTTATTTATATTTACCTAATATTTACATATGCATAGGTTCACACAAAACACCTGCCTCACCTCCCACAAAGTTGTCATAGAGACATCAAAAAGTCCTTATATTGACAACTTAAGCTGTAGATTTAGTCATTGTCACTTTTCTGAATTAGGTTGTTTGCAAGGACAAGTTTTGGACATTACTGCATTTTCAGTGCAGTATACTTGAATCCCAAAGTACCAATGGCTGATAGAGAAGCATCCTAATGGATTTATTCTTGCATTGTATCAGTTGTGACCCAGCCAGATTTTTTTTCCTCTCTGGTGATTATGTTCAGGTTGTTTTCCAGCACAGAGGCTAATTGTGGCTCTCAATGGGTCAGCCCGAGTGATTGACTTTTTTTGAACATCCACTTTATTTTCACACAAGAACAGCATGAAGCTTAACTAAACCCATCCATGTCATCATCAGAGCTCCAAAAATAAACAGACCAAAAACACAAACAGAACGTCCTCTGGGACAAATGAAACGTTCAGCTGGTGTAATTAATGTAACATAGAAATGAGCTAATGGCTGAATAATAATGTGTTCATAATCATGTTCCCTCACAAGTGATTCAGTTTTATCGTTTTCCAAAAAAATCAATTACCTCCTCATGTTGTGATAGCACACCCAATGCATTCCTCACCAAGGCTGAGAACCCAGTTTTAAAATTGACCCCATGTACAAGCCACACTAACATATAAGCCATTTCAGAATCCCTCAAATCAGACCTGTTCTGGGGGCACTGTAACTGTCCCCATTTATTCATGGAACCTTATCTAGTGTTGTCATCAAAGGTTGTCCTGATAAGCAAACAGTGCAGGTATTGACAGTCTAAAATGCCACAGACATGGTATTGAGATAAGGCAGTGGTAAGATTGTATTTCCTGTCATGGCCCCCACAGTTTAACACTTTATCAGTTTACTTATGCCACTTTGAATGCATTCCCCATTTGCTTATACTTTTCTGCCAGTATACATAATCTGCACCATAAATCCCCCAATCAACATCCTGAGTCTAGCACTGCAGTTCTTACCCATAGCGAGGATTCTTGGTTATCTGTGTGCATGGTGTTGACAATTCTGATCTCAGAATATCTGGCAATATGGGTACCAAACATCCATCACATGCTAAGAACAAGTGTGTTGTAAGAATAGAGCTGGATATTGGTGATCTCATCATGTAGGTGGACGTGCAGGAACAAGTCGGGTTAGCTGGATATTGCTGATCTCATCATACAGGTGGTTGTGCAGGAACCAGTCGGGTTAGCTGGATATTGCTGATCTCATCATACAGGTGGTTGTGCAGGAACAAGTCGGGTTAGCTGGATATTGCTGATCTCATCATACAGGTGGTTGTGCAGAAACAAGTCGGGTTAGCTGGATATTGCTGATCTCATCATACAGGTGGTTGTGCAGGAACAAGTCGGGTTAGCTGGATATTGCTGATCTCATCATACAGGTGGTTGTGCAGGAACAAGTCGGGTTAGCTGGATATTGCTGATCTCATCATACAGGTGGTTGTGCAGGAACCAGTCAGATCCTGTACAGTCACTATTTATAAAGATTGTGTAAGAAGGAAGAGAAATCTCTCTGGAAGTCAGGTCAACCTTTGAGTCACTAAAGTAGAAAACCCTTATAATAATTATCATAGATACTAGGCTGATGACCAGGATCATGGTTGGGAGGATGAGGAGAATGGCTTTGCTCTTCATTTTACAGTAACCAAGTGCAATGACACAGGACCAGTCCCATCTTTTGTAACTGTACATCTTTTCTCTTGAAAATATTATCTTCTGTCTAGATGGGTACTTAAATCAAACTTAGGAAGTGTTAGTGAAGGTTTCTCTGGTCCTGGGTTGTCATGGCACTAACAAACAAGGACTATCCATAGTACAGAGCAGCCACCTACACAACATTACTATCATCAATTTATACATTAAGAAGGGGATTCATCACATTGGCGTCATGCTGTGATAGCCTTGAGCAGTTTGTGATCTATGAGCAGCTATGAGGCACTCAATATGTAAACAAACCCCTGTCATGTCTCTCCATCAACACAGCCGATGAAGGTTTTATCCCTGATGTATCTACTGGAAGTGTTTCCTATAAATTTTAGAGTAGTATCCTAATCGGAGATTGGTTTCATGTGAGACAACAGGGTCTTTAAAATTCGCTCTAAGGCATTCCCTTTCAAATCCATCAAGTTTGTGTATTATGCTGATGGTGATTTGTACAACATAGTATTCATATAGACCCAACATTGTCAATGATTACTGATGTAAAAGAGACCAAGATTAGGCTTGAGCCAAATCTGCCCTTTCCCTCTACCAGATTTTACACATACGCTATTTTAATTATAATTCAAGTTAATTTCTTAAATAGAGAGGTATCAGTCAATGTCAATGATTTTGTTATGAATATTGATCAGTCGATTTGTGTCAAAGACACCTGAAATGCTGATTTTCTGGAACATTCTTTATCTTCTTTTCTTTCAATGTTTCCTTCTGAGAAAGATCACTCCCAGTACCTCCATAGTCCTACATACCTAAATGTGTATCCACCATTACATTAGAAAATGGTAATTTAAGTTCATGACGATCTGATATAGGGTTATTTCATAAGGAGGCAGCCAGGTCAATCATATTGAATTTGTGCATATGTCTAATGTTGTTTTAGTGAGATACATTTACAATTTGTTTTTATTTGATTGGCATTCAGAAAAAAAAAAATAAATCATCACAAAATCATTGTTGATGCTTCAACTTGCTGTTAAACTAACTGCTGGGTTACATGATGTGTGCACTATGGGGCTCCCTGGTTAAACCTATCCGGCTGCTTAACTTAACTTTACATGAAACGAGCAGCAAGTTATGAGGTGGAAATAAACAGTTCACGGAACAGACACTCTGGGATAAACAGTTCACTGAACAGACACTCTGGGATAAACAGTTCACTGATCAGACACTCTGGGTTGAGGAAAATCCTATATGGTGCAGCCAAGGATTGATTTTGCACAGTTCAGTTCTGTTACTTTGGGATGAAACCTTTCATTTTCTCACATCCTGTCCTCAAAAGCAAAGTTCATCCTTATCCTTCTAAATCCACAACCAGAGTGGCTTAGTAGTGGTCCCTATGAAGGAGGATACCACCTGGCTGCTAATGATAGCCCTACAGTGGTGGTTTTGTGGGAACAAGGCTATCACAATTATTACTCCTTCTTATCACTGGTGTTTACGTCTTCAGGTCTCTCTCTGGTCAATATGGGGATTACAGTTATGGCCGCCTACATGGGATACTACTTATGGTAAAAGGGCTTCAGCAGGACAAGAAGGTACTTCTATTGACTAAGCATAAACCTAGTATCGCCACATGGTGCTTCATGGTGACAAAGGAAAAATGGCCTTGAAAGGTAGTAATTGAAAATCTGTAAAACGATTCAATGGGATTCAATGATCATGGGTTCATTTCTGAGAAGATAATAGCCATTTGCAGTCTCATAAAGGAAGTTTAATATTTGTCGTTACTTGAGACTTCCACAAGAAGCAGCTCCTTATGGATTTCAGCTATTTCTGGTCTGGACTTTATTTCTGGTCAAAAACTGGCCAAAAGTCTTCACACTAGTGGTGAGACACAGCCACCTGGGCATAATTTAAATCTGCCCTTACATTTAACTTATTGTCACTTATTCAAAACAATTAAAATAGCAGATACCATCTTTAACCTTAGACCATGCCAAGAACTGTTGAAAGCAGTCCTAGATGCCATAATATATAAGTCTTCAGAATAAAAGGCCAAAGTTGGTTCTTACAAGCACTACAGATACATGAAGATGCAATGGACAGATGTGATTGAGAAGAAATCGTAAGAAAGAATCAAGTGTACATGACTAAAAGGCAAGACTTGGGTCAGATGATAATGCATTTGTATTTATTCCAACATATTGTACAGAGTCTTAATGATGCTGTTGGTTAGCAGCCTGTGGTGGTCTGAAGTTACATGTAGGATGCAGCAGGTAGGTATGGTAGCAATTGGGGCGACCCCTATCAGCGGTATGTGTAGCTAAGGGGGAGTTGTGTGTACAGTGTACACATTATACTATGCTATACAATGTAGAGCGATAGGAATATGTGTAGAGATATCAAGTATATAAAGATAAAAGATCTCCATATATAACAAAGCCATCTTCCAGCATGTCCTCACTGAGTGTGTATCACAATTTGAATGAGGTAATTAATGGGAGTAGGGCTGAAGTAATTTGTCTACATAACTGTGGCAAGCGTAACTAATAGCTTTAGGATCAGGCAGACCACTCTGTATCTATCAAAATGTATTCACAAAAACAATCAAAACTATTAATTTCCTCATCTAATCTATCAAGGATCCAATCAACTGGGCCTCTTTTTGCTTCTGAAGTAGGACAAACCCACTCAGTATTTTTGTATAAACATAAAATGAAACTTTCCCATCAGTTTGCCATCTAGCACAGATTTAAGATGAATCTAGCTGAAACCCTTTAAAAGCAATTGGTCCCAAAAAACAACAAATATTAATGTCATTCTATTCTCCATAAATTATTTCCTTGCTAGTCTCAGCCCTGGCTTCATGAACAGAATCATGCTTAGCAAGTTGTTCGAAGTCGTAAACATGTATGCATATACATTTGTAGCTTTATTAAGAGTCTTGTACACTTCTCCTGACCATGACTAGGGACTTCAAGGGGTTAAAGTATATTGTATATTGGCACATTGTAAATCAAAAAGAAAACAGACACTTTGTCAGACATAATTACACTCTAGCATCAAAACTCCTTCTTGGTTTTGGTGAATTAATATCGAATCTGAGGATGTATCTACATGTAAGGGTTGATACAGATAGGGTTTTAAAGGAAAGTCACATTAAATAGGTTTTGCTTAGGTTGAGGTCATGCTTTAAAGGACATCCTTTTGTTCTCATATGCACTGAGTGGAGAATGAACTAAATTTCCAAAGCATGTTCTCAATGTCTATGATGGGAATATAACTACATCGATCTTTAGTCTACGATTGGGCTCCAATCACTTTGATGAAAGAAAGAAAATTATGCTGAATCATAGCCATCTGGATGGATGGATGGATATTTTCCTTCTATGACCACAGAAAGCTCTATCCTGATGCAAACCAATCGCCGTCATTAGCAATAGGAGTAGGTAGGACGGTGTGCAAAGTCTCAGCAAATCACAGCCACCGACACAGCCAGAGGGAGTCAGTCTGTAATACAGCCACTATCGGGCATTGTCATGGTAGAGATTGTGCATGATCAAGTTGTCATATGAGAAATATCATATGACTAGTGGTATATAAGGTGTAAGATCATCAAGCTCTCATAAATAGTGTTAATTCCAGTTATCACTGGTTTATTCAGCTTTAGGCAACATATAGGAAATATCAATCACACATATGTTAATATGCAGGTAATTTCCACATACAGTAAATATACAATTGTTCATAAAGTATAATGTTCTGTTCCACTCCACCTGTGAGATAATGATGATGATGATGATGATGATGATGATGATGATGATGATGATGATGATGATGATGATGATGATGATGATGATGATGATGATGATGATGATGATGATGATGATGATGATGATGATGATGATGATGATGATGATGATGATGATGATGATGATGATGATGATGATGATGATGATGATGATGATGATGATGATGATGATGATGATGATGATGATGATGATGATGATGATGATGATGATGATGATGATGATGATGATGATGATGATGATGATGATGATGATGATGATGATGATGATGATGATGATGATGATGATGATGATGATGATGATGATGATGATGATGATGATGATGATGATGATGATGATGATGATGATGATACAATGTCCAGTATACTTCTAGGTGGGTTCCCACACCTATCTCCTGACCTGCTGCTTAGAGGAATAATATAATAATGTTCAACTTTACCCTCTGGTAGGTGTCTTGTAGCAGGTATACTCTGGCCACTAGTGGTTCAGACCTATACCTGTTCTGGCATAGCCTAACCCAGAATAGTGTAGAGCTATAGCAGGTAGCAGGAGTGATGACTGGAGATGTTACCTCTAGGGTGGTGCTGGAGATTCTGCCTCTAGGAGGTGCAGCCAGTGGTATTTGTATCATTTCCTGGCTTGGCCTCTCAGACTGACTGGAGGCAGTGGCATCTGCCTAACTCTGCAATTGTTTGAGGGGAGTCTTTCATGTGTCACTGGGTGCACAAAGGACCCCCATGGACGCCGCCATGGCCCCCATTGTCTTGGTCGCTGTGGCATGTTCTGACCCTCATAACTCGGTCAATTATGCTGTTACAACCACCATTTTGCGCCTGCACAGACTTGAATATGTGAAATTGTCAACGCCCACTTTTTGTGCGCTTAATTTGCGCTGGTTCGTCTGTAGCGCATTCGGAGGTCGAATTAGTCTACATGGTGTAACTTCCTTAATATTGGGAGTAGAGCCTTGATTTTGGGCTCATTTTGATTGTCTAATTATGGCCTTTCCATAGATTCTTTGATATTTGACCTAGATTGCAACACTAGAGCGACCGGAAGGTTATGGCATCATGACTTATGTAACCTATTGTTCAGTTGTTTGGGTGCTGAGACACTCCTGACAGCATCGGCGGTGCCCAGGCACCCATGACAGCCGTTTGCATTTACTTACAAGTTATTAGTTTGTGCACTGAACCATGAGGTCAATGTTTTAGACCATTAGCTTATTATATTGTTCAGTGGACCATGAGGTCGCTGTCTTTGGTGATGTAACTTATGTATATTTGACATAGCTGGTGTTCAGTGGAGCATGAACGCTCTCATGGATATACAATGTATTAATTTCTTACATATTCTTTGATTAATACAGTAATATGTTACATTTTATGGAATAATAAAATGGTATATGATAGCATCATGATGCAGTACCCTGCACTGTACTGTGTGGGTTCATGGTAGATATTGAGAGAAACAAACAGTAGTACATATAGTATACATACCTTACAGAAAGCACAAACGCAAAAGTCCAAGAAAGTAATATGTCCTTTGTTGTGCCTCATAGGACAAGTTAGAGTTATACCTGACACTTGCCATGTGCTACTGGGAAATAGAAGATATTGCTTTGTGACAAGAAAAAGAGAAACAAAACTTATTGGAAAATATACTAGGAGTGCAGGATGTCTGCACCTGTTCTGCCTCTTCTTTTCAATTTTTGAACCTGATCTTAAGTTGAAGATAATGAATACCCCAGGTTAGTTTGGAGCAAGTACAGCTGATAAGAGTATGCACACCATAGCACTTCATTAACATGAGCTGTCTGAGGAGTGTCTGGTGTCTTTGTGAAATTAAATGTAATTAAATACCCTAAGTTATTGTAGAAGTTTTATGATCATACAAAACCAGACGAGTGGAAGTAGGTTGATAATATTTTTATTTTTGTGGAGAACTTTTTTTCAATGTACATAGATGGTATTTGGTGAATTATTTTTGACATGCAACGTTTCGGATTATTTCATAATCCTTCATCAGGCAATGTGACAATGATGGTTTTTAGCACTCTGAGGTAGTAAAAATTATCAGTTTTTTAAGGTGTAGTCATGGATACCTCAACAAGTTGTTGTCATAGTGATCGAGTTGGTTTTACAATTTCAACTGTGGTGTGCACTTTACAGTGTGTTATAAATCAGTTAGAGATGTATATACAGAGTTGGTACCTGTGTAAACATGGTGAGTGTGTAGTAGTCATGAATATTCAAGAAGTGGACAGCTTGATTTCTATGGTAGAAATCACCCCTTAAGGTGATAATTATATAACATTTGTACATAGAATAAAAATGTAAATGGGCCGGCGCTCAGGTAGCCTTATATGTGGGCCCCTATAAAATAGCATGCAAGCATGAATAATAAGTTAAACTTGAACACATTATGTACCGGTAATTGTTGTGGTAGTACAGGTAGAAGGCTTAGTAACCTTTGTCTTTCATCCCTTCTTTCATGGCACTGGCGACGTGCTTATCAAGTGCATATACGACTTCATGTACTTGGTATAGGATTTTTTTGACGTTGGTGGTCCTCTGGTGTGGTAGAGATGGCTGGGGTTCTTGGTGGTAGTTGATGGGGCGGTAGTTTTGGAATTTGTTGTGGGTATCCCTCTGTGGGTAATTTTTGTTGTTGATATAGTGATAACGGTCAGTGTAGTGGCGGGAGTGCTGTTGTCTTGGGTGGGCTTTAGGAGTGTATTGCTCGGTGTGGGTTTCCTCAAAGGAGTGGCGCTTCCTTGAGACAGTACTGGAGAGTTTCTTTGGTGCAGGTTCAGGTATCTCGCTGGTGAGGGATATCTGGTCGTCACCCGGGGTGAGTTGGAGAGAGTCCTCTAGGTTTTCTAGAGGGGTCTTGCATTTTTTGCCGGTAGGCGTGGTCTTCTTTTTGGGATTGTTCTTTTTTGTGTTGGTGTGGGCGTTTCTTTGTAGGCGTTGGTGGTTTGGATTCCTCTGAGGATGACGATGAGGTGGTGGATGAGTTAGAGTCTGAGTCACTTGGTGAGTCACTGGAGCTTGAACTTATCCCGAAGAGACTGGCCTTGGTGGCCTTCTGGACCATTGGTGATGATGGTGTTGTTGTTGTGGCGACTGTGGGCATTTTATCAGTAATGTCAATGATGGGTTTGGACCTGTCTGTCTGGTAGTTGAGATGTAGTTTTCTTCCTCTCACATGTTTAGAATGAAGGAGTTGAAGGTGTTTATGTCTTCATGATAAGGTGGTAGTGGGGTCCAGCCTTTAGATTCTCTAGGAAAGATGGTTTTGGCAGGTTGGTAGTTGGGGCTATTCCGGTAGTGGTAGTTGAGTAATACACGTCTGTTGAATAGTAGGGTGTCTCTGACTGTGTAAACATGGTGAGTGTGTTTAGGAGTGGGGACATAGGATAGTCCCTTCTCCAGTAGTTGAAGCTGTTCTACTGTGAGGTTCCTGCTTGAGAGATTGTGGACTGATTTGTTGGTCTCACTGAGGGGTTCTGGGGTTTCCCGGTATTTTTTGAAGCGTCTACTTTTTTGTTTTTTCTTTTGGTTTTGTTGGCCTCTACTTCTGTCTCCAGATTGTTGATTAGGCGTGTTACTAGTTGTTGTTCTTCTGGGTTGCATTTTGCTTTGATTTCAGGTAGTATTTTCTCGTATTCTTTGTCAAGTTGTGTTTTTCTGGAAGTGTAGTAGTCTTTTAAAAGTAGTCTTAGTTTTTTTCCACATTCAAGTTGAGTTTGTTCCCATTGGAGTTGGAAGGTCCAGTCATTTTCTGGTACTTGTGCTGTTATTTTGGGTTGTAGTCCTTTGGGGACTATGTTGCGGATAATGCAGGTGTTGAGAAATTCGGCGTGTTTTCTGGCTTTGATAGTTTTGATGGCAATTTTCCTGGCTAGTTTGTAGTTATTTTGTTGCAAGTAGAGCTAAAGGGAGTATGTACACTATGACACTTCATTAACATGAGCCATCTGGAGAGCTGTCTGGTCTCTCTGTGAAATTAAGTAAACTTAATTGAGTTTACTTAATTGTATTTTCTCACCAAGTGGTGTCTTGAGACTTGTGGCCTTCTCAACTAATCAGGGGAAACAATACCACTTCCCTTAAACAATCAAAACTGGGGAAAGAGAAAATGACTACGAACAGCCGGTAAATCCACCAGCTTTGTGTATAAGGTGCACCTTATTTGACCACATTGAACACATAAGGCATACCTTGGGCTACATTGATGAGGTTTTCATTCCATAGCATGGAACTCTAATGCAATATATATGCAGCCCCATGGACAATTTGTCACAGCCAGTCTGAAAGGAAAAAACAAAAATGAGGGCTTGAGGGTTTTTTATTCTGGATTAGCTGAACTATTTATTAACCAAACCATAGATCTGTATCTATCAAAATGTATTTAAGCAACCAATCATTCCAATCAAATTTTCTATCTGATTTATTATTTGAACAAAAATACTGCAATTTTACAATATTCTCTTCCCCTTCTGTCTAGAATGATTGAACCATGCTATTAACCTTTTTCTATTATAACTGGGACACACTTTCACCAATTTGTTAAAGCCCATTGCAGGATTGAGATGTATAAGTTTTTTGTGCTCTATTGTACAATATTACACAATCTGGGATTACAGGAGCCTTGGGTAAAATGCAACCCAGTCCTCAATATGCAAAAACCAAAATTTAATAGAGAAATATCGTGTAATGGTTATTGGCTATTTCAAACTTGCAAGTTTACAAGAGAACAAAAGTCCATTTTGCACCACAAAGCTGATGGGAATTGAGCACTATAGGAAAACGACCATGGTGGAAGCAGAATCTACTCAATTCATCTTAGGTCCAGTCCCACTTACTTAACAGTAGGTTTAGCACCATTAGATACATTACATGTTAAACTTTAATCTGCTCATGGGGACTTATCACCCAGCCCAGCAAATTGTCGTGAGTCCTCGTCAACCTGTGTGAAGTGGCTCACACATGTCGCTAGATGGAACACGACGCCGTTATAGCGCAAGATCACCAGGAATAGCAATTGCTATGCCACATGAGTCTAACACACAGTGGCGAAAGATGACGGAATGAGTTATCACTCAAAAAGGAGTCACCATTGATGACCAATCATGGCGACAGATGACGACAATTTGCTGGGAGGGGTCTCAGACAAACCAGCCTCATTTCAGCCCCAGGCACAAAGTGACTTTTAACTAAACTTATATTAAGAATTATTTGGTACTCACTCTCTTTCTCTCAATTAAGAATCACCTGTTTGAATTTTGGAAAATAAATTACACCTAAAATGTTGAGATAATTCAGAACGATCACATTTTACATGTAATCTAGGATATTGGTATATCAATATTCATTCTTCAGGTTGATACTTGTGTGACCAGATTGGCAATCTATCATCTTCATCTCTTTTTTTACACCAGTAACGATTAGATTTGGAACTAGATTTTCATCTTGTACAATGTGACACATGTGCTAGTTATTGAGTACTAACCAAATCACCTAAATGGAAATAGAATTTACTTAATTCACCTACAAGTCATCCACCCTTTTACTAAGCAGTTTTATCTGTTCTCAACAGCCCCAGACTTCTACCTGAGGGGCTCAGACAAACCAGTCTCCTTTCACATCCAGCTACTAACAAAGTGTAAAATGACTCCTAAGTAAACTGATATTGAGGATTATTTTGCAATCAATCTCTTTCTCTCAATTGAGAATTGCCCGTTTAAATTTTTTGAAAATCAAATATATTTAACTGATGTTGATAAAACTGACAGCGATTCATTCTACCTGCTTGAAGTAATGATCCGGAGGTGGATTTAAAGAGTTACACCCTGTACAATAAAAGAAATGGATATTGGTGCTTTATACCCTGATTTCTAAACTCTGAACATTTCTCTGCAATCAGCATACAGGTGCCAGTACAGTGCATGGTACCTCATAATGCTGCTCTTAGTGTCTGTATTAGTGTCTGACTTTGCACACCATCCTTGCTGAGACTTTGCACACCGTCCTGCCTACTCCTATTGCTAATTTAGACATGTCATTGGTTTGCCTCATGATAGAGCTTTATGTAGTCTAAGAGGGAAAATATCGTTCATTCTGCACTCAATCAAGGCTATTGTGTCATTTGTTAGTCTACTCTAGATTGTATATGCTACTGGGTCAATGAAATGAATACCAATGTTACTGTATATATATATATATATATATATATATATATATATATATATATATATATATATATATATATATATACCCTTGCCTTTCACTATTATACACAGGACCTGCATGAATGTATCTTTATGAAGCTCAGGTAAAAACATCCTTTAAAAGTGTAGAAAGCACTCATTGATCCAGAGCAGCAGCTCTAAAAACTATTCACTTTTCCAAAGTGGTTAAAGTATATGCCATAATCTGTTGTTGATAACAAATTCTGGACATCAGCAGCTGGGGTCCAAGCTTTATTTCATTACATATTCATGAGTGGATGTCAATCTAAAGTATTACCATTAAAGGACTGTGGTCCAATACTGAACAGTACCACCTGCCACCCACAGCTGGATCACTAGAAGTAGGGTAAGTTATTATCAACCCCGCCGCATCTTGTAATGATGTAGATGGCACACAATTGGCTATTGAGATGATGATAATTCATAAGATCTTCATATAGCCTGAAAAATATGAGAAATAAAATGACAATTATGATTCTTTTTATATGTGTGACAGATGGATTTGAAAGGGCTGTAATTTTTTTTTTTTTTTTTGATTCAGGTCATTGTAAACAGAGCCTGATCTATTTCACTTGTGTGACAGATTCCAAACTGATGACAAGGTTTGATTGTTTACTCAGTTTTAGACAAAAATATTGAGTTGGTGGTTCCTAGTTTGTAAACAGAAGAGTCCCACTGAATTCAGGAATGAAATATGATTTGTATCCTTGAAGATTGTATAAGGAAAGAAATTGATTGTTTTCATGACTACATTCTGATGGATATGGGGTGTTCTGCCCAATACTAAACTTGGTAAGGAGTCACTTTGGCCTTATGGGTGTACAGAAAAAAATGCATTTTGACGCACTTTGGACAAATCCTTTTTCTATACTGGAAGAATAAAATTGGGAGGGACCTGTTGTATCATGGTATTAGAGACAGGGAGAAATTGAATATGATTCAATATACACAAAAACTGATGTATGCAAATATTCAGAAGCTCAAATTGTCCAAAAATTAGGGGCGCATGCATTTTGTAGGTCAAAAGAATCTCTCAGTTTGAAGTACATCCGAGAGATACTCTAATCATTGCCACAGGGAATCTATTGAGGAGCTGATCTGGAGGGCATGTCACTAAGAGGTACTCCGTCTGAAAGTTCTTCAAATGTTGACCTCGGGAAAATCAAACAAATCTCTCAGTATGTGAGATGCTCCCGTCATGCTCACAAGGTGTTTAAGGTGACCGTTCCGGTGGACACCTTGAGGCCATGTGATTTAGAGGTACTGCATCTGTGACCTCTTCAAATGTTGACCTCGGGAAATGGATTTTCTCTCAGACAGTTTAGATATGCACTAGAGGATAAAGTTACATCCAAAGGAAAGCTGTTACAAACTTCAAAGCATTTCTAGCATGACATGTTCCATGTTGTGGATAAATTATCCATGACAATGTAGTATTGTTACATGGCAATGTTTTACTGATACATTAACCTAGCTGCTACACATATGGTGATGTTAACCTCTCTATAGTCCTTGTAAGTGTTCTCTTGTAGAGTTCTGTGAACAGACTTAGCTGGTTTGATTATTAGCCAATGCAATGACACCAACTATTTACTGCAGTCCTCTCGGGGACCAACTGGTATCCATCTGATAGGTGTTATCAGTAGAACTAGCTGGTAATAAGCTCCAGCAATGGATGGCTTTGATGGCTTTGATTAGGACTTTTGCTGAGCTGATGATTTCTGCATTTGTATAAGCAGCACAAGGGGAGCCTCATGCAGCTTTGAAGCCTATTATCCCTACATGAGATGAATTACCCGTCTAATGATAAAGATGATACCTTCTGGTTGTGTCTGATCTCCAAGGGTGGCGTAATGGTCCATTAGTGTCATGAAGTATGGGTCTTATGCCTCAGGGCTAATAAGGCTCTATACTTATCTATTGTACATGGACATTGCTACATTGGGATACACCTTAAATCAGTAGGGTTCGCTTTAGGTTTAGTTTTAGGCACAATGTATGATTTTGATTTCTATAAAAGGGGAGGGGGAGGTTTAAAGAACTGATGCAGTATTCTGGCTATATTTATCAAACCTGTGCTTGCCAGCTAAACCTTTGAAGGCCACTGATGCAGGGCTTGGGAGCCACCTCGCAAGCACTTCACTGGTGTACAATGCCAACCAATGAGCATGATGCATTAATACATCAGCAGCCCTTCAAGAGTTAACAAGTGTGTATTATCTCTAGTGTTCATGATGCATTAATACATCAGCAGCCCTTCAAGAGTTAACAAGTGTGTATTATCTCTAGTGTTCATGATGTATTAATACATCAGCAGCCCTTCAATAATTAACAAGTGTGTATTATCTCTAGTGTTCATGATGCATTAATACATCAGCAGCCCTCCAATAGTTAACAAGTGTGTATTATCTCTAGTGTTCATGATGCATTAATACATCAGCAGCCCTTCAATAATTAACAAGTGTGTATTATCTCTAGTGTTCATGATGCATTAATACATCAGCAGCCCTTCAATAATTAACAAGAGTGTATTATCTCTAGTGTTCATGATGCATTAATACATCAGCAGCCCTTCAATAATTAACAAGTGCGTATTATCTCTAGTGTTCATGATGTATTAATACATCAGCAGCCCTCCAATAGTTAACAAGTGTGTTTATCTCTAGTGTTCATGATGCATTAATACATCAGCAGCCCTTCAATAATTAACAAGTGTGTTTATCTCTAGTGTTCATGATGTATTAATACATCCGCAGCCCTTCAATAGTTAACAAGAGTGTATTATCTCTAGTGTTCATGGCACTTCAATGGTGAGCTAGCACACACATGTTGCAAGCCCCAAGTGGCATAGATCTACACTACCTTGCAGGATGACGGGAATAGAAAACCTCAACTATTCAGAAAATATATGCTCATGCTCTAATAGCAATGACAGGTCCTGAAGGTATGTCTGACCTTTCTGCCATCTTGCAGCCCATGTCAGAGTGTTTGTCCACCCACACTTCAGAAAATAGATGACTTTAACTTTTCCAAGGATTAACCCTTTCAAAGTCAGATAATACAAGAGCCCATCATACCCATTAGGGCAAGAAGGGGTTATGAGTCAGCTTGCCAGCTCTGCAATGGCACATCATGCTGCTCCTCCGGGAGTGAATAAAGCGTGATGTACAATTGTATGTACTCATCAGAGCAACATTCGTGCAGCATGACGCCCACTGGGCATGATGCAGTAATGTAATAGTGGCACTTGAAGGATTAACAACCCTCTGGCCTACCATCCTATGTCTTACAACAGCGGAACTCCTAGAACATCCTCCAATAGTTTGTGTAGCTAAGAACGCACAGTTCTTAGGTTTAAACAGACAGTCTTAAGCTTGAAATAACCAATTGTATTTTACACACAAGGACAGAGGGCCATTCAATAGGACATGTGTGCCTAATCAGATGGAAGGATTCCCAGTGGGTCTGCATCCAACATGGCTTCTCTTAGTCCTCAGATTATCCTTTGTTTGATCTATTTTTCTTTGTTTCTTTTGATTCCTTTTTCAACGATTTGTCCTCAATTCATTGCTTTCATTCTTCACTCTCCCTTCTCTGCTGACTTCACAGCACACAGCGACTTCAAACAGTAGCCGTACATCATGTGATCATTTTAACTGACACTTAGTGATACCCATTATTCATATAAATTTTGTCACTTCTGGTAGCATTGCAATCTTTTCTAATATCCCTACGGGGGCAGTCATACAGGTATGATGCTTGTGTGTTACTAACTGGCAGGGGCAACAATACGTGTTATTTATCTACCAACTTTTCCACCTACCATTCCATCCATGTGTGAGCCATATATATATATATATATATATATATATATATATATATATATATATATATATATATATATATGAGGCCATATTCCACCTATCACCCCACACAACAATAAATGAAGATACAGTACCTTAGTATATACCCAGCATGATGTGTGCAGATCTCTGAGGGTGGATTATCATGGATACAAACTGCAGCTACTCTGTCAGCCTCTAAATCCCTCCCCTGGGTGACCTGATCTCTTCTAGTACCCTGTAACTCTGTGGCTAGGTAGACTAGTTTAGCGCAGCAAGGTGTGGAGGAGGTAATATTACCTTCAAACAACAAACTTAACCCTTTAAATACTGCTTGTTCATTATTGCACCATGCTGTCCCTATGGCATTGATGCAGAGGGTTGGCTTATTGCGCCCACTCGATCGTCCTCTAAATCCCTCCCCTGTGTACCTAGGCGTCCAAGGTAATTCTGGTGTCAGGGTCTCTCCAATTGTACAATTGCTATGTAATTGAACGCATCCATTCTCTAACACCTTTTTCTGATAATAAGACAACCTCATAGTCTTTAGCTGCTATCCCTCAAGCTGCCATTAATCCTCAAAAGGTTGTCTGTTTTAAGGTAAATCCGACCAGCTATGAATCACTGAAGCAAGAATGCCCTTGACCTTAAAAGACAACCACTTTGTAAGTTGTTTAATTAGTGTAAAGCTGCTGAAGCTGCTCATGGAGCTCTGTGATAATCGCTACATTAAGTACTGCTAGAAGGAGATAGCTTTAAAGCCTGCCTCAGTACATCTGATCAAGTCAGAGACAAAACCCTAGGCTGATGGATCATTTACAGCACTCAATGAAACTAGAATTGTTATTTGGCTCCTTTTCAATTTGGAAAAGATGATCAGTTTGTATAAGAGATGACACCTTACAGAGGCGTAGGAAGCAAATCTTCTTTGGGGGGGCCCGGTGGGGGCCCCACCTTGATATCCTTGAATTGTCGGCTCAAGCGCAATAGTGCCTATACATACCTTTATAAAATTTGTATAGGAAAGTAATTTTTGATGAATTTTAGATCTGGTTTGAGGCCCAGGCCCCCATTTCCCTATCCCATTACTATATGAAACTGATTTGAGATGGAAAGTTTTAGCTTCTTGTTCAATTCATTATGAATTCTTGGTAAATTTTGGGGGGGCCCAGACATACTCAGGCCCCACCTCCTTTATGATTGGGGGGGGGGGGGTCAAGGCCCCCCTGGCCCCCCCTTTTCCTACGCCCCTGCCTTAGTAATAAATCTTCATTTTCATATTCATAATTGTTTTATTATTTCATCCACCCTCACTGACCTCACCAGTAGCTGATGGGAACTGTACGGGCATTCTACTAAAATGCTAACATTTGGAAGGGAAAGACACCCTTCCCGCTGAATAGGTCAACATTGACTACTATTAAGAAAAGTGATGAGCTCCTTTAGCACCGTTTAGACAGAGGGTGAAATCATGCCTCTACTACCCAATCACCATTCTGGTCATGTGTAAAGTAGAAGACATCATTAAGTCCCCAGTCTGTAACAATGTAACCAGACCTAGCGTTGTAGATGAGGTCTTTGTGTCTAAATCATGCTCAGAATCTTAAACACGGGGACAACTCGTCCTTTATAGCTACCGATTGAGGGAAAAAAGGGAAGAGATCAGTGCTTGTGATGTCCTAGAACCAGGATTGGCCTTTTCTTGTCCGTGTAGAAGGGAAAATACAGTCCAATCAGTAAGGAAATTATAAGGTCCAACATGCTTGGCTTTTAAAAGACCTGCATATGATTAGAATTTCTTTGCTGATCATTCCTGCATAAATCACTCAAAAGGAAAACCTCTCTACAGATTACACCTAGGATGAGAACGAGAGTAGAAAGAAGCATGTCAATCAATCAAGTTTACTGGGTAAAGAGTTTCCAGTTGTCAGCCATATAGTTTTACAAGGACCAAAGATATATTCAACAGTTAATTTTTACAGTGTAGAGCCAGTCAAATGTAAATTGTGCAGCATGGCAACATCATCTGTGGGATCACTGAGATGCAATGAAAAAAAAACAAAAAAACTTTCAGAAAGTCCTTTCTAAATATCAGTTTCACAATACCTCAGAACAGACCTATAGGTATATTCTGGAGCCCAATGAAGGTCCTCTTCTATTCATGGAACCTTATCTAGTGTTATACTCAAAGGCTGTCATGATTAGCAGACAGTGGAGGTAATGAGAGTCTGAAATGTCACAGAGATGGTTTCGGGATAACGTGGTGGTTAGATTGTATTTCCTGTCATGGTTCCACAGTTTCACATCCTATCAGTGTACTAATGCTGCTACTTCTATCACCTTCCCCATTTTGCCAGTTCCACCTATACCGATTGTGTATATGGGAGAAAAGTTCTAGTCTCTGGAAGTAAGGTCATACTCTGAGTCTTTACTTAAGCAAATATCCTGATAATAAAACTAGGCCAGTAATCATGATCACAAACTGGAGGATGAGAAGAATGGGCTTAATCTTTCTTTTAAAATAGCAAAGACTTCTGTGAAATGTTTTAAGTAGTTTGAAGGCCAAACACTAAGTGGGATATAACCTACAGTTTGATATGGTTTACCAGGCGCTGCTTCTCATTGGCTGAACTCTAGCCAACCCCGTAATAGCCTTTCCTAATGGGCATCCTTGACCTACATGTTGTGGCAATGAATACGTGCATGGGCTCATTTGAAATTAGCTTTAATTGAGGGTTAATTTGTGCAAGCTCCCGCCATATTGGAAATATCCCAGAAGCCCTTGCAGGTCATAGTAGGTAAGATTTTTCTATTCATTTCCCCTACTTCCCTAAGATCCTACATTTAATAAACGCTGGATGAAGTTTTCTCATCTAATCTTATAAGAGACTCTTAGTTGGAAAGATGATGACAGATCTTCATTCTCTTTTTTTCCTATTTTGACAACTTCAGCATGGCAGTGCTTGTATACATCAGGTCACGAGACTATATATCCAGTATTTCAAAATGGTGATGACAGGCTGGAACACACGGTAGTCAGGACCCCTCTCTCTCTAATCACTACACATGTAAAAAAAATTCTTGGAATCTTAAATAATCTTGCCTGATAAACAATACTACCAGTTTTAGATTTTTAATTTTCTTAAAAATGGTGGTTTTATCCGCCATGCAAGATATTTTTTTTTTAATTTACTTAAATCAAGAAAAATACTATAGCTTTGTAACTAGAGAGAGACCAAGCGCAATGACTGAGTGCCAATCACATCTTCTGTCACCTTACATAGTTTCTTTCAATAATATTCTAGACTATTGATGTGATAGAGGGACAAGGCGAGTAATTGGACTTGGGCCTTGTCAGTCTGAAACTGCCGCCTATTTATTTAAACAAAGTTAATAAGACTAAAGAAAAAAGAAAAAAAAAACAGTCTGTTCTGCCTGCCTGCCTCCCTGCCTGCTCAGATATTTATACCTGTGACCTAGTTCAGGTGTCTCAGTCAGGTGTTTCAGTCAGGTGTCTCAGTCAGGTGCCTCAGTCAGGTGTCTCAGTCAGGTATCTCAGTCAGGTGGTGAAGAGTGATGCCCTCTGACAATCAATACAGGAGTCAATCCGTATAACTTATCGACTCTACCCTATTAAGCGATGATGAAGTTCTCTATAGTCTAAAAGTAAAGCACTAATCATTCTACAAAATGTCAACGCCCATAATGTAACTACCGTCAACTTTTACCTTAACAAGGATAGTTATCAAATTGACGCACTGCCATGACAGCCAAGACCAGTTTATGATCTATGAGCAGCTATGAGGCACTCAATATGTAAACACGCTCCTGTCATGTCTCTCCATCAACATGGCTGGTGTAGGTTTTATCCAATGTGTATCAACTGCAAGTTTTTCCTCATCATGCTCATCAAGGGGTGTTTTCATGTAAGACGGATGTCCTCGCCTAACTTCTTTCCTATTCATAGCAGTCTCTTATCACTCATGTTGAGCAACAGGGTCCTTGCAAGTCCCTCTGTGTCGGTCAATTTTAGTCCATTCAGTTAATTTATCATGCTGAGGATGATTTGTATAACTTGGTATTCATCTGTAAATGCTGCTAATGCAGGGTGCATCGTGCTGACCCTAAGGGGTTGATACATATATACTAACACACCAGTGGTATAAGGGCAATTCTCACACAACGCTTTTACTGATTACAGAGGTAAAAGACACCAAGATGGCACTTGAATCAAATCTTCCATTTTCTATACTTTCCACAGCACAATATTTCAAATTTCTTTTTAAATTCATGTCTTAAATTTAGAGGACTCGCTCAAAGTCAATGATTTCGCAATGAATTTTAGAGCTGTTTCTGCAAGTAAGATGTTCTTATACCCACTTTCTAACACTTGGCAATGCCTCAGAACACAGATAAAGCACGTTTTTGGTGCCGGAAGTGAACAGTCCAGTAGACCCACCCCCTCGGGGTGTAGTGTTATATATCATTACCAAGATATGGATCAGGGTAGGATGACGACCTCTATCTGGTCCTGTCCTGGGCCTTTATCACTGTTTCTTTGTCGATTCACACAACTCATGTTACCAGTACCAGTTGACTTGTGCTCCTGAACAGAAGTGCTCAGCATGCTAAATCCATCCTATTTGGCTGGAAATATATGAGTACACTAGACCATCATAAATAGGGCAAAAGGGACTCAGATATCCTAATAATTCAACTAAGGGACTCTTAGATATCTCAATTTTTCAATTTTTGAATATATTAAATATTCTATAGGTCATACCTCAGCACAGTTTAGTATTGTTCTTTTGTGATAAAACCTTTCCTATTGGCACATCGGGACTTTGCATAGCAAAGCAAGGCTTTCTTCCTCATCCTCCGAAATCCACCTACCTGAAAGGCTTACTCGTGGTATTTGTGTAGAAGGGTAGCACTTGCCTGCTAATGATGACCTCACCGCGGTGGTCTTGTGGGAACAGAGCAAATACAATCAATATATACTACTTCTTATCACTGGTGTTTACGTCTTCAGGTCTCTCTCTGGTCAATACAGGGATTACAGTTATGGCCGCCTACATGGGATACTACTTATAGTAAAAGGGCTTCAGTGAAGAAATCAGGTGCTAAGCATAAAGCCGGTATTGACACACAGTGCTTCATCTTGACAAAGGGGAAATGGCACTGAAAGGAAGTAAGAGTGCAGTTCATACCATCATATGGAAATTTCTCTCCATATCAAGAGAGCATGATTATATCTTATACTGGTCCCCTCTGAATTCCTGTTGTCATATTCTGATAGTCTGTGTGAACTATTAGATAAGCAAGATGTTGCTCATATATTTGTCTTATTATGCATCCCTCTAATTGAAACCCACAATTCGGCCTAGTGAGGAAGAGAAAAGCCAAAAAACCTGTAAACATTCGAACCATGAACCAGTATCAGTTTATACTCTAGCAATGTGATTGGCCTTGATACTGGTATTGCTAAGCTTTAAGAGCATCATCTAAAACCTTTCTGACAAAGTGCAGGCATTGTTTATATTTCATCATCAATGTATTATCTATGCAACGAGGCATAGTGTAAATTTATTTCATCTTTTGTCACTTATTCAAACCATAATTGAAATAGCAGATACCTCATTTAACATTAGGCTTTGCCAATAACTGTAAAAAGCAGTCCTTGATGCCACAATATGACCTTTCAGAAAATAAGCCAAACCTTGTTCTTACAAGCACTACAAATTCATGAAGATACTTTGGACAGATGTGCTATAGAAGAAATCGTAAGGAAAAACAGAATATAGTATGGATTAATCCCAATATATGTCGGTCAAGTGCAGTTTTTTTGAAGGGTATTCCAACAAGGTGAAGGTGATTAGATATGTCAATACGCCCAGACAACAGGTCCTCAGTGAGTGTGTATTACAGTATGGATGAGGCAATTACTGGGAGCAAGGATTAAAAAAAAAAACCTTTTAACTTCCAATCAACTGGGCTTCTTCTTTTTTCTGGAGTAGGACCAACCCACTCAGTTTATTTCTATATTTTGTGGCCTGATGTTTTTTTAAGAGATGCCTAAAGGTAAATTCATACAGCACATGTATGCGTAGAGCTGTTGCTGAGGCAGTGAATGCCTTTTTGTTTAAATATGAAAATTGCACCGATGAATTTAAAAGCGAAAGAATTCTTTCCAACCTTTGTGTTGATTTTGTTGACTAAGTAACATCTAACATCTAAGTTAGATCAACACATGACACACTGACTAAGAATGAATTCAGAAGAAATGATATTTTGACTTCTCGGACCACAACAATCACTAACCTGAGGCAAATCAATCACCCACCATATTGGCAATAGAAGTAGGCAGGACGGTGTGCAAAGTCTCGGTAAATCACAGCCACCAACACAGCCGGTGGGGTTCAGTCTGTAATACAGCAACTAGAAGTGGGCAGTGTCAGTCTGTTATACAGCCAGTAGAAGTGGGCAGGGGCAGTCTGTAATACAACCACTAGAAGTGGGCAGGGGCAGTATGTAATACAGCCACTAGAAGTGGGCAGTGTCAGTCTGTAATACAACCACTAGAAGTGGGCAGGGGCAGTATGTAGTACAGCCACTAGAAGTGGGCAGTGTCAGTCTGTTATACAGCCACTAGAAGTGGGCAGGGGCAGTATGTAATACAGCCAGTAGAAGTGGACAGGGGCAGTATGTAGTACAGCCACTAGAAGTGGGCAGGGGCAGTATGTAATACAGCCAGTAGAAGTGGGCAGTGTCAGTCTGTAATACAGCCACTAGAAGTGGTCAGGGGCAGTCTGTGATAGAACCACTGGAAGTGGGCAGGGGAAGTATGTAATACAGCCGTTAGAAGTGGGCAGGGGCAGTATGTAATACAGCCACTAGAAGTGGGCAGGGGAAGTATGTAATACAGCCACTAGAAGTGGACAGGGGCAGTCTGTAATACAACCACTAGAAGTGGACAGGGGCAGTCTGTGATACAGCCACTAGAAGTGGGCAGGGGCAGTCTGTAAAACAGCCACTAGAAGTGGGCAGGGGCAGTCTGTAATACAGCCACTGGAAGTGGGCAGGGGCAGTATGTAATACAGACACTAGAAGTGGGCAGGGGCAGTATGTAATACAACCACTAGAAGTGGACAGGGGCAGTCTGTGATACAGCCACTAGAAGTGGGCAGGGGCCGTCTGTAATACAGCCACTAGAAGTGGGCAGGGGCAGTATGTAATACAGCAACTAGATTTAGGCAGGGGCAGTCTGTAATACAGCCAGTAAAAGTGGGCAGGGTCAGTCTGTGATACAGCCACTAGAAGTGGGCAGGGTCAGTCTGTAATACAGCCACTAGAAGTGGGCAGGGGCAGTCTGTAATACAGTCACTAGAAGTGGGCAGGGGCAGTATGTAATACAGCCACTAGAAGTGGGCAGGGGCAGTATGTAATACAGCCACTAGAAGTGGACAGGGTCAGTATGTAATACAGCCACTAGAAGTGGACAGGGGCAGTATGTAATACAGCCACTAGAAGTGGGCAGGGTCAGTCTGTAATACAGCCACTAGAAGTGGACCGGGGCAGTCTGTAAAACAGCCACTAGAAGTGGGTAGGGGCAGTATGTAATACTGCCACTAGAAGTGGGCAAGGGCAGTCTGTAATGCAGACACTAGACTTGGGCAGGGGCAGTCTGTAAAACAGCCACTAGAAGTGGACAGGGGCAGTATGTAATACAGCCGCTAGAAGTGTACAGGGTCAGTCTGTAATACAGCCACTAGAAGTGGGCAGGGTCAGTTTGTAAAATAGCCAGTAGAAGTGGACAGGGTCAGTCTGTAATACAGCCACTAGAAGTGGGCAGGGTCAGTCTGTAATACAGCCACTAGAAGTGGACAGGGGCAGTATGTAATACAGCCACTAGAAGTGCACAGGGTCAGTCTGTAATACAGCCAGTAGAAGTGGACAGGGGCAGTCTGTAAAACAGCCACTAGAAGTGGGTAGGGTCAGTCTGTAAAACAGCCACTAGAAGTGGACAGGGGCAGTCTGTAATACAGCCAATAGATGTGGGCAGGGGCAGTCTGTAATACAGCCGGTAAAAGTGGGCAGGGTCAGTCTGTAATACAGCCACTGGAAGTGGGCAAGGGCATTCTGTAATACAGCCACTAGAAGTGGCAGGGGCAGTCTGTAATACAGACACTAGAAGTGGGCAGGGGCAGTATGTAATACAGCCACTAGAAGTGGGCAGTGTCAGTCTGTGATACAGCCACTAGAAGTGGACACGGGCAGTATGTAATACAGCCAGTAGAAGTGGGCAGGGGCAGTATGTAATACAGCCACTAGAAGTGGCAGGGGCAGTCTTTAATACAGCCACTAGAAGTGGGCAGGGGCAGTCTTTAATACAGCCACTAGAAGTGGGCAGGGGCAGTCTCTAATACAGCCAGTAAAAGTGGGCATGGTCAGTTTGTAATACAGCCAGTAGAAGTGGACAGGGGCAGTCTGTAATACAGACACTAGAAGTGGGTAGGGGCAGTCTTTAATACAGCCACTAGAAGTGGACAGCGGCAGTCTGTAATACAGCCACTAGAAGTGGACAGCGGCAGTCTGTAATACAGCCACTAGAAGTGGGTAGGGGCAGTCTGTAAAACAGCCACTAGAAGCTGGTAGGGGCAGTTTGTAAAATAGCCACTAGAAGGGGGCAGGGTCAGTCTGTAATACAGCCACTAGAAGTGGGTAGGGGCAGTTTGTAAAATAGCCACTAGAAGTGGGCAGGGGCAGTCTGTAATACAAATCTAAAAGTGGGCAGGAGCAGTCTGTTATACATCCACTAGAACTGGGCAGGGGCAGTCTGTAATAGAACTCTAAAAGTGGGTAGGGGCAGTATGTAATACAACCACTAGAAGTTGGCAGGGGCAGTCTGTTATACAGCCACTAGAAGTTGGCAGGGGCAGTCTGTAATACAGCCAGTAGAAGTGGACAGGGGCAGTCTGTTATACAGCCAGTAGAAGTGGACAGGGTCAGTCTGTAATACAGCCACTAGAAGTGGACAGGGTCAGTCTGTAATACAGCCAGTAGAAGTGGACAGGGACAGTCTGTAATACAGCCAGTAGAAGTGGACAGGGTCAGTTTGTAATACAGCCACTAGAAGTGGACAGGGGCAGTATGTAATACAGCCAGTAGAAGTGGACAGGGGCAGTCTGTAATACAGCCACTAGAAGTGGACAGGGTCAGTCTGTAATACAGACACTAGAAGTGGACAGGGGCAGTCTGTAATACAGCCACTAGAAGTGGACAGGGGCAGTATGTAATACAGTCAGTAGAAGTGGACAGGGGCAGTCTGTAATACAGACACTAGAAGTGGACAGGGGCAGTCTGTAATACAGCCAGTAGAAGTGGGCAGGGGCAGTCTGTAATACAGCCAGTAGAAGTGGGCAGGGGCAGTCTGTAATACAGCCAGTAGAAGTGGACAGGGGCAGTCTGTAATACAGACACTAGAAGTGGACAGGGGCAGTCTGTAATACAGCCAGTAGAAGTGGACAGGGGCAGTCTGCAATACAGCAACTAGAAGTGGACAGGGGCAGTATGTAATACAGCCAGTAGAAGTGGACAGGGGCAGTCTGTAATACAACCACTAGAAGTGGACAGGGACAGTCTGTGATACAGCCACTAGAAGTGGGCAGGGGCCGTCTGTAATACAGCCACTAGAAGTGGGCAGGGGCAGTATGTAATACAGCCACAAGAAGTGGACAGGGGCAGTATGTAATACAGCAACTAGATTTAGGCAGGGGCAGTCTGTAATACAGCCAGTAAAAGTGGACAGGGGCAGTCTGTAATACAGCCACTAGAAGTGGGCAGGGGGAGTCTGTAATACAGGCACTAGAAGTGGGCAGGGGCAGTCTGTAATACAGCCACTAGAAGTGGGCAGGGTCAGTATGTAATACAGCCACTAGAAGTGGGCAGGGGCAGTCTGTAATACAGCCAGTAGAAGTGGACAGGGTCAGTATGTAATACAGCCACTAGAAGTGGGCAGGGGCAGTATGTAATACAGCCACTAGAAGTGGGCAGGGGCAGTCTGTAATACAGCCACTAGAAGTGGACAGGGTCAGTATGTAATACAGCCACTAGAAGTGGGCAGGGGCAGTCTGTAATACAGCCAGTAGAAGTGGACAGGGTCAGTATGTAATACAGCCACTAGAAGTGGGCAGGGGGAGTCTGTAATACAGACACTAGAAGTGGGCAGGGTCAGTCTGTAATACAGCCAGTAGAAGTGGACAGGGGCAGTATGTAATACAGCCAGTAGAAGTGGGCAGGGGCAGTATGTAATACAGCCACTAGAAGTGGGCAGGGGCAGTCTGTTATACAGCCACTAGAAGTGGGCAGGGGCAGTATGTAATACAGCCACTAGAAGTGGGCAGGGGCAGTGTGTAATACAGCCACTAGAAGTGGGCAGGGGCAGTATGTAATACAGCCACTAGAAGTGGGCAGGGGCAGTGTGTAATACAGCCACTAGAAGTGGGCAGGGACAGTCTGTAATACAGCCAGTAGAAGTGGGCAGGGACAGTCTGTAATACAGCCAGTAGAAGTGGGCAGGGGCAGTCTGTAATACAGACACTAGAAGTGGGCAGGGGCAGTATGTAATACAGCCAGTAGAAGTGGACAGGGGCAGTCTGTGATACAGACACTAGAAGTGGGTAGGGGCAGTATGTAATACAGCCACTAGAAGTGGACAGGGGCAGTATGTAATACAGCCAGTAGAAGTGGACAGGGGCAGTATGTAATACAGCCAGTAGAAGTGGACAGGGGCAGTCTGTTATACAGCCACTAGAAGTGGGCAGGGGCAGTCTGTGATACAGACACTAGAAGTGGGCAGGGACAGTCTGTAATACAGCCACTAGAAGTGGACAGGGGCAGTATGTAATACAGCCAGTAGAAGTGGACAGGGGCAGTCTGTAATACAGACACTAGAAGTGGACAGGGGCAGTCTGTATTACAGCCACTAGAAGTGGACAGGGGCAGTCTGTAATACAGCCAGTAGAAGTGGGCAGGGGCAGTATGTAATACAGCCAGTAGAAGTGGGCAGGGACAGTCTGTAATACAGCCACTAGAAGTGGACAGGGGCAGTATGTAATACAGCCAGTAGAAGTGGGCAGGGGCAGTATGTAATACAGCCACTAGAAGTGGGCAGGGGCAGTCTGTAATAAAACCACTAGAAGTGGACAGGGGCCGTCTGTAATACAGACACTAGAAGTGGGCAGGGACAGTCTGTAATAAAACCACTAGAAGTGGACAGGGGCCGTCTGTAATACAACCACTAGAAGTGGGCAGGGGCAGTCTGTAATACAGACAGTAGAAGTGGGCAGGGGCAGTCTGTAATACAGACAGTAGAAGTGGGCAGGGGCAGTCTGTAATACAGACAGTAGAAGTGGGTAGGGTCAGTCTGTGATACAGCCACTAGAAGTGGGCAGGGGCAGTCTGTAATACAGCCACTAGAAGTGGACAGGGGCAGTCTGTAATTCAGACACTAAAAGTGGACAGGGTCAGTCTGTGATACAACCAATACAGCCACTATGAGCCATCATGATACAGCACCATGCACTGTACTGTGTGGGTTCATGGTAGATTTAGAGTAGTAATACATACCTTAAAGAAAGCACAAATGCAAAAGTCCAAGAAAATAATCTGACAAGTTTCACCTGATACTAGGGGTGTGCTACTGGGAAATAGAAGATTTTGCTTAGTGACAAGAAAAAGAGAAAACAATCTTGGTGGAAAATATATTCTACGAGTGCAGGATGGCTGCATCAGCTCTGCTTCTTCTTTTCACTTTCTGATCTATCTGGTCTCTCTGTGAAATTAACTTAACTTATTTGTATTTTCTCGACAAGTGGTGTCTTGTGACTTGTGGCCTACTTGACTAATCAGGGGAAACAGTTTTGGTTCTTTTAAACAATTAGAACTGGTCTGTGGAGTGGTAGAGGAAATGAGTATGTACAGCTTGTACCGCCACCTGCTTTGTGTATTTAAGGCGCATTTTGCTTTTTGTGGCGGATGCCACAACTTCAGAACTGTAGGTATCCTATAGACTCACCATAAAGCATGACTGCAACATTGACAAGTCAGTTGCAGGATTGAATTTATATCTATTCATCCATGGGTTGGATCTTGGTTATAGCAATCTGAAAGGAAAATATAAAAGGAGGGCTTGAGGTTATCTTTCTGGATTAGCTTTACTTTTCATTAACCAGACCATAGATCAATTTCCATCTAATTGCACTCAGAAAACCAATCAATCCAATCAAATTCTCTATCCGATTTGTCATCTGAACAAAAATAGTGCAATCTTCCAGTATTCCCTTTCTCTAGATTGGTCGATCCATTCAATTAACTTTTTTCTACACCAGCTGAACAGAATCCTAATTTCCCCAGTTGCCAAAATTTATAACAGGGTTGAGATCTAAAAGGTATTTGTGCTATATTCAACAAGGTTAAATAACCTAGAACTACATGAGCCTTGGGTAAAATGCAAGCAAGACAAAACCATCTTTGCTCAATATACCGAAACAACAACAAAAAACAAAATAAAACCATCTTGTTTGGCATTGTTAACTTTGATACAACTTTGCGGGTACTAACAGATAGGTCATATCCTCCTTTATATTTAAAAACAACGACCTAAATTCGACTACACTGTTCAAGTTTACAATATAAAAAATCTAATTTTTTTCCGCTTCTCGGAATTAAGAATTAGGAAAGCCGATAAGGTGGAAATAGAAGGTATTAAATGCATCCTCAAGTCCTGCACCACTTATTTTAGTACCATTTGATACGGTATACCTTAATCGTCTCACATCATCAACCCAGAGACAACTACCCTGGGGGCCTAGACAAACCAGCCTCATTTCACCTCCAGACACAAACAACATGTAAAGTGACTTCCTAGATAAACTTAATTTTAGTATCAACTATCATTTGGCAACGATACATCTCTTTCTCTCTCAGTGGGTAAATTCCAGATTGGATTTAAAAAAAAAGAAATATGATAATCATGATAATCATGATAATTAGTGACCACATTTTGATTGATGTAATGTCTTAGAGATCAATTCATAGAGCCTAACCAACTGACATTTTACCCTCTGCAACAAATTAGGACTCGACCTTGAGGTATAATCACATTAAGAAGTAACTGGCAATGGGCTTCACTTCCACCTTATTGGTTTTCTCAATGCTCAATTCCAAGCAGCCCAATGGTACAAATTGTGCTTTTCATTTTTTTTTGTAAATTTGCAATGTTGAATCTAAGTCATTGATGTCAAATATAGAAGGATAATCTGCAAACCGGTATCAACATTATAGAGGCTAAATAACCATCACTAAGATGACTTGTGGCGTCGGAGTATTGGCTGGTGTAGCTTAACGATCCATGAGTATTATAAAGCATGGGTTTCACCCCCAGGCCAGACATGGCTTTCTCATTTATCCAAATCGGGACCCCAGGGTTTTATAATAGATAGTCTGCTTATAATTGGAAAGTCTATAAACGGTGAACCCTTCAAGATTACAATTCATTTGCTCACATTGTCGAAACCTATTTTGGGATTGTCAAACGAATCCGCTATATATAGGCTAATTGTGCATATTATTAAATCCCTTGTATTTCGCATACATTATAGAATTCAAATTTATGTTATCATATGATATTTCTCAAGTTAACATCCAACATTAAAATTAGTTTGTTTTATATCAACATTAAAGTGAAACTTGTGCTTCATCGTTGCAATAAAAAGGTCCAAAAAATGATTTATTACTAGTTTAATTACCAAGACTTGAGAGAACATGATTTTCCATTTTGGTTTTTGTATGCAAAGCATTAATGTTTTTGATTGGGTTTCAATTGTTGACCACAGGCTCAGGACATGATCTGATTCTAATATTTTGTTAATAGGCAACAGGGACCTGATTGATCTCAATCCTGTTATAGATGTTCACAAATTGAGGAGAATATACTTCTGTTAGTCCCATAAAAAGAAAGCTAACTGAATAGATTAGCGCCTCTAGGCAGAGGAGGAAGAGAAGATTGGAAAATTGCAGTATTTTGTTCATACATAAGATCTGATACAAAACCTAATTGGATCAATTGGATAAATGTATCTCTCTCAATTTGTACAATGGTGTGTCCTACTAAACCTTTACTCACTTTGTCATCTAATTCTGGATTCAAATCTGATTATTAGATTTATATTGCTTACAGAAGACTGCAGCCTGAGTCCATCTCTGTTCTGCAATATATTGCAAAGTGATAACAATGTACCTAGATAGATTCTATAAGGAAATGAAATTGATTGTTTTCCTGAATACATTCTGATGGATATGGATTGTTCTGCCCAATACTAAACCTGGTAAGAAATCACATACGCCTCATGGTTATTCAGAAAAAATGTAAGAACCTGTTGTATCATGGTATTAACATATTTCTAATCACCTTAATTTGTTGGCATGCCCTTAAGAATAGGTAATAGAGACAGGGAGTATTTAGAAATGATTCAATATGAAAAAAAAAAACTGATGTATGCAAATGTACAAAAGTTTGCCAAGACACATGCCCCCCAAAATAAAGGGGACATGCGTCTTGTAGGTTGAAAAGAATCTCTCAGTTTGAAGTTCATCCGAGAGATGCTCTAGTTATGGCCATAGGGAATCTATTGAGGAGCTGATGTGGAGGGCATATGACTAAGAGGTACTCCGTCTGGAACTTCTTCAAATGTTCACCTAGGGAAATGGATTTCTCTCTGGCAGTGTAGATATGACCTAGAGGATGAATTACGTCCACTCTCAGTCCTTCTCAGATTATCCTTGGTTTACCTTTCTTTGTTCCCTTTGCTTCCCGTTTCAACCATTTGGGCTCAATACAATGTTTCCATTCTTCACTCACCATTCTCTGCTGACTTCACAGACACAGGACACATACAGTAGCTGTACATCATTTTTTTTTTGAACAATTTAAACTTTTATTTGACCAAACAAGATAATACATAAGACATTCTTGAAAAACCTTATGGATGTGCATTGATACTGGTCAATAAAGTTAATGATAGCATCATCAGTAAACTGTTGGAGGGATGCTATCAATAAATATGAAAAAGACAAAGGTGAAACAGTTTGTGAACTAGATAACAGTTAACGCTGAGAAATGGCAGGCAACAATCAATATACAATTAACAAGTTTGACACACCTTAAAAAGAAAAAGGAAGAAAAAGAAAGGAAAAGAAAGAAAAAGTGCTGTCTATCCAAAGGATTAAGTTATGTTGGTATAGAATCCATCATAAAGGTTTTGGCTGAACTTTTAAAGATACCATAATCCTCCATATTTCTTTCCTGTACACTCAATGCATTCCAGGCCTAAGCACTTAAATCCATGAGAGAATTTGCAAACGCTGTACATTTGAGAATAGGGTAGCATAGTACAGGGGCTTGGTTTAGTCTAGTGGGTCTGACTACAGGTTTGACGAGATGTGTATGTTTAGATCTCTTATGTGCAAATGTTTTTATGTGAAATAATTTCAAGGGTAGGGAGAGAGGCATTTTTGTGGATTTGAGCTGTGGGGGTGAGAATATGAAGGGATAAACAAGTTTTAATGCATTTATTCTGTAAGGGTTGCAATTCCTCCAGGTTAGAGTTGTGGGCACCCATATATAATATATATCACAATAGTCTATGATAGGTAACATATAACTTTTGTAAATTTTCAGTCTGCATTCCTCATACATGTACTTCCAGGTTTTATACAATAAAAAAGACTTATGATATAATCTATTAATACTATTTCTAACATACATATTAAAATTCAGTTCCTGGTCTAAGATAACACCAAGATATTTGTAAGAGATAACATGTTTTAAAGTATTTCCATTTAATTTGATTTTGGGTTTTCTTATATTCTTCAATTTCATTTTTGATGCAAATGTCATGATTATGGTTTTAGATTTATTAATAGTAAGTTTGTTTTTTGATGACCAATGAAAGAAACCATCTAGAGCAGTGGTTAGAGTAGCCGAAATTATATCAATTGATCTTCCCAAGGCATATAGGACAGAATCGTCCGCATACAGCATTGTGGTATGGATACCATCAGTCTGAATACAATCATTGATATATAGTAAGAAAAAGAGAGGACCTAATATGAAGCCTTGTGGTACCCCACATACCAAAGGTAAGTTAGTACACTTACAGTGGTTAGCAATGGAGCATTGCTGGCGACGTGACAAATAATTTTCAATCAGAGTCAGGTTTCTATTTCTTATGCCATATTGCTCTAATTTATCTAGGAGTATTGTGTAGTTAACTGAGTCAAAGGCTTTTTTTTTATATATTTTGAGATTAAGTCCAAAGTAGATTTCTTCTTTTGGTAGCCCCCTTGGTTTTTGGATAGAATTGAATTTAATTCTAAGTGATTTGAGATGGCAGTATGAATAAGTCTGGGACTGGTAGGATACTGATTGGTCTATAATTAGATACATTGGTAGGGCCCCCCCCCCTTAGGGAGTGGTGTGACTGTAGCTATTTTCCAAGTATCAGGTATTTCTCCAGTTTCTACACACAGCCTGATAATTCTTGCAAATTTGTTGGGCATATGTATTCAGGCAGCTTTGAATATGTGAGTGGGTAAATACTGCAGGGCTGTGGACTTAGAAGTGTCAATTTCTTTAACACACTTTAAAATCTCATCATCAGTAAAGTATAAATCGGGCATGTCTTCTATACATCTTTCACCCTGAAACTCAAAGGGAATATGATGAGCAGAGGCAAGTTTGGGACAAATCTCAGCATAGAACTTATTTCAGCATAGAACTTATTAATAAATTCAGGTATTTTCCATTGTAATAAATGCACCACCATCATTAACTAAGTTAATGTTATTTTACTTATTGTTACCAGAAGGTAGAATATCCTTAATAGCGGTCCAGAATCGCTTGGAGTCTTTGACATGAGTGTCTGCCAAGTTTTTATTATAGTTTTCTCTTGCAGTGTTGAGTTCCTTATTAACAGTGTTCCTTAAAATTCTGGCATTATGCCATTTTATAATGGATAAATATATTCTAGCTTCTTTTAAGGCTATATTTTTGTCATTGATATGTTTCATGGTGAAGGTTTATCCTGGACTTTGAAACAGTTGACAGGGCATTGTATATCTAGCATACGTTTGAGTAAGTTTTCAAAAATGTCCCAACATTCCTGTACATCCATACAATTAACAAAATATGTCCAGTCACAGTTTTCAAAATCATTTAACAGCTGATTTAAGTCAAAATTACAATAAGATCTTACAAAAAACTTTCTAAATTTTTTTTTTAATTTTAAGACGCCTTTTGATAATGTGGACTGGAAGATGATCACTAATGTGTATGTTCAGAGGACCAGCTGATACAATATCATTACAATTTGTAAATATTAGGTCAATGCAAGTGTTAGTGCCAGAGGATGTAGTAACCTTTTTAACAACCTGTTTTAGATGATACAAGTCCATGGTTTCAAACAAGAGGTTCTTTTTATTAGAATTTTGTAAAGTATTGACATTAAAGTCACAGATGACATACAAGTCAAAGTTATCTATATTATCAATTTGTAAAAATAAGGCCCTGAAAGTATCACAAAAAACTTGTATTGATCCATTTGGGGGTCTATAGACATTACATATGATTGAACGTTTCTCTACATCTTTTACTGACAATAACCATTGGACTTCAATATTTGCATTGCACCAGTTCAGGTTTTTAAACTTGTCTATTGAGCAGGTAACGCCTTCATCTACATATGCACAAAGCCCCCCTCCCCTAAATAAGCTCATTCTATCCTGTCAAAACATATTGTACCTGGGGAATGTGTACAGACTACTGTCATCACAGTCATTTAGCCTAGTTTCAGACAGTAAACCAATATCAATATTTAGGTTACTAAGTTCATTGTTAACATTTACAATTTTGTTTCTGATGCTTCTAGCATTTAAGTGGACCACTGAGAAACCTTTTTTGAAGTCTGGAATGTTAACCATTGATATGTTCCTTGAGCGCGCTTACAAAACACTGTATTAGAGTCTTGTTATATGTAATATCATATAGCATGGTAGAACATAGATATAACAGGGAGATAGAATGCACGGAAACATGAGGAGCAGAGTAAAGAAAAAAAATGATAAGAATACCCCAAGTCCCTCCCCCCTAGCAAGGGTCTGCAGCTACTAAGGCCACCCATGCTGTATAATGTGTAGATATCAATCTAAGACAGGCCCCATTATATATTTAAGAGAAAAGATTTAAAAGTGGCTGACTAATGGGGAAGATTAACTACATACATTAGGTTTTGATAACATATTTAAAGAATAATATGTAAGCATGATGATATTGAGCACATATATAAGATACTTATGTGTACATATGCAAGGAGCAAGGTTAAACAGCTGTTCATTTAATTATCTTGACCCACTTTGGTCAATCGCATCCAAAATAGAACATATCTAGTGGTGGGCTAACGGTGCCTCAACAGGTTTGGACCCGATTGAGGTCAATGGGTGAATTACATCCTCCTTACCAATAGAAGTCTATAGAAGAAGAAGTCAATAAATTGATTATAATGTTAGGTCAACAGCGTCTTGTCCAGTTTGGACGCGCATGAGTTGAGGTGTATGTACATTTCTTGTATAGTTAGACCTTGGTCAATCGCGTCCAAAATAGAACATTCCTATTGGTGGGCTAACAGCGTCTCGACAGGTTTGGTCGCGCTTGAGGTCAATGGGTAAACGACATGTTCAATACAAGTAGAAGCCTACAGCGTCCAAAATAGATTGACTATAGTGTTAAGTCAACAGCGTCTTATCAAGTTTGGACGTGCATGAGTTGAGGTGTATGTACATTTCTCATATAGTTAGAGCTTGTTTAAGCATGTCAATTATTATTTTGTGCTGGTGTAGTTTGTTGAATATGTGTGTCCTGTTCTTCCTCCTCATCGAGTTCTTCATCATCGAATGTATCATGCTCTTGAAGATCTCCATCATCTCTGTCATCTCCATACTCAGCATTCTCTGAATCATTCTCTGAATACTCATCCTCTTAATTCCAACCACCGTCTCTGTCATAGGATGCCCGTTGTTCTGTTCTGATCCTTTCCAGAACTTTTCCTAGGAGATTTTTGGCCTTTAGGTTTCCTTGGTTGCAATGCCTCGCTTGTCCTAAGTAGTAGCCGCATGACCACACAGGGTAAAAGGATGCTTCATATAAGTGACTTTTAGTTTTCTGCAATGCATCCCTGCAAAAGGGTACACTAAATTTTGCTTTGTTTATACTATACATTATGCCTTCTGCTCTTTTTGACCAGTCAACTCCTTGTTGAACCTGTTTTCCTAAGTCCATTATCACATAAGGGCATGAGGCACTTATATTGAGCTCTTCTATGTCCCTTCTTCCATTCATTTGTACTTTTAAGGCTTGAAAAGCTTGTTCAGATGAGTTGTAAGATACCCCTTCCACCTTAAAGTCTACTGGAAATAGGTTAGATAGACGATTGTGTTGGGATCTGAACATGAGACCATCCTCCATATATATTCTGTCATTGCATTTTCAAGATTAATATCCGGAAATGGAATTTTGTTGAGCATGGCATGTGTGTATGATTTTCCTTCTATTATGACATATCTCTGGCGTAGTTGGCTGGTATAGTTGAGAGATCGTGCAAGAAAGTTGATGGATCGTAGGTCAGTAAAGTTACATTGCTCCTCTGCTGTTAACTCATCTCCAATTGACCTCCATGTGTCATTGTTTTTGAGGTTTTTGAGCGAGGACATGACTTTAGGTTTAGTAGTAATTTTGTGAAAAATCACTTTTATAGGGCGCATGGTGTTCTTCTTGGGTGTACCGTCTTGACCATCTGTAGGTACTGGGCCTTCCCTAAACATTTAGTCGATAGTATCCGTCCCAAAATTAGCCCTAATGTCTATAAATAGCTGTGCCATTACCTGAGTCAAGTTTCTCCTCTACTCCTTTAATGATCAACACCTTCTTATTGTAGTCGACTTGAAGCTTGTCGAATTTAGCAGAGTGATCAGTGAGGACTCGGGTCTGGGCCTGAGCTACTACTGTCAAGTGTTTCATAGTTTTCTCCGTCTCAGATAATGTCGCTGTCAGGCCGGTTAGTGTACCTTCTGTATCCTTAAGATGTGCTTCGATACCTGCTAAAGCATTGTGGTATTTTTACATGTATTCTCCAGTTTAACCATGGTTGACTGCACCTTCTCTAGTGTTGTAACTAATCCATTGGTTTTATCCTCTGTGACACTGACGCGCTGACCTAGACTTTTGACAGCATTGATAATGGCTGTTAGGCTAGCGTCCGGTGGGAGTTAATCATTTTGTCTCTTGTCTTTACCACCAGTCCTGGTTTGTCCTTTTCCTCTCCCCATAATGGTAGATTAAATCTTTATACTACCTGCGGCACACTTAAAATCCCCCTGTCGTTAGGTTGACTGCAGATAATAATCAATTTGTCTGGAGCCCGCTCTGACCGTCTACTCAGTTGTTGCCGCCATTCTCATCATGTGATCAGTTTACCTAACACTTAGTGATGCCCATTGCTACACCGCATATACTTTATTCTCAGGTTTTTCAATGCCCTCCTATCAGCTACTGAGACAGGCACCATGCGATTTCACAATGCTGCATCTGTTTCTATTCTATGTACCTGTCTGGGTTCTGTCCTTATTGCACATTACTCTGTTCTCTGTTATATGTCAGCTGAGCTCTGTCCCAGTTCCATGGCGTACACCCATAACAATATGTTCTAATAGCCCTAAGGTAGCAGTTATACAGGTATGATGGTCGTGTACTTCTAACCGTCAAGGACTACAATATCTGTTGTTTATTTACCAATTACCACTTATCATTCCATCCATGTGTGGGCCATAGAGATGTGTGAGGCCATATTCCACCTATCACCCCATGCACTCAACTTTAACAAGGGAGTAATGTATTGCCTAACCGGCACTGGATATCAAATGAGTGGCCGTAGGCCCACATGTGAAGGGGTGCCTGATATCCATGGATATCAGGTACGCCTTACAAAGTCATGATGCATGCATCATGGTGTGCAATATTGACAGGTATCAGAATGTCATGTAGTAAGTCTTGATACAGTCCCATGGTATATAGCCAAAATGTTATGTACACATCCCTGAGGGTGGCTTGCTATTGGTGCAGCCAGTAGCTACTCTGACATCCTCCAAATCCCTCCTCTGTGTTACTTAACCCGCCATGATACGGTGTAACTCTTTGACTAGGGGTACTGGTGCAGCAAGGTAGGGAGGTAATATTACCTTACAGTAGCATGCCATGCTAAACTCTTTAAAAAATGCTAATGCATTATTGCATCATGCTGTCCGTATGACATTGATGCAGAGAGTTGGCTTATTGCGCCCACTCAGTCATTCTCTAAATACATCCCCTGTGTACCTAGGCGTCCAAGGTAATTCTGGTGTCAGGGTCTATCTGATTCTACCATTATTATGTATTTGGCTGAATTCGTTGTCTAACACTTCTTTTGATAATAATACAACCTCATAGGTTTTAACTGCTATCCCACAAGCTGTCCTTAAACCCCAAACAGTTATTTCTTTTAAGGTAAGTCCAACCCGTTTTATATCACTGGAGCAAGAATGCACTTAGCCTTAAAAGACTCCTATCCCTCAAAACACAAACATTCTTTTAATCCCAACAATGCCAAAATCCCCAAAATACTCATTTGAGGGCAAAGTGCAGTTTGAGCAATGAGAACCCTATGAGACAACAATACATGTTGTAAGTTGTTAAATGAGTGTAAAAGCTTAAACTATAATGGCACTCTGTGCACCATGATCAAGTCAGAGACAAAGCCTGGGGCTGATAGATCATTTGCAATAATTAAGAAATTTGTTTTTTCCCACTTTTCATTTGGAAGTGAGTATTAGTTAAAACAATGAGATAATGCTTAAGGGGCTGCATTCACTGGCGGCAAATGAACCATCAGTTGGCTTAATCTGTTTTATTCATCATTGTTTATGGAGCGAGAATCTCCATTTTAATATTTAAACTTTAAGCTTGCTTTACATATTTCAATGAATTGAATTTTGAAATTCATTATCCACTCTTAGTGGTCTCTGTAGTAGTAGAGTTGAAGACTGACGTGTATTCAATTAAAACCCAACATTTGGAAAGTCAAGACCTATTCTTTCTGAATGGGTTTACATTGGTAACAGATAAGAAGAGTGATGAGATTCTTTAGGAGGTTTAGACACGGGTGAAATTTGACTGCTACTCCCAGATCACTAGTCTGGTCATCTTGGGTACAGTAGAAGACACCATTAAGTCCCCAGTCTGTAACAATGTGACCAGACCTAATGATGTAGATGAGGTCTTTGTTTCTACATCAAGTACAGAATCTTAAACACCGAGACATCTTGTTCTTGATAGTGAGGAAAGAAGGTGAACAGAAGATCAGTGCTTGGTTGTTCTAGAACCATGATGGTTCTTAACTTGTCCGTGTAGGTATTACAATGTAAATATAGTCCAATTATTTTTGAGGTCCAACGACCTCAGCTTTCAAAAGACCTAATGTCATCTGCATGTTTATATTGACACAGATAGACAATGAGATTGAAAATCTGTTATACCATTGCATGTCTGTATGGCTCTAAAGGAAGATATCTAAAAAGGAACTGAGTTACAGCAAGAAATAGAGAAATTCAGCCTGATAATGTATTTAGCAGCATAGCAACATCACGCGTGGGCTAGGTCATAAACAGAACACTGATAACTGGTCTTATGTATGAATTGAAACTCATTGCCAATTGAAATTATGCTGCAACTTCAGCACCAATTGGGTTACTTTGGGTTACTTTGGCAAAGTCACCACTCACCTCCGTAATCAAGGTCTGTGCATAGCAAATAAAGGCACCAGAGGGCAGCACTGTTCCCTTTAGTTTCTCATCCTTCTATAGCATATGGATAACACCTACACAGACTAAATCTGGTAACCAGTCCACGCCCATGGACAGAATCATGCCAGATATCATTTTTGGAATCAGACCCTATTCTGGAGGCCCTGTGAACATCTACTGCTGTGATCTTGTCTACAGTTGCTGACAAACGCTGTCCTGATAAGCAACCAGTGCCAGTAATCCTAGTTTGAAATCTCATGGAGATGGGATTGAGATAAAAATGGTACTTAGATTGTATTCTTTTGTTATGGCTACACAGTTGCGCAGTACATCTAATGCGACATCTACCTCCCCCATTTTCCATATTTAAAATGCTGACAGTACTGGCAGTCAGTAGTATATAGTGTATCGGAACGGGACTAAAGCTAACTACAGGATATATCTCACCCAAAATGCAGCCAATCAGAGGCTTCCATTTGGTCACGTGACCCTTTGCCATGGCAACGTGACCTAAATAGTGACTGCTTTTGGTAAACTCCCTATCTCTCACCGCCATATAACTAAGCTTTTAGATCATGAAATGCTGTGTATGACAGAAGAATCTCTGATAGACACAGTTCTGATACCCACTAATTAATTGGCAATGCTGGCCTAAGCCAAAGATGAGAGAAGTTTACATGAAATGAATATCTCTCACTAAGTATCAACATAAATCCCTGACAATGATTTTACCACTAATCACCAAATGCGTAAGAAGCCTTTATCCTCTATAAGAGAAGAGCTCAAAACTCTGTGGATCAAGCAGCATGTCAGCTTGCTGCATGACATTTGTCAGAGTCTATCGGTTGTGAAGTAATTTCTGGATAAGTATATCAAACACTACTTACTGCACTAGGCATTAATTGGTCTCCAAAGCCTCATATAGCCTGCTCCGGAGGCCATTTCTCAATGTACTACGAATGCACACAGCCACTACGATTTAAAAATGCCAAGAATAAGCCAGGCTATCATAGGAACTGCCCTACGACTGCTCACTACGATTAGCAGCTATGCAGTAATTACATAAGGTTTAGTAGGGCAGTCGTACTGATGCAGACATTAGGGACTACTAGTGCATGGTACTGTTATGGCCAAATTATTAGGTTCTCACTACGATTTAAAGGAAAACAGTCATAGTGTCTTAAGAAATGGCCTCCTGATGGAATTAGTCAGTGTGTTCTGTACAGTGTAGGATCACATTGATTCTTGCAAGTGATAGCACAGTCATTCATGTGACATCAGATATGATCAAAATGTCCTTAAGCTTTTTCTATCCCATGTCTGCCATGGATAATGAAACGCTCCTAAGGTCTAAAGGTAAATTTCAACTAGATAGATGGGTATAGATTGATGCATCTCTCCATCACATTAGAGTACTAACACAGCAGTAGGGGACCAGGGAACATAATGGAGTTAACTTCCCTCTATGTTGCTGGGTGTAGATTTTTAAGGTACTTACCTTCTGATTCCAGATGTGGACATGTGTGTTTGGATAATGTGTTATGAATTACCTTATATTGAAGCGAAGACTATGTATAGGTATGGCATGCTGCCTACTACACCGTTTGTTAAATTCCCAAGTCTTTATCTGTGACAGGATCTGCGAAAAGGGACCTTATTTCAGGGGGAATAAGGACCCTTTTCCCAGTGCAGGTCACATCTGTACAAAAGAGTAAAGTGTACACATCAGAAGCAGGCCTGTAGCCATATGATAGGTAAGGGTAAAAAGCAGTGAAGTTTAAAAGCCCTACTATGAAGAAGTGCACCACGTTATGGAGGAAATATTGTTCAGTGAAGCTGCGCATAGCAACAAACTTCGCTTGACATCAAGATACCTTTAGAATTAGTTTTGTATGTTACTAAGTTGCTTCTATAAAACCATGATTGAATGTCTTAGCTACAAGCTACATATAATGAATGTTTTCTTGTTTTCTATGCCATAGAAAATGACAAAAAGATGAAAAACGTGAATTTTGGGACATGTTTCACTCCATATTGACAAAAAAAACCTTAATAGTAGGTAAATCTATACCTTTGCTCAAAGTGTACACCTAGCCTGAGCCCATGGGCCAAAAAAAAATCCAAAATATACCAATAGGTTATACACTGGTGTGGACCAAATATGAAAGTGGTTGCGAACGGGACAAACTCAAAAGTTGCATTGAACTCATGATACATAGCCTGCTGTTGTTTATCTCTTTGTCCTCCCCTGAGGCCCTCAGTGCTGGAACCTTGGTGAGGATACCCAGAATACTGATAGACTCACGTGACTGGTCATCAGCCAACGGGAGGCCTTTTAAAGGAATGACAGCAGCAGTCACATCATGAGGGATCCCTCATCAGAGGTAATGACACAGGAATGATGACAAATCCCAACGGAGAAAAGGTTGTCCATCAAGTTGAGAAATGTGTGTCCCTATGATGTATAATTGAATCTATCAATGCACAAAAAAAAACATGCATTATGAGCCTCTAAAGACATTATTTAAAACTCAAATAATGATGATAGATGGTACGGTGCTAGGAGGGCTATCTGAATTCATGTGACAAACACAAAACAATGGAGATTTCTTTGTATGGTCACTAAATGGCAATGTCAACTGACATTTTGGCGTCGATCTGTGAGGCTGCTTCAGCCAACTTCTGTAATCTTCCCAACACCCACGTTCACAGTCGGCCTGAATATATTTGCAGTACTACAGTCGAACACTGTCTCAGGTAGCAGGGTAGCCTCAATACTGCCAGACAACATCCTCCATCAAATATGGACTGAGGAACAGTCCCATTATTTTTTCCATTGAACGCTAAACATATTTTTTTTGAGTGTCAATTAAGCCTTTAATCATGCGTTGGAATATTTTGCAGAATACCAGGCACCGAATGCATGAACCCTACAGTTCTACAGGGTGCCAGGGTTTGAGCTGAGGGGGGAGGTACTTTAGGGCAGTGCTTCTTTCGGGTTAGGAAAATTATATTGATACTATATCTATATTATCTCTTCCTCTACAAGCTGAAAACTGTCTGTCAGGTCCACATTAATGACGGGGTGTCCCCATCTCTAGGGACTTCCCCGTTTCCTGCTTATATGAGCTGTATTAAGTGGCAGATATTAGTTGTGTAATCATCTGGACAAAGACATGTTACAATGTCAATACTGCAAAACATACCGCCTTTCAATTTACCCATAATGTAAAGGATACTAAGGTTTCGGTCCTGCTCAAGGCCGCCTGTATAAGTTCTATATTGTAAACCTTTTAATGGCCATCTGCTGGCAAACATACTGGTGCAGTCCCTCACAAAAGCCATCCTTTATGCTATCTGGCCACCATGAGCTCTCTAATAATGGTGAACTTAGAGTAGCAAACAAAACACCTCAGCTCACTTGTGTTTCTTGGGTAATGAATACATTGTCATTTCCAAGTAATGTAATGTCTAACATCATTTTCTGCTTTGAGCTTGATTAAAGTCACTGTTAAACAAACGTTTCTGTTTTTATTTCACAGGCTTAGCACAACCCATCTCATCCATTACAGAGAGAATTCATCGTCATCAGTGCTTGATCGCTGCAGTAATTTGAGCCTATACTGCCTACCATGAAGCCAATGATTGGTCACCTTCTTGACTCCCAAGCCTCTCCCCAAGGAATGCATCATTTAGTGTCTGCTACAAAACCTGAATATGAGCCAATAGAGCTACACACAGAGGTCATAAGGTGGTGGGTTATTTGATTCATGGGAAGAGAGTAATTTGTCACCAATTCCAATCCCTGTCCTTGTCACCCAAGCTCATTTTCATGAACCATTACTTGCCAAACTGCAAAAGGGATAATTATGATTACGCCTGTCCAGCAGATTTTGTATTAGGTTGGAAATAATGTGTACTTTGTCAATAAATCTATTATTGAATTTGCAAGACAACCACTCCATGCTGGTAGCAAATAATCTCCATTAAACAACTCGCCCATCTCCTCTGCAAAGGACATCCAGTGAATGTTTCATTGTCAAAGTGGAAAAGGGTGAACCTATTTAAGGTGAGAAGAAAAGGTTGATTTTTCAAACTTATTTATGGAATCCCTCATGGAACGAAGATAACATATTATTTTGGTGTGAATGAAAACAACCGAGAAACGTGATTGAGGAGACACTTTTTCTGAGTTCAGTTGGTTTAATTTTATTACGAGGACACACTTGGCTGGATTGATGAGAACATTTTAGCCATTCTATTTAGGAGACATACATTCCGTATGCTGATATGAGTATATATACCTTTTACAGCATCAAGGGGCTTCCCTGGTTACATAGTCAGAATGGAAGAAAATAATAGAAAGCATGGCTTGTTTTGCTTTGAACACGAATACATCATAGATTGTTGTATATTTCAGGCCTCTGATGGATTAAGAAAAGACAACACTTTTAAAAGCGATATAGATGACAATATACCAGAATTATATGCAGTCATAGTGTCAATTAAGCCTTTAATCATGCGTTGGAATATTTTGCAGAATACCAGGCACCGAATGCATGAACCCTACAGTTCTACAGGGTGCCAGCGTTCGAGCTGAGGGGGGAAGTACTTTAGGGCAGTGCTTCTTTCGGGTTAGGAAAATTATATTGATACTATATCTATATTATCTCTTCCTCTACAAGCTGAAAACTGTCTGTCAGGTCCACATTAATGACGGGGTGTCCCCATCTCTAGCGACTTCCCCGTTCCCTGCTTATATGAGCTGTATTAAGTGGCAGATATTAGTTGTGTAATCATCTGGACAAAGACATGTTACAATGTCAATACTGCAAAACATACCGCCTTTCAATTTACCCATAATGTAAAGGATACTAAGGTTTCGGTCCTGCTCAAGGCCGCCTGTATAAGTTCTATATTGTAAACCTTTTAATGGCCATCTGCTGGCAAACATACTGGTGCAGTCCCTCACAAGGCATCCTTTATGCTATCTGGCCACCATGAGCTCTATAATAATGGTGAACTTATAGTAGCAAACAAAACATCTCAGCTCACATGTGTTTCTTGGGTAATGAATACATTGTCATTTCCAAGTAATGTAATGTCTAACATCATTTTCTGCTTTGAGCTCGATTAAAGTCACTGTTAAAGAAACGTTTCTGTTTTTATTTCACAGGCTTAGCACAACCCATCTCATCCATTACAGAGAGAATTCATCGTCATCAGTGCTTGATCGCTGCAGTAATTTGAGCCTATACTGCCTACCATGAAGCCAATGATTGGTCACCTTCTTGACTCCCAAGCCTCTCCCCAAGGAATGCATCATTTAGTGTCTGCTACAAAACCTGAATATGAGCCAATAGAGCTACAGACAGAGGTCATAAGGTGGTGGGTTATTTGATTCATGGGAAGAGAGTAATTTGTCACCAATTCCAATCCCTGTCCTTGTCACCCAAGCTCATTTTCATGAACCATTACTTGCCAAACTGCAAAAGGGATAATTATGATTACGCCTGTCCAGCAGATTTTGTATTAGGTTGGAAATAATGTGTACTTTGTCAATAAATCTATTATTGAATTTGCAATACAACCACTCCATGCTGGTAGCAAATAATCTCCATTAAACAACTCGCCCATCTCCTCTGCAAAGGACAGCCAATGAATGTTTCATTGTCAAAGTGGAAAAGGGTGAACCTATTTAAGGTGAGAAGAAAAGGTTGATTTTTCAAACTTATTTATGGAATCCCTCATGGAACGAAGATAACATATTATTTTGGTGTGAATAAAAACAAAAGAGAAACGTGATTGAGGAGACACTTTTTCTGAGTTGAGTTATGAGGACACACTTGGCTGGATTGATGAGAACATTTTATCCATTCTATTTAGAAGACATACATTCCGTATGCTGATATGATTATATATACCTTTTACAGCATCAAGGGGCTTCCCTGGTTACATAGTCAGAATGGAATAAAATAATAGAAAGCATGGCTTGTTTTGCTTTGAACACGAATACATCATAGATTGTTGTATATTTCAGGCCTCTGATGGATTAAGAAAAGACAACACTTTTTAAAAACAACAATGTGATTCTTTTTTTAGTTGTAAGTGAAGAACATGCAGTCTGAAGTATTGGAGAGGTTGTTTAACCACATAAGGCATGGCATGTGCATAGAAGTACCTTTACATTTGATTTCTCAAGATTCCCTGGTTAAATGTGTCAGAAATGTGCATAAGTACTGATATCTTCCATAATTACTTTCATGATTTTGGTAAAAATGCAAACATTCAATTCTCTGAATCTCATTTTTGATACATGCCTAAGTCATTTATTCGAGTTTGTAATACTTTGATGGAGGGTTTTCTTTTAGACCACTCATATAGAACGCATACCATATTGATTAAATGTCAGAACAGAACTGACCACTGAATCACGTCCAGCCCTCCACTAGCACAAATATCACAGGTGTGATGTAATCCTGCTGCAGAAACATTATTATATAAATATCGAGAATGCACACTGTCTGTTCAAAAACACCTCATCATTGATATAAATTACAAATTAGGCATGACCCCATGACAGACTCCATGATTTCCTCATATTCTATGGAATTGATGTTTGCCATGCTCACTGTCAAAAACTGATCTAGAAAAGAGTGTTCAGAGATTTTTACAAGAGCACCCAGCACTGACTTATGACTTATATAGCAGTGCTGTGGGGTAGAACTGATACAATTAGAACTTCACAATATGAAGCATACATGTAATATTCTTTATAAGGGGTTGTATATTGACCAGTATTTTTGGAGCATTGGCAGGATGTACAATGTATTAGTAAAGGGGCAGTTTGCTTAGTATATTATGCTTTCATGATCAGGATATCTTTGCTCAAGGTAGGCATCAATCTGTTTCCATTTCCAAGTGTAATTATGAGGCACTAGGGCATGAATCATCACCATTTACATCTGCAAGATATGAATGTTTCCAAGAAAGGTTCAATAGATACTCAATGCATTGGGATTTTAAGGATTATTCCTTGCAAATGCAACATAAGTTGCCCAGTTCTCGGACAGGTCCAATTCTCGGATGATTTTCCGGAGCCAGATAAAAGTTATTTCAGACCATTAAACTTATTTTATCTTTCCTTTCTCTTGTGACCGATAGATGTCAATTTCCAATTGTATATTGATGAATTTCAAATTATGTGGTGCCCTCTTTTGGTATGACTTGAAAACTGTGTCTGAGAATTGGACCATAGGGAAATGTGGTGTCTGGTAATTGGGCATGGTGACATGGCTACTTCCCGACAATTTTGATAATTGATATTTTAAAACTAAAAATGAAGTGAAAACACTAGAAACTACATCAACTCTTCTAATTCATCAATATCTATTAATGGTGGTGAGCCTGCTTCAGCGTGTGAAGCTATCATTAAAATACAGAGTCTGTCCGAGAAATGGTCACCCGTCTGAGAACTGGGCAATTTGAATTTTTATACAAAACCCCTCATAACAAATATAAATATTAGGATTCAGGAAGGCAGACTTTTTATTATGGAACTAAGGGGCCCTATCCATGCTTAATGCTTATTCTGGATGTAGGAAACCCAGTTGGGCCAGTTTAGCAGTCTCTCAAAAGTAAAACAGTCCGAGAACTGGGCAAGTTGCCGAAGACATCTTTAGCCTCCTCAAGTACTGCGCTGTTAGTCAATTCCTCACATGACAATACATACCTATCCCTGATGGTGGCCCAAAATGAATCTTGAATTAACTTTCCCATCTCCATCACAAAGCTCAGCAGAGGCATCCCTGATTGCCAAGCCTCAAAGAAAAGTATATATGGCCTTTTCTTGAGAATGGGTTTAAAGTCAGAAATAATGGGTAATTCCGTAGACTATTATTTATGACACTGACTATACATTAAAGCTGGGAAAGGCAGTTCTTTTCCAAGAATCAGTTTCATTTTGTCATTCATGGGATTTACCTTTGTGATGGGTATTTGAATTTGAATGGGTTCCTCATGAGCGCTGTAGGGCGCGAAGGAGGTGTCATTGGTGTCAGCCTGGCACCGCCTGCTGTCCTACACCTTACCCCCTCTACTGCCCACCTGTGATACTACTCACACATACCTCCACACCTGTATACCCCGCTCACCCACTCTGCTTTTGCCGGTCGGCCTCTACACGCCTACCTCTTTTCATATACAACAACAAAGCTGTAGTTTGGCGTTTCACATATATGCCTAATCAAAAATTCATTCAGCTTATACAGTCACAGTTGTATAGAGTACAGGGTGAAGGTGTATTACCTGCCGGCATAGAGTATTTACCAGCCATGGAGACACGAGCCAGGAGAGCGGCGCGCAGATATGGTAATGGCGGCCAACAAGGGCAAGACACGTTTGACAGCGGCGCCGGTGGTAGCCGGGATGGCAGCGTCCAGTCCGCTTCGCGGTCACATGCTTCAACTGGCTCCTCAGGATCATCGACTACACAACAGCGAGGTCAAGACAATTCTAACATTACCACGGATCAGGAGGTAACATTTCATACTATTGACAGAACCGGCAGGTCGCAGTCAGGTGGCTCAGGTAGTCATGCTGGCTCCCGCCGTAGTAGCAGCCATGACAGCCGCCATGACACCTCACATGGATCCAAATATGTTAGCACAGATACCCTCCCCAATGGTACACAAGACTCACTTCGTTCATTCAGCAGGCACTCCTCATTTAAGTCAAGAGATAGCTCTCACTCTGTCAGACCACCATCACGTCACAGTAGGACTAGACGAGACAGTAGAATTAGCTCATTATCTAGCAGCAGTAGGCTGGACGTAGTAGAGGAAGATGTCAGATTTATGAAGAAGGACATAGCAGATATAAATACTCAGATGACTGGCTTTGGCATTCAGCTACATGACATTCTCTCAGCTATTAAGGAGAAGGAATCTCCTACCCCCAAAGCCAATCCAAAACAGAGTACTCCAAAGAGGCCCGGTAGCCATACTCCCCCAGTAGTCGACCCACCTGTAGCCGCCATCCCACATATCTCACCACAGGTGGAGGACAGCGGCCAGGGTATAAATCCTGGGTTGGAGGGTATGGGCCTACTTCCCCCCAGGGAGCTTAAGAAATTACCACAGCATCAGGGTTTCATCGAGAGACATATTCAGTTAGAAGAAATGAAGCACCAGGAGTCTGATGGTAAGGCAGCCTTCATTACTGATATAGGAGTACATAGGCTCCAGTATAAACCCTACATGTTCATAGAGAAAGAAGGTATGTTGACCATCAAACAGAAGTTAGAACATTGCCATCGTATGACACGTGACGAATACATAAATGCATTCATAGCTCTGCTTAGGTCTCCCACATCACATGACCCCAAGGATCATGATCACATGTTCAGACATTTGCACCATGTTACCACTGATGCAATGACCAGGCACTGGCCTAACGTCAGGAATTGGTCACAGTCCATGTTTGATAAAGTTGAAGCCCGTGCATTTGGATGGAAGGATTATGTAGAGATACAGGATGAAAGGGTCAGGTTAGCTATGACTGCCCCCATAGTCTCGGACTCAGGTAACCCACATAGGGGGGGACATCAGCAGGGGTCATCCAAACCAGCAGTAGCATGTCCCGACTATAACAATGATAAGGACTGCAAACACAAGCATGATCATGATGACGGCCCATATAAACTGCTCCATGTATGTGGTTATTGTAATGCAAAAGGGAAACGTCTACATCATACCATTCAGCTCTGCCAGAATAAATACAGGGATGCGCCTCCTCCAGGAATGGGGCAGCACCCTCCCGGCAGGACAAGTCAGCCAGTTCAAGTGTTTACAACTGGTGCTGTCAGCCATACAGCATCCTCCACTCCAAAAAACTAGGTTGTGGCGCTGCTGGCAGTAATGTCACAGCGCCACATCAACTTCACATACCTGCCATTAAACTGTTTAACCTTGATTCTGCAGCCGACGAGCGCGTTGTCAGCGCGCCACGCGCCTCAGCGGTGTTTGTAAACAAGCGCACATGGCAGGACAATGACGTCAGGGTACGGCCCGCCAATCAGCGCGCAGGAGGCGTGGCCGGCTTGCGCCCGCTTGTCAGCGGAGTCAGGTTGGATGGGATTCATCATGGCGGCCCACAGCCGCGTTGTGAGTCTAATTCAGACAGTGTAAAGTGTAAAACGGTGGATTATTATAAATCAAACCCCAATATTATCCTTCAACATGTCAGAGGAGATTCCGGACGGGACGATGAGGGTGGCCGCACGGACAGACCCGCACACGGCCACGGCCACCCTGGTACACGGCAGCTGGCAGGCCCCTGCCCCGCTCAGCATCAGCACAGGCCCCAACTGGACAGATTACCCGGGCAATGTCAACAAGGATGCCGGGCCCACTCTGAGTACACCCTCGGACTTTGAAATAATTAGGGAAATATGTGAGTCAGATAACTTCCATTCAGATATGGACATGCGCCCCATTACATTCGCGCAGCATAGAGTGGATAACTGGCCTCACTTCACCGCTATAGAAGCAGACCCTAAGTTAGTGTACATATATGAGGCTGTCAGAGCTACAGGGGTTCCAAACTCTTGTGGTGTACGCCTCACGCTTCCTACGGCACTCAACCTTGACGCATGGGATGCCCACCTTTCAGCGGCACTCCAGATGGCGACCAGCTGGCAGATTTTTTCAGATATGGTTTCCCCATGGGATACCTCGGCCCAGTCAGTGATACGTATGGGGTACCTAATCACCCAAGTGCCACAGACTATGGTTCTTTTATAGACAAGTTCATCAACAAAGAGATAGGGATGGGTGGAATAATTGGTCCTTTTCACTCTCCCCCATTCTCTCCATGGATGCACATATCACCATTGATGTCTAGAAAGGGAGTCAGGATCGTAGAGATATCATGATATGACCTACCCCCGTTCAGACTCAGTAAATGCGTACATACTTAAAAACAGTATTTTCGGGGAGGTCAGAGAACACGTTCTCCCAACTGTGGACTCTGTTGTGGAAGAAATGGTGAGCATGGGCAAGGGCACATACCTTAGCTCCACAGACGTGTCACGAGCGTACAAGAACTTTAAGTCAGACTGGCCTTTATTGGGCCTTGAGTGGCGTGGGGGCTTCTTCTGTGATGTAACCATGCCATTCGGGGCCAGGTCCTCTAGTTGCTACATGCAACAAGTAGCTGACGCCGTTGTCAATATACTTCGCTCAAAAGGTGTCAGATGTCATATGTACCTTGACGACTTGATTCTATTATCACCCAACAGGGAACAGGCACACAAGGACTACAAGATGGCGAAGGACCTTCTCCTGGAGTTAGGATTACCCGAGGCTCAGGACAAGTGCACGGAGCCCACACAGTGCATAACCTGGCTCGGGATCCAGATCAACGCCAAAGATATGACAATCAGCATCCCCAGGGACAAGCTACAAGAAATATTAGCTGAGGTTAGTAAAACCATACGGTCCTACTCAATCTCAAAGAAAGTGCTCCAATCAATCATTGGGAAACTTCTCCACATTGCCAAGTGCATAAGGCCAGCACGGCTATTCGTGTCAAAACTTCTACAAGCCTTACGTGAGATGCAATCTAATTCTATCGAAGTAAACTATGAAATGCGGTGTGACCTCAATTGGTTTATCCAGTTTGGTAGGTCATGGAACGGAGTATCAGTCATCCCAGACAGGGCACACAGCATGGACATATATGTAGACGCCTAACAGTCAGGCATTGGTGCTTCAGATGGCCACCAGGCGTACTCAGGCCAGGTTTGCCCCATTGATGATCCTGTCAACGTCATTGCCGAGCTGGAGGGGGCTAATGTAGTGGTTGCCATGGATACATTCATTAATTCATCCCATGCTGGCAAACATATTAGAGTACATTGTGACAATCAGAACTCAGTCTCCGTCTTCACATCTGGCAGGGGTAATAACAGGGTCCTTCTGGACTGTGCTAGGCAGGCTTGGTTAATCCAAGCCCGCCTCAGTGTTAGAATGACATATGTTCACGTCCCCGGGGTCAGCAACATGGTGGCAGATAGACTTAGTAGAGCACACCTCAGCAGAGCTATGCATGCAGAAGCCGCAGATATTGTAAGTAAAAACAATTTGGTTATGGTGGATTCTGTAACCAGGGTATTTGATGCCACTGTCCCATCCATTACTTGCAGATCCGGTGGTACAATTGCTGCAGGAGTGGGCGACAAAGCGGCAGCGCCAGTCACATGCCGAAGGAACATGGCTCAACCACACATCAGCGGTCGAGACATACCTCGCGTTCAGCAATCAGGTGGGCATCAATCCACTGGCCCCACACCACGCCATGGTATGTGTCTTTATCAAGTATCTCAATCTCCATATAAAGGCGCCAGCAACAATTGCCAACAACATATCACATGTCAGGATATATGTAAGACTGACAAACAATCCATCAGACCAGCTCGACCATCCCAGGGTGGCCCGAGCACTGGAGGCACTCCGCCGGAACAAGGCACACATCCCAAATGTCAAGCAGGCAGTCCCAATGGGAGTGCTCCGGCAACTGATCCTTGTGTATAATACCTGCTGCTGTAGGAAGGTCTAGCTCCAAACTCTGCCTAACTATAGGACTCAGTTTTAAAGTAAGCACGGCCAACAGTGATATTTATGATTATCATTTGCTTAGGCCTCAACCTGCTAAAATTACCAGGCATGTACGCTAAAGAAAGGCAGCAATTTAAAGATGGTAGAAGTACTGAATCATTCATTTCAAAGTGTCCTGGTTAAATCCCCCAGGGTGTTTTCTTTATGTTACATGGCATTTCCACTGGGTTCTCCCTGATGAGAAAATGAGACTGTTAGAAACAGAGGAACTGTGACAGATAATGTATTTACCCTGCAATTCAGTGAACCACATTTAACAGGTACAGGTTACAGAAGCAGGGAGAGATTTGATAACATTTAGATGAAATTAAAAAAAACCTTGGTGACTTTCTATCATGCATTATTGAAGGGAAGTGTCTGAAAGCTGACACATGACGCAGTATTTATTCTCCTTGGTCACTGCTTTATGGCAAACTCTCCTGTGTATGTCCATATGGCTTGGGGGGGAAATATTTGAGGTATAATACAATGTGTGTGACAAAAAAGAAAATTTGACAGATATAGTTCTACCACCAGCCAATTGACCTGGTCCTAAGGAAATGATGAGAGAAGTTTCTGTAGTTGGTGTTGATGACTCACATAACCTTCACTAATTTAATTAGTTGAAGTCAGTTTTAATGTCACAAAGATTCTTAAGAGACAATGCAGCTTTACATTTACCTACCAATTAGCAAATGATAGCCTACACATGCACCTGAAACCCCTTGATTATGATCAAAATGTAAATAAGTCTTTCCATACATAACATGGTCCAGGAAGCTGTGTTCAGACAAGGTCATATAGTTACTTGTAACTAGGCATGACTTTGGTGTAATAAGGCATCAGTAAGGGAAAAGCTGGATATAAACTAAGAGTGAATTCCCCTGTGTGGCTGACTGAAGATATGTAAGCCCCTTACCCTCTGATTTAGACTCTACGACTGTTTTACCTGGGGTGGATATCTGATCACTGTATTATCTGCTATATGACATATGACATCTGAAACCTATATGTGAACAGGCAAGCAAAAAGGACTATCCATGCGGCCTATGGTGAAAGCCACTTTCTGCTTGTCTGCTCACATATGAGCAAATTATACTGAGCACTGCCAAATATCAATCTGTTCATGATTCTTTATTAAAAGGGTACCCAACAGATGAAAGACTGTGTGTAAATTCATAGACTTGGAGAGGCCATTTATCATAGCATTGGACAGATTGTGTTTCTTGCTCTATCATCTTTGCAGTTAGTGTGTATTGATCTTGGCATAGGAAGTGGATCGCTGGGCTACTGAGTGATGGGGTCGCTCCTATACGAGCACATTATAAAAAAAATGTATATACAGTAACTGATGACTGTCTGTTATTAACATACTCAACACATCTGTAGGCATAAACAGGATGAACAGTCACTGAGTATTTATTACTTGGCTAGAAAACCGACTGTACCGCTGGCAGCAGACATTTCTGTTTTATTAACGTGTTCATTTGTAATACCTTTTATTGCCTTCATATATCAGCACCGTTGGCTAAGGTATGTCTAGTTATTGCATGCTGCCTACTTCACCATTTGGTAAGTTTCCCATGCCTTACTCTATACAATAGCGTGGAGTGTATTATGTCAAAGCTGGTGTTAAAAGCTTTAGGCTGAGCCTTTACAATTCATGTATTCCTATTTTTCATCATATTCAAGATTGTGTCAGACTCCTATTTAGTATAATATATCATGAATAAAAATTGTCAAAAAAGTACTATTCTACTCAAGGTGTAGAAATGCAAAATCAGGTAGTCATTTACAATTGATTTCATTGGCAAAATAAAATGGTCATTCAAAGATTGTACAACCTGTAGAGATGCAAGATGTTAAAATGTAGAAATGGTGAATGTTTCAGTACCTTTAATGTACCTTCATCAGGATGTACTATTCTACTCTTAAAGGGACATGACCAGGTCAGATAGAGGAGACAGAGAACCAGAGTAGATAGGATCATTCCCAAAGGACCAGTGGGTCTGCAGTGTGAGGGTGGAAGATGAAAGGGGTAGGAGCTGGAGCAGTCTGGGACTGGGAGGAATATTAGAGATGTAAGAGACATGTAAAGCAGGGTTAGCGAGGCTTGGCAGGGGGAGGAAGATTACTACATGGAACTATGGGATGGTGGCTGAGCAGCTTAATCTGATAGATGTCATGCAGGCCAATCAGAGGCACCCCAGTGGTGCAGATAGTTACTGATAAAGGCGTATAATGAATCTGACCAGGCCGTCTGAGGATGAGCTTCATTCAAGACCATCATTCACCAGAAACATTTGTCTTAAAGAATATGTGCATCAGATTTGATTCAGCCCTATTGTCAGCAAAATAGAGACCAAAAGACAAAGTAACTGTGACATGCAATAAATCTATTCTATGCCATGGCTTACTGGATGCTGGTGATGGTGATGCATTGGTCTACATTGGGTTCAAAGTTTTAATAAAGCTTGTCCATACTAGAGGTCCAAGAGAGGGTTTAGCATCATTAAATAGACACAGGATGTCAGCGGAAGTATCACAGGATGTCAGCAGAGTGTCACAGGGTCATAGTATGTATAATAGGAGGAATCCTGGAGTGGTGACAACCTGCCAACATGACCGGCCTGATAGTGATAAATAGACCACAGAGAGTGAGACGATGATTGTCAGTTTAGGGCAGCATGAGGCTGAACTCTATGATGTAGTATTTACACGCATCACTCGGTAAATCTTTAATGATGTGAAATCGTGATTCTCAAATTCACAGCATATATGCATCAATTAATGTTACAAATCTCTGAGATACCTGTTATATCTGTGACTGCAAACAATCACTTACCATACTGAACCTTGTGTCTGGTTTCAACCTTTCCCTGACACTGGTTTGTCCTTGGCTCCTCCTAGCCTGAGCCCAAACCAAATGATTCATCCAGATCTAAGAGATACATCAGGAGCCAGGTATAGCAACTGTAAAGGTGTGTGTAATGAGCAGTGAAGGTCAAAAGCCCTGGTATAAAGAAGTGCACCAAGGTATGAAAAAAATGTTGTTAAGTAATGAAGAATGAATTCACTCATGCTTCACTTTTCATAAACCTTTACGAGAAGGGTCATAGATCAGCTATACATGATCATATACCAATGGGGTTGCATAAACAATGAAATAAAAGGTTATACTACCTGGTCCTTAGGAAATGACGATCTTGTTCCCTGAGAAAAAAAAACTTCTCCTGTTACAACTACTGCTGCTGCTACTACAGCTCCGTCTCCTCCCCAGCCTGAACCTAGTGCTCAAGACCAGTACTACAGCACTCAACTTTTGAGAGAAGGTTTAACTCCAGATTCCAGCCTGGTTCAAGTTCTGAATCACCTTCAAAGTAAAGCACACGAGGTCCTTAACGCACCTAACCTTAAACTTAAGGACAAGTTAAGACAGTACAATCAACTTATGATAAAGTCGGGAATTTTAACTAAAAAAGCCAAGGCCTTAGGTCATGTAGGGAAGGTCCCTATCCTGGTCGACCAGTTGGACAAGGACCTGCAGCTGCGAGGGGTATAAATGACACTTTTGCAGACACAGATGATGACAACACTTTCACAGACGCTCAAGATTACCCCCGACTGCCTGAGGATTCAGACGAAGACAGTGAACATGAAGTGCCTAGTGGAGAAGAACCCGGAATTTGCACAAAAGACAGCACAGTGGGTATGGATGCTGACATCAAAGAAAGAATTCCTGCCACTTACAGAAGCACAGCTAAAAAACTGTACAGAGAAATATCACATCAAGGCAGTAACTTATTAAATTGGAACAAAGACGGTGAAATATTTGTAGACAGGGAACGTGTGCCTGGAACCGACATTACAGATTTTTTAGCTTTCGCTGTCAGACCAAAGTCTTTGAGGAAGGACAAACCTGCAGGAAGCCAGGTCTTCATAAGAGCCGTTAAAAGGTTGAACCCCACCTTGAAATATGTCAAAAACAAGTCAGCTTTTGTTGGACACAGTCCTTCTTTCGCTGCCACTCCCTTGAAGAGGGCGTCCCCTATCAGGAAAAGAAAATTAAGTCAAAAAGGAACTGGACATAAGTTAATATGGCGCACAAGATCCTAAACAACCTGGAAGTTTTACCAGCGTCTCTAAACTTCAACGTCACCACTTCAAGAAAACAAAGAAAAAAATCATTGAACAAGGATTGGAGGATGTAGACTCATACACGAGACACAAACTTTACAAGAGAATGTTTCCTAGACAAAAAACACAAACATGGGCTATAGACAAACAGTGGCAACTTGATCTTATAGACATGTGAGAATTTTGAAAGGAAAACAAAGGATACCAATACATCCTAGCAGGAATAGATGTGTTTTCAAGGTATGGTTTTGGCCAACCTGTGAAAAGTAGGAGAGCTGACGATGTCACAGAGGCTTTCAAAAAAATGAGCAAAGAAAGAAAACCTAAACAAATTCAAACTGACAAGGGCAAGGAGTTTGTCAACAAAATTTTCAAAAAACACTGCGAAGATCAAAATATAAACTTTTTTACAGGTGAAAATGATGATGTAAAGTGTGCCTTAGCTGAAATGTTTAACTCTACTATTCAAGGAAAAATGTGGAGATGTTTCTCTCATTTCAATAACTACAAATGGGTTGACTTGCTACAATTTAACTTACCACAAAACTTTAGGAGCTGCCCCTTCAGACATATATAAATCCAACTCGGAAGCCTTGTTCTACAGGTTGTACGATCAACCTCAAAAGAAACAAGTTCCTGCCCTTAAATTGAAGAAAAAAAATCTAGTTTGAATGTTGAAAACAAAGAAAACATTTAACAGAGGCTACGAACCTAACCGGACAGAGGAAATGTGCACGGTGTATAACCCAAAGGGTATCACCTTAAAGATCTCCTTGGAGAAGAGATAAAAGGAAGCTTCTACGAACCAGAAGTTCAGAAGGTGGAAGACGCTACAACATAGAAAAAATAGTGAAATACAGAGGAAAAGGTAAAAAAAGAGAAGCCTTTATCAAGTGGAAGGGATATGAAGACAAGTTCAACTCTTGGGAACCTGTTAAAAACATAGGCAAATGGTGTTTACCTTAATTCTACCTAGCAACTCGTCTATGAACGTGTTCCCTGACAACACTTTAACAAGTTGCAACACAATTTTGGCAGAATACATTAACTCTCCTACTCAGTTAGAGTGTGCTCTTCAAGAAATAACCTGTCCTATCACGTGGTACAACGTGAAAGAAGAACACGTTTTCTTGGCAGAGGGACAAAACGCCCTTCGCACTGTGGTAGCTTCATTGAATAAGCACAAAAGAGAATTCTTTCCTCTAGGAACTCCAGGAAACAGCCCAATCTGCTTTGAGAAGAGGAGTCAAAATAACCAAGAGCTATGTCATGTCGATCCTGTGGCACCTTCTGAAACCATTCCTCCTCCTACTCCTGAAAGTGAAAGTTCACCAGCTTCTACTGCTGCGCATGAGACGCCATCTGGAGGATCCACTCCTAACCAACCGTCATCAAAAGAGGAGGAGACGAAAGAAGAGGGGAAAAGGAGGAGGATCAGGGGGAACGTGACACGGGAGGCAGAGAGAAGAGGGAAATATCGTCAGCTGTTGCTGAAGTGATGTCAATGGACAACAGGAGGAAAAGATCTGTTTCTTTTTTTGAAGAAAATGCCTTTTTTACAGACTCTGCTCATGTTTCTCCTCTGTCTCCCAGTCAGGTCGAGAAAACTAGGTCACGACCTTGTGACATCACTTCTTGTCAAATCCAGGCCTCTGATTGGTTGAAAGTAGGTCACTTCCGGTCTACCAGTAGGTCATGACCTAGGTACTATATAATCCATTGCGCTCAGTTTGCATCTATATACTACTCACAATGAAATTGGCGGACATTTTGGAACAAAAATTGATGGACAAAATGGAATTAGTCACTGTTAGCGGACACAATAGAATGTGGACAATTTTGCGGACATTTTGGAACAAATGCTTGTGGACAAAGTGGAATTTGGAACTTTTGCGGATGTTTCAGAACAAAACCTGGTCGACATAATGGAATTTGGGCATTTTTGTGGACAATTTGGTACTAAACTTGTATAATGCACCCTCTTGATCACCTTAGGGTTATTTCCATGATTGTTATTCCCCAGAGGCTACCCCAAAGCCCATCTCACAGATGATCCTTTGCAGCGTGAGAAAAAGGTGGTTATTAAGTCCTTTCTTGAGGACCAGTTTTAAAGCTACTTATATGCGCGCATATAAGTGGTGATAAATGGGCAGTAGCAGTTCCCAAATGTATTACCAGATGTCACCACTTCCATTCACCTGTTATGTAACAGGTTCCTTCACTGGTGGCCTTGTAGTCGGCCATATTGCCTAGCCCCAGGAAGGACCACCGGTCTCACATTGGAGATTTTTTTTCCCAGTCATCATGACTAAATGCGTGGCCTGTGATACTTCCTACCATGGTAACGCGGCCAAGTGCCCGAATTGTGGGGTGACCAATCCGGGGAAACGTCATTCTCCGGAGGTTTCGGAAGAATTACCTGGTTCAGCGGATTCAGCCGAGCGTGACGAGCAGGAGGCCACGGAGGCCAGGCAGAGCGACCGGCCGCCCCACGGGAAGGACGGTCAACATGGTGAGCTTAGCAGCCTTGGGGAGAAATCTACACAAAATGATTTATTGCATCAGATTGAACTTGAAAGGGCCAGGAAATCAAAAATTGATGAAATGTGTAAACGCAAGGAGTTGGAACTAGAGTTGGCCAGCCTAAGGGCTGAAAATAACAGATCTCTTCGCCAATTAAACGAAGGCGTACGGGCTTGGCGAGGTGCCATGGGTGCGTTCGAGGCTGAAAATTCTTCTCTTACTGCTAGTGCCCCATGTTGGAATCCTTCAGAGTTGGATGCGGTAAGGAACGAAAGTGGTGGGTCGAACGCCCTAGGTGCGTTCGAGGCCCAAACTTCTTTTCTTGCTGCTAGTGCTACGTGTTTGAACCCATCAGAGTTGGATACAGTAAGGAATAAAGGTGGGGACTCAAACACACCAGGCTTCCAAACTGGCCAATCACAAGCCAGCTCTAACTTTAACTGCGGAGCCCAAAATGGCCGCCCTGTACTTCCGGAAAGCTGGTTTTCGGCCGCAAACACTGTTTTAGGGCCTAATTCTACAGTTATGGGACCCTCCGCAGGCCAATCCGGCCTTGAAACCACCTCAGGTATGTTTGAATTACCCAACTTGAGTAAAAAATTGCCTCCAGTAGAGTGAAATACCCAAGTAAACAAGTCGCTCACCCGCGATAACAAGCCACCTTCCCGGTACAATCACCCGGTCCCCAGAGACAATCAACCTGACTATCCAGTGGGTCAAAGTCATTCCCATGGTGAATTAGACAATGATTATCAGGAGTTCCTACTGTGGAAACAGTGGAGAAGTGGTGGTGTAGCTGCTAACACTGTTCCTCAGCTGTTCTACAGAGATGGCACACCTTATTCCCCACCTGTCACACCTGTTAGTCAGACTGTCAGTTGGCCTGGTGTGGGTCAATTTAGGGCACCGGATGGCAGGCTAAAGTTCCCACCTACACCTATGGTATATGGTAACCCGACTACTTCTCATATGTATGGGATTCCAGTCCCAACATCCCATCAGCAGCAGGCTTCATATTAGTTTGGCGTTATTCCTAACCCACAACAACAGTACCAGGCTGCAGGAATCATACCTAATCAACAAAGCCTGTTCCAGGCTCCTGGTGTTCAGTCTGTGCAACCTCAAATTCCACATAACCCAACAGCATGGTATCCTAACCAGCAACTACAACACCAAGCTCAAGGCGCCCCAATGGTGATATTTTCACCAAACAATGCCAGTGGCAGTAAGTTTGTGACCTATGACATTGAACAGCACATGCCGCATGATAAAGTAAAAAAACCCGCCTTGAATGATGTTATTTCTGCTAGCATGGGTCTCTTGAATAGCATTTTGGCTAGAAACTTCCCATGTAAAAACTATGGTAAACATGTTAAGTTCCTAACTGACAAGAAAGCATTCTACAATGAGGATGCTCTCATTCAGTATGATCTTGCGATGCGTGAAAGGGGAGAATCGTTTGGTGAACACACATTCTGCTATTTCGATCATGACATCTTCTCAAACAGTGTTGGTCTTGAGAATCTTAGTGCCGAGCACTTATGTAATGTTCTTGGTATTCAGCCTCCATCATCTCAAAGTGGTGCTGGTACTGTTGCGGGATCGAGTAGTAAGAGGAAAAAGAACAAAAAGAAAAAGTCAGATGAAATTCACTGTTGCTATGCATTTAACGGTGATAATGGTTGTAACGCCAAAGATTGCCCTCACCCACATGTATGTCGCTCTTGTGGGGGTAATCACACAAAACTAAAGTGCACTGTGAAAAAATCAAATGATTGATATCAGGCCTTAGTGGATTCTGATTCAGGGGTCAGTGTCTCCGAGGAGTTTGGCATAGATGGTGGAATTATAAAATCTTCCGATTCTGACAATACCAGTGATTCTGATAATACCAGTGAACTTGAATATAGTTTATTATGGGATGTCAACAAATTCGTAATTCCTTGTGGTTCAAATCATGTCAATTCTTCAGATTCATTACCAAAGACGGAAGACATTATATTAACTCCTACTATCTACACTTCCAGAATTGTCGATGGTGTTGAATGGTTTAGACCTTGTCCTTTGGATTGTGATTCCGTTCATGTCTTAGATGGCATGTGCCTCCAACTCAACCCACACGCCTTCTTTGATGAATGCATGGGGTTTGAGGAAGTTGATGGTAACTATGCTTATATCCTAGACGGTGTTCGTAACGGATTCAAAATCGTTGATGTGGATTATGATGGTTCTTATTTTCAAAAAAATTACCATTCCATAATCAAAGAAGGTGTAAAATGCCAAATGGACGATCTGGTAAGGAAGGAGTTAATTGATGGTAAAGTCAAAAGGGTTCTTAGTAGACCCCAGTGTGTACATTCACTGGGGGCTATTTTAAAACCAGACGGCAGCTTAAGACCCATAACAGATTGCAGCCGTGGTGATCCCGATGATAATCTTAAAAGTATTAATGACTTTATGTACACAACTTGCCAACCGTTTCATTATACTCAAGTAGATAGTGTTACTGATATCATACATGAGGGCTCGTTTTTATGTGTATTGGACATCCAATCTGCTTATCGCAGTGTGGCTGTTCATCCGGACGATCGTTCCAAGCAAGGTTTTGTGTGGAGTCTGGACGGTGCACCAGAATATTTCGAAGATCAAGCCTTATCGTTTGGTCTTAGATGTGCACCATTTATCTTTACTCAACTAACCGAGTTTGTCATCCGGTGTATGAATCGTAGAGGTATTTTCAATGTTTTCTGTTACCTGGATGACTTTGTCATTGTGGCTGACAACTACGAGGAGTGTGCGAGGCGTCAGGCGATATTGGTAGATCTGCTCCGACGTCTCGGTTTCCATATTGCATGGAAAAAAATCTTAACCCCTGCTACCAAAGTCCAGTATTTGGGTCTGGTAATTGACACAGTGAAAATGGAAATCAGCTTACCCCCACAAAAGTTAGACAACTTATTGGTACTGATCGACAAGTTCTTGGGTAAAACTGTTGCTACCAAAAAAGAATTACAAGAACTGTGTGGTCATTTGGCACACGCTAGTAGAGTTATTCGGGGAGGCAGAACATTTTCACGTAGAGTCATTAACCTACTCAAATACATGGCCGACAGTGTCACGGTGGTCAAACTACCTGATTGGTTTATGGATGACATCCGCTGGTGGAAAAGGTTCAGTTATGTATTCAATGGTTCTGCAAAAATCCTACGTACCTTTGATTATCATCCTATCGTAGACACTGACTCATCACTAACTGGTTTTGGCTCATGTTATAATGGTGATTGGTTAGTAGGTGCATGGAAATTACCTGCCTACAATCAGTTGTATAATCGCTTTCCATTATATGGGCGAATCCTGTGAGTTCGCCCACCTATCAGGATCAGGGGCCCAACATGACAAACTCAGGATTACATTTCAAGACTTTATTTTATTGATAGCCCTATATCTTGGGTGTATGAAAAGTTCCATTCAAGTCATTAACTCCCAGGATGTCAGTTTTTATCACAGTCGCAGTAAAGAGGTATAAATCGTGTAACGCGCTTGATCGATATTAATTCTCATGCATAGAACTTCTTCAATAATGTATCTGTGATAACCATATTCAGTGTCCAAACAACTATAATAGTTATGAATAAGTGTACCAAAAATTAGGACTGAGGCTTGAAAACTTTTGAAGTTATGTGACATAACGTTTTAAGAAGATTGAGATTTTTCAAAAATTTCTAACACCAAACCTTAACTTTACCCTCACAGGCTTAATATCCATTGTATATGCATTTAATTCAAGTTATTATGTCTTCATTGTCTATATTTTCTTAAACAATCATCATTCTTCCATTCCCACAGTGTTTTCTTTATGTGAGCAGCTGTCCAAAATTACTCGTAATTGGCCAAATAGCGATCAAGCGCGTTACATACAGTCACTCATAGATAGAGGCTCCATAGAGATACTTAGACCTTTCATATCATAATGCTGCTTTATACACAACTACTTAAGCAATGGGACTACTGTTTAACACCAAGAAATGTACATTTTATACCTACCTGGGGTCTCCCGTATGCCTCGGAAAATAAAATTGCACTTTTTTGCGACTAATTTTTTTACATCAATCAAGCCAGAAGGTCCAAAAATTAACTAGGAGTATCCAAACAGGTCTAAAATACCAGCCACACATGTCTAGTAACATATTAAATAGCAGTAGTACAGCTCAGATAACTCTCAGGTTGCCCACAGCCAATGAAGCAATACCATGTCAAATGCCCTCCGCGTAGGCGGATACCGATCAAGCGCGTTACATACAGTCACTCATAGATAGAGGCTCCATAGAGATACTTAGACCTTTCATATCATAATGCTGCTTCATACACAACTACTTAAGCAATGGGACTACTGTTTAACACCAAGAAATGTACATTTTATACCTACCTGGGGTCTCCCGTATGCCTCGGAAAATAAAATTGCACTTTTTTGCGACTAATTTTTTTACATCAATCAAACCAGAAGGTCCAAAAATTAACTAGGAGTATCCAAACAGGTCTAAAATACCAGCCACACATGTCTAGTAACATATTTAATAGCAGTAGTACAGCTCAGATAACTCTCAGGTTGCCCACAGCCAATGAAGCAATACCATGTCAAATGCCCTCCGCGTAGGCGGATACCGATCAAGCGCGTTACATACAGTCACTCATAGATAGAGGCTCCATAGAGATACTTAGACCTTTCATATCATAATGCTGCTTTATACACAACTACTTAAGCAATGGGACTACTGTTTAACACCAAGAAATGTACATTTTATACCTACCTGGGGTCTCCCGTATGCCTCGGAAAATAAAATTGCACTTTTTTGCGACTAATTTTTTTACATCAATCAAACCAGAAGGTCCAAAAATTAACTAGGAGTATCCAAACAGGTCTAAAATACCAGCCACACATGTCTAGTAACATATTAAATAGCAGTAGTACAGCTCAGATAACTCTCAGGTTGCCCACAGCCAATGAAGCAATACCATGTCAAATGCCCTCCGCGTAGGCGGATACCGATCAAGCGCGTTACATACAGTCACTCATAGATAGAGGCTCCATTGAGATACTTAGACCTTTCATATCATAATGCTGCTTCATACACAACTACTTAAGCAATGGGACTACTGTTTAACACCAAGAAATGTACATTTTATACCTACCTGGGGTCTCCCGTATGCCTCGGAAAATAATATTGCACTTTTTTGCGACTAATTTTTTTACATCAATCAAACCAGAAGGTCCAAAAATTAACTAGGAGTATCCAAACAGGTCTAAAATACCAGCCACACATGTCTAGTAACATATTTAATAGCAGTAGTACAGCTCAGATAACTCTCAGGTTGCCCACAGCCAATGAAGCAATACCATGTCAAATGCCCTCCGCGTAGGCGGATACCGATCAAGCGCGTTACATACAGTCACTCATAGATAGAGGCTCCATAGAGATACTTAGACCTTTCATATCATAATGCTGCTTCATACACAACTACTTAAGCAATGGGACTACTGTTTAACACCAAGAAATGTACATTTTATACCTACCTGGGGTCTCCCGTATGCCTCGGAAAATAAAACTGCACTTTTTTGCGACTAATTTTTTTACATCAATCAAACCAGAAGGTCCAAAATTTAACTAGGAGTATCCAAACAGGCCTAAAATACCAGCCACACATGTCTAGTAACATATTAGATAGCAGTAGTACAGGTCAGTTAACTCTCAGGTTGCCCACAGCCAATGAAGCAGTACCATTACAGATATCGGTCAAGCGCGTTACACGCAATGTCATGCAGTTAAACATAGGTACAATACAATATATACAATATATAATGAACTATAGCAGCCCACCAGTGTAGTGGGTCTGCTGTACAATGCTAATATACTTCGGGTGTCTTTGGGGTTTTAGCTGCTTGTCTGCAGATCCATTCGGCGGTCGAAGGACTTGGCGGTGGCAAGCCGCGTCGCTGTGTGTTGTGCCCTGGAGAAGATGGGAAGATGTAGATTCGTCCATTGGGTTTCCTGGGTCTGCATCTGTCCGGCATCCTTTGATTGGGCACAGTTTGGGTCTTAGTTATAGTGGCCAAAGTAAAACAGGTGATAACCGGGATCAATGACATCTAACCAGTGCACTCGCTGCGGTACTTGAGAAGCTTCCGATCAGCCAGTTGGATGGTGAGGGGATCAAGTTTGTAGACAGCGTTCTCAGTGTTGCCATAACGACTTGGCTTGGGCAGAGTGACTCTGCCAAGAACGTTGAGGGGGTGGACCCTAGCTGGGATGATCTCCTTCCCCCACTTGAAGCTTCTCTTGTCCGACGCCATGTAGCGCAGCATGTAGTGCACTTGGTAGAAGTCATTGTCCTTGGCTATCACCTTACCCATAAACCACTTGTCCTTTGAGCTGGTACTGGCCAGGCTGGCAGTGATAAGAATGTCACCTACATGGTACTCATCCTGCACCAGTACCAACTTCCCTACACTGTCCGTTGGTTGTACATCCTCCTGAGGGAGGGTCGAGGTCGGTGGATCCTGTCGTGCTCGCTTGGTTGTAGGGACGGCGACGGCACGCTCCGCGGCACGCTTTCGTGCGGCACACGGGGCAATGTTCTCCTTGTCAGGTGTTGGCACCCGGTCACTTCGAGTGCGCTTACGTGCCACGACTGAGCCGTCCCTGGTGCGCTTGCAGACAGTGGTGCGCACAACAGGATCAAAATCAGGGTCGCCGGTGCGGGCATCCGCGTCGTCCACCTCTGCAGGGACACTGGCAGGCCGCGTTTTCTTCTGCCGTGTTTGCTTTGGTGGGGGAGGCTTCTTGTTCTTGTTGAAAACCAGCTCATGCTCAATCCATCCGGAGCAGCCAGTAACGGACCTAAGGTCGACCCAGCAGCAGGGGTCAAAACAGGATTTGTCACGGACAGCGAGTGACCTTCCTTCCTGTTTGACCATGGCAGCATGGACACTCATGGTGCCCTCTACTGACTTGTCTGCTACCACTGAGCCGAGAGTGAGGCGAGCGGAGGTGACATCCTGCAGAGGGACATGGATGTAGTGAACGCGGCCTTCAAGTTTGTTACCTTCAGCCGCGAACTCCTCTGCATTGTTGATGACGGGATGTCCTTCCTTGTTGCGCTTGACGATGTTGTCAGCGTTGCGCTTTGCAGCAGCGCCGACGCCATCGCAGGGGCCCTTTCCATGACCCGCCTCGAAGTAGGTCCATGTTGCCCGTAGTCCGTCAAGTAGTTCGGTGTGGCGTACGAGTATCGAGAACACCGAGATGTTTCGATACTGGCTGGAGGGTGAGTCAGAAGCATAATGGACCACCTTGACGTGTGGCAGGTTCTCCCTGATGAATGCTGCCAGGCAGCGGAGAAACGCCAAGATGGCGCCAGTGTCGTGCTTCCGGTCGTCGGTGCACAGAGCGACAGAGTGGTGGTTTGTGGTGCCAGTGTCCTCATCACGGTAGTGGATGACTGCAGGGTGCAGGGTCACTGGCTCCTTCGCGTAATATGTACTCTGTGGAGCATCGGGGTATGATACCATCCAGTTTTCCGCAAAGTCCATCTGGATGGTAACTTCCATCGACGACATACTCGCTCGCAGCTCACGTACGATGCGGTGTTGGTTGTGAGCACGGTCGACATGGGCAGCCATGGTGATGAACTCCAGTCTGGTTTTCTTGATGAAGTCCGCCTTGGATGCAATCTCTGTACAAGGGCGGAGCTTCTTGATGGTAGTCTTCTTCTGAGTTCCATCCTTGCCTGTCGACACATACTCATAGTCCACATTCTTCCACACTTCATACTTGACATTCTCGGGGGCTTTGTCCTGGAGAGTCTGTTCGAACTCTGCCCAGGATGTCATGAACATCTCATCTTTGAAAGGGATACTGACAGCAGCAAGCCGGAGTGCAAAGTTCTGGTGCTTCTGGCAAAGGCACAGATCAGTGCTTTGGAGATCCACGGGGATGAACCAGGGAAGGTGTTCTTTCCTGATGCTGTAGAAGAGTGACCGTGAGACCTGCAAGTGAGGAGGTTGTGTCGCCTCGTACCTCTTGTGGAGCACATGGATAAACTCCCTGAGGTACATTTGCTGGTGCTTCACCTTCTTCAAGGTCTTAGTGTCTTTCTTACCAGGTCTCATTTCGGAGTTCTCCGGGTCAGACAAGAACTCCTTGACACTCTCTATCTTGGCCTCCTGATTCACCACACGTGGAGATGGCTGGTCTGAAGGGGTTTTGAGTAGTGACCGCCTATCCATGCCAAGGGTCTTTGCCAAGCTCACCGCGATCCGCTGTTCTTTGATCACAACGGGCGAAAGCACCTTGTTCATGATGGCGGTTTTGTCCTTGCGAGGAAGGTTGGCCAGCCCTTCAAGCACAGCCTTCACACTCCTGTCATGCGCCGTCAGCTGTTCCTGTGCAGCTGCTGCAACGCGCTCCTCCACGTGCGCTACAGCAGGTTCCCCATCCGGTGCAGCTGCTGCAACGCGCTCCTCCACGTGCGCTACAGCAGGTTCCCCATCCGGTGCAGCTGCTGCAACGCGCTCCTCCATGTGCGCTACAGCAGGTTCCCCATCCGGTGCAGCTGCTGCAACGCGCTCCTCCACGTGCGCTACAGCAGGTTCCCCATCCGGTGCAGCTGCTGCAACGCGCTCCTCCACGTGCGCTACAGCAGGTTCCCCATCCGGTGCAGCTGCTGCAACGCGCTCCTCCATGTGCGCTACAGCAGGTTCAGCGACAGTTGGATGGTTCGACTGGGCATGGGCAAGCTGAGCCTGCAACTCCTTGATCTGTAGATGTGCCTCAGTCAGGTCTCTGTTCAGTAGCCCTTGTTTGTAGTAGTAGCGGTTGGTTCTGGGAGAGTTGGTCTTCCGTTGCTGTTTCTTCAGGTTTTTAGGAGTGGTCGGTGTCGGTTTGGTGGTCGGTCCTGGTGTCGTCATCTTGAGGTGGGGCTGTGCACGCGGGCTGCAAACAAATGAACAATCATTAATTTTCAGTTTCATCATGCCCCATTTATTTATAAGATACATGTAAGGCTACTACACCCCTGGGGTCCCCATGATATCATTTTGATCAAGCGCGTTACCGCTGACTAAAAATTTTGATCAAGCACGTTACACATTGCCATGGCCTTATTCTATGATATTATACACAGTTATTCATCATTTTTGCCCTAGTAAGGCTACTACACCCCAGGATATATCATTTTGATCAAGCGTGTTACACATTGAAATGGCAGTACATGTACAATAATCTTAATTCTAAAAATTCAACAAGCAAGGAAACATTCAACATGGAACAAACTATTCTTATCTCAGATTTATTATGATAGTTACATTCACTGAGGAACACTGTCTTTACGGACGGTGGCACTGTAAATTGATAACAATTAGTTAAATGGTATCATTGATTAAGTTAAGTTAAATAGAAGTGTGGAATAAATCATACTAAGTAGCACTTAACTGATCAAGAATTTTAGGGCCAATTTTAGTTTTAGAATTATTATTTATAAATTTATGATTCTTCACAGTTAAGAACACAAAAGAAGGGACTATGATTCAAATACTTACGCGATGTCCTCGAGGAGTTCCACGTTGAACCCCGGTGGGGAGGCCTCCTGGACCCGGCCACTTCGGCGCCTCTCTGGGGAGTCGCGCCGAGCAGCCTGGCGAACAGGCCGGGCCTCCGCAACCGGGGCCCCCTCCTGTGTTGGGGCCTCCGTAGGCGGCTGTGGTGGTGCAGGCACTACGGGGGCCTCCTCCTCCTCGGACAGCAGGAGGGGGTTCTCGGGGACATCGCCTGCCAGCGTCCGTTCCTCCTCCTCCTCGCTGGAGATGACCTCCGGGTCTTCCGGCGTCTCCTGATGTATAGAACAAGGAAAATATTCATGAATAACATTTACACGATGCACCAATGCAGTGCTGATGAGTTACTCTTTAAGTACATAATTCTACTTTGATAACCAATTACCAAAATAACAGTGCTGATGAGTTACTCTTTAAGTACATGTATAATTCTACTTTGATAACCAATTACCAAATGACACTTTTAATTCATACTTACTCCATACTCCTCGTAGGCCACCGACCCAAAGGAAGTGGTAGGGGAGCGGGAAGTGAACAGCGCGACCGGCAGGCCGCGCCCACGTCCACGCGCTGGGCGACCTGCCGGTGTCTGCTTCTTCGAGCTCTTCCCGTGCCCCTTACCCTTGCCCTGGGCCGGTGGCTTTGCAGTGGCAGCAGTCGGGGTGGCGGTCTTGGCGGCGGTCTTGGGGGCCTTCGCTGGGGGACCAGCAGCAGGAGGTGCAGGGGCGGCAGGAGGTGCTGGGGCGGCCTCCCCGGAACACCCTTCCCCGGCTGCCTCCCTCTCCGCCGCGGCCTCCGCCTCCTCGCGGGCCATCTCCGCATCTACCCACTGAATAAGAAAAGGGTCACAACTTGCATTTGTCAGCAATACAATACGGGCGAGTTAATCTTTTGGAAATACTTTTGCTATACTACAACTCTAGTGAAAGATTTAGAATTAAGAATTCATAAAGAGTTACTTTACATACATGTACATTACATTTATAATTTACATTGGTTGAATGTCTGCTATTGTTTGCATTATGTATATACATGTACTTAATTTCATTATTTCATACCTCAGCCGCGTTGGCCTCTGTCCATGCGGGCGGTGCGACGCCCCGCTTCCGGGCGTCATCCAAGGCCCGCTTCTTGGCGCCCCGGAACGCCCCCATCCTCCGCTTGCGGTCCTTGGCCCTGTCAGAACGCAGGGCGTCGCACCGCTTCGCGCTCTCCCTCTTCCTCGCGTTCTCCTCCTGCCGCACCACCTCCTCTCCCTCCTTCTCTGCCCTTCTGGCCATGTAGGCCTTCTGCGCGGCCGTGTGTGTGACGGCCTCACCCTCGGGCAGCTTCTTACGACCCATTCTGAAAAGGAGATAAAAAGCACTGAGAAAAGAGCAAATATCAACACTGTAACATGTACAACAAATAGATGGAAATATGTCTATATTCTAAAGAATGGATGTATTGACCATGCCAGGATACTGTGCAAGATTACTGACACATTGGGAGACCTCCGGGAAGCGACATGTGTATTGTAACTGAGAATTTATCAAAAATTGACCTACCCCAGATACATGTTGAAATTTTTTTTTTCAGAAAGGAACGGATGACCATTCCACATGATAGAGGTACCATAGGCGCACATTGTGTTAATTTTTTGGGGGGCTGACTACAGGATAGGTGCATTTTTTAGGCATAATAGTGGTTATGTAACGCGCTTGATGAAAATAAATTCTTCTATAAATCATAGTAATTAAAGTCTAACACACATCATATTAGGTCTGGACATTGGAGAGTAGTCCCAAATAATATATTAACACCAAAAATACACGAGTTTGCTATTATTGTGTACAAAGGAGGGATTTTTGACTCGCCGGTAACGCGCTTGATGAAAATAACATCTAACGTCTTCTGGTGGTCACTGTGCCAATATAATCAAACCCAGCAGCGATGTAACACAATAAAACAATGAGAGGTACATAGAGGATGATTCATAACGACAGGAAAGTGTGTAAATAGTGAGAAGTTTGGAGAAAATCAATCGAAATGGTACCTAAAACAGTGTCAGCAGAGGGAAAAAAATGATTTGGCATGGCTGGGGGGTTCAAAAATGGCTGAGAAGGTACCAAACCTACACTAAATGGAAGCCAGGGCCTTATTCTATCGTATTAACCATAGTTATTCATCTATTTGCCCATATTTGTGCCACTACAGGCCATAATATCATTTTCATCAAGCGCGTTCCCGTCGAGTTGAATTTTGATCAAGCGCGTTTTACGCCATTCATAAGCCTACAGAAGGTACCGAGACAGCGGCAGCGCTTGTATTATCGCCCACGCCGATCGTTGAACATGTTTTCTACATGATTTACACACTTTCGGTACAAAAAAACCACATCAAATACATCAATCGACATTCAACTTCAATATTTCATCAAGTTTTCATCAATATCACTCACCTTTTCGTTGTTTTTCTGCAAACTGTTGGCGTTAAACACCTCGATAAACGATCCCAAGCAAGTTGAGGACCGGATGACAACTTTTGGGAAGTCCCCGGATGGAGGCTACTTCCGCCCGGGTAACAGGAGCTGTTTTTCTTCTCCCGCCATAATTTTGCCGAATACCGATCAAGCGCGTTTCATACGATAAACGACCATGGTTTGGGGCAACTGAAGCATGTAGAGACCCGATTTTTTTTTTAAAACGACACCTCAACAATAGATACACACTATATAATAGGTGAGATAACCCCTAGATGATTTATATAGGCTGCACAGAGGAAAGTGTTGCTCCAGGGGGAGTGGGGATGACTGACTTGAAAATTACTTGAATGTGTATTGCGCGCACGAGGCGGGAGATACAAAAAAAAATTTTTTCCTCAAAAATACCCCATATGCTCCCCCTCTATGGTGATAGATGAGAAACCACAAACAACTGTTCTAGTATCTATTATATTGATTTTCAATTTTGATCAAGCGCGTTACACGTACTATTTCAACTTAGAAGAACTGATGTTAAAAAAGAATTACTGGACATTTCACCTCCAATACACATGGAAATGTTAGATAGGACCCCCAGCTATGAAATAAATAATAATATGGTGGACTACTACTGCTTTCCTTGATGATATTTGGCCTGGAATAAGGTGGAAATTGAAAAAAAAAAACAATTTTTGGCAATTTTCCAACTTTGGGCCACCATAGCTCAAAAGATATTGGTCCGACATACGCAAATTTGCCCTCTTTTTGAAGCCAAACATGTTTTCTTTCAAATGAGACCATAAATAGGAAGATTGGTTGAACAGTTTTTATTCTGGAGCCACATGTATCCAAAAAGACCCCAAAAACCCAAAGGTGGGGCAGTTCACAGGAATCACCCATATCATACTGTTAAACCCCCTTGTGAATATGATGAGACAGCTGACATTAACCTACTGGAAGTCTGGCCAGTGGTTGCCGCAGCGCAACGTTGGGGAAATGATTGGTCGGATACAAAAGTTGTAGTCAGAACCGACAATACCCAAGTCCAACGCATGATAAATACTGGCAGATCGCGGAGTGTTCGCTGTATGTGGTGGATAAGAGAATTATTTTGGTTATCAGTTGTACATAATTTTCATATTGTTGCTACTCGCGTTAAATCTAAAGACAATATTGTTCCTGACTTTTTGTCGCGCTGTACGGACAAAAGGTGTGCAAAAGGATTGCCTTCATTTCTGATAAATGACTTCTGCTGCAGGGGATGTCTTGACTCACAAACTACGGAACTACCAGTCACAGTGGATGGCTGGAGCCACGGAGCGTACTAGGAAGAGCCAATGGAACTCTTATTTGGAATTTTGCATATTATATGGTGTGCTTGTTCCATTCCCCGCTAGTATAGAAGTTGTGTTGTTATATGTTACACACTTGGCTGAGAGACTGCGCTACAGCTCTATTAAACAGTACCTAGGAGGACTTTGGGTGTTGCACAAGGTCCTAGGTTATTCACATGTCAACCCTAATACATTTGAACTCTACATCACTATGAGAGGTATCCGAAGGACCCTAGGTGATCATGTGGACCAGGCGCGACCAGCGTCAGTGCAGGACTTAAAGCGTATTTATAAACTATTGGATATGTCATGTTCTGAAGATGTGGCATTTTGGATCACTGTTATCATGTGCTTCAGAGGCTTATTACGTAAGTCCAATGTGGTTGAACAAGGACTGGCAGTCTGCTTGTCAGATTTGACCTGGGAAGTCTGGGGGGTCTCCGTCAGACTTCGCCGTACAAAGACTATTTCATTTAAGGAGCGGGTCTTGTTCATACCCTTCACATTCATCTATGACTCTATCTTCTGCCTTCATCATTACCTGACCTTGCTGTTATCTATGGTGAACTACCCATCCAGTGACTCACAAGTAGTGTCGTACATGAAAAATGGCCAATGGTGTCGTGGCAGTTACTCATGGTACTTAGGCAAATTGCACAAGTTGTGTGCCAAGTCAGGCATCGATAAGTTGTCTTCACACTCGTTACGAAGAGGAGGTGCATCAGCCTTGGCAGATGCAGGGTTCAGTCTATTGGACATCAAGAACATTGGTGACTGGAAATCATTGAGTGTGTTGCATTATTTGACAAAATCCAAACAAGCTCGTGTCGATCTTGATCGGCGTATGGTCAGCGCCTTATTCGTGTAAAATCTGGTTATGTATTTTTGTTTTTTTGTTGTTTTTTTTTTTTTTTGTTTGTTCTCCATTCTGTTTGGCGTGTTGGCCTGGTTATGTATGTTTATTGGCCAGGTCAAATAAAATATTCGCCCAAACTAGATTGGAGTTGTCGTACGTCTATTTATAAGCTACTTATATGCGCGCATATAAGTGGTGATAAATGGGCAGTAGCAGTTCCCAAATGTATTACCAGATGTCACCACTTCCATTCACCTGTTATGTAACAGGTTCCTTCACTGGTGGCCTTGTAGTCGGCCATATTGCCTAGCCCCAGGAAGGACCACCGGTCTCACATTGGAGATTTTTTTTTTTTTTTTTTTCTTTCTTCTTGTGTTACTTAGGCCTGGTTATGTATGTTTATTGGCCAGGTCCAATAAAATATTCGCCCAAACTAGATTGGAGTTGTCGTACGTCTATTTATCCTGAGAAATAAAGGGTAATTTCTCAGACCTTTCTTTGTGAAATTCCTCAGGAGACAAGGACTCTGATTGTAAATGAAGACTGCAAATGACAATTGGAAATGTATTAAGATCCTTTCACTGTTTTTCTACTGACTTGAAATTTAATTTAACTGAGCTCTGAGCTTGTTTTGTCGTATTCAGAAGTTTCATGGAATGTAGACACTCATTTCCGACAGGAAAAGATGTAGATCTATATTTCTGAGACCCTGTGTTATATATGGAAATCTTTTATCTTTATATACTTGATAACTCTACACATATTTCTATCGCTACACATTGAATATCATTGTACTACATGCACAGGACTACTACCTGCGTCGACACACACCACTCTCCATAGTTACACATACCACTGATAGGGGTCGCCCCATAGCAACACACTGTTAATTTTCATTAATTTATAAGAAGCCTTTACTTACTGTGACATTCCTGATTTTTTCGGTATTCCTTGGTTGTCATCAATATACCTGACCCAGGCCCTCACGGGATATTGCAGGTTATGATCGTAGTTGAAGTTAATGAAACCTATTCCACGCCATTACTCAGAGTGACACTGATTGCATAACATGAGTCAACACATTACTCCCTCTGATAGTAGTTTTTAGTTTGTCTAAAATGTCGGCCTCACTTTGACTAGCAAAACAGCAATATGAATTGACATTTGACAATGCCTAAAATGATAGTTTGATGAATGTAAAATAATCTTCTCAGAAAAAGTGCCTACTCTCTTGTATCGACATTACAATTGACATTTGAATATTCTAAACATGACCTGCCCCAGTTCCTGTATGCTGCAAGAAACATGGGTTTGGGTGTCTAGTCAATTTATCATTTTTATAGTCCAGTAAGATTACACAAATAGATGAGGTTGACTAAGAATGGCCCTGGGGCCTGTTTTTCCCTATCTTACGGACAGGTAAGGACGTCCGTATGTCACATATGGACCCCCATATGTTGGAAAATCAAATACGGCTAGGGAGGGGAGGTACCAGGTCGTATCCTAAAAGTGACATATGGATGTCCGTATGTAAAATACAGACATCCGTATGTGATATACGGAGGTCCGTATGTGTCCATATGTAGTGTCCATATCTGATATTATTTTGTATCATTTTAATACATTTTAACATAAGGAAAAACAGGGCCCAGGCATTCCAAATGCAGCAATACATTAATACTAGTTGTAGGATAATATTTAGCTGTTTTATATAAATCAATAAGAGAAAGAGAAATGATGCTTGACAAACACATGGTGCTGATGCAACACACTACATTCAAATAGATGGGCAATAGTTGGGTAGAATAAGTCTTCATCTCAACTAAATTTAGCCATTCTCCAAGGTAAGAGAAATAACCATTGGGGTTTACTAGTACACCCCTTCCATAACTAGAACACATTGCAATAGTAACCACATCTAATCTGTAAAACTATCTTCAGATTTTCTTTTTGTTTATTGCCTGCTTGTTGTAGTGGGAAAACTAAAAGTTTTGTTTTCTGCTGCGCTAGTCCTGAACTACTCCCAACCACCAACACCATAGTCAACCCATACAAGTTTGGCTGTAGGTCCAATAGGACTCTAATCCCAGACAGAAGCCATAATAGGCTGTGAATGTCAAGTATCTCAGCAACCAAAGCTGTAGTGGTACAACGGGGATACATTGATTGGTCTGTCATAATACAAAAGAGATATATGACGTGAAAATTCATGGGTTTCTTTACTATCATTATGCGACTAAACAATTCAGAAGAACATATTATCTAAGTGCAAGGTTGTGATATCAATGAGGTAATGGGTGTCTGCCTATAGCAATGAAAACAATTGCCCGATTTTATCTATTTATTTATTTCACAGAAAAGGTGTTTCCATTCTTCTTCCTTGCTCCTTCAATAACACAAAAACTTGTTAGGTGTATTATGTTAAATGCTATGCCAGGTTGAATTGTAAAGGCTTTATCATTTCAATAGTCATTGAAAGTGTCATGGCTTTCACATTCATATGCTTTCCCATGATCTACATTTGCCAGAAGATTCCTAATGCAAACCACACTGCCACCTTGTGTGAAGAAATCTACTACCCCTTAGACAAAAGTACTACCCCTTAGACAAAATGACCGATTTTCTCTCTTGGCTGAGTCAAGTCGGCTTGCCTGAATAGGTTAGTTCATACTACCAACAAGTTAGGAAGATTTTACTAACATGTTGGGTATTTAGCCTAATCAGTAGTTTTGTCTAGATTAAATTAGTATTTACTAACTTGGATTTTTTTCTACGAAAATAAGTATTGTTTTTTTTTATCGCAATGCCTATAGAAAATGAGGGTTGTCAGTGATAAACTAGACCTACGTCTCTGCTGGTTGGTGCTGGATGTCATTGAGGTTTGATGTAAGGTTAATGGAATCTATTCTAACCCTGGAAACAAAATCTTGTGTTTAACACGTGTTTGGAACCTGTCATATTGGTGAAAATATGGTGTCGTTCACGAGTATGAAACACAAGTATTCTTGTGATTCTGTGACCTGCCAGACTACTGAAATCACATGTTTTGAACACATGATTTATTCACATGAAATCACAAGATTTACACATGTTTTGGCATTGGTAATCAGCATAATTAATTAATACTATAGATTTATAAATGAGTGATATGTAGAAAAAAAACAACTTTCATTTGATGGAGGGTCTGTGGTGGTGATGTATAAAGTGATAGCCACCTGATATAGGCATTGGTTATATGTGGATCAACACGGTAAAAGGTACGCCCGCGCACCCCCTTGCGGGCATACCTTTTACAGTGTTGATTCACATATATTGAGATTACCATTCTCTTATCTCAGAGAAAGGTAACCTCACAAATATAGGTACTCCAATGCATCAATCATCAGCTTTTATTCATCACTTTTCTTAACAGTTCACTGAAAGTGCACCTGAGATGCACAAGCAATGGAGCCATGTGATTTACAGATGGTGTTGGTGCCCAGGCATATATGAGCAGATTTTACACCCACAGAAATGGTGTCTGTGTCACCTTATTCATTGTTACTCTTTGTTTTAGCTGCTGCTTTTATGGTCAATAATCAATGCATGAAGATAATATCAAAAAGGTTATATACATATACAGAAGAAACTACAGGTTAGAGTATCAGTGAAGTATTAGACTTAATAGATTAAGTTCTCAATGGTTTGAGGAAGATAAAAGACTGTCAAAACAGAATAGTGCTGCCACCTAGTGCAGAATGAATTTGACACGAGTATTTCTTGTGTTGATATCTTAAGACAAATTCACATGAAATTCTTGTGTTCTACACATGAATTGTCATGACACCAGATTTTCACAAAACTGACACGTGTCAAAGTGGTGGCAATCACGTGCCTTGTTTCCTGGGAAGCCATCACTCATATTGACAGGTAGGCAGTGCCTTCCGAGCTGTGTGGGCTGTGTCAGCGTTCTGAATGACAATCTGGAGGTACAGTCATGAAAGCAACCCGTGGTTCTTTTATTCAGCCTGCTTAGCCATTTCCTGTGGGTTTCAAACTGATAAGCTAAAACAGAAGATGGCCAATTGAATTACTTGTTGCTGTAGTTAAATGTACTAACTACCATCCCTCAAATTCCTGTGGTTGACTAGGTTTAGTTTATATTCCATATATAAAGGGTCATTCAAACTTGACAGAAACTTGTGAAGATACTTGTAAACTATGTAGGCAGTAAGTACAAGTCCATGTGAGGAGTGTCAGTGCACTGAATGTCAATAAGGAAGTACAGGTGTGTAGGAGGGGTTAGGTAAGTGAAGTCTCACCACAGATAACACTGACATGCAAACTGCAGCTGGAGGGACTGACTTCATCAACGTCAGCATGTTCTTTATGACTTTAAGAGACTTCATGAAGGGTCACCTTACTTTTAGAAGGTGGGGCTCTGTCAGAATACAATTATAGTGGATCAGTCAGTATTTCCTCCATGTAGTATAGGATTTCAACTAGGACTTTCCTAGCTCTATCCCTAGGTGCCTACTTTAGGCGTTATAGACCCTATACCTTTGCCTATTGTAGTGAAGCCAAGGGGGTTGCTGGGGACATGGGCGCCTAAACATAATGAGAATGACCCAAACTTTACATGATTCCTGTGTCTTTATTTCCCCACAGTCAATATTTTGTGATAGAATGGACAAGACTCCATACTGCTCTGGTCTATGGATTCCTGACATACACTGAATTCAATGCCTTCAGAGTGTGAAGGTGAACGACTTCAATGGCTTTAATAGCTTTAACTTGAATGACATCAGGTATTCCTAATTCAAGTTAAAGCCATTACATCTATGTGATGTAGGAGAAAGGCACAGACCCCCAGAGCAGAGCTTAACACTGTGCATGCCTTATGTAATTCAGTCAGACATGTCTGGATGTGGTCTGAATGTGTGGGACTGTCAACTTGTCATGTCTGTCTATAGTTTAAGTACACATTTCAGTTACATATTTTAAGACATATAACACATATTTCTTTTTCACATTTCAACAAAAACAAAATTCTGAGTGATGGATATCTTAAAGCCCTTTTTCAGAGCTGTGGTCGCACTGTATTGCTGAAACTTGTTAAGTGTAGACAATTTTACTCAAAAAAAGAAATGATTGGGATCCCATGTTAAATGCTATGAAAATTTAGTGACAGTCCAGTCTAGGTCCCCAATGACTCTCGATTGACTTTTTCCAGTAATGGCATTTTGACTCTGTTCTGATTTCCATCTGCAGTAAAAATGTGCCATTATAGAAGTAGCGCTTTTCCCTTATTGTATCTATGTCCATTGCTAAGACCCACTGCCCACACCTAATGGACAAGAAGACCTTAGTGTATGTCTAGTATTAGCCATTCAAACCCGGACCTCTTCAACCATGGTATGAATGTCTGTCCTTAGCCAAGGTTCGCTGTCCATAACTGATGGATGCTGAGTCCTGCCAAGGCTGCAGAAACAGTAGCTGATGATGTACCACCTGTCAACCAGGAACATTTGGTGGTCCTCACCATGTTAAATCAGTTAACATAAGCTTTACTTAATAGCAGGGATGTTTTGTGTGATCATCGCGAAATAAACATGTGATTACTGTCAAGCATGCTGCCTTTCAGTTTCTTGTGCTGGCTGGAACAGAACCCCACAATGTAAAGGATATATGTTAGTCCCTCTCAATGCCTGCCCACATGAGTTATATCCCAGCAAATTGTCGTGACTCCTCGTCAACCTGTGTGAAGTGGCTTACACATGTCGCTAGATGGAACACGACGTCGTTATAGCACAAGATCACCAGGAATAGCAATGGTGGTGATCACATGGCCTCACCTCAGATGACGAGGATGGTGATCACTCAGACTCACCAGGGATGGCGACACGGGTGATCACTCACCTCGCTAGATGAAACACGCACCTCGTCATAGCACATGTTCACCAGGGATGGCGAGGATCGTGATCACTCATCCTCACCAGGGATGGCGACATGAGTGATCACTCATCCTCACCAGGGATGGCGACATGAGTGATCACTCACTTCGCTAGATGAGACGCACACCACGTCATAATACACATTCACCACGGATAGCAAGGATTGTGATCAGTCACTTCGCTAGATAAAACGCGTACCTCGTGATAGCACAGGTTCACCACAGAGGGTGAGGATCTTGATCACCCACACTCACCAGGGATGGCGACACGAGTGATCACTCACCTCGCTAGATGAAACGCGCACCACGTCATAGCGCAGGTTCACCATGGATGGCGAGAGTGGTGATCACTCAGACTCACCAGGGATGGCGACGCTGGTAATCACTCACCTTGTTAGATGAAAAGCTCATGATCATCGACATTGGTAATCATGCAGCCTCAGATCTGCCAGATCAAAGTATGTTTTGCCAGAGAAGGTATTGCCATATGTATCTTCCCTCTAACCACAGACAAGGTGTTCATGTTGATATTCCCCTATGTATTTTTCCTGTAACCAGAGAAAAGGTGTTTATGGATAGTTGCTTTCATTTTAGAGATAACTCTATCTAAATTCAATTGATATTCTCTCTATATAATCTTGTTTGATTCAACTCTGAAGTATTACATGGAAATCAGTGTGAAACAAAGCACATTTGATACGTATGGGACTTATACTTCATGCCCACACTTCCTAGATAGGCTACATGTTGAACAGTGGTGCTGTCTCAACAACTTTGGCAATGGTGGTGATAAGTTGCCACTGTGAGTGAGAGTGAGTGACAGATGATGCAATCCTCAGAGAGCATTGACTTGGAGTGACACAAATTCACGTATTGAGTGAGACCAATGTTGGCAATGGTGGTGATAAGTCGCCATTTTGAGAGAAGATTAACAAGGAGTGATACACACTCACGCAGTGAGTGAGAGCCATGTGGCAATGCAGGTGAAAAGTTGCCATTCTGACTGAGAGTTGACAGGCAGTGGCACATACTCACGCAGTGAGTTAGATCCATTTTGGCGATGGTGGTGATAAGTTACCATGCTTTGTGAGGGATGACAAGGGGTGGCACATACTCACGCAGTGAGTGAGATCATGTTGGCAACTGTTGTGATAAATCGCCATGCCATGTGAGACTGACACACAGTGGCGAAAGATGACGCAGTGAGTTATCACTCAGAAAGGAGTCACCATTGATGACCAATCATGGCGACAGATAACGACAATTTGCTGGGATAGTTACGGCTTACACTCCGGTGCAGTCTTTCATTGGCCATCCTTCCTGCCTGGCCTTTAAAGGTTTAACTGTTTGGAGCCAAATGTTTCTGTTGTTATTGTATACGCTGAGCACATCTCATATGTTGCTTTAATGCACTATAATGTTTTTCATTGGAAGATCCAATCCAATCCTAAATACTTATGCATTCTCCCTAAACTCCCCATCTTCTCATCCAAGCTTATTTTCAGGACCCATACATTGCCAAACTGCAAAAGGGACAATTATTATTAGACCTTTCCACCAGAGTTCTTTAGGTTGGAAATAATGGGTTCTTTGCCAGAAAATCTTTTATTGATTTCCTCATGGGGCAATAGAACCGGTCCAAGTCTCCATGAAACAGTTCTCTGTCCTCCTTTACAACGCGCAGGTAAGGAATGCATCATGGTCATGGTGGGAAAAGTTGATTTTTGTGGCATTTCCTGAGAACATATTTCAGGTCAGAAATGAAGGCTTATTTTTCAAACAATTAATCATGGGATCCCTCAGGGGAAGAAGATAACATGTTATATTGGTGTGACTGAAAAGAGTTGAGAAACATAATTGAGGAGACGCTTGTTCTCAGGGGAGTTGGCTTAATTTTATTACAGGAACAAACTTAGACGGATTGATGAGAATATATACATTCCGTATGCTGATATAATTATATACTTTTTACTACATCGAGAGGCTTCCCCGGTCACATAGTCGGAGTGAAATAAAAAAATAGAAAAGTTGGATTGTTTTTCTTTAAACATGAATACGTCATTGTTTTCTGTATATTTCAGGCCTCTGTTAGATTGAGAGATGACAGCACTTCTAGAAACAGCATTTTCTTCCTATTTCTTTAGTGGTAAGTGTAGAAGTTGTAGTCAGGATTATATTGTATTACCTCATAAGGCATTGCATTTGAATAATTAACATCACATTTCATTTCTCAAGATTCCCGTGGTATTTGTATCTGCCAGGGTGACTTTCATGGCTTTTGTGGAAATGCAAACATTGAATTATCTGAAACTCATTTTAGATAATAGCCTTAGTCTTGAGAGAGTATGTAATACTTTGATGGAGGGTCTCCATTTCTGCCAGTCATATAAAATTCATATGTTTCTCCAAGGGACAAACATCCCAGTCTCCCTTCTATATACCACATTGATCAAATGTCAGAACAGAACTGACCACCGAGTCACGTTCAAGCCCTTCATTAGCACAAATGTCATAAGTGTGATATAATCCTGCTGCAGAAAAAGAAAATTACATACATATCGAGAATGCACACTGTCTTTTCAAAAACCTGTCATTGTTGATATAAATTATAGGTTAAGCATGATACCGAATTTGTTTATCGTGACATACTCTGGGATTTCCTCATATTCTATGGGATTGATGTTTGTCATGTTCACTCTAGGAAACTGATAGAATACAGTGTTCAGAGACATTTACAAGATCACCCAGCACTGATTCATGACCGATTCATGATTGGTGAAGGGGCACTGTGCATAGTGTATACACACACACACATATATATATATATATATATATATATATATATATATATATATATATATATATATATATATATATATATATATATATATATGGGTAATTCCAAGATTTTCTGGACATGTCTTTCCTTGGGCATATAATAGCAACGGAAACACTTCTACGCCACCATTGATATTTTTTTCCTTGGGGGGGTCATAGCTTTCCATATGGTTTGGCTGGGTTCTGGGACATAATACGTTCTCCATATGCATTCAAACATGAATTTTACCCGATGGGCTGGAACAGAAGCCCACAATGTAAAGGATATATGTTGGTCCCTCTCAAGGCCTGCCCACATGAGTTATATAGTTACGGTTTAAACTCCGGTGCAGTCTTTCATTGGCCATCCTTCCTGCCTGGCCTTTAAAGGTTTAACTGTTTGGAGCCAAATGTTTCTGTTGTTATTGTATAGGCTGGGCACATCTCATATGTTGCTTTAATGCACTATAATGTTTTTCATTGGAAGATCCAATCCAATCCTAAATACTTATGCATTCTCCCTAAACTCCCCATCTTCTCATCCAAGCTTATTTTCAGGACCCATACATTGCCAATCTGCAAAAGGGACAATTATTATTAGACCTTTCCACCAGATTTCTTTAGGTTGGAAATAATGGGTTCTTTGCCAGAAAATCTTTTATTGATTTCCTCATGGGGCAATAGAACCAGTCCAAGTCTCCATGAAACAGTTCTCCGTCCTCCTTTACAACGCGCAGGTAAGGAATGCATCATGGTCATGGTGGGAAAAGTTGATTTTTGTGGCATTTCCTGAGAACATATTTCAGGTCAGAAATGAAGGCTTATTTTTCAAACAATTAATCATGGGATCCCTCAGGGGAAGAAGATAACATGTTATATTGGTGTGACTGAAAAGAGTTGAGAAACATAATTGAGGAGACGCTTGTTCTCAGGGGAGTTGGCTTAATTTTATTACAGGAACAAACTTAGACGGATTGATGAGAATATATACATTCAGTATGCTGATATAATTATATACTTTTTACTACATCGAGAGGCTTCCCCGGTCACATAGTCGGAGTGAAATAAAAAAATAGAAAAGGTGGATTGTTTTTCTTTAAACATGAATACGTCATTGTTTTCTGTATATTTCAGGCCTCTGTTAGATTGAGAGATGACAGCACTTCTAGAAACAGCATTTTTTTCCTATTTCTTTAGTGGTAAGTGTAGAAGTTGTAGTCAGGATTATATTGTATTACCTCATAAGGCATTGCATTTGAATAATTAACATCACATTTCATTTCTCAAGATTCCCGTGGTATTTGTATCTGCCAGGGTGACTTTCATGGCTTTTGTGGAAATGCAAACATTGAATTATCTGAAACTCATTTTAGATAATAGCCTTAGTCTTGAGAGAGTATGTAATACTTTGATGGAGGGTCTCCATTTCTGCCAGTCATATAAAATTCATATGTTTCTCCAAGGGACAAACATCCCAGTCTCCCTTCTATATACCACATTGATCAAATGTCAGAACAGAACTGACCACAGAGTCACGTTCAAGCCCTTCATTAGCACAAATGTCATAAGTGTGATATAATCCTGCTGCAGAAAAAGAAAATTACATACATATCGAGAATGCACACTGTCTTTTCAAAAACCTGTCATTGTTGATATAAATTATAGGTTAAGCATGATACCGAATTTGTTTATCGTGACATACTCTGGGATTTCCTCATATTCTATGGGATTGATGTTTGTCATGTTCACTCTAGGAAACTGATAGATTAGAGTGTTCAGAGACATTTACAAGATCACCCAGCACTGATTCATGACCGATTCATGATTGGTGAAGGGGCACTGTGCATAGTGTATACACACACACACATATATATATATATATATATATATATATATATATATATATATATATATATATATATATATATATATGGGTAATTCCAAGATTTTCTGGACATGTCTTTCCTTGGGCATATAATAGCAACGGAAACACTTCTACGCCACCATTGATATTTTTTTCCTTGGGGGGGTCATAGCTTTCCATATGGTTTGGCTGGGTTCTGGGACATAATACGTTCTCCATATGCATTCAAACATGAATTTTACCCGATGGGCTGGAACAGAAGCCCACAATGTAAAGGATATATGTTGGTCCCTCTCAAGGCCTGCCCACATGAGTTATATAGTTACGGTTTAAACTCCGGTGCAGTCTTTCATTGGCCATCCTTCCTGCCTGGCCTTTAAAGGTTTAACTGTTTGGAGCCAAATGTTTCTGTTGTTATTGTATAGGCTGGGCACATCTCATATGTTGCTTTAATGCACTATAATGTTTTTCATTGGAAGATCCAATCCAATCCTAAATACTTATGCATTCTCCCTAAACTCCCCATCTTCTCATCCAAGCTTATTTTCAGGACCCATACATTGCCAATCTGCAAAAGGGACAATTATTATTAGACCTTTCCACCAGATTTCTTTAGGTTGGAAATAATGGGTTCTTTGCCAGAAAATCTTTTATTGATTTCCTCATGGGGCAATAGAACCAGTCCAAGTCTCCATGAAACAGTTCTCCGTCCTCCTTTACAACGCGCAGGTAAGGAATGCATCATGGTCATGGTGGGAAAAGTTGATTTTTGTGGCATTTCCTGAGAACATATTTCAGGTCAGAAATGAAGGCTTATTTTTCAAACAATTAATCATGGGATCCCTCAGGGGAAGAAGATAACATGTTATATTGGTGTGACTGAAAAGAGTTGAGAAACATAATTGAGGAGACGCTTGTTCTCAGGGGAGTTGGCTTAATTTTATCACAGGAACAAACTTAGACGGATTGATGAGAATATATACATTCAGTATGCTGATATAATTATATACTTTTTACTACATCGAGAGGCTTCCCCGGTCACATAGTCGGAGTGAAATAAAAAAATAGAAAAGGTGGATTGTTTTTCTTTAAACATGAATACGTCATTGTTTTCTGTATATTTCAGGCCTCTGTTAGATTGAGAGATGACAGCACTTCTAGAAACAGCATTTTTTTCCTATTTCTTTAGTGGTAAGTGTAGAAGTTGTAGTCAGGATTATATTGTATTACCTCATAAGGCATTGCATTTGAATAATTAACATCACATTTCATTTCTCAAGATTCCCTTAGTATTTGTATCTGCCAGGGTGATTTTCATGGCTTTTGTGGAAATGCAAACATTGAATTATCTGAAACTCATTTTAGATAATAGCCTTAGTCTTGAGAGAGTATGTAATACTTTGATGGAGGGTCTTCATTTGTGCCAGTCATATAAAATTCATATGTTTCTCCAAGGGACAAACATCCCAGTCTCCCTTCTATATACCACATTGATCAAATGTCAGAACAGAACTGACCACCGAGTCACGTTCAAGCCCTCCACTAGCACAAATGTCACAAATGTGATATAATCCTGCTAGAAAAATTACATACATATCGAGAATGCACACTGTCTTTTCAAAAACCCGTCATTGTTGATATAAATTACAGGTTAAGCATGATACCAAATTTGTTTATCATGACATACTCTGGGATTTCCCCATATTCTATGGGATTGATGTTTGTCATGTTCACTGTAGGAAACTGATAGAATAGAGAGACATTTACAAGAGCACCCAGCACTGATTCATGACCGATTCATGACTGATGAAGGGGCACTGTGCATAGTGTATATATATATATATATATATATATATATATATATGGGTCATTCCAAGATTTTCTGGACATGTCTTTCCTTGGGCATTCAATAGCAAGGGAAACACTTCTACGCCACCATTGATATTTTTTTCCTTGGGGGGGTCATAGCTTTCCATATGGTTTGGCTGGGTTCTGGGGCATATTTCGTTCCGATGGGGTGTGAGTGAATTTTTTTTCAAAGTGACCTTCCAGGCTCTTAGAAAAAAGCACAATTTTTCTTATTATATAGAATCAAGAGGTACCCTAGGGGGTTACCTCCATAGAATTTTTTGTTGATGTACTTCAAGAATTACCCAAGCCAGGAAGATAATAGTGATTTTCAATGCACACCTAATTCACTCACACTTCACCAAATTCACTCACACTTCACGTCTTTTACCGGTCATTAAAAGATGGAATTTATGTGTGTATAAATAACTCTAGATAAGTAGTACCTCTTTATTTGTTGTCTCAGGTATATGATGTTGTATAATGAGCTGTGACAATTCTCATATACATGAAGGTTGAGAGAAGCATGTAGGGTTTTTGGATGGTTGAAGGTAAAGTGTTAAGAGGTCAACCTGACTCTTGTAAGGTGTTTCTATCATTTCTATTTCACTAAAGACATGTTTGAGTAATTGCAAAAAGGGTATTCTTTTGTATGTTAAAACTTCTGTACCACATTGCAAGAAGTGTAGAAATTTTGAATTTTTCCTTTTCAAAATATTAGTAGTTAGTCAAGATGGACCTAATGTGTATATAAATGACTCTAGACAGGTAGTATGACCTCTTAATTCATTGTTTATTCAACCCCATTGGTATATATGATCATGTATAGCTCAGCTATGGCCCTTCTCGTAAAGCTTCATGAAACTTGAAGCAGGAGTGAAGCGCATAGGTTTTCACGGGTTTTTGGATGGTTAAAGTTCCATGAAGTCAACCTCTTATAAGTAGAGAACTCAACCGCTTTTACTTTATTCATATATTGTACATTATACCATTTATGTGACATCCATTATCGCTCACTATGCTATACTCGCCTAAAATGTATGCAATAGTTTTAAGGCATCTGTGATAGAGGCAAAAGTTTACTTTGCCGAAGACATCTTTAGCCTCCTGAAGCACTGCGCTGCAGAAGTATTGTAATATTGCCGCTCAGTGAGATATTACATGTATTTTAAGCCAGAAATACAGTTGATTTTTCTGTCTCATCTCCTTCACAAGGCTCAGGGGAAGACTCCCTTATTGCCATGCCTCAAAGAAAGGTATACCTTTTTTCGAGTACTGGTTTAAAGTAAGAAATGACGGGTAATTCTGTAGTCTGTTATTTACATAATCCCTTGTAGGGCACACTGAACCTGTTTATGACACTGACTGTATATTAAAACTGGGAAAAAATCAGTATCATTTCATCATTTATGGGATTTCCCTTTATGATGGGTATTTGAATTTGAATGTGTAAAAGAATTAATTATCCAAATTTGATCCTAGACATTCAATGGTTAGTATAATTTTATATATAGGCGTAAGATCAGACAAGATATCGGGGTCCTGCCATATAAAGCTCTAAGACTCCCTGCCATATAAAAGTCATCAATCGGAGTAAACACCACGTCACGTCCCTACCCTATCCTGGCACAAATGTCAATAGTGTGATGTATGCTAGCTGCAGTATAAATAATAAAGACAGAATCCAGACTGTCCTTTGATGTACACTGCAGTATCAATGTGATGCACGGTCAACACAAAAAACAAAAAATGGGTATCAAGACGATCTAAGAATTTTCTAATTTTCAGTTAATTAATGGTCTACATGAGGCAGTTCTGATATGAAACCGCAAAGCAGCATACAGACTGCCACCTTCGTGTTTTACGCCAAAACATTATTTCTAAAAGTGTCCAGTGGTACAACTAGACACAGGCACTGTCTAAATAGTTGTACAGAGTAATTTATCAAATGGGCTCTAGTTGTGCATGTTGGGGCTGCAGAACTAATATCTATGGAGATGCAAATCCAGACAACTATTAGGGGGTAATAGTGATAGAGAATACTTCTTTACAACTTGAATAGCTCAGGTTGTAACCATCCTGGTCTTTGTTTCTGCCTGCTTCAGAGGACTGGTTTTAGTTCTGAAATTATGAGTAGTTTTTCAGGCAGGTGTCTTTTTAATTCCCCTGTGGGACAATGACACCCTCTGCCTAGACATAGTTGTGAATGAAAACTAAACGGGCCACTGGAGCAATGTGATGAAAGATCTTTTTTTTTTTGTTTTCACTGAGAAATATGATGCAGCATTTTACTTTTTCATCTTTACATATTTTCATCTGGGCCTGAATTATGATCAATCAGCTTCCTTCTTATGAAGTGACCGGAACTTTGTAATGGAAGATTATTCTTTAGCAGAGATTAGAAATAGTAGGTTTTTCAAAAGTAGATATTTTCTAAGGATTTCCACGAAAAGCTTTTGTACTAAACCCTATGCAGCTATTTGAGCTTCATGATAGAAAGACATAGTTTTGTTATGAATTTCAGACCTTGATTAACAGTATTATGTCACTTTGTCAGTATTATGTCACATGCATCTGTTGATAAGGCACAGGTCTATGTATTCTGACACAATTGTAGACAAATACTGCCCCCGCTACAATATATAAATGCCCTAAATTCCTTATCCTGTTTTTTATATCAAATCAACCAAGATTATGAAACTCTGGAGAAGGTTCATCAAAACCTTTTAACTTTAAGGCGATTTCAGGTGGCATACTCACTCATATATATATATATATATATATATATATATATATATATATATATATATATATATATATATATTCTAATCAGAATCTCCTTCTGAACAGAAATCGGTTTTGCATACTTTATAATGGCTGGGGTGTGACAGAGACACAAGTCATATGCGTTATGATGCCTAGAAGCTCTACTGAATGTTAATCAGGTCTGACAGTTGATTGAAACAAGCACTCAACTTACTGACACAAGGCATCCCAGCAAATTGTCATGACTCCTCGTCAAGCTGTGTGAAGTGGCTCACACATGTCGCTAGATGGAACACAAAGTCGCTATAGCACATGATCACCAGGAATAGCAATGGTGGTGATAACATGGCCTCACCTCAGATGGCGAGGATGGTGATCACTCAGAATCACCAGGGATGGTGATGCGGGTGATCACTCACCTCGCTAAATGAAACACGCACCTTGTCATCCTGCATGGTCACCAGGGATGGCGAGGATTGTGATCACTTATCCTCACCAGGGATGGCGACTTGAGTGATCACTCATCCTCACCAGGGATGGTGATGGGAGTAATCACTCACCTCACTAGATGAAACGCACACCATACCATAGCGCACGTTCACCACGGTTGGCTTGGCGAGGGTCGTCATGACTCAGACTCACCAGTGATGGCGTCGCTGGTGATCACTCACCTTGTTAGATGAAAAGCTCATGCAGCCTCACATCTGCCAGATCAAAGTATGTTTTGCCAGAGAAGGTATTACCATATGTATCTTCCCTCTAACCACAGACAAGGTGTTCATGTTGATATTTCCCTATGTATTTTTCTTGTAACCAGAGAAAAGGTGTTTATGGATAGTTGCTTTCATTTTAATGATACCTCTATCTAAATTCAATTGATAATTTCTCTATATATTCTTGTTTGATTCAACTCTTAAGTATTACATGGAAATCAGTGTGAAAAAAGCACATTTGATATGTATGGGACTTATACTTCATGCCCACACTTCCTAGAAAGGCTACACGTTGAACAGTGGTGCTGTCTCAACAACTTTGGAAATGGTGGTGAAAAGTTGCCATTCTGAGTGAGAGTGAGTGACAGATGATGCAATCCTCAGAGAACATTCACTTGGAGTGACACAAATTCACGCATTGAATTAGACCAATTTTGGCAATGGTGGTGATAAGTTGCATTTTGTGTGAGAGTTGATGACAGTGGCACACACTCACACAGTGAGTGACATCCATGTCAGCGATGGTGGTGATAAGTCACATTTTGAGAGAAGATTAACTAGGAGTGACACAAACTCACGCAGTGAGTGAGCCATGTGGCAATGCAGGTGAAAAGTCGCCATTCTGAGTGAGAGTTGACAGACAGTGGCAAATATTAATGGAGTGAGTGAGATCCATGTTGGCGATGGTGGTGATAAGCTGCCATTCTGAGTGAGAGTTGACTGGGACTGGCGCATACTCACGCAGGGAGTGACATCTATATTAGCGATGTTGGTGATAAATGGCCATTCTGAGTAAGAACTGACTGGGAGTGGCACATAATCACACAGTGAGTAAGATCCATCTTGGCGATAGTTGTCATAAGCCCCCATTCTGAGTGACAGGCAGTGGCACATACTCATGCAGTGAGTTAGATCCATGTTGGCGATGTTGGTGATAAGTCACCATGCTTTTTGAGGGATGACAAGGGGTGGCACATACTCAAGCAGTAAGTGAGATCATGTTGGCGACTGTTGTGATAAATCGCCATGCCATGTGAGACTGACACACAGTGGCGTAAGATGATGCGGTGAGTTATCACTCAAAAAGGAGTCACCATTGATGACCAATCATGGCGACAGATAATGACAATTTGCTGGGATGTTTAATTCATCCAGTGACACATCCACTGTTTCGGGCTAGTAAAGCAAGCAGCCTGAAATTGCTCAATGTTATTTTTTTTGGGTTTACTGAGGTTATTAAAGATAAATATTGTTTTAAAATAGGGGCATTCTCATGGTATACCAAGGAGGCCTTTAAAACAACGTAAATCACCATGCCCCCTGGTAAAATGACAGTGGCCCAGTCTTTCCTCTCTGTTACCAAGGTTACAAGAAGCCTTTGTCTGCTATGCCATTCATGACTAGAAAACCATATAAGCAACCATATCTTACATTGTGTAAGCTGTGTTAGTTTGAGGGAAATAATAATTAATAATATCTAAATGTCAAATACTCCAGGACGATTGGTGCCTTTTTGACCAGAATGTCTATAGAAAAAGAGGGTTTTTATGTATATACTAGACCCTGTTGTGTCAGATTGGTGCTGGGTGTGATTGTGGTTTGACAAAAGGTTAATGGAATGTATTCTGAATCATCACTCAGATTGCATGCCATGGTTAGATAGGTATGGAAGACATTGCCCAGCAATTTAACACATTTGCTCCTCTGGTTATTTTTCTTTAAGTCTGACCTAGGCAAACCAACTTGAAGTATTATGTGTTAGCCTGTTAGGTGAATGAAGGTAAATGCAATATCAAAAAATGTAAAAAGGAAGAAAATGAGCTGAACTCAAGTATTTATTTGATACCAGACATTTATGTATATGACCTGCTGCTCTTGCCCCCACTAGGCCGAATAGACTCTGTACCTGTGTCAGTGATGGTGGATCTGAGAAGGTTTTCCCTGCTGTGGGAACTAAATTATTATGGTGAAAATTAGCCAAATCTACATGACTCCACCACTGCTATGACCAATATATTATCTGTGTTTTTCTTCCCCAACAATCCAGACTGGGTGCAGGAAAAAGCAATAGACAGCTGATAAAAAGGCCTAGTTTCCGTTTGTACAACACAAAGGAGCTGTATGCATTATTGTCATATACACACAGCAGAGTCTGCAGACACCAAAAGTGCAAGACAGCAATGGTTTCAATTTAATTAGAATGACATAGATTTTGTGTTATCTTTATATAATGGAGGGAACATCATGCTCAATCTCTCCCCAGGCACATTTCTAAGCTATTAATGCTTTATATAATCCAGTAAGAGAATGGTGGGACATGCAAAAATGTGGTCTAAGTGTGCGTAAATTGTCATGTCTGATTATTGTTGAAGAATATTTTGAAGTATTTATAAGACAAGATTGGATAAAGGAGTGAAAATAAAACTTTCTTTCAACATAGGGAGCCCACATTAAATGTTACCATGAGGGATAAGGGACATGGCTGTAAGTATTCCATTCATGTTTAGCCTATATATATATATATATATATATATATATATATATATATATATATATATATATATATATATATATATATATATACATATATATATATATATATATATATATATATATATATATATATATATATATTTATATATACTGCATAAGGGACACTGACAGGTTTAGAATATTGGCATTTTCTACTTGTGAGGATAAGATTACAAAATATATATAACATAAGGGACTAGAAAATAATATGATGGGATCTAGACATTTCAAATAAGGACCAGAAAAGGGAGATTAAAAACCACAACCAAAACAACAATAGAAATACAAGAAAAAAGGAAGATGTTGTTGCTATCGTACATATCATACATAACTTTTTAATAACATTTTTTTTTTTAAATCCTTGAATATCTCGGGTTGCTCTGGACTGGAAGACCCTACTTATAATGTAATGGAGACATACATCGGGAATGTGACTGTATATTATCGGTGTTTTTGAGATGCAGAAACTGTCATTGTGACAAAGCACACCCTTTGGTAAGATGAAATGCACCAGAAATCACTGCAAGGGGTTACTGCCTTTCCTGTTGATGAAGATAAAGAGCCTACCTAAGGAACTCTGGAAGTCATTATTTTCAAAGATGGAGAATGCCGCTTTCTCCAGTGGTGAGGAAGAACTGGCAATTCCATTCCATTATCGCTGACAAGGGGTGCATATTTTACATTGACCATCAAGCTATACCAGTGACCCTCCTATATGACCATAGGGAATGCTACATTTTTAGTTGGCATTAAACAAGTAATTACTAGTACTATTCTAGGGGAGGTTACTCACAGTACAACGCTTAATATCAGACGAAGTATCGAGCTCTATGTATTAAAGTAGTGTTTTTAACTGGGTCATCAACAAGCACATCACTACTGAGTGACGACCAAATGACCAACTTTAGAACATGTGCCAAAACCATGAAACAGATTTGGTGCTACAAATGTACATGTATATATACATAAGAGTCCTTGTTAGTGAATGCCTATAACATGATAAGACTAGAAACTGTCAGTACAACTTAAAACAACTCCATTAATTGAACCAAATCAGACATAAATGAACAAGGTGTTGGGGAAATCTATGGTTGAACGTTGTACATTTTATTTGTATGATTAGTTTGTGATGTAGTCATGAATACTGGGTACTTTGGTTATCTTGAGTCCCTGCAAGTTGAGAAATGTCTTCCTGTCCATTCCCATATAACTACCCTCCATTAGTGTCTGGGTAAAAGTGGGACATAATCAGTGCTACTTTAGAAGACTTTGACTGTCCATTAGCTGTGGGATGTCAGCTATAGGCAGACATACAGTACAACAAAGGTCTACAATGGATGTCTGCTGTCTTCTAGGTACATTTACTGGCAAGAACGAAGACAGCTTTTCTTAGAAAGCAGAGAGGGAGCTGAATGTGTTGATGTATATAATTGCTCAGATTGCAATTCACATTGATTGCCCAGTAGAATATGGCTGTCAGTGCCTTAGTTGTGCATCCAATAAGCGTTATGTCAAGGGTTATTTATTTAAAATGTCTCGGTATGTGTACCATACACAATACAGACCAAGACAAATACCTGTCAGCTCGGTTAGTGTAGACAGATAGCCAGGTACAGCTGGGTTAGTGTAGACAGATAGCCAGGTACAGCTGGGTTAGTGTAGACAGATAGCCAGGTACAGGTACAAGTTATTATTGGTGTGAAATACCAGATAAATGAAAGTTACAAAGAGTGCCTATCTGGGTTAAGGTTAGTGAGAGGCATTGCAGGGTGCTGTCACCTACTGATGAAGATAGAAAGGTGCTCTACAGGAGGTCTGAAAGTCATTATTTCCTTGTAGAGGTAGGACTTTAGAAAATGGTGGTAAAAAGGTGGTGAGACCTTTTGATGGAGTTGTAAGGTTTTTTTTTTTTTTTATTTTCTCCGGTCCGCAAATATGAAATCAGAACATCTTGCCATGTAGTATGTTTGTTTATTAAGTGATGAATGAGCTGACTATGAATCAGATGATAAGTTTAGGCTCATTGCCTGTTTCCTCTCAGATCATGACTACTACCTTTTCTGAATGCAAAAGTGAGTATTTGGCCCTTTATTAAAAAGTAGGTTTAAACTAAGAAACAGGGGACACTGAGAAGGTGAGAAGACATTGGAAGAAAATGCAAAGGAGATTTCAATTTTTAGATTTACTTAATTCCATTTACATTCATGAAACATTATTAATCACTGATAAAGATTTATCTTCTTTAGAAATGTTGTTGTCGGGCAACAGACAATAATGTAATAGTACCTGAGACACTGTAGCTGCCATTCAACTATAGAAGTGGTCTGATAGCGCAGTGTCATTGATATGTAGGACATGACACTGTATGTACAATTAACCGTCAAATACAGCAGTCATACATGCATTTTATAGACAAGATAAGGGACTGATTAATATGCTGTGTTGCAGGAATCATGTGTCACTGCAACACCTGATACATTAGAGACAGTGGGAGAAAAAGAATTCCAGTTGTTCGAGCATATGTATCAGCCACATGAATATGCTTTTTATCGGGTTCTTGGCTCACTTTTCAGATTTTACTGATGTGAAGATTTGTTAGTAGATTGATTTGTGGAAAGTTATTGACAGATTATTTGTTTTGTGTGCATTGCAAGTGTAAACAATAGAAAAAAGTAAACAACTAAACAAAACACAAAAGAAACACAAGCAGAATAAATGATTCTCTGTGTGCAGAGGAGGTCTATTCCAGGGTCATGGTACCACACTAAATCAGATTTAATAAAGTTATTGTAGCAGAAGTTTGGTAAGTTTGGGGCATTTAATGATCATTCTGCAATAAACCCCAATAAAATGCAGGTGTAGAGCTCAGGCAATGCTGTGCAGTGGAGTAGAATAGATGGACTATGTGGACCATTAAGACCTCACCCTTATTGTATGTCTGGCCACAGCTCAGACCTACCATCTGTAACTAATGGGGGATTGAACTGACCAAGTCTGGGCTGAATACATGCCAAGACATTGAAACAGAACAACCATGCCTTTATCAAGAGAAAAAGAGAAAATATGTCATACTCTGTTAATGCTCCAGATACATAGCCAGATATATATGAAATGTTGCATCTGTAAGCACTAGTTTCAATTTAAGGATATTTGTCATTAGAAGGCAAGGTTAACAAAAAGCCGGCAGTAGTGACAGCCTTGGCCTACCTAGTTTGGGCCGACTTTGTTGATACTGCAGGAATACAATGAAACCTAAAATGATATGAGAGGCTTTACCTCCTGCTGTATCAGATAATATTTCTATCATGCCGCAATGGCCATGGTCGCCTCCTTCAATAACTGCTATCTTAACATTGACATAATAAGTGTGGTACCTCCAGGATTGGAGAGAATCTCATGTAGCCACATTTCAATGGCATATAATTGCAAGCTAACCATTTCCTTTTGATGGCACAAAGGAATTGAGGGACACACCCAAATGTCTGGGGTAGAGTATCCTCATGACTAGTGCCTTTTAAAAACCAGTCTAAATGTAAGTGTACTCAAATGTAAGCATTAGGGCTACACTGATATTGCCAAGTAAACCTGCACTTGTGGATTATCAAACAGCTACAATGAACTTCATTGAACCAGTCATAGAGGTCCCTTGGCCTCTCTTGATTAACACCATCCCTACGTGACTGATGAACTCTCAAAGATCAAAGTCCAAGCCCTAATCAGCACTCCCCTCCTCCCCCTACTCATCCACTCCCCTCCTCCCCCTACTCATCCACTCCCCTCATTCCCCTACTCACCACTCCCCTCCTCCCCCTACTCATCCACTCCCCTCCTCCCCCTACTCATCCACTCCCCTCATTCCCCTACTCATCCACTCCCCTCCTCCCCCTACTCATCCACTCCCCTTATCCCCCTACTCACCCACTCCCCTCCTCCCCCTACTCACCCACTCCCCTCATTCCCCTACTCACCCACTCCCTTCATTCCCCTACTCACCCAATCCCCTCATTCCCCTACTCACCCACTCCCCTCATTCCCCTACTCACCCACTCCCCTCATTCCCCTACTCACACACTCCTCCCATTCCTCTACTCACCCACTCCTCCAATTCCTGTACTCACCCAATCCCCTCATTCCCCTACTCACCAACTCCCCTCATTCCCCTACTCACCCACTCCCCTCATTCCCTACTCAACCACTCCTCTCATCCTCCTACTCACCCACTCCCCTCATTCCCCTACTCACCCACTCCCCTCATTCCCCTACTCACCCACTCCCCTCATTCCCTACTCATCCACTCCTCTCATCCCCCTACTCACCCACTCCCCTCATTCCCCTACTCACCACTCCCCTCATTCCTCTACTCACCCACACCCCTCATTCCCCTACTCACCCACTCCCCTCATTCCCCTACTCACCCACTCCCCTCATTCCCTACTCATCCACTCCCCTCATTCCCCTACTCACCCACTCCCCTCATTCCCCTACTTACCACTCCCCTCATTCCCTTACTCACCCACTCCCCTCATTCCCCTACTTACGACTCCTCTCATCCCCCTACTCACCTACTCCCCTCATTCCCCTACTCACCCACTCCCCTCATCCCCTTACTCACCCATTCCCCTCATTCCCCTACTCACCCACTCCCCTCATTCCCCTACTCACCCACTCCCCTCATTCCCGTACTCATCCACTCCCCTCATTCCCCTACTCACCCACTCCCGTCATTCCCCTACTCACCCACTCCCCTCATTCCCCTACTTACCCATTCCCCTCATTCCCCTACTCACCTACTCCCCTCATTCCCCTACTCACCTACTCCCCTCATTCCCCTACTCACCCACTCCCCTCATTCCCCTACTTACCCATTCCCCTAATTCCCCTACTCACCACTCCCCTCATTCCCCTACTCACCCACTCGCCTCATTCCCCTACTCACCCACTCCCCTCATTCCCCTACTCACCACTCCCCTCATTCCCATACTCACCCACTCCCCTCATTCCCCTACTCACCACTCCCCTCATTCCCCTACTCACCACTCCCCTCATTCCTCTACTCACCCACTCCCCTCATTCCCCTACTCACCACTCCCCTCATTCCCCTACTCACCCACTCCCCTCATTCCCCTACTCACCACTCCCCTCATTTCCCTACTCACCACTCCCCTCATTCCTCTACTCACCCACTCCCCTCATTCCCCTACTCACCACTCCCCTCATTCCCCTACTCACCCACACCCCTCATTCCCGTACTCACCCACTCCCCTCCTTCCCCTACTCACCACTCCCCTCATTCCCTTACTCACCCACACCCCTCATTCCCCTACTCACCCACTCCCTTATTCCCCTACTCACCCACTCCCCTCATTCCCCTACTCACCACTCCCCTCATTCCCCTACTCACCCACACCCCTCATTCCCCTACTCACCCACTCCCCTCCTTCCCCTACTCACCACTCCCCTCATTCCCTTACTCACCCACACCCCTCATTCCCCTACTCACCACTCCCCTCATTCCCCTACTCACCACTCCCCTCATTCCTCTACTCACCACTCCCCTCATTCCTCTACTCACCACTCCCCTCATTCCTCTACTCACCCACTCCCTCATTCCCCTACTCACCACTCCCCTCATTCCTCTACTCACCCACACCCCTCATTCCCCTACTCACCACTCCCCTCATTCCCCTACTCACCCACTCCCTCATTCCCTTACTCATCCTTTCCCCTCATTCCCCTACTCACCCACTCACCTCATTCCCCTTCTCACCCACTCCCCTCATTCCCCTACTCACCACTCCCCTCATTCCCCTACTCACCCTATCCCCTCATTCCCCTACTAACCACTCCCCTCATTCCCCTACTCACCACTCCCCTCATTCCTCTACTCACCCACTCCCCTCATTCCTCTACTCACCACTCCCCTCATTCCCCTACTCACCACTTCCCTCATTCCTCTACTCACCCACTCCCCTCATTCCCCTACTCACCACTCCCCTCATTCCCCTACTCACCCACACCCCTCATTCCCCTACTCACCACTCCCCTCATTCACCTACTCACCACTCCCCTCATTCCTCTACTCACCCACTCCCCTCATTCCCCTACTCATCCTCTCCCCTCATTCCCCTACTCACCCACTCGCCTCATTCCTCTACTCACCCACTCCCCTCATTCCCCTACTCACTACTCCCCTCGTTCCCCTACTCACCCACTCCCCTCATTCCCGTACTCACCACTCTCCTCATTCCCCTACTCACCACTCCCCTCATTCCTCTACTCACCCACTCCCCTCATTCCCCTACTCACCCACTCCCCTCATTCCCCTACTCACCCACTCCCCTCATTCCCCTACTCACCACTCCCCTCATTCCACTACTCACCCACTCCCCTCATTCCCCTACTCACCACTCCCCTCATTCCCCTACTCACCCACTTCCCTCATTCCCCTACTAACACTCTCCATCCCTCCTCACACACAATGTTAAAAGTCACCTGTCACAAGTTCGACCATGAGGATTGATAGTTGACAGTTCACAGCAATCTGATGTTGATTGAGTCTTCATTTTTCATTGACTATTGCCCTTGTGTTTGACAATGTGAATTGACTTTGTAAATGGAATATGATTTTTGATTTTCATATGATTTTTGATTTTTTGTTTGTCATTATTTATTGACTTTGTGAATGATAATTGATTTTTAATTTCCATTGCATATCTGAATAATTGTATTTCATTCTCAATAGAGTTTGCAATTTGATTTTTCTTTTTTCATTGCATTTTCATTTTGGTTTTCATTTCTAAATTTTGGCCCTCCTGGGCCACTGTAGTCCTCTAAGTAAGGATACAGTGACACTGTTAGCAGCTCTAGACAAAAAGATACATGTATACCTCTTTGTCTGGAGCTTCTATTGACTATTATGTATAAAGAAAAATATCTCATTTTTGAGTTTCGATATAAACATGAGAACCCCAAATAGATAACTGTGTTCCAATATATAATATCAGCTTCAAATAACAATTTGTATTGTGTGAGTACAATAACAGGTTGCAAACATCCGTAAACCCCTCCACAGCCTAAAATCCCATTACATCCCTATCAGGATATTCCAGTAACCTAACCTGATATGGCCCTGGTAGAGAATCCTTATTCTGACCAGTCCCTATTTCAATCATTGTACACCTAGATGTATACAGACTATGGTCAGTAGCCACCATCGAGTGGGCTTCAATAGTTTGTAACCATCACCTACCAACTTTGTTTTCCCTATGCTAACACTAAAAGCAAAATGGTGAAAAGGACTTTTCCAAACTTTACCTTACCCGGTGAGTTGAAGCAGTTATCACAGTCATGTGAAAAGTAGCATGTAACACACCTACATCATACTTATGCAGCAGTCTCTATATCAGGTGTTACAAAGTGGGTGATAATTAGGTATAACAGGCAGACAGGGCATGTCACTGTGTAGGTGCTACTAAAGGTGGCACTGATGCAGCAGTCTCTATACCAGGTGTTACAAAGTGGGTGATAATTAGGTATAACAGGCAGACAGGGCATGTCACTGTGTAGGTGCTACTAAAGGTGGCACTGATGCAGCAGTCTCTATACCAGGTGTTACAAAGTGGGTGATAATTAGGTATAACAGGCAGGGCATGTCACTGTGTAGGTGCTACTAAAGGTGGCACTGATGCAGCAGTCTCTATACCAGGTGTTACAAAGTGGGTGATAATTAGGTATAACAGGCAGACAGGGCATGTCACTGTGTAGGTGCTACTAAAGGTGGCACTGATGCAGCAGTCTCTATACCAGGTGTTACAAAGTGGGTGATAATTAGGTATAACAGGCAGGGCATGTCACTGTGTAGGTGCTACTAAAGGTGGCACTGATGCAGCAGTCTCTATGCCAGGTGTTACAAAGTGGGTGATAATTAGGTATAACAGGCAGGGCATGTCACTGTGTAGGTGCTACTAAAGGTGGGACTGATGCAGCAGTCTCTATACCAGGTGTTACAAAGTGGGTGATAATTAGGTATAACAGGCAGGGCATGTCACTGTGTAGGTGCTACTAAAGGTGGCACTGATGCAGCAGTCTCTATACCAGGTGTTACAAAGTGGGTGATAAGTAGGTATAACAGGCAGGGCATGTCACTGTGTAGGTGCTACTAAAGGTGGGACTGATGCAGCAGTCTCTATACCAGGTGTTACAAAGTGGGTGATAATTAGGTATAACAGGCAGACAGGGCATGTCACTGTGTAGGTGCTACTAAAGGTGGCACTGATGCAGCAGTCTCTATATCAGGTGTTACAAAGTGGGTGATAATTAGGTATAACAGGCAATCGGGGCATATCTTTATACCAGGTGTTACAAAGTGGGTGATAATTAGGTATAACAGGCAGACAGGGCATGTCACTGTGTAAGTGCTACTAAAGGTGGCACTGATGCAGCAGTCTCTATATCAGGTGTTACAAAGTGGGTGATAATTAGGTATAACAGGCAATCGGGGCATATCTTTATACCAGGTGTTACAAAGTGGGTGATAATTAGGTATTACAGGCAGTGCATGTCACTGTGTGTAGGTGCTACTAAAGGTGGCACTGATGCAGCAGTCTCTATATCAGGTGTTACAAAGTGGGTGATAATTAGGTATAACAGGCAGACAGGGCATGTCACTGTGTAGGTGCTACTAAAGGTGGCACTGATGCAGCAGTCTCTATACCAGGTGTTACAAAGTGGGTGATAATTAGGTATAACAGACAGGGCATGTCACTGTGTATAGGTGCTACTGAAGGTGACATTGATGCAGCAGTCTCTATATCAGGTGTTACAAAGTGGGTGATAATTAGGTATAACAGGCAGGACATGTCACTGTGTATAGGTGCTACTGAAGGTGACATTGATGCAGCAGTCTCTATATCAGGTGTTACAAAGTGGGTGATAATTAGGTATAACAGGCAGGGCATGTCACTGTGTATAGGTGCTTCTAAAGGTTGCACTGATGCAGCAGACTCTATATCAGGTGTTACAAAGTGGGTGATAATTAGGTATAACAGGCAGGGCATGTCACTGTGTAGGTGCTACTAAAGGTGGCACTGATGCAGCAGTCTCTATATCAGGTGTTACAAAGTGGGTGACAATTAGGTATAACAGGCAGTGCATGTCACTGTGTGCTATACCTAATTATACCTGTGTGTTATACCTAATATACCTGGTTTGCCGTATGATGAGTCTAATGAAGGGTCAATCACATAGAGGATGGCCTTCACCTTTCCTCATGCACGATATTTCCCAGTAGAACCCATGTACATGAAGCTGTTGTCATGATTCAGTCTCTGTCAGCAGATTTTATATAGATTCTCAATGACCTAATCCTGCAAAATAGGTCAAGTGAACTCTTAGTCTCAGTGAAGCCAGATTTCGCTCAGATTGCCTCAATTTGCAATTGCGATGCACTCGTCTCTCCTTTTTAACGCTAAAGGAATGCTGCAATGCTTGCTAACAAGAAAACCTCCCCTATGCCCATCTCGCGGGTGATCCATTGCAGCGTGTTAAAAAGGTGATCATTAAGTCCTCTCCTGAGGACCAGTTTTACCTGGGAAATAAAGAGTGATTACTGAGACTGTTCTTTGTGTCATTCCTTTTGGGACAAAAATTCCCCTCCAACCTGGTGGCTGCAGCAGACAGGAATCGAATTGAGGCCATTTTGGCTGAACTACCCTTTTCACTAAAGAGCAACATAGTCAGGCCGCCCTAGCAGTAGCACTGCAATGTGCAGAATTTAGTTTAATGCAAAAACTTTTGTATATATAAATTGACCCAATAATTAACATTAAAAAAAATATTTTACACATTTACTCTGAAAAAACCCCTTTAAGTAAGAGCTGTTGTGATGAATGCATTTAAAACCATCTGTGAGGGTTATGTAATGGTTCGTATCGACTTATATGTTGGGTGGCTCGTAGGCTCGCTTATCACTAGAGATACCAACACAACACGAGTAGTTCGGGTTGGGCAAAGCCCCGGATACCCTACCTCTCAGGTAGGACTTTATTCAATGTTTTAACAGGTAATACTGAGCGTCTTGACTGGACCACGTCCAGTCCCCTTCTGCCGCTCGTCCGGCTTCTTAGTAGAAGCTGGACGCGAGGCATGGTGCTGCCCCCTCTTGTACCAACGGGGTATCGCAAAGCGACACCTAGCTGGCATAGAAGGAACAAGCACCACACGAACACGTCTCTCGGATGAACGGCACTAATATATATACAACGATGCCGGCCCCTACACCACCCCCACTAGACTATACCTAGGGTTGGGTGTATTTAATAAATACCTATTGTTAACTTTATACAATAATAAATAATACACGAATAGGTATGTCTATACATAAGTGTTCGTATAGGAAATAGAACATTAAGGGGCATAATAAATAATATGTACATGATGAGGCATCGTCGCATATAAACCGAAGTAACTAATAATAACAATTAGGAAGTGGTGCCTTATGCACCATCGACCTAGGGTAGTAGATGGTAACAATGTTACAGTGTTATTATAGTATTAGAGACGCAATAAAAGGTTGTAGATGTGTAGTGAAATGGTATTAACCGTATTTTATAGTAGAAACTAACCGACCCGAGGTGGGGTAAATAACCCGAGAAAAATTTTGTTTGATTTAATTACAAGAATATAAATATTATATATAAAAATAGCTTTACATAAGATATTAATACTGATAATATTAGACGTCCTACCAGGGTAGTAGGATCGCCCTTACAAAATACCGGACTTCCGGCGAATCTGGAATGACTGGTTTCTGCAGCTCCACCCGGCAACATGTATGTGGTGGCAAGCCACGTTGCTGTTATGTTGTGCCCTGATGAAGGTGGGAAGATGGAGCCCCAGTTAGGTGTAGTAATCCTTTTTGGTGTCTCGGGTTAGCGTCCATCTTCACTGCAGGTTCCGTCCCAGATCAGCGAGTCCAGTGTAAGGATAAGTACCTCTGGCGTGATAGATGCCTTTACCCTCGGGTACGATAAGAAACCATCAGATGGACACTTAAAGATCTTCCGGATCCGTGTCCATCTTCTCAGCCGACTCCGCTGAGGCAGACGGAGCCGAGCTGCTGCAACTGCTCACAGAGAGCAGCGTGGAATCCTCGCTGGGCGTGTCGCTCCCCAAGCTCAGAGCGCTCATCACCGCGGACGGACTGTCCATTGCCTCGGGTGCAGGTAGAGCAACCGGGGCGGATGGAGCAGCCGGGGCAGGAGGAGCAGCCGGAACTGGTGGAGCAGCCGGAACCGGCGGAGCAGTCGGAACCGGTGGAGCAGCCAGGACCGGTGGGGCAGCCGGGGCGAAGCATAGGGACGACGGAAAGCCGTCCCACTCTTCTAAGTGCTTCCCAAATGCGAGGAAGAACTTGAGGTCAGCCTCCTTGTACCTGTGGATGTACCCGGCGTTCTCAGCACGGTGGAACTCCTTAAGCTTTTCAGCTTCCAACTGCTGGCGCCGGCGGGATTGGAGTGCCTCCTCGACATTCCTCCTTTCCTGCACCCGAATTTTCTCTTCCTCCCTCTTCTGGATCTCGTAGACCAGGTTGAAGGTGGCTTCAGTCATCACACGCCAGTAGTCGACTGACTTCTGGCGATGCAATGCCTGCCATTCCGCCATCAGGTCATTCTGGATCTGAGCCGTTTGGACATCGCGGTGGTCAACAAACGTGTTCGGATCCTGAAGACCTGACAGGGTACCTGAGATTAATTCCATAACGGACACCCGAGGGGCCGTTGGTGGAACTATAACTGGTGGGGGCACGGCGGCCTCCACAGTGGCAGACGGAGCGCCTGCTGGAGGGACAGACGGGCCCTCAACCGTAATACCTCCTCGGCCACGGCCACCGCCCGGGGGAGCTCGGGTGGACTCCATTTCACCACGGCCTCTACCCCGGGGTTTAGACCGGCCCAAGGGGGTTAGGACCTGAGATTCGGGTCCCGCTGGTCCCATGGAAGGGAACTTCGCCGCGTACTCACTGTACATGGGGCGCTTGCTGGAAGATCCCCTCTCCAGCCCACCAAGATGTATACCCGGATGGGGGAGCGAAGATCTCGCCCCCATCATCCTGGCTGCCAGAGGCTTCGCCCGGGGGTTGCTCCGCGGGTGCAGGTGTTGTGGGTGTGGCCGGGGTGGCCGCCTGGCTAACCGCCCTACGGGTTTGGTTGCTGGGCATATCCAGAGCCGAGACCTGTTCTCCCGACTCGCGACGATCAGCTGGGTTGGCTGGTCTAGGCTGGTCCTTATTACCCGAAGGGCTTACGGACCGGTCTGCGCGGGTCCTTTTGGAAGCACCAGTAGCCGTGGCTGTGCCTCTATCATATACCATTTTATTATTCCATAATTTGTAACATATTTTGTATTAATCAAAGGATATCTATGAAATTAATACATAGGTTGGTTCTAAGAGCTATAAGAGCGCTCAAACTTTGTATAAGAGCGTTCATGCCCCACTGCACACCAGCCAGAGTCAGTTAGACAGAGTTTTCTGACATTAAAGGCTCCGACCTAATGGTTCACTGCACAATATAATAAAAATGAGGGTCTCAGTGTGCGACCTCATGGTTCAGTGCACAAACTAATAATTTGTAAGTGAATGCAACCGGCCGTCACGGGTGCCTGAGCACCGCTGACGCCGTCATGAGTGTCTGAGCACTCTAATAACTGAACAATGGGTTACATAAGCACAACGCCATAACCGTCCGGTCGCTCTAGCGTCGCTCCTGAGCAAGCTAGGTCAAATATCAAAGCATTTATGGAAAGCCCATAATTAGACGGTCAGAATGAGCCCAAGATCAAGGCGGAACTCCCATTATTAAGGAAGTTATGCCATGGAGACTGAATGGAGCTTTGAGTGCACTACAGACAAACCGGCGGGAGTTACGCGCCTATCCAGCAGGCAGTTCAAACTTGGCTTATTCAACTCCGCGCATGCGTAAAATGGCGGCTGTAGCTGCGTAAACGACCGAGTTATGAGGGTTTGAAGTTACAGAACCGACCAAGACAATGGGGGACACAGCGGCGTCCATGGGGGTCCTTTGTGCACTCAGTGACACATGAAAGGCTCCCCTCTAACATTGTAGAGTTAGGCAGATGCTACTGGCCCCAGTCAGTCTGGAGGTGCTTTTCCAAGATTTGCTACAAATAGCCTGTCTGCACCTCCAGAAGGACAGAACACCAAGAACCGCTCTAGAGGTAACATCTCCAGTCATCTCCTGCTACCTGCTATACCACTGCACTATGGTGAAACTATGCTAGACAGGCATTGGTTTCTATCATTAGTGGCCAGGGGGTATCTTCCTCAAGACTTCCACCAGAGGGTAAAGTTATCCATTATTACATTATCCTCTAAGCAGCAGGTCAGGAGCTAGGTGTGGGAACCCACCTAGAACTATGCTGGACATTGTATTATTAATACCTCACAGGTGGAGTGGAACAGAACATTATACTTTATAACTTACTGTATATTTACTGTATGTACAAATTACCTACATACTAACTACTGTATGATTGATATTTCTTACATGTTGCCTATAGCTGAATAAACCAGTGCCAACTGGAAATAACACTATTTATAAGAGCCTTGAGGTAATTACACTATATACCACTAGTCTTATGATATTTCTCATATGACAACTTGATCATGCCAATAACTAGTATAACAAAGTGGTGGAGAACATCCTACTAAGATCCCAAATTACCTAATGCTCTCTAAAAATTAAGCTGGCAACACTACTGAAAACAATCATACACACAGTAAACACCACTCCACCCACCCAGTTACCTTGACACCATGCCAACCAAGGTCACCAGTGAGATCTCCCACACATCAGTGAGATCGCCCACACATCAGTGAGATCTCCCACACATCAATGAGATCTCCCACACATCAGTGAGATCTCCCACACACCAGTGAGATCCCCCACACATCAGTGAGATCTCCCACACATCAATGAGATCTCCCACACACCAGTGAGATCGCCCACACATCAGTGAGATCTCCCACACATCAGTGAGATCTCCCACACATCAATAAGATCTCCCAAACATCGATGAGATCTCCCACACGATCAGTGAGATCTCCCACATACCTGTGAGATCTCCCACACACCAATGAGATCTCCCACACGATCAGTGAGACCTCCCACATGTCAGTGAGGTCTCCCACACATCAGTGAGGTCTCCCACATGTCAGTGAGGTCTCCCACACGTCAGTGAGGTCTCCCACACGTCAGTGAGGTCTCCCACACATCAGTGAGGTCTCCCACACGTCAGTGAGGTCTCCCACACGTCAGTGAGGTCTCCACCACGTCAGTGAGGTCTCCCACACGTCAGTGAGGTCTCCCACACGTCAGTGAGGTCTCCCACACGCCAGTGAGGTCTCCCACACGTCAGTGAGGTCTACCCCACACATCAAGGTCTTATCAGTCAAGCTGGCAGAACAACACACAAAGACCTTACGTAGTCAGGGGCCTGTTGAAGAGGTCTCCCTCCCACCTAGATCTAGGAGGCCCACAGGAGGCAAACCAGCCTCCAGTACAACAGACCCACACTCAGTAGATCCCACACCACCCACCCTGTCTACTCAGGGAACAACCAGTTCTCAGGGATCCAACATTTCCCAGGGATCTCTACAGGACGCTCAACTCACGCTATCTACCTCAGGGGAAGAAGGATCTGCCTCAGGGGGTGGATCCACACCCTCATCTAGATCCTCCACCCCAGCTCCGGCCTTTGACAGCCACTCCTCCAGAGACACTTCTCCCACACCCTCCATCATGGACACCGATGAAGGCCCCCAACCTAATCAGACAGCTGAGAAGATAAGGGCCTACGAGAAGGCCATCCAAGATGCAGTTACTGCCCTAGAGACCAACAAGTCCCAGCAGGAGGAAAGGGAGAGGATCCTCAACCAACAACTGGCAGAGAGGAATGCAGCAATAGATGCTCAACAGAAGGCCATGGAAGTCCCTAGAGAGACAACAACAACAGATAGCAGATCTCATGAAAATGGTATCATCCCAGACCCCACAGCCTCCCACACCTGCCATCACACCTGTTGTCACACCATCTGCCTCTGGATCAAAGGATGACATCATAATCTCCATGGTGTCCAACATGACCAAACTCATAGACAGAAAACAACAGGATGACAGAAAGATCAGGCTACATGAGGTAACAAAACCCAAAGCCTTCTCACACCCATCACCACTCATGTCAACAGCATTATTTATTGATCACAAATTCCCAGAATATCTGAAGGATAAGTACAAAGTAACAGACAGTGACACCATGGTAACATATTTACCCAAGTACCTTGAAGGACAAGCACTAGCTTGGTTTGAATCCTTCAGGGAAAGTGCCACACCTGATATGTTGACATGGACCAATGTAGTGAATAAATTAAAAGAGTATTTTGCTACTCGGGACAATATCATCTCAAGGACAGCACTCCGTGCACAAAAGATAGATGAACCTGTCCTAGACTATGCATGCCATCTCAGGAAAGTGTGTAATGCCCAACGCCAAAGCGATGAAATCCTAAGCAAGGCATTTACCCAAGGCATGAGGCCCTGGATCTCTGTAGCTCTTGAGAACAAGAAAATAGACTCTTTTGACCAGGCCCTAGACCTAGCCCTAGAGGTTGAGACCCAAGAGAGATCTAGGAAGGTGAGGGATGCAGAGTCTAACCCACAGCCTACTAAGAAAAAGGTCCAGGAAATCAGCACTAGTGCAGATGAAGATGTTAACCTAATGTCTAGTGCCCATGTAAGGCAACAGGAAGCTAAGGTTACATCAAGAGACCCTACCGGTAGATATAGAGGAAACAATTATGACCCCAACTACCAATCCAATAGAGGTAGAGGGGGCAACAACAACAACCGGGGCGGTCACAACAGTAGGAAAGACAACAACTCTTCCAACTCCAACAATGGTAACTCCTCATACAGTGATAGGAGAGACAGAACCCCAAGTAATGGCAGATCCTATAATAATCAAGGATCCAACAGTAGGAGCCATAGTCCACATAGGAACTACAACTCTGGATCCTACAACAACTCTGGATCCTACAACAACAGCCAGGGTTCAAACAACTCTGGATCCTATAATCAAGGATCCAACAGTAGGAGCCAGAGTCCACATAGGAACTACAACAGTGGATCCTACAACAACAATGGCGCCTACAACAACCAGAGACCCAACAACTCCGGTCAATACAACAACTCTGGTCAATATAACCAGGGTTCCAACCCACGCCAGGAGGATTACAAACCTGACACAAGAGGTTACCAGGGGAACCAACACAGTAACCCCCAAATACCACCTCATGTAATGGATCAAATCTCCAAGCTCCTGGTGGCAAGCATCTCAACCACCCCACAGAACCAGGAAAACTAGGATGTCACAGTGCCGATGGGCCAGTGCACTGTGACACCCCAAATACAAACAATCAATCAGGATCAACAAAGATCCAACCAGAGACAATTGCTAGTGCCAATCTACCATCTAACAGACAGAGACGTCCATCAGTGATACACATCACCCCACCAGATTCATCATCAAAGGATACAGGTGAGAGTACCAAGCTTTCTATTGTATTTCTTCAAAATGGCTGTATCAATGCAAATCTATATGATGTTTCAGATGTACAATGTTTGGTTGATACAGGTGCTACTATCACCTGTGTCAGACAATCATTCCTCATGGATCTCCAAAAGAGATTCCATATCCAACTGAGGAAATCTAAAATCAACATCCATTTGGCAGATGGATCGGTGTGTCATGTTAGACATTCAGCTCTGCTGAACTTTAGAATCCAAGGTGTCAGATTCCAATACCAATTCGCTGTAATACCCAACCTCACACAGCCCGTGGTACTCGGCACAGATTTCTTAAGCACTACAAAATCTCAAATTGAATTTAATGTTGATCCTGAACAAATTCTCAAACCCATTAGGGCAGTGAGGGATTTTACCATCCCTCCATTCTCTGAACTTGCAGTGTTGGGTAAGGTCACATCTACTCAATCACTGCAAGGCAAAACTGGAGTAGTAGATAACCTCCAAAGAAATAACAATGCCCCATATCTAGTTCAAAGGGCAGCAGTAACCCCCAGGGAAAATAACAAACATCCCCTAGTGTTACTCAACACCAGCAGGCGCCCACATAAAATCAAAAAGGGTGCCATCATAGCTCTATTTCAGGAAGTCAAGGAATCTGATTTAGAAAAACCTCAACAGGTGTCAGACACTACCCACACACTGATCAATCCATCTCAGCCATACGGCCTGAGGATGTAACTCAATTCAGTGACACAGACTCAGACTGTGAGTCCACATATGCTGACCCTGAACCCAACTCAATCAGACTCTCTGAAATAGCTGCTATACATAGTGAGGCACATGACCTCTAGCCAGAATTGGAAGAGAATGTTCCACCAAAATCTGTGCTCACATCCAAAGATCAGCAGGATAGATTAGAATTACTGCTGACCAAGTATGATGATATATTTGTAGGAAAAGATGGAGACATTGGTGCTACACACCTGTATACCCACTCAATACATGTAAAACCTGAGGCAGTGCCATGTCATTTCCTACCATATAGACAAACACCAGAAAAACAGGCTGCAATAGGGGAAGAGTGTGAAAGGCTAGTACAACAGGGCATTCTGAGAGAATGTGCTGAGGGCCCCTGGGCTTCCAGATCCTTTTTAGTACAAAAATCATCGGGAGGCCATAGGCTCGTCACAGATTTTCGTTATTTGAACCAGAACACGATAAATCAAGCCTTATCTACACCCCAGGCCGATGACACTCTAGACATGATAGGGTCACTCAGACCAAGAGTATTCAGTAAGCTAGATGCCCAACAGGGATTTTTTCAAATTCCTATAAGACAGGAGGACCAGCATAAAACCGCATTCATAGCAAATGACAAAAAATATGTCTACGAAAGGATGCCGATGGGTTTAGCGACCGCACCTGCGGGATTCTGCCATCTAGTCACATTAATTCTGAACAAACTCAAGTACAAATGTGCCCTACCATACCTAGATGACATATTGGTATTATCACCATCAATCGAACAACACTTCCATGACCTGGAAGATGTGTTCAACAGCCTAAGAGTTGGTAAACTCAAACTGAAGAAATCAAAATGTGAATACTTCATAGACAGAATAGACTTCTTGGGAATGAGAGTCACACCCATGGGACTACAACCATCTCCCACAAAGGTGGAGTCAATCAAAACCTTCCCAACACCAAAATCAGTCAAAAATGTCAGATCCTTCACAGGCCTATGCCAATACTTCAAAAAGTTTATCAAAGGTTATGCCCAAATTGCTAGACCATTATATGATCTACAGACACATCTCAAAGCATTTGTCTGGACAGAAGAGGCAGATAATGCTTTCAAAACATTAAAGCATGCCCTCTGTACCAATACTCTTCTCAGATATCCAAACTATGAGAAAGAGTTCAGTTTGGCAACTGATGCTTCCAATGTGAGTTTAGGAGCTGTACTCTCACAGAGAGATAATGAAGGAGTGCTCATACCAGTAGCCTTTGCAGGTAGAACCCTCTCCAAACATGAGAGAAATTACAATACCACAGAGAGAGAACTACTGGGAGTAGTGTATGGAGTATTACACTTCAGACACTATCTAGAGACTAGACACTTCCAATTATACACAGACCATGCAGCCCTAATCCCACTATTAACCAATACAGGACTCACACATAGATGGGCCAGATGGGCTCTAGACATACAACAATTTTCATTCACCATCCAACATGTGAAAGGTGATGATAACATACCTCCAGATGCTATGTCTAGAAGAGAATACCCAGACTCTGGACCCATGACTAACCCTCCACCCCCACCAAGGAGAGTTAGAGCAGCCAGTAGAACCAAGTTTGCAAAAGTAACAAAGAAAGTACCATTCAAAAGGGATGATCCGCCCAACACCATTGAAAGGCCAGAGACACCCATTAGGGGTATCTTAAAGCAATCTACACACTATGTGTTTTGCCACTGTGAGAGAGAATACTCACAACTCTTTCCAGATAATGACTTCGAGCCTATCGAATTCTCATCACTCAATCAGATAGTGAAGGCAACTCCTAAGGAGCAACCCTTCACCCCACCTGACTCAGATGATGAAGATCCAGAAGACACAATATATGCTATTTCTCAAGCAACTTCGAAATCAGTCAGATTCTCTGAACCAATGCAGGAAGAGGAAACATCAAACCATTTGTGTCCTATGACCACACGCTCAAAGACTAGAGAAATGATTCAGGAGGGCACACCAAAACCCCCCACACAATCACAAACTATTCTAAAAGCGAAAAAGGTCACAGGAAACAAACCTACCAAAACCCCACCTGCCAGGAAAAATGTCACAAAAGACACTGCACCTACTAAATCAAAGAACTCTGAGACAGAGAAGATTGACAAAAAGCAAATTGTGCCTCTACAGAAAAAGGTTGCCACTCCCACCAAGGCGAGAATAGGCCCTCCAAAGGAGCCTACACACCAAAACAAGAGTGACACACCCCAACAAAAGGCACAAGATAGGCCAATAGTCGATGAAAAAGAAAAAGAAAAAGACAGAATAAAACAACATGTGCTAGATATAAATCAATTACTGGATCAAATTCCCGACACATCCATCTCAGGTACAAACCTTGGCTTGGAACAAAGGAAGGACAAGGAACTATTGCCCCTCATACAATATCTTGAGGATGGGACCTTGCCTGCACCAAAGGCACAAGGAAATAGAATCATCAACCAAGGCCAGACATACACCTTGGTAAATGGTACATTAGTCCATATATGCCCCATAAATTGGAGAAAAACCAATACTGTACCACTTCAAATTGTTATACCACAGCAATGGGTAACAAGTACACTACAGTATTTCCATGACTCACCTACCGGCGGCCATCTTGGTTCAAGTAGGATGCTGTCTGCACTCCGACCTAGGGTATATTGGAAGTCTATGCTAGCAGACACAACAAAATATGTTTCCACCTGCCACACATGCCTCACAGCAAAAAGGCAAGTACACTCACACAAAACACCAATGACAGTGAGAGAGTACATGGCTTCACCAATGAAGTTCCTAAACCTCGACGCGGTAGGACCACTTCCCACAACTGCCAGGGGAAACAAACATATACAAGTCTGCATAGATTATGCTACCAGATATGCTACAGCTTGGGCTACTACTGACTTAAAAGCTGAGACAACAGCAGCAGAGTTCTACAAGAATATAATTTGTCATCATGGAACACCAGCCACTCTTCAAACAGACAATGGGACATGTTATACAGGTGCAAAGTTCACAAAGTTAACTAAACACCTCAAGATCAAACATAAATTCTCCTCACCATACAGGCCACAATCAAATGGGCTTGTAGAGAGATTCAATGCTAGCATAGGCACAGCGCTCAGAGCATTCTGCTCAAAGCACCAAAACAATTGGGATTCATTTATTGAACCCATAACCTTTGCATTAAACAACACTGAATCCCAAACCACAGGATTCACCCCTTTCTTCCTACTCCATGGAAGAAACCCAGCCACCCCAATGGACTTAGGGCTGGGAATACAGGAAGACATATCCACAGTAGCAGACCATGTAGCTAACATGATAACAAATCAAGATACCTCTAGGAGGAAAGCTATAGAAAGGGTCGCCAAGCTACAAAAGGAAAGGAAGGATAGATATGATAAGAAACTTACACCACAGGAAATCAAGGTCACCGACATGGTGTATCTAAACATACCAAGAATCCTGACCAATACAGAGTGTAAGAAACTTCAACCCCTTTTTATGGGACCATATGTTGTAGTGAATAGACCTAGTTTGACAAGTGCCAAACTCAAAAACCTGGACACCAATCTATTGGTGGCCAGACTAGTGCACATAGACAGACTGAAAAAGGTTGTGGCTGTCAGAAATAATGAATTTGCACACAGGCTTATTCCACATGAAGCCAAATACTACAACAAAATTGTAAGGAACAAAAATGATATCACCCTTACAAAAGAAACCACAGGCATAGGCCCTATCAAGCCTAGGCCTGCACACCACATACTAAGAAAAACATCTAGGTGTGGTGCAGTTTCAAGAAATTAGAAACAAATTGAGATACCAAAAGAACATAAGATTTTCAAAATGTATTAAAATTCTCTTCATCCACACATAAGACATGTGTGACTGATAATGAATTACTTATATGTATATAAAGCCAATCAAATTTGTAAATATATCAGTAGGTTATTGCCTCTGAATGGTCAAAGACTGGGACCCTCCAAGTAAAGCAGACATGAAGTCCAAGAAGAGTAAGGGTAACACAATGGAGTGTCTAAAGCCTAATCCCCACATGAAAGAGCGCGCTATGCCAACACAGCAGTCTATAGAGATCAATTGACCTTATAAGCTACACTCAGACAACTGTCTAGACGGTCATGAATGGCTGTCCTGGATGACAGGAGGAGCTAATTACCAGTACACAGATTACACAATAGACCCCCACAGTTGCAGACACTGGAGATCAAGGCCTTGACTCCAGAGAAACAATACCAGGCCCACAATGGATGTGGGTAGGGTAGGCTACATAAGAAGCACTGTGGACCATAGCCCACCATCAGTCTTCATCCAGCTGCAGTCTGGAACACAAGTCTACAGGACCCCACTTGGGAATTAGCCAGCCCACTTCTCCATTAGGAGAGACTGCACTAGGATAAAGAACACACCTACTTCACCTTCAACCTGACCTTACCATTTACTGGTCAATCTCTATAGACTCACCGGACATATTGCCAAGACAGCTCAATCTTGCAAAGGTACAGTTTGAACCACTTCATTTAAAGTGTTACACCATACACTTAGACTTTACCAGCACCAAATTACTACAAATTTGACAAGACTTTAAACAGCAAACTTGCTTTACACAAGCACCATGGGGAGACTGAGAGTTTCACCCATACTGCTAACTATGCTGTTATTATATACTATAGAACCACTTACTGCAGGTTATACACCTGTGGTGAGACAAAACATAGGAGTAGTATTCAAACCTAGCCCTCAACCATTGGTCAATGGACATACAACCACAACTCTGTTGTTAGCCATCCCCTACAAGATACCTCGGGCACCCGTTACCCAAGGATCCATAAGGGATAGAATACTCCATTTGACCACTCCTACTCTACAAGATCATACCTCTGGTCAAATTATCCAACAAGCCAAGGAGCTTGACACCTTGCTGGAAATTGCAGACAAGGAGATAAATGAAACATTAGCCTCCATCAAATTGTTCCTATCCAACCCCATAAACACATTGGACAAGGCCAAAAGAGAGGCCATACTGGGTTTTCTAGCACCCCTGTTTCGCGGTGTGCTAGGTCTAGCCACAGTAGAAGATGTAAACCAAGTAATGGGACAGCTCAAGAACATAGATGAAATACTAAGAAAATTTGCTAAACAAGATCAGGAAGCAGCTAGTCTCATTGAAAAGATCACAGACAGACAAGATAAGTTTGTTAAAGCATACATCCAAGATAAGAAGGTACTGGACAGCACAATCAACACCATAGGTGACACCGTCAACCTGTGGGCCTCTAACATGTCCAGGTCACTTGACTCATATTCAAGGCACGAGAAAACTCAAAGGGAGAAAATGCAAGTATTAAATGATGCATTAATTATCATAGCAGCAAGAATGAATACAGTTCAATCACTGCAAAGGACAAACGCAGCCCTGAGGATGCTATCATCAGGGATCCTAACCCCTGATATAGTACCACCCTCAGACCTTGCTAGATACTTAATTGACATTAATAGCAAACTTAGGATTACACACCCTGGAGCACAAGTCGCAATTAATGACTTAGATTTCTATTATTCACAGAAGCTGACCTCATACACGTACTCAGCTCACCATATATATATTCATCTGGACATTATAATTCAATCTACCACCTCTACCTTCAAACTGTACCAAATGATTACATCACCCATGCCTATAGACACACAGGAGACCCCCACCAGAGGAGTCACCAAATTACAAACCACAACTGAGTTTCTAGCAGTATCTTACGACGAATCATTATTCATCGAATTGGACTCAGCGGATATGCAGGCATGTGAAGGTACTACAGTAAAGGTATGCAGAGATGTAAATGGTAGAATTTATAAGCACAGGCCTACATGCCCTGTAGCCATTTTTACTAACCAGGCTCAACAGATTAAGGAACATTGCAAGTTTACAGTTTCACCACTGCAAGCACCTACCACCCATGCTATTTCCATTTCTGAAGATGAGTATCTGGTCACTACTAATGAACCCCATTACTTTATCAACTGCCATGGTAAAACGTCTGAAACTCGAAAAGCCCAGTCCTACTCAATCATAGGTGTACCCTGTGGGTGCACGATCAGTGTAGGAGAATTTTCTCTTCCAAACACAAGGTTGCCCTGTAACTCAACCTTATCATTTCATTACATTCTCAAGACAATTAATTTACCATTCATGGCAGCACTTAACAAAATTTCTGAAACCAAACCAGATGAAAGAGAGAATCTTCCAAATTTTCCAGTAGTAAACCTTTCTAGAACCTTAGAAAAACTACAGGAAAATCCGATCATGGATGATATTACTCAACTAAATTTAGAGCCCTTTGCCAAAACAGTATTAAAAGATGCCTCCAACCTTAATAAGGAAATGGAAACGCGCTACGAGGAATCATACCTACGTCGAGTTACAGAGCATCCAATCTTCCAAAGCTTAGCACTCATCCTAGGGATATCAGCTCACATTTTTATAGTATACATACTACTCAAACTGTACAGACTAGGAGGGGCTGTAGCCTACCTGCCTACAGCCAAAGCATTCAGACTAGTCACTGAGCTGCCCCTACACAAATTGCTCCCAGATAAGAATCCTACCAAATTAACACCTACAGAGGAAACCCACACCCCTTTCCTCACAATTCAAGAAACGCACACCCTGATAATTGCTATATTATTCACCCTGACCATCTACTCAGCCTACAGAATAATGAAGTACCTTAAGAAATTTGCACAGACACACTGTGGCAAGAGAAATGTGGCCAAGCGCACAAATCCCACAATATATTTTAAAATATATTGTGGAGACTCGAACTTCGCGCTACCCCTGAGGCCAATACCACATGAATTTGATGAGATTAAATCAGCAGCTGCCCCGACCTATAAGGATATAGTGGTTAAAACCTTCCCACTACCTAAGGCTATATTTACCTGGAATGGACCAGCAGTTATAACAACACAGAGAGGAGAATTTGCTTATCACCTCCCTCAGGTGATACACCTACCTTGGCGCACTAGGTTCAGTACCATACCAGCCCTTAAAAACAAAGGACTGTACTACTCCATGCTTCTCCAGAATGATTGTGGCACCAGCCCGGTGACCATGACAGCACTGGAAAATACAACAGATATAATTATTGACGAACAACAGGAGGAGACCGCAAGGTCAAATATGCAGACTATTGCTAAATTTTTAAACCACCAGCCCTCCCCGGTGACTGTGGAAACAGCCTAGACTGCCCACAGCCTAGACTGCCCCCAGTCCACCACCAGGAGACAACATATCAGAGACAGTATTCAGAACTTTTCGGACAATTTGCCGGCCCTGAAAAGGGCCTTTGGGATGGCGGGTTTTTACACCCTAGGTTTCAGTCAGTCGGGATCCTACCACAGATCCTCGGGTTCAACATCAATGGGAGAGTCCGAGTCCGAGTCCGAGCCATACATATGGCCATGGTCCTGTTGCCACTCAACGAGCCGGGCCTCCATCATCCCCAGCCCATACTCGGCGGCCATGGATGGATCCCTGGATGCCGCAAGATCGATGAGGGACACGGCCAACAAGTAATCCCACAGGACTCGCTCCCGCGGCCCGAAGTTCAAGTCCATGGGCCAGAACCCTAGGTTACTCAGGGCCCTAGCCAAAAGGGCCACAGTGGCCCCCCGACGCAAGGCTGAGCCCAAGAAATATTGGCAGGAATACATATCCACCAACACATCTCCATGCTCACTGATCTCTCTAAAATTCCCCACTATGTAACCATAGTGTATGGCCTGGTTGGCCTCCACCAGAGCCCTAGCCGGACTCCCCACCACCATCACCTGAGAGACAGGCAAAGCAAAGATATTTTGAAGGTGGGCCATGGTGTGACAGCAGAGGTTTCCAGAGAGGAAATGATACTCCAATACCAGCCACCCACTCCTTAAATGGACACACACACACCCCCCCCCACCCTGAACTGTCCACTGACACCAAGCTAGGCACTGCCACAGACACATGCCAGAACCTGGCACCTAACACCTCAAGTGCCACCACTGCATGAGCACATCAGGGAGGAGACTCACATCTCACTCCTGACACACCTCCACTGTCAATGAAATTATCAAAGTATTAGAAAATTTTAGAAAAAAAAAAAAATACACAGCCACTTGTTGATGTATAATATGAAAATCTATGGTATTCTCACAAAATCGATGATTAATGTGCGCATATACGCGCAAAATTGCGAAATTGCAATTTAAAAATTGTAAATTGTACAAATCCAACACAAATATACATGAATGCAGGTAGATAACTAAGACAGTTTTTGTACCCACTAGCACTTGTATAATATGCCAAGATTTACTTAGAGTAACACACTTTAGGTATCCAAGAAAATTGTTGGAAAAATGAATGAAAAAAAAAAAAAGGAAAAAATTGTTGAGAAAAATTGTTGACATGAAAAATGTTTACTTAAGATACTCACCAAATAATCTCTTTCAGGGACACTTACTCAAAAGGCTAGGGAAAAGTCAATTAAGCAGCGGCCCACTGCCGAAATTGCCAATTAATACACCCATATAGCAAAATCAAAGAGTAACTCAGAGACAAACAAGCCTATTGTACATAAAGTACTTTTGTTTTTCCGGTCCTCGGAAAAATTTGTCTCAAATCCCAAAAATTGTAGAGTGTAAACTAGATTGTACGTTTGTACCCAATTCGCACACTAAAATTGTATGTTTGCACACCAGATTGTACGCTTGTACCCAATTTGCACACTAAAATTGTATGTTTGCACACCAGATTGTACGCTTGTACCCAATTTGCACACTAAAATTGTATGTTTGCACACTAGATTGTAAGTTTGTACCAAATTTACACACTTGAATTGTATGTTGCACATTATACTGTATGTCTGTACCCAATTCATACACTGAAATCAGATTCCTTTTTAGAAATCAACATTTCTATGTGTATCCAAGCTGTACGCAAAATTATATATGTACATACAGAAACTATTAATTGAACGCAAAATTATATATTGGCATACTAAAACTGTCAAATGTACGCAAAAATTATATATTTGTACACCAAAAATTGCCAAATGCACGCGAAATTATATATTTGCATACTAAAATTGCCAAATGCACGCGAAATTATATATTTGCATACTAAAATTGCCAAATGCACGCGAAATTATATAATTGCATACTAAAATTGCCAAATGTACGCGAAATTATATATTTGCACACTAAAATTGCCAAATATACGCGAAAATTATATATTTGCACACTTAAATTGCCAAATGTACGCAAAATTATATATTTGCATACTGAAATTGTCAATTGAACGCAATTACACGCGAAATTGTAAAATTGCACACTAAAATTGTCATTTATGTTCAATTTGCACGCTAAAATTGAAAATTGAATGCCAAAATGGCACACTATTTGCCAAATTGTATGTTGTACATAAAAATGGAAAACTGTACCCAAAATTGATGTTACATAAGCAAATAAGCTCAGGTATGGTAAGATATAGAAACTCGGAAATGTACTTATACCCAGGAGAAAAAATTGTTTATACTGACAAAGCTCTACCACAAAAATTGCATTTGAAGCACTCCCCATCACTTCAAATCCTCTTACAAACAGTATATAACTCCAAAATAAGGTAAAAATTGTATAAATTGTACATTCCCTCGGCGAAATGACGGAGTTTCGCATTCTCTCGGGGGAGACGGAGTATTCTATCATATACCATTTTATTATTCCATAAATTGTAACATATTTTGTATTAATCAAAGGATATCTATGAAATTAATACATAGGTTGGTTCTAAGAGCTATAAGAGTGCTCAAACTTTGTATAAGAGCGTTCATGCCCCACTGCACACCAGCCAGAGTCAGTTAGACAGAGTTTTCTGACATCAAAGGCTCCGACCTAATGGTTCACTGCACAATATAATAAAAATGAGGGTCTCAGTGTGCGACCTCATGGTTCAGTGCACAAACTAATAACTTGTAAGTGAATGCAACCGGCCGTCACGGGTGCCTGAGCACCGCTGACGCCGTCATGAGTGTCTGAGCACTCTAATAACTGAACAATGGGTTACATAAGCACGACGCCATAACCGTCCGGTCGCTCTAGCGTCGCTCCTGAGCAAGCTAGGTCAAATATCAAAGCATTTATGGAAAGCCCATAATTAGACGGTCAGAATGAGCCCAAGATCAAGGCGGAACTCTCATTATTAAGGAAGTTATGCCATGGAGACTGAATGGAGCTCCGAGTGCACTACAGACAAACCGGCGGGAGTTACGCGCCTATCCAGCAGGCAGTTCAAATTTGGCATATTCAACTCCGCGCATGCGCAAAATGGCGGCTGTAGCTGCGTAAACGACCGAGTTATGAGGGTTTGAAGTTACAGAACCGACCAAGACAATGGGGGACACAGCGGCGTCCATGGGGGTCCTTTGTGCACTCAGTGACACATGAAAGGCTCCCCTCTAACATTGTAGAGTTAGGCAGATGCTACTGGCCCCAGTCAGTCTGGAGGTGCTTTTCCAAGATTTGCTACAAATAGCCTGTCTGCACCTCCAGGAGGACAGAACACCAAGAACCGCTCTAGAGGTAACATCTCCAGTCATCTCCTGCTACCTGCTATACCACTGCACTATGGTGAAACTATGCTAGACAGGCATTGGTTTCTATCATTAGTGGCCAGGGGGTATCTTCCTCAAGACTTCCACCAGAGGGTAAAGTTATCCATTATTACATTATTCCTCTAAGCAGCAGGTCAGGAGCTAGGTGTGGGAACCCACCTAGAAATATGCTGGACATTGTATTATTAATACCTCACAGGTGGAGTGGAACAGAACATTATACTTTATAACTTACTGTATATTTACTGTATGTACAAATTACCTACATACTAACTACTGTATGATTGATATTTCTTACATGTTGCCTATAGCTGAATAAACCAGTGCCAACTGGAAATAACACTATTTATAAGAGCCTTGAGGTAATTACACTATATACCACTAGTCTTATCATATTTCTCATATGACAACTTGATCATGCCAATAACTAGTATGACACCTCCATTAGGACCCTTCAAGCGGGCTTTGGCCTTCTCCCGCTTGTCATCTCCCCTCCACTTCTTCACTTTCAGGTGCACCTCGCTGGGCATCCCGAACTTGGTGGAGATGAAGTTGATCTGGAAGAAGGCCAGCAAGTTGCCACTCTTCCATGAGCAGAATCCGGTCTCGAATGCCTGCTCCTTGATGTCTTTCACGCTCAACGAGGCCCAGTTAGCTAGGAGCTCGTTGAAGCACTTGAGGGCCCGTTTCCTCGTCTTTTCCAGGCCGGTACCATGGGCTTTCTACAGATGCAGAGCCATGTCCCGGCGCCGGTTAGTTGAGAACGAGCCGTCATATAGTTTGCTCGGACGGTCTCCGAGCACACACATCATCAGCGGCTTGTGGTGCATATGGTGCTCCACAATGTGTCGAGCAAAGCGAGGCTTCGTCTCAAACACCTTCTCTCCCGTGAGAGCAAGCTGGCACGATTCGAATGGGTACGTAGTACCTTAGTACTTTGTCCCCAAAATTAAAACGAATTCGTTTGGCATTGGTGTCATAGCCCACCTTCAGCAGTTCTTTCCGAACGGCCTCGTATGCCTGTTTGAACCTATCCCTTAACGACTCCACAAACAACACGGTGCAGGGCGCCTCCGGGTCTATCCCAACCACTCCATACACTAAGTCGGCGGGCATTATGATGTCCTCGCCGAACACTAGCATGTTTGGAGTGCAATTAGTAGATTAATGGACAGTGTTGTTGTAGGCATGTACTACAAACTCACACTGTTTATCCCAGTCGTCCTGGTGGGTATTGACCAGGGGCTTTAGCACTTGTATCAGGGTTCTGTTGAACCGCTCTACCTGCCCATCCGACTGGGGTCGGTATGGGTTTGTTCGGGTTTTGCAAATGGCTAGGTAATGGCACATTTCCTGCCACAGCGCTGACTCGAACTCTCTTCCTTGGTCGCTGTGCATCATAAGGGGAACACCCAAATGCAGCACCCAGCCTTTCACAAATGCCTCCGCACATGTGGCGGCTTTGTGATTAGGAAGAGGGAACACCCGGGTATACTTGGTGTAATAGTCGGTGATGACCATCATGCAAGTATTGTCCCGGGGCGTCGTCTTGATCCCGCTGATGATGTCTATCGCCACTCGAGCGAACCTGACACCAAACAATTCCTGGGATAAGGGTTGCTTTCCCCGGCCGGGTCCCGGTTTGTTTTAACAACAATCCGGGCAAGTCACGATCCACCGGAGCAGGTCACCTCTCATTCCAGGCCAGTAGTAACGTCTTTGTAGGCGCTCTATTGACCTCTTCTTACCAAAATGGCCGCTTGTTTGGTGACCATGGCAATAATACATGATATCCCTCCTCATTGGGGCGGGTATCACTATTTGCAACAGCCTACTGTTGGTGGGAGTTGTCTTCCACCTACATAGTATGCCATCTCGGATCTCTAGCTCGGTCCATTGGGCTAGCAATCGCCTCGCTTCCCTATCTTCTAGGGATACTAGCGGCCTTGCCGGTTTAATACCTGACCATAGGTATTCCATTATGCGCGCGGTGGTGGGATCCGACTGTTGGAACTTCTTGATGGTCTCCGGGGACCAATCGAGATAGCTACATACAGCCTCCTCCCAGGGGATACGGGGGATGGTATAATTAAATACCAACCCGGCTACCACAGCATTGTGGGCCCCGCAGTCTTCACAAGTGGCATTTTGGATAGGTCGCCTCGACAAGGCATCCGCATTGATGTATCTAGCACCAGGTCGGTGCTCTATTTGTTTATGCTCCAATCCAAACTCAGATAGATGAGCTAACCATCGTCCAATCATCCCCTCGGCGTCCTTAAAGTTAAGGAGCCACCTAAGAGACGAATGGTCTGTTCTTAAAGTGAAGTCACTTCCCCAGAGGAAATGCTTAAACTTCTTCGTATACACCACCACCGCGAGAAGTTCCCGCTTGGTGGTACAGTAATTACGCTGGGTCTTGCTTAGCGTGTTGCTAGCGAATGCTATTGGGACTTCGACTCCCTCCTGGACCTGAGAGAGAGCTGCCCCTATTGCATCATTGCTCGCATCGGTGTCTAAGATGAAATGTCCCTCGGGAGTGGGATATTTCAACACGGGTGTGTTCCTAAACAAATCTTTTATTTTATTAAAAGATTCTTCTTGCTCGCTGGTCCATGGGAATGGGTCCCGTGCCCTACCCGGGGTCCAGTGAGCTAAGCACTGCATGGGAAAGCTGACACGAGAGTAATTCGGTATGAAATCACGGTAATAGGAACAAAATCCTAGAAATGATCTCACCTCCTTAGCACTCGTGGGTCTTTCCCAATTCTCTACAGCTTCTAATTTCTCCGGATCTGCGCTCACCCCGTTGGGGGTGATGATCCTTCCCAAGTATGTGATTGTTTTCTTAAACAGTTTACATTTCTTGGGTTTGAGTTTTAGACCATTTGATAGTATCCGGTCGAGTACCAATTGCAGATTTGCCGAACACGACAACATCGTCTAAGTAGACCAAGCATTTCTTCCACAAAAGATCACTCAACAAGGATTCCATCATGGCCTCGAATGTAGTGGGGGCGTTACACAATCCGAAGGGTAAGACAATATACTCGAATAGCCCCATATGACTGGAGAACGCTGTTTTCTCCATGTCATTAGGGTGCATCGATATCTGCCAGTACCCGGATTGTAAGTCCAAGGTACAGAACCATTGGTTCCCGCCCAAGCTATCTAACGTCTCGTCTATCCTTGGTAAGGGATACAAGTTCTTCTTTGTCATACCGTTCAGTTTTCGGTAGTCGACACAAAAGCGGATTGTACCGTCTTTCTTAGTGGTCATACAAACAGGGCTGGACCAGGGACTCGAGCTGGGCACGATGACCCCTAGGTCCAGCTGTTTTTGTATTTCCTGTTCGCAAATTAACTTCTTCTTGAGAGGAAGTCTACGATACGGGATTTTAAAAGGTTTCTCGTTGCCCACATCTATGGTGTGCAACACCTTGTCGGATCTACCCACCGGTCCTCCTTCCCTACCAAAAGCACTCTCGTACTTTTGTAGGAGTTTCGCTAGGCAATCCTTATCCTCCGTATTCTGTAGATCTGATTGGTCAATCAGCTTTTGGAATTCTTCATTCAATGGATGCTTACTAACGGGGTTTAGTGGTTTATTGAACCTAGCCTCGGCGACGTGTTCAACCAAACTCATCCTACCCACACTGTCGCCTCGCTTCAAATAGACCACTGAGCCACTTCTGTTAGTCATGGGTAATACAGTCCAAGCTGCATTAGCCACTAATGTATCCACTGAGTCCAACCCGATACTCGACAAGTACACCGTGTCGGGTTCATAGACTCCAGTTTCATTCCTTTGGGCCATTGATCCGCCACAAAGGACATCGCAAGTGGTACCCGGTGGGATCTTCACCGTGTGTATCCCTGATGCAACCGAAGACACTTGTCTCAATACGCATTGGACATGCAAGCCATACGGGTTCCGTATACTCATCATACCATCCCTAGGGTCCAAGACAGCCCCATATAAGCTTGCAAAATCCAGTCCGAGGATTCCGTCATCACTAACCTCTGCTATAGTTGGCGAAAGAAGAAATTCTTTGCCTCCTATACGGATAGGCATAAACGCCCTACCAAAAGTACGCATACTGCTTCCGTCGTCTGTGCAAGCATTTACCCCCGTTTTGAGGTTCTCATGGCTGCCGGCCACCGAGTCGAAGAATCTTTTGGACACACAGGAGTGGCTGGCTCCGGTATCCACCAAGAATTCACCTACCCGGCCTTCCACAGATATGGGTACATACCACCGTCTCCCCCCTAAAGGAGAGGGGTTACTGGTAAACTGGTGAAAGTCTCCCGAATCACCAAGATTCAATCCGAGTCCTCTCAAAAATTCCAGACACGGATGACTTGGGGGAAGGCGTGTCCCACACACTCGGATCAACTATTTGATCCATCCTTCCTCTCCCCCAGTGCGGCCACTCGCCTCCATATGTTCACTCCCATACACATTAGCACTGGGGTCCCTGGCCCCAGCCAAGGTGCAGGGGTGCGCACCCACAGCCACCCGGCCTCCAGGTGAATTTGATTCGAAATCTTCCACCGGGTCACCCCCGGTAGCATTTTGGCATTTGTTCTTCCCCGGGGTTATACCCAATGCCGTGGATACAACCCCCTACGGATTCCACATCAGTGGAATCCGTAGCGTTCTCCCTTCCTTCGCCGTTGTCCTCGGCTTCATAGAAGGCGGCCATTACCGGCTTAGCAGCGGTACATTCGGAGGAGTAGTGTCCCATGCGCTGGCACCTGAAACACTTAACCGTTCGGCAATCCACTCTGGGTCTCTGCCGACTGGCTTGGAGGGCATCTGTAATTTTCTTACACATATCCTCCATAAGTTTGGTCATGTCCGGAGACTGACCCTTCGCTTTATCAGTGCTTACAAGAGGCTTGGCTGCCTTCTCGCCAACTTTCGGGTCACTCTTGACCTCGGATGATGGTCTAGAATCCCTTGGCTTATTGAACGCCTTCCTTGGAATATACTTCCTACCTGAAGCATTTTTCCTTAGTTGCATCGAACAGAAGGTGCCGTCCTCCTGTTCGATTTCAATCAATTCAAAGTCGTCAGAGGTAATATTTACCTCAGACTGCAGGACTACTTATGCTAGGGGAACCGAGCCGCTGGCATTCGGTATGTCCCCGGCTTACATCGTTCGCTTCTTCACGGCCATATCTATACCATTAAATATGCCGTGCAATGTTATGCCTTCTTTCCAGGCATCCCCCGCAGCAATCTGCTCGTCTCGGTCTCTCAAACCCTTGACAAATTGTGTAATCAAATCGTCCATATACCAGTCCTGGTTTTCAGTACCGGGTCTGGCCTTGCTTAGTAGGGCATGGAGTTCCATACCGTATGCTCTAAAAGCTTCATTAGGCTTCTGCGTACGTTTCTTAAAGCGGACCATCGGATCCTCCTTGACCATGTTACATAACAGTCCGCTAGCAGATTCCACTAACTGCTCGAAACTCCCTACGAGACCGTACCAGGTCCGCCATTGCTGTACAGCCATGCGACCCGGTCCGCCTTTCAAGCATCTCACTAGATGCGGCTTAGCCTCGTATGGGGTCCACCCATTACAATTCATCACATCGATGAAATCTTCAAACCACTCTTTCCATGGTCGAGTACCGTCATATTCCTTAGGAATCACGACTACCCTTCGGGCGGACTTATGAGCATACATCAATCTGGTGCATTGCTGTTTGCTCCATTCAATCGCCTTGGTTTCGTTCAAGGTTCGATTGCCCCCTATACCACCGAAGCTTGTGTTGCCCGGTGGAGGTGGTGGCGGCGGCTGTGTATACGTCCACTGTGAACCACTGTGGTTCGTATAGCCTGCACCCCCCTGGTTAGGGCCGGTACCCGAGGTACTACTGCTACCTGTGGTACCCGTAGCACCGCCCCCCCTTGTGCGCCTTGGTGGCCGCCGTCGGACGGCTGGTTTCCCGTTGATTGACTGCCATCGTTCGATGGAGTTTGTTGGCCGCTGTCATTACCAGCTCCCAACCCAACACTTTCGGTCTGATCCACATGTATGTGGAAACCACTAGTCTCCGTGCTACTGTCGGAGGCATCCCGGGGTGCATAGTCCGGGTCTAAGTTGTGGACTATGGGGACTTCACTTATCCGGACTCTATTAGTTCGGCCATGCTTATCTTGGGTTCTGATATAAACTCCCCCTTGATCTACATTCCGCGTCGCATTGTCATTGACAAAAGGATTGTATTGCGGATGCTTAGGTGTAGAACAGGAGACTGGGTCACCCTGTTTAACAAACGTCGAGTTCGGGTTTGCGTCCTTACTCGCAGGAGGAGCATTCGCTTGCTCTTGCTCCTGTAAATAACTCTCCATAGCAGACTTATTTGTTGTGAGGGTAGCTACATCTGTAGTCAGGTTTCGCTGTTCCTCCCTCAGCTGTACGTTTTCTAATAAGATCTCGGATCGAATCTTCTCATTTTCTGCAACAGCTCGGTTTCGCTCCTCTTGAGCGGCCAATGCCTCTCGCTTAAAAGTATCCTTTAGTAGATGATACTTTTCACCTTTCTCCTTCTGAGACCTCTGGTACTCATTGGTCTCCCTTCTGATCTCGGTTTGTTCCGAGACCAGCTTGGCCTCTGTCTCTGCCTTTCGGAGTTGAAGTTTCTTTAACTTCTCCTCCATGGCATGCAACTCGGATTGTAGTTTGTTTACATCCCGGGCCTTAGCAACCTCCTCGGCTCTAGCCTTTTCGAATGCTCTGAGCTTATTGGCTTCTTCGAGTTCCAACTCAGCCAATCTTTTCTCCCTTTCTCCTTCGTCTTTCTCCTTTCGCTCCAATCGATAGGCTACGGAAGTTAGACGATATTTCAGGTCGGATTCTTTTAGAATCACCTCCTGTTCAACGGATCGTAATTTGCCGATCCGAGATTTAGTTTCCTCTTCTATTTTTAATTGGGCTGCCATGAATTGATCATGTTGCCTCTTAGCCTGTAACTCTACCTGCTCTTTGGCTTTCAAATAGGCCGAGGTAGTTTTATACCCGGGGCCCATTCGACGTCCGTAAATCGACTTGCGGCTGCCTCCAGGGTTGAACATGGAGTCAGACAAGCCTTCGTCCAAAGATAGGCCAAGGAAATGCTTTTCCGAGTTTCTCGGTTCGGCGTCCCAAGGCTTAGTCTTCGGGTTTGCTTTCGGGACCAATGGGTCCTTTATAGCTTTACCATCGTCGCTATCATGGTCCGACGATGTCATTAATGGGGCTACTCCGTTTGCCCCTTCTGGTACCGTTACCGGGGGGGTCGCGGTACGCTGCATAGGGCTTTGTGCCATTGGGGTACCCAAGCTACTAGCCGAGCCTGCTGGTACCATAGGACCCAGCTGGCGCCTGCTAGTTATCACTTGGGACCAATCGCTCAAGTCCAAAGTTGGGGGTCTTAATACCCCCCCAAACAATCCTGTATCCGGTGCCGCCGTCTGGAGTGTACCCGGATACAATCTTACGATGCCACTTCCATCAGTGGTGGCACTTCCATCAGACCGGGTGTCGAGAAAACAGTTCGGACCTCTGAATTGTACATTTGTTGTTGACCGGGTTTCCAGTCTAACAACAGATGCTGGGATGTAAAGTCATCCTCTTCGAATCCCTCTAGCCCAGGGCTGGGGGGATCCGCTTCGGGTTTCCCGAGGCTTTCGGCCAATGTGGCCGCGCTCCACCCCCGAACCAACTGGTCACGGCACCAGTGTAATGGTTCGTATCGACTTATATGTTGGGTGGCTCGTTGGCTCGCTTATCACTAGAGATACCAACACAACACGAGTAGTTCGGGTTGGGCAAAGCCCCGGATACCCCTACCTCTCGAGTAGGACTTTATTCAATGTTTCAACAGGTTATACTGAGCGTCTTGACTGGACCACGTCCAGTCCCCTTCTGCCGCTCGTCCGGCTTCTTAGTAGAAGCTGGACGCGAGGCATGGTGCTGCCCCCTCTTGTACCAACGGGGTATCGCAAAGCGACACCTAGCTGGCATAGAAGGAACAAGCACCACATGAACACGTCTCTCGGATGAACGGCACTAATATATATACAACGATGCCGGCCCCTACAGTTACAATTATTATCCTCAATGGCGCGGAGCTGTTTTGCTGTGGGAAGTCCACATCCGTAGGCATGGACTATCTCAGTATGACACACCATATCAATATCATCCATTGCAGACAGATCTAGGTCTGACAGCAGTTGTCATGTTGTCAACAGGTGTAGCAGCCATGTTGTCAACAGTCACCATGGTGTCACACTTAGCTGACTGGTGACATGTTACAGCCTCTCTCTTTAATCAATTATATAAATAGTTAAATGAATGATGCACAGGTCTCGTAATAATTATGACAGAAATTGTCTCTTGTAAAAGGTAATTATTGAAGGGAGATCCCTTGACTCCGGTAACCTTTCAGAGACTATGATAGAATAAAATACATTTATTTTCTTGTTATTCAATGATGATGATGATGTATACGACTAAAGGCACAAAACTGCAAGGTCAGCAAACTCTTTGTAATTGTAGCAGTAAAGGATTTGACACAAGTCAGGACATTGCAATTGTAAAAAGGTTCATACACACATGTTAGCATTATTGACAATAATGCCATGCAACATCAGTCTCCATGTTTTACCATAAACGGTGGATAGCAAAGATTTTTGTTTCTTTTAAATCTTGTATCTCCCTCAATAGGTGATTAAAATGATATCAGGACAAAACAGGTTTATGTAAGGTATGACCAATATACAATAGGATCAAATTCAAGATTTTATATATTTTTGTTTTAATTTCAGAGAATGATGTTTTCTATCCCAGACATTGAGATTCCTTAAAAAAGATAAACTTGAAGTAAAAGCTAACTGTCACAGTATTGCATGTCATTGTTGTGTGCCAGGTGCATTTCACAACCCAATCAATTGTAGACACTTGCAGGTTTTCAATAAGGGAAATGCAGTAGCTAATATATTTGAGTCTAATAGGTCCTTAGGGTTCCCAAACGTACTAAATGAAAGACAATTTTTTTGGGTTTTTGACCAATTACCTTTCTCAAAGCCATGTGTAAAGTTCATCTATTGTTTTTCATCATTTCTAAGACCATCTCAGTTAGTCTATTTTTACCTTGAGATGACCATCTTGCACCTTGAGTGAACCACTTGATAACTACACTTTTAATGGCGCTATGATCACCAAACTTTTATTTGAAAAAAGGAATAAGTGTCTTCTATAGATATGCAGTAAAAAGGCATAATATCTTTGTTTCGTTTCATTGTCAACAGGGTACCAGAGAATTATCTATTTTTTTTCTCTGTACGTACTAGTCAATTACAGCTCAAGACAGAGAGGTTCAATGTACTTAGGAAAATAATCTTATAATGGATGTCCAAAATAAAATCTGTAGGTCCTATTGTGTTTGTCTCCGCAGGAAGGTAAATAATCTTTGTATAAATGACAAGCAGAAGTATCAGATTTCCCTATGTTGCATTACCATAATCAGTTTTAACCAGTCTGGTATCAAATAGCAGTGTTCTAACAATGGATGTTCAGGTTTAATGTGGTTTCATCATCAGCATATTCCAGTTTGCTTCAAAATAGCAGTGTTAAAATTGAAAAAGGTTTTCTGAGCAAAAGCAGAATGTTAAAATATTTATTTACATCTCAGCAAGGGAATGAATTTATTTACAAACCTATGCGTATGAGTACCTTTAATTCTAATAAAGTACATCTTAGATATCAAGTTTGTTTATGAAGGTAGAGCCAGCAGTCCAAACATTTCATGTCATTGTTCTCTGTAAGTAATTTTCTCTGATGTGGTAATTGGCACACACCTGTTCCCCTGATTGTCATTCAGCTCTGTCTCTATCCACTCATGGACACTGAGAAGTGTAAGGACTGTACTTGGACTTTGATCTCTTGTAGTTAACCAGTCACATAGGGATGGTCCTAATCAGAAGTGGACAAGGAACCTACATGTATATGGTACCATGAAGTCCATTGTAGCTGTTTGATAATCCACAAGTGGGGGCTTACTTGTCAATGTCTGTTTAATGTCTCGTGGTCAAAGGAAGGAGACAGCGTAATGACTGTCTACCAAGGACAGCTGGGTGTGTCCCTCCGTTACCTTAAGCTTGTGCCATCAATGCTTGCCTTGTAGTTACATGACACTGAATAGTGGCAATGGGACACTCTCATCGATTCTGGGGGTACTAGATCTTTTATTTCACTGTGCAAAGATAAGAGTCATTGACGATAAAAGTATTTCCTAATAGAGCATAAGGTAAAACCGTTTGCTTATTTTTTAAGCTCATTTTATTCTTTCAGCATTAGCCTAAACTTGCTCAGTTGTATCTGTAACTGCTGCGCATGATTTGTTGACTTTGCTTTCTAATAATAAATTATCTTTCTGTAGAGTGCACAGAGACATGATTTCATGCTATGATATGTCAATTCTCTATTCTTCAAAAGCTCTTGAAAGGTGTTTGTGTTTGTGTCTGTATACAGAGATGTCTGTCTACTGATATCATTAACTGATACCTTCATTTGTTAGTATATATATATATATATATATATATATATATATATATATATATATATATATATATATATATATATATGCTTGTGTGTGTGTGTGTGTGGTTAAGAAGTCCTGTTTATTATGTCCACATGATGTTGATTGATGTTTTTGATGTCCTGATAATGCATGACAACCATATTATGTTGTTAGGGAGTGTTTTGACATCATGCAAACCTCTCAGAATAAATAAAAGGCATCTTGTGCTGTGGACACAGTGTGAAATCTCCTCTAATTGATTCATTACCCAGTAGGCACAAATCATTGGATCAATACTGAGACAATGTTGATCAACAATTATCAATGTTGAAACACCATAGATGAACAACAATAACTAAGAAGCTTTAAGTCTTGTACTGATGCAAACTGTCTGAATAAGAAGCAATGCAATGCAAATAGGCAGTTGTTATGAGATTTCTAGGAAGAGTGTGATTTATATCAATAATCCCAAATTTATCAGGTATTTTATTCTTGTTAAAGTTTACCCGCATATCAAGTTGTGAAATTGGAACCTATTTCTTACAGATGTCCCACTCCATATATCCTACTATGTATCTACAGCATCAACAGTTGATCAACATAAATTGAACTGTTTTGTCCTTCTATATTTTAAGGTTTGGTTGTTCTGTTCAAATATATTATGGCAAGTGTGTGTAGCGGACTAGGTCAGTTCCATCCCCCATTAGCTACAGATTGTAGATCTGAGCTGTTTGCAGACACACAATAATCCTCCATTAGTTATAGATGGTAAACTTATAAAAAGAGATGTTTGTCCTGCTCCAATATGTCATGAAATGTCGTCAGCGCTTAGTGTAGGTAGTATGGATTCCATACATGACCACCATACCGCATTTGGGTATGACCCAGGACGGTTCAACAAGCCAATGAGGAGCTCTCCAATAGGAGGGAGGAAAGCAGCGAGTTCCGACCTAGTATCAAAGTTATTTTTGTACATCCAGTCCTTCCTGCGCTCAAGGCTGTGAGTTTGGAGATTTTTGGGGAAATGGGCTGGGAAATCTTTAGAAATGGCCACCATAATTTAAAAAAAGGAGTAAGATGAATAGTAAAAATGTGCACTTAATTGTTTTGGAAATTCTGAGTATTAATGGCTAAATAATTGTGATCCAGAGGCAGGGTGCAGCGTTTCAGTGTCTTCATGGGAGCAAGTGGGTCAGAGTAAACAAGCTCTAGGCACTGATTTACAGTCTGACAGAGGGGTATTTACAAATCGTACAATTAATGATCATTTGAGAATCTAAATACACTTCACTGTCTTAAGTCTTATCACATGTCTCTTACCCATCTACAACATTCCTGATGAAGAGAAAACATCATCACTGACTACATAACCAATGTCGAATAATGATCCATGTATGTATACTTGAAATGGAAATATACAATATAAGGGACCAAAGTGACTGACCTAATGGTTCACTGACCATGAACAATAGTGTATATAATTGTTAAAGGAAAACTCAGTCCGACCTCATGGTCCACTGACCACCATACCCTAACAATAGGCTATAAGTGTAATGTGTCATGAACTTCTGGTGGTGCAAACACAATCTCATGGATCCCGGAGCCAAGATAATGGACATGGCCTGGATGTGCCCGTCTATGGCACATCCCATGAACTTAATCCAGTATTAAAAATCTCATTATTAAGGGCACTAGGCTGCCAAGAGAGTTTGTACCCCCATGGACATCAAAGACTCAGCACTAATGGACAATGGCAGTGGCAGATGCTGTTGGCTCCAGCTAATCTGGAGGGAGGAAGCTAGGATAGGCCTTATAAGCTCAGCCCTAGCCTCCATCCAGTCAGTATCCAGTAGGACACCTCCAAGACACCATCTCCAGTCCAGCACTCCTGAGCCTGCTATGCTCCTGCCACAATAACTCTCTGCTGGGTTATGCTATGTCAGCCAGAAATCGGACTAAACCCCACTAGTGGCCAGGGGCTATATTCTACCATCCACCTACAAAAGGGTAATGAACCCACCTAGAACCTATATGGGACAGTGTCTTATTATTTTCATATATATGTGTCGAACACTTGTTATGATGACTGTGAGTGAACTACATGTATATTGACATTTGTTGTACTGATACATAACTGCTGCCTAAACCTTGAATGAACCAGTGGCAACTGGAATCTATATAACAGTGTAGTGTTCTACCCCTCGATGCTAATCGAATCTTTCGATAGGCAACGAAGAACAACTGTTCAGGTTCCAGTTGTTCTTTATTGTCAATAACACAGAGGCATCAGCCATTCTCGATGACAGTTCACAGGTAGTAGTGTTTGACCTACTAAGCACTTTCGACACTAGACGACTAGCACAGGCTTCTAGTGTCTATGTTCAACAAGCAACATACACCTTCTCTGTGCAAAAGCACAGGCAGCCGCCAACCATCGCCCACCATGGTCCGTCACGACTGGACTGACCCTGAGGAAGGCCGTACAACTGCCTTATAAACACTAGAGTCAAGGGCCACGCGACCATGTGGTGACGTGGCGCTGGACTCCAGCGCCCCCAGGCGTTGGGTAAGAGAGGTGCTCGCGACGTTGCCCATGAGGACCACAAAGGTACCTCGAGGATGACTCGCGAACACCACACCACCCCCCTAGACTGAAACGAGGTCTCTGAAAAAAATTCAGAGATCCCTGATCAGTCTAAAGAAAAAGTAATAATTAAGGTACTGTACCCGATGACCTAGTCGACGAGGACAGTAGAGATATATTAGAAAAATATATATTTTCTACAGTACTGTAGAAAAAAAATTATCACACTTAATTTAGGGGCGCTGCTCCATCCAAAGTTGGAGACCAGTGTCAATGACACTGCTTCACGACCAGTTCCTGGTCGATCCAAGGGAGGCACGACCGGGTATGGTAACCAGGGTTGTGTCATGTCCTCCCTGTCTCGTTGAGAAGATCCTTCCAGCATAGGAAGCTCATCCATAGTGTTCAGAACAACTATGGTGGTCCTTTGACCGTGAGGCCGAGGATGTGTGGCACCACCGGGTTCCTAGAACCAGGGTGGCGTCAGATCCACACAGCTTCGCAGGGAGGTCTGGGAACAGTAAAGGTACCCTCACTCGTGGAGGGTACACCGTCATCCAGGAACAAGTTCCTGGGGGTTCCATGCTGACATCGAAGGCTCAGTTCGATGTCAGCGGTACGAGCTAAGGGAGAGAACAGTAGTATCATACTACTGTCCCTCAGAGATGGACCCGGTAGCAGCATCCATTTCCGCCTGCTCACCGTCAGTGCGATCATCGTGGTGTGATGCACTGCCGGCTAGCTGGCCGGAAAAACATAGGCGACTCGGGCAATGGAGCCTCGCGGTCCATTGTGGTCCCCCAAGCCTCGTTAGAGGTCTCAGGTGCATCTCGAGAGTCTCCATTAGCATCTGAGTGGAGGACTGTCGAGTCTCCAGAGTCGCTCTCGTTGCCAGTGTCACTCTCTCAATCATCATGATCGTCTTGGTCTCTCTGGTCCGAGGGAGCCTCCAGAGAGTGACTGGTGACATCGACGTCCGCGTCTACCTCCATCGACTTCTCCACCTCTGCAGGTACTACTGCACTGGTGGACGCCGATTGGTCCGGGCAGACGGCTGCTCCTGCTGTACTCAAAGATTTGATGCCTTGGAGGTCCAGATGGATCCTCGGCGACACCACCCTCTGAACAGCTGGTGGAGCAGGCTCAGGGGCTCCCGAAAGGTCAACTAGGGGAGCCGATGAGGAAGGCGCGGGTGCTGGTTGGTAGACGGAAGCGCCGTGAGAGACCGTCAACGGGTGTCAGGCTTATCCTGCACCGCCTGCTCTCGACCCAACATGGTCATAGCCGAGCTCAGGCTGTCTATCCTCAGAGATAGCACTCTCAGGGGATTAGCCTGGGCTGCCAGTGTCCTGACGTTGGGGACGGCTCCACCTTCGACTAAGTACCTCTGCGCTTCGTGAGAGGGCTCAGTGCGAACAGGCTTCAAGGTCCTGACATCATGGTGTTTGTCCTTCATCCATTCCGATAACTGGACCCCGAAGACTCTAAAGAATTCGCGATCCTTTTCCTCCCAGCTTTCTATGATAGCATCCCTCTTGATGATATCATATTGAGCTTCAGACTCAAAGTTGTTGAGTCGCGTGCGGACATTGGTCAGACGAGAGTCCATCTTCATCTGCACGGTCTGACGTGCCTCTTCCCTAAGAGCCGGGAGGAGCTCGTTACGGATGGCCATGTTTGTCCTATCAAACAGGCCGAACAAGTAGGCATTTGCTTCCTCACGAAATGCCTCACCAAAGTGATCGATAGCAGGGCTACCCATCATCTGTAGCAGTCCTTTACATCGTTCCACGGACGACTTGGGGACTCCACGTTCGACGCCTTCGCCGTATGCAGGCTGGGCCAACTCCCAACGCAACGTTGCTGTTGGGGTGTCGGCGCCCGACACGACGTTGGAGAGGTACCTCCCGCTCCTGAAGTTAGTGTCGCACCACCTAATTCAACACACGGCGTAGCAGCTTGCTTACTGCTCTCTGCCACTGTAGCTGGTTTGACAGTAGGGGAAGAGTTGGTGGTGACCTTGGGCTGTCGATCACGACTACCTCGAGGTTCCACCCCCTTGCTTCCCGACTTAGCACCGCTGGTACTGGGTTTGGCTGAACCGGTCGAAGCAGACTTTGACTTTTTTCTGAGCCGGGGCCGGAGTGGGCTTTGATGCCTGTGTGGCCTTCGAAGCAGTCACTTGCGGCTTTGGCTTCTTAGGTTCAGTCGAGTCAGCAGACTTTCCAGCGTTGGTAGAATGGGTCCTCTTGTTCCCACTCGTAGAGGCTGATGGTGCTGGGTCTCGAGGACGACTTGACTCCGGCTTCTTTCGTTGCTCTATCCTGAACTCCGGGTAGGCACCGTAGAAAGCGGGTCTTTTTTTAAGTCTTTCAAGTTCCTTTTTGGTACCTTAGATTCGGGAGTCTTCTTGCTCTTCGAACCTGAAGAGGTGGCACTTGTTGATGTAGCTGGAGGCGACGGCTCGTCACATCAGGTGAGGAGTCTCTTGAGGCTGCAGCAGCCGCGGCCTCCAAGTCGCGCTTCTGCTGCTTCAAGGCCTCTTTCGCCTTCAGGCGAAGCTCCTTCTCTTTCTTCTGGGACTTAGCCAAGGCCTTTTGACTCGAGCTCGTTCTTCTTCTTCTTGGAACGACTCACTCTCCTCACCCCGTCACGCGCTGGTTCTCCAGTCGCATTGTTTGCATATGCCGTTGTTCTATGCGGGCTATGGGGCTCCAACACTATCAATATGGTCACCAAGGGCACCTCCGTTTTACCAGACTACCGGGACTAAAATTAGTTCCAATATGGACATGCCTATCAGGTAGAATCCATCAGCTTAAGCTCGGAACCCATCCACACAGTCTAATTAAACAAAGGGCCCCAAGTTTCTCATATTTCTAGTGCCGAAATGTCTCAAACTAAGAGACAATCGTATGACATCTCATTGTGTAATTTTTATTCACCTTCGGCTTCACATCCACAGACAGATTTACCCAAGAATGGCACCCGTTATTTAATTCCTTATTAAAAACAGGTTGGTAAATCTACTGTGTAGTATTGTGTGATCCATCGATTACTGAGTTGGGTTCAATCTAGGACTTCTCCTGATTTTAACCCCAGCCGGTTGACCACGGCGTCGCTTTGATGGTTTAGTAGCGTCCAACACCTCCACCTCGCTTAGTTTTCGAGCCATGTCATGTCGTTTTCGATGACCCTGCTTAGTTTGTTTTTTAGACTGAACTCCAGGTTGCGATCTTTTGATCTCTATTTTGACCTTTTCTAAAACAGACTTAACCCTTTTCGTGGCCCCACGAGAAGGTGAATCATCATCAAGTTGTGGTTGCAACAACTCGACAGTCTGCGATATGAATTCTCGTTGTGTAATGTTTATTCACCGTTGGCTTCACGTCCGCAGACAGATTTACCCAAGAACGGCACCCATTATTTAATTCCTTATTAAAAACAGGTTGGTAAATCTACTGTGTAGTATTGTGCGATCCATTGATTACTGAGTTGGGTTTAATCTACGACTTTTCCTGAATTGGCGCTCAAGCCTTGCTCGAGTCATAAGTCCGGTCTGGAGTGACTGATCTTCGACTTCAATTGAAATTTTTCGATGTGAAGTTTGTTCAGTCATTTGCACCTTCGAGGGGGGGTCGAGCTCCAGACTTCCCTTTAAAGGCGGTTTAGACGCTTTCGACTTATCTTGACGAGCCGGTCGACCACGTCGCTTTGATGGTTTACTAGCATCCAACACCTCCACCTCGCTCAGTTTTCGAGCCATGTCCTGTCGTTTTCGATGACCCTGCTTAGTTTGTTTTTTAGACTAAACTCCAGGTCGCAATCTTTTGATCTGTATTTCGACCTTTTCAGAAACAGACTTAACCCTTTTCATGGCCCCAAGAGAAGGTGAATCATCATCAAGTTGTGGTTGCAACTACTCGACAGTTTGCAATAGTTTTATGCCCAACCACCGGCGTACTCTATCGACATTACTCTTTTGCAACCGACCGAGAGATGATCGAAGTAGTAGTGTCAACTCAGAGAGGACAGAATCCACTACAAACGGCCCGTCCCAGTTGGGGGCTAGCTTCATAGCTGCCTGGTGGGTGTGGTACCTCACCACCTGTTCCCCAACTGAGTACCTTCTCTGCTTCAGCCCATAGTCATACCCAACCTTCTGGCATTCCGCAGATTTTCCTAAATTCTCTGTTACCATGCTGTAACTTTCTCTCAACCGATCTCGAAGTTGTTCCACGAAAGTAACGGAACAAGGGACCTCGAGTGGGTTCTCGATTGAGCCGAAAATTACATCAGCCAGCATGAGAATTTCTTCCCCGAATACCATCATATTTGGACTGCATCCAGTAGAACTATGTTCAGAGCTGTTATATGCGGACACAGCATATTTAGCTTGTTCGTCCCAGTCGTCCATATGCTTGTCAACCAACATAGTCAGACTCTGAATCAATGTTCTGTTAAACCTCTCTACCTGACCACTCTGTGGCCTGTATAGATTGGTACTCTGTTTTACAATTGTCAAATATTCACACATTTCAGAGAAGAGACAAGACTCAAATTCTCGCCCTTGGTCGGAATGCAGGAGCAACGGGACGCCAAAGGTCAAGACCCATTCGTCCACGAAGGCTTCTGCACAGGTCTCTGCTGTGTGATTTGGTAAGGGAATAGTACGAACATCCTGGATTACTAACATTCAAGTATTCTTGTTTGGTGTGGGTGCAAAACCCGAGATGATATCCATAGCTATCCTCCCGAACCTCACCCCAAACAACTCTTAGTGCAAAGGAGATTTACCCATGCCCTCACCGGGCTTCACCAAGCAACAGGTGGGTCAATGTTGACCCCAAAGACCTATGTCCTTCCCCATTCCCGGCCAGTAATATCTCCACTTTACCTTTTCGAGAGTTCGTTTTCGACCAAAATGTGTGATGTCTATGGCAAAAGGAGAGTACCTCACCCCTCAGTTGGCGTGGTGCTACTACTTGGATCGTGCGTCTTGCACGACCCGCCTTGACCTTCCAGTGACACAGCAAGCCTTCACGGAAAGTTAAGAGGGGCCATTGCCCTATTAATTTCCGTACCTCGGCGCTCTCGATTGATACCTCAGGCCTAGTTAGTTTAGCCCCCTTAACTAGCCATTCAGCAACTCACCTGATGTCAGCGTCGGCTTTCTGAGCATCAATGAGTTCATCGAGAGACCAAAATGCAACACCCACCCTACTGTCTACTAGACTACCTACAGCCGCCAAAACAGCGTTGTGACTGCCACAGTCCGTGCAATCTGACCTTTGGCACAGTCGCACAGGGATACGACTGAGGCCATCGGCACCACTTCGATGTTCGATCTTTGAGTTTTTGAGACCGAACTCAGAGAGATGCCCCAGCCACCTACCCATAATTCCTTCAGCTTCTTTGAAATTCAGGAGCCATTTCAAAGAGGAATGATCGGTGTGGATAGTGAAGTTACCATAGAGGTAGTGCCTAAACTTCCTGGTGTACACAACGACTGCCAACAGTTCTCTTTTGGCTGTGCAGCAGTTTCGTTGTGTTTTAGAGTGTTACTAGCAAAGGAGATTGGAACCTCAATCCCGTCCTGTATCTGGGACAGAACAGCTACAATCGCCATGTTGCTAGCATCAGTGTCTAAGATAAAACGACCATCAGGTGTGGGGAATTGAAGTACAGGAGTCTCCTTGAAACTTTGTTTTAACTCCACAAAAGCATGTTCAGCCTTTTCTGTCAATGCGAATGCCTTATAACGACCTCTACTATCTTTAGGTTTCTGGACCACCAAGTCCTGCAAGGGACCCACTAGTTCAGCAAACCCTGGGATGAACTCCCTGTAGTAGGAACAAAAACCAATGAAGGATCGAATTTCCTTCACTGTGGTGGGCCTAGCCCAAGTCATTACGTCGCTAATTTAGCTACGTTAGCTTCTATACCCTGTCAGACATGATTTGGCCTAGGTACTCGACTGAATTCCTAAAAAGCTGACACTTTTTAGGTTTCAACTTCAGTCCCCATGCACGAATCCTGTTGAAAACTTCTGCCAGATTTGCCATTGCTTCATCCGTCATTTTGCCGAAGAGGATGATATGATCAAGGTAAACTAGGCAAGTCTTCCCTAATAAACCTCTCAACATCTCCTCCATTATTTGCTCGAATGTGGCGGGAGCGTTGCACAAACCAAACACCATTCGATCGAATTCATAGAGCCCCCTCTGGAAGAAAAGCGGTTTTCTCGACATCGTCGGGGTTCATCCCGATCTGCCAATACCCAGATTGGAGATCGAGACAACTAAACCACTTGTTTCCTCCCAAGGCATCTAAGCATTCGTCGATGCGTGAGAGAGCTTCAGAGGTAGAACCAATCGACCATAAGTCCGCATTTCGGCTCCAGAGGCAGTGCACGCCATTATTCCCTCGTAGAGATTATCTGACGGCAACACTAACGCTCTCGCAAGTTCCCGAGAGAAAATGGTGTGGCTGGCACCAGTATCTATTAGAAAGTCTAAAGAATGCCCTTGAAACTCGGCGGACAGGTACCATCGTTTCCCTGACAAGGGGGCAGTTCCTGCTAGCATTCTCAATCCCACATCAGTACTCAGATCGCTCTCCTTCTCCCTTACGAAAGAGAGACAGGGATCATCCGAGGGAAGCTCTGTTGCGCAGACTCTTGCCAGCTGCTGCACAAGGGCTTCTCTCCTGGCGTCGACTTTCACTTTCGATTCAGTCGAACCCTCGACCTTGGAGTTCGGGCTGCCAGCGCCCTGTTCTTTGGTCATTGAGGTTTTTTCTACACCGACATCTTTGGAACCCGACCGGTGATCAACCGGTGCCACAGTGGTAGAGGGCTTGGACGGCCTTACCGGGACCTTACCTAGTTCCTTCGTATCTACTGTCGTTTGATCAGGACTGCTAGAGGTGCTGATACCTTGGCTTTTCGATGGTCGGGCAGCTCGATTGCCACGTCGAGCTGCCCGCCTCAGTTTTCCGTCACATCAGGTGGTAGACCTTCAACAGGCTCGGGGCATGTTCGTGCAAAATGCCCTTGCCTCTTACAATTCCAACACTAGGTGTCGGACAGAGGGGTACTCGGCTTCTCCGAGTTAGTAGCAGGAACATTCCCTTCCTCAATTACCTTGAGTAAATTTTGCAATTGACTCAACAAGAAGGTTTGTTCCTGTGCCTTGGGTTTGGAGGCCTTATTGGACACTTTTGATTTGCTGGTTGCTTTCTGGCTCCTCTTTCGAGTATGAGGACACATCTCCCTGTTCCCCGTCGACCAAACCGTTGTCAGCCAGTGCCAACATTGCGTTTGTCGAGGTAGGAGTCACCAACTTTGACAGTAGTTGTCGTTTCCTCAACAACTCATCCTCAAGGGACATGTATGTGCGCCATTCTCGTAACACATCTTGTTGCAAATCAGTGTCATATAATCCTCCTATAAACAACTGGTTGACTTTGGTTATTAGCCATTCAACCAAGAAGTCCACACCTGGGTAGGCAAGTCGTCTTAAAGCAAGTCGTCTTAAAGCAAAGCCATATGCTCTAATGCTTTCGTTCTTGCCCTGGTTTCTCTTTTCCATAGTGACAATGGGATCAAGGTCATGGCTTCAGTTACCATGTCTACCAGCCCTTCGAGGGTCCCGTCACCATGCGCCTCCCATAACCACACAGTATCAGCTGCGGGGCCATTCTGGAGTAGCATAAGGAGTTGAGCCAATGTCTTGAGGTCCATACATTCACTCGGCGGACATGATTGAATCCATGGTACCAACGGAGCCAATCATCCTTCCAGGTAAATGCAGAACACTCGACTGACCTAGTTCGAGCCGGTTCGTGCCCGATAGAGGTATTCTCAAACATTCTACTTCTGACCTGATCCAGAGCGAATGTTCTACCTCTCCAAGGTATCTGATGGTCCATCCCCATGTTTCTCATAGTGGTGTCTGCATGACTATGATTCATCCCCCAGGTATTACCAGACTCAGCCTCACTCATATGTGACACCTCGAACCTGATATCCCTATACTTAGGAGGATTAACATGTTGTTGTGTAGTGATGGGAGTCAAAAACTGTCCGATCAAATCACTTAGACCATCAGCGCGCGGAATCGAATGAATGGGATGGGTTAGACGTGATCTCGATTCTACTCTCGAGATAACATCGATAGTCCCCACCATTCGATCGATTTCCGACTGTTGTTTCAAACGTTCCGCCTGCCTCAATTCCAGTCGGCTACGTTCTGGTTTCGAGAGATCTCATTGCTCGCTTAAGGCAAAGAGTTGCTTAACCTCCATCATGGCACGGTTAAGCCACTCCTTGTAGTCAGGATTCTTGACTAGATCCCCCGAAGTAGCAACCCTAGCAGTGCTACATTCACTACTTTGCTGCTTCTCCCGAGGTCTAGCGGCATGCACTCTCATGTCTGTTTGCTCCTGCAGACGTTCTTCAAGTGCGAGTTCATCACAAACTTCTTGATTGACCCTGGCTTAATCAGCCTCTCTACGACAAGCCATCTCTCATCGGAGTTTGTCGTTTTCTCCATGCATGGCCCCCAAAGTACTCGAATCTTTCTGATCCTTCAGAGATTGAGCTACTAAGGTTTCAGATTGTATGGTTTTAAGCTCGGCTTCATGCCTTGCTTTTCATTCCATCAAAATCTGATATTCAGCCAACTTATCCGCGTGCACGATGCGCTCCTCACAGCGACGACGCATTTCTGCCTCATCCCTGGCTTGAGCATCTTCGTCAGCTTGCATCTGACAGAGTAATGATTCACGTTTCTGACGTAGCTGTTCGACCTGCTTTTCATTTTTTTTTTTAACACATTTAAACTTTATTTGGTCTTCATCATGTTAACATAGGCGCGGTGTATACATATTCACGTGATCAGATTATAATACCATTGATATAAAATGGCCTATGCACATACGGTAATACATTATCTAATTACCCATTTATAAGGTAATTTTCGTAATAATAACATGACCAAACAGTTAATGACCAGATCGTCATTTGGAAAATGTTGTTATGATCTGGCCATATAAACTCCTACCACTCCTCATAGAATTATGACTGTATAATAACAATTTTTGAACAATTTGGGACACTTTGATCTACTTTAACTACAATAATAATAATAATTATTTCACTCCCCTAAACATTTTACAATAGAATTTTACAGCATGCATTGGTACGATCAGATTTGAATTATACATTGATAGAGTCAGTTAAGACTTTCTTAGATATAGCCTTAAATTTATCCATTTCTCTCAAATTTCTAATATCAGTTTCTAGATTGTTCCCGGTTTGGGCACATAGACATTCACGTGACTTAATATATGCTGTACAATTGATTTTTTCATAGTTTAATACAGGTGCACTGGAAAATCTGGTATTTCTTACAGTGGGTTTAATATATTCTTCCATTGTAGATCTTTTAAAGGCTAGCATTTTAATATGATAAAGTCTTCTAGCTTCTAACATGGGAGTACCAGTTTCTCTATGGACAAAATAGGTTGGTGTCAATAAATGAACGTCTAAGCAAGTTTTTAGACATTTGTTTTGCAGTCGCTGTAGTTCTAGTAATAGTTCAGCTTTGGCTCCATTGTAAAGTATATCACAATAATCAATAATAGGTATAATATGCATTTTATACATTTTTATTCTAGCATTGGTTGACAGATATTTTCTAGATTTATATAAAATTAATGATTTAAAGCGAGCAATTTTTATAACATTTCTCACATACATGTTAAAGTTCAATTCTTGGTCCAAGGTAATATTTATATGATGAGACGTTCATTAGAGTTTTTTCCATTCAGGACAATTTTTGGCTTCTGTATTCTTTTCAACTTAATTGAAGAAGCAAAGGTCATTATTTTAGTTTTAGATTCATTCATTCTTAGTTTGTTAGCTGAGGACCAAAGCGAGAAAGTGTTCAGTGCAGTTGTAAGTTCATTTGATAATAAATCAATGTTTTTTTCTGATATGTATAGGACAGAGTCATCCGCATATAGCAAAGTTTTGTGAACATCATTTTCAGAGATACAGTCATTGATATATAATAGAACAAAGGACCTAAATTTGATCCCTGAGCTACTCCACATGACAAATTGACCTTTTCTGTTTCTAATTCCGTATTGTTCGAGTTTATGTAATAATATTAAGTGATTTACTGAATCAAAAGCCTTTTTTATATCTTTTCACAGCAAAGTATGCACTCTATTCAAGGCAAAGTGTGCACTCTATGCATGACAAAGTGTGCATTCTCCTCATGGCAAAGTATGCATTCTCTTCATAGCAAAGTGTGCATTCTTTTCACAGCAAAGTATGCACTCTATTCTTGGCAAAGTGTGCACTCTATTCATGGCAAAGTGTGCACTCTATTCATGGCAAAGTGTGCACTCTATTCATGTCAAAGTGTGCACTCTATTCATGGCAAAGTGTGCACTCTATTCACAGGAAAATGTGCATTCTGTTCACGGCAAACAATCTGTGTAAATGATAGCCTAGTGATGTTGCTTAGTGACGTGATGTTGCTTAGTGACGTGACATTGCTTAGTGACGTGACATTGCTTAGTGATGTGACGTTGCTTAGTGACGTGACATGACGGTGCTTAGTGACGTGACCTTTGACCCCACTCCTCTTTCAACTTTCCAAGCAGGTACTCTCGGAGGTTTATCAAATATCTCTAGAACTAGACAACAGGTTGTGAAGTGTGACCTATCAAATTGCAGATATTGACGTATACTATGCAAATGTACACAGTCAAATTTTCCTAACTGGTTCATAGCCTAAATATTTTGCTTCATCTGGTACCCCAAGGGTACTCAAGGCTGAAGCAGTCAATAATTTTGATTTTATAACCAGCGAACCAAAAATGCCTTTTTTAATATAGTGTAATAAAGGCAGCCATTGTCACATTACCCTCATTTCTATTTTTTAATACATCATCAACCAGTACTGAAATAGAGTCTAGTGTAGATTTACATTTTTGATAGCCACCTTGATTTTTCGATAAAACATTGAATCTGTCTAAGTGATAGCTTAGTTTATTGTGAATGAGTCTCTCTAATACTTTGCCTGGAACAGGTAGAACACTAATCAGCCTGAGATTAGATACTTTGGACGGATCGCCACCTTTTGGTAGAGGAGTCACAGTAGCTATCTTCCAGCTATCTGGGATTAGTAATAATTTTAATAATTTTTTGAGGAAACTTCAACATTGTCTTCTTAAATATATCCGTAGATAAATAATCGATAGCAGATGACTTAGATGTGTCAATATTATAAAGACATTTTATAATTTCTTCGTCAGTGAAGTTCATATCTGGCATATCTACCTCGCAGCGAGTACCTTTAAAATTAAATATAGTTTGGTGTTGTTCAGCAAGTCTAGGTCCTATTTCTGCGAAGAGATTGCCTGGCCATTTTCACCTGTTAACATAATAGATTTGTTGGTGCCTTTTTTCGAGGGAAAAATTTCTTTCATAATACTCCTGAATTTTTTTGTATCATTTTTGAAGATCCCAGAAAGATTAGAATAATAAGTCTCTTTAGTGTGTTCAATTTCTTTGTTTACTACATTTCTGCACTCTCTGGCCCTATGCCAAGAGATAATATCCATACACTGCCTTGCTAATTGTAATAACATATTCTTGTCATTATTCCTTTCAAGGAGTTCATTAGACATCCATGAACTAGGCTTGTCGACAACTTTAAAACTTTTAACTGGACATTGCAAATCTAGCATTCTTTTTATCATATTTTCTAGTATATCCCAGCATATATTTGGATCATTAGACTGATTGAAAAGATCCCAATTACAATTTTCCAAGTCTGTATAGAATTTTTCTATATCAAGCTTATTGTATGATCTGCCCAGGAAAGTTCTATAATTCTTTTTTACATGTATTTGAAACTTCTGTACATGTACCGGTAAATGGTCAGATAAATGTATATTTAGTAGACAAGTAGAGGTAATATTATCACAGTTAGAAAAAATCAAATCTATACACGTATTTGTGATCAAAGGTTTCAATGAGAAGCTGTTTATCAGGTGTATTTGTTAATACATTTACATTGAAGTATCCAAGAATGAAAATATCATATCCATCTAAGTTTTCAATTTGTAGAAGTAAGGCTCGTATGGTGTTACAAAATTCCATAAGATTACCTAATGGTGGTCTATATATATATTACAGACAATACATTTCTTATTAGTTCCCTTGGCTGATAATAACCATTGGATTTTGATATTTTCATTAGTTCTATTTAAGTTTTTGAACTTGTCAATTGAACACGATAAACCCTCATCTACATATGCACATAGTCCACCTCCTCTATAGATACTGATTCTGTCCTGGCGAAAAAGGTTATATCTTGGAAAACTATACAAATTACTTCAATCCATCTGGTTCAACCATGTCTCAGACAATAATATGATATCTATGAAGCTATCATTTAATTCTTCTTTAATTTTTTGTAAACTTATTTCTCACACTCCTAGCATTCATATGCACAACCGAGAAACCTTTCTTAAATTTATCTTTCAAAGACATGTCAAATTTGGAGAATCGTTAATAAGTGCGACTCTACATGTACACAATCTCAACATATATGTATATTCAAACTTCCTACCAATACATTTTTGTATGAAATAGGCAATCCCATGCCATACAAAATAAAAAGTTTCATACCTCCCTCCAACCACGGGCTTACAGCTCTTATGGCTACCCATGTTTACAATTGTTGAGTTTTTTGCAGTTAAGTTTGAGGCTATATAACATTTCATCTATGGAACTAGTATACTCAAATATAAAGAAAATTAATATTAATATATGATACAGTACTGTCAGTCTGAAATTTTATTCCTCGTCTTGGTTTTGTCCATTTTCCTCTGATTCTTTGGTCAGCTGCAGCATTCCATTCCATCGCCGGCCGAATTTTCCTAGCTTCATACATGACTTCAACGGGATCTTCTAGTTTCATCAGGGATAGGACTAGGTCCTTGTGGCCACATGCTTGGGCTTTGGCTACTTGGTATGCCTGCTCTGAGCTGTTGTATTCGGTTCCTCTATAGGACATCTGGCAGTGGTAGAGGTTAGATAGCTTATGGTATGGGATTTAAACATGAGCCCATCTGGAGTTTCAGCCTCATTTGCTCTCTGCATATTTAAATCCTGATAGGGTAGTTGGTGGAGTTGATTATGTTCAAACGGCTTCTTGTCTTTTATGATCTTGCACTGTCTCAACTGTGTATTGTATCCCAACCTTTTCGTCAAGTAGTGCATAGCACGTAGGTCATTAAATTCGCGCTGTTCTACTTCTCTTAGCTCGTCCCCTATTGATACATGTTGGTACTTGCCTTTCAGGTTCTTCAGGAGTTTCATTAATTTGGCCTTTGTATAGACGTTATTGAACACTAGTTTGATCGGTTGAAAGGTCTTCTTGTTATTCACATGGGCGCCGCAATCTTGGTTTCTTGTTTTTGATGTTCCTTTGCGACTGCAACTTTGTATACTTTCTGTGCCGAAATCTGCGCGCACGTCCCTGAGAAGTTGATTGACCTTTTCCAATAAATTTTCATTATCAGATTCTTCTAGTCCTTTGATTATGACTATTTTCCTTTTAATGTCCTTGTCAATTTTTTCGAACCTCTGTGTGTGTTTAAGCAAAAGGTCAGTTTGTGCTTGAATATTCTGCATGTGAGGTGTCATGGCTTCCCCAGTTTCCTTGACAGTGGTAGATACCATATCTAGGATTCCTTCTGTGGAGTTGAGTCTGGTCTTTATACCATCTAGAGTAGAATTTATGGTGGTGGTGGTGTCATTCAGGGTATTTATAGAGTCCATAAACCCATCGATACTGTGCTTCATATCAAGCTGTAATTCCTCCACCGTCTTGACTCGTTTGTCAATCGAGTTGACAGCAGCAATAACGTCTTTTAGTGTGGCTTCTAGCGGCAGCATTTCTTTCGCTTTCGTCCTAGTCTGATATCCTTCTCTAGCATTTGACATTGTGTAGAATATGCACCTAGTACCTTAATATAGTAGTATGTCAAGTCTGAATAGGTTCCAATATGTATATCCCAATAAAATTGACAAATTCTGCAGCCCCTGTTTTCAACCGCTCAACCCTGTGCCGCCATTGTTCATATACTATTCATAAGCATTTAGGTGACCAGCTACTTCTTCAGAATGCTCTGCTGATTTTTGACTCAGTTCATGCTTCAACTCTTGCAGTCGTTCCTCCAACATAGTCTTCTCTACTTCCTGTATTTTCAACTTATGTCTGAGGGATGTCTGTTTGTGTTGGGCATCCCGAAAATCGTTTTGAGCTTTCTCGACGCATTCTCGGCGGCTTGTTGCAAGGCGTTCGATCTTTGCTTTTAGCGATTGACACTCTGCGGCTGTCAATCGACTACGCTCGATCTCAGACTTTGTAGCAAGCAAAGACTCTTTCTTGCTCGAGAGTTGTTTGACCTTCCCTTGAAGGTCTTCAAATTTTTTATAAGCGATTTGAGTTTTGTTTGAAGTCTCCAATGCTTGCTGCCTAAGCTGCTCCAATCTCAGCTCTATTTCTACACTCTTCTCCTGAACTTTCGTTGTGTTACTCATGAGAGTATCCAACTGGTAGCTACCTTGTCATAGTTGGCGTTCTTGCTCACGCAACAACTCTTCCGTGAGTCCCTTGCCGCTGTCTATACTTCCTGGTATAGAAACGGGAGAAGGACCCTCGAAAGACCAACTACCAAGGCCTATTGGAGTTCCCACAGGCGATGCTGTCCTTGCCACATAGGACAAACTCTGAGTCCTAAGGAAATTCTCAGCAGCTGGAGAGAGTTGAGTCGATACTCGCCAATTGAGTAGTCGACTTCTTTGATACAGGCCCAACGGGTCACTCGATCGACCTGTGATCAGTGAGTGCTCAAACTACCACTAATTAGTGGATCGTTCATATCCACTAACAGACCTGTAGCCGCTTGATGTTGGTGATCGGGGTCATCACCTTCATCCCTGTGGCCCTGCATGTTGAACTTAAGCTCGCAGTACCTATGGGGACTGGTCACGGCACCATTGTAGTGTTCTACCCCTCGATGATAATCGAATCTTTGGATAAACAACGAAGAACAACTATTCAGGTTCCAGTTAAAACTTGATTGTCAATAACGCAGAGGCATCAGCCATTCTCGCTGACAGTTTACAGGTAGTAGTGTTTGACCTACTAAGCTCTTTCGACACTAGACGACTAGCACAGCCTTCTAGGGTCTATGTTCAACAAGCAACATACACCTTTTCTGTGCAAGAGCACAGTGAAGTATTATAACATGGTAGTCAGGCAGCTGCCAACCATCACTCACGATGGTCCGTCACGACTGGTCTGACCCTGAGGAAGGCTGTACAACGGCCTTATATACACCAGAGTCGAGGGCCACGTGACCATGTGGTGATGTGGCGCTGGACTCCAGCAACCCCAGGTGTCGGGTAAGAGAGGTGCTCTCGACGTCGCCCACGAGGACCACAAAGGTACCTCGAGGATGATTCGCGACCACCACAACAGCTTTATATTCTTTCATATTATAACCACTAGTCTATATGATATTCCTCATATAAAAAATTGATCATACACATATCCCTTGTATGACAGAAGCACACCTTAAAACTTCATTGAAAGGCCTCACTACTTTCTCGGCACCCTTAGTGCCGAGACAGTGGTAATAACATCCAGAAAGAAGTAAAACATTCCCTCGTGTAGCAGTCTCTGGCACCCAACTGTATCAATAGTACAGTCTGGGAGTACTCATTCCAGCCATTTTGACAACTTGGGGGCAGTGCAATTGTGCATTGGGTATGAAGCAGCAGATGCTGTGTTCTGCCACTTTTTAACAACCTGGGGTGCTCTCTTCTGTAGCCTTTAAGTTTCTTCTAGCAGGCTATAAATTATTTTGATATAGACTTTGACATTTTGAGGAGGGAGGAGGGAGGTAAAACAAGTAACATATTCTATGTAGTTCATTGGTATACTGGGACAATGGACATGAATTTTTCAAGGTTTTCACATATCACAACACACAAAATCAATATATGAAAGTGCATTTTCAGCTTTTTTGTCATCATTTTACAGTGTATATGGGAAACATGGGATCATGACAAGAAACCAAGATTCATGGAACTTCAAACACAAAAACTTCAAATTAATATGATTAGGTAATAAGGCAAGAAATGCAGCAAATGGTTCAGATCCAGATCCAGGATTTGAAAAAGGAGGGAGCGCACCCCAAAAGGATGGTGGGTGCACCCCCTGTTTTTGAGCAAAGCCTGGGGTCCAAAATATGCAGTTAAACTCTTAAATACTGGCAAAAAGGAGGGGGTGTGCGCCACCCCCCCTCTATATCCGCCACTGTAACCTATTCATTTTACATGTTCTATGGTGTATACTGTAATACCTCACACATAAGCTTTAGTCAGCATATGAGACTTGAATATTCCTTGATTTGCCTCAGAGATGCGTAAGTGTATAGCTGTGACTTACCATACCACAGGTTACCTTATTCATGAGGATGGACCTCTTGTGTACTTTAGAGGACTGGGGAAGTTGGATGTGTGTTTTATAGGTGAGAATAATCTACATAAAATTACTACTAAACTGGTCTAAATTATGTGCATGGCACACCTTGTATTATTTCCTGATCCTGGGGGTGCGCCTACAAGGTATTATAGTATATGCAGGTTTTTACTATTTTTAAATTGTCTATTTCTTTATGTTATACAAGCATCCCACAATTCACATAAAAGTATGTGTACATGATATAATGGGTAATGAACATTGCCCGATTCGCAAAGAATATGTGTACTGAGCTTCAAAATCCCCCATTTACAGCTACTAAGATATACATATTTCCAAACTACCAACCAGCCTTTACTTGTGGCAATGGCCAACATTAAAATAGATTGAGACAATGATGATTCATCCCTTTATTGCAGGTACATACATCAATAAAACTGTTATATTTTGCCATTGGCATTGAGTATTAATTGAAATCATTCTTAGAGATAAAATCTAGGGGGCTGTCAAATCCATGAAGTACAATTACACTTGATCCTTGGAGACAAGAATCAAGGGGCAGTACATTCTTCAAATTCTAATTACATTTGATCCTTGGAGACAAGAATCAAGGGGCAGTACATTCTTCAAATTCTAATTACACCTGATCATTGGAGACAAGAATCAAGGGGCAGTACATTCTTCAAATTCTAATTAAACTCGATCCTTGGAGACAAGAATCAAGGGGCAGTACATTCTTCAAATTCCAATTACACCTGATCATTGGAGACAAGAATCAAGGGGTGGTACATTCTTCATATTCCAATTACACTTGATCCTTGGAGACAAGAATCAAGGGGCAGTACATTCTTCATATTCCAATTACACTCGATCCTTGGAGACAAGAATCAGGGGACAGTACATTCTTCATATTCCAATTACACTCGATCCTTGGAGATAAGAATCAAGGGGCAGTACATTCTTCATATTCCAATTACACTCGATCCTTGGAGACAAGAATCAAGGGGCAGTACATTCTTCAAATTCCAATTACACTCGATCCTTGGAGACAATAATCAAGGGCCAGTACATTCTTGATATTCCAACTACACTCAATCCTTGGAGACAAGAATCAAGGGGCAGTACATTCTTCAAATTCCAATTACACTCGATCCTTGGAGACAAGAATCAAGGACCAGTACATTCTTGATATTCCAACTACACTCAATCCTCAGTGACAAGAACCAAGGGGCTATAGGGTAGAGTGACCTTGAGTCGACCATGTACCTTGAGTCGGCCATTTTCCTTGTTCTTGATTCCAAATTATAGTAATAAATGGTAATTCTAATGTGTTTCAACCTATTTACCTTGGTAGGAGAGGGGTAGATGTAAATGCTGCTACTTAAACATTTTTGGGAATCCAGTCCCATCCCTCTCAACTGAATGTCTATAATATGGGTCCAGGGGCAATATTCTCATACTGGGAGGTGGATCTCTGACAACCTGCCAACCACCTTGGAGGAGGAAATCAGCAGTAAATGATGAAAATCTAAATTGATGATCTGTTGGTCAAGTAAGACAGTTAACTTCCAGTAAAAACGAGTATTACATTCATGCACTGTCAAGTATCAGTTACCTATGAATAGGCCCTTCCTTTGTATTTGATACAAAAGTAGACACCCTGCTATGAGTATTTGGTTCACAGTGTGGTGTGGCCAACTCAAGGTACTTGTGGTTGACTCATGGTACTGATGATGAAAAGACACATTCACCAGGTAGTGAAGGCCTATAGCCAAACAATAAGTTATAGCTTTCACAGGGGTCCAGGTGGACGACTCATGGTCACTCTACCCTACATTGATGGAAGTTGATAATGACGATATTGTCACATCTTGAAACTGACACTACTGTTTGTATTCTTGCATTGACTTCCCACTGCATTATATCAGCTCTGAACAATCAAACTGAAATATAGAATAGAAACTGTGTTTTCATATCAAGATATTAATACACAATTTATACTGAAAAGGTGCCACCGTTCACAATACGTGACATGCACTCTGCCCTAGTTCAAAACAAATTACACTTCAAACACATTCTTTTGTAACCAATGCTCCAGGTAATTTACATTTATTTTAAATTTTTATCATGTTTAGGCTTTATCTGTAATCTAAAGCTATTTCATTGTGATAGTTACCTGTCACTTGTAGCTATTCTCCACATCTTCATAGATAATGTGTGGCAAATGATGATGGCACTGAGATTATTTGGGGCTTAAATTCAGATTAGTAGGCAAGGATTCTGAAAGATATCTACCCATAGGTTTGAAAAGTGCTAAAATATCAATTTAAAAAATCTGATATTTTTGACACTATACCACTTGAGAAGCCTATATCTAGGCTTCTAAATGTGCGACTTCAGTACCACTTTGTTAGGATGGGTCACATATAAGAAATTTAACTGACTCGTTCTCCGCAACTACTGAACAGATTCCTATGAGAATTTTAATCTGGACTCCTTGTGAGCAAAGCAAAAGTCGGTGCTAGTTACAAAATGATTTGAATTTTTTGTAGAAAGGACCCCCTTCAAGCCTAGGCCTATGGGCATTGTCAAAAATGAAATTGACTGGTTCTCCGCAACTACTGAACAGATTCCTATGAAAATTTAAATCTGGACTCCTTGTGAGCAAAGCAAAAGTCGCTGTTAGTTACAGAATGATTTGACTTTTTTGTAAAAACGACCCTCTTCAAGCCTTAGCCTATGGGCATTGTCGAAAATGAAATTGACTCGTTCTCCGCAACTACTGAACGGATTCCTGTGAGAATCTAAATCTGGACTCCTTGTGAGCAGAGCAAAAGTCGCTGCTAGTTACAGAAAGATTTGAATTTTTTGTAGAAATGACCACCTTCAAGCCTCCGTCTATGGGCATTGTCGGAAATTAAATTGACTTGTTCTCCGCAACTACTGAACGGATTCCTATGAAAATTTAAATCTGGACTCCTTGTGAGCAAAGCAAAAGTCACTGCTAGTTACAAAATCAATGATTTGAATTTTTTGTAGAAATGACCCCCTTCAAGCCTATCACCTTACCTTCACACTCAAGTCAAATCCACCGCCGTGTTCAGCCCACAAGCTGTCAGACAAAATCAATCTCTGAGGTGTAGGCCTTACATAGGCTTTTGAAAGAGGTTGGGGTTTCTCCTGGATCCTGAAGATCCGCTGGTCGCTGGTGGTTGCTGGCCAACCCCTAGTGACCAGTCCAAGATACGAGTCGGGCCAGACGCTCTCACATGCCTGCTGCCATGAGAGTCGACTAGCCCGCGCGAGGCTGCTCGTGTAGGGGACCTTTTTATCTTTATCACCAGGTGGCAGCACCAAGCAGTACCTCCCACTTACCTTGCCAGAAATAAGCATTGTTTGTCATGTTAGTGCACTTCATTTTTCACACTCGCTAACAACCTGCGCCTGGTCCCATATATCTCTACTAACCTAGTTTACAGCAATTTGTCTGGGTTTGTATAGTGTATGGTAAAAACCAAGCCAGTTTAAAGTTAATAGCCCTTGACATAACACTTAATTGATACACTATACTACTAAGGCATTGATGACCATCTTCTACCGGGCAATCAATGTGCAGTGCAATCTGAACAATCATATACATCAACACACTTAACTCTCAGTGTGCTTCCTCAGAAGAAGCATCTTGGTTTTTGTCAGCAAATGTCTGATTATAGAAGACAGCGGACAGCCATTGTAGACCTCTGTCTAATTGTATATGTGCCTATAGCTGATGTTGCACAGCTAATGGACAGCCAAAGTCTTCTACAGTAGCACTGATTATGTCCCATGTGTACCCAGACAAATAGTTAGTGGAATGGACATGGTGGCATTTCTCAATGCATATTCCCAAGCACTCTGTATGGCCTGTTTAGTTGAATTGATAGAGTTGTTTTAAGTTGTATTGGCTGTGTCTATATATTCTGATCATGTTGGGAAATACCCTCCAGACCTTGTTATGGACACAAAGGGCTTCAATGCACTTTGTCATTGTGTAGCTATAGGCAGTCACTCAGAAGAACTGTAGACATGTACAGTTGTGTAGCACCAAATCTGTTTTATGGTTTTGGCACAAGCTCTAAAAGTAGTCATGCAGTAGTCACGCGGCTGTTGATGAGTCAGTGAAAAACACCGCTTTAGTTCATAGAGCTGGTTACTTTGTTTGATATATAATGCTGTACAGTTACCTCCCCAGAATCATGCTAGTGACTGATTAATCATTTAAGGACCATTGATATATTAGTGCAGGATTCCCTATGGTTATCTAGGAGGGTCATTGGTATAGCGTGATGACCAATGGAAATGGTGCACCACTTATCATGGATAATGGCATGGAATTACCAGTTTTTTCCCCTGGAGATATTCTCTATCTGTGAAAATGGTGACCTGAAGAGCTCCTTAGGAAACCTCTTCATCTTCATCAACAGGAATGGCAGTAACCTTAAATGTCATTTCTGGTTCATTTCCTCCCACGAAAGAGTGCGCTTTGTCACAATGACAGTTTCTGCATTTCATATAAACCTATAACCTACAGTCTCATTTCCCATATATGTCTCCATTAAATTATAAGTAGGGTCTTCCATATTACAGCAAACAAGATATTTAAGGATTTCAGAATAAAATGTCTTTAGAAATTATGATATGTACGATAGTAACACAGTTCCCCTTTTTCTTTTCCTTTAGTTGTTGTGGTAGTTTTTTTAATGTCACAATTGAATGAAAACTATGGAAATTTTACAAAGACAATCGTAGACAATCGCTTTTGATCTACAAATAATACTCTTGAGAATTACCCTTTGTTTCTGATTCTAAATCACTTCTCACAAGAAAGCATGAATCAATTTCTCTCAGGCATGCCAAAGAAGGATCCTTCCACTCATTTTAGTGAAGTAGGTGGAAAATAGTCTCATGGAGATTCACTTTGTGCCACCAATATGGAAAGGTTAGTTTTATCACATAAACAACTAGCTTAAAGTTTAAAGTGGAATAATCCATAATGTTACAATGCATTGAGTATCTGGTGAACTAGATCTATATCAATGTTATAGTGTTATACAAACTGCACTAGCCGCCAATACCCCAGTATATATTCTGCCATAGATCAAACTGACATCTGACAACCTTGACCAGACAACATGAACCTGCAATTAGACTGGCGAGTACACTACCTCTGTAGAGTGGATATCACATACATAATGTATGTTTAGTAATTTGTCTCACATTCTAATTCTATTAGTCTGACCCATGAAACTCCTACATGTGAAAAACCATAATTGGGTGCTCCTGGAAACGTCTCTGTACAATGTATAAGGTGGATCTAACAAGGCGAATATATATATATATATATATATATATATATATATATATATATATATATATATATATATATCTTTATATATATATATATATATATATATATATATATATATATATATGGGCTGATTCAAGAAACAATGTTTTTGGGTCTTTTTACCTTCAGGGAGCTGCAATAAACAAGTTAAAGCTCCCTTCTTCTTTATTCTAGTCATATTAGATAGAAAACATCTGGAGCTTCAAAAAAAATGACAAATTTGCTTATGTCGGCCTATAATCCTTGGAGATATTGGGCGTCAAAGGTGAAAAAATGCCAAAATTTGGCATTTTTGGGTAATTTTCTCAAATTTCCATGTAATTTACTGCTTATCTAAGCAGTCCTAGAACATCATAAACTATTTTTTTCCTTAGTGGGGGATCCTATCTAACATTTCAAAGTCATTTGGAGTTCATACAACACATAATTTTTTCAAGGTACCTCTTCCTATGAAAAAGGACAGATTTTCTACTCACCAAGGCTATCATATATATAGAATAGCTTGCCTGCTAATATATCAGCTTTAATCTATTTAATACCCACCATCAAAGGGGTTCCTATAGGGGTCTATTTGGCAGAAAAAGGTTTGGCTCTACCTATAAACCCTACATCACCACCGCCTTGGAACCAATTTTCAACTCTGGAGGTGTGACCTACGCTGAATTAGCCCAATTCAGCGTAGGTCACAAAAAGTGACTGTTTATGTAGAATGCTCACCAGTCAAAGGAATCATCTTTTATGGTGTTGAACTGTTTTGTATTGATTAGTAGACATGTTTGGCTGGATAATAATGACAAAATGAGTCATGTTGATTTATTTTTCTGTAAGGGCTGGCCTGCGGTGAGTCGGAAGTGTGTCTAAAAAAGGCCAAAGATCATTTTCAGCAAGGGCCTTCCTGAGCTAATTAAATAACTTATATGTGGCAGAGGGTAACTGTATTGTGTAGTAGACACACTGTAGGGAAGGTATAGTGATTCTTAAGAGTATATGATGATTTTTGATGAACTGAGGGTAAAGTTAAAATTGTGGATCGATTTTCACCAAAATTTACACCTCGCACTATATAATAGAAGACCCACAATTCCAAAAGTTTTGATCCTTGGTTTTTTATTTTTGGTACACATAAAAGACTCAATTGTAGTATTATTGAGACAAAATTTGGTGGTAATCCAAGCATTACTCAGTGTAGTTTTGATGTTATATCTAAAAACGTGACCAACGCTGAACGAGTTTCGAAGGGTTTTACACCGCGGGCTATAAAAACTGACCCGTTTGGAGTTGGTGACTTGAATAAACCTTTTTGAATAGACAAGATATAGGGCTTCAAATAAAATTAAGTGTTATTAAGTACTACTGAGTTTCTTAATTCACCAGTTCTGAGCCCAATATGCATTAAAAAGTGAAATAGCCCATATATACTTATTCCCTCTTACAGAGTATGAAAACAAGCAGTTCTATCTTGATGAAAAATTCTTTTGTCATTCTTACCCTGTATTACATTGATAATGAATTGTCTTTAAACAAAGGGTGTGTATCCTCTATATGTATATTATATTTATATTATGAAATGATCTTTTGACGGACCATGTTGGACCATGGCAAATTGTCCCGTACATGTAATGAACGATTAATAAAAAATAATTATTCTACAGCAGTTATCACACCACTGGCATTTGCTCTAGGGGAGCAACGTGACATGGTTGCCAGTTTTGTTATGAGATTAAATCAGTCCGTTCTAACATTTAATCAATGTGGTATACAGAGGCCAGACGTGGAGGAATGTATCTGTTGTATATGGCTAGACCCACTGTAGACTATTAATACCAGTATTATGTTCCCAGTCATGACAAAGACCATGGATTTGAGATGATTGAATATTTGCATTTTCATGAAAATTATAAAAGTTGAGAAACCATTGATGATTTGAAACTAAATTTAGCCCATACTTTCTATTTCTTATTCCTTTCTAACTCTGTAATCATGAAAACATTTTAACCGGGTAAAGGAATACATATTGTCTGGTCATACCAATGTATGGGATGGTGTAAGCATTGTAGACAATCCATTCAATAGTGTCCCTGTAAGGAAATAAAACAAACAAATTTACAGAGATGTTATTTTTTGAGGTTTGAAAATGTTTTATTGTCAAGTCACTATTCATACAGAAAGTATGTTCTTCCCATGAGAGATTCCATAAACAAGTGCCTGACAAATCACAATTTTCTTCTAACCTGAAATAAGTGCTCAGGAAAAGGCTCAAAAATCACTTTGTTTTCAGCATGACAGGATTCCTTTATTGCACATGGATGGATCCAATGATAGTCATCCCTTTACCAGTGTGGCAATGGTTGGATACTTAAAATGTGCTTGTGAGGGAAGGTGGGGAGTTAGGTTTGAGGTAAAAATATTCGTTCTTACTGTTGGGGTTGGGGAATTCTCTTTCTATGAACATACTCATTTCATCCCAATAAATTGCTTGACAAGAGAAGAAGTCTTATGTCAATGTGCCAAAAATAATGCATACCTATATCTAACATATCAATAAGCACATACTTTAATGCAAAGGCAGACAGCAGGATGGCTTCCTCCTTTACACCTATGAAAGCTTTATATCCACTATGGAATAGTGCTACTACGCCACGCTCCTTCCTTCGTGATACTGCTCCATGGAATGGAATATACACTTCATCACCGACAGAAAGTGTCTGTCTGTGGCTCAATCGGATCCTAGTTATGGGGCTTTCCTTCAGTTCATAGTCAATGGAGGATGTTTTCTTGAACTATTGAGGCTACCTGAGACAGTGTTGAACTCCTGTGCAGTGTAACTATTTCATGCTGATTGTGGACATGGGTGTTTGGAAGATTACAGGAATTGGCTGCAGTGGGAGGGACACCATTTGAAAGGAGTTTGGATAGATTATTTGGTATTTTGACATTTAGTGACCATAAAAATACATCTCTAACTTTTTTGTTTGTCACATGAATCCAAACATCAGTATTGAATACTGATCATTTGGAATAGGAAGATTTTAGGGTATAGGGACTCACATTGAATTTTCTCAGCTTAGCAAACAACCTATTTCTCATATTATAGGGAATAATCATTATGTTAAGGAATCTCTTTGCTACTGTCATTTGCCCTTCTTGGGTTCATTCCTGCGTCATTCACATGTCCAGGAGGGTATCTCAAAAAGATTTGGAATTGATCCTGTCAGAGGTGATAATTCCAAAATTGAACTCACTGACCTTCTGGAGTGGATTCCCTCTTGTATTGTAAAGAGGGAGTCAGTTATAGGAGTGGTATAGGAGGGGTCCAGTCTCTTATTTTGCAACTCGACCTATTTCCGTGCAGTTCACTTGTAGCAGAAGTCAAGCAGGGAAGTCTGTTCTTAGGGTGAGAAATGTAGGAGAACTGCAGGATCAAATAGTTACGGTGAGAACTGGTTTCCCAATCTTTTTGAGATACCCTCCAGGACGTTCCTAGACTGCTGCTGACAATCCTTTACAGGACTTCCCGTTGATGGATGACCAGTAACGTTACTCCATCAGTATCCTGGGAATTGTCACCAAGATTTCAGCACTAAGGGCCTCATGGGAGGGAGAAGAAGGATTCAAAGGCAGGGATGACACTTTCAGATGGACCTTCTACTCCGTTTTTTATCTATTTCACAGACGAATTAGCTTTGTGGTAAGAAGTGACAAGAGGTGTAGGAAATGAAAAGCAACCAAAAGTATTTGTGATCACTGCATTCTTCTTGATTTGGACTGAACATTGCACTATAATGTTTCGAGACTTACATATACAATTAACGTAATTAAGTTTATACTGAGGAAATATACTGCTTCATGCACATTAGGCCAATGGGCAGGCCATGCCTGCACCTGTCATCTGGGGATGACTTTTTCGGCTTCCTCCCTGAGTATTTCCAAGCATGTATGCTAGAAAAGCAATAACTAGTGTTTCTAGTGGTAAGTATCAATTGATTACAATTGAACTGTGAATGTTATCACAACAATAATCTGACAACCTAGGCCAGAAAACTTGCAATAAAAAGAGTGGTATGCCCGTGAGAAACCTGAGTGGCTTTGAAGCGTCAATTGATGATGCAAAAGTGCTGTAAATTTGAGAATCAACAAATTACATCCTATACAATTTACAAAATGATGCATGTAAAAACTATATCAGGGAGATCAGCATGATGCTGCCCTAAACTGACTATTCCCCTCTGTGTGGTCTATTTATCAATATCAGGCAGGTAATGTTGCCAGGTTGTCACCACTCCACGGGGCCTCCTATTATACACAACATGACCGGTGTCACTCTGCTGACACCCTGTGACACTAAGCTGACATCCCATCTCTAATTCAAACTCATGGTGCTAATCCTTCTCGCCCCTGGTCTTTGTTCCTTGATAGCCAAGCATCACCATTGATATCACTTTGGACCATTGGTGGAGCAAGGCATCACTATCACATGACACCACAATTTTGTTCATCTGTTTTGACAATAGAGCTAAAAGTAACATAGCACATTCATCTCTAAAGACTAACAAGTATTGTTACTGATGGTCTGTTCACCTATGGAAAGAGAATTCAGGACCATCCCCTTCATGCGCACACACCTCTACCTAACGTCTTTCACCTACATCAGATTCATTATATTATATACCAGTCAGACTCTGCACCACTGTTGATGCCAATATAATGAGGGGGGTGTCTGATTTGCCTAAATAACATCTATCAGATTAAGCTACTCAGCCACCATCCCAAAGTTCCATGTAGCAATCTAGCTTCCACTGCCAAGCCTCATTAACACTGCTTTCCATGTCATCTCTCATAATCCTTTCCATCCCAGACTGCTGCAGCTCCTGCCCCTGGCATCTCCCCCCCCCCCCTTACATTGTCAACCCACCAGTCCTTTGTGAATGGTTCCACCTACTCTGGTTCTCCAACTCCTCTGACGGGTCAAATCATGACTGCAACACTGCACCCTTTAAGAGTACAAAAGTTCATTCTGGTCTGAACGATGTACATGTCTACCTATTTGGAACTGATTTTTATACCTTGTCTGAAGAGGGCGTCGTTATCAATGACAAGTATGGGAAATAAATAACTGATGAACACTTTGACCATATGGGGTATCGGCTGAATGTGTGTGCGATATCATTTGCTAATTGGCAGGGACATGTAAAGCTGCATTTATTTCAAGAATCTCTGTGACATTAAAACCTGCACATTACAGAACTCACAAACTAATTGTATTAGAAAAGGCCATGCGAGTTATTTACACTAATCACTGCTTAATACAGAAAGTAGTTCCTGATCCATATCCAGAGATTCCTTTACTACCATTAAACTCTTGCATATACAGTGTGCAGCAAGTTGACACATTGCTTGATCCACGGAAGAAAGGGGATGTATGGGGTTTTGCGCTCTACTCTACAGGAAGATGGAGGCTTCTTATATAATTGGTGCTTAGTACGTTTCAGTAGACAGGGATTTAGTAGATCGTGATCATTCTGCCATAAAGATGACATATTTATGTGTTATGGTAACTCCATATTTGATGGTGCTTTAGTGAATTTATATCTTGAAAACTTTGCTCATTATCATCTTAGGATAAAATTACTAATCAATTAGCGGCAGTCAGAACTGTACCTGTCAGGAACCTTTTTGTCAAACACTTTATATCATGGAACAAATCTTTCACACATATGGAGATACACAGGAAGCTACAGTGCTTACCAGGACAGTGACTCATGAGGATGTTAAAGACACCAGGTAGACAGCTTTACACACAGCTTTCAGACACTTCCCTTCAATGTGGCATGTTAGAAAGTCACCAAGGGTAATTAAGTTCATCAAAGTGTTATCAACTCCCTGCTTCTGTTGTTATACCCATCTCAAATATTGTTGAAATAAATTCATTCAACAAACCTTTTAAACCTATAACAGAGCACATCATCATTTGTTGTTATAATCCCACTTGTTTTCATTAATTCAATGAGCAGTGAATATCTTACCAATGATTTAAAATAATCTTCCATCCCTATCAAAAGTCTTTGAAGCTTATGAAACCACATGATTTCCATCAAACATGACTTCAGCAAGAGGCTTTAATTGAAAGGATTTGTCCAAGAAATTGTAATTTCAGGTTTTAGCTTAGAAAGGTTTCCATGCTTACAGATTCAATGAATCACTTTAACTGACATCTTGAATCAGTCCTTTCCATCACCAAAGGCCTTCCTGCATCATATTGGATTGCTGTTGCCATAGTAAGCACACTTTTGCCAGGTGCAGATTTATATGGGAAGGATTTGGGTAAATGTTAAGTGAGCAGGAGTGAAAAGCTAAAGACTGGAAGATGACAGAGAACTTTTCATTGAGGCTGAGACATCCCCAAATGGCATCCTCTGAGTCTGCCTGACCTTGACCTTGACCCTCAACTAACTCCCAGGGTCCGACTCTGACAGACGTCTCAGTTTTTGATGTATCTGCTACCATATTTTGATAAAAAGAAAATGGTGAAAAAATATATGTAACATAGAGAACCATTTGGGATTGACTTACTTTTTGGTGTAAAGTTAGGTAAATTTCCTTTCAAATTACAAAATGGAACGGCACGTCTAACACAAAACCTAATCTAAACAGCCACTTACCAATAACATTAGACATGGGATGGCTTTACATCCTTACAACCCTTTAAGGAATCCTGATACATTAATGTATCATGTATGTTGATGCACTCCCAGACAGTGGCCAGGAGTGCTCTGAGGATGTGCCGTTAACCGCACTGACAGTTTGTGCACACACACACATTCAGTGACCCCTCTCACTCATCAGCATGAGGTACGACCATCACACTGGCTGGGCTAGGCCTGGATCCTTTAGACTACACCTTGACATGAACATGCCTCCTACTTGTATTTGGTTCCTGGACTTATCATGTGAATATTGCGAACATCATGGATTTACTACCTTTAAGATAAGCTCATTATCTGGTTATGATAGTCAGATTGATGTCATCCTTTGTAAGACGCTTTGTCAAAAGCTTTTCCCTACCATTTGGCCGTGTTAGATGCAATCTACCAGCCCCACGGAGAGACTCTGACGATTAGTTGCTCTACTGACACGCCTTGTGAATGGTATTAGAGTGACAGTATGCTCTGGTTGGATAAGTATGGATGAGCAGCTGGGGAGGAGCAGCTCTGTCTATGAGGAGCAGCTCGTAGTGTGATAAATGGGGCTTTGTCTACAGTGGTTTACATGTGCAGGGAGCAAAGAGCACTGCTAAGTTTATTCATTAAACTTATTAAATCGAAATGGTTTAGCTGGAGGTAAGAATACATTAACTTTTCTAATGAAGTAGAGTGACTTGAATACAGTCAGTGTTATATATAATGCAGACGGTGCCTATTCATACATTTTAAGACACATGTGATGTTACATAAATTTTAGTTTATTGGGTTTTGGTTTACTCGCTTCAGAGCGATATGTGTAATATCATATATATTGAGAGAGATGAGTAAACATGGCATCCATTGTCATTGATTGGACCCTGGGGGAGCAGCATTGGTTCCTTGTGTAAGTGTGTGTATTTAGATTTTCTTTCAAAATTCCAACAGGTTTCATTATGGAATCCTAAGATACAGGGAGCTAAGTGATTTAAAGGGTTTTACCAAAGTGTTTCTTAAGTAGGCTACCATTGTAAGACAACAGGTATGTCTGATAGATATTCCGGAAGCTGACCGACCCTCGGCCGACCTTTAACCCTTTATGGACCAACATCGTATCTGATAAAGAGAAAACCTATCAGTGACTACATTATCAATTCTAATAACAATCCATGAGTGTAGATGGAATGACATGAATCTCAAAATGAAAAATCTCCTTCAGAACATTTTCCCAATGACATCTCAGGTCCTCAGTGTCCTCTGATTCCTAGTTAAAATCCGAGTGTTTGATAAAGGCCAAACAGTCATGTGTAGATTATGATAACAGGTATTTAGTATTACAAATTAAACTTATTTCATGTTGATATGCCCAAGATACTGACAGACCATCGGTTTACCACTGCAGCTCCGTATCTCACACCCCCTGTGAGATAACCAACCTCCATATGTCATGGTCATTAACAGTACTCAAAATTACCAGAAAACATTGTAAATAACCATGTTTTTGTGTCATTTAAAGAAAAAAAAAATTCTGGCCAAAATAACATGAAATAAAAGGGAAGGTTCACTAGTATTGGGTATGACTAAGGATAACCCTCAGTAATACCCAATACTTGTGAGCCTTTGCCTATATACTACACTGCAAGCAGACCTGAGAAAAGAACAAAAACCTTACAACTCAATCAAAAAGGCCCCACCACTTTCTTGCCAACCTTAGCTATGATTTTTATATCAACAAAGAAAGAAGTAACCACTTCCAGACCTCTTGTAGAGCACCTTTCTATTTTCATCACCAGGTGGCAGCACCCAGCAGTGCCTCCCACTCACTTCACTACCAATAAGCACTAGTTGTCACTTTGATGTATTTGGTGTTTCACACCCCATAATAACCTTTACCTGGCACCATTTATCTCCACTAACGCCTACTAACCCAGCCTACCGTCATTTCCCTGTATATGTATAGTTTGTATCTTTGTAACATTGGTAGAAAAAAGGAGATTTCAAAGGATATAACTTCCGACATAACACTTAATTAATATTCTGCCTACCGAGGCACTGACAACCATCCCATTATACAGGGAAAGCAATGTTCTTAGCAATTATAAACATCAACACACGGAGCTCCCAGTCTACCTCTCAGAGGAAAAAGTCTTAGTTCTGGCCAGCGAATGTAACAACTGTAGCAGACATTAGGCAGCAATTGTAGACTTCTACCTTATTGAATGTCTGCCCATAGCCAAGGTCCCTCGGCTAATGGACAGCCAATGTGTTCCCATGTAACACTCATTGTGTCCCACTTTTACCCAGACACTAATATAAGCTGGTTATGGGAATTAGCAGGATGGTATTTCTCAAGATGCTATGACTCAAGATATTAAAGCCATGACAGAAGTATATATACTTCATGAGTAAACTGAATTGACCTATTGAGGATGTTTTGAAGTCACCCCCTGTTCACTGTAGACCTCATTTGGTACAATTGGTTTGTACGTTTAGAGGTTGTACTGACTGTAACAAACGTTGCATTATTACATGTATACAGCTGGTTACTTGTTGGATGTTTGATAATATTGCAATGTGAGTAATATTCCCAGTGTTATGCTAGTGTTAAATCATTTAAGGGCCACCGATGCTTGACAATCAGGGGAAATGATGACCTCCTTACCAGAGAATATGGCACAGAATTGCCAGTTCTTCTCCAACAATGAAGAGACCAACTGTCCCTATCTGTAAGCTGCTTAGGAAACCTCTTAATCTTCATCAATAGGAATGGCAGTACCCTCACAGTCATCTCTGGTTCCGTCCCTCCCACCAATGAGAGTGATTTGTCACAATAACTGTATTTCACACCAAATTGTAGTCTATAGTTCTAAATATTATACATCTCAACAATACATCGTAAATATTGTGTTAGTTCTAATACTGGAAAAGAAATAAAAAAAAAGATATTTAAGCCTCCTCTCAGTCAACCACTAAATATATCTTACTTACATGGCATCTTCCCAGACGACCATTAATGCACAGTGGCAACTAATGGACCTGATAATGGACCTGATAAGTGGTCCTTTTAGCGTTGATTGTCTCATTATTATTATGATAAATCCAATGTGTTCCAGGTGTTACATGAATGAAATTCTTCTGCTTCACCATGGACCCAGCATCCATTAGTTATGAATCTTGGCTGTGGCCAGAGGTCTAGCTTTAGATGGCTGGGGTCCTGACATACAATATGGCCTTCACTTCTGTATGGACAGTGAGCTTTGAGTAGAGATACATTAAGGGAAAGATCTGCATGAGCTGCCTGATTTCTAGAATTATTAAGAACATTGCTCATTTGCTGGACTGTAGGATATTTCTCAACATAGTGTGACTATAGATCCAGTCCAACTGAGAACACCTCCAGTCAAACAGAGCACTCATGCCTACAGGTTCCTATGTTAACAGGCAGGCTAGGCACGGTACACCAATGTCTATGATGGTATAATTGGAAACAGCATAACAGTTATATGACTAGGCCATAATTTACTTGTAATGCTTGTCTGACCTAAATACCTAAAATGTTATCTTAGCCTAAACATCTTTGGAAAGAAATAAACAAGGAATAATTGAGAATATGTATATTTATTCCTAGTTTTATGATGTGAGGTATTATTTCTATGATTATTGGTTCTCAATGCAGATGGTAATCGAAATAGGGTCTGACTAAAAATGTCATAGCTGAAAAGTTAATTGAGAATCACTGGGAACCTAGATCAGCCTGTCACTCATCCCTCATGAAAGATAATGTGGGATCTCTATAGTGAGGAAACTCGCTGCCGGACTCGGATCTAGTGTACTCATGACAACCCAGGAATACTCAGAAACTCAGATGATAGTCAGAAATGACTATGATCAAGGAATCTGAAACTGTTCTTATTGTGATAGATAGAAACATTATGAGTTCTATGAATTGTTACACTGAAACCTGCATGGTCCTCTAGTCTACAGGACAGATGAGGGGAAAGGGTCCCCCGAGGTTAATTATGAAATTTAAAATGGATGTTATCAGCTCTAAAATGAGGTATAACACTTGTAGATAGCCCTTCTAGTCTTGGAGATATTGCTTCAGGACAATGGAATGACATGACTATAACAAAACAGCAAATAAGCTCTATCATTCATTGTTTTAATTATATCAGGCATCTAATTAGCATGATGATTGACATAATCAATTAAAAAATGACTATCCCTTTCCATACATTCAGGCATAACGTTGGATCTAGAAGTGGTATCTTTATGCTTTTTTCAGCGTATTAATCTCCATGAATCATTCTATCAGTTTTTTTTCTGTTTTGAATATAAATTTTGTTGCCATGGCAACACATTTCTCTGAAGACCCTTATTTAGGCCTTGTTTTGGATTCTAAATGTCCCATTTACATTCCAAATATACAGGAAGTGTCAGGAATTTTTTGAGAAAACCCCCATTTCGGCGTAAAAAAATATATAAAAAAATATTTTTTGTCTATTTTTCACATTTTTAGTCTTTGTAGCTCCCCTAGTAACCAAATCCAGTACTAAAAATCGCGCAGGGAGGGCCCTTTACCCTTATCTATCCAAGAAGAGGGCCCCACTATCCAATTTCAGTATGCATAATGATCTAACCCAGTATGTCTATTAACTAATTCTTCAATTAACTTTTTGCAAATCCCAATAGAAAGTAATGGGTGCCAAAATCATTTGACAGAACAAATTTCCTTTTGAAAAAAAATGTTCGTGAGAATAGCTAGTACACAACACTGCTAAATTTAAGATGCCTCTTCTGTGGCATCTTAAATAGATCTTAAGAGATCTAGTAGAATTCACCATTGTATTAACTCAGTATGCATCTGAAAAGAGTTGAATAGATGTACCAGTGAGAATGTAACGGTCATTTCGACCCATGACGCAGAACTGGCATACCCATATACACATGTCAATTACCAATTGTAGGGGAAGGGAAAAATGATGTTCAATGTCTTCAATGATAGTACACATAAGAGAGACAAAGTAGTTGTTTTAGGTATTGTCAACCTGAGCACCTAAAGTCGTCACTGCTGACGAGTTTCTGACCCTCGAAGGTTTTGAGTGTAGGTGGTATAATGATGATCGTAAAAACTCTATAGCTATATATGTCATATTTCTCTTTATGTATATGATAACCCTATAGATGCAGTGTGGCTGGAACACTACAGATTCAGTTGTTGAGGTATTTGGTATTTACAGCCTATTCTGGTCCTCTGATTACTGCAGCCACACATTTATGGGCTCTACCGTGGTGTTGAGGGTGGGGGGCAGCTGTTCATGAATGACACAGCAGACAAAGGGCTTCTTGTATCACTGTAACACCTGACACTTCCCCCAGAATAACAGGCAGAAAAAAAATTAAAAGGTGCAGCTATCTGAGAGACATGGAAATGGCTATGTGAGAGGAGTACTAATCAACACAGAATGTTCTTGTTAGCTTTTTTCTTTCCTTCATGTCTGTTAATACATAAACACACATTATCTGAATCCCATCGAATTATGACTCTCTCCCACACTTACACACAGACACCAGCACAAAGAAACTCCTTCACATCAACTTTGTGTTAAAAACACATGTGGAGTCTCTGAGGAACAACAGTCCTCCTTGCTTATTATTATATCTAATTATTGCCCATCTAGTCATATACAATGAGCTAAATCAGCACCATTTATATATGTGAAGCCTTATTACACTTTTGTATGCTGGGACTCATGAAGCACATACATTTTGACCCATGAGTTCCAGACTATGATAAACATGCATCAAACAGTAAGCTAAATCTAAGTTATGGAGAGAAATTTTACTTTTTACGTAAAGTATCTAAATGTGATTTACTCTATATTATTTTGTATCAAAATTTCACCTATATGCTGAATGTGATTTTTACAGAAACAAGTTGGCTCAAAATAAAAAAAGATAAATATAGATATAAAGATTGGTGAGTTTTACAGTATCATGCTAACCCTATGGTTCCCGATACACATAACCTAAGCTATATTAAGTGCTGTAGCCTCCATAGAGTGTCATTGAATCATAACAGCCTAGTTGCCTTACTATGGGTCTGTCCATACCACTAGTCATGTCAAGCCATGAATTAAACACACATTACAGCTAACATATGTAGGGAATCGTATTTACTGTCTATCGAGGTCCAAATATAATTGAAACTATTACTATGTACCATATCGTGACAGGATACGTGCTCTTCGGGAGCGTTTTCTATGTCTCTTGTAGTGGTGTGACATAGGGAATGGACCAGAGAGCACTCACTGCAAAACCAATCAACCGCAATGAGAGGTATATATTCCGGCATCCTCCTACAATCAGGGGGATCATAGACCTACCAATTTGGTAAACTGAACTTGTTTTTAAACGGCCTAAGCAGTTATCTAAACGAGAGCATTATCCTCTTACGGGGTATTGATTATAGGCATACGAAAGGTTGAACCGCATTTGAAAAAGTACCAAAATAAAGTGATTCTGAAACCTACTTGAACCAACTAGTTATCTCGATATCAGGTAGATCTTGAAACAGCAATACCTACACATGCAATACCTGTGAGTAAGAGTGATTGCTTCTATTAACCACTAGTGCTTCCAGACATCAGGAACACATGATTTGTGTCTATACATTAATAACATATCAGATGCATATTTCTGCACTGTCTCTCCTGGTTGCTGTGTCCTATTAGTAGCACCCTTCTTAAGGTCTTCCTTAGATATCTTCTTCAATCTGGCTGTAAATTTCTCTCTCAATTTGACAAAATCAGTATTCCCCATGTACACAGATTTATTGACCTCATAGAAAGATAATGCATCTCCCTCCGGAAATTGTGATAAACCCTTGAACCAATACTAAGGGTCTTCATGAATGTCCTTGGCATAGGACTGATAATAATAAACTCCTTTGCAGATCTCAAATTGTGGGTATCTCAAAAGGCTCTGGTTTATCACTTAATGATCTAATGGCATCTCTGTGTTTGGAATATTGCAGATTGTCTTGTTTCTTTTCCATATGTTGTAAGGTCCCATTATAATCTATAGAGTGATTCTCCATAACTCTACTTAAACCATCAATTTGTAATTGTAAATCCACCAATCTGCTGGCAAAATGGTTTACTACAGCTTGCCAGTAAGTTTCTATTTTAATGGTAGGATATCTAATCTTAGCATTTAAATTTGCAATTGTATCCTCCAAAGCTTTCATATGCCCCACATTCTCTGCTGCCTGACTCTGCATAAGTTGAACCTGTCTAGTTAAACCCCTGTTTGTGCAGCTGATCTTTCCTGCAACTCACAAATAATATCCACAGCTTCGCAAACGTTTTAGGATTCTTGTCCTCCATGTTGGTAATAGAGTTACTGACTGACCAGATGGAGTCAATACTAACATTTAAATCAGAAGCATGCGGCCCAACCACATTAGTAATACCAGTATCCCCAGCACTGAAGTCAATATTGGAAGATTCAGTAACATTAAATTGTAGGAAAGCACCAATAAACTTCTCAGAATCACTTAACTGTTGATGATATGCATCTGTGTGATTGTGCACCTTAGCTGCTGCTGCCCCTACTGATGGAGATGAGTCGTGCTGTGGCGTTGAGGTGAGAAATCCAATATTCTCCACACCCTAAAATACCTTTGGGGGAAGTCTTTCACAGATCTCAGACTCCTCTGAAACTCAGGATTCTGTGTGGCTCATCAATCCTTACATCCTCATCGTCGGCCTGTCATCTAGGCACACCTCCATCAGGAATGAAGCACTCTGCCTGTCGCGCACAACACTGCACCGAGCACTATCACCAACTAATTTCGCAAAAATTCGCTAGGTCCATGAGAAAGCACTCAAAAACTGTTTGTTCTCCACTACATGTCATAACTAGCTGTGGGGTATCACAGCTACTATATGAACATAGTGATAACAAGATGCTGGCAATTAATGGATAATTGATGATAGCTTTATTGTACAAAGTACATGCTGAATAGATGTTAACTCAGTGAGTAGCTAGTTGGTAATGCTGGCAGGTGTACTAGCACCTGGCTGTATATATACATAATGACCATCAGGTGAACCACATTATAGGCGAGTATAGCATAGTGAGCGATAATGGATGTTGTATGAATGGTATAATGTACAATATATTACTAGAGTAAAAGCAGTTGAGTTCTCTACTTATCACACAAGAACCTAATCATTATGAAGGACCGATACTGATGATTGTTCTGACTACATTCTGCTTAGAATAGGTATATGAATGCCAAATGAAATTTTTAAATAGTAAAAGGGTTTAGATGAAAGATGTCTATAGTTTCATTTCATTATCTCTGTTGTCTCTATAGTTTCATGTCATTATCTTGGTCTATTTCGCACAGAACGAGAGGAAAAGGCACTTCTTCAGATATCAAGCAGGAAATATAAATCAAAGTATATTTGCATTGTAGTCACTAAGGATTCATGTGTGGGCCTTGTGCAAAGTCGAAGTCTGTAAGAATTAACCCCAAATATCTTCTTGTGAGAGTTGTATATGAACGTGTGTAGATCAATCTTCATTTGTTTCAGTCAGGGGACAATTCCCAGATAACATGATTACCTGAGGTGTTCAGCTACATGTGTAGTGACACCACAAGGGGACGGTCTGATGGAATGGGCCATAAACCGAATATGTGCCTACCAGTGTAGGCGGACTACAGAGACCCTTTATCAACATGTGGTACGTGTGCTACATCCTACATGGATCTAGGTACCATTATGATGCTTATCAATACTAACTCATTCATATACCTAAAGAAATCATAAAAAGTTGGAAATAATGTGTAACAGCCGTATTGTCAGAACAGTTGTACCTGCATGAAGATCAGGGATTTACCAAGCCCAATATGATAAACGAAATAAAACTGTTTCATGGAAAAGGAGCATCCCACTGTCTATGTTTCTTCACTGTCTTCCCCAGATTTCCTATTACCCAGTATTAAGCCATACTTTTTATCCCACAATAGATTGCACAAATGATACTCTTGGGAATTACCCTTTGTTTCTGACTCTAAATCACCTAATCTAAACCACCAGCATGAAAAGCTCAGTTTTGTCACTGTTAGCTTAAGGTTTGATGAACAGATTATTGATGTTCCCATGTAAAGATCTGAAAGGGATGCCTATCAATAATATTTGTCCAGAATGGCACTGGAGGATCTCTGAAATGGGTTTTGGGAGGTGTTTTGCTTACTGTTGCTTCTGTTCGTATATAAGGGACCAATCCCTAAAGTTACAATGCGTTGAATATGTGGTAAACTAGGACTGTACCACTGTTATAGTGTTATACAAACTGCACTAGCCACCAATACCCCAGTGTATATTCTGCCATAGATCAAACTGACATCTGACAACTTTGACCAGACAACATGATCATGCAATGTGCCAGTATACTACCTCTATATAGCAGATATCAAATAGCCATTGGAGCAGATATCAAATACATGATGTATGTTTGGTATTGTCTCTCACATTCTGATTCTACCCAACACACTCCCATATCATTTATCATAGTTGGGTGCTCCTAGAAAGTCTCTTAATAGTCTATAATGTGTATCCATTATAATGAGCATGGCGAAGATTTATTCCGTCTTACATAATATGAAAACAAGCAGAATTTGATTTGATAAACAACCCAATGACAGGGCTGGAACATGACATTTAATCAATGTGGTATGTAGAAGGGAGTCTGAGACAGTAATATATATATATATATATATATATATATATATATATATACATATATATATAAATGTATATATACATATATATTTATATATATATATATACATACATATATATATATATATATATATATATATATATATATATATATATATATATATACATATATATATAAATGTATATATACATATATATTTATATATATATATATACATACATTCACATATATATATATATATATATAAATAGTTGTACCCAGAGTTGACTCTCAGTATTATGTACGCAATCATGGCTAGGGGTAATGTCTAAAATGATTATTGAATGTTTGCATTTTTATGACAGTCATAGTGTACAGAAACCGTGGAAGATTTCAAAGCCAAACAAGCCATTGGAGCGCTGTAAAGGATTGTCTGATAGAGAATGCATTATTTTCAACCTAAAATAAATCTCACAAAGTGGTCTGATAATATCTATCCCTTTTCCAGTGTGGAAATGGTTGAATTCCTTAAATATGCTTGGGAGAAAAAGTTGGGAATATCCTTAGGTAGAAATCATTCATACTTAGGATTTGGATTCGTAAATTCACTCATGAATTTGTTTCTTCCCATGACAAATATAATTCCGTCCCAAGCCATAGTCTACAGAATGAAAAGTCCTATTTTAATTTGCATAAATCAATGCATAACAATGTACTAACATACTGATATGTACATCGTCTTTCGCAGACAGCAGGTTTATCAGGTGTACTTTAGGACATCACTAAAAGGTGGCCTTTCCTTAAACCGATTTGAGCCTCTGTATCCACCATGGAATAGTAGTTTGTACAACCCCAAGCATCTTCATACTACCCACAGTTCATGAGTGTCTGTCTGTGGCTCTACTGGCTCCTATTCAGTAACTGAAGTAAATGAATCGTTCTTTAAGGAGAGCTTTGGCAGACCAGATGAAGAGGCATTGGCTGGGTGGGCAGCACAGGCTACAATTAGTACAGCAATCAACCAGTGATGGTAAGCATTCCATTTACCAGTCTTGGTAATGGAAGGGATTGTTATCCCAATCCATTGCAATAAAAGCAAAAGCTAATGAGGACCATTGATTCTAGTAAAGCCCAAAGTAGTTAAACAAGTCAAGGTTCGTAAACTGAAAACTGAATCCTACAATGTATCAATATGTTACAATACTATTTTTTTATTTTTTTTTATATATGGCATAAAACTACAACTCTTAATGTTCATAGAATTATTGTTAATATTTTCAATTATACTCTATCAAAAATTGTAAAATCAAATGATTAAAAAAATCAAGATTAACTTAGCAAAAAGTGGCTATCTCAATGATCAAACTAATAGTTGACCTTGTACACACTAATTGACCTTGACCTCAATTGTTATTGACCTATGACCCAGTAACCATAACAACCATAATTGCTCTTTGTAGTACTTAATGGCATATACTGGTATATCTAATCACACCTGATGAAGGACGCATAAGTTCCGAAACGTTGTTCTATTTAATAAAAGCCACATCAAATCAACCTTCTTTGTTCTGCAGTTGTGACTTAACCTTAAACCATTTTTTTTATTTTTTTTTATATTTTTTATAAGTCACTGTATCCTAATTTGGATCCTGCCACATTGAAGCACCTACATCTCATTGCTCAACAGTTGGTCGGATCCCAACATACCCTCCTCTCCCAACTAGGATCCTCCGACCAGGTATCTTCATTTTGATCCTGTTGTCCAGAGTTCAACTTTGAACCACCATAGATAACCAACAATAAAAAACCTACATCATGGCTAACCTAAGCCCATCTACATCGGGCGTTCAACCCTTAATTGCTGTCACCCCACCTAAAACTGACCCTTCACCTACTATACCCAGTGAAGCGGTACCACACTTCAAAATCGCTAGAAAATTAGCACTTAACCTTAACAAAGCTAACCACCATGCCACCTACCTTAACTTATGCCTCAGTAGGAACACTGTACCTAGGGGTCTGCAAACTCGTGTAGCCCCCCAGATACCTGACTCTGATTGGGACTTCATCCTTAAATGGGAACAAGCTCATCAGCAATTCAGTAACACTCTTACCAAACTACTTGCAGATTACTACACATCTCGTAAAGAAAAACTCAACACTGAACTAGAAAGTACGAATTCAACGCTGACCCAGCTATGCGACCGACCAACTCTGACCCACATAGAAAACATCATCAAGACCATGGAAACAGCCCAAACACAAGCTCTTCAGGAGAGACGAGCAAGAAAAACAGAAGATTCAAGAAATACCAGACGGAGGCAGCCGGGCCCGACACCAGCTGTATCCACAACCTCAGTCACAAACAACTAAGTGCTGACCATGAGTCAGTACTTATTAAGGGGTTCACCTTTATACCAACTCCCAGAACCCCCCATCCTGCCCATACCATTAGAGACACCCTTTTATTTAACCGCCGTATAAGACTAAAACACTTTTTCCAACATTCTCCCTATGATAATCAGACCCATGTTTTGCCCAAGAAAATTACGGGCTGGATGCCCCCTACTAACATTGATGAAGATATTGAAACCTTCACCAACTACATGCTACACCAAATGCTAAAAAATCCTCCAACATTCAAAACAAGACTCAACTTATCCCAACATGAAAAGGAAGCCCTACACGATCTCAATTTGGATGACAGTATTGTCATTCAAAAAGCCGACAAAGGCGGGGCAGTTGTCATTTTAAATGCCAATGATTATGTAACTGAAGTCAATCGACAACTCTCAGATAGAAAAACCTATATGGAAACTGGTTACGATAGAACACCCTTTGTCACCAACATGATTAAAATAGAACTTGGCAAAATGACCCAACTTGGAGAACTACCTCCCAAAAGTCAAGAATTACTCATCCCCACTAATGTGAGAACACCGCCTCTGTACCTTCTACCAAAAATCCATAAACCTAACAATCCGGGAAGACCTATTGTTTCAGGAATAAACTCCCCCACTGACATTATATCTGGCACTATGGAAAAGATCCTACAACCCACTTTGAAGAAAATACCCAGTTATATCAAAGACACCAAACATTTCCTCAATATTATTGAGGATGTAGGATACCTACATGAAGACGAATTCCTACTTACCATTGATGTAGCATCACTCTATACGTCGATCCCTCATGATGAAGGACTTGAAGCAGTTTTTAATGCGCTCTCCTCCATGCATAACCCTCCAATCAGCCCTGACGTTGGCAAAAAACTCACATCTCTGGTACTGAAAAATAATGTCTTCAAATTTAACAACAGATTTTTCACTCAGAAACATGGAACAGCTATGGGCACCAAAATGGCACCCACTTATGCCAATATATTCATGAATGAACTGGAACGCAAAATTATCCCCCAACTACAACTACAACCAACAGTATGGAAAAGGTACATTGATGACATTTTTGTCATCATGAGGGGCTCAGAAGATGAAATCATAGACACTCTCAACCAACTTAACACCTTCCACCCCACCATAAAATTTACTTATGAATATAGCAGCACTAGTATTAATTTACTTGACACCACAGTTTATGTGGGAGAAAATAGAAAATTGGAAACCAAAATCTACAAGAAACCCACTGATGCCAACCTATATTTAGACTACACATCTCACCATCCTTTCCACCAGAAGAAATCAATCTGTTACGGCTTAGCTGTACGTTATAAATTAATTTGTAGTCAACAAATTCAATTTGAGAAATCATGCACTAACCTTCTGAAGTTCATGACCCTAAGGGGCCACCCACACAAACAGCTCCTTGCTTCCATTGCCAAAGCACGCCTACTGGATAGAAAAGAACTCCTTAAAATAAAACCCAAAGTGGAAAAGAAAATCATTCCATTTGTCTTGGAATACAATCCTTCAAATCTACGAGCTGAAGAGCACCTTAGATCTGCCATTGAACTAATTCGTCCCACCCCACAAAATAAAAAATTCAGAAGCAATAAAATCACACTTGCCTACCGTCGTGCCCCCAACCTCCGTGATATTCTGACTCACTCAGAATATCCCCCTACCAGAACCAAACCAGGGAGCTATCCCTGCTACATGGAAAATTGCAAAATTTGCAAACATGTCAACCAGACCTCACACATCATCTCGCCAAAAAATGGCAAGAAATTCAGAATTGTTGGAAAAATCACTTGTCAAACTGCAAGTGTCGTCTATGCAATAACTTGCCCCGTATGTAAACAACTGTATGTCGGAGAAACTGGGAAACCGGTTGAGGAGAGACTCCGCCAACACTTAGGTAATATTAAGAACCGACACAACACCTATGTTGCCCATCATTTCAAAGACCATGATGTACAAAGCAAAGATCTCATTGTGACATACCTAGACAGCTCTGCACATAATGCCAACACCAGAAAACGCCTTGAGGAGGCTTGGATCCGAATACTTGAGACATTTTTCCCAGATGGGATTAACCGGAAGTTATAATCACACACCCGAAACACGCGGGGCGCTTGTACCTGTTGCAACCCCTTACTGACCCAATTTACCATAGCAACACTCGATCTGTTGACACGCCACTATAAAACGGCACGCTCCGCCCTCTGACCCTCATTTGAATAGTTGACACCGACCTGTAAACATCGCAGTGTGCTGGCTGCTATCAAAACAAACATGAACGGCTGGACTACTTGTCAATTTTGTGACGAATGGATTATGAATAACACGCGTGACAAAAGGACTCACATGAACACAAAACATAAAGGCTACACTTTGAACCCAATAACCAACAACTTGGAGAAGATAGTGGGTAAGTTTACCTGCTTAATCTGCCACAATAATTTCACCAGAAAAACTAATCTAAGACGTCATCAAAAGAGCCAACATAAAGAAATCCTCGCTACACCGCCACCACTAACTTATGTACCGGCTACCCGTAAAATTACTCTGCCCAAACGCAAAATATTGCTCCCGGCTGACTTAAGCAAAATAAAATTTAGAATTGTTCCATTTGCACCACTTTGCAGAAAAGAGAGCCTCCTCTCCAGCCGCAGCGGTAGGAAAAGCACCTCCAATCCCACACTTGTCTCCACCAACAAGCACCAAACCAGCTCCCATGCAACAGAAAAAGTACGAAATCTTCAATACAGTCAAGAACCCGCCCTTGAAACCAAGAAAACGACTGGCTCAAAAACCTAGTATCATCAATATTGACGAATTTCCTGATGACGAGGGACCATCAATCCGTAAGAAAACCAGACCCGAAAATCCACTTCATACAATTCTTGTTAACACCTTGTCCAAAAACTCTACCGCCAAAAAGTCTAAATCTAATAACTCTTGTGCCAACACTGATGTGACCCATACTGACTCTGTTGTAACCTCTGTGTCTACTAGACCCAATTCAATGCAAACTGCCACTGTACATAAATCTAGGTCAAAATCCAGCTGCTCTGATTTACTCAAAACTGATCTCCACTTGAGTGATGAATCTGATTCCGACACTGACAACCTACCTGATCTCACCCTTAAACCATCACCCATACTTAATACCAGCCCAGTTAGAAGCCCCAACCACAGCCCTAAGTCTTCCAGCCCTAGATCACCTAGCCCCACTAACTCTATGAAAAGCTCCAGATCATCATCTACCAACTCCAGTTGTAATAGCAACTGCTCTTGTCACAAAAACCAACCTGTCAAAACCGTTGAACCATATTCTCCACCTGCCACTGGTGGGACCCATGATGCCACTGTTGTCTACACCCCAACACCACTAGTAAAGAAATCCAGTGAAGTAAGCACCCAAACTGCCCCTGGCCTTCCAGTGAGAACCAGAACCACTGAGACCCAGACCCGTGTAACCCTTCAAGAACCAATAGTTCCTTCCAGCGAAATCTTGATCCCAATATACCATATAATCAATAACATTGATCAAAACATTGGACGGAATCTGTACCGTACTATGAACAATCTTGGCTATTTCCGCCGTCGTAACTAACAACTAGACTATCAAGTTATTTCGATGTATCATACTTGTATGCAATATTTTTTATATATGGCATAAAACTACAACTCTTAATGTTCATAGAATTATTGTTAATATTTTCAATTATACTCTATCAAAAATTGTAAAATCAAATGATTAAAAAAATCAAGATAAACTTAGCAAAAAGTGGCAGTCATAGTGTACAGAAACCGTGGAAGATTTCAAAGCCAAACAAGCCATTGGAGCGCTGTAAAGGATTGTCTGATAGAGAATGCATTATTTTCAACCTAAAATAAATCTCACAAAGTGGTCTGATAATATCTATCCCTTTTCCAGTGTGGAAATGGTTGAATTCCTTAAATATGCTTGGGAGAAAAAGTTGGGAATATCCTTAGGTAGAAATCATTCATACTTAGGATTTGGATTCGTAAATTCACTCATGAATTTGTTTCTTCCCATGACAAATATAATTCCGTCCCAAGCCATAGTCTACAGAATGAAAAGTTCTATTTTAATTTGCATAAATCAATGCATAACAATGTACTAACATACTGATATGTACATCGTCTTTCGCAGACAGCAGGTTTATCAGGTGTACTTTAGGACATCACTAAAAGGTGGCCTTTCCTTAAACCGATTTGAGCCTCTGTATCCACCATGGAATAGTAGTTTGTACAACCCCAAGCATCTTCATACTACCCACAGTTCATGAGTGTCTGTCTGTGGCTCTACTGGCTCCTATTCAGTAACTGAAGTAAATGAATCGTTCTTTAAGGAGAGCTTTGGCAGACCAGATGAAGAGGCATTGGCTGGGTGGGCAGCACAGGCTACAATTAGTACAGCAATCAACCAGTGATGGTAAGCATTCCATTTACCAGTCTTGGTAATGGAAGGGATTGTTATCCCAATCCATTGCAATAAAAGCAAAAGCTAATGAGGACCATTGATTCTAGTAAAGCCCAAAGTAGTTAAACAAGTCAAGGTTCGTAAACTGAAAACTGAATCCTACAATGTATCAATATGTTACAATACTATTTTTTTATTTTTTTTTATATATGGCATAAAACTACAACTCTTAATGTTCATAGAATTATTGTTAATATTTTCAATTATACTCTATCAAAAATTGTAAAATCAAATGATTAAAAAAATCAAGATTAACTTAGCAAAAAGTGGCTATCTCAATGATCAAACTAATAGTTGATCTTGTACACACTAATTGACCTTGACCTCAATTGTTATTGACCTATGACCCAGTAACCATAACAACCATAATTGCTCTTTGTAGTACTTAATGGCATATACTGGTATATCTAATCACACCTGATGAAGGACGCATAAGTTCCGAAACGTTGTTCTATCTAATAAAAGCCACATCAAATCAACCTTCTTTGTTCTGCAGTTGTGACTTAACCTTAAACCATTTTTTATTTTTTTATTTTATCACCACAAGTAAGTTTGTCTCAAGTAGTAACGTAGTGTTGTTTATCAGTAATAGGGTTTGGAGTAATTGACCAAGGCAATAGGTTCATTTATGTATGTGAACCCCATATCCTCATTATTTAGTCAGTACAACCTATCAGAATACCTTTGGTGTCATAATTCTATCATTCACTCTCACCAGTTAGATTACATCCCACTTTGTATAGCACTGAATTCTAATAAAAATATTCCCTTCGGTCACTGCAAGGTGCATTATGGACAACCAATCCCTATCACATGGGCCGTTATCAGTGCTCATCTTGCAAGATACCAGAGTAAGCAATGGCATACCCACCAATACCCACCAATACTACCACTACCTGATAAAAGTATGGTGTTTTCTTCCATAAGGTCAAAGAAAACATCAAAAGCAGCATGCTTCACAGTAATGATATTGTGAGCTGTTTAGATCCAGATGATTACACAAGAAACTCGGGGAATTCCCTGGAGATGGGAAAACCCCGTTTTTCTACAGGATTATACCATGGTTATCACATTCTTGAACGATTTGACGGTGCCGGGAGCGGATAATGACGTTCGAATAGTATGCGCTAAGTGAACGGATGTTGACACTTGGATTGAAACGAGATGACAGCAAGTTGACATGATAGTTTTAATCGATAATAAAAAAAACTATAGCATTAGAAGCTTAATGCGTATAGAGGATGAAAGTAGACATTATATTCTAGCACCTACCTTTAATTTGAACTGATTTGACTTCTATATTTGACAAGATTGATGATATAAAAATCGAATCGAGCAAAAATGCGAAAGAAAATGGAGGAGACCATGGTATAAACATCATACATAACAAATAGAGGTTCACTCGTTGATTCTAGGGGCTAGATAGAAGACACTCGGCCTATGGCCTCGTGCTTCTTATCTGCCCCTATAATCAACTCGTGAACCTCTATTTGTTATTTATGCCTTTAATATAGCACTATTTTAGAATGGGAGGGACCACTGACAGCACTTCTACCCTCCCTTTCATGGGTATTCTGCTGTACCATTTATGCAAGAGCACATACAGAGTCCTCTGGTACATAGTTTTAGCCTTGATAGATATTCAAGGAATTGGTTAGGAAAATTTAAATCTGTTCCTGTAGAAGTACAACATGTAAGAGATTCTCAGGCTGATTGTCAACATGACAATTGGGACGATTACATGACTTGGCTGCGTTGTGGAAGGACACCTACAGGATGTTTAGATTAATGATTTTTTTCAGTTGAAAATGCCAATCAAATGGCCATTCAATGACATCCCCAATTCTTATGACATAAATTTAACCTCCCAGACATGATGTGACATCATGTGAGGCCTCAGAGAAGGGCACAATGTGATTCAATGTAGGCATGTTACCTCAAGGCAGACTTCCTCTTGGTGTGTTTATTTTTTACTTTTCTTTTGCACAGAGGAATTAGACTTGTTGTAAGAAGAAATGTGCACTTGAGCTGTCTATTGAATCTTGTTTGGACCTAAGGCTTGCATACAGAAACATATTGCCAATCTCTTGTTATCCCCCTTATTACAATCTTTCCATTATCTGATTATGACCCTGGCTCATTAGGAGCACGGTGAGTGGGGCTAGGTGGAGGAATATGTGATTCCCAATGCCATTCAAAGTAACACATAACACAGTTTCAATGATTGACAAAATGTAAAAGTAGTTTGATGACAGTTTCATGTTGCAATCATGTTGGTCAATGTCATGATGTTGATCGGTGCCTTGATACCTTCTGTGTGAATGGCTGATTCATGTTGAGACATTTGTAATGGATTTATTGATGAAAGGGTCGCTTGGGACCCCTAGGACCAAAGAAAACCATCAGATTGCCATGTTACCTCCCTAGGGCAAAGCTGCTGATTGAATGTGATTTAAAAGTGTTAAACATGTTTTTATAAAAGCACCCAGCTGCAGTAAACATTTCGTCTATACCTTGGTATACTTCTCCATATCAGGGTTTTTTAAACTTTTTAATCCTACTGCTGAACGCTGCTCCTGGTGTATCGTTTGGATCAGGATGAATCATCTGGTTGAGGCTCAGGGTGAGAGGGCCTAAGGACAAATCAGTCAGTGTCAGGGATTATTGTCAGGTCAGTATGACTACTTTAAAAGATGCACTGATGTCAGGGTGAAACCAAGTGAGTATAATTACTATGAAACAAGTCATAGTTATTGTAACCTCTTTGCAACGACAGATGGATTTGGAGCATCAATTAATGCACACATGATGTGAATTTGAGAATAAAAAATATCACATCACATGAGATTTACAAAATGATGCATGTAAATACTACATTATAGAATTGAGCACTATGCTGCCTCAAACTGACTATTAACCTCTCTCTCTGGTCTATTTATCAGGCGGGTTATGTTGCCAGGTTGTCACCACTCCAGGGGCCCTCCTATTAGACATACCATGACCCTGTTACACTCTGATGACACCCTGTGACACCATGCTGACATCCCGTCCCTATTTAATGACACTAATCCTTCTTGCCCTGGAATCCATCCCTTAAACCTTTGGTATGGCCAAGGGTCACTACTGATATCACTTTGGACCTTTAGTAGAGGGAATTATCAATATCACAAGCATCCATTGAGCATTAATATAGCCATAACATACAGGCAAAATAGAAGATTATTTATTTGTAATAAAAAATACATTTTAGATACTTTTGTGATCTCACAAGCTTACAGGGACAATCTAACCATGGTATAGTATAGTTAAATCACATGACACAATTGTTTTGTTCCATGCTTTCAAAAACCTTGAATTTAGGGCTGAAAGCAATTTAATGCATTTCCCTATAGAGGTACCTGTCTGATAGATGATGGTATGCAAAGGGAATTCACGACCATCTCACATAGACTCCTACCTACTCTCCATGTTCCTCTAGTCAGATTCATTAGCTACCAGTCACTATCTGCACCTCTGGGGTGCCTCTGATTGACCTGAATGACATCTATGAGATTAAACTGCTCAGCTACCATTCCGTACTTCCATGTAGCAATCTAGCTTCCGCTGCCAAACCTCGCTAACACTGCACTACATGTCATCCCTCCTACTCGGCCTAATCCAAGACCCAGGTCCCAAGTCCTCCTCTGGTTCTCCTCTATCCGACTGGATCAAATCATGACAGCACCACTGGACCCTTTTACAGTACAATAGTGCATTTTGGTCTAAAAGATGTACATGGCTACCTATTTGAAATTGAATTTTATTTTATGTCAATAACTTCTTCCCATAGGTTTAACGTTGAACCGCCGATCACCACACCCCCAGTGGCGTAACGTGTGCTGATCCACCACAGCGGCCGATCAGGTACCGTAGCCTCGTTCTGGGTGCATGTTAACATTCAAAATGGCGGACCGCCGCTCACACGGGGAACTACGGTAATGGATTTTGATAATTTTTCCTTATTTAAACCCTCTAATTATAGAACTAAACTCCCCTGGAGTCCTCGGTGGCCGATCAACCCCTCGTGGTGGATCGGCCACCTCGTACACCATGGTCGTTTAGTTCTATCTATTTATACCTAAGTATGGGAAATGAAAAACTGGTGAACACTTTGCCCATATCGGGTGTCAGCTAAATGTGTGTGCGATATTATTTGATCATGAAATGTAAAGCTGCATTAGATTTAAGAATCTCTGTGACATTTAAACCTGCATTAAACATAACTCACCAGCTAATTGTATTAGAGAAGGATATGTGAGGTATTTATCCTAATTACTGAATAATACAGAAACTAGTGTCTGATTCTCTGTCAGGGATTACTTTAGTAGCAGTAAAATCTGACATATATAATGTTACTTGACACATAGAATAAAAGGGAGGAATGAAGATTTGAGCTCTGCTCTCCTGGAAGGCGCATGCTTCTCATATATATGGTGATAAGTCTCTTTCAGAGGATAGGGATATATATGGTAAAACCAAGTAGGATATCTTGATCCATCTGCCATTAAAGTGATATGTTATGATATGCTCTGATTTTAGTGATTTAGTAACATTATTTCATAGAAACTGCCCTCACCATCAACAGGACCAGTTCAACTGGCAGGTGGAAGCTTGTCACCCACATTATATTATACCTCAAGTCTTCCCTGCTTGGCCATATGGATACACAGGAAGAGTTTGCCATAAAGCAATGGCTATGGAGAATAAATACCATGCCAAGTGTCAGCTTTCAGACACTGCTCTTTAATGTGGCATTATAGAAAGTGACCAAGATTTGTTAATTGATAACAGATTTGATAATCAAAATGTTATCAAATCTCTGCCTGCTTATGTTACCTCTTTCAGCAAATCTTTTAAATCTATTGCAGAGTACATAATCATCTGGTGTCACAATGCTTCTTGTTTTCATAATTCCAATGATTGGAAATAATCCACCATTTTTTTTAAATACATTGCACCTCACGGAAACACATGAATTCCATCAAACATGACTTAAGCCAGAGGCTTCTATTGAAAGATTTGTCCAAGAAATTTTAATTTCAGGTTTTAACTTAGAAAGGGTCTTTGTGTAAACTTCTAGTTACTTAAAATGACATCATCAATCAGTCCTCTCCATTATCAAAGGCTTTTATCTGAATGTTCCTGCATTTAATTTAAGATGCTCAAAATGATGTGGCCAGGGTCTGCATGCCTTTGCCAGGTGCACCAAAAGAGATTTATTTTGGAAGGATTTGGATAACGTTTTAGTGAGCAGGAGTGAATAGCTAGAGACTGGAAGATGGTAGAGAACATTTCATTGAGGCTGCGGAAGACACATCCACAAGTGACATCCCCCGAGGTGCTACAGTAAGTCTGCCTGACCTTGACACTGACCCTGACCGCAGTATTAGGGTCAGACTCTGGGGACTGTGATTGATCGATGTATCTGCTGACATATAGAATGAATAAAAAATGTAACATAGGGAAACATTTAGGATTGAGTTCCCTTTTGGTGTAAAGGTAGATAATACCCTTTTCGAATTACAAAAATAGAAAGGCAGATGAGATAGACCATCATCTAACACAAAAGAAAACAAATCTAAACTTTGTCCAAGAGCGCTAAACATATAGGATGGCTTCACATTCTTTCTCCCTTTAAGTGATGCGGATGCATCAAAGACAACGTGGATTTACTCCAACAGGGTAGGCACGATACTCCAATAGTCCAATGTAGTGGTTGCAACTGCACTGGCTGTTTGTACACACCAACATCTTCAATGACCTCTGCCACTCAGCAACATGAGGTATGACCAAACTGTTCATCACATGATTCCCAATCCATCACATGGTGGCTGTGTAGTATCATATGGGCTGAGATCTGTGTGGCCTTGGTAAGTAGGCTATAGGTTAGATCCTTTACACAAGAACAAGCCTCCTGCCTAATTTGGTTCTTGGACTTATCATGTGTAAACTTTGAACATGATGGATTTACAACTCTAGGGGTATAATATTATATATCTCATAAATTACACTCGTAAGGTTCATACACCCGGATGTAGTGGAGGGATCCGGATGGCAGATGGCAGCACCTGCCTCTGGGTTCATGTTTATTACACCAGGGGGCCTAACCCTCATCCATCACACATCATTTGACAGGTCTGAGTTTCAGGGGCTTTTCCCTATATAAGGGCAGTCTTTCGGCCAGGTTCTTCAGTGGTGGCACAAGCCGCTGCTCACACTGGTATGTTACTGTATGAGTAACTGAATTGCTAATTCAGCATGTAGCCTGTCATCGTCAGATTGTATGTTAACCTAAAATAAACCTCAGTTACCTACCTGAATTATTCTCTCTTTGTTATACTTTAGCTTATCTATTGAGACAAACCATTACACTACGTAGTGTAGGTATACCTTTATGATGAGCTCAATTTTTGTTTATGATAGCCAGATTGTTGTCAACTTATGTAAGACACCTGCTCACTTTGACAGGTTCCCTAATATTTTGCCATGTTGGTTGCAATATACAAGCCCCCACTGACAGGTCCTGCTCAGCAATAGCTCATAATTACACACCTTGTGAAGGTTATCAGTGGGACATTGTGCTTGGGTAGGATGAGTATGGATGAGCAGCTGGAGAGGGGCAGCTCAGAGTGTTAGGACAGTTTACGGTGTGCTAACCCAGGCTTGGCCTGTGATAGGGTACCTGCAATAAGACCAATAAGTAGCTTGTTAGGAGACAACATAAAGCAGTTTTTTGACTGTTAGCACTAGCTAAGGATACATTAAGTAGCTTTTACTGATGTACTGGAGTGAATGAGAAAAGAATCATTGTAAAAATCAATATAATGCAACCAGTTCCTAGTCATGAATATCAGTTTATTGGGCATTGGTTTTCTGGCTTTAGAATGATATGTGTAATAAGTTATGATATATATGGACAGAGATGAGTGAACATGGGATGCATTGTCATGAATCAAACCCTCAGGGTGCAGCATTGGTTCCTTGTGCAATTGTATGTACACTGTAAAAAATAACTGTTGAATCTACCAGGGATCCTTGTAAAACTGAACATTGAACCACCGTTATTATGCAACAGGGGGTCAGTGCAGTATTTACAAGAAGCTCCAGGTGGCAGTGTGGTGGTACAAGGAATCTCTGTGAGAATAACAACATCTCTGTGAAAAACCACAAAGGATCTTTGGCAACTTTGAGAAGAGGAGTTCTTCGTTATTTTGATGATTTTCTTTACAGTGTATTAAGTTGTTTTTTTATTTAAGATTCCAACAGGTTATGACATGGTGTCCTGTGGCACATGGGGAGAAGGGACTTTGTTGTCAGTGATCCTCAAGTAGGCTACCATTGTAAGTACTCAGCTATGTCTGTCTGATGAGTAACCAGGAAGCTGGCCAACCATTGGGCAGATCTATTAAAGGCCATCTGAAAAAGAGGAAACTTTATCAGTGACTGCAGAATCAATTTCTAATAAGTCTGCGGATGTAGATGGAGCCAGTTCTTGATAAAAGGCCAAACAAATGTGCATGCAAAGTTGGGTCATTTTTTTAAGTAAATGTTTAGTAGATTATGATAACATAACTGTGTTTTACAAATTATCATATTTGCAGACCTGACAAAAGAACAAACACCTAACCACACCATTCTAAGGCCTCACCACTTGCTTGCCACCTTTATCTATAATTTCTTAATTCACACATAACTTCCAGACCCCCTTGTAGGAACCTTTTTTTATCTTCATCACAAGGTGGCAGCACCCAGCACTGCCTTCCATTCACTTTACCAAATGCCATTCCCCCTTTGATGTATTTGGTATTTCACACACCATAATAGCCTCTACCTTGCAGCATTTGTCTCCACTAACCCTCACTAACCCAGGCCTCAGTCATTTATCTATAATTGTAAAGTGCACGCTGTAATAAGGACCAGACTATACTCTTAAGTCCCTCGCCCTTGAGATAACACATTGTCTGTAGTCTCATAATCTACCGGGAAAGCAATGTACATTGCAATATGAGCAATGACGTAAATGAACACAATCTTCTACATTTTGCTAACTTGCTTCCTTTGAATTACCATCCTGGTTCTGGCTTTGAATGTCCTTAATTATAGCAGACAGCAGACAGATAGTTTAGACTTCTCCCTTATTGTGTATTTGTCTAAAGCTGAGGTTCCAGAGCTAATGGACAGCCAAAGTCTTCTAATGAAGTGCTGGTTATGTCCCATTTTTACCCAGACACTAATGTAAGCTGGTTATGAAAATGGTCAGGATATTGTTTCTCAGAATGCTATGACATGACATACTCATTCAATTTATACCAGAACTACCATGATTTAGCCACTTCGCTCAGATAGATTATACTGTCTTCAGTAATTCCTCCATAGAGCTCTGTGCAATTTTCCTAGCCACCCATTAGACCCCATTGTTACATTTCTTTGTATAAGTAGAGTCACACTGGTTACATCTAGCCTAACCATGTTGAGGAACTCCCTCCAGACCTGGTTACGGCAACCGAGGGCTTTGGTGCACCTTGCAGCCATTGTGAAGCCACAGACAGTACCCCACAAGGATTGCATGTACATGTCTGTACCACCAGATATCACAATATTACCGCGGCTTTGAACTCTGGGACTCACTTAGTCTCGCTAAATTTGCCGCCACCCCTGGTTATATGTTATAATGCCACTTATAATCATAGTAGATATTGTTGTTAATTGATTGATTACTGTGTATATTTATAAGACTCAAGGAATCCTGCAGTACTGCCATAATGTACCAGCGCAAGGGACAGATCTACACCAGCCTTTTCATTATTCACCGTTACTGGCTGTGGACAAAGGTCTGCTAAAAGAAAAGCAATCAATCAAATCTATTTTATGGTTTTGGCACACACCATCTTAAGGTAGTCACATGGCTGTGTATGAGTCAGTTACAAACTATGCATCATTTACATAAAGCTGAATACTTTATAATCCACTTTATTTGGACTGTGAATAACCTTCTGAGAACTTTGTCAGTGATTTACCATCTAAGGCTCACTGATGCCTTAATGCATCATACTTGTCCATACATGCTGGGAGGGTCATTGGTGTAACCTGACGATCGATAGAAATGATGCACCACGTAGTAGGGATAATTGCGTGGAGTTACCAGTTCTTCTCCACCACTACTTTCTCTATTCTGTGGAGATAATGACATCCAGAGCTCTGTAGGAAACCTCTTTCTCTTCATTAATAGAAATAGTAGCAACTCCTTGCAGTCATTTCTGGTTCCTTTTCTCCAACCAATGAGCGTGCTTTGTCATGATGACACTTGCTGCATTTCACACCGTAACCTACAGTCCCTACATGTCTCCACAAGCTTCACCTGTGGTATTTTATAAGTAGTGTGTTAGTTCTAAAACCAGAGAAGAGAGGAACATGATATTTAAAAGTGACAGGTGGTACATGAATGTAAGCCTTTGGCATTGGTCCATTCCCGTCTCTTTGTAAAACTAGTCTCTATGTAAATAGATGACATCACCAGCTACTAATTCTTTAGGCTTGACTGGACTCAGCATCCATTAGTCATAGACAGTAAATCCTAGCTGAGGCCAGACATAGGGTCTTAGCTATGGGCAGAAATACAATAAGGGAACAGTCTATATGGTTTGTTTTCTTTCTACAATTTTTCAGAACATTGTTCATTTGCTGGCTGGTAGGGCATTTCTGAACATGGTATCACTACTTCTAGTACATCTCAGAACACCTCCCGTTGTACAGAGCACCCAAACCAAATGGGCTCTACTGTTCTCAAGGGGGGTAGGAAACACAGTGGTACACCTGGGGATGCCATGACCATTTCTATAATGGCTTGTTCTTACTGCAGATGGTAATCAGAATAAGGTTAAACTCAAAATGCCATAACTGAAAAAGAGTCATTGGGAAGCTAGACTGGCCTGTCACTAATCCCTCTTAATAATTAATGTGGGATCTCAATGTTGAAAAAAGCGCCTTAGGGCCTCCATCACTCAGAATATTTGGTATATGTGTCTTTAACTGAAAATTGTACTTCATTTATAGACAGACATGACAAGTAGACAGTCACACGCTCTCAGACCACATTGGCACATGTCAAACCACCCACTTACTGAATTACATACAGCTTTGAGATGTGCTCAGCGAATGACTGTGCATGAGTTTGTCCTCCATTACATAGATATCCAACCAACTTAATGTTATTTTACTGTCATGCACAGTCAAACTCTTATATACATATCTTAATCTCAGAAAGGCATACAACAGAGCAGTTTGGAGTCTTGAAACAAGGCCTTTATATCTGCCTTTTCATCCACCAATTTTGGATATCTAGTAAAAAATAGCCAAAGACATCAGAGTTATCTGTGGGGGACTAATTTAAATTCGGGCAATTTTTACTATAGTCTTTCAACTGGCAAAGGTACAGGGCATTCTAGATGTAGCAGGGTTAGAAACAAAGCTAGGAACATCCTTGTTACCACACAGTAATACAAATTACACATATCTAAGAAATGCTGAGTATTCTATTTAGTGTATCCGGGCAAAGCTCTTCCTTCCAAAAGTAAAGTGACCTTTCATCAAGTTATAAAGAGACTACTGATGTTGATGATTCCAGCCCACACAGTTTGGGAGACACCACCAACATGGTTTAGGAGTATCCTCACAAGGTTTGAAAGACAGAAAGGAGTATATCAGGACAGAAAGGAGTATATCAGGACAGAAAGGAGTATATCAGGACAGACATTGGTCTATCAGGACAGACATTGGTCTATCAGGACAGACAGGGGTCTATCAGGACAGACAGGGGTGTATCAGGACAGACAGGGGTCTATCAGGACCAACAGGGGACTATCAGGACAGACAGAGGTCTATCAGGACAGATAGGGGTCTATCAGGAAGGAAAGGAGTGTATCAGTACAGACAGGGGTGCATCAGGACAGACAGGGGTGCATCAGGACAGACAGCAATCTACCAGGTTGGACCCGGGGTATATCAGGACAGGAAGGAGTGTATCAGGACGGATAGAAGTATTAGCCCGGGAGCCAGACAGCTCAAATAACAATATTTAAGAAAGTGCTGTTGTGGAGAGTAGCACAGTATGTAACAGATGAATATGGTAAATTGAGTGTGCTGATTACGAATCTGTGCTGCGCATCTTCATATCTAGGTCGGAACATAGTCAAAATGATGCCATTGCTATGCATCCTAAAGAACTCATAGATTGGGATTCCACAGAGCACAAAAGACCTCTTTCACATCTTCAAATTCAAATTCCAAACACAAAGGGAAATCTAATAATTTATGATAAATAGATTAAAACTGCTTCTTAGAGAAAGAGCATCTCACTGTTCACATTTCTCCACTGTCTCCCAGATATTCATCCACAGCCAGTGGCATTAAGCGGTTCTGTTTTCCCCACAATGGATTACACAAATAATACTCTTGGGAATTACCCTTTGTTTCTGACTCTAAATCACCTCTCATGAGAAAGCCTAAATCACTTTTTTCTCAGGCATGGCAATGAAGGACCCTTCTTCTCGTCTTTGTTCAGGGGGTGGGAAAGTAGTTTCATTGAGATTGATTTTGTGACACCAGATTGGAGAGGTCTGTTTTATTACATGACCAATTAGCTTAAAGTTTGCTGGAAAGATTATTGATGTTCCCCATGTAAAAAAGATCTCCAAGCGAGCCCTAATGATAATATTCTTTCCAGGATCTCTGAAATGGGTTTAGGGAGGTGGTTGGCTTACTATTGCATCTATCCTAATAGGGGGATAATCTGTCAAGTCACAATGTGTCTGGTGAACTAGAATTATAGCACTGTTATAGTGTTATACAAACAGTCCTGCCCACCAATACCACTTTGTATATTCTGCCATAGATCAAATTGACATCTGACAACCTTGGCCAGACAACATTAACCTGCAACAAGGCTGGCCAATGTATACTACCTCTATATAGCAGATACCATGTACATAATGTATGCCTGGTATTGTGTCTCCCATTACGATTCTATCACACCTACCCAATACACTTCTACATGTCATAAATCATAGTTGGGTGCTCAGGGAAATGTCTATAACAGTCTATAAGGTGAATCCCTCATAGTGAATGTGGCAAAGATATACTTATTTCCTCTTAAATAATATGGAAACAGGCAGAAATTATCTTGATGAATACTTTGTCATTCTTACCCTTTGTCATTCTTAAAGTCCTATCTGTATTGGACTTTAAGTGCTCATTGATGGATGCATCTGCCACCCTCACCTTGGTCTGACTCTCCTGTTAAACTGTCGGATACGCCAGCCGGGAATACTTCAGATCCTCTCCCGACTTGCTAGTACTTTGTAACAAGGTCTTATTTGCCACCTAATGTAACAAAAGCTTATTGCCTGTGTTAATGAAGACAAGCTGTTGGCTGAGTTGATGTTATATTTATTCAGTCCTCTAGATAGAGGAGGGCTGGCTTCCAGGGTTTGTGTGTGGATCCCTAAAACAGAGATCAACCTCCAGCCCAGAGAAAGAGAGAGAGAAAGACAGGGTAGGTGCCAATACAACCTTCCTCTGTCACCAGCCAAGCAACTCTCCCCCACTCCTAGATGGGGGTCTGTATATGTCTCTCTCCTGCCGTGGGTTGTGGTCACACTTGGATGGTTATAGCCAACCCCTAACCAGCACCTCCATGGGTACATGTATGTGGATTTGCATATACAACATGCACTGGGCTCCTATAGCATAGTAGGTCTACATATAACTATGGGATATCAAACTTAATCCTAATCATAATAATGGCTACAATAATGATGATGCAATTAGTTAGGGTATAATTATAGTAGGTGATAATAGTGTAGGCAATAATTATATATATGATATCAGATGTGATTATATGTGGGATAGATAATTAATAAGCAAAATAGATAATTGATAAGCACAAAAGTTAAGGGGGTCTAATTAAAGATGGGCTTAATTAATGATGGTATAATCGGGCCCATTTTGTTACAGACGCCCCTCACCCATAAATAAACTTTTGTTATAAAAGTTTATGAAGCCATGGTGATAGATATAATCATCATTACTTATAAGCTCAGCATGCAGTCAATTATCAATTGACCCCTCATAATCATTGATTAAATAGGTTGTGTCCATGCCCTACATTGTTCATAGTTCGTTATCAAATGTTCAGAGACCATCATCAAATCATTGTTCAAGTGAATAAAGTTCATAGTCCCGAATATTCAGAGTTCATGGTAATTACTTCAGTCATCAAAGTTCATTATCAAGTTACCTAAATCATCAATTAATAATTCCATGAATATCAGCCAGGGGATCATCTGAAAGCGTAGACTATGATATACATGTCCACCTTTAGTTCATATCAAATCAGATATAATTCAGTCATCTCGGTTTTAGGATAGGATTTCAGTTCCTGAAATATATAAGGATTTCTATCTGTGCATAGAGAGAGTACACGTGTACCAGCAGATATCAACAGGTTCAAAGTTTATTCAGGGGCTATCCATGGTGGATTCATAGTTTATTCAGGAGAAGCTTTGCAAACAAAGTTGTAAAGTCTCAGGTTGTAACGCACTTTCACAGCATCATCATTGTAATTGATACCAATACGGGTCTGCATTTCACACATGAAGATCCATTGACAATGTAGCACAGCAACCAGTAGCAATGGAGCACAGTTACCAATCGTGAGAAAGATCCAGAGTGACAATGTAGAGTGGTGACCAGTCGTGAAAACACCTGCTTCTAATCAGCCTGTTGTAAAAGTTTTATGGTTAACAGCAATTTCAGGTACAGTTTGGACAAGGAATCATCTCACTCCCTCATCTTGTTGAGAAGTGGGTTCCCACCTCCAGGTGTGGATGGAATGTCAGTCTCTTGGCTTCTGCCCGCATCATGACTCACAATAGGCATCTCTACCATGGGAATTCTCCTTTCATCTCCTACCTCCCCAGGGCCCTCACAATCAGGGTTCTCAGAGCAGATCACACTATAAAAGCCCCTCACACAATATGCCTTTCTCCTCACTATTACACATCCAATAAATGTAGCTATTATAATGAGGCCCAGGGTAATGGTGGGAGTTATACCATAAACCAGGTGTTTAGGGTATATGGTACCAGTATCTATATTCACGGATTCAAGGTAGGTTATTAGGGTAGGTGCAATAGAGGACAAGTTAGGAAGGATGGAGGGTATAATGCTAGCAATTCCAGGGTGTATGTCCGGGTATTGCTGGGCCTTTTCAGACATGTCATAAATATCTGGAAGGATGTTCGTGTCCACCACCTGTGGGTAGAAGGACTGGTTTAGGGTGTGGGACGATCTTTCAACAAGGTATGGCAATAAAGTTATAAAATCACTGTAGCCTGTACACGCAGAACCTAATTCTAACACAGTTATTTGGTCTGAAACTATTATGGCTTGCATTGAGGTAGATTTAGGTCCACCAGCACACATTCTATGGATATTGGATTCAATTTTGCTGTATAAAGATCTAGGGTATCTATAATTCTCTGCACCAAGTTCTGATAAACAATCCATGGATTGATATTCAAATCAATTCTCCCATAGATGGTTATAGCCAACCCCTAACCAGCACCTCCATGGGTACATGTATGTGGATTTGCATATACAACATGCACTGGGCTCCTATAGCATAGTAGGTCTACATATAACTATGGGATATCAAACTTAATCCTAATCATAATAATGGCTACAATAATGATGATGCAATTAGTTAGGGTATAATTATAGTAGGTGATAATAGTGTAGGCAATAATTATATATATGATATCAGATGTGATTATATGTGGGATAGATAATTAATAAGCAAAATAGATAATTGATAAGCACAAAAGTTAAGGGGGTCTAATTAAAGATGGGCTTAATTAATGATGGTATAATCGGGCCCATTTTGTTACAACTTGTTCGAAGGAACGCCTTGTATTTCTCCTCCTGATTCGTCAGTTTAAACCATATCCCTTTCGGGGGGCCCGCTGCCGTGCTGTCAATAATCTCTGAGCTGTCTCCTTCAGGAACCTACCATCCTCCGCCAGCTCCCACCCATTTACTTTCACATGCAAATCAAAATGCTTAAGATAATCAGCTAAGTCTGTGTTGCTATCATATTTAGTGGGCTTCACCACTGGTTTGTCCTTCACACTGGGTTCTCCATCGCCCCCTCCCCTTCATCCTGCTCTTGGCTTGATGTTCTGGTTACCTATTTCCCTACAGGTGGCTGTCCTCCCGCCCTCCATGCTCATCTGCTCCAAAGCTGTGGCTCCTCCACAGGTTGTTGAGCCCCCTTGTTTGCCGCAACAACTTCCACTCCTTCCCAGATTGCCATTTTACTCCCTGACGGTCACCATTTACTGTTGGAGACATGCTACGCTTCCTTATCTCTTCCTTTGTTTGTTTCCGCTTTGCCTAATGATGACCCTGCTTGTCAGCTTTCTCCAACAGCCATCTATACTAGTCCTCTTCATATTCACCACCGGTTTCTACCCCTGCCGAAGAGTCTTGATAACTAGGGAGATTATCTCTGTCAGCTGGCTCCACCTGGCATTCCGGGTTAATCTCAACCCCTTTGCCCCTGAAAGTAATTTCCATGTCCACGACTTCCAGTAGAGTGCCTTTTTCCTCCCCAGGGGAGCCATTCTAAGAAAAACATAGTTGCTATATATATACCCTTGCTGCTCCTCTGATGCTGGCTCCACTTGGCAAGATGCCAGCATCAATTAAACATCTCCCCAGTCACCGACTAGCGGCATACCAGACCCTGACATGACTCTGAGGTTGGTGGCTTCCTGATCCCATGCCAGGATGGTTTTGTTTCCTCCACCGCCATTTCGGTCTTCACCCCAATACTTAGGGCCAATTTTTCAAAAATAGCAATCTAATATTTTTCAAAGTTATAATTTGTACTTCAGCGGTAAACTGAGCACTACATAAATGTAAAAACATCTATCCTGGCCTAAATACCATGAGTTTCATCTTTCATTTGCTGCAAATATTGTGAAAATTGGATAATTTTCGGCTAAACTACAGTAATTCTTTATGAAAATTCAGGAAAAAGGTTCAGAATCCCATCTTGCTGTATCGAGCTTTAGATTGAGCCTATCTGAAATTGAAATTTTATCAAGGTCATGACAAAGTTCAAAGTCATACAAATCTAGGACACCAGAAATTCTGTGTCCCTTTGAGTTAGCAATTAAATGTTTTTGCCAGATTCCATGTTGTGTACATAAAAACTTTGAAAAGACATTTTATAGCATATTGTAGAAGATTAGAAACCCATATATGCTGATTTTTGTGGTAATTTAGGATTATTTGACCTTCAATGATATGACTTTGACCTTGAGCAAGGTTACCCTCCATACCTCAGATTGGCAAATATACACATTTGCAAGTGGGGTGTACTCACACTTTTAGTTAAGTCTTTGGTGAAAAAGGTATTCTCTTTTCTCCATTTTTCCTATATTTCTCTTGTTTTCTTGAAGCTAACATAGGCCTACCTGCCTCTAGGTTAATCCAGTGTTAAAATCTGACCCACCATGAAATGGTTTGGGAGAGATGTTTGTTTACTTCTCTTGCCTTCAGTGATGGCACTTCACTGGGATCGGAGACATTATTGTCTTCATCAGGCATGCATGGTTTATATTATCAATCCATGCACAGTGTGCATACATAAAAGAATATATTATGGGGATTGTATCATGGACTCACGTCACTGGTAGAGTATTATATAGCAGTGCCTATACATACTATACAATACAGTTCATGTAGATTAACAGCACCTCTTGCTGTAATTCTACACACCTAGTTTCTGTAAATTTACAGCAATAGTTGATGAAACCTCAGTTGCCAGCAAAAGTTTCTGTTAATTTACAGTATTTTCTGCTGTTCATTTACAGCAAAAATTGCTGTAAATTTACAAAAAATATTGCTGTTATTTTACAAGACATAAATTTATGTAATTCTACAATATATTTTGCTGTTAATTTAAAACATATGTTTCTGTAGATCTGAATAATTTTGCTGTATGGTTACAGTGGTTCTCACTGTATGATTACTGTGGATTGTGTTGTAGAATTACAGCAGCTCACCTCCTGTCGATTTACAGCAAAATGTATTGGAACCAAAGTTGCCAAGGGTTTTTACTGTAAAATAACCCTGCCTACTACTAATAGTGTAGAAGATATGCATGGTGGTGGTTAAATATAGCCTATAGCCACTATGATTTGCTGGTTCCTCTACAGTGGTAGCCTGGCAGTGCCAGATTAGCATTCCTCTGACTGCCCATTGTCAGATTAATTATCCACCTTTGTCACTATCTGCCCTACTGCGGGTGCCTCTGATTGGTCTCAATCTCATTTATCAGATTAGGCTGCTCAGTCTGCCTTCATCCTGTGTTTCCATGCTCCACCTACCCCCTCGCCCCAACAATGGCTCTCAAACACTATCTGACTGGTGGCAGCGGAATCATAAGTAGACTAGGAACAGAACAGTTTATTAATTTCTTGTAGCAATTTTGATTTTGTGATGTAAAACCCTCGAACTGGTTAGTTTTGTTTATATGGTTGCATTTTATCAAGAAGGATGCTGTGTTTGATCTTGTAGCAAGTGAATGCAAGAATGGCTGGTTACCAGCATACTTGTGTATCATAGGAGTCCAGTGTACAGGTTTCTATGCCAAAATCTATCAGAATTGACTACACAGATCACAGAGTGTAGTACTGTACCTGAATATCCCTTTTCGCCAGTTTATGATTCGACCAACAGTAGCTCAGCCATAAATTTCCTTTTAAGCTGGTATAATCAAGATATTGATAGTTGGCAGTAGGTTGTGTGGATGAACATGGATTCATACTAAAGAAATTACAGACATAAGAAACTATAGTCCTGGTTGAAGAAAATAATTAGTAGCATATTAGAACCAGTGTGTCATAGTTCTGAGAGAAGATAATGTTAGTACGAGATCATTTTCCTTGTTTCTTCAACAAATCTGACCATATTCCTTTAATAATGGAACAAATAGCTGATTTTCATCAGACATGACTTAAGCAAGAAGCTTATGAGTTCCGGCTTTTATCCTAGAAAGGTTCTCTTTGTGAAGCGTCATTGAATTAATTCAAAATGACATAATGGACGAGTCCTCTCCATTATCAACTCAACCACAACTCCTTTGATTACATCTCCATGGAATTCAGGATGCTCAAACCAAATCATTTGTAAATAGAAATAATAATTGTAATAGCTTTACAAGGACACAGAACAGAAAGATATTTGCAAATGTAAGTAGAATATAAATTTAATTTTGGGATGTGGTGAAATTCCCTCATAAGGAAACCATTTCAGATATGGTAGAGGAGGCATGGGGAGATAGATTCAGTGGGTGGAAGTGAATGGTTGAAGACTAGGAGCTGTTGGAGGATAAGCACTTAAGATTGCCCCAGACACATTCCCCCGAGAGAAGTCCGGTGAATGCCCGCTGAAAGTCTGCCTCACCCTGACCCTGACCTTGGTACTAGTGTTAGACTATAGGGAATATCTCTTAGTGATTGATGTATCTGACGCCATATTGAGAAAACAGCTGAAAACTGAGAGATGGGAGAAGAACAACTCCTACATACTGCCACAGACTCAGCGCAAAGAGACATCCCTGAAGTGGCCGCTGAAAGTCTGCCTGGCCTTGCCCCTCACCCTGACCCTGACCGTGGAAACCAGTGTCAGACTGTAACACACATCTCATTGATTGATGTATCTGCGTCCATATTGAGAAAAAGAAATGTAAAATTAAAATCAAAATTGAGGAACAAATGGTGATGAAACAAGAGAGGATATTCTGGAAATATGTTGTTATGTAGTGGGTTCTTAAAGGCGGTAGAGTCAGAAAAAAAAAAACTATAGCTGACTTTAATTTTTCAGACCAAGGGAACACTAAAGTATTATATCTATGTGGATTAGAGGAAGAATAAAGCTAGTGACATATCTTTGCTGACAGCCACATGGCAAAGAGTGATATAGGATTACCGAAGCAAGCTTCTACCAAACACATGAAAGAAGAAACTGTAAATATTGCTTATGCTGCAGCACAGTCTCACACACACACACACAGGGAATTAAAATCATTAACCACTCTTTCTGTCAGGGAACAAAACATATCATGCTAGCAGGAGAATGATTCACACATTTCTCGCATCCTTTGATGCTCTATGAACTGCTGATTTTGCTGTGACTTTTCACCCAAGTCGGGATTTGGTGCCGTGGTACATAACTGTATTTCCATCCACATTGACTCTGCTAAGTTTAAACAGCACATCTCCATTGTTTCCAAGATTTCCTTTCATGCTTTCTTTCCACAATCATACCTAGGACTAGAAGGGAAGTCACGGATGTTCCAATATATATTCAGGGTTTACCAGGACTGACCCCATGTTATTGTTAAGGTGAAACCTCAGTATTATATATCACCTTCGTTTTACTTCATGCTAGAGTTCTGCAGGTTTAGTAATTTGATTACCACAGTCCTTCATAGTTAAGGATGGGATCACTCTAAGAAATATCCAGGCATCCTTATCATACTATGCTGAGCACTTGTGTGAGTCTGTCTTATATGGGTGTTGTTCAATATGGGGCCTCCATATGGTGTGTGAATTAAACATCAGATGGACTCACAATTGTGAACCTTTGCCTATGCACTGCACTAAGCGCAGTTACACTAAATGCAGTGCAGTTTATAGTATGATGGGTACAGGTCAGTCAGGACAACAACAGCCTCAGACATGCCCCTTCATTGTAAGAACTCGTGGATAACCATACCAGAAAGATACCAGAATGAATGGAGCTCCTATTAGTGCATCAAGCATTTCTATTGGTATAGATTAGACACAAGTATCCCAGAGTAGCCTTTGCCATAGCAGCATCCTTGTTCATCATGAACATAATATATAATCATGGTTCTATGACATGTGATTTGCAATGATAAAAGGGAAATTCAAAAGCCATGAGGACGTGATTGAGAATGGCTTGTCTGTGTTGGGACTTGTCTGTGTTGGGGCAGTTACCTATGTTTATAACTTTAGGGCTTTCATATCGTGGCACAAAGAGACTTAATGCATGGCTACCAATTAAATACCTGCTCATGAAAGACCATAAGACAGATGACCTCACCTTAATGATAGGAAAGTCTTGGTCGGTAATATTTAGCATTGAAGGTCACATTGGGTTAGGATAGAATGAAGTAAAACGAACATGACTCAAAGAGTATGGGGAGAAGTTTATTAGCGTGTATACTTGAGGATAGTTTATACCCCTCTCCTTTTTTCTAAATATTAAAAAATAAACCTTCCCCCAAACTACCCCTATGGGGACCCCCTCTGTGGGTACGAAAAAGAATGCTAAGGCAACCTTTTTATTATGCCTCATAGACGCTATTTCAACTTATAAGAATGGCTAGGGTAAATCTTTGAGACATATCACCTCCAAACCACATGGCAATGTTAAACAGGGCCCTCCTAAGGAATAAATCCGAATTGTAATGATCTCTTACTGCTTGGCTTGATGAAATAAGGCCTGGAATGTAGTGGAAATTGAAAAAAGGCCATTTTGGGCAATTTTCCAATGTTGGATCATCATATCTCCGAAAATATTGGTTCGACATATGCCAATTGGCCCTTTTTCTAAAGGTCCAGGTGTTTTCTTTCGAATAGGAACAGAAATAAGAAGGAATGGGACTCTAGGGATGGAATGTTTATGAAACAAAAACATTCTTTTTCGTGTTAGTTTTTTTTTTCCGACAGATTTATAGGATGGAATATCATCTACGTTTACGAGTGTGATAATTTAAATAAAATCTAGAAATAATTTAGTAGGGAAAGGTCTCTCATTTGGTGGATATTCGGAATGGAGTGTAAGAGTAGCTCTAAATCTTATCATGAACCTTTTAGATATCAAATTTGTTTTAAAACTGTCATTATCCATGGACGTAAAATCAGTTATCAGAGTTTTACACGTCATAGATATCGGCAAGGTACTTTCTGTTATCTAATCATCACCACACATCTGTGCCCCTGATTGTCATTCAGCCTTGGGTCTATCCACACCTTGACCCTAACAGCTGTGAGGGCTGTACTTGAATGTTGTTCTATGGTGGTTTAACATTCACGTAACGGTGAATCAGAAGTGGACAAGGTACCTCTGCAAGATTCATAAAAAGTCCATCGTCCATTGTTTAATCCCCAGATGGAGGCTTACTTGGTAATACCAGTTTGATGTTCACTTTCACCTGCGTATACATCTAGTTTTAGACTGGTAGGTAATAGTCATCATAGGGATTCTCTACCTGGGACGGCTGGGTATGTCCCTCCATTACTATTAGTTACAGATGGAGGGTCTGAGCTGTGTGAGCTGTGTGCTGGCATCCAATACGGCAGAGATCTTCATGGTCCACATAGCACATCTATTCTACTCCACTGCACAGAATCACCCGATCTCTACCACTGCAGTAATGGGTCTATTTCAGAATGATGCATGCTCCTACACTTATCATAGCTATTAGATTACATTTTTTCAAATTGTAGAATTCATGATTGTTTGATAAATAGGAGGTAAATTGTTGTTGATTCTGAAATAAACCCATGGCATATTTCAACTAATGACACACACAGCACAGGGTTTGTCAATTACTTCCCACACATCAGTCTACAAAGATTTGATCATATCAGTCTGCTGCAATCTTTATGGGGAAATGACAATCCAATAAAAAAACAAATTGATATGGCTGTCATATATGCTTGGATAACTGTGAATATCCTCATGTGTCAGTTGCATTTGGACTTGCAGTGAACCATGCAGGGTAACATATTTATCAGTCCCTTATCTTGTCTATAAAGTGCATGTATGACTCCTGTATGTGACTGTTACCTGTACAGACAGTCTCCGATCCCACACATCAATGACACTGCGCTATCAGACTACTTGTGATGATTCATGGTTGAATGCCAGCTACACCTCCTCACATCTTAACACATTACTCTCTGTTACCCTTCCACAATAACATATCCAATAATGGGACCATTTCATCAGGGAAAACAGAATCAATTTTTGATAACAATCCATTCATAGAATGAAGTAAATCTCAAAATGAAAATCTCTTTTAGCATGTTTCTCCAAAGACTTCTACTTTCCAAATGGACAATGTTTTCTAGATGAAACCCAGTTCTTGATAAAAGGCCAAATAACCATTTGTGCTTACAGAAAATCATAAGTTTTAAGGGGATAATTCATTGGCAATCTGAGTGGAAAAAGACAATATGTCCAAGCTCATTATCTGACGTCATTCACTCTCAGCTGATTCATCCCATAACAAGTGTCTAGAAATCAAAAATACTACGTTGCAAGATGTTCTGATGTCATTTTTTTTTTTTTGCAGAACTAAAGAACTAAACATTATCAATAGGTCCAACAAAAGGTCTCACTACATTCTCTCCACCTTCAGCTAAGATAAGCAAGAAAATAATGACCTCCAGACCTCCTGTAGGCAACTTTCTATCTCCATCACCAGGTGGCAGCCCCATGCAGTGCCTCCCACTCACCTCCCCCGATAAAATAATATTTGTTACTTCAATTTGGTATTTCACACCCCATAATAACCTGTGCCTGGCCCCATTGGACTCCATTATGCGAGCTTACAGTCACTTCTCTTTGTTTTGATAGCGCAAATTGTGATATGAACCAGGAAACTAAATAATGTGTAAACCTTGACATAACACTTACTTGATATACTCTCTGCTAAGCCACTGACATTAAGGCAAATCAAGGCACTTTGCAACTAGACAAATTACACACTTAGCTCCCTGTCTTATTCCTCAGAAGAAACTGTCATGGTTCTTGCTAGTAAATGTAGCTAATGAGCAGCCAAAGTCTTCCAATGTAGCACTGGTTATATATAGCTGATGTCTCACCACTAATTGACAGGCAAGGTCTTCTAATGTTAGGCTGATTATGTCCCACTTTTACATAGGCACTAATGTAAGCTAGTTATGGGAATAAACAGGATGGTATTTCTCAAAATGCTAAGACTTGCGATAGTGAAGCCATAACAGAAGTATATTAATAAACTACAGCCTAATCTTACAAATAAACTTATTGGGTACAGTTGTTTTGTACAGCTACACTGCAAAAATGGTGTTTAGATCCTAAACACAATGCTAAACATATTCTTGCAACGTTTTTGTAATCACATTAATTTCCTAAACATGTTTAGCCAAACAATTTGCTTAGTTCAAGTGTTTAGAAATGTAGGTGTTTAGGTTAAAACTTTGTGTTTAGAAATACAAAATTTTGTGTTTATGAATATTTTTGTTTAGATGTTTACATTATTTGATGGAGAGTTAAGGTTTGCACACATGCATGCATTAAAAAACAGAGATCTATTTTTTTCTTTTTTTTTCTCATTTACTAGGCGGGGCATCAGCAGGTATTTACTTGTCAAAGTCTCCAAAGATGTCAGCCACAGCTATAGACATGTACATGTATTACACACTGCATCAGAACGAGAAACTTGAGAAAGTACAACAGCTTGGCAGAAAGGACATTGCCTTATCTATTCCAGAACATCATCAAATAGGTGTCAGTCATGGAGTTTATTGATTATTTTATGCTAATGATGGTGGCATAAGGTGAATCTAGTCAATTTTTTATTGCCCTTTCTATTCACATGACATTCTATGAAATGAAACCATGATAAACATCGGATTTGGGGACATTTGTCACAACAATTTATTATAACTGTGTGCAGATAGTCCATTCAAAGGTAGTGCTGCTACCTGGTGTAGATTCAACATCCAAGTATCTAAACATATTGATGTTTAAATCTAAACACCTATTATTCAACTGTCTCAACTCTCAACATCTAAACATGTGTAGTGTTCTACCCCTCGAGGTTTAATCAAATCTTTCGATAAACAATGAAGAACAACTATTCAGGTTCCAGTTAAAACTTTATTGTCTAATAACAGTTACAGGTGGTAGAGTTTGAACTCTAAAGCACGCTCGACACTAGGCCTTCTAGTGTCTGCAGTTATTAACCCACATTTACCTTCTCTGTGCAACAGCACAGAGAAGTATTACAATATGGTAGTCGGGCTGCTGCCAACCATCGCTCACGATGGTCCGTCGCAACTGGACTGACCCTGAGGAAGGCCATACAACGGCCTTATATACACCCGAGTCGAGGGCCACGTGACCAGGTGGTGATGTGACGCTGGACTCCAGCACCCTCAGGCGTCGGGTAAGAGAGGTGCTCTCGATGTCGCCCACGAGGACCACGAAGGTACCTCGAGGATGACGCGGGACCACCACACCACCCCCCACTAGACTGAAATAAGGTCTCTGAAAAGTTTCAGAGATCCCGGATCAGTCTAAACAAATAGGTAATAATTTAAACTACTGAATCCGTCCACATGGTCGACAGATAGAGTAGGGGAATATAGAAATATGAAGTTTCTACTGTACTGTAGAAAAAAAATTATTATCACAGTTAGAATAGGGGCGCTGCTCCATCCAATGTTGGAGACCAGTGTCGAAACACTGCTTCACAACCTGCTCCTGGTCGATCCGAGGGAGGCACGACCGGGTATGGTAACCGGGGTCGTGTCGTTTCCTCCGTGTCTTGTTGAGAAGCTCCTTCCAGCGTAGGAAGCCCATCAGTAGTGTACAGTACAACTACGATGGTCCTTCGACTGTGAGGATAAGGATGTGTGGCACCACTGGGTCCTAGGACCAGGGTGGCGTCAGATCCACACAGCTTGGCAGGGAGGTCTGGGGACAGGAAAGGTACCCCCACTCGTGGAGGGTACACCGTCGTCCGGGAACAAGTTCCCGGGGGTTCCATGCTGACATCGAGACTCTGTTCGATGTCAGCAGTCCGAACTAAAGAGGAGGAACAGTAGTATCATATTACTGCTCCTCCGAGATGGACCCGGTAGTGGCGTCGATTTCCGCCTGCTCTCTCCGTCAGTGTGATCATCATCATGTGAGGCACTGGTGGCTAACTGGCCGGAAAACGTAGGCGACTTGGGCAATGAAGCCATGCGGTCCATTGTTGTTCCCCATGCCTCGTTAGAGGTCTCGGGTGCATCCCGGGAGTCTCCCTCAGCATCTGAGTGGAGGACTGCCGAGTCTGCAGAGTCGCTCCCGTTGTCGTCGTCGCTCTCTCGACCCTCAAGGTCGTCCTGGTCTCCCTGGTCAGGGGGAGCCGTTGGAGAGTGGCCGACGACATCGAGGGAGCCGATGAGGAAGGCGCGGTTGCTGGCGGGTAGACGGAAGCGCCGAGAGACCTTCCAGGGGTGTCAGGCTTGTCCTGCACCACCTGCTCCCGACCCAACATCGTCATAGCCGAACTCAGACTGTCTATCCTCGGAGATAACTCTCTCAGAGGATTAGACTGTGCTGCCAGCGTCCTGACGTCGGGAACCACTCCACCCTCGACGAGGTGCCTCTGCGCTTCACGAGAGGGCTCGTTTTGAACAGGTTTTTAGGGTTTGGACGCCATGGTGTTTGTCCTTCATCCATTCCAAGAGCTGGACCCCGAAGACTCTAAAGAATTCGCGGTCCGTTTCCTCCCAGCCTTCTATGATAGCATCCCTCTTGGTGATATCATATTGACATCGGAATGACGAGAGTCCATCTCCATCTGCACGGTCTGACGCGCCTCTTCCCTAAGAGCCGGAAGGAGCTCGTTACGGATGGCCGTGTTTGTTCTGTCAAACAGGCCGAACAAGTAGGCGCTCGCTTCCTCATGGAATGCCTCACCGAAGTGGTCGATAACAGGGCTACCCGTCATTTGTAGAAGTCCCTTGCAACGTTCTACGAACGTCTTGGGGACCCCACGTTCGACGCCATCGCTGTACGCAGGCTGGGCCAACTCCCAATGCAAGGTTGCTGTCGGGGTGTCGGCGCCTGACACGACGTTGGAGAAGGTGGCACCTGCTCCCGAGGTTAGTGTCGCACCACCTATGTGAACCCAGCGTGGCAGCTGGGGTGCTGCCCTCTGCCGCTGTAGGTGGCTTGACAGGAGGGGACGAGTTGGTGGTGACCTTGGGTTGTCGATCATGACCACTCCGAGGTTCTACCGCCTTGCCTTCCGGCTTAGCACCGCTGGTACTGGGTTTGGCTGAACCAGTCGAAGCAGACTTCAACTTTTTAGGAGCCGGGGCCGGAGTGGGCTTGGACGCCTGCACGGGCTTCGAGGGGGCCACCTGCGGCTTTGGCTTCTTAGGTTCAGTCGAACCGGCAGACTTTCCAGCGTCAGTAGAGTGGGTTCTGTTGTTCCCACTCGTAGAGGCTGTTGGTGCTGGGTCTCAAGGACGACTGGCCTCCCGCTTCTTCCACTGCTCTACCCTGAACTCCGGGTAGGCGCCGTAGAAAGCGGGCATGAGCTCCGGTCTGATATACAGACGCTTGGTAGACAAAGGTGCGGGAGCCATCCGCATCCAGTGTCTAGTCGGCACACCTGTTTTCTCATTCCGCTCACACTTTCCTACTAGTGTCTCCACCTGCTGGATAGCGCCCTCGGCATTGTACTTGTGGGGCTGTTCATACGACTTGAGATGTCACGCCATCAAGCCTCTTTGTGTAGTCACAAAAGGAGGAGAGGTCGGGTCATCGGGGTCCTGATAACATGGAATGGTCTTTTCCACCTTAACACAACCGAACTGCGGACGGATGGCTCGATGCTCTTCCACCAAGTGTCGAGCATACCTTCCATCGGTCCTGTACGCGCGAGGGGGGAACCCCTTAAGTGTGCAGTTCTCGAAAGCACACTGCTGCCCGTGATTGAAGATGTGCCACACAAAACCAATCCGCTGCCTCTCAGGCAGCGACACCCCCGATGAGTCCGAGGCATTCGTGATGTTCTCCGACGGCTCAGTTCCAGGTTCCGGGGGAGCAGTGGACTCACTGCTCTTCTCGCGGACTGGAGCCTTCTTGGCTGCAGATTCCTTCTTGCCACCCTCCTTCTTAGGCACCTTCGGGATCTTGAAGTCTTTCAAGGTCCCTTTAGATGCCTTAGATTCTGTCGACTTCTTGTTCTTAGAACCAGAAGGGGTGGCACTTTTCGATGCGCTGGCGTCGACGGCTCATCGACCTCCATCTCATCAGGGGAGGAGTCTCTCGAGGCTCTTCTTCTTCTTCTTCTTCTTCTTCTTCTTCTTCTTCTTCTTCTTCTTCTTCTTCTTCTTCTTCTTCTTCTTCTTCTTCTTCTTCTTCTTCTTCTTCTTCTTCTTCACGTCGGATGAGGACCCCATGGTTCTTCTTGAACGATGGGCTCAGTGAAGGGAAAAAGACTCCGGGCCTCGAACCGTTCTCAGACGGGACGAGACGTCGAAGAGATCTTAGAGGGGTTTCGATCCACACTCCGGCAGGTCGAACCCTCGAATGGTCTTTGATTTACTGCGAACTGCACTCAGGCGGCTCGAAGGATCGAAGACAAGGGTTCGAGAGAACACGAACCTGCACACAGGCAGGTCGTGTCTCTCGACACAAAATGTGAGAGACCTCCTACACTCAGGTAGGAAGTCTAAAGGACGCCCTCGAATCTCTGCAAACAGGTACCATCGTTTCCCCGATAAGGGGGTGGTTCCTGCTAGCATTCTCAACCCTACGTCAGTACTCAGATCGATCCCTCTCTTCTTAAGGAAAGAGAGACAGGCATCTTCCGAGGGAAGCTCTGTTGCGCAGACTCTGGCCAGCTGCCGCATCAGGGCTTCTCTCCCGGCGTCGACTTTCACTTTCGATCCAGTCGAACCCTCGACCTCAGACTTTGGGCTGCCAGCGCCCTGTTCCTTGGCCATTGAGGCTTTTTCTATACCGACATCTTTGGAACCCGACCGGTGATCAACCGCTGCCGCTGTGGTAAAGGGCTGGGACGGCCCTACAGGGACCTTACCTAGTTCCTTCAAATCTACTGTCATTTGATCAGGAGTGCCAGAGGTGCTGATACCTTGGCTTTTCGATGGTCGGGCAGCTCGATTGCCACGTCGAGCCGGCCGCCTCAGTTTTCCGTTGCGTCAGGTAGTAGACCTTTAATAGGCTCGGGGCAAGTTTGTGCGAAATGCCCTTGCCTCTTGCAGTTCCAACACTTGGCGTCAGACGGAGGGGTACTCGGCTTCTCCGCGTTAGTAGCAGGAACATCCCCTCCCTCGATCACCCTGAGTAAATTCTTCAATTGACTCAGCGAGAAGGTTTGTTCCTGTACCTTGGGTTTGGAGGCCTTATTTGGCACCTTTGATTTACCAGCAGCTTTCTGACTTTTCTTAGTCTTACTCCCCGCCATGGGCTTCGAGTACGAGGACACCTCACTCTGTACCTCCTCGACCAAAGCGGTGTCGGCCAATGCCGACATTGCATTTGTCGAGGTAGGATTCACCAACTTAGGCAGAAGTTGTCGTTTTCTCAACAACTCATCTGCCAAGTCCATGATATCCCTGAGGGACATGTAAGTGCGCCACTCCCGAAGCACGTCTTGTTGCAAATCAGTGTCATATAATCCTTCTATGAACAACTGGTTGACTTTGGTTATTAGCCATTCAACCGAGAAGTCCACACCTGGATAGGCATCGCCGGCAAGACGTCTTAAAGCAAAGCCATAAGCTCTGATGCTTTTAGTTCTTGCCTTGGCATCTCTTCTCCATTGTGACAATGGGGTCCTGCAGGCTAGAGGTCATGGCTTCCGTTACTATGTCGACCAGCCCCTCAATAGTCCCATCTCCATGCTCTTCCCACAACCACACAGTATCAGCTGCGGGGCCGTTCTGGAGTAGCATGAGGAGTTGAGCTAATGCCATACTCAAGGTCCATACATTCACTCGACGGACATGATTGAATCCGTGGTACCAACGGAGCCATTCATTCTTCCATGTAAATGCAGGGCACTCGACTGACCTAGTCTGGGCAGGTTCGTGCCCGATAGAAGTATTCTCAAACATCCTACTTGATCTTCTGACCTGATCAAGAGCGAATGTTGTACCTCTTCTAGGTATTTGATGGTCCATCCCCATGTTTCTCATAGTGGTGTCTGCACGACTATGATTCATCCCCCTGGGGTTACCGGACTCGGCCTCACTCAAATGTGAAGCCTCGAACCTGATATCCCTATACTTAGGAGGATCAACATGTTGTTGGGCAGTGGTAGGGGTCGAAAATTGTCCAATCACTCCACTTAGACCATGAGTACGCGGCATCGAAGGAATGGGTTGGCTTCGACGTGACCTCGATTCCACTTTCGAGATGTTGTCGATAGCCCCTACCATTCTATTTATCTCCGCCTGCTGTTTTGAACGTTCCGCCTGTCTCAATTCCGATACTAGGAATTCCAGGTGGCTATGTTCCGCTTTCGAGAGATCTCGCTGCTCGCTGAGTTGCTTAACCTCCTTTATGGCATGGTTAAGCCACTCTCTGTAGTCAGGGTTCTTGACCAGGTCCCCTTGAGTGGCAACCTTAGCAGTGCTTTCGAGTCTGTCTGCTCCTGCAGACGTTCTTCGAGTGCGAGTTCATCACAAACTTCTTGATTAACCCTGGCTTCGTCAGCCTCCCTACGAGATGACATCTCCCGTCAGAGTTTATCGATTTCTCCACGCATGGCTCCCAAAGTATCCGAATCCTTCTGATCCTTCAGAGATCGGCCACTAAGGTCTCAGATTTTAAGGAATTAAGCTCGGCTTCATGTCTCGCTTTACGTTCCATTAAAATCTGATATTCATCCATCTTACCCGCGTGAACGATTCGCTCCTCGCAGCGATGACGCACTTCTGCCTCGTCCCTGGCTCGTGCATCCTTGTCAGCTTGCATCTGACAGAGTAACGATTCTCGTTCCTGACGTAGCTGTTCAACCTGCTTTTCATAAGCTGTTAGGTGTTCAGCTACTTTTTCAGTAAGCTGGGCATCCCGAAAATCGTTTCGAGCTCTCTCGACACATTCTCGGCGGCTTGATGCAAGGAGGTCGATCTTTGCTTTTAGTGATTGACATTTCATTGCTGTCAATCGACTATGCTCGATCTCAGACTTCGTTGCAAGCAAGGACTCTTTTTCGCTAGAGAGCTGTTTGACCTTCTCTTGAAGATCAACAAGTTCTCTATTCGCGATCTGAGTCTTGTTTGAAGCATCCAGCGCTTGCTGCCTAAGCTGTTCCAACCTCAGCTCTATTTCTGTACTCTTCTCCTGAGCCTTCATGGTATTGCATGTGAGAGCATCCAACTGTTGGCGACCCTGGCGCAGTTGGCGTTCTTGCTCCTGCAACAACTCTGCGTTGAGTCCCCTGCCAATGTCTACACAATTTCTTGTATAGACACGGGCGAAGGACCCTCGAAAGACCAACTACCAAGGCCCGTTGGAGTTCCCACGGGTGATGCTGTTCTTTCTACATAGGACAAACTCTGTGTCCTTAAGAAGTTCTCAGCGAGAGTTGAGTCGACACTCGCCAGTTGAGTAGTCGACTCCTTTGATACAGGCCCAACGGGTCAGTCGATGGACCTAATATCAGTGAGTGGTTCAAACCACCACCGATTAGTGGATCATTCGCATCCACTAATGGACCTGAAGTCACCTTCATCCAAGTGACCCTGCATGTCAAACTTGAGCTCGCAGTACCTATGCGGAATAAAGTTGACAACTGGTCACGGCACCAGTGTAGTGTTCTACCCCTCGAGGTTTAATCAAATCTTTCGATAAACAATGAAGAACAACTATTCAGGTTCCAGTTAAAACTTTATTGTCTAATAACACATAGGCATCAGCCGTTCTCGATAACAGTTACAGGTGGTAGAGTTTGAACTTTAAAGCATGTTCGACACTAGGCCTTCTAGTGTCTGCAGTTATTAACCCACATTTACCTTCTCTGTGCAACAGCACAGAGAAGTATTACAATATGGTAGTCGGGCAGCCGCCAACCATCGCTCACGATGGTCCGTCTCAACTGGACTGACCCTGAGGAAGGCCGTACAACAGCCTCATATACACCAGAGTCTAAGGCCACGCAACCAGGTGGTGACGTGGCGCTGGACTCCAGTGCCCTCAGGCGTCGGGTAAGAGAGGTGCTTTCGACGTCGCCCACGAGGACCACGAAGGTACCTCGAGGATGACCCAGGACCACCACACATGTTTAGCGTAAATGTTTATGTAGTTAGAATGAAAGTGTTCATTTCCTAAATGTGTAGTCGATGAGACACCTAACTGACCTATTTGTTTAGGTTTTAAATGTGTTTAGACCTAATCATGTTTAAAATCTAAACACCATTTTTGCAGTGTAGAGGTTGTACTGACTGCATCCAGTCAAACCATATTGTGAAATGCCCTTCAGACCTTGTCATGGTTACAGTGGGATTTGATGCATCTTGCAGCCATTGTGAAGCTGTAGCCGAAAGGACTGTCTGTAGTACCAAATCTGTTTTCTGGTTTTGGCACACCATGTTATGCTAGTCATGTGGTTGTTGACGATCAAGTAACAAACACTGCATCAATACATGACTACAACTGGTTACTTGTTGGATGTTTGAGCACTGTGAGTAATTTTTCCGGAAACATGTTACTGATAAACCATTTAAGGGCCACCGATGCATAACAATCGGCTGAAGTGATGACCACCTTAGCAGGGAATATGGCACAGAATCGCCAGTTTCTCTTCAACACTAGAGAAATCAACTGCTCTATCTGTAAGCCCCTTAGGAAACCTCTTTATCCTCACAATTTGAAATGTCAGCACCCTCACAGTATTTTCTGTTTCCTTTCCTCCCACCAATAAGCGTGCTTTGACACAATGACATTTTCTCTATTTCACACCAACTTGTAACCTTTGGTTCTATGTCTGATATATCTGCACAAGCTTCACCACAGTACAGTATAAGTATTGTCTTCATTCTAATACCTGAAGAGAAAAAAAATATGTATTTAAGCCTCCTCTTACTCAATACTTTATAAATCTTACCATATATCTTATGTACATCTTTCCAGATGGTCATTGATGCACCATGGAAGCTAAAGGACCTGATCAATTCTGCATAGTGGTCCTTGTATTGTCTCATTATTATTGTGATAAATCCAAGGGGTTCAGGTGGTACATGAATGAAATCCTTCTGCTTCACCAAATTTCTATTTTTTATTTTATGTGAATAACTTCTTCCCATTGGATTAACATTGAAGGTCCAATCTGCACACCCACAGTGGGCCGATCCAGTACTGCAGCCTCATTCTGGCTGCAGGTAAACAGACAAAATGGCGGACGGCAGCTTGTACGGGGCTATGGTAATTAATTAATCATCTTTTGATCACTTAAACCACTAAAAGCATAAAATAAATAGAGAACTAAACTCCCTGGTGTAATCAGTGGCAGATCCACCCCTCAGGGGGATATCTCCCCCACTGGCTGAAGCCCTCGGGGGAGACACCCTCCTCGTGATGGATCGGTCACCTCGTACACCTTGGTCCTTTAGTTCTCTCTATATACTAGTCTCCATGTAAATACAAGGACATTGTCAGCTGCTGTTTTTGCAGGGTTGGATGGACTCAGCATCCATCAATTATAGATAGTGAATCCTGGCTGAGGCCACACCTACACTAAGGCAAAAGGTCTGCACTTCCATTAGTTATGGATGGGTAAGGTCCATAGGGTCTGACTCAGGATACCATAATTGAGAGTCAGTGGGAACCTAGACTGTCATGTCACTAACCCCTCCTAACAATTGATGTGGGATCTCACTGTTGTGAGAGACTTTTATTTTGAGTAAAATTGAGTAAACTGTTAGCAAAACAGTACAACCATTGCCTATTCTCTGAAAATGACCTCCATGCCTCAGGACTTCATTTCAGTCTAAATGGGAAATAAAATATTTATTTTATGTGTATTAACTTAAACCTGTACCTCAACTATAGACAGAGATGATAGGTAGACAGTCGCATACTGTTAGACTACATCAGGTTGGGGACGGGACTATCTTGTTGGGACACACCAGGATCGTAGTACAACAGTCTGATGTTAGTCTGTTCTAGGATTCTGATACCATGCATAATCTTAGTATGTACTGGGATCTTAGTACCCTTGTGTGTGCACTGGACCATGACACTCACCTCCACAGGTGTATGGGCCAATTAGAGCCCTGGTCACTGGACCATGACACCAACCTGTGCATACATTATTGGGGTCAAAGGTGGGATGGTGAAACCACTCCATCATTTGGTACTTATATTTACATAAAATGATACATTTACTCCCTTATTAAACAACACTTACCTCAAATGAAAACGTCAGTTTGTAGGCATTTGTCTATTCTTTAATCTTGTAGGTTCATATTTATCAGCCAATTAAACAAAAAAATAGCCAATCAATTTTAGTATAGCAAGACTGAAGGGAAGATTGTAAAAATAGCCATTTCTCAGAAAATATTCCAATTTTAGTTCAGTAAAAAGGTGTATATGTAAAATATAGACCTTTTCTACCCATGGTGACATCAAAATGATGTACTTTGATAAGAAAGTAAGAGAAATTTCAAGATAAACAAGGGTACTGAGTTCTTAGTACACACCATGATCCAGAGACAATCTTAGGGTGTACTAAGAAACAGGTTAGTCCTGAACCTGTACATTGGCCGATGTCTCATGACTCACTTAATAACATAAAGCATGCATAGCTTTTAGATGTGCTCTGGGGGTGAGTGACCATTCCTCCATTGAACAGATCTTACAGACCCAAGTTAAAACCATTGAAGTCATGTACCGTCAGATTCTTTAGACTCTGCTGTCAGTATATATGTCAAGAATGCATAGAACAGATCTATACGGAGTCTTGTACATACTGAAGGAAGGCGCGTATGTTTGCCTTTTCTATCACAAAATGTCCATTGTGGGGAATGGAAAACACCAACAAGACACCGCCACCTGGCACTGGTGATGTCATGTAAATTTTGGGTAGTATTCACTATGTTTAGGCCCCCTTCCCCAATAAACTCCTTGACTTCACCACAACAGGCAAGGCTATGAGGCCTATTAGGCAAAGGGGGCACCAAGGAAAGTGCATGTTGAAATTCTGCTACACACCTGTTCTCCGATAGTCATTTGTACCACCCACACATTCCCAATCCGAGTAATGCCTCAGAATAGATTTTTATGTATATATTATGCCACATCAAATATAGACTTCATTCACATTGTTATAGACAGACACCCATTACATCAGAGATATAACAACCTTGCACTAAAATGTATTCTACCACTAATTTGGTGGTATAGAAACCCATAAACTCTCATGCCATATATCTTTTTCTTATTATCATAGCCTGATTAACATATTGCAGTTGTACCACTACAGATTCGGTTGTTGAGGTATTTGACATTTACAGCCTATTCTTGTGGCTTCTGTCTGGGATTATAGATCTATGGGCACTGCAGCCACACGTGTATGGCTTCAAATGTAGTGCCAGGGGTAGGAAGTAGTTCAGAGCAGAGCAGTGAAAGGCTTCCTGCAATAAAATATCATCTGTCACCTTCCTGAGTTCAACAGAGAGAAATAATCCAGGTAAGTTTAGAGACATTGATATTGTGCTAAATGTCAGATGTGAGAAAGAAGTACTGTTCAACCCAACGTGTTCTTTCATACTGCTTTTTTTCAATCTTGCCTGTGTAATTCTGTTTGACTATGTATTACATGTATTACATGTACATCCCTCAATTCAGAACTAATGAAACAGAACTTTAAAGTCTATGAACTGGCCTCACCTAATAGCCAGATCTTACCTTCCAAAGGAAAACTTGGTGGAGAAGTAAAACATTAAAATATGATTTCCTATCAATCTAAATTTCAGAGAAGTCGCAAGCATCATAGGGAACACCATAATGATATATTGACATAGGCTTAGTGTGCCCTTACAGGGTGGATATATTGACACAAGCTTAGTGTCCCCTTACAGGCTGGATATATTGACACAAGCTTTGTGTCACCCTTACAGGGTGGATATATTGACACAAACTTTGTGTCCCTCTTACAGGGTGGATATATTGACATAAACTTTGTGTCCCTCTTACAGGGTGGATATATTGGCATAAGCTTAGTGTCCTCCTTACAGGGTTGATATATTGACATAAGCTTTGTGTCCCCCTTACAGGGTGGATATATTGACATAAACTTAGTGTCCCCCTTACAGGGTGGATATATTGACATAAGATTTGTGCCCCCTTACAGGCTGGATATATTGACATAGGCTTAGTGTCCTCCTTACAGGGTAGATATATTGACATAGGCTTAGTGTCCCCCTTACAGGGTGGATATATTGACATAGGCTTAGTATCCCCCTTACAGGGTAGATATATTGACATAGGCTTAGTATCCCCCTTACAGGGTAGATATATTGACATAGGCTTAGTATCCCCCTTACAGGGTGGATATATTGACATAAGCTTAGTGTCCCCCTTACAGGGTAGATATATTGACATAGGCTTACAGGGTGGATATATTGACATAGGCTTAGTATCCCCCTTACAGGGTAGATATATTGACATAGGCTTAGTATCCCCCTTACAGGGTAGATATATTGACATAGGCTTAGTATCCCCCTTACAGGGTGGATATATTGAAATAAGCTTAGTGTCCCCCTTACAGGGTGGATATATTGACATGAGCTTAGTGTCATCCTTACAGGGTGGATATATTGACATAAGCTTAGTGTCCCACTTACAGGGTGGATATATTGACATAAGCTTTGTGTCCCCCTTACAGGGTGGATATATTGACATAAGCTTAGTGTCCCCTTACAGGATGGATATATTGACATAAGCTTTGTGCCCCCCTTACAGGGTGGATATATTGACATAAGCTTCGTGTCCCCCTTACAGGGTGGATATAGTGACATAAGCTAAGTGTCCCCTTACAGGATGGATATATTGACATAAGCTTTGTGTCCCCCTTACAGGGTGGATATATTGACATAAGTTTAGTGTCCCCCTTACAGGGTGGATATATTGACATAAGCTTAGTGTCCCCTTTCAGGATGGATATATTGACATAAGCTTTGTGTCCCCCTTACAGGATTGATATATTGACATAAGCTTTGTGTCCCTCTTACAGGGTGGATATATTGACATAAACTTTGTGTCCCTCTTACAGGGTGGATATATTGGCATAAGCTTAGTGTCCTCCTTACAGGGTTGATATATTGGCATAAGCTTTGTGTCCCCCTTACAGGGTGGATATATTGACATAGGCTTTGTGTCCCCCTTACAGGGTGGATATATTGACATAAGCTTTGTGTCCCCCTTACAGGTGCATATATTGACATAAGCTTTGTGTCCCACTTACAGGGTGGATATATTGACATAAGCTTTGTGTCCCCCTTACAGGTGCATATATTGACACAAGCTTTGTTCCCCCTTACAGGGTGGATATATTGACATAAGCTTAGTGTCCCCCTTACAGCGTTGATATATTGACATAAGATGTGTGTCCCCCTTACAGTGTGGATATAGTGACATAAGCTTAGTGTCCCACTTACAGGCTGGATATATTGAAATAAGCTTTTTGTCCCACTTACAGGGTGGATATATTGACATAAGCTTATTTGAGTTTTATGTCCGAGCCTTTAAGTGTGTAGGGGCTGGTATCGTCGTATATATATTAGTGCCGTTCATCCGAGAGATGTGTTCGTGTGGTGCCTGTTCCTTCTATGCCAGCTAGGTGTCGCTTTGTGATACCCCGTTGGTACAAGAGGGGGCGGCACCATGCCTCGCGTCCAGCTTCTACTAAGAAGCCGGACGAGCGGCAGAAGGTGACTGGACCTGGTCCAGTCCAGACGCGCAATCTAACCTGTAGACCAGAGTTGAATAAAGTCCTACCCGAGAGGTAGGGGTTTCTGGGGCTTTGCCCAACCCGAACTACTCGTGTTGTGTCGGTATTTCTAGTGGTAAGCGAGCCAAAGAGCCACCCAACATATAAGTCAATACAAACCATTACACTGGTGCCGTGACCAGTTGGTTCGGGGGTGGTGCGCGGCCACATTGGCCGAAAGCCTCGGGAAACCCGAAGCGGATCCCCCCAGCCCTGGGCTAGAGGGATTCGAAGAGGATGACTTCACATCCCAGCATCTGTTGTTAGACTGGAAGCCCGGTCAACAACAAATGTATAATCCAGGGGGTGTCCGAACTGTTTTTTCGACACCCGGTCTGATGGACGGTGCCACGGGTGATGGTATCGTAAAATTGTATCCGGGTACACCGCAAACGGGAGTACCGGATACGGGATTGTTTAGGGGAGTATTAAAACCCCCAACTTTAGACTTGAGTGATTGGTCCCAAGCCATAACTAGCAGACGCCAGCTGTGTCCTATTGTACCTGCAGGCTCGGCTAGCAACTTGGGTATCCCAGTAACACAGAGCCCTGGGAGGCGTACTGCAATCCCCCCGGAAGCGGTACCAGAAGGTGCAAACGAAGTAGCCCCATTAATGACATCGTCGGACCATGACAGCGACGATGGTAAAGCCATAAGGGACCCAGTGGTCCCAGAAGTGAATGCGAAGATTAAGCCTAGGGATGCTGAACCGAAAAGCTCGGAAAGGCATCACCTAGGCCGATCTCTGGACGAAGGCTTGTCTGACTCCTTGTTCAACCCTGGAGGCAGCCGCAGGTCTATATACGGACGTCGGATGGGTCCCGGGTATAAAACTACCCTGGCCTATTTGAGAGCCAAGGAACAGGTAGAGTTTCTGTCTGGATTGGGTTGGCTGCTGTCTGCTATGGAGAGTTATTTACAGGAGCAGGAGCAAGCGAATGCCCCTCCGGCGAGCAAGGATACAAACCCGAACTCGACGTTCGTTAAACAGGGTGACCCAGTCTCCTGTTCTACGCCGAAGCATCCACAGTATAATCCTTTTATCAATGATAATACGACACGGAATGTAGATCAAGGGGGAGTTTATATCAGAACCCAAGATAAACATGGCCGAACTAGTAGAGTCCGGATAAGTGAAGTCCCCATAGTCCACAACCTGGACCCGGACTATGTACCCCGGGATGCCTCCGACAGTAGTGCGGAGACTAATGGATTCCACATACATGTGGATCCGAGTGATAGTGTGGGGTTGGGAGCTGGTAATGACAGCAGCCAACCCAATCCATCGAACGATGGCAGTCAGCCGGCGGGAAACCAGCCTTCCGGCGGCGGCTACCAAGGCGCGCAAGGAGGGGGCGGTACCCCGGGTACCACAGGCTACAGTAGTACCTCGGGTACCGGCCCTAACCAGGGTGGTGCGGGCTATACGAACCACAGTGGTTTACAGTGGACGTATACACAGCCACCGCCACCACCTCCACCGGGCAACACGAGCTTCGGTGGTATAGGGGGCAATCGAACCTTGAATGAAACCAAGGCGATTGAATGGAGCAAACAGCAATGCACTAGATTGATGTATGCTCATAATTCTGCCCGAAGGGTAGCCGTTATTCCTAAGGAATATGACAGTACTCGACCATGGAAAGAGTGGTTTGAAGACTTCATCGATGTGATGAACTGTAATGGGTGGACCCCATACGAGGCCAAGCCACATCTAGTAAGATGTTTGAAAGGCGGGCCGGGTCGCATGGCCGTAGAGCAATGGCGGACCTGGTATGGTCTCGTAGGGAGTTTTGAGCAGTTAGTAGAATCTGCTAGCGGACTGTTATGTAACATGGTCAAGGAGGTCAAGGAGGTACACAGAAGCCTAACGAAGCTTTCCGAGCATACGGTATGGAGCTCCATGCCCTGCTAAGCAAGGCTAGACCCGGTACTGAAAACCAAGACTGGTATATGGACGATTTGATTACACAATTCGTCAAGGGTCTGAGAGACCGAGATGAGCAGATTGCTGCGAGGGATGCCTGGAAAGAAGGCGTAACGCTTCACGATATATTTAATGGTATAGATATGGCCGTGAAGAAACGAACGATGTTAGCTGGGGACATACCTAATGCCAGCAGCTCGGCTCCCCTGGTATCAGTAGTCCAGCAGTCTGAGACAAAAGTTCCCTCAGACGATTTCGAGTTGATTGAAATCGAACAGGAGGACGGTACCTTCTGTTCGGTTCAATTAAGGAAAAATACTACAGGCAGGAAGTATATTCCAAGGAAGGCGTTCAATAAGCCAAGGGACTCTAGACCATCACCCGAGGTCAAGAGTGACCCGAAGGTCGGCGAAAAGGCGGCCAAACCTCTCGTAAGCACTGATAAAGTGAAGGGTCAGTCTCCAGACATGACCAAACTTATGGAGGACATGTGTAAGAAAATTACAGATGCCATCCAAGCCAGTCGGCAAAGACCCAGAGTGGATCGCAGAACTGTTAAGTGTTTCAGGTGCCAGCGCATGGGACACTATTCATCCGAATGTACCGCTGCTAAGCCGGTAATGGCTGCCTTCTATGAAGCCGAGGACAATGGCGAAGGAAGGGAGAACACTACAGATTCCACTAATGTGGAAAACTAGTGGGGGTTGTATCAACGGCATCTGATATGACCCCGAGGAAGAATGAATGCCAAAATGCTACCGGGGGTGACCCGGTGGAAGATTTCGAATCAATTACACCTGGAGGCCGGGTGGCTGTGGGTGCGCACCCCTGCACCTTGGCCGGGGCCAGGGACCCTAGTGCTTGTATGTATGGGAGTGAGCATATGGAGGCGAGTGGCTGCACTAGGGGAGAGGAAGGATGGATCAAAGAGTTGATCCGAGTGTGTGGGACACGCCTTCCCCCAAGTCATCCGTGTCTGGAATTCCTGAGAGGACTCGGATTGAATCTTGGTGATTCGGGAGACTTTCACCAGTTTACCAGTAACCCCTCACCTTTAGGGGGGAGACGGTGGTATGTACCCATATCTGTGGAAGGCCGGGTAGGAGAATTCTTGGTGGATACCGGAGCCAGCCACTCCTGTGTGTCCAAAAGATTTTTCGACTCGGTGGCCGGCAGCCATGAGAACCTCAAATCGGGGGTAAATGCTTGCACGGCCGACGGAAGCAGTATGCGTACATTTGGTAGGACGTTTATGCCTATCCATATAGGAGGCAAAGAATTTGTTCTTTCGCCGACTATAGCAGAGGTTAGTGATGACGGAATCCTCGAACTGGATTTTGCAAGCTTGTACGGGGCCGTCTTGGACCCGAGGGACGGTATGATGAGTATACGGAACCCGTATGGCTTGCATGTCCAATGCGTATTGAGACAGGTGTCTTCGGTTGCATCAGTGATACACACGGTGAAGATCCCACCGGGTACCACTTGCGATGTCCTTTGTGGCGGATCCATGGCCCAAAGGAATGAAACTGGAGTCTATGAACCCGATATGGTGTACTTGTCGAGCATTGGGTTGGACTCAGTGGATACATTAGTGGCTAATGCAGCTTGGACTGTATTACCCATGACTAACCGAAGTGGTTCGGTGGTTTATTTGAAGCGAGTCGACAGTATAGGTAGGATGAGTTCGGTAGAACATGTCGCCGAGGCTAAATTCAATAAACCACTGAACCCTGTTAGTAAGCATCCTTTGGATGAAGAATTCCGAAAGCTGATTGATCAGTCTGATTTAGAGAATACGGAGGATAAGGATTGCCTAGCGAAACTCCTACAAAAGTACGAGAGTGCTTTTGGTAGGGAGGGAGGACCAGTGGGTAGATCCGATAAGGTGTTGCACACCATAGATGTAGGCAACGAGAAACCTTTTAAAATTCCGTATCGTACTTCCTCTAAAGAAGAAGTTAATTTGTGAAGAGGAAATACAAAAACAGTTGGACCTAGGGGTCATCGTGCCTAGCTCGAGTCCCTGGTCCAGCCCTGTTTGTATGACCACTAAGAAAGACGGTACAATCCACTTTTGTGTCGACTACCGGAAACTGAATGGTATAACAAAGAAGAACTTGTATCCTTTACCAAGGATAGACGAGACTTTAGATAGCTTGGGCGGAAACCAATAGTTCTGTACCTTGGACTTACAGTCCGGGTATTGGCAAATACCGATGCACCCCGATGACAAGGAGAAAACAGCGTTCTCCAGTCATATGGGGCTATTCAAGTATAATGTCTTACCCTTCGGATTGTGTAACGCCCCCGCTACATTCGAGGCTATGATGGAATCCTTACTGAGTGATCTTTTGTGGAAGAAATGCTTGGTCTACTTGGACGATGTGGTCGTGTTCGGCAAGTCGTTCAAGCAATGCCTTGCGAATCTGCAATTGGTCCTCGACCGGATACTATCAAACGGTCTTAAACTTAAACCCAAGAAGTGTAATTTGTTTAAGAAAACAATCACTTACTTGGGAAGGATCATTACTCCTAACGGGGTGAGCGCAGATCCGGAAAAATTAGAAGCTGTGGAAAATTGGGAGAGACCCACGAGTGCTAAGCAGGTGAGATCATTTTTAGGATTCTGTTCCTATTACCTTGATTTCATACCGAATTACTCTCGTGTTAGCTTCTCCATGCAGTGCTTAGCTCACTGGACCCCGGGTAGGGCTCGGGACCCATTCCCATGGACCAGCGAACAAGAAGAATCTTTTAATAAAATAAAAGATTTGTTTAGGAATACACCCGTGTTGAAATATCCCACTCCCGAGGGACATTTCATCTTAGACACCGATGCGAGCAATGATGCAATTGGGGCAGCTCTCTCACAGGTCCAAGAGGGAGTCGAAGTCCCAATAGCATTTGCTAGCAACACGCTAAGCAAGACCCAGCGAAATTATTGTACCACCAAGCGAGAACTCCTCGCTGTGGTGGTGTATACGAAGAAGTTCAAGCATTTCCTTTGGGGAAGTGACTTTACCTTAAGAACAGACCATTCGTCTCTTAGGTGGCTCCTTAACTTTAAGGATGCCGAGGGGATGATTGGACGATGGTTAGCTCATCTATCCGAATTCGGATTGGAGCATAAACAAATAGAGCACCGACCCGGTGCTAAACACATCAATGCGGATGCCTTGTCCAGACGACCTATCCGAAGGTGCCAAAATGCCACTTGTGAAGACTGCGGGGCCCACAATGCTGTGGTAGCCGGATTGGTATTTAATTATACCACCCCCCGTATACCCTGGGAGGAGGCTGTGTGTAGCTATCTCGATTGGTCCCCGGAGACCATCAAGAAGTTCCAACGGTCGGATCCCACCACTGCGCGCATAATGGAATACCTACGGTCAGGTATTAAACCGGCAAGGCCGCTAGTATCCCTAGAAGATAGGGAGGCGAGGCGATTGCTAGCCCAATGGACCGAGCTAGAGATCCGAGACGGCATACTATGTAGGTGGAAGACAACTCCCACCAATGGTAGGCTGTTGCAAATAGTGATACCCACCCCGATGAGGAGGGATATCATGTATTATTGCCATGGTCATCAAACGAGCGGCCATTTCGGTAAGAAAAGGTCAATAGAGCGCCTACAAAGGCGTTACTACTGGCCCGGTATGAGAGGCGACCTGCTCCGGTGGATCGCCACTTGCCCGGATTGTTGTAAAAACAAGCCGGGACCCGGCCTGGGTAAGCAACCCCTATCCCAGGAATTGTTTGGTATCAGATTCGCTCGAGTGGCGATAGATATCATCAGCGGAATTAAAACGACGCCTCGGGACAATACTTGTATGCTGGTCGTAACCGACTATTATACCAAGTACACTCGGGTGTTCCCCCTTCCTAACCACAAAGCCGCCACGTGTGCGGAGGCATTTGTGAAAGGCTGGGTGCTCCATTTGGGTGTTCCCCTTATGATGCACAGCGACCAAGGAAGGGAGTTCGAGTCGGAGCTTTGGCAGGAAATGTGCCATTACCTAGCCATTTGCAAGACCCGAACAAATCCATACCGACCACAGTCGGATGGGCAGGTAGAGCGCTTCAACAGAACCCTTATACAAGTGCTAAAGCCCCTGGTTAATACCCACCAGGACGACTGGGATGAACAGTGCGAGTTTGTGGTACATGCCTACAACAACACTGTCCATTCATCCACTAATTGCACTCCCAACATGCTAGTGTTCGGCGAGGACATCATAATGCCCGCCGACTTAGTGTATGGAGTGGTTGGGATAGACCCGGAGGCGCCCTGCACTGTGTTGTTTGTGGAGTCATTAAGGGATAGGTTTAAACAGGCATACGAGGCCGTTCGGAAAGAACTGCTGAAGAGTGCGAAGTGGCAGAAGGTGGGCTATGACACCAATGCTAAACGAATTCGTTTTAACGTTGGGGACAAAGTACTAAGGTACTACGAGCCGCTAGAGAAGCTGAAGCTCGGAAGGTCCGTTTAAAATTATTCGCGTCATCTCCGAGTCCACGGTGATGATGGAGGACTGCCTAACTGGTAGGAAATGGAAGACAAATGTCGAAAAACTTCGGCCCTGGAAGGGGCGCGAAGAGGCGGAGAGGGAGTTCGGTTACAAGGGACCGAGCGTGGTAGTACCGATGAAGCGCCCTAGAGGCCGGCCGAGAAAGACGCCGGGAGACGAGGTTATGGTGAAAAAGAAGACGAAGGCCAGGAAACGACCTAACTGTAAGAAAAGGAAAAATGTCTCGCTGAGTGAAGGCATTACGTATGGGAAGGGGCCCGCAGTGGCTAAGCGGAATCCGGAAAAGGCCGTACGTAAAGCCGGGAAAAATAAAAGGCTAACCGAAGGCGTTAGACGCAGTCCCCGGTTGAGGTCTGCCGTAACCTAACTCAGTACACAACGAGCTGCTGCGTGTTGTCCGCCATAGGCGGGTAACATACGTTCCACGGCTGGAGATGCCGAACGCGCCCTCCCTGAGTAGCTGTATCCCGTGAGCGGCGGTCGGATTAACCGGTACATTCGCTTTGAAGCGTTGTATACACCGCCAAACTCCAGAAGATAGCACTCAGGTGGTAGGCCGAAATGTTAGTTCGGATCTAGTTCCCTAGATGGCGCCGCGGGTGCGGCGGGAAAGCGCGGAACTAGGTCACCGGATAGCCATTTTAGTTTGAATTTACTTTATTGACTGAAAATATATCGATCATAGTTTTATAGTAGTACAGAAATCAAGTTTTACAAAACGACATCTCTAATTTGTTTGGAACATCATAGGTTAACATAAAGAAAATACAATGTTTACTTGAAGAAAAGTACATAATTTCCATGTATTACGAACGATAGCATAAGTCAAATAGAAGGTAGAGGACCTCATCCCCACTTAGCAGTGTTGGGTTGATAATTCTGGTCCTACCTAACTCCCCAAAAGAAGTACGAAAACTTTGGCACAAAGAAAATTTATAATGTAATAATGAAATATACATACATATATATACATATGCATATCGGGAGTTAAAGAGATAATTCAGCAATCCTTGTCACACTTTGAAAGCTTCATTAAAGAAAAACACAAGAGAGATTAACAGCTAGATTAATGTTATTGTAATAAATTTTAAAATGTACTTATACATTTACATACGGAATGAGAGACTTTAATGATTTTTTGGATTCATTTTTGAATTGATTCAGGTTAATAGCAAGTCTCCTATCAGTAGGTAAAGTATTCCACATGACGGCTCCATAATATTCTACGCTCTTAGCATATGACATATCATTTGGGGTTATAATCTTCAGAGTGGGTGCATCATGTAATCTAGTAACAATTCTTCGATTGTCTTTATAATTATTATCATGAGCTCTGTTATACATGTAGTTTAATAAGTGGATATGTCTTCTATCAGCAATTTTGTTGACTTTTGTAACATTGTGTATATAATTAGTATTTGTCAAATGGGGTACCCCAAGACATATTTTAATACAACGATTCTGAGCATATTGGAGAGGATCCAAGTATTTGTCAAACGTAGTGGCAAAACAAATATCAGCATATTCCATGTACGGGAGGATAGTACTTTTGTATATTCTTAAGGCTAAATTCACATCAAGATATCTTCTTAGTTGACATAGCTTATATGTTTTGTATGCAATAGTTTTTACTTGGTTAGCTAAGTGTAGATTGTAATATAGTAAGGGATCAAGGGTAACACCAAGGTATTTATAACTTGGTACTACTTGTAATAGTTGATTGCCTAAGTGTAAATCAGCTTTCAATGTATTGAGTTTTTTTGTACTTGAGGAGAAAATCATTACTTTGGTTTTAGCCACATTAATAGATAATTTATTTTGAATACACCATGTTTCGTACATCTCTAGGTCATTCTGAAGATCAGTTTTAGCTGACATATATGAATGATGTGCTGAATAAATAACAGTGTCATCAGCATACAGTTTAATATTACAATTTTTTACACATTTTATTACATCATTTACGTAAATTAAAAATAATAGCGGACCCAGAATAGATCCTTGGGGGACACCACACGTTACTTGGTTTTTACCAGACATTATACCATTTGCTATTGTTATTTGGTGTCTGTTTGTAAGATAATTTTCAAACCAATGGTAGTTGTCAGATCTTATACCATAATGATGTAGTTTTATTAGCAATACAGAGTGGTCAACCGTATCAAAAGCTTTCCTTAGATCTATAAATGCAGCTATAGTAGAGTTACCCACATTTAAATTTCTTTTAATATCGTCTGTGAATTTTGCCAGAGTGTCTATAGTACTGTAACCTGATCTAAATCCTCCCTGGTGGGGTGTTAATATTTTTTCTTTCGCCAAAAAAACCATACACTCTATTATGTACAATTTTTTCAATTAATTTACATAGTAGGGGAAGCAGCGATATTGGTCGGTAGTTATTCACCAATTTATCATTACCAGCTTTGGGTATTGGAGTTACCTTCGAGAGTTTCCAGTCGTCTGGTACCTTATTTGAGGAAAAGGATAAATTAAATATTTTGACAAGTTTGTCGGGAGCATGAGTGAAGACTTTCTTTAGTACTTTGGTGGATATATCTGAAATAGCTGAGGATTTGTTAATATTAATATCATGAACTAGTTTCTTAACTTCTTGCAGATTAGTAACAATCGGGTCCATTTTATTGACAACATAATCATCATATGGTTTCCAAGGTAAATATAAGTCCTTAGCAAGAGTAGGTCCAATATTTGCAAAATATTGATTAATAAAAGCAGGGACTTCTTCTTTGTCTATAGGCACATTATTGTTGTCATGGTCGAGTAAAGATATATCTTTTGCTCGATGGGGATGTCCCGGTATCAAATTATTTATGGTCCTCCAAAATTTTCTATGATCATTTTTGTAATTTTCTAATTGTTCTTTAAAGAAATTTTTTCTGGCTTTATCTATTACCTTATTTGCCTTATTCCTAAAAATTCTTGAACTTTCCCAGTCTTCTTCTTTATTAGAACGTCTAGCTTTCCATAGTTTTCTATTTTTTTCCCTTATGATTTCATAAACATTCTGAGTCATCCATGGATCTCTATATCTATACACCAGGAATTTGTGTACCGGACAAAATCTATCCAGAATGCCTCGTATGGCTGATTCGAGTAGAGACCATGCAGTATTAACATCTGTTGTATTGTTAAAGTTGTCCCAATTTACCTTATCAAATTCAGATAAAAGGATTTCATCAGATAACTTCGAATAAGAACGACCTGTTATATATACCTTCTCTTGTACATTTTTGATTTTTTTTCTTATTAAGAATATTGGAAGATGATCTGAGATGTAATTGTTACATATACCTGATACAATAAGATTAGGTCTGAGATTCGTAAATATTAAATCAAGTGTTGCCTTTTTCCTCGTGGCATTTTTAATTTCTTGGTTCAATCCAAAGTGTTTCATTCTATTAAGTAAATTATTAACTACATCAGTATCCTCATTGATATTAAAGTTGAAGTCCCCCAAAGCTATAATTTCTAATGTATTTGTGTTTCCTAGGTTCGAGAGTATGTCAGATAGGACGTTAACAAATATATTTTTATCACCGTCGGGTGGTCTATATATATTTAGCAATACAATTGGTCTCATATGATCCTTAAGTATACATATACATTGTATTTCAATTGTACCATCAGACTTGTTTAGATACTCATATTTATGTATATCATGTTTGATACCATGTTTTACATAAATACATAGACCACCCCCTACTTTAATTTTTCCTTTATTGTCGAGGGTTTGCCTGTCTAGTCTATATCTGGTATATCCATAAAATTGGTAGTTAGATTCATCATCTTCACACTTGAACCATGACTCAGAGAATGTAAAAATTTCAAGGTTGGATGGGTAGATTTCAGCACATATAGATGCATAATTTGCTTTGATACTTCTTGCATTTAGGTGCAGAATGCGTAGACCTTTGGAGTCTTCTATTTTCTTTATATTTGTATAATACATTTAATACATTGAGTAGGTTTCTTTGATCTTTCCATTTTCTCTCAGATAATACAGTAGATGGATTACATAGAATTAACCCAAAATAAACTCCACTATGATAATTAACCAATATAGGAACTTCTGCCTTTATGCAGTCCCGTATACCGGTAGTGTTATTGAACTTGTTAGGCTTTGGTACAGCTGTCTGACCTTAGCACAGGATTTCATAGGTGATGGTAGAGAATTGTACAAAAAAGTTTAGGGATTATTTTGTTGTTGTCTTGCAGCATCTTGGAGTCGGACTTCCTCAGCAGTTGGGAGGGGTTGTTCACCTGTGTGTCTGTATCTTATTTTCATCAGGAATTCTCCCAACTTGTTGGCACATTCAGCTTGATTATGGGCAACATTTTTGATATTAATATCCTTTTTTTGCCCAAGATGGAATCCAGCCCCATATGTACGATGTCTTGTAGCTTCATAGAGGTACTTGCCCTTGGTCTGGACTAATTGGTGTAGTAGTAGCGGGTCGCTGAACTTGATTTCCAGCAGCTTCTGCATCACAGTCTCGTCAATGTCGTACCAGTCGTTGGTCTTCTTACATGCACGTCCAGCGAACATGCTTTCAAGTGGGGTGGTTGCAGAATTTACCTTCCTTAGTATATGAACTTGGTTTGACACTACACACATTTTAGCTTGATATGCTCTTTCAACAGAGTCATAAGTGTGGCCTTCGAATTTTATTTCAGACTTGTGGAGATTAGAAAATACTGAATGTTCACTTTGGAAGGCAATACCATCTGGGGTTTGAACAGTTTTAGCATTTTGAAGGGATAGGTCATGTGGTAGATTTCCTAGCTCCTTGTATGGGTAAGCTTGCCCTTCTATGATGATTTGAGCTCCTCTGATAGAGCAATCCAGCCCCTTACCACGTGCCAATGCATGGATTGATCTCATGTCGTTTTGGATTTGCTTTTCTTCTCTAGTTATGTCGTCAGCCAAGTGGAGTCCACGCCATGTAGCATTCCCATGTAGTCTTTTTAAATTAGAAAACATCTGTATTTTGTAGTGGGCTGAAGCAAAGATAACTACTATAGGACGATTTCTTTTTTTGAAGTTTGTGTTTTGCTTTTGTTGTGCTGTAGGTACATATTTCTTACCTCGTCGATATATAGCCTCAGCTACTGAGTTATTGAAGTCAAGTCCCAGATCATTAATAATTTGATCAAGGGTGTCGCGGAGACTACCTGGTCTATCTTCATCAATACCTTCCAGGACAAGAATTCTTCTTTTTCTTTCGAGTTCGAGCCTTTCAAATTGATTCTCATGTTTTCCAAGCTCAGAATGGGCTTTTGTCGTTGCTGAGGTATTGGATTCAATTTTATCACTGTGCCTAGATAGTGTAGAACTATGTTCATCTAGACGTGTTTCGATTTCTGGGATAGTGACAGTTTTCCCATTTGGGAATCCATTCGGTCCGAACAGTCTCGTCTCCATACCACTTAGCAGTCTAATCGTCCTCTTGGCAATAGATTCCTGAACCTGTAGGCGATTATCAATTTCATTTATTTTGTCAACAATGTCCTTTGTCGAAGATTTGTGGGTCAGGAGAGGCAGGATGGCTTCATTTTCTTCGACAAAATCCGATATTTCGTGTTGCAAAGTTTTATTATTGTTCAAAACGGAAGTGGCAGCCATTGTTTTTGGTTTACCGGAAGTTAGCTCCGAGTGAGGCGACTGTTTCATATTTCTAGTCGTCGGCATTTGTTTTCGTATATATTGTAGGTACAAAGTTGGTATTAAAGTCTTAATAACCAATGTACTACGTTCACAAATTATTTAAAACCATTCTGGCCTAGGAATGTGATGCATTTGGGCTATAGAGAGGTTAATCCTGTGTTGTTTACAAACCGGTGAAGCGTACGAGCATGGGTGCCGCCATGTTGGATTTTCTCATCTACCATGTCGTTAGAGGAATTTTAAATCCATCTAAAGTCGAAGAGGTAGGTCCCATGTACTTCAGGTATCCATCATGATGTTGTGTATGGTTTGATAGTGTTCTGGTACAAAATTATATGATGAGCAATGTATGGTTTCTGTAAAACCAACAAAAATCCCGGCTCCGCCAAACCTCCGCGTCTTAGCCCTGTGCCATTGTTGCGCAGTATGGCGTGGCGGGATCTCGCGAGACGAGAGGTCTGACGTCATACTGGTCATAACTAGAGCGGACTCGTGGTGGTTAGACGCCACCCGTTTTTGCTCTAGTTAGTGTTGGTGGTTTACAGGCCCTAGCTGTCGGGTTAGCTTGTCTAACTATACACTTTTGTTGGACGAATCCTTCGGGAGGAGTCCAACACAGTCGCCAATTTAATTGGAAGTCGCCCTCAGTGCCATGGCACAGGGGACGATTGACGCTGCGCGTCAAACAGCCAACGTTCTGTTGGAGCTAGGCGAGGACCCGAAGGTCCCGTCTCGGGTTGAGGAATCTATGGATTCTTCAACAGAGGAGGCCGCCCGGACGCTCTCGGCTATGGCCGAGGCCACCGACTGGGAGAGGATGCCACCTCCACCACCACGCCCGGAGCGCTCGTCTTCAGCAGCAGCTTCGGGTAGCAAAGTGGATGTCTTGGACATTCCAATGTATCCTCCGGGATTCAAGACTCGCATCGAACGTATGGCACACGTCGATTGCGAGGCCGGTGTTGTGTACACCTCCTGGGGGACCTACATCCCCATGCACGCCTCCATGTTCGGATGTGGACCGTTGGCGGCGAAGCAAGGCGTGCCCGAGCCCATACCAGATGACTTCAAGACTCTGGTTATGGACTTGTGCAGTGACGAGTTGGCTGACAATATGCCAGTCTCCTGGCTCCGTAACTACCTGAAGTTGGCGGAGAAGATGGCGGTCAACGAGAGTTTGGCCCGAGCCGTGCTGATTTCCGAGGGCATCACCCTTAAGGCCACGGAGTTAAGAGAGTCTGAATCCGACATGGATACAGACTCCACAGTCACGCTGTCCTCGGTGGAAACCGACCGGGTCAAGCGATTGACCCGCAAGCCTGCGCCGAAGGGTCCTCTCACCGAGAGTGACCTGGAGGCTGAAGATGTACGGATCGCCGTCGAGAGGTCCACAACCGAGACCGATCCAGCTGCAGACATTCCGGACGCGCCTGGTGAGATCTCGGAAGAGGACATCTCGCGCCAACAGGCTGCTGTCGAGGCCAAGCGAGCCGAGCTCGCCAAGCAGCAGAAGCAGCTCACCGCAGCTCGTCGGGCCCATCGCAAACAGCAGGCCCAAATGAAATCCAAGGTCTCTTCCGACTCTGACTCCCCGGTCAGCGGTAGGAGGAGCCCTCGTACGGAGGACAGGAATCCACGGGAGTCGGATTCCAGTCCTGAGGTGCCGGCGCAGCCACCCAAGGTTCAGTGCCGGAAGAAGAAAAATGGAGCGAAAGCGTCTCCGGCAGAGCCCACGCCCCCCACCAAGCCGAGGGGTAAGGGCCAACCGAAGGCGCCCGCCTCCACCACCACAACCACCACAGTAGCCACCTCGGTTACTGCAGCTTCCACTGCCAGCACCAGCGGGAAAAGCGCCAAGTCCTCTACCAAGGCTTCGGCTGGTACTACCACCACCAGCCGAGCCAGCCGTAGGGGAGCAGGCATCTACACGGACAGTGAGGACAGCGAAAGCGATCCAGAACTGCCCGAGTCGGCCAAATCTGATTTGGAGTCCGTGACAACGTGGGAAGAAATGACCACGGATGTCCCAAAGGACGACAATCAGAAATGGATGTGGAAGAATGCAGCCGAGGGGTTCAAGGAACGGACTCCCCGCTGCTTCGCGGACTGTGCCTATGACACGGTCCACTACATGTGTCCGGGCGCCGTCAATAAGGACGGCGACAGCGATGACGAGGAGTGGATGAAATCCGGCCCCTCGGATACGCCAGTAGGTAAATTCTACCTCATTTGGATTGACCAGCTGAAATCCAAATTGGGGTCAATTTACAGTTACGAGGCCCGGACGAAAGTCCAGTGGGCAATGACCCAATGGGGACCAACCGGCAACCGCCAAAGGTGCCCATTCGAGTCGTGCCAGCTGGCTCTCACGGGTGAGAAGATGTTCGAGACGAAGCCTCGCTTCGCTCGGCACATCGTGGAGCATCACATGCACCACAAGCCTGTGATGATGTGTGTGCTCGGAGACCGTCCGAGCAAACAGTGTGATGGCTCGTTCAGCACTCACCGGCGCCGAGACATGGCTCTGCACTTGCAGAAAGCTCATGGTATCGGCCTGGAGAAAACCAGGAAGTGAGCCATCAAGTGCTTCAACGAGCTCCTAGCTAACTGGGCCTCGTTGAGCGTCAAGGACATTAAGGAGCAGGCATTCGAGACCGGATTCTGCTCATGGAAGAGTGGCAACTTGTTGACCTTCTTCAAAATCAACTTCTCGTCCACGAAGTTCGGGATGCCCAGTGAGGTGCACCTGAAGGTGAAAAAGTGGCGAGGGGATGATAAGCGGGAGAAGGCCGAGGCCCGCTCGAAGGGTCCCGGCGGAGGCACAGCCACGGCTACCGGTGCTTCCAAAAGGACCCGAGCAGACCGGTCCGTAAGCCCTTCGGGTAACAAGGACCAGCCCAGACTAGCCAACCCAGCTGATCGTCGTGAGTCGGGACAACAAGTCTCGGCTCTGGATATGCCCAGCAATCAGGCCCGTAGGGCGGTTAGCCAGGCGGCCACCCTGGCCACAACTTCCACTTCCACACCTGCACCCTCGGAACAACGCCCGGGCGAAGGCTCTGGCAGCCATGATGATGGGGACGAAGTCTTCGCTCCCCCATCTGGGTATTCTTCTTACTGGGCTGGAGAGGGATCTTCCGGCAAGCGCCCCACGTATAGTGAGTACGCGGCGAAGTTCCCTGCTATGGGACCGGCTGGACCCGAGTCGCAGGTCCTAACCTCCCTGGGCCGGACCAAACCCCGTGGTAGAGGCCGTGGTGGGCTGGAGTCCACCCGAGCTTCCCCGGGTGGTGGCCAAGGCCGGGGTGGTATAACGGTTGAGGGCCCGTCTGCTCCTCCAGCAGGCACTCCGCCTGCCTCAGTGGAAGTCACCGCGCCTCCACCAGCAATAGCTCCACCAACGGGCCCTCGGGCGCCCCTTATGGAGCTGATTTCGGATACACTGTCAGGTCTTCAGGATCCGAACACGTTTGTTGACCACCGCGATGTCCAAACGGTTCAGATCCAGAACGAGCTGATGGCAGAGTGGCAGGCATTGCACCGCCAGAAGTCGGTCGACTACTGGCGTGTGATGACTGAAGCCACCCTCAATCTGGTTTACGAAGTCCAGAAGAGGGAGGAAGAGAAAATGAGGCAGCTGGAAAGGAAGAAAGTCGAGGAGGCTCTCGAGTCCTGCCGGCGTCAGCAGATGGAAGCTGAAAAGCTTAAGGAGTTCCACCAAGCTGAGAACGCCAGGTACATTCACAGGTTCAAGGAGGCTGACCTCAAATTCTTCCTAGCATTCGGGAAACACCTGGAGGAGTGGGACGGCTTACCGTCGTCCCTTATCTTCATCCCGGATGCCCCACCGGTCCCGGCTGCTCCACCGGTCCCGTCTACTCCGTCGGTTCCGGCAGCTCCCCCACTCCCGGCCGCTCTTGTCACCCGGACTGCCCCAACTGCCACGGTTGCTTCACCTGCATCCGAGGCAATGGACAGTCCATCCGCTGTGATGAGCACCTTGAGCCTGGGGAGCGATACGCCCAGCGAGGCTTCCGCGGCACTCTCTGCGAGCAGCTGCAGCAGCTCGGCTCCATCTGCCTCAGTGGAGTCGGCTGAGAAGATGGACACGGATCCGGAAGATCTCTAAGTGTCCATCTGATGGTGTCTTCTTTGTACCCGAGGGTAAAAGCATTTAATATGCCAAAGGCACTGATCCTTACGCTGGACCCTTAATCTGGAACGGAACCTGCAGTGAAGATGGACGCTAACCCGAAACACCAAAAGGATAACCACACCTAACCGGGGCTCCATCTTCCCATCTTCATCAGGGCACAACATAACAGCAACGTGGCTTGCCACCACACACATGTCGCCGGGTGGAGCTGCAGAAACCAGTCGTTCCAGATTCGCCGGAAGTCCGGTATATTGTAAGGGTGATCCTGCTACCCTGGTAGGACGCCTATATTTATCAGTATTATTATTTTTGTACAAATCTATTTTTATATCATATCTATATTCTTATAATTAAAACAAACAAAATTTTTCTCGGGTTATCTACCCCACCTCGGGTCGGTTAGTTAATACTGTAAAATTTTATTCATATCATCTGACTACTCGTCTACAACTTTTAAATGCGTCTCATTTATAATAATAACACCATTGTAACATTGTTACTATCTATCACCATAGGTCGATGGTGCATAAGGCGCCACTTCCTATTTGTTATTATTAGTTATCATTACTTCGGGTTATATGCGACGATGCCTCATTATGTACATATTATTTATAATGCCCCTTAAATGTTCTATATTCTATACGAACTGTATATATAGACTTACCTATTTGTGTATAATATTACTGTATAAAGTTAACAATAGGTACTTGTTAATTACACCCAACCCTAGGTATAGTCTAGTGGGGGTGGTGTAGGGGCTGGTATCGTCGTATATATATTAGTGCCGTTCATCCGAGAGACGTGTTCGTGTGGTGCCTGTTCCTTCTATGCCAGCTAGGTGTCGCTTTGTGATACCCCGTTGGTACAAGAGGGGGCGGCACCATGCCTCGCGTCCAGCTTCTACTAAGAAGCCGGACGAGCGGCAGAAGGTGACTGGACCTGGTCCAGTCCACACGCGCAATCTAACCTGTAGACCAGAGTTGAATGAAGTCCTACCCGAGAGGTAGGGGTTTCTGGGGCTTTGCCCAACCCGAACTACTCGTGTTGTGTTGGTATTTCTAGTGGTAAGCGAGCCAAAGAGCCACCCAACATATAAGTCAATACGAACCATTACAAGTGTTATATGTCATTCTGATTGGCCCCAATGGAAAAGATAAGCCTAAATGGAAAAGATAACCAAAAGGCCTTAATACATTTCCCCATTGTCTTTTGCAGTCAGTGGAGAGGATGCCTTCCTCCCCTAAGGAATAAAACAAAAAGATGTCTGCGAAATTACCCTTTGTTTTCCAAGTAAAACTGGTTCCCAGGAAAGCACCTAATAATTGCCTTTTTCTAACACTGCCATGGATCATTCCTGAGATGAGCTTAGGGGAAGCTCTGTGGAATATCGGACATGGAAATAATCATTAAGTTTTCAAAAGGAGAGGGGAGGGCATGTTATACAAGTTGTGTCTACCTCGGTGAGTTGATCCTTCACTATGTGCCATGGTTCACCTGGTCTCATCGCCACATTGATCTTTACAAATCCTTCACTATGTGCCATAGTCCACCTGGTCTCATCGCCACATTGAGCTTTACAAATCCTTCACTATGTGCCATAGTCCACCTGGTCTCCTCTGTCACATCATGAGCTTTACAAATCCTGCACTATGTGCCATGGTCCACCTGGTCTCCTCTGTCACATTGAGCTTTACAAATCCTTCACTATGTGCCATGGTCCACCTGGTCTCCTCTGCCACATTGAGCTTTACAAATCCTTCACTATGTGCCATGGTCCACCTGGTCTCCTCTGTCACATTGAGCTTTACAAATCCTTCACTATGTGCCAAGGTCCACCTGGTCTCCTCGCCACATTGAGCTTTACAAATCCTTCACTATGTGCCATGGTCCACCTGGTCTCCTCGCCACATTGAGCTTTACAAATCCTTCACTATGTGCCATGGTCCACCTGGTCTCCTCTGCCACATTGAGCTTAACAAATCCTGTGGATAGAGGCCGAGTGGACTATGGGAACAGTTCCATCTATATGGCCACTACTCTCATTCATGCATGAGGAAAGTAGACGCTCTTCCTCTAAATGATAGGGTAGTCATATAACTAATTGTAAAATGCATATGTTACCATACTTTCTGTAGTCCCTGATAATTATCATGCATTTATTTCTGTTACAATGAAACCTACTGCAACGATTTCGACACTCCTTTCTGACAAAACAGGGACTATTCCTTAAGATCAGTCCCAACAGCTCAGCCTAAAATGTCCTCATCAATCAACAAGTGAGGATGGGGATGGGTCTTGGTAACCTCTGTAGCAGAGGCGAATGACTAGGCAACTACCATAACACAATGAGGCATAGTATGATGAATATTGTGTGCACTGAAACGGCCCAGAGTGTAAAACCACATTGGTGATCCCCAGTAAAGGACATTAAGTTCACTGAGAAAATATTCTTACTCACATGAGTATAGATCCAGACTCAGGCAATGTCGTCAAAATGAGTATTGTTTGAGACTCAGCCTGATCCTTGGATGTTACTCAGGCAGATCCTAAGGCTGATTCTGGGAAAATACACTGGCTTTGCCTGAGTATCTTCCAATGATCAGCCTGCGTCTCAAACAATACTCATTTCGGCACATTGCCTGAGCCTGGATCTAGACTTATGTGAGTAAGAATATTTTCTCAGTGTTGTTTCAGCCTAGTTGCTTTACTATAGACCTGTAGAGATTGGTAGTCTTGTCAGTCCATGAATTAAAGGTAAATTATGGCTAACATGCAATAAGTGTCAGTAAGAGTGATCACTTCTAATAACCTCCTGACCTACCTGCTAACTTTCACAACTAGTGTGTATGCAGAGATTTGTGCCTCTGCAAGAACCTAATCATTACAAAGCACCCATTTACTTTTACAGATATTTGCTCAGTGTAGACTCTGCTTAGAGTATTTGTATGCCAGATGAAATCTTCAAATAGCAAATGGGTTTTGATGAGGGAGCTCCATAGCTTAGTAACTTAGTTATTGGGTTTATTTGATACATATCAGGAGGAAATCACCTCTTCAAGTATCGAGCAGGAAAACTGAATCAGAGTACTTTTGCTTTCGTATTATTGCCACTAATTCACAAATGTGTGGGCCTGGTGCAAGGTCAAAGCTAGTCAGAATGGGCCCAAGACATCTTCCTAGAGAGCGCCAAATGAACTTGTGTAGATCGATCTTCATTTATTTCAGTCTGTGAAATAATTTTGTGCTAGGAAAGGGCTGGTACGTGACTCCCTGGGCAGTTGACATTTAATCAATGTTGTGCTTAGAAGGGAGACTTGGATATCTGTCTCATTCACAATGAGATGTCAGTAGTATAGATACAATCACCACTAAGGCTAATGTATTAAACAATGATTTGAGGTTATCTTCCAGTTTTCAGGAAAAGGCTCATGATTACCTTGGTTTCAGCATCGCAATAAAGTATCTATTGGTTGTCATTTGTGAAGCAAGAAGGAAGGTTTACATTTTCATGAAAGTCCTAAAAAGTATGTAAACCATAGAAGATTTAAGTAATCTATATGTGCAGACATGTATATTGATTCATAGAAAGGACCAGTTAATAGTAACACAAGGTGTCTTTAGGTATTGTAACATAGCCAGGCAGCTCCACTGGTGGCCATACTACTGTCTTTAGTATTGCAAGTAATAAAAAACAACTCTCCTGAGAATAACCTCATTCTCCACTGTTTTTATTAACAGCAAATGGCACAGGATTCCATAAACACTCACCTGAAGAAATCCCTCTTTATTTCTAACCTGAAATAAGTGGTCAGGGCTCAAAAACCACCTTGTTTTCAGCATGGCAATGAAGGGTTCCTTGGCTGTGCTGTCTGAAGCAAATGGGAGGATTATTTCATGGAGATTAACTTTTTGCAACCAGGAAGTTGTCTTTGTCCAATGAAGAGTTCTGGAAAAGGTTGCTTGGAAACATATCCATCATTTTCAGCCTAAAATAAAATATCATGGATGAGTCATGGATCATAATAATCCCTTTTCCATCATGGCAATGTTTGGGTCCTTGAAATAAGGAGAGACGGTAGGGAGTTTGACTTCGGGAGAATTATTCAAAAATTCCCACTTTATTTAGATGGATGATGCAATTTTTCACTCTTAAAAAGTAACCAATAATACCATAGTGAACTTAAACAGATCTGACAGGATTGTGGTGTACATCGAGGTATGTTACTACATAGAAAAGGTGAGATTTGGTATTCCGTGGTTAACAGAAAAAAATAACACTATTTTCATGATGACTTTTCATATTCTACATTATCATCTAGGAAAATGGATGATTGTTAGACGAAAACTTAAAAACCCTTTTGTCATAATAATGCAAAATTGACCGTACAGTTCATCACCGACTGATATCATCTGCCTGTAGCTCTATCGTCTTTTTTTCAGGAATTGCCGCAGCCTTCAGACTCTTTCCTTAAGGAAGGTCTTGGCAGACCAAGAGAGGAGACATTAGCTGCAGGGTAGGACGCACAGGCGCAATAACTACAGCAATCAACGAGTAATGATGAGGATTCCTCTTGGTAATGGAAGGGATGGGATGTGCCAAGCCTTTGCAATAGAAACAAAAGGTAACATATTGGACCTCCAAGCAGGTAAACTTGTTAAAAATGCTAATAATATGATACCCTGTATATATGGTGCACTAAGATATCCAAGGATGGATCCCTGGAAGGTATTTCTCAAGATGGTATGACTGAACACATCCACTACGATTTGAAACCCTCAATATTAAATTTGGTGATAGAAAGTAATGCACTACAACTGCTCTGTATGATCAGGACTTGCAATGCAACAATTACAAAGGGTTTGGTAGGGCAGTTGTACCAGTCCAATCATAAGTGACCACTTGATGCAGGGCTGTAATGGCCTTAGAGTGAGCTGTCTCACTACGATTTAGAAGTTCTCTATTGAGAAATGCCTTCCAGGTGCACTATATAGATGCACCAAAAGTGGGGGAGGAGGTTTCTAAAATTTCTTCTGTATATTCAACCATCCCCATTCAGTGGTAAAGGGGGTTGAGAAGGCTCCAAAAAAGGCCATAGGTCTTTGAACTTTTGAAATCCATTAATCAGGACAAAGGGTATGCGACCTTTAGTGCTTTCTTTCCCATCCCCACAGTCTGGATATCCCTTGAATCATGGGTACACCTTACCCAGTGAACAGCAAACGTTTATGTAACGTCCGAAAACGTTTCTTTTAAGTTTTTAAACAAACGTTCACATCTGAACCAAAATATAACGTTACTACAAAGATAAATAATGAACGTTCAACCTAGGATGATACATGTAACGTTTGAAAACGTTTCTTTCTAGTTTATAAACAAACGTTCACATCTGAACCAAAATATAACGTTTCTACAAAGTTAGATAATGAACGTTCATACTGGAATAATATATGTAACGTTTGAAAACGTTTCTTTCAAGTTTATAATCAAACGTTAATATCTGAACCAATATATGACATTTCTACAAAGTATAGAAATGAACTTATATACTGAAATGTCATAATTAAAATACTACAGATGCACAGATTACAGAAAACACATTCAATTTGATTTTCACATTCTAAACTTTGAAAAGCGAACTTTTGCTTGGGAATTTCACCTTCAGGTGATGGTGACCCATGAGCATAGAATTCGTGTGCACATTCATATGTCCAATATAGGGTAAAATAGGGGCATTTCCATGCATGGGGGTAATATCACACATTCTCTTTGGATGAGGGTGTAGTGGAGAGAAATCATAGGGAAAATGTAAAAACAGATTTTAACAGAGTTTCTATGTTTAAAAGAGACCGAATTTTGGTATATGTCCAAACCTCCATTTTCGGGCCCGTTAGGGGCCTCCAAGTCTGTGCATGACATTACCCTGTACTACATTTTTTCAGCTAGCTTTTATATTTTTGAAATATTTTCTATCAGAAAATAAATATCATTCATGTTTGGACCAATAATCAACTCGTAACATGTGAAAAATTATCAACAATAAAGTTTCCTTCATGCAACAAATCCCTTTTACCTAAATATTGAAAAATTCCAAAGTGAAAATTACCATATTTGAGCTACAGGTGTGTGTGCCTTGTCTCTTGAGTGATATTACCCTGAAAAATGGGTGATATTACCCCGTGGTGAGTGATATAACCCTGAAGCACATTGAAAATAATATGAGTCATGATCTATTTTCTCAGCATCATAGAACATGCAAATACCCATTGGTATACTATCTAATATTTTTAGTGTGTAAAACGTTACTTAAGGTCTTAGAGACAAGGGAAAAAAAACGAAAATAATTTGACTTTATTCTAAGAGCATTTCATTCAATGCTACAAAATCGTTGGGTGGTATCAATCACAAAGTGCAAGATACGGCCCCATTTTACCCTATGCATACAGTATACTGATTGACACTTAATTGTGTCAATACTGAAACATTAGCCAACTGAAGTAAGCCTATGAATGATAGGAAAGATCAAATTTCATCACAGCTTACATATTTGATAGAGCCAACAAAAAGAATTAAGGGTCCCATGCAATGTGGGGATCAATCGCAATGATTTCCTAGCAAGCAAATTTTCATTGTTTATCTTTTTTGTATTTGGAAACTTGAAGGCGTGTATAAATCTTAGCCCTTGAGTTTAAATTAGCTGTTTTTTCCCTACTTGTATCAGAAGACTGAAATTATTTGTGACAATCAGCATTAGCATGGAATCATGTGATTTTGTAAATGATTATCAAGATATAAAAAATGTGATCTGCAGTTGACCATAGTAGGCCTATGTACACAAATCTTGTATCATGTAAGGTGTTAGACAACATTTATAGCAAACATAATTATTGATTACCCTTGGTTATGGGGCCTCTGAGTAAAATCAGATCAAGACCTTGTGCTGACACCTAGTGCATGCCTACAAAACTAGTGGGAAGAGTTAGGTCGTCACGGCAGCTTCACTGGTGTGTGTGTGTGTCTTGGGGGGGGGGGAATTGTGAGTCGGTGGTCAGCTGCTCGGGGTCAACGTACGAGGCTCGTGTCCTTTCTTACCAGCCAAGCAAGAGTGCCGCACATGTTTTGCCAGCTCTGTCTGAACGGTTTGCCAGCATACTTCCATATATTGATTATCCAGCTAACACAAGGTAAGTTTAGTCACCTGTGTATTCACATGGGTATTCATGTTTTGTATATGATATTCATTATCTCATACTTCTTGTAAATTACATATTCTTTGTCAGTACTCATGCCACATATGTATACACTTACAGAGTCGCCATTTTGGATATCTGCCGGTCCATTGAACATATTAATAGCCCTGGCATCTTTAAAACACAATTTGTAGCATGAATATGTGATACATTTAACATGTCCTTCACTATATAGAAACATGTAAATCAGTGCATTTATTTGAATTGGATGTTGATATATGCATGTGCCAGTTGCCACAATCTGCACTGACCCTCCCAATGACGGTCCTCTCCCCCCCAGTGGCTGGGAGGTCAGGGGAAGTTGGGCCGGGAGGACCGGGAGTGGCCACCATGCTCCATGTAGGTGTTGGCTACCACGAAGACTGTCAACGCCACATGTTCTAGACAAGAAAGAGAGTGGTGTTGGCTGGGGATGGGGGAGGGGGGACCTTGGATTTCTACAGTACTTTATTGTAGGTCTACCAAATTCCTAAGCAAAGAAGAATTATAAGCCTGTATATCAAAATCTGATAGAATTTCGGAAGAAGTGGACCTATAGGTATAGCCTATGTACTAGAAGTAACTTAAAGGATTCAATAGAAAGGCAATTTGGCTTGGGTTTGGTTTGGTTTGGTTGATTTTACGTCCACTAATAGTACTTGGCAATTTGGCAAGGGATAGGATGAATAGATTTAGATTAATTATACTATGCAGGGATTTGGAAAGGGCCGCACACCACGCAATTCATGCATTTAAATCTAAAATGATGCATTAAATGCTCAATTAAATGTGGCATTGCCACATTAGATATGAGGTAAAGGATCTGGGTCTTTATCATCAACCATGTAGGGTTAGAATTATCATATATGGAGTTTAATATATATCGTTGGAAAGCTCTAATAAAGAAGAGTACAGCCATAACCTTTTCCTCTCGATACAAAGAGAATTCAGAATTGTTCACAAAGTTTGGAAATAATTTGATGAAAAAAAAAGGGTTTATACTTTTGCAAGTGGCGAAAATCTTATGTGATTTAGAATAAAACATGTACTGTAAATCCTCGCATATAAGACGTGGCTTATAGACCAAAATCACCCATGTGCGTCCTATAGGATTCATCCCAAATCGGGGTGCGTCCTATATGTGAGGATTTTACACTATACAACAGTACTAAAATGACCAAAATTTGATCCCAATTACATCTTTTATGACTTTGCCTAAGTCAGGGTGTGTCCTATACGCGAGGGGCATCCTATATGCGAGGATTTACCGTATGTATAATTCACACACCTCCATAAATACAGCCCTAAGCTTTACTAGGCAGGGATGTGATTTCTCCTACATTTGTAGAATTTCCTACATTTGAGGGTCAAAAAGTTGATCCAATGAGAAAATATTTAAACATTTTTTAAAATATTTTGAGGGTATCACGTACCAAATAAGCTGCAGCCATATTGTATATATTATCGGTCACTATAAAAGCGTTTTTCCTTGTCCAGAATTATTTGTTAGTGCATTCTAGCATGCCATGTTATCGTCCCAAGAGAGGTATTTGCAGCATTGCAATGTTTTCTGTATGATACATGTACTGATTGAAGTGGAATGTTACAGTAAAACTTGGCTACTAAGAGCATGGATATATAACAGGCATTTGCTTATAAAGAGCATATTTAAGTTGTCCCAGTTTTCTTAAGGTCCTATGTAAGTCAATTCCGCTTATGTGGGAATTTCCCAGGTCATTTGACAGCTGTAGGACCACTCACTTGACCAGTCCCCTGGAGATCACAGGGAATGATTCCCCCCTCCCCACCAGCTTATGCACCTCCACTCACTTGGCCACGGGTCAGAGATCAGAGGGAGCTCTAGAGAAGGCCCGTGCCTCACCTGCCGTCATGTGCACCTGGGGCTACCTCAAGTTCTGATATTATGAGACCACAGGGAATTACCCCCCCCCCTCTCCCCCCACAAGATATGCACCTCCACCCGACTTCCACTCCCCTGATCAGAGTTGATGCTGAAAGAGCCTCTTGGATATCAATGATATGGTCAAAAATAATCAATTTCAAACCATGTGAACAACTTCAAACCATGTGAAGTTTGTTGCAAAGGAATAATCTTTTCAGATGTGTATGGATTCAAATTGGGACATGGGTAATTTCTTTTCAGAAACTATATTGCTGGTCTTTGCCTATATAATACCACCCTACTGCATATCCATACACCCTTACCTTTAATACAATGAGCACTCCATTACAATGAGGTACTTGCTTGTGTCCCACGTACCTTGTAGCAACCTGTATTAGTTGGGGAGCCAGCTCTTGGATCGGCGAAAGTGCTAGTGTTGAGAGCAGCACAAGTGACAAGGTATCAGAGCTGCATCTGGGTAATTTGAAAATATGAATCTGAGGTGCGTATCTCGATATCTAGGTCGGAATAAGGTCAAGTATAAGGTCAAAGTCTGGAATTTACTATAGAAGAGTGAGAGGACTTAGTTCCATTCATTAACACTAGAGGTCCTCAGTGCACAGTGGATTCCCCATTCATACGTATTCTGAATGCGTATTAGGATGCATTGCAATTGTATTATCACCTTTTACCTTATATTTGACCTTGTTCTGACCTAGATATGGAGATACGCACCTCAGATTCGTAATTAGCACTATCAAATTACCCAGATCCATGTCTCATAACTTGTGCTGCTCTCAACACCAGCAGATTTTGAAATATTGATATTTGAGCTGGCTGACTCCCCAGCTATATACTGTATTTATCCATTGGATATTTCAGTAAATAACCTGGGTAATAGTTTATCTATGCAATCTTTATCATCTTTCCATAATAACAATTAATCTATATTCACGATGAATTCAGACTAAAATCAGGCATTTAACCCTATTTTTGGGTTCCTGGTTCTCAGAAACCCATTTAGAAGAGGCCTGTACGCCTAAGTAACCACTAGGCATTCAAGTAAATGCCCTGGCTGGGTAACAGCTTAAGTTATGCAATCTTTATTGTTGTCCTAAATGATCTATATTCATAATGATTTCAGATTAAATCAGGTATCTAACCCTATATTTGGTTCCTGTTAACCACTACACATTTCAATAGAAAATTGTCACATTCATAACACTGAGTGCTAGGTACTTACCCTCAGTGACAATTTAATGGTATATTAAATTATCTTTAATATACCAGTAATGCACCCCCTGTTTTATCCTGTACTGAAGGCGCTCAACTTTTACATTGACAAGGAAGACTTAGTAGCACAATATAGGCAAAATGCTGTTGCACTCTGTGAATGAAAGACCATTGCAATTAGGTAAAGAAAAAATACTCTCTCTCTCTCTCTCTCTCTCTCTGCAGTTGCCATGGAATCTGACGAGAGTGAGAAGCTATCAGAAGGTGGAAACAGTGACATAGAATCCATAGGCCCCACTGTAAACAAGAGAAAAAAAATATAAAGCATCTTGGCAGAGAGGATACAGAGTGAAACAAAAGAGGCCTGAGCCATCCCTCCAGCATCTAATTGATTCAATCGATGATAGCAATGGCAACATTGAAAATAGTGAGAGTTCCACAGTACACCGAAACACTGATATTCCAGAAATCCTCTCTTGCAATATCCCATTATGTGATCCGGTATCCTCAGATGACATTGGGCTCTCAGCATCAGATGGAGAAGAATCAGTGTCAGCGAATGAAGATATTGATCATATATGGTCTCTTATTAACAAGCATGAAACAATCTTGTCCGAACCCGAATTGTCAGAATGTGAACCTGAGGAGGATGAAATCACATTATGTGATAAACTTCGAATGTGGAAACTTTCACATGATGATATTAGTGCAAGAGCCCTGGAAGCCAATCTGCGTATATGGCGTTCTGAAGGGTTTAGTGAAGTTCCAGCAACAGCTAGAACACTTATGAAAACAAATACAGTCTGCCCCATAACAAAACTGTCTGGTTGTGACTATACCTATCTAGGTCTCCCACAAATGCTGCTATCCCATTACAATCGTTATCCTGACAAAGTGAAGGACAATATGCAGTTTATTGAAATTTCTCTCAATATTGATGGGCTTCCCTTGTTTCGTAGCACCAATTCTTCTGTGTGGCCAATTCTGTGCGGTATTGTTAACATGAGTCCAAATACTGTGTTTCCTGTGGCCCTTGCCTATGGAGGAAACAAGCCAGCTGATCTTGACTTTTTGTCTGATACATTGAAAGATTTAAAGGAGATCTCAGCTACTGGACTGAAGATATCTGAAGATGAGAAACTTCCTGTGAAACTGCGTTGCATTGTGTGCGATGCACCTGCCAAAGCAATGGTTAAGGGCACAAAACTAGTATCTGGCTACCATGGGTGTGATAAATGTGAAGAGGAGGGTATATGGGATAAGAAAGTTCTCTATGTCAATACCCATGGATGTGTCTTGCGCACTGATCAGAGTTTCCGTGAGTGGCGAGATAAGAAATACCACAAAATACTCTCTCCATTTACTTACTTGGAGATTGACATGATAAAAAAATTCACAATAGATTATATGCATCAGGTGCTGCTTGGAGTGATGAAGAGGTTGATTCTGGTGTGGATACGTGGTCCCAGGGCATTTAAAGATGCCAATAATGAAATACACCACATACGAATCTCAGCACTACAGGCTCAACTAATCAGTGATAGATTGTGTGAACTTCAATCATGCATTCCAGACTGTTTTGCTAGGAAACCAAGACGACTTAATGAAGTAGATCGCTGGAAGGCAACTGAGTACAGACAATTTCTGCTGTACACAGGAAGGGTTGTACTCAAGGATGTGCTACCAGAAGACATGTACAACAACTATCTTGCACTGAGTGTTGCAATTTCCCTCCTTGTGTGCGGTAACTTGACTGAGCAGCAATACCAGTACACACAAGAGCTCCTGGAAAATTTCTTAGACAATGCAAAAATGTTGTATGGAGAAGACATTATGGTGTACAACATGCATAGCCTCCTTCATCTTACAGAGGAGGCCAGGCTATATGGTTCACTGGATAATTGCTCTGCATTTATCTTTGAAAACTATATGCAAAAGATCAAGAGATCTGTGCGATCTGGTACCAATGTTGTCCAACAGATAGCAAGGCGGGCATCAGAAAAGCTTTGTCTTCCTATTCCAGAACAAAAAGAGAGCCCAATCAAAACAACCCGACCTAATAATGCCTACATGTTAGGAAATGAAAGGTTTTGTGAAATCATTGGCACAAAACAGGAATCTTCAAGCAACCAGAAATCTCTAAAGTGCAGAGTATACAGTAAGAGTAAAGCCCAGCCATTGTTTGAACATCCATGTGATTCTAGGACAATTGGAGTTGCAGTAGTATATGATAGAGACTCCCGCATAAGGTATATTCACCCCAGTGAACTGAAGAAACAGGCCCTAATGATCCCTGGCACGCGGTGTGCTACCTTCATGGCACTGATACATAATTGTACAGAGCGTGATTGACAGGTAAAAGCAAAAAAATCCTTCATTGCATCGAGAAAAAAACTTAAGGATCAAATCATAATTCCAATATAATTGATCTAAAACAATAATTAGATTATTACAAATCTTTCACATATGCCAAATTTTCCCCAGGGGATGGGGGGGAGACAGAGTTTGGTCTTTTACGATACTGTAAACGTATTAGTTTTCGCGCAGTACGCAAAAACATTTTTCCATGCCAGATGCGTGAAAATATAGCTGCGCGAAAATGTATATGTTTACAGTACTAACAAGCACCATTTTTAATATGTCCATTTAAGTAGTTGTTCACTATCCTATTTTTCACTTTTCATGAACTTTGTGCTTATGATAAATTGATATTCTAGATGACGTATGCTGTGGTCGCATTTTCTGATGATAGATCGATTGCTGTGGTGAGGGAAAGCTGGCTGTTAAAGACAGAACATGTGAGTATGCAAGTTGGTTATGTAAATCTACACAAGCCCCCCCCCATACAACACGGTTGGTCTTGCTTATTTCACTCACCATGAATCTGACATCAGTCAACGAAATGGTGTTAAAATATGTTACTCACTCACTTGTTCTTTTCCAGTGCCTCTGTGATTGTCTGTTAAACAGAATCACTCTTATTGTATCTCTCACACATAGGCATGTGCTTTTCAGTAATATTGATGTAGTAGTAACTAACTGCATCCACATGCCATAGTGTGTCTCGTATATAAGCTGCAAATCCTACCAGTTTATATAATGTACAAAGTGCTGCCCAAGACTGGCTATTGACAGCAAAACAAAAAAGCCTGGACTGACAGAATTTGTAAAACTGCCAAACCATATATCTGGCTGTGATCACAAGACATTGGGCTACATATCAGTTTTTAAAGCTTGCAAATTGGACCATTATTAAGGGTTTTACATCAGATATCAGATATCTAAATGATCAAAAGAGAAACTTTTGTTTATGTTGTGTTTTCTCTTGTGACAAATATTACCATTATACCCACATATAAGGCACATGTATCTTATACTCGAGGATGGACCCATGGTGCACCTTATAGAAACTAATGTATTTACGAGAGACTTTCCTCCATAATTCCCCAATACTCCCTCGACCCTGAATAGTGGATGGAGGAGGCTCTGAGATGGCCATAGATATTTTTAATTTAGAAAATCCGTTGATTAGAACAAAAAGGTTTTTAATTTTACTCTCACATCTACAAAGTCTGGGTGTGTCTTATATGCAGGGTGCACCTTATATGCATGGTATTATGGTATGCTCTGTTACAAATTCTACCGCAAAATAACACTATTGGCTGATCATAGTCTAGGTACTATATGCCAGGGGTAGACACTAACGCTGGCCCTGGAGCCAGTGGGCCGTAGTTTTGAAAAAGTGTACCTACCGTAAATCCTTGCATATAAGATGTTGCTTATGCATCAAAATTACCTCATCTGCTTCCTATAGGATTCACCCCAACTCAGGGTGCATCTTATAAGCGAGGATTTTCCACTATTGAACAGTACTAAAATCCCCAAAATCTGACCTTATGGGTGTCCTATGGACTTAAGCTTAACTCAGGGTGCGTCCTATATGCGAGGATTTACGGTACTTATTCTGTGCCCACAGATTTCCAAAACTACAGGTCTGAGTGGCCCATGCCTGGAAAAGAGTCTACTCTTATATATACATATATCTCTTTTTCATTCTAGGCAACCTTTTGCTATTGGCCGTCACATGACAAGAACATATCCCTCCAGGATGATGTGCTCCCAGATAGCTCATGGCCAAGCCCGCTTAGAATCAAGGCAGTATATAAAACAACAAGTGAGTTAAACCATTTCAAATGGATTATTTGAAAAATTCCCTCACTATTTGAAAGCCAAGATCAAGGCTATTATGGCCTGTACCAGATTAATCAAAATATTGGGAGAAAATGACTGAAATGAAAATGAATTGGATATCAATGACACTCGTAATGCATATTTTTTCAATTTGCATCTACAGGTAACTTGTCCCAGGCCAAAATGTCAGCGAGGCACTACATAGATACTAGTGGTTCTGAGACAGCAGAAAACCGATATGGTGTAGGAAAGCGCAGACGCACCCAAACCAGAAAGTTTGTGCCATCAGATGGTAAGAACATAAAATATTTTTGCATTTTACATAATGTACATAGGCTTGCCAAATTTGTATGGCATCGGAAATTGTCAGTGAAAGGTTTTTGAATTTTTTCTCTCCTATGCTAGTTCTATAGATATTCTTGTAATAAGTCTAAAAAAACATTGTAGTTGAGTTTTATTGATAAGTGAATTTACAGATGAATCTCTCCTCTGGCAACAATTTCTTTGAGGGATTGTTGCTCTTGTTGATCATCATTTAAAACGATGATTTTGATCATGATTTTAGAACTGAACATCATCCCTTTCTCCTAGGTAGCGAAGATGACACACAAGAAACTATGATGCCTAATCTGTCAAGAAACCTGTCAGCTCCCCCACAACCACCCCAAAAGTTGATGTTCACATCTCCAAGTAATGTGACATTGCCTCTAGTGGAATCAAGTCCTGAGAGTGATGGAAATCGTAGTGAAAGAGAAACATCCCCAGTGACTGGTACCCTTTTAAGTCAGCTGAGTACTGAGATATCAAGTGGTGTTACCCATCAAACTGCAACATCAACTACTGGCATCTTATCTCAGATTGATGTTACATCGGCATTGCATAGTGTCACCACCCCACACACTAATCTCTCCACTGTTCGTGTGGCGTCGGCATCCCGTAGTGTCACCACCCCGCGGACTGATATCTCCACTGCTAATGTGGCATTGGCATCCCATAGTGTCACCACCCCGCAGATGGATATCTCCACTTCTCGTGTGGCATCGGAATCCCGTAGTGTCACCACCCCGCAGACTAATATCTCCACTGCTAATGTGGCATTGGCATCCCGTAGTGTCACCCCTTCGCTGACGGAAATCTCCACTTCTCGTGTGGCATCAGCATCCCGTAGTGTCAACCTCTTGCAGACAAATATCTCCACTGCTCCTGTGCCATCGGGATCCCATAGTGCTGAAACTCCTGGAATAGAATCATCTGGTGCTGCCGTCGTTTTTTCTTCAAGAGGTTTGTAGATAATAGAGATTTTTACTAGGCTTCAATCTTTCAGAATTTGCTCATTTACCCGCACATTTAAACTACCGGGGTACTTCTTGTAATTGAATTAGAGGCCTACTTGGGAATCCCTCATGTATAGGGTATGTTTATTGTAGATTATACCACGATTTCTGGGTTACTGGGTGCTTTTTGGTGGCTATTCCCATTCACATATCTGTCGATATTGCACACCCTGTAGGCTGTAACATCAATTTTGTAAGGCGTGCGGTTATCCATGGATAACCTGTGCCCGGTGCGGGTTATCCATGGATAACCGCACACCTCTCATGTCCTTCCATGTCATATGTTACATGTTAAAACCAACAGACTATTTCATTGCCATGGTAGGGGTCGAACCTGCAATCTCAGGTCCTCAGTCCAACTCCCTATGCAGTGCGCCACAGGGACTGACGAGAAATGCTCGGTTCGAACCACCTCTCGATATGATACAAAGCCGTGTGCGCTGTCGCTGTCCGCTGCCGGGCGAGGAGGTGTATTTAGTAAAGAAACATAACAGCGAGACGCTATCGTCGGAGGAGACGCGGTGGTCTAGTGGTTAGCGCATTGCGCTCAGCTGTGAGAGGCCCGCGGATCGAATCCCGGCCCCGACCCATCTTTTTTCGCCTTGTGCGCTGTCGCTGTCCGCTGCCGGGCGAGGAGGTGTATTATACACAAACATAACAGTGAGACGCATTCAAAGCTTTAGCTGTCCGCTGCCAGGCGACGAGGTGTATGTACCGATCGTGTACAAACACTATTTTTCGCCGTGTCCCGCTGCCAAGCCTAGCCGAGACCGGGGCTGTCGCTGTGCCTGCCGGGCGCCAAGGTGTATGTACTGATCGTGTACACACAATGGCTGGCATCGTGTCCCGGGGAGGGGGAATAATTTTTGTTTTCAACTTGAATTTATTGGTATTATATTGATTATTTATTGGTTTTGTGGTATAAAATAAGTAGTCAATGGATAACTCATGACTCGTGTGTGTTAGCAAAGGCTAATAACACTCGGCCTACAGCCTCGTGTCATTATCCTTCACTAACACACACTCGCCATGAGTTATCCATTGGTTACTTGTTCAATAGCACTATTAAAAGTGGTCAAAATTCAGCTGTACCTACATCTAATGGCCAGGTACTATGGGATTTGATTTTATGATTAAACCGTCTTGCTTTTGAGGTCAAAGCCAAACAAAATTATGATCTAATCTAATCATAGATTGAACATATTTGAATCATAGAAAGTTTAAGCTCCTTGACTTCAAAGAGCATTCAACATGATTACCGTAATCGTTCTAATAAGCGCACATGTGCAAAAAAACTATTTGTTAGATAATCCAAACATCATTAGAAGAATTAATTCTAATAAGCGCACCCCTAGAAGCCTAAAATCATCGTTTTTGCACTGAAAATCATGACTTTTACACTTCATTTGACTGATTTTACACCAAGGTGGGGCCCAAAAATGAGGGGGGGGTGCGCTTATTTGAGCAGGTGCACTTATTAGAATGAATATGGTAGTCTCAGTGGAAGTGATGCATAACTACATGACATCAAATTGGATAAAAATTGGGCTCAGCATTAAGATCATTCCCATAAATTTATAGGACATACATGGAGTGCCATGATGCAAGAAATCCTCACCAACCAACAGAAAATCTTGGAGAACCAAGATAAAATCCTCTCAACCCAGTTGACAAATCAACCTGCGAATTCTGCCAGGATAGAGACCCTGATCACTTCCTTCTTTGTGACACCAGCTAGTACCATTGAAGAATTGGAACGTCTTAATGAGGAACTAAAGGACACAACAAACATGAAGAATGCGGTGAGTGAGCGATTATCTTATATGTTGTTGCTCAGTCCTCTAGGGGCTTTACATAATGTACTGTAAAAAAACTGTAATAACAAAATGCTTGGGATTAGCAAGAAAAATTGTTATAAACAAATTTTGTTGTATCTAAACCATGTATTAAAGAGACCATTACGGACAACCTTCAATCTCTGAGATCTCTCATGCCCTTATATAAATGTTATCTTATGGACATCCAGACCACTAGGTGGACCATGATATAGCAGCCCTGTCACACCCCCTGACTCCTCTCAGATATTTGGTACCTCAGAAGCCCTACTGTTGAGCATGTCTTTTTCAGGGATAAATGTACATACGTTAGGGTGTTATCTGATTACCTTGTCTCCAGTACCACCAATGTAGTGGGCAGTGATATCACCAGAATCAGAATCTAGTGCCTGTAGCTAATTGACCAATACGCGCTCATCTGTACTAGTCACAGAGCACTCGTGAGAGGTTAAGTGTTAATCACATCTTTATTACCATAACCACAAATACCAACCAGATGATTCTGAACATAATATGACTACCAAATAGTCTGTAATGTCCATGGGGAATGCACAGTTACTATACTCTCATCCCAATACATGCCAAGTCCAAACACAGAGTCCACACTAGTCTCCATAATCATATAGAGTGTCCAATGCCGTTGAGTCACAGAGTGGCAATCTCACAATCACTATCTCCATATAGTTCCTAGTGAGCATATGTGAGAATAATCCAAGTTCCTCTCCTGTCATGGTGTCAGTGCTGCCTCCAGTCCCACAGAGCAAATGACTACATCCTTCCCCTGAGCAGCAGTCTGCCCTAAGCTTATAAAGCAGAAGGTCAAACCACCAAGTCATGAACCCACAGGTCAAAGTTAGTAGTTCATACTTGGGTCATACCTGTGTCATTCAGGGTTCATACATAAGCAGGATGAGCTCACCAGGAGCAGAAGGTCAAAGCTCCCACTCATGAACTCATAGGTCAAAGTTAGTAGTTCGTACTTGTGTCATCCCTTGGTCATCTAGAGTTCATACACAATCAGTATGATCTCTCTGCTCATCACTCACTCCCGCTGCTGGGGAGCAGTTCATCGGGTGCAGTTGGTGCACTTGTCATCAGCATAAATTATGTTCTCATGTACTGTGTACTCTCTGTGCATTCCCATATCAGTGTTTCTTAGTATATAACACAATTATATACATGTATGTAATTAAGCATTAGTGTGAATTGCTCTACCCTAATAAGCTCAATCCAAGTTGTGTGTGAGTGAGTATTCCTGCTTCTCACACGTCAACACTACCATACTCCCATATCATCATCAAATCTATGCCCGCGCATCCTACAGAGCTGTCTGCAGATGGGATTCTAGTACAAGAGCCTAGTTAGAGGGATTAGCGCTTAAACCATTTCCCTCCCCCTTTGTCTCGCCCCCTGTCAAAGGTTGCCCCCCTACCCTGTCTGAATGTTGGGGCAGGTCATGAGATGTGTGAGGGCTTCTCCAAAGGAAAAGTGTTACTTATAATGATATTTTTCCATTAATGAAATCATTTTGCTGGGCTAAAATGATTCATTGTAAACAATTTCAGTTAATGTAAAATTTGTTGTAAAGGATCTCTTTATACTATAGAAATGTATAGCAATTAAATGGGACAATGACATTTGATTGTCATAAGTGAATATCCATTATAATAGGATTTGTTGTAAAGGTACTTCACTGGTTATGTAGCTACCCATGGCTTTTTGACATTATATTGATTAGAAATGCTACGGCATTCCAAAATTTGTCAGAATATGATGTGTCTTGCCTGTCTGGTTTTACACCATAAGGAATATACTCTCAAACATCCTATTTGCGCTCTATACACCCTTACTGGGCAGTTATACAGTGCCCAGCATTTATGAATGGCAAAACTTTAACCTCTGGTGCTTACACAAGACTGGCACAAAATATATTGATTCGCTGGATCTCAGTATGTCATGTAATTCTTTTCCAGTTGAAGGTTCTACATTCACTAGGTGGGAAAAACGTAACAGAAACGGTGTCTCTCATGATGGCAAAAATAGGAACGAATGGTCTATGGTCACAATATAATGTACAGGGTCACCGTGGGACTAAACATGCATTATTCAAGTTGACACAGATAAAACACCTTTTGCTTGGTAAGTTTTCACAGCAGCTGACTCCTCGTTTATAGCCTTAAGTATTCATATTAGAACGTCCCCTACAAAATATATCAACATGGTATACATGATCCAAGACAGGACAAGATATACTAGATTTGGCCAATAATGTTTAGTGGCTGGCTAAGCGCCCTTTATTAATAATATTAATTAACACACTAAACATAAAAAAAAATTGACACCAATACACCAGTACATACTGAGTGGGTGAGGAGGTGGAGGAACTGTGGTTGCTACAACAGTGTAACTAACCAGGTAGGAATTAGTTAGACAAGTGGAGTACAGGTGGAGACACCAGTGGGTGCAGGAGGGAGAAATAATACCGGTACCTCACTAATACTCATATAATGCATTATATCACACATTTAGAAATAGCACCTCATGGATCAATAGAAAATACATTTATAACTAAGGGCAAACTGGCCATGCATTGTATCACCAAGAGGGCTGGTTTAAAACATGCACTATATCATCAGAGTTTCAGATGAAAGAAAATGCAAGAACTGCTTTACAGTTGAAAAGGTCAAATATTTACTTACCTTCATTACAATAATGTCATAAGCATGAATCTGATTCTAATACCCATTCATTTTTTGCAGCTGTTTGTTTGAAACGCTTCCCAACAACTGAGAAGAAGAAAGGCACCGACCAAGAGGAAATTCGGCTAGCCATTGAGAACAAGTTGAAGGCAGCACCAAGCCGCAAGGGGGGGTCAAAATATAAAGGAAATGCTAGTACAAACACCACTGACTAGAGTGCCAAAGTGTAAGGTATACATATGATATCATATTCTACTATTTATCTAGGTGGTCCTACGCAAGGTGGTATTAGCTACGAGAGCAAACTAGTAATGCATTGTACAATTGATCAAATGTATCATTACTACTAATGCTGTTTTAAAACATGCACTCCATTATCCTGTTTTCATGTAAGGGAATGTAATGGGACCCTTACACACATCTAATGTTTCCTGGCGCATTTTCCATAATACAAAATAGGTTCAAGATCATGGTATTAGCTGTAGTTAGTTTCTAACTGATGCATAAGTCGTGATCTATACACACTATGCTTTTTCTTCCCTAGCTGTAGTACATTGTATTGTAAATTAGATAAGCCCAAGTTGGCACCCATTGGAACTATATAGCAAATACATGTATGCAATCATTACTGGAAGTAATTTTCCAATGCCTTTCACTGATGAATTATTGCAGATGTAAACTTACAATGGGTTAGTTTCATTTATGTTTATCACCATAATTAAATTATTGTTGTGAATCACTGATGATATTGTTTAACTGTGGAGATAATGAGATGATGGTGTTGTTTCAATACTCTTTAGGAAAGCAGGTTAATAGAAGGCTGGCTTAAGAGTTCATGTCTCAAGTTGTTCTTTTAGAAGTATTTGAAAAGAATGAGATGACATGTGTACACGATTTCTTATACACCAATAGACTCATGCGATTACCAGGAAGAAGTTATCACATAATATTAAGTGCTTTTTCAGAAATGATTAAGATGTAGTAAAGGTGATATATGTCTAAAATATCTGTTTTGTCTAAGCAAAGTGGAGAACCACAAGATTGATTTATGGTAATAAAACATTTATCAAAGTAAATCTATTTGAATTGATATCCTGTTCTTTCCATAGCGACTGAAGACGGTACCCATCTATACTCAGGAGAAACCATAATTGAAACAATAGAAAGCATCTATCAAGATATATATCAACATCAATTGTAAGGGATAATTTCGTAAACATGACCTTTAAAACTGTTCACAAAAACGTTATTTCAACAGGTTTTTTTGGTCACAGTTTTACTTTGAAAGAACATCCATAACAAAACGTCATTCATAGGTAATAATTACGTAAATAAAACCTATTAAAAACATTGAAAATCACATTATTTCAATGTGATTTACAGTCCAGGTTTTTACGTGAATAGAACGTCCATAACCATACATTATTTTTAGGTGATAATTACGTAAATATTACCAGTAAAAACGTTGATAAAAAACGTTATTTCAACGTGATTTTGAGTCCACGAAATTACGTGAATAGAACGTTCATAACTAAACGTTTCCAAACCACCTAGTGACGTTTTCTTAACGTTCATATAACGTTATTTTGTTCACTGGGTATGCACAGGGTAATGTGATACTTTGAACTTAAAATGTAATTGTCCCTCAAGAAACAGATGTTAGAAGGCAAGCAGAAAGGAAACACAACCTATCCTTATAGTATCATTGAGTGGTTCTGTTTGAGCCAGCACAAGAAAGCTCAAAGGCATTATGCTTGACAGTAATCTCATTATAACATGTGCATTTGATTACACAACACATCCCAGCCATTTACTAAAACTTGTCTAAACAGCCATGTAAGATTTCAAAGTCAAAGAAGCCCAACTTTTATATTTCCCAATACATTCTCACTCAGTGAATGTGGTACACCGGTCTTTGGCCAATCTGGCCACATAAGTGTTGTATGCAGCAATCCATTGCCAAGTGTTCTACTGGTTAGTGTCTACGGGACCAGTATTACTGTTATTCATGGTATGGCTTCAAGATATCTAAATCAAAATAGGCTAAACTATTGTAGTCAATCTATTCAACAGTGTCCCTGTAATGAAATAAAAAAAAAAAAAGATCCCCTGTGAGTAGGCCCCTCCTTAATCAAGTTTCTCTGCTGTTTCCGTTCACAGCAAGTAGCACAGAGTTTTTATTGTCCTCCCATGAGGAATTCAATAAATAATTGCATGAAAATTGACCCTTAATTTTTAACCTGAAACAAGTTACAAAGAAAATCACCTTGTTTTCAGCATAGCAATGAAGGAGTCTTTGGGTGTGGTTTGTGAAGGAGGTTTGTAGATTATTCCATGGAGATTCCTTTTCTGCCATCAGCAGAAAGAATATGTCTTTGTCTAGTGAGGAGTTCAATGAAGGATTACCTGACAAAGAACCCATTATTTTCAACCCAAAATAATATCTCATGGACGAGTTTAATGATGAAAATCCCTTTCCACCATGACAATGGCTTGGTCCTTAAGATACCCTGGGAGTTAGGCTTATGGAGAATATTTCAAAAAGTCCCATTATATTTGCATGGATGATGCAAAATTGCACTCTGAAAACTACCTAATGATTCGAAAGAGAACTCAAATAGATCTGATAGGATTGTGGTGTAAATTGAGTTATGTTACATGGAAATAGTGAAGTTTGGTGTTCTGTGGTTAACAGAAACAAATATACTATTTTCAGGATGACTTGTCATGTTCTGACAATGGGCATTATCATCTAGGAAGGAATAAAAAAAGCTAAAACCCCTTTTATCAAGATAATGCCCATAAAAGCGTAAACTGATATCGTCTGCCTGTGACTCTATTGCCTTCTTTTCAGGAATCGCTGCAGGAGACTCAATCATTAAGAAGAGTCTTGGCAGACCAAAAGAAGCATCAATGGCTGCAGAGTAGGATGCCGAGGCTTAAATAACTAGAGCAATCAATGAGTAATGATGGGGATTCCTCTTGGTAATGGAAGGGATGGGATGTGCCAAGCCTTTGCAATAAAAACAAAAGGTACCATTTACGAGTTCCAACTCGTTGAAAATGCTAATACTGGGATACCCTGAGTATAAGGCGAATCTTTTAAATATGCAAGAATGGACCTCTTGCCTTATATACACAGCAAGTGGGGGAAGGGGTCTCTTAAAACTCAACTATGTTCCACTATCCCCATACAGTGGTAAAAGGTGGTTAGGAAGGCTCCAAGAAGGCCATAGGTCTTTGACTTTTTATATCCATTGATCTGAACTAAAGGTATGCGACCTTTGATATTTACATCCCATATCATCAGCAAAAGGGAAGTATCCTTTCTGCTTGCCTTCTATAACATGCCATCACCATAGTCTAAATGTGCCTTTCATCCTGGGTGCACCTTGCGCACAGGGTGTTGTGATACTTTGTACCGATAATGTAGTTATTCCTCAAGAAACAGATGTTAGCAGGCAAGCAGAAAGGATTGTCCATGAGAGGCTGCAGTGGTTTCTTTGCCCACAGAGGGCTATTATATGTTCACCATTTCTATAGAAAATATTATTATCCACTAATTTACCATGGCCAAAATGACTCTTGTATTTCTACCCAGAAGAGGTAGTACGTGAAAGTACTGCTCCACTCACTTTCATCGCTTTACACAGGACAGGTACACTGGCACCCTGTAGAACTATCGCATGTATGGGAGGCTGCACCTTTGCAGTAACATTTTACCATTGTCATCTGCGAAATTCTCCAGTACCTATTTAAGGGGTTTACTCATATTTAAGAGAATATGCTCAGAATTGATTGGAATGTATAATGGGTCCGCTCTTTAGTCCATACTCCCATAAAGGGTGGTGCCTTGAGGTTACCTGTATGTGAATGTGGCTGTTGGGAAGATTACAGCAGTTGGTTTGAGGGTTGTAGAAGGATACCTAAAGCAGGTTTGGATAAATGAATCAGTCAGTTGACAATATCCATTTAGTTGCCATTCGAAGACATCTACAGTTGCGTTATCCCCCATTAAGTTTGTAACATTAATTTTAACCCCATCCACTGCAGAATACTTCCCATTTGCGTCTGTCAGCATTTTTGGGGCAGAGTTAACAATCCATAGAGCATTATTGCATCATTATTATCAGAATACAGTATGAATTAGCTCTAACAGCTGCTTGGATATTTTCCATCTGTATAATTCCATCAAGTGAATTCAAGTAATGTGTTTATTTCTTTGCAGAGTGTCTGGAGAAAGATAATGTCTTTATATGATCATGTTGCTTGATTCTTTCATCAAATAAGATATCTTTCAAGAATCATTTCAGATGTAAAACATCTACCTGGTTTTCATCAAACATGACTTAAGAAAGAAGCTTTCATTGAAAGATTTGTCGAAGAAACATGAGTCCCAGCTTTTAAGAAAGTTTCTGCGTGTTAAGCTTCATTGGATTTATTGAAATGCATCATTAATCAGATATTATCAGCTTCATCAAAGAACTCTCACTTGATTACCTTTTCTGACTGGCAGTTACAGAAAGTTAATTTAGCCTCGAGTTTGAAATTGGTCACAGAGAGGGTACTGCTGTTTCACTTCCCCCACGATCTTTATAGTCCGGGGGGGGGGGGGAACTTATCCTGTCTCTCAATAGGGTGGTCGATGGCACAGGTCTCTCCACTCCTAACCGTTGCACTTTTTTTTTTGTTTTTCCTTCACCTATGGGTGAGAGAAGACTTATCCTTATGTGTCTTCCATTTTTCACTCCTTTCCCCCCTTTCTCTCTTTTTCCCACTTTTTCTCCTTCATTTCAGTTTTGAGGTTTCTGACTGGTCGTCTCCAGGATGCTTTCATTGGCCTCTCCTGTTCCCCCATTCACTGGTTTGCACTCAGAGGACATGGACAAATCTTTTTTATTCCCATCCCTGCGCTTTTTGTTCCTTTCCAGACTCAGGAAAAAACTGAAAAGGAAGATTTTTCTTGACTACCCCCTATCCCAAAGAGATTTTTGACCGGGTCGAAATCCCCTTTTTATCCTTTCCACGGCGTCTTCCCTTGAAGTATTTAAATCACAGGGGTCCTTTCGTAAGACCACTTGTTTGCCCTTCCTTCTACCTCATGTGCTTGATTTTCTGCCTCCGCCCCTTCCCCCTGTTCCTCCCTTTCTGCCTTGACACTAGTTCAAACGAGGTTTCTGCTTGGGCAGAGAGCATGGAAAACAGCCCTGTACAATTGTAGATACAGTCTTATCTTCAGGCTCTGCTCCTTTTTCCTTAAATGGACATCTTTCTATCCTGTTTTTCCTTAGTTATTTGCCCTCTCTTCTTTGTTTTAAGGTGAAGCCACTTCTTTTAGAAGTTCTCTGACCTGATGGAGGTTTCTGAGCAGGGAGGTTTCTGACCGGCAGTTACAAAATCATCTATTCACCTGTAGTTTGAATTCCATCACAGAAAGGTATAGTTTGTTTCAGTCAATATAGGATTTATTCTATCCTGACTGTATCTTAGATTGACAAATTTCTTGACACCCCTTATATTTGTGGCACAATTGGCCATCCCTTTTACCCGGAGAGGTTTCTGACCGAAGCCACTGGCGAACGCTTTCTGACCAACAAGGTTTCTGCTGGGTGGTTTTTGCCTAATAAAGAGAGTTAGAAAAGTCCTTCATCTCCATTTTAAAAGCAAGGATGTACCTGAGACATGCCTCTACAAGATAGAGAGAGAAGTAACAGTTATCGAGTAAAAGTGCCTCTGTCACGGAAACCGGAAAAAGGGGGAACATGAATTACTCTTTGTTTGGTGGTGTCAGACATTTTTGGGCACTGAAAAGCACATCAGTAAATCATATTCAAGGACACTTCATGCATGCACTCTCTTCTCACATGGATCAGGACTCCATTTCTCTGACAGTTAAAAGTTAAATAGTTTTCTTCCAATTTCTGTGGACCTTTGAAATCGAAAATATTTGCATCAAACTGGTGAGACAGAGCCGTGTAAGAGTGAATTGCTGAAAGCTAATAAAAGGTTAAGACACATCCCCCAGTGACATTATACAAGTGACCGCTGAAATTCTGACTCACCCTGACCCTGACCTTGGCACTAGTGTTAGACTGAAGGGATTCATCTCGGTGATTGATTATCTGCTGCCATAAAAGCTCACAACAGTGAGATAGATAAGAGTAAGTCGTACACACTGCCCCAGACTCACCCCAAGGTGACATCCCCCTAGGTACTGCTAGGGACATTTTATGGATCAATGAATCTGCTATCATATTGAGTAAAGGTGACGTAAGATTTAGGAAGAATTAGGTTATTTAAAAAAGAATATTCTGAAAATATGTTTAGAGGTAACTAGATGTAAAGCAAGGGACAGATAAAAATACTTTATGAATTAGACTATGGTTTAAGCCAGTGATATCTCTTTGATGACAACCACATGACCATAGTCATCAAACATAAAAATAATGGTTTTCTACAAATCACAAAATACAAAGATTATGAAGGTTGACTTCACAAACACATAATTACTGGTATGCAATTAATCACCTCTTGATAAAGAGCCAACCATTTGTGACTGTCACATTCACCTGGCTCTTTGTGCATGGGGAGAAGTTCATGGAGGAGAATTTGAAAATTACAGGAGCGAAAATAATCAGTATATGCAATTTTGATCATTTCCTTTTGATCATCATCCTTGATACTGACATACTGTAGTAGTGTCCTTTCCAGGAGCTCCAGACGATCCCTTCACGATAACTTACACTGCCGTATTTCCCATTTAGATTAGCAGCGTGACATCCCCTGTACCACCATCCCCCATTATACACTGAGGCACAGTTTTCTCCAGGCTTTCCATCATTGTCAACATCAACAGTTGTGAATTTCATCCCATTGTGAAAGGTCATAGAATCTCCTGTTAAAAACGATGTTTATTCATTCACCAGATGATTAGTATCTTCATAACAAGCAGAATTTATTAATTTAACCGTATAATAGATGACATAAATATAAAGGCACACTCAAAGATTTTATGACTGACCAAATATAAGAATGATATAACTTCTGTTCCGCTATAGGATAATTTTCACAAGGACCCTGAAATAGCTGTGTACATTCCCTCATGCTGCATGAACTGTCGTAAAATGAAGTCTGAATAGCTACACTCCCCTTTCTGGATCTAGAGCAAACCAAATTCTTGCCCCGCTAGCACAACTCATGAATCTCAGTGAGGTAAATCAACTGATGTGTGTATTTTTATGGGTTTTTTCATATGATAATAAGAATGATGATAATATAAAACCGTTTTATGCAACTGTAATGGTTTGAATGTATGACTCGTATTGCTGTATTCGTATTGAAGTAAAAGCAGACAAGGTATCTCGGGTTAGTGCAACAGGCACATATTTATTTCTGTGAAGGTTTAAATACACCTTGAGGTTATGCGCTAAGTATAATAACAAGCTCAGTGGAAGGTGGTCTGACTCTGATCGTGGAGCCCTGGCCCCAGGTAGGAGCTGGAGCGAGGTGAACAGTGCTGCCACCACCCTGCAGAAACCAGGGGTTGAAAGGACCTCTAGTGACTACGGGTGATAGGTGCACCGCTTGAAATGCCCTCTCGAGGAAGATGCTAACACTATATCACGATCTACGAGCCCCTACACTACTTTGTCTATGTATTGCAATTTTTGTTCAAATTTATGTCTGCTATGTAACCTCACTGAATTTTAAAAACAATTGAGATTTCAAGTAGTGATATAAATTGCATGAGTTGCATGCTTGCTGTGTATTTTGCAGTGGTGCCTTATGTACAAGGTACTACAGAACTATTGTAAAGTGTCAGGTCTACTTTAGTGATGTCCCTTAACCTACCCACGTACAAGAGTGTGAGTAGTGAGCAAGAAACAATAATATATGAACATTATCATGTGCTATCATTCTTTGGTTACATTATGGTGACTATTCTAAAAGGGGTATATCCTGTCTTTCAGCCACAAAGTGAAAAAAAAGGGAGCTAGTGTGGACCTTGTGTAAAAAAATAGCTATAAGATTATTACCTGGCGGTTTTGCACCATTGAAGCCTGAGACAGTGAGTTGATATTTAGAATCTTCATTGCCCACAATGAATGTGTCCCACTCTGCGGCAGCAGTCACTCCAACATGATCTTCCACCTCTATTCTTAGTCGGTACTCCCCATGTTTGGTCAGCTCATGCAGTTTGTCATTTCCAAGCCAAAACTCTCCACTACAATTTCCAAATCCTTCTTTGTATTCTGTCCAGTTACTGTAAAAATCTACTTCTCCATTTGTGCGCCTCTGGAAAACCTGAAGAAAAAAGACTAAAAATAAAAACAGCATATGCCTAAAAGCACTTTGTGCACCTTAACAAATTTGGTCACATGATAATCAAAAAGTGAATATATATTTTTGTAGCTCGTGAATCAACATACCATCCATGAGTTTGAGCCTGCACTTGCATAGGTTAAATCATCTGTTAGAAGAAAAAGTAAATATATTTTTATACACTTCTTTTTTAATGATTTTTTTTGTATTATATTCTTTATTTTGTAACACATTTCAAACCATTTTACTCAAATGAGAATTATCTTATACTTAAGTATCTGATTTTTTGTCTTTCATATATGTGATTTTTTGCGATGTTTTGGTGAAAAATGGAATCATTATTGACTGGGCAATCATAAAATTTTAACAGTATATATACTAGAGTAGACATGAGACCGATTTTGGATGCAAATCCATAAACCTGACTTCATATACCCTTACCACGAATCATAAAGTTGTATTCAGCAAAGGAAGCTGGAAGCCTTGATGTAGCGTTGTAATCCGAACTGATCAGAACCGAACTTTTCACTAGCACTGCCATCTCTATACCCAAAGGCTGAACAGTTTGCATCATGTTTACGAGATCTGGCACAGGCAAACATACTCAACCGATTCTCAATAGGAAGAGTTCTCTCCTCACTTCCAAGCAGCAAGTTGCGATCAACTTTCTGATAATTTGTGGTTGTGACAAGGGACATATTTGAAGCTGACCCAAGAGCATATTGGAGAAATATCATCCAAATTGCCAAAGAACATCCCATGCAGCTGATGAATTTTGATGCACTGCAAGTGTTGTTAACACAAATGAGTATGTAGTGTCAGTGCTGGGTAGTCATTTAGTTTCCAGTCACAACATAATTCTATACCTTGTCCACACCATAGTGTACTGCTATATCAGAGAATGTTCTTTTATGTGACAGCGGAATTCAATTTTAAACTTCAAAGGTTGAGCCATACCTTGTGATGTGTCGACGATGAATTGAAATGTAATACCACTGCATTACATTGGTCCAACATTTAGTTTCCTTCCATCAGTGATACGATGCAGTCAACTTGCAGGCAATGCTGTCTGTTACTTGTAAAGAATGAAAATATCTGACACTAGTGTAGGTAACGTAGTGAACAAGGGGACATCATCATTTAAACATATGATCTATAAATGATACTTTAATGATAATTGAGCTGAAAATTAATGATTTAAAGCAATGTTGAACAATTTTCCAAAACATGTTTCTCTAGCGCAAGCCTTGGAAATGTGATATGAAATTTGACATCAGAGATTTCAATGATCGAAGATATTATGATGAATAACTTAACGCATATGTGCCATTTCATTTTCACGTCTGGTGTAGACTATATCTAGTATGATCGGTGCAGGCTGACTACGCACCCTTTAGCTCTAGACAGAGACTAATACACAGTTACATAGAAGTACTCAATGGACATCAATAACCTTTCACTATTACACTAGAACCCTACCACATGCATAATATTCCTTATTGTAACAATGCATATATAGTGCATATAACATGGAACAAAAGCTGAGAAGATGGGGTTATTAAAGCATGGATGCAATTTTGATCGGCTTTATTTTGCTCGACCCTTAGAAACCACCATGGCTCTTTCAAATAATAATATTGTAATAAAAACCATTATGGGATCACATATTTAGCCTTCAATCAGAATTGTGCTGAGACAGTTAGGATTAAAAATACAGGTAGTGCTAACTTTTAGGCACCTAATGGAATAGATCAATTAACTATTGACTCATTAGCTAATACTATGGTCACTGACAGTATAATATACAAACCTTCTAGGATTATGAATCTCAGTTTGATTATTTTATTAGCTCCCTGTACTACTCGCAGTAAAGCTGTATCCGTTTATAACATACAACTACCCATTGTTTTCTATGATCCTTATATCTCTACCAAAAAACCCTTTGAGAACAGGTTGTTTATGTACATTTTAATGCTTTTGCTGCAAACAGGTAAAAATATGTATTTGGTTACCCAAGTATTCTTTCCGAAACTAACGGAAACCTGGGATGTATTCCAATACCATTGATGACTACATCATGGCTTTAGTTATTAAATCTATGAGGCCTATGATGTCAGAGGTTTTGAAATAAACCCTTGTCATGACAATGTCATTGTGGCTCTCTCTATGACTGAGTGACCCCAGCTTTAGAATCTAGTGTGGCGATCTCTAGACTTTTTTTTCATATTGCATTCTAATTCCATACATTATGCTCAGAATGACATATAAAACCTTTTAACCTCATCCACAATTGGAAAAATCTTTTAAGCTGTGTGGAAACCTTTCATGAATTTCCTATCAAATGAGTTATTTCCAAAGGGCATGTCGACTTGAATGATCACCTTGCAGATTTCCAGATGAGTTATGATTGCGTGCCCATGCTTCAACCATACCAAATTCTGTTTAACAGTTTGTTAGGCAGACAGCGGATTCATAGACAAGAGGACTAATTGGAAAATGCCATTCCAACCAATCAGGGAAAATCAAAATCTTGAAACCTGTATTTTCTTGTTGTACATTGCAGGGGCATAGGAATAAGGGGGGCGGCCAGGGGGGCCCGGGCCCCCCCCCCAATAATGAGGAGGTTCCCTAAGTAAGCCTATATGAAAATATAGCAGGCCCCCCCAACCGAGAACCCTGCCCCCCCCCCCCAATAAAAATTTGCTTCCTACACTACTGCATTGTATGATTCAATATACACAATATCGGTTGCTTATGACTGAGGATATTTTAAGTTGTCATTTAGCTGCATTAAGGCTTTAAAGGTCGCTGATGCATTAATGCATTATGCCCATTGGTCTCCATGATGCACCAATGAAGTGCAGGAAATCCAGGGTTGATACATCTATACTCCTGATGGGTCAGCATGATGCTCCAATGGAATGCTGGCACTTCATTGGTGCATCACCACCTATCACTGCCTCTCTAATGTCATTATTTGTGTATTTGTGATTTAAATATTTACCTACTATATATAATACTGATGAGTGCCATTGCTACTTGCATGATAGGGCCTAAAGTAAACACAGATGGATCCAAATGTCCTTTCCGAACCAACATAGCGTGAAGCCTATTACATATTGGGGGTTGCAGACCAAATTACCCATGGTATAATACTTGAATCTACAGAGCCAACTCAATCATCTTTGGTGTTAATTCTAGATACAATCAGAAGTTATTCTGACCAAATTTTATCAAGACCTACCCAGAATACCAAGCTTGTTGGTAACTTTCCAATGATGACATTAACAATAATATTTTTTTTATTCCTGAGGCTCATAACATAGATGCTGTCCGAAATGGTAGACAGTGAGTTGTTGGGGAAGAAAACATCTTAGGGTATAGTAATATTGTGTGAGACTCAGTGGTCGTAGCCACTCCAAATATTACTGACAAAGTTATCAGTTAGGTACCATTTCCCCACAAAAAAATCAGCATTGAATGGAGGAAATTGCATTTGGTTTCAAGTATTGGTTTGGGTTTTTCAGGTTTTACTGAAACTAAGTTTAGGACCATGTGAGCCTAAGTTGGAGAACAAGTGAATAAGTTGACACTATTAGTAAGCAATCGCTATTATCAATGGTCATATATATATATATATATATATATATATATATATATATATATATATATAATTGTAGCAGTTAAGTCAATATGACAATGTTGTTATGCAAATCTGCTGGTTCTAAACAACTGGTTGCCATATATCATAACAGATAACAATACAGGAATCCATGGAGTCAAAGGATGTAGGTGCAAATGAAAAGGAGCATGGCGAGCCTGTGTTGTTATATAAGTGTCCAATCAGAACAGTTGTTGCTAAGCAATCAAGGCATTTAGCAGTTAGCTAACAACACCAAATACTTCCTTGGATTTGATTCAATTGGAGGAGGGGGGACACGAGCAGCGACTCGGGAAGCGAAAGCATCCCGTAGCTGCCCGCGTCAGCCAAATCTGATTTGGAGTCCATGACGACGTGGGAAGAAATGACCACGGGCGTCCCCAAGGACGAAAATCAGAAGTGGATGTGGAAGAATGCAGCTGAGGGATTTAAAGACCATGTCCCCCGCTGCTTCTCGGATTGTGCATACGACACAATCCATTTCATGTGCCCGGGCGCCGTCAATAAGGATGGTGATAGCGACGATGAGGAGTGGATGAAGTCCGGTCCTCACGATACGCCAGTTGGTAAATTTTACCTGATTTGGATTGACCAACTCAAGTCCAAATTGGGTATTTTTACCACTATGAGTCCAGAACGAAAGTTCAGTGGGCTATGACTCAATGGAGACTGAGCGGCAGCTGCCGTAAATGCCCGTTCGAGTCCTGTCAGCTCTCACTCACCGGTGAGAAGACATTTGAGACGAAGCCTCGCTTCGCTTGGCATATAGTGGAGCAGCATATGCACCACAAGCCTTTGATGCGGTGTGTCCCTGGAGACCGCCCAGGCAAACTGTGTGACGGCACCTTTACCACCCATTGGCGCCGGACCTGGCTCTGCATCTGCAGAAAGCCCCCGGTACCAGCCTGGAGAAGACCCGGAAGCGTGCTGTCAAGTGTTTCAACGAGCTCCTTGCAAAATGGGCTACGTTGAGTACAAAGGAGATCAAGGAGCAGGCGTTCGAACCTGAGTTCTGCGCCTGGAGGAGAAGCAACCTCGTCACTTATTTCGCTGTGAACTACTCCAGCACAAAGTTTGGGATGCCCACCGAGGTGCACCTGAAGGTGAAGAAGTGGCGAGGCGACGACAAACAAGAGAAAGGGAAGTCTCGTTCGAAGGGAACCAATGGAGGTTCGGCTCCGGCCACCAGTACCTCCAAACGGACCCGCACGGACCGATCCGTAAGCCCGACAGGCAATAAGGATCAGCCCAGACCAGCTAATCCAGCTAACCGTTGCCAGTCAGGACAACAGGTCTCGGCTCTCGACATGCCTGGCAACACAGTTGAGGGTCCCCAGGTCCCTTCTGCAGGCGCTTCGCATGTTACTACGCAGGCTCCTGCACCAGAACCAGCTACCACCCAATCCGCGGTCCCTCGCGTCCCCGTTATGGGACTGGTAGCCAGTACCCTGTCAGGTCTTCAGGATCCGGATACGTTTGTCGATCATAGAGACGTACGTACTGTTGAGATGCCGAATGACCTGATGGCTGAGTGGCATTCTTTTTCATCGCCCGAAGTCAATTGACTACTGGCGGACAATGACTGAAGCCACCTTCAATCTGGTCTATGAAATCCAGAAGAGGGAGGAAGATAAAATCAAGGAGCAGGAAATTAAAAAGGTCGAAGAGGCCTATAAGTCCTGCAGGAAAAGCAGAGGGAAGCCGAAAAGCTTAAGGAGTTACACACTGCTGAGAACTCGAAGTACATTCATAGGTACAAGGACGCAGACCTGAAGTTCTTCCTCTGCTTCGGCAAGCACCTGGACGAATGGTCATACCTTCGGGTGCTCAAGCCGAGGCAGCGATTGACAGTCCCTCTGAGGGCATGGGTGCTCTGAGTCTACTCAGTGACCCAAGCACCGAAGCCCTTAAGCTAGCTGCCACGAGCAGCAGCAGCAGCTCGGCTCCCTCTAATAACCCGGAGCCAGCTGAGAAGATGGACACTGAAGACGATCCCAAGGATCTGTAAGTGTCCATCTGCCGGCATAACCTCATCGGTACCCGAGAGTAAAGGCATACCTTATGCCAGAAGATTAATTTCTTAAAAAGGACCCAACGGACCGGAATGATAACCTGCAGCTAAGTTGGACGCCACCCGAGACATCAAGGGATTACCACATCAAACCCGGGGCTCCATCTTCCCATCCTCACCAGGGTACAACACACAGCAACGTGGCTTGCCACCACTCGTTTGTCGCCGAATGAAGCTGCAGAATCCAGTCATTCCAGGTTCGCCGGAAGTCAATTAGTATTGTAAGGGTGATCTTGCTACCCCGGTAGGACACCTCTTAAATTGATATTATATTATGTATAAATTAGTTTTCTATAAAAATTATATTTATGTATAAACCAAACAAAATTTTTTTCTTCGGGTTACCTAGCCTCTCGGGTTACTTTACTTCGTATTGTATATACTACTACAAAAACTCCATATAACTTAACATACACTGCAAAAATGGTGTTTAGATTTTAAACATGTTTAGGCCTAAACACGTTTAAAACCTAAACATATAGGTCAGTTAGGTGTCTCATCGACTACACATTTAGGAAATGAACACTTTTATTCTAAATACAGAAACATTTATGCTAAACATGTTTAGATGTTTAGAGTTGAGACAGTTGAATAATAGGTGTTTAGATTTAAACATCAATATGTTTAGATACTTGGATGTTGAATCCACACCAGGTAGCAGCACTACCTTTGACTGGACTATCTGCACACAGTTATAATCAATTGTTGTGACAAATGTCCCCAAATCCCATGTATATCATGGTTTCATTTCTTAGAATGTCATGTGAATAGAAAGGGCAATAGAAAATTGACTAGATTCACCTCATGCCACCATCATTACCATAAAATAATCAATAAACTCCATGACTGACACCTATTTAATGTTATTCTGGAATAGATAAGGCAATGTTCTTCCTGTCAAGCTGTCGTACTTTCTCAAGTCTCTCATTCTGATGCAGTGTGTAATACATGTACATGTATATATAGCTGTGGCTGACATCTTTGGAGACTTTGACAAGTAAATACCTACTGATGCCCCCCCCCAAGTAAATGAGAAAACAAACAAAATATATCTCTTTTTTATAATGAATACATGTCTGCAAACCTTAACTCTACATCAAATCATTTAAACATCTAAACACAAAAAATCATAAACACCTAAACACAAAATTTCATTTATCTAAACACAAAGATTTAACCTAAACACCTACATTTCTAAACACTTGAGCTAAGCACATTGTTTGGGTAAACATGTTTAGGAAATTAATGTGATTACAAAAACGTTGCAAGAATATGTTTAGAATTGTGTTTAGGATCTAAACACCATTTTTGCAGTGTATTTAAATACGTCTTACCTGTAATAACTCTGTAACACTGTTACACACATATACCACCATAGGTTGATGGTGCATAAGGCGCCACCTCCTATTTATGTTATTATTTAGTTACTTCGGGTAATATGCGATGATGCCTACTACTATGTACATATTATTTATAATGCCCCGGACGATCCGCAGAAGGAAACTGGACATGGTCCAGTCCAGACGTATGCTCTGAGAGAAGCGAATAAAGTCCTACCCGAGTGGTAGGGAGTCTGGGGCTTTGCCCAACCCAAAATACTCGTGTTGTGTTGGTATCTCTAGTGATAAGCGAGCCAAAGAGCCACCCAACATATAAGTCGATACGAACCATTACAATTGGACTGAACAGTCTCTTTTTCTTTTGTTGGTGTTATGCTTCCAAGCAAATTGTCATGAGTCCTCGTCAACCTGTTTGAAGTGGCTCACACATGTCGCTAGATGGAACACAACGTTGTTATAGCACAAGACCACCAGGAATAGCAGTTGCTATGTGACGTGAGTCTAACACACAGAAAGGAGTCACCATTGATGACCAATCATGGCGATAGATGATGACAATTTGCTGAGTTAATAGCAGTAATATAAATTAGCATATGACAAAATAAATCTAGTGTTAAATCAGACATCCCATCTCTCAGATGAGTTCCTATGAAAGAGTGTTCAATTCAGAGCCATAGCTCAGTGAAAGATATTGAGAACCTGAGGTTTCTCTTTCAAGAAACTGTAAAAGGCTGATGAAACTTAGGACATCAGGATGCTACTCTTTCACTGCACCTTTCCCCCTGTAAAACCTACCCATAGCTATAGTTTTATGTTCACAGACCCACCATCTATGAAAACATCCATAGATCAACCTTCTTCACTACTCCTTCTGTAAGGTGATGCCTTCCCCCCCTACTCTCTGCCTGTCTGCCTATCCCAAACTTCTCTTGTATGAAAGGGTCACACCAACCATAAACGACACATAGCTGTTGTGGAAAATTATCTTTGTATTTAGACATGGGTCTTGGGAACTAGATTAAACCATAGTTATCCTTGTATCATACTTTTGTTTATATTTGGCGCTCAAAATGGAACAAATTAGATAAATTATGTTTTCATAGTGTGTCTCAACTTCGTTAGGAACAAGATACAATGAAGTGAAATAAATGGTAAAGTGTAAGAAAAGCTTCATGACTGTTAAACAAAGAGGTTTGAGTGAGGAAGGCTTTATTAGGGTAGAACAACATTTAGGAACATTTACATCAGCTCCACTGTTAACATAGTCATCAGACTGCATGGTTAATCCAGATACTGCCTCTTGTAGGGCAGTAGTGACTTGAATGAGAGCAGTTGTTTTGGTGTCCACCTGGTGGCTCTCCAGCAGGCTCCTGTTCAGGGTGTCGATCTCCGCAACCTTTTTTCGTAGTTGATCTTTGAGCTCTTTTGTCTTGTTTGCATTGCAAATGGGGCATTTAAGGCAATTGCCATGATAAACTTGCCCATACTCTTGACAAACAGTCATGATGACTGAACATACTGACAGATTTACCAGTCAGAAAAAGATTAATCCGGAGCATCTGGAGTAACAAAGGAATATGGCCGATTGGGGGGAACCTTGATTCATATATACCCCATACTCCACATAGGTGGGGGACCATGAACTACTACCATGTTCCTTATTGCTTTTACAATATGAGACACATATAATGTGCAGTGTCACAGATTAGGATGCTGTGAGTCGTGAAGAAATGAATGTGTGTGTGCACGCATGTGGGATGAAGTATTTGAACACATTGACTTCACATGAAGAAACAGAAAATAGGAAAATATATCTACATTTGGGGACAGATATCTTAAATAGAGCTCTATACATTGTTAAGATGCTTTAGAAAGGTGAGGAAGGGTTAAAGTAAAAGACCAAGCAAGGGTCAAAATATTTATAATTCAAGGATGAGTTCTTTTTCATCATCATCTTAGATCCTGAGAGAGTGTACCAATGACCTTTCCAGGCCTGCCAGTTGATTCCTTTAGCAAACTTCCCATTTCTGTATTCCCCGTTCAGGTTCGATCTTACACAGTGTTTGTACCACCATCCTGCCTTGAGCTGACGAGCACATTGTCCAGTTGTACAACAAGGTTGTGATAGGCCATCGAGTGTCCTGTATAAAATAAAGGGATTTTGGATAGATATTAGGGATTTATAAGTGTAATAAAAAGAGCTACTTATAAGATATAGAGATATTCTATTCAGTCATCCTTGTGTTGTGCAGGACAAAAATGGCCCCTACAGTTTAATGATATATATGCTAAATTCTTTATAACAGAAATGCACTTTGGAGTCATACCCAAAGATAAGCACTAGGCAAAAGGAAGAAGGTAAAGGAAAATTACCATTTCAAACTATCTATGACCTTTTTACTCACAGAAAAGATCTGTCCAAGCCATCTCCCAAATACTAAAAGTCAAACCCTGCCTGTTTTCTCCTTGTGTCCTCATAATTGCCTTTAAATCCACCCAAATTGACACCCATCAGGTTATTCCTGCCACATCAGTGACATTCAGGGCCAGCTTAGACACACAAAAGGTGACTTAAACAGTGATAGGGCTTGTGTGGGATTCAAGGCTACAGAACCAGATTTAAAACTTCATTACCATAGTTACCAGAATTGTTGCTCATTTTATGTACCTCAGTAGTGAAAGTTAATGGTCTTTACACCTGAGGAAAAGCAATTGTCAAAGTGACAAGTGTACAATCCACTATATTTACTATGTTAAATCACATGCATAGACACAAGAGAGGTGCCCTGAAAGAGCTTCAATGACATAATTCATCATATCCTAGATTCCTGGTCACAGAAAAAAAAATCAGGGTCAATGCATAAGGGCTGCCCTTGTAAAGTCAAAATTCCACAAAAAAATATCAAAGAATCAGATTGGTTATTCAACGACCACCCCTCCCCCTTGGGAGGGATCAATAGATGGGTTATGTGTGATAAGGGTGAGTAGGCTCTATGGGTTACAGTGAGCTCTATTTGTAAATGTTACACAGATCAAGTGCCCTAGACAGTTTGGGATCACAGAGTATCGCATTTGTATTTTGTCTTCAATTAGTTAAATTTCAGAATTGTCACTAGTCTTGTTTGTTTATAGCTTAAACTATAAATCTTTTGGATTTCCATGGTTACCAGAGGGAACGTAGCCTCAAAGCGGGACATTGAGGGACGAATTGAGCAGCATTTTGTATCAGTTTGTTGGCATTTTATTTTGTAAAAATCTATATTGAGCTATAATATGTCATTGAGTTGGGCCCCTTTTGATTGGCCCAAGGGAAATTCATTGCATCCAACTCAGTGCCTATAACCCCTTCCTGTCTCTATCTCACATACCCCAATCTAACGGAGCATCGTCTCTGCCTCCCTTCAACTCTACCTCCCCCTCTCATACCAAGGTTCCCCAAAGTATGTCTCTTACCCAATTACTTCCTAACCCTAAGATATTTCACCCAATCAGGGGGTGACCCCATAGATCTGTTTGTGGTTGACCTTCCTGCTTCTTTATTACCAGCCTCTACATATCATCCTTCTAAAGTAGAACTTAAGGACCCTTGTTATACCATAGAGCACGGTGTAAATTAGGCTGTCTCTAATTAGATGGTGATGCACTGGCATCGACTGTTTATTTAAATACGATATCTTTCTTACTAAAAAGGAAAAGCTGATGTATATACAATTTACATACTGATGGAAACTCATGTTACAGGACCTTTCTGTTTGCTCATTGCCTCCTGCAACATGGGTTACAGAGGTGAAGGATGCCCTGCAACTAAGCTAGTACAGCTAGGGACAATTTGAAGAAAAGTCTCTGTTCAGTTAATTTGCTTCTATAAGTGGCACCAGGGATCCATCCTTGTATCCGAGATGCACCATGTACACAGGGGTGTATGGTATTGGGTAAGAGGTGTCAGTAGATGTATTGGAAAAAAGAATATCCATTCTTGTAATGGTTCTTCTTACTTGTGTGAATTTGTCCCGCAGGGCAGTGTCAATATTTACCTTCTCAATAAGGCATATTCAGGTTCTATTGGCCTTCACCACTGGTCTATGTCAATTATCTATGTCAACCCTATGCCAATGTGAGAGACTGATTGCTTCCTTGAGCACACCAAACCATAAAGACCCTTCATCCATTACAGTCATTGTGATAACCTTGACATTGGCCGTCATATAATAATCAGAGTGACCTTTATAAAGGACAAGGTGAAACTAGGGAAAGCTAGAGACCTGTGCAAATGGAAGCTAGGAAGATGACTAATGTATCAAGTTCATTTTAAAAAAAATTTCTCCATCTATATATTCCTAACCTAATTAAAACTCAGAGGTTTCTTTTTCTTCCAAAAGTCATCTTCAATTCATACTTATTCTGTAGGATGAGCCAAATATATCAAACACAATAATTTGCCCCTAGAAATCTGACATCGCATCACAATGAAAACCACTTTGTCAAAAACAAGTGTAGACTGTATTTGATTATCAATAATCTGTACATCACCCACAGAACTATCCACTCCTGTAAGACCCTGGTGCAGAGGTCAAGGTGAAGGTCATTTACCCTTTCAGCAGTCGTTAGGAAAGATGTCCCCATGGGAATCTTAGAGACTCCTCCCCTATCCTATCTCAGTCTACCCACATCTCCTTTTAACCTCTCTTACATTGACCTGCTCTACTCTATTTTCTAAACATTAAATATAACGGTCATGACTGACTATAACTAACTAAAACATGGCTGTAATACCCTGATATATCTGTACTTCATATTTTATTGTTTTATAGTTTAATCCTGTGTAGATAGTTCATCTTTCAAAACAATAACTCTTTGCTCTTATTAGAGAACTTTTAGGCTGCTTCTATGGTTGATAAGCACTGCTCTGGGTGCCCTATGGGTTGTTTTATATGGCACAAGACCACCACTGGTGCCCTCTTATAAGAGAGATGGGAAATGATCCTTAAGAACGCCTATTCTCCTACCTTAATGCCAAAATGGTAATATGATACTTTCACCTGCATAATACAAATATCAATTAAAAGATCAGTCAGATGTTTAGGACTGATTGGGATGAAACAGATAGGAACATAAAAAAAAACAGATGCTGGCTCATGAGAGAAATTATCCCTTTTCCCAACAAATGGGAAGGGATTTAGGAATTTATTGTCAGTCTGCAAATTATATGAATAATTGTTTTACACAGATGAAGACGTCTGAGGGTGCAACACAATGTATCAATAAGTTCATAGGTTTATTATCATCTCTGCTTGTTTAAGTTTTTAACACTGTTCTTTTCAGACATACACCTTGCAATGCAATTTCTGGATATCACTATTTATGAACCATCATGGTATATACGGACAGTTGGTTTATAGGTCATTCTAGCCGTCTGCATTCTTACGTGATTGAATTCAATAACATCGCAGAATTAGTATTTAGCAGAAACTAAACAACAAGGACAAAATGATATGTAAGATAGGATGTTGAAACTCAAGGAAACAAAGTTATTCCTCTGAGGATTAAATCCTCCTTCAGGTTTTTAGCACCAATGTCTCCATCTTTTCCTACATATATATCATCATACTTGGTCAGCAGTGATTCTAACCTATCATGCTGATCTTTTGATGTGAGCACAGATTTTGGTGGAACATTCTCTTCCAATTCTGGCTCGAGGTCATGTGCCTCACTATGTATAGCTGCTATTTCAGAGAGTCTGATTGAGTTAGGTTCAGGGTCAGCATATGTAGACTCACAGTCTGTGTCACTGAGTCTGTGTCAGAGTCTGTGTCACTGAATGGAGGTTCATCCTCAGGCCGTATGGCTGAGATGGATTGATCAGTGTGTGGGGTAGTGTCTGACACCTGTTGGGGTTTTTCTAAATCAGATTCCTTGACTTCCTGAAATAGAGCTATGATGGCACCCTTCTTGATTTTAGGTAGGCGCCTGCTGGTGTTGAGTAACACTAGGGGATGTTTGTTATTTTCCCTGGGGGTTACTGCTGCCCTTTGAACTAGATATGGGGCATTGTTATTTCTCTGGAGGTTATCTACTACTCCAGTTTTGCCTTGCAGTGATTGAGTAGATGTGACTTTACCCAATACTGCATCTTTAGAGAATGGAGGGATGGTAAAATCCCTCACTGCCCTTATGGGTTTGAGAATTTGTTCAGGATCAATATTAAATTAAATTTGAGATTTTGTAGTGCTTAAGAAATCTGTGCCGAGAACAATGGGCTGTGTGAGGTTGGGAATTACAGCAAATTGGTATTGGAATCTGACACCTTGGATTCTAAAATTCAGCATAGCTGAATGTCTAACATGACACATTGATCCATCTGCTAAATGGATGTTGATTTTTGACTTCCTTAGTTCGATATGGAATTTCTTTTGGAGATCCATGACGAATGCTTGTCTGACACAGGTCATAGTAGCACCTGTATCAACCAAACATTGTACTTCTGAAACATCATAAAGATTTGCATTGATACAGCCATTTTGAAGAAGTACAATAGAAAGCTTGGTACTCTCACCTGTATCCTTTGATGATGAATCTGGTGGGGTGATGTGTATCACTGATGGACGTCTCTGTCTGTTAGATGGTAGATTGGCACTAGCAATTGTCTCTGGTTGAATTTTTGTTAAATCCTGAGTGATTGTTTGTATTTGGGGTGTCACAGTGCACTGGCCCATTGGCACTGTGACATCCTAGTTTTCCTGGTTCTGTGGGGTGGTTGTGATGTTTGCCACCAGAAGCTTGGAGATGTGATCCATCATGTGAGGTGGTATGTGGGGGTTACTCTGTTGGTTCCCCTGGTAACCTCTTGTGTTGGGCTTGTAATCCTCCTGATGTGAGTTGGAACCCTGGTTATATTGACCAGAGTTGCTGTAGTGACCAGAGTTGTTGGAACCCTGGTTATTGTAGAATCCAGAGTTGGAGTCCTATCACTGTATGAAGAGTTACCATTGTTGGAGTTGGATGAGCTGTTGTCTTTTCTACTGTTGTGACCCCCCCGGTTGTTGCTGTTCCCCCCCCTACCTCTACCTCTACTGGAGCGGTAGTTTGGGTCATACTTAGCTTCCTGCTGCCTTACATGGGCACTAGACATTAGGTTAACATCTTCCTCTGAACTAGTGGTGACTTCCTGGACCTTTTTCTGAGTAGACTGTGGGTTAGACTCCTCATCCCTTACTTTTCTAGATCTATCTTGGGTTTCAACCTCTAAGGCTAGGTCTAGGGCTTGGTCAAAAGAGTCTATTTTCTTGTTTTCAAGAGCTACACAGATCCAGAGCCTCATGCCTCGGGTAAATATTCTAATTAAGGTCTCATCCTCTAGGCGTTGGGCATTACACACTTTTCTGAGATGGCATGCATAGTCTAGGATAGGTTCATCTAACTTTTGTGCACGGAGTGCAGTCCTGGAGATGGTATTGTCTCGAGTAACAAAATGCTCTTTTAGTTCATGTACTACATTGGTCCATGTCAACTTATCAGGTGTGGCACTTTCCTTGAAGGATTCAAACCAAGCCAATGCTTGACCTTCAAGGTACTTGGGTAAATATGTTACCATGGTGTCACTGTCTGTTACTTTGTACTTGTCCTTCAGATACTCTGGGAATTTGTGATCAATAAATAATGCTGTTGACATGAGTGGTGATGGGTGAGAAAAAGTTATGGGTTTGGTTACCTCATGTTGCCTGATCTTCCTGTCGTCGTGTTGTTGTCTGGCTATGATCTTGGTCATGTTGGACATCATGGAGATTATGACATCATCCTTGGATCCAGAGGCAGATGGTGTGACGATAGGTGTGGTGGTGGGTGTGGCAGGCTGTGAGGTCTGGGTTGATACCAACTTCATGAGATCTGCTATCTGTTGTTGTTGCCTATCTAGGGCCTTCCGCTGGTCTTCCATGGCCTTCTACTGGGCGTCTATCGCCGCATTCCTCTCTGCCAATTGTTGACTGAGGATCCTCTCCCTCTCCTCCTGCTGGGACTTGTTGGTCTCTAGGGCAGTAACTGCATCTTGGATGGCCTTCTCATAGGCCCTTATCTTCTCAGCTGTCTGATTAGGTTGGGGGCCTTCATCGGTGTCCATGGTGGAGGGTGTGGGAGATGTGTCTCTGGAGGAGTGGCTATCAGAGGCAGGTGCTGGGGTGGAAGATCTAGATGAGGGTGTGGATCCAACCCCTGAGGCAGATCCTTCTTCCTGAGAGGTAGATAGCGTAAGTTGGGCATCCTGTAGGGATCCCTGAGAAATGTTGGATCCCTGAGAACTGATTGTTCCCTCAGTAGACAGGGTGGGTGGATAGGGGTTTACTGTGTGTGGGTCTGCTGTATTGGAGGCTCAGTTGCCCCCGGTGGGTCTCCTAGATATAGTTGGAAGGGAGACCTACTCAGCAGGTCCCTGACTACGTAAAGTTTTTGTGTGTTGTTCTGCCAGCTTGACTGATAAGAGCTTGTGTAATTTGGGATCTAAGTAGGATGTTCTCCACCACTTTGTCATACTAGTTATTGTGCATGATCAAGTTGTCATATGAGAAATATCATATGACTAGTGGTATATAGAGAGTAAGAATATCAAGCTCTTATTAGTGCTATTCAAGTTATCACTGGTTTATTCAGCTTAGGCATCCGGGAGGCAGCTGTAAGCCGACCTAGAAAGAGAAAAAAGCCAATAGACGAAGAGCGATTGACAAGGCTGGAGCCGAGGAAGTCGCTAAGGCTCGGGATGTGAGTAAATTGCAATGCGAATTACATGCTATGGAGGAGAAGTTAAAAAGACTTCAACTCCGTAAGGCGGAGACGGAAGCTAAGTTGGTCTCGGAACAAGACGAGATTCGTAAGGAGACCACCGAGTACCAAAGGTCTCAGAAAGAAAAAGGTGAAAAGTATCATCTATTGAAAGATACTTTGAAGAAGGAGGCACTAGCTGCCCAAGAGGAACGAAACCGAGCTGTAGCGGACAATGAGAAAATCTGATCTGAGACCTTGTCAGAGAATGCACAGCTAAGAGAAGAACAGAGGAATTTGACCATGGATGTGGCAACCTTAACAATAAATAAGTCTGCTATGGAAAGTTACTTGCAGGAACAAGAGCATGCGAACGCACCGCCAAGGAGTAGGGACCAAAATCCAGACTCTACCTTCGTCAAACAAGGAGACCCCGTTTCCTGTTCACTCCTAAGCATCCGACAGGGGCGTACAACCCATTTGTAAATGATAACGCCTCTCAAAATGTTGATCAAGGGGGTGTTTATATTAGAACCCAAGATCAGAATGGCCGGACCAGTAGAGTTTGCATCAGTGAAGTTCCAATAGTCCACAATTTGGACCCAGAATTCGTACCAAGAGACTGTTCCGACACTAGTGCCGAAACAAGGGGATTCCACATACACGTGGATCAGACAGATAATGTTGGGTTGGATGCAGGCAATCCTGTCAACCAACAGAATTCCCAAAGTGGCAGCAGCCAACAAGGACAGGCTGGCCAAGCTCCTAATGTTGGTGGTCAAGGCAGATCAGCCAATACCAACGGACATAGGGGTGATGGTGCTTCGGGTACCAACCCCAATACAGGGAGTGGTGATGGGTGAGAAAAAGTTATGGGTTTGGTTACCTCATGTTGCCTGATCTTCCTGTCGTCGTGTTGTTGTCTGGCTATGATCTTGGTCATGTTGGACATCATGGAGATTATGACATCATCCTTGGATCCAGAGGCAGATGGTGTGACGATAGGTGTGGTGGTGGGTGTGGCAGGCTGTGAGGTCTGGGTTGATACCAACTTCATGAGATCTGCTATCTGTTGTTGTTGCCTATCTAGGGCCTTCCGCTGGTCTTCCATGGCCTTCTACTGGGCGTCTATCGCCGCATTCCTCTCTGCCAATTGTTGACTGAGGATCCTCTCCCTCTCCTCCTGCTGGGACTTGTTGGTCTCTAGGGCAGTAACTGCATCTTGGATGGCCTTCTCATAGGCCCTTATCTTCTCAGCTGTCTGATTAGGTTGGGGGCCTTCATCGGTGTCCATGGTGGAGGGTGTGGGAGATGTGTCTCTGGAGGAGTGGCTATCAGAGGCAGGTGCTGGGGTGGAAGATCTAGATGAGGGTGTGGATCCAACCCCTGAGGCAGATCCTTCTTCCTGAGAGGTAGATAGCGTAAGTTGGGCATCCTGTAGGGATCCCTGAGAAATGTTGGATCCCTGAGAACTGATTGTTCCCTCAGTAGACAGGGTGGGTGGATAGGGGTTTACTGTGTGTGGGTCTGCTGTATTGGAGGCTCAGTTGCCCCCGGTGGGTCTCCTAGATATAGTTGGAAGGGAGACCTACTCAGCAGGTCCCTGACTACGTAAAGTTTTTGTGTGTTGTTCTGCCAGCTTGACTGATAAGAGCTTGTGTAATTTGGGATCTAAGTAGGATGTTCTCCACCACTTTGTCATACTAGTTATTGTGCATGATCAAGTTGTCATATGAGAAATATCATATGACTAGTGGTATATAGAGAGTAAGAATATCAAGCTCTTATTAGTGCTATTCAAGTTATCACTGGTTTATTCAGCTTAGGCATCCGGGAGGCAGCTGTAAGCCGACCTAGAAAGAGAAAAAAGCCAATAGACGAAGAGCGATTGACAAGGCTGGAGCCGAGGAAGTCGCTAAGGCTCGGGATGTGAGTAAATTGCAATGCGAATTACATGCTATGGAGGAGAAGTTAAAAAGACTTCAACTCCGTAAGGCGGAGACGGAAGCTAAGTTGGTCTCGGAACAAGACGAGATTCGTAAGGAGACCACCGAGTACCAAAGGTCTCAGAAAGAAAAAGGTGAAAAGTATCATCTATTGAAAGATACTTTGAAGAAGGAGGCACTAGCTGCCCAAGAGGAACGAAACCGAGCTGTAGCGGACAATGAGAAAATCTGATCTGAGACCTTGTCAGAGAATGCACAGCTAAGAGAAGAACAGAGGAATTTGACCATGGATGTGGCAACCTTAACAATAAATAAGTCTGCTATGGAAAGTTACTTGCAGGAACAAGAGCATGCGAACGCACCGCCAAGGAGTAGGGACCAAAATCCAGACTCTACCTTCGTCAAACAAGGAGACCCCGTTTCCTGTTCACTCCTAAGCATCCGACAGGGGCGTACAACCCATTTGTAAATGATAACGCCTCTCAAAATGTTGATCAAGGGGGTGTTTATATTAGAACCCAAGATCAGAATGGCCGGACCAGTAGAGTTTGCATCAGTGAAGTTCCAATAGTCCACAATTTGGACCCAGAATTCGTACCAAGAGACTGTTCCGACACTAGTGCCGAAACAAGGGGATTCCACATACACGTGGATCAGACAGATAATGTTGGGTTGGATGCAGGCAATCCTGTCAACCAACAGAATTCCCAAAGTGGCAGCAGCCAACAAGGACAGGCTGGCCAAGCTCCTAATGTTGGTGGTCAAGGCAGATCAGCCAATACCAACGGACATAGGGGTGATGGTGCTTCGGGTACCAACCCCAATACAGGGAGTGGAGGTTATAAGAATACCAATGGTTCCAATGGGCGTATACCCAACCACCACCACCACCGCCGAAAAACAGCACTTTCGGCGGTTTGGGAGGCAATCGAACCTTGAATGAAACCAAGGAGATTGAATGGAACAAACAATAATGCAGTAGATTGATGTATGCCCACAATTCAGCCCGAAGGGTTGCCGTCATTCCCAAGGAATACGATGGTACTCGGCCATTGAAAGAAAGGTTTGAAGATTTCATCGATGTGATGAATTGTAATGGATGGACCCCATACGAGGCCAAGCCACATCTAGTTAGATGTCTGAAAGGTGGCCTGGGACGCACGGCCGTCAAGCATTGGCGCACCTGGTATGGTTTCACCGGGAGTTTTGAGCAGCTTGTCGAGTCTGCTAGTAAACTGTTATGTAATATGGTCAAAGAGGATCCGATGGTTCGTTTTAAGAAACGTACCCAGAAACCTACAGAAGCTTTCAGGGCATACGGTATAGAACTTCATGCCCTGTTAAGTAAGGCCAGACCCGGGACAGAGAACCAGGACTGGTATATGGACGACTTGATAACCCAATTGCGCAATGGTCTAAGAGACTGAGACGAGCAAATTGCTGCTAGGGATGCCTGGAAAGATGGTACTACCCTGCACGGCATATTCAATGGAATAGATATGGCCGTGAAGAAACGTGCGATGCTGGCCGGAGACATCACAACTACATCGGGACCCACTCTGGTAGCGTCTGTAAGTCAAAGATCAGAGGTAGACAACACCTCGGATGACTTTGAATTGATAGACATCGAGATGGAGGATGGTACCTTTGCTCGAAGCAGCTAAGAAAAAACACTTCTGGTAGGAAATACATTCCGAAGAAGGTTTTCAACAAGCAAAAGCGAGGGGTCAATCTCCGGATATGACCTAAATGATGGAATAAATGTGTAAGAAAATAACAGATGTACTACAAGCCAGTCGGTCGAGACCCAGAGTGGACCGCCAAACAGTTAAGTGTTTTAGGTGCCAAAGAATGGGGCACTATTCCTCTGAATGTACCGCTGCAAAACCGTTAATGGCGGCTTATTACGAAGCCGAAGCCGAAAGCAAGGAAAGCCAGAATGACACGGAAGCCCCCGAGGTAGGGGGAAATTAGTGGGGGTTGTATCCACGGCATTGGGTATAACCCCAGCAGGAAACGTATGCCAAAAGGCTACCGGTGGTAATCCGGTGGAAGATTTCGAATCAAATTTACCTGGAGGTCGGGTAACTGCGGGTGCGCACCCCATCACCCTGACCGGGGCCAGGGACCCTAGTGTTAATTTGTACAGTGGCAAGAATTCAGAGGCGAGTGGCCGCACTGGGGGAGAGGAAGGATGGATCAAAGAGTTGATTCGAGTGTGTGGGACACGCCTTCCCCCAAGTCATCCGTGTCTGGAATTTTTGAGAGGACTCGATTGAATCTTGGTGATTCGGGAGACTTCCAACAGTTTACTAGTAACCCATCCCCTCTGGGAGGGAGACGGTGGTATGAACCCATATATGTGGAAGGCCGGGTGGGAGAATTCTTAGTGGATACTGGAGCTAGCCATTCCTGTGTGTCCAAAAGATTCTTCGATTTGGTGGCCAGCAGTCATGAGAACCTCAAAACGGGGGTAAATGCTTGCACGGCCGACGGAAGCAGTATGAGGACTTTTGGTAGGACGTTTATGCCTATCCGAATAGGAGGCAAAGAATTCGTTCTTTCGCCAACTATTGCAGAGGTTAGTGATGACGGAATCCTCGGATTGGACTTTGCAAGCTTATACGGGGCCGTGTTGGACCCACGGGATGGTATGATGATTATCCGGAACCCGTATGGCTTGCATGTACAGTGTGTGTTAAGACAGGTGTCTTCAGTAGCTTTGGTTATGCATACAGTGAAAATCACTTCGGGTACCACTTGTGGTGTCCTTTGTGGCGGATCAATTGCCCAGAAGGGTGAGACGGGAGTCTTTGAACCCGATACGGTATATTTATTGAGTATCGGTTTAGATTCAGTGGATACATTGGTGGCAAATGCAGCATGGTCTGTATTACCCATGACTAACTGAACCGGCTCAGTGATTTACTTAAAACGTGGTGACAATGTTGGGGAGATGAGTTCAGTAGAACACGTCGCTGAGGCAAAGTTTAATAAACCATTGAACCGTGTTAGTAAGCATCCAGTGGATGAAGAATATCAGAAACTGATTAATAAATCAGATTTACAGAATACGGAGGACAAACGAAGCCTAGGGGACCTCCTGCGAAGGTACAAGAGTGCTTTCGGTAGGGAAGGAGGACCCATAGGTAAAACCAATAAGGTGTTGCACACCATAGATGTGGGCAACTAGAAACCTTTCAAGATTCCATATCATAGACTTCCTCTTAAGAAGAAGTTAATATGCGAACAAGAAATACAAAAACAACTGAAACTGGGGGTAATCGTGCCTAGCTCGAGCCCTTGGTCCAGTCCTGTTTGTATGACTACTAAGAAAGATGGTACAATCCGTTTCTGTGTCGATTGCCGGAAATTAAACGGTATGACAAAGAAGAACTTGTATCCCCTTTCAAGGATAGACGAGACGTTAGATAACTTGGGTGGGAACCAATAGTTCTGCACCCGTGACTTACAATCCGGGTATTGGCAGATACCGATGCATCCCAATGACAAAGAGAAAACTGCTTTCTCTAGCCATATGGGACTGTTCGAGTATAATGTCTTGCCCTTCGGATTGTGTAACACCCCAGCTACATTCGAGGCCATGATGGAATCCCTACTCAGTGACCTGCTGTGGAAGAAGTGTTTGGTTTACCTGGACGAGGTACTAAGGTATAACGAGCCAGGAGGTCAGGAGTGCCTCACACTGCTTGATAAAGCCCAACCGATCTGGTTGGGAGGAATGCTTGGTGCTGGTTGGCCACCATGATTGAAGCTGGTTGGGAGGAGTGAAGGGGCCAGCTCTGGCTGTGAATCCATGGCGATATGCCATCTATCCCCGTTCCGGTTGCACCAGCCCTCAGGGGCTGGTCAGCAGGTATAAGCTATCCCCCGTAGGTAGGGAGGAGTGTAGGGGCCAGCTCTGCTGTAAGGTTAGCAGCCCCGTTTCTGGAGATCCAAGCCCCCAGGGGCTGGCATCCGGTGGTAGCTCCCGCCTACGTGTGTATTATACCCATCCAGATGTAGATGGAAGGTAGAGAATGTCAGACGGGTAAGTAGCTCAGCGGTAGAGCTTCCGCCTGCAGGTTGGAGGGTCCCGGGTTCAACTCCCGGTTTCTCCAGGATGTTTTCTGCCGACCTCTACAACAAGAATGCACTTTGGAGTCATACCCAAAGATAAGCACTAGGCAAAAGAGAGAAAGGAAAGGAAAATTACCATTTCAAACTATCTATGACCTTTTTACTCACAGAAAAGATCTGTCCAAGCCATCTTCCAAATACTAAAAGTCAAACCCTGCCTGTTTTCTCCTTGTGTCCTCATAATTGCCTTTAAATCCACCCAAATTGACACCCATCAGGTTATTCCTGCCACATCAGTTACATTCAGGGCCAGCTTAGACACACAAAAGGTGACTTAAACAGTGATAGGGCTTGTGTGGGATTCAAGGCTACAGAACCAGATTTAAAACTTCATTACCATAGTTACCAGAATTGTTGCTCATTTTATGTACCTCAGTAGTGAAAAGTTAATGGTCTTTGCACCTGAAGAAAAGCAATTGTCAAAGTGAAAGGTGTACAATCCACTATATTTACTATGTTAAATCACATGCATAGACACAAGAGAGGTGCCCTGAAAGAGCTTCAATGCCATAATTCATCATATCCTAGATTCCTGGTCACAGAAAAAAAAATCAGGGTCAATGCACAAGGGCTGCCCTTGTAAAGTCAAAATTCCACAAAAAAGATCAAAGAATCAGATTGGTTATTCAACGACCACCCCTTGGGAGGGATCAATAGATGGGTTATGTGTGATAAGGGTTAGTAGGCTCTATGGGTTACAGTGAGCTCTATTTTTGAATGGTACACAGATCAAGTGCCCTAGACAGTTTGGAATCACAGAGTATCGCAATTGTTTTTTGTCTTCAATTAGTTAAATTTCAGAATTGTCACTAGTATTGTTTGTTTATAGCTTAAACTATAAAATGTTTGGATTTCCATGGTTACCAAAGGGAACATAGCCTCAGAGCGGGACATTGAGGGACAAATTGAGCAGCATTTTGTATCAGTTTGATGGCATTTTATTTTTGTAAAAATCTATATTGAGCTATAATCTGTCATTGAGTTGGGCCCCTTTTGATTGGCCCAAGGGAAATTCATTGCACCCCACTCACTGCCTATAACTCCTTCCTGTCTCTATCTCACATACCCTAATCTATAGCGGAGCATCGTCTCTGCCTCCCTTCAACTCTACCTCCCCCTCTCATACCAAGGTTCCCCAAAGTATGTCTCTAACCCAATTACTTCCTACCCCTAAGATATTTCACCCAATCAGGGGGTGACCCCATAGATCTGTTTGTGGTTGACCTTCCTGCTTCTTTATTACATGCCTCTACATATCATCCTTCTAAAGTAGAACTTTAGGACCCTTGTTATACCATAGAGCACGGTGTAAATTAGGCCATCTCTAATTAGATGGTGATGCACTGGCATCGACTGTTCATTTAAATACGATATCTTTCTTACTAAAAAGGAAAAGCTGATGTATATACAATTTACATACTGATGGAAACTCATTTTACAGGACCTTTCTGTTTGCTCATTGCCTCCTGCAACATGCAACTAAGCAAGTACACCTAGGAATAATCTGAAGAAAAGTCTCCATTCAGTTAAATTCTGCTTCTATAAGTGGCACCAGGGATCCATCCTTGTATACGAGATGCACCATGTACACAGGGGTGTATGGTATTGGGTAAGAGGTGTCAGTAGATGTATTGGAAAAAAGAATATCCATTCTTGTAATGGTTCTTGTTACTTGTGTGAATATTTACCTTCTCAATAAGGCATATTCAGGTTCTATTGGCCTTCACCACTGGTCTATGTCAATTATCTATGTCAACCCTATGTCAAAATGAGAGACTGATTGCTTCCTCGAGCACACCAAACCATCAAGACCCTTGGTCCATTACAGTCATTGTGATAACCTTGACATTGGCCTTCATATAATAATCAGAGTGACCTTTATAAAGGACAAGGTGAAACTAGGGAAAGCTAGAGACCTGTGCAAATGGAAGCTAGGAAGATGACTAATGTATCAAGTTCATTTAAAAAAGAATTCTTCATCTATATATTCCTAACCTAATTAAAACTCAGAGGTTTCTTTTTCTTCCAAAAGTCATCTTCAATTCATACTTATTCTGTAGGATGAGTTAAATATATCAAACACAATAATTTGCCCCTAGAAATCTGACATCGCATCACAATGAAAACCACTTTGTCAAAAACAAGTGTAGACTGTATTTGATTATGAATAATCTATACAAGTTTGCCTTACATTTTCCACTATTTTGCTTCTTTCCTATTACAATATAGCAACTAAATGCATCACCCGCAGGACTATCCGCTCCTGTAAGACCCTGGTGCAGAGGTCAAGGTGAAGGTCATTTACCCTTTCAGCAGTCGTTAGGAAAGATGTCCCCATGGTAATCTGAGAGACTCCTCCCCTATCCTATCTCAGTCTACCCACATCTCCTTTTAACCTCTCTTACATTGACCTGCTCTACTCTATTTTCTAAATATTAAATATAACGGTCATGACTGACTATAACTAAAACATGGCTGTAATACCCTGATATATCTGTACTTCATATTTTATTGTTTTATAGTTTAATCCTGTGTAGATAGTTAATCTTATCAAAAAAATAACTCTTTCTCTTATTAGAGAACTTTTAGGCTGCTTCTATGGTTGATAAGCACTGCTCTGGGCCGTTTCATATGGCACATGTTCAAGACCACCACTGGTGCCCTCTTATAACAGAGATGGGAAATGATCCTTAAGAACGCCTATTCTCCTACCTTAATGTCAAAATGGTAATATGATACTCTACACCTGCATAGCACAAATAGCAATTAAAAGATCAGTCAGATGTTCAGGACTGATTGGAATGAAACAGATAGGAACATAAAAAAAAAAACAGATGCTGGCTCATGAGAGAAATTATCCCTTTTCCCAACAAATGGGAAGGGATTTAGGAATTTATTGTCAGTCTACAAATTATATGAATACTTGTTTTACACAGGTGAAGACGTCTGAGGACACAACACAATGTATCAATAAGTTCATAGGTTTATTATAATCCCTTCTTGTTTTAGTTTTTAACACTGTTCTTTTCAGACATACACGTTGCAATGCAATTTCTGGATATCACTATTTATGAACCATCATGGTATATACAGCTGGTTCATAGGCCACTCATTCTTACGTGATGGAATTCAATAACATCGCAGAATTAGTATTTAGCAGAAACTAAACAACAAGGACAAAATGAGATGTAAGATAGGATGTTGAAACTCAAGGAAACAAAATTATTCCTCTGGGGATTAAATCCTGTTGGGTGAGGTACTATCATGGCTTGTGGCTTTAATCTATTGCACATAGAAGGATGATGAAGTGTGGCTGTCTATCAAATATCACAGCAACCCATAGGCAAAGGGATTAGCCAAGTCAAATCATTTTAAAAGTTACAAAGCCCATCCTTAAGTTTACATTCTGCAAAAAGAAGATCTGGACCTATGTAGAAATGCAAAAGTTCCACTTAGACATCCGGAGGTTAATTCAAAACATCCTGGGATCGCAACCCCAGCGATCTTAGGAATTATTCTACCTTATCCTATTAAGTGATCTGAAGATCAGACTGCATTCACATTTTGTAGCCAGCACTAAGATTGCATCGATCTTAGCCTCAGCCCTCCTACACTATTCCAAGAAGTACTGACTAGGCACAGAGGTAAGAGTCCCAAAATAAAGGAATAGCTCTTCTTCACAAGAGTGCTTATACCATCGTTCCCCGTCCCCATATTGGCTAAGAAATATATTAGAATCCATCTGTAAATAAGGTAACTTTAATGCAAATGATCAACCAGGATAAAATAAATATATCTTACTGAGATCGATATATGTCACACAAAACCAGACGAGGGTACATACAGTTTAAAATTTTATTACCAATTTCATAAAGTAGTTACATCAAGCTGAACAATCATGTAGAAGCATGTGGCAGTTGATATGATCGACGTTTCGAACTATTTATAGTTCTTCATCAAGATGGTTCTTTGGGTTTACTGAGGGAGCTTATATCAACTTTGGGATCACTTTTTGATGATCTTACTGGTTGTCATGGTGACAACAATGGATTATTATTATGGGATGGTCATATGGTCATAGAGCTACCTGGTGGCAGATTGATGAACTACCGGCAGATTGCCAGGACTGATACATGTTAATCAATAATGATATGTACAAATAAATAGTTGTGGTGAGTGTTTACATGGATGAATCGGTGTTTGTACAGATATATCGGTTTGATGAACTTAGAGGAAATTCACAATATTATTTTGAAAAATTATTTGAAAAATTTTTCGTCATGCATGCATGGAGAGTTAATGTTTCTTGTCCTTGTGGTCAGTGTGGCGGCGATTCCTGAGCATATTTCTGCGGCGAAGAACTTCGTAGAAATCTCTTCCAACGTCTTGGTGGGTGTTCCAAATAAGTTGATAGATACCAAAGAGGAAGTCACTGATGGGAATCATCCTCTCTGGGCGTGTTATGGGTGTTGGTTTGTAAGGTGGGATGGCCTTCCTGGGTAGTGGTTGAGGTACATAGGGTTCATGGTTGCTAGTGCTTGGTTGTGGTTTAGTGCTAGTACTAGTGCTCTCACCAGATGTATGGGTGATGGTAGAGACAACTTTCTCTGGTAGTGTAGGTTTCTCAGATGGAGACTCTGATCGGGGAGTAGAAGTCTTGCTGTCAAATTCATCTTCACTGATGTTGAGATCAATGTCAATTAATTGTTTGTGGGTGACTGGAGGATCGGCTGTTTTCTGAATATTCAAAAGTTGCTGTGGGAATTTTGGTGATTCTTTGGTAGTTACAACTGAGCGAATTTTCTTTGGTTTGGGTTGGTCGTCATCACTGCTACTGCTGTCAGAGGAAGAAATAAATTCCTTACTTTTATATGTAGGGCTTAGTGGTCTGGTTTTCGCGTTGAAAATTTTGCGGGCTTTTTTGACAGTGGCCTTGGGTGGTATTGGATTTGTCCTTTTACGTGCTGTTGGATTGGGTAAGTCCTCAATTGACAAGAGGATAGGCATGGATGGCTTGGTGGATGTCACATTTTGGGTTTTCGATGTTGGTTCGACTGTAGGAGGTTGTGATGAGTGGACCCCCGCTGTGTGGTCCGTTGGGGTTGTTGATGGGACACTCTTGACACTGGTGGTGCTGGTGCTGGGGCTGACAGTTGATGGTGTTGGCTGTTGGGTGGTGGGTGTGGGTTCCTCCGGTTTTAGTACTACAAAAAGGAACACCCCGGTAAACAATACGAAATTTCACATTGTCAGCATTAATGGTAGGATCACGCCAGAGTCTTGACTTTTTAGTGGTAGTGTGTAAGTGGGGCGGGGGGATTTGGTAATTAGTAGTGTTGTGGATTTTCCTATAGTGTCTTTTTAGATTACTGGTATTTGAAAAAGTTGAGTGACACCCAGACTGTAGGCAGGCGTACTTACCACAAGTGGTTGTGCGGTCACGTTTGACCAAGATTTGGCCTTTGTGGATTTCATTGAGATGGGCTAGTTTGGCTTTGTCGCTCTTCCCAATAAATTGGTCGCAATAGTCGCATAATGCGAACTTTTTGTCCATAGTTGTGCAGTGATTATAGTAATTGTTGTTAACAGTGCAGTGAATTGTCGTTTGAATGATGTAACCGTCTGTAGCGGTTCTATTTATAGTCTCGCTATTGTTTGCGTTGCCGTGCAACGGGGGATTCCCGTTGCTAGGGGAAGTGGGCGGAAGTGCGTCATAGGCTCGCCCGGGGGTGATCCCCGAGTTGACCTTATTACAATTTGCGATTGATTCCGGCCGGGTGGAGGGTTTTTAGGTGTCTGATATATGATTCTTCAAGACGTTTACGACTGTTTGTGGTGGTGGCAGAGCTGTCCAAGATGGTAACCAGGATTTCATGTTTCTGGACGTCATGATCGTTGAAATGGTGAGCGGCTGGGTTGTCTTTATGACGTCGTTTGTCCATGGCATAGCCATGTTCATAGAGTCTTTCTGACAAGCGGCGGCCTGTCTCTCCAATGTACTGTTGTTTGCAGGCTGGGCATGTGATGGCGTAGATCACACTACGGGTTTGACAGGTATTATTACCAATCACTTTGACTGTGATGTTGTTGGAAGTTGAAGTGAAGGTGGTTGTTTTTTGAATGCGCTCGCAATATTTGCAACTTAAAATCATACAGGGGCGGCTTTGGTTTTTGGTACTTGTCCTCGGGTAGGCACTGTGGGATAAAAGATCCCGTAGGCTGGCAGATTTTTTGTAGGCTACTACAATTTTATTCTGGTTGAATTTTGCTAGATCTGGGGTGTCAGTGAGGAACCCCTTTGCTGTGCTGAGGTAGTGTTCTGCTCTGATGTTCCAAGGGTTGTAGGTGAGTACAAATGGAATGATCCTTTTGTGTTCTTTTCTTTTTATTTTCAGGAGATCTGCACGGGGATGTTGTTTGGCCTTCTCAATGGCCTCCTTTGTCTTCCCATGTGGGTGTCCTCTCAAGGTGAGTAGTCTCAGTAGGTCTTTGCAGACCTTTTCAAGGTGTTCATTTTCAGAACATATCATTCTGTACCGGATTGCCTGACTGTAAGCAATGGATGATTTTTGGTGGAGGGGGTGGTATGAGTTGTGGTGGAGGTAAAGTAAAATATATCTTACCTCAATAGAGATAGACAGATGAAATTCGCCGAAGACAGAGTCTGGCTTGCAGCAAGAGAATACCAAAGGGAGTTCACTTCAAAACTTGAGAAGGAAGAATTACCTTAGAGTGCCCTTAACGCAAGAGTAGGCCTAAGGGCCCTCAAGGACTCTCAGTAAACATCCTCCCTCCCCTGTTTATGTATGCAGCAGGCTATTCACTCTTTCCATCAGGAGTGTTCCCTGTAAGTGCTCTTGTACTCAGGTGAAACCACTATGCAATTCTTTCACTAAGATGGCAGTGATCTTAGTGCTGGAAAAGGAATAGTGAAGTGATCCCAGGACTTACTATTTCGAACAGGCCTGCAACCACTGCATTAGATAGGGTAGACTGGCCAGGTCTTATGATATGTGCCTACACTAAGATCGCTGGGGTTGCGATCCCAGGATGTTTTGAATTAAGCTCCTGACCTCGTCTCACAAAGGTGATGCGTAACTCTATGACATGGGGGTATTTTTAGTTAAAAGTAGGAGGGTCTTCATATGGAACATGGACATACCTTGGTGGGGTAGGGTAAGGGCTGCATAGAAATTATTTCTTAAATGTTGGGGGGTTGCCATGGTAACCATGGGCATGTGGGTAGGTCATATAATGGTGAATAACTGACACGGTGGTCAATTCTGAGGCCTCTGCATAAATTGTTTTTTTATTTCTTCAAGTATTTCCTTGTCCCAAACTTTAGAATAAATGTTGCCCAGTAATAGGAGAACTACTTTTTCTCTTAAATGTCATTTATAAAGAAACCAGGAAGGGCTTAAAAAAATGCTTCCCCCAATTTTTATGAAACTTTTTTTACGCAAATTTTGAAGTTTTCTCCTGCAGAATCGGTTCAAATTTAACTCCTTTGGTCTATTCTATAAGTATAGCTATATATTTTTCTCTCCCTAGGATACTTAAGAAAGGGCATAGAATGAATACAGTTTTTGGTATATCTCATTTCACAACAGGTTCTCATGTCATATTTCGATTAAATTTGTAGGGAAAAAACACACTCAAAAGTTCAGGGTAAATCAAATATTTAACTTTTATTCTATCTTGAAGAACACAAAAAAGATGGATTTTTTTATGTGAGACATCCATACCAGTTCAATTTTGTTCTTCTTTTTTTCCCCCTTCTACATATGGAAAAAAAAATCAGTCCTCTTCAGCATTTAAGAAAGCTTGCAAAATTTGTACCTAAGGGTGCCAAACACCTTATTTCATTGAAATTTATCTTCTTCGGCCTCCCCCCCTCATCAACGTAAAAATTCTTTTTTGAAAAAAAAAAAAATGTTGTATATGCCCACATTCAGTGTGAAAGAAATTCCACTCTTTGACAGGAAATTTTGACCTCTATGTAAGGCTTAACATGTATTACATACACTGTGCAAAAGAAGTAGTTTCCATTCACTTTCATGAAATGAATAATTCACTGACCTGTTCTGACACACCGTGTCATACATTTGCCACTGTGTCATCTATTCGCCTAGACAACTAGGCTGACCCTGGACATGTAAATGTTCATGAAAACAATGACTGCTGGTATTTATCTTTCATTTTTTTTCTGTTCCCCTTGATGGTTTTATTGTAAGATTTCTTGGTATGGAAGTTTGAAAGAAGAGCTTTATAGACCTTACTGTCATTATACTTTATTTTAATGAAGCAGTACTAGCAGAGTTTCAGCCATGAGCTCATGGTGTCCAGGGACCACCTTTTAGGAGGAGGCTCAACTGGGGAAGTCCTCCCCGTAGTCACTGGAGATGCTGCTGCTACTGCTTCTGCCTTCATCTGCCATGACTGAAATTAAAGTAAAAGCAACAATTATAATCTAAGTAAATAAAGTTTCCTGAGCCTATAAATTATCGAATGATGTTTCATATTTTAAATAATTAAGTCTTTAAATAAAACTGTTGGGGGAAAATACCTTTGGGGTTCATTTAAACATGATAAAGGTGTCATCTTTTCGCCTCCAAGCGTGTCAATTATTCACCAGACAAATAATTGACTTGACCTCCAAAGTACCATTTACTGGGAAATAATCAACAGTAATGACACCCTATGCCCACCCAACACTAATTTAACATTGCTTCATCACAACTTCCTACATATGAGATGGTTTTTAAGAGACTATGGACGATTTCTGCCTTTCTGTGTTTTTCTGTTGAACTCACAGCGAAAAAAATGACACACGGCAAGGCGAATAGATGACCCACCTCGCACCGTCAGACATAAAGCGTTTTTTTCTTAATTTAGCGATATTTGGGTTATTTAAAGTAGGTATGGAGATGCTATAGCATATTATTTACCTGTTTACCAGAAAATTGAAAAGAGGAATAAGAAAAAAAAACTGACATTTTTGGGACTTTTTGTCCAGATTTCATCAACAAGCATGAAACTTACCTGAAGGACGGTACCTGACTACAGGACACAGGAACCAGCGGAAAGGAGCTGATGCTGGATTTAGTACATGTCCCCCCGTAAGATGTCACTAGTGGTGCTTCTGTGTCCCACCTCTTCTCAGAGATATGTTCATGTCTTGTGCTATGTCATATTTTGGTCTTTCCATGTCATATTCTGCTTTAGGCATCATATTTCGCATTTTAAGTTGTTTGTTAGACAGGGAAAAATAAGAGAAATATACCTCTGACAGAGAGAAAGACACTCAAGATGAGTGTGAGGAAAAGGACACACCATATGGAAGAGCTGGACATTTTATTTTTCTTTTATTTCCCTGCTTTTGTTCTGCGTCATATCGTCATATCGTCATAAATGCCTTCTTGTGTCATATTTTGCCTCTGTGTCATACATTTTTCCACATTGTGCCTGGTTTTTCTCCAAGAAAGAACAAAAATATGATATCAGTAATAACCATCTACATAGAGGCAAGAAGGGGGTTTATCATAACCATAATAAATAAATGTGCTTCAATCCATTAAACACTCCTGTAAAATACCTCACAAAATGAACAAGTGGGTAGTGTTTGTATGCCTTGCAATTAAATTCTTTAGCTGGTAGAATATTGAAGTATCAAAGTGTCAGAATCTGTCACACTAAGTGATGATGTAATTTTCATCATAAGCAATGCTAATCGTAATGATCCTGAAATACGCTACTTCCTATCAAAACAGTTTTCTCAACACAGCTCAACACCAGACCAGCTTGACATCTACAGGACACCACGGTCCACATTCTGTGACTGTCTGTCCACCTTTAACTGCCAATATCTGCGTCACTGGCAGTCTCTCCGATTGGTCTGAATGACATCTATCAGATTAAGCCCCCCTCTCTACCTTCCAGTGTTGGTCTCTCCTACTCTTGCCTCCATAACCCTTTTTTATCTGCCCTGCTCCCTTCTTAATCCCTCCCCCAAACCTTTGATACGATGCATCATTCAGGATAATCCTATAGATCTCCTCTATCTCCTCTATCTGAACCGGGCTATCCAAAATGACTGTGGCATATTATTTCCGCTTTAAGATCAAGTCCAGATTTCAAATAAATGGAAATGTGAATATAAGAGATTTAGATTGGTTTAGCCAAAAAAGCCCTCATCACTTGTGGAATAACATGTCTCAGACCACAAGTCTTTACGAAATATATAATAAATGTTTTCTTCAGAACACACTGAGGGATTGATTTAATGTATTCAATTCATTTACCTCTGATTATTTCCTTTGGGTCATTGAAACCTCCAACAAAACAGTATGTTGTAGCATTAATGGGAAGCTGCACCCTGATTTCAGGAACACATATCAGGAGTAGCTGCAGTAGTTTTATCTATTACCTGTAGCTTGTAGTCAGTGTGCATGTTGTCTAACAGTTATAGAACTCTACACATTCATTTTCTTTGTCATCATGTAGGCCTTAGCATTGCTATCCAACTTTGGTTCCTATAACTGCATTTGTCTTGCTGCCCCTCTTAGTCAAGCTTCTGTTACTAAATCTCCCAGCTTGTCCCCAACACACAGTCTTATCAAAGTCGACCTGGATATATCACATTTAGGGACACCAGCCACTCAGTCAGCAGAGGTACAACCCAAGTGATGGTCACAAGATCCCCAATCCATCACATGGTGGCAGGGTAGGGATCCTATTGGCTTATATCTACTGGGTGGGTTGGGTTAGCATGCCAATGGCTAGCATTACAACAATAGTAGCAATGTGAAAACCAAATGTCATAGTATACTGATTCTCCCACCATCCGTATCTACTATCCGTTGATACAGGATAGTAGTATATAGGGGTAGACTCAGCGCATAGCTACAGCTACTGAAATCAGACTGACCTACTAATGAACTGGAAGTGACTAGTTTTAAACCAGGAAGTGACCATATATGGGCATGTGACATACTTTCTCAAGCTCTGATGATCACATGATCACAGCAAATAAAAGTAAACAAAAACAAACTGACCACATGGTCGCCATGGTTACCCCAGTAGAAATCGTAAACAAAAACAAACTGAGTCTTACCCAACGTACACGCACTGCTACACGTTGTAGCAGCCAGCTGCATTTTGTTTATTTCAATAATCATCATGCAGTGTGCTTGCACCATATGTTTCTAATATGCTGCTAAAATACTTAAGGAGTGCCCCAACCCCATTTTTTACCCTACCTTACTCTACCCTACTCTACCCTTCCCTATTTTACCCACCTATTTTAAAATAGTTTACCTTTGCTTATTTATTTTTACGTTGTGGTGGGAGAATGTTATGATGTAGGTGCTAAAAGTTAACACTTTTTTCTTATTGATTTTGCATGCGGCGATGTGTAAACTTTAGTCTCTGCTTGAGAGTCTTTAAAGGCACCATTTGATCTAATTTCATGATTTATATGGGTTCCATTGTTTAAGCTGTTCTGTCCACTGACGACTTGTTCATGTAACCTCAGAGGGCTGTCTGTATCCCTGTGCACATGGACATGTGGACATGTCCTTGGCACCACTGTCCAGCTGCTCACCTAGTGCTGCAGAGATCCTTTAACAGTTAGTTTAGAACCATGCCTGCTTCCAATAATGCCTGTTTTGTCTGACTGCTTCATCTTTGTTTAGAAGGGAACCATTTTCAGGCACAGTGGGTCCCTGGCTAACGGTGAACCCACTACTAGTATCTTCAGTGAAGTGGGTGTTACCCTGTTCTCTCATTGTACCCGTTTACGATTTCTACTGGGGTAACCATGGTGACCTTGTGGTCGGTTTGTTTTTGTTTATTTTTATTTGTTGTGATCACCATGTGATGACGTCATAGCTCTCAGCCAATCAGAGCTCGAGAAAGTAGGTCACATGCTAATATATGGTCACTTCCGGTTCCAAAACAAGGTCACATCTGGTTCATAATTAGGTCAATCAGATTTCAGTAGCTGTATCTATGCACTGAGTTTACCCCTATATACTACTCAGGATGGGAAGAAAAAGTTTGTTTTTTCTTCTTTTGCTTCCAACCTCATTATAAACAAAGGCTAGGGATCACAAATGTGTGTGGGTCTGTCTGATGGCCAACCCATGTGCAGTGCTGAGTACTTATTTCGTGCCTTTCATCCTGGATATGAAAATTTTATCAAAGGCTTTCTTAAAAGTCATGTAATCTTTGGTATCATAACTTAGAAAATGATAAATACATCAACCTGGAAGCCATATGGACAATAATGATAAGATCCCTTCATAGAATCTCAAAGTAAATCGGAGAGAAGCCTCAAATTGTTCTTGTATTGGAAACTTCTGGATGCAGCACATAATCCAAGCCTTAATGAATCAAGGTAAAAAGAGGCTTATTGCAAAGGGAAACCTATTTTTCATGGGGAGTACTCGGAGTTATGAAATAAATTGGAGTTTCAGGCAATATTCTTGATTGCCCGCTTATCTGTCTTAAACACCCTCAGGCACTATTTTCTAAGTTTTCATTCTTCTATCCCATTTTCCCTCAATTGCATTTCCTTTTGAACCATCATATTTTCAGGGTATGGTTGTTGATATTCTGTAGGGGATGGACCCTATGCCAAGTTCTTCCTATAGAATTTGACATATTCTCCGTCTGGCTCTGAGTTGTCTCGTATTCCGCCCCCCTGGCCCCTGATTTGCATAATGAAGTATATCTGATACTTGGCCTCTAAATCATGGGGCAGCTGATGGAGTTTATATGACCCCAGGGAAGATATTGGAGGGGGCGGTTAAGGTCAATTAGGGAGACTGCATTGCTAGATCAATCCAGAAGATCTGAGAACATTTTTGGATTTTACTGATTGGATCATGACTGTCAAATTTATTTCACATAAGAACTACAGTGTTGCATGTTGCATTATAATTCCTTTCTCACTAATCTTTTTCTATTTGTTGAATACAAAATAGGTATAATGAGGAGAGCAGGCTGCATATTTGATGATCAGAAGATTCTAAATAATACATTGCTGATTGACAGGGCATTTTCTGTTCGAAAAACATCATATTGAATGTACATGTGTTTTAATCTAGTGGATTTTCGTGGGGAGATTAGGGGTTATTGTGACCGGATACAATCATTATGATGACTTACAGATTTACTGAATTATGTTTCTTTTCACCTGCTCTGGTAAAAACCAAGATTATGTGTTTATATATACAAAATGTAGGATTGGCTGTAAGGGGCTTATTGCATTGCATATTGATAATTAACCAGATTGCATCCTCTAAAATCACAGTAAGGTGCATTGTTATAAGAACTAACGGAAGGTGAGAAGAACTCTTTTTTGTCAAAGAACCAGCCTTGGTGAATATAGATTGTCGTAGGTGGCAACATAAACTGTATGTGTAATACCAAAGGGGGCATATCCCTGTCTCATCCTCTACAGCAGACCCTTTACATGAATATCTCTAGTGTCAAGACCATGCACTCAGAAGGCTATATCAGCCTATTACAGAGGTCATAAAAGATATCCAACTGGACTTCCTCCACTAGTAATACCTGAGTAAAATGGTCCTTAGGTCCATCTCTGTCCAATATGGCAGCACTTATCCGGAATTTGGTTAAATTTATAGGCATTGCTGCCTTGGTTTATTGCCACATGGGTCTATGATGAGGGACATTTACTTGATGATTACTGTTTTACTTGATTTGCCTTTCGAATGGTCTTGTCTGTGCATCCACCATCCTCTCTAAAGCAAAAATGGACTAAACTGACTCGGTGTTACATTGATTATGTTGTGGTTTTAACCCTGCTGTCAGGACAGGACAGAACCACTTTGAACACCGATCTAATGATGCACAAGTCAAAGGGTTTCACATAAGGGAATCTCTAGATGTAGCTAAACCAATATTGAAGGCATGCAGGTAGGTGAAACTAACATATTTTGACCAAAAACTCCTTTTGATTTTGAATTTCTTTTGGAAAGGTATATGAAGAAAGTTATTCCATGCCTTCATAAATTTGATTTTTCTTTTGCATGTTAACCTTAGGATGATTTATATACATGTGTGGTGGGTATATGTTTCGATCACCATCGATGGTTATAGTTCTTTTTACCAACCATAACTAGATTGCTCTAGGTTATTATTAGAGACACACTGAGGCACCAGGCCATAGACCAGTTTAAGAGTTATTTATAACATGTCACGGTAGCATAAAAGGGAAGCCGGTCTGTCTTGCTGTGTTCAGTCCTGGAGGGTCCTGGAGGTCGTTGCACAAAGAGCGTACCTTCGTTCTGCTTTTTTCTCTCGTTAGTATGAGAATCACAAAGAGAGTTACTTCTGACTGTTGCTCAATACGTTCTGCCTTTTCACAACGATAGTTGTTGTTGCTTTCTCGTTGTTGCACAGGGAACCAGTGTAACTTGACCTACTTTAGCAACAACGAGATTTTTGGACACTTCTGGTTCCATAATATCTTCAATGATTTCTGTCTCAAATCCTTATTTATAGTCCGATTTACATGCTGTCAAGTTTCGTATATATTATTCAACATGTTATCTACCTATCACAATTGCTAAATGAGTGATATATTGCAGGTTTTTCCCAGAAATCGGTGCAGAAATCGCGAATCGGTAGTTCCTACAAATTCCGCTAGATGGCTTTACTATCTGCAGTGACCTCTGTGAGCAGCAACATGGCTTGATAAGGTCTCCCTGACCTAATAAGTTGTGAATTTCATAGGAGAGGTCAGAAATAACTAGAACAGGTCGTAAAATCCATAGGAGGGACCAAAATAACCAGAACAGGTCGTGAAATTAATAGGAGAGGTCAGCAATAACCAGAACAGGTCGTGAAATTAATAGGAGAGGTCAGCAATAACCAGAATAGGTCGTGAAATCAATTGGAAATACAGTGGGGCGTCCCCTGATAGTCCCTGATAGTCTGCCACCCTCAGGGTCCACCAGGTATTCACTGGGAACAGAATTTGCGACTCTTTATTTGCCCCTATAGTCTGCCAGATTTGGTATCTTGGGCAACAGTATGTGTTATCAGCTACATAAAGTGTCTAATTACTCCGCCAGCCTGGGTGCTAGTTGCCTGGAGTGTGTCAGTGCAAAGGTTCCAGTCAAAATGACACAGGGATAACCATAGGGACCAATGTTAAAAACCAAAAAGGCGGTGACTCAAGAGTATCTGCCTTTTTTTTCTCACTGTGGACACAAAAATGTTAGCACAACGACTTTTGCACAGCTAGGAAAAGATTGTGCAACGCTTTTTTTCTCGCTCTGCCAAAATGGACCAAATCGCACAGCGAGAAAACATTTGTGCAACACTTAGACACGTGCACAACGAGGAAAGCGGTTTTCACGCTGATTGTGCAACGGCCCCTAGTTCTACTGAGCTATTTGTGCAAGTTTAAGCATACTCTCTCTACCGTAGCTTGCACCAGGGAGGAGAGGTGTAACTCTATTTGAAGTATCGACTAAGGAGCTTGCTCCTAAGTGTCTATAGCTGTTGATAGTCAAAGGCTAACATGCTCTAAAAGTCAACTGTCCTCGAAGCTTTTTTACTGGTGTATACAGGGATGAATAAAGAGCTAGTTGGAAACTGAGTAATGTGTCATTGTACTTCTTTGATAGGAAGTACAACTAGCATGGGTCGGGAACACTACACATGTTTGGTGACACTTGAGAGCAATAACAACTAATTAACGACCAGGTCAGGTTGCAACATGTTGGCCGCGTACATTGGCTAGGCTATCTGACTGCCTTAGATGTATGGGACCACTTTATACCCACTATGGTAATAACATAGGGAAGGTGTCCATAAATACTCTAATGAACATATAATGCCAATTATCGGCGGCTCGGTGGCTGCCACTGGATCGGGGTGGGAGTTGCGGGTTCAGGCCACCAGGGAGCGCCTCGGTGGTGGCTGTTGGTTCCGGTGTCTGGCAGCGAGTGTGATCAAAGAGGGTGGGTGTCTCATATAGAAGTTATTAAAGTTACAAGTGAACTCAATATGATGCAAGTCAAACACTGATGTTAGAATTATGACAAGAAAAGCAATAAACACAGAGGTCATCAGTTATCAACATTTATTCTGTCTTTACGCCATTTTCTGGCTATTACAATACGCCCATATAGAAGATGTAAAGTTGCGCTGTAGGGTGCCATGACCGGGTCATATATCACTCACACAGCAGATCCTTGACAAATGGGGACAAGTCATAAGTCTCACACATCTTCTTACATTACCTTAAGATACACATTTAGGGTTAAGGGAGAGATGCATGGAGGAATATTTCTACGATGGACTGGTCTATGTCCCTGTGGTGCTGAGTTATAGCAAGTGTGGTAATAATGTAGAGTAATGTCCCTTATATCAGGTGTAGAATAGTTTGTAGGGTACACAGTTTGGTTGTTTATATGTGGGCAAATGAGGGGAAAGGGCCCTCCCTGCGGGATTTTTAGTACTGGATTTGGCCACTAGGGGAGCTACAGAGGCTAAAATCATTAAAAATAGACCAAAAATTGCTATTATGTAATTTCTTATACAGAAAAAGGTGTTCTAATTTCTGGCACTTCCTGTGTACTTGCAGTGTTAATGGAACGTTTTGAATCCAAAACAAGGCCTAAATAAGCATTCTCAGAGATATGGGTTACCATGGTAACCAAAATAATATTCCAAATAGAAGAAAAATATTAAAGTCAATTGATAGAATGATTCATGTAGATTCATACGATGAAAAAAGCATTGAGATATCATTTCTAGATCAAAAGTTATGGCCAAATGTATGGAAAGGGTTGGCCATTTTTCAATTGGTTATTTAAATCATTATGCTAATTAGATGCCTGATTTGATTAAAACAAGGAAATATAGAGCTTATTGGCTGTATTGATATAGTTATGTCAATCCATTTTCACGAAGCAATATCTCAGAGACCAGAGGGGGTTATCTGCAAGTGTTATACCTCATTTTAAAGCCAATGACTTCAATTTTAGATATCACAATATACCTCGGAGGACCCTTTCCCCTCACCTGTCCACATATATGTCAGAAAACAATATCTCTAACTGATAGAGGACAGTCAAGGGCTATCTTCTAATATGGCCCCTATGTGATGAGAGGGTTTCAAGGGAAGCAGCACTCTGAACTATTTTTTAGGAAAACATCTTTTGTGAACAGAACAGCAGTGTTAACTTTGTAACCATAGATCATTGCATGGTGCTTAGTTCTTGCACCCCATTATGTATTATATGATTAAAACTGAATATTTCTGGCGTATATCTGTACTACAACAATGCACTTGTTGGTTACCAATGCAGCCCCGATGAATAACGCCCAAATATTACATTCATTCAAACAGTTTGCACTATATAGTGGAATGATGCACTTGTAGATGGCATAAGGTTCCATTAATTATAGCGTGTACAGGTTGTGTCACCACCAGTAACAGTGAGGAAAGCTGACATCATACAGCCCTAAAAGAGTTAGCTGATTGAAGCAGTCTTAGGGAAAATATTTTCCCTTGCTCTGATGTACATAGGCTGACTGCAATGGAACAAGACAGCATTAAGATTGACACAATGCAACCAAAGCAATGATCATACACAACATGTTAGCATGATAATCATCATATATAATGAATGTGATGTCAACATGTAGAGGTGTAGGTTATGAGGATATTATGAGATAGTGAGGTTATGACAGAGCAGTATATAAGTTAGTTAGTGACAGATGGAGGCACACACAGATATCTTTGATGTTACTGATGATAAACATGGCATCACGAGCAAGGAGTTTTCCTTTCAACCCTTTAACTCAGGATGCTCAGTAACGGTTTCCATCTACAACAGGTCTAAACTAAGTAGAGTGAAGCAGCTAAGGCAGTACCGTACCATGTACCATGTGATGACTTGAGTGCCTCATATAAGCAGCTTAGGTGTACATCATGCCCATTGGTCAATCATGCCATGCTGACCCTGAGAAATTGATATACACCTTGAAACAGGGAAACAATGAAATGTGAAACACAAATATGTGAAAATACCAAACATGAAACACGCAAACTCACAAACACAAAGTGCGAAATTTGTCAATACAGACAAACATGAAAAGACGAAACATCCAAAGATGAAACATGGAAAGACACAAACACGAAACACAGAGTGTCAAAGGTCAAAATAGACAAACAGTGAAACATGAAAAGACGAAACATCCAAACATGAAACAGGGAAACACTAAAACGCGAAAAGACATGAAACATGCAAACTCACAAATGTAAAGTGCGAAATCTCAACACAGACAAACATGAAAAGACAAAACATGCAAACATGGAAACACAAAACACAAAGTGTGAAAGGTCAAAATAGACAAACAGTGAAACATTCAAACATACAAAACAAAATCTAAAATGTCAAAACAGACAAACATGAAATAACGAAACATCCAAACTACCTACTTTCTGTCGGGCTACTACATGACACATATCACCTAGCACTTATCATAGACACAATCATCATCCATACAGAGTTCTATGTTCTGTCTGTGTTCATCCGCCTAATGATGTCTGTCTGACTATTGCATGACACAGAGATGTGTAGAAAGTACATCTCCATTGCTGGGTGCCCATAGGGAGCCATTTCCCACCATCTGGTATGGCTGACTGGCCCTCTGTCTGCCAATGACAGAGGGATAATATATCGCTCTTAGCCTTTGGTGGAAAACAAGCATTAACCATGTTGAAACAGGCGACTCAGCAGCGTGTGCATGTTGGTGCTTACTGTACATGCCTCCTATGAAGCATTTGTATAGTAATTAATAAGTAATCATAATTATCACTGATATGACTAACTCTGGCCCAAATGTTAATGTGTTCTAGGATCATACATCAGTTTAGTTTGAGTGTTACATTTGGAATATTCATTTAATTTAACCAAAGCATTCTTGTGAAAGTGGAAAATTCTGCCCCTAAGCTAATCATTTATTTCCAGCAATTGATAATAAGAGTTGTTGTATTTATCTTTTTGAGAATGGGTTCTTCTTCGACCTTTCCATCTGAGTTTCAAAGACTTATCCACACGCCTTGTCTCCTATAATTGACTTTGAATCACCCCTAAATTGACACACCCCAGTCCTTTCAGCCAAGGCTGAGACATGCCTAGGCAGCTTAGGGGTACAAAGGTGACTGATTTTGTTCTATCTGACTTGAGTAGCAGCTGTTTAAATCCACTGGTGGACATGAAATGGAATTACTATAGATCTGAGTGTGTAATCATTGCACGAGTCAGGATTCCTTCATGGTAGTTGAAACATGAAATTAATCTGTTAAGCAACAACTGTCATTTTATTTACTTGGAATGTCACTTCAATAATCTGAAGTCAAACCTGCAGCACAGTTAATATTCCCTCATACAAAATACTACCAGCGATTACGTGAAGTTAAATGAAACAAGAGCTCTAGGCCTGATTTATCATGTCATTTATCCAGCAGAATATCATTTAATGATATCCTAAAGGACATTTGTCCAGCATGACATATCTATAAGATCTAACTTGCTCTATAGATGTAAACTTCTCAATTAAGGAATCGCTGCTAATTTCTATCTTTTAAATGTAGCTGCTAATATTTGGACAAGTGCCATTTATTTTAAAAAACACATGACATATATAGAAAAACCAACTAGTTGGTGATCGTCTAGAGAACACAATTCCAAAGAGAATGTGGAGGTTGTTGGTAACTTAGTTTTGAATCATACATTGACTACATACTTAGAAGACTGTGCAGGTCGTGTGGGTCATGCAGATACCTTGTAATATGGTATGAACAATGTGAGGGGGTAGCTTAGGAAGGAGGTAACCACCGAGCATGAACCCCCGAGTTTGGTTAGTCAGAACAGAGACAGAAGTTAGTTGAAGTCAGTGGGGCAGGGTTTCTGAGGTCCCTGATCTAATTGATGTAGTCTAGACAATTAAAAGGGGCACTTAAAAAAGAAAGAGGTGGAGTCTAGTTTTCATGGTTTTACCTTTGCACTCATTCTCTGGAAAGGATGATTACAGCATTTCATTTTGAAAATACACAAGAATTTAAAAGATACTGAAGAAGTAAGTATTATTGAAATAACTCCTTAAAACATTATTAAAGTAATTTACAATTTATTCTTGCAACTTTAGGCATCCAGGTATCTGGGTCAACACATCAATATCAGCTGTAAACATGTAATGATAGTATAATTTGGCCACTGAGAAAGGACATTAATTAAAAGTAATCAAGCAGCTGGGAGTTTCTCTTCAGCCTATGATTATTTCCTTTTGATCATCATCTTAGATCCTGACAGACTGTAGGAATGGCCTTTCCAGGCCAACCAGTTGATTCCCTTCGCAACATCCAAATTTCCGTATTCCCCATTGAGATTTGCCTGAAGACACTTTTGAAACCACCATCCTCCCTTGTACTGAGAAGCGCAGCTTCCTTCATCCCAGGCATCATTATCAGCATCAATTGTACTGAACTGTGTAGCATTGTGATAGGTCATGGAATCACCTTTGCGAATTATAGGGAATGGAATAATGTCAAGCGTTTTGTTTATAGACAAATTCATGGTGTTTGATAGAGTTGTAAATTGCAGATGACATGCAGAAACTAATAGTCTGGTTGGAAAAGGCCATGTTTTAGGCTGACCTCAACCTCTCTGATATTTTTTCTCTGCTGATTATGCAGGTGTATGTGGAGCTCTCACCCTAGAGCAATTTGAGATATTCAAGATGGCTGCCAATATGCCATTGAAATCTTAAAATCTATCTAGATCTCTGGTTTTAATAAACTTAGACACACAAATGATAAGACAAAAAATATGTTTTGGAGGTCATGGAACGTATTCCTGCTATTTATGAGAAGATATCTGGCCTCCATCTTGGATCTTTGACCTAATTACCAATCTAATGACCCTAATTATGGCCAGGAATCATTGAAATACTGGATCATGCTAAAACTGTGCACCAAATGTGTTTTAACTATTTTAAAGCAATGTTTTTGCAAGCCATGACTTGCTCCAGTACCTTACTATCTCTAGTTATAATTGTATTTACCTTTAAGCTTTCATTAATGGACCTGCATATATAAATATATTACTGGATAAGTAAACGTCTGAATGCTACGGTTCTGTTCAGCTTTAAGACACATATGCACCAGGTGGCTTCTGGCGGAAGCCAGCTGGTGGCAGAAATCAGAACTGCTCAAAATTGATATTGATCTTCATATTTCGAAGTAGATATAATCAATTATATCTGAATGGACTTTCATATACATTATATATTGGAGACTAGTGTAGGGGTATGGTATTTTACACTTTAACGTTCATGCACCCGTGAGACTCAGACCTAGGTCCTTCGGGTGTGGTGGGGGAATCCGGATGGCAGGTGGCAGCACCTGCCTCTGGGTTCGTATCCACTACACCAGGGGGCCTACCACTCGTCCGCCACACGTCACGTGGCCGGTCTGAGTTTCGCGGGCTTTTCCCCTATATAAGGCTGGTCCTAGCCCTAGGTTCCTCAGTAGTGGTTTACCCACTGCTCAACCAGGTTGTTACCCGAAAGGGTAACCGAATGCACTAGCAGCATGTAGTCCTCTGAGGCTGTGATCGTATGTAACGCAAGCTCTGAAATAAAAGCTCGGTTGCCTACCCGGAAACTTTTCTCTCTCTTCGTTATGATTTAATCTAACTTAACGAGACGAACCACTACACTGGTGCCGTGACCAGTTGGTCTTCGGGTAAGCGCAGTCAGAAATGACTGAGCTGAGCCCAGTTAGGGGAAATGGCTCAAATCGTGAGCTAGACTCCCCGATGGAGGATGGTGAAATCAAGTCACCACCCCAAGGTACGGAGTGGAGGGATCCACTAGAACACTACCCTGATGGGTTAGAAGATGTAAGAAGAAACTTACATCATGAACTGGATGAATTTGGAGACTCCTTATTCATGCCAGGAGGTACTTCGAAACCTGCACCAATGCATAAAAGTACTGCTCAATTTGGTAAATTACCATTTGAGGTACCAAAGCCTAGTGCAGGTATGTTTGAAACTCCATACAGTTCTCGAATTAAACACCAAAAATGTGGATTCGAAAAGAACAAAATGGACGAGCTTGAAGACATGAGAGCTGAATACGAGAAGATCCAGAAGGATCTTATTACACTGACCGGAACCCGAGACAAGATTCTGACTGAAAACAAACAGTTGATATCGGAACGTCTCGATTACGATCAGAGTTGTAGACGCCAACAACAATTGTTGTTGGATCAGATGGAGAAAGAAAAGCAAGATTTTCAACTCCAGCACGAACAGTATCGTGATGCACTATATACGGCGGATCTGGAATACAGAGCCTCGTATGATGAGTTGAATAGAACTAAACAAGAGTTAAATTCAACTCAATCGGCCTACGGCAAGTATCAAGAAGAGCTGAAGAAAATAGAATCAGCCTTCAAAGATGCTCGGGAAACGTACCAAAAACAGACCGATGAGCATGAAAAACTCAAAGATCAATTGATACGCGAATCCACAGATTTGGCTGTTAAACAGACTAAAATGATGGATGATTATTCCGAACTGGAGGCTAAAGCTATCCAGATGTCAAAGTATCTAGAAGATACTGGTCGTGCAGTAGGCACTCTTGAATCAGACTTCACTGTTTCAGGATTTGCCCTAAACACGACAAGTAACCAGATGTTCTCTTTGAGGGGCAATGACGGGGTAACAGAGACAACTGTACCTCGTTATGAAGGAGTAAAGAGTCATCAGGTTAGATTTACAGATAATACCTCTATACCTCTTGGTCTAGGTACGGGAAATAAAGGGGATAATTCTGCGAGTGGAGCTAAACAAAGCCGCTCGGCAGGAAGCTCCACCTTTGACGGCGGATGGCCACAACAGTCACCTTTAGGGGGACCAAATGGCCCGTATGCCCAGTATGGATGGAATCAGTCCCAAACAGGAACGAATCCGTCCAATGGTAACACCCGGAACACGTCCGGAGGAACAACCGGACGAGCACCCGGAGGTTCCAGTACAGCTGGGGGGCAATCCGGATGTGATCAAGGATCCGGACCCTCAAGCGATCGTTCCAGGAGCAGACCCTCTGCCAGTGGGACTGGTTTCAATAATGGAAATCAGTCGTATGGAACAGGAGGAAACACTAATCCCAATAGTGGTTTCTTTAGCTTTGGTGGAAATACACAACCCACCAATGGTCCAGGGCCGGCTCCCCAAACCAGTGGATACACCTTTTCACAGGTGCCTCCATACGGAGCAGGGGGATCAGGAGGTGGAGGAGGACCACCATCCGGAGGCTTTGGAAGTACTTATGGTACGAATCCTCCAAGGAAAAAGAGACTCAGTCGCCGAGTATCTCTTTCTCCAGGGTTACAAGCGCTGCATGATTCTAATGCAGCGATTGCTAACTTAGGTGTTGATTGTTACAATCAAGGTCTGGACGATACGGAGATCATGGAATGGAGTAAGGGTTTAACCCTTACTGGATCCACGAATCCGGCTCGTAGAGTAGCTAAGATACCTACCCCCTTTAATGCCAAGAACCCTTGGAAGGAGGAGTATCAAGGCTGCGCGGATGTCTTTAACTGCAATGGATGGGGTAAAGCGGAAGCTCTGCCTTATTTAGTATGCTGGTTAAAGGAAGGCGACGGAAAAGGAGCCGTGGAACAATGGAGAGATTCTCAAATAACAGGACTCTCAGCCCATATGAAGTATGATGAACTCATAGAGATTGCTTCATATTTATATGGGAATATAGTTGGAGAAGACCCTTGGCTGACGTTCACTAAAAGAACACAGAAGCCCAAGGAGTCTGCCAAAGTGTTCGGCTTAGAATGTCAACGACTGTTGCATAAAGCCAGACCTCAATGGAGACTAGATGATGAATGCTTCCTAGATGAGATGTTTAAACAATTCATTGAAGGATTGCGGAATCAAGAACACAGGACAGTAGCCTGTGAAGCTTGGAAGAATGATGCCTCTTTGACAGATTTGTTCCAGTCCCTAGATCATTATGATCGAAAGGCCCGTATCTTTGCCGGGAAGGTACCCCAACGGATGTCAGCAATGATAATCCCGGAGGGAATACCCGAAACCGATTCATCCGAATCAGGGGAACCTGACGAAGATGAAAACGTTGGGGCCATTGGCCAAGGGAACCCCCGGTACAACCGGAACTGGGGAAAGAAACCGGGTTACGTCAAGGAGAAAGTGATCACTTCTAAACCTCCTGTGACTCAACCCGATACCAAACCCACGACGGGTCCTTCTTTATCAGAGGACCTGGTTAACAATTTGGTAAAGAAGATTACTGAAAATCTTAGGAGGCCTAAGCCTGATAGGACTGTTGTGACATGCTTCCGATGTCAGGAAACTGGGCATTATGCTGCCGAGTGTGAGGCAGATAAGCCAGTTTATAGAAACACTCGTTACCGGAGCAATCCGGGTAAGGAGGACTCAGTGAAGAAGGAAAACTGAGAGGGGGTGTCCACAATGGCAACCGGATTACCCCCAGAGTGAGTGATTGCCATGACTGCCAGCCTATCGCAGCTTGCGGTACTGGCAAGAATCCTCTAGCGATTTCGCCCAGCAGTGAAGCTAAGGAGCCTGATCAGTTCCTTACTCATGAGGCTGGGGAGACTGATAGTACACCAGGTGTCAAGAACCGGCAGAAGAACACAGAGGGGAAACCCGATATCAGTCCAGAGGGAGCGGCCAATGAGTTGGCCAGGGTGGGGTGTGCCCAGTTCCCCCCGGGTCATCCTTGTCTCGAATTCTTAAAGGGATGTGGATTTGACCTCGGCGCTAAGACGGAACTTGCTAAGTATGCAAGTAGTCCTACCTACTTGAAAGGTAGGAGGTGGTACGCAGTTGTATCTGTGAGTGGTAGATCCGCTGAGTTTCTTGTCGATACGGGTGCTAGCCACTCCTGTATTGCTAAGAGATTCTACGATCTTTTGCCTACGAATCATGAAACTTTCACAACGGAAGGAAATGCTCGTACGGCCGACGGTAGCATGATACAAACGTTCGGTAGAACATGTATGAGGTTCAGTCTACAGGAAGATAAGGACTTCATCCTTACCCCTACTGTGGCGAACATCGCGGATGATGGTATACTCGGTCTGGATTTTGCTGCATTATATGGAGCAAGGTTAGATTCCCAGAGGGGAATATTGGAAGTGAGAGACCCGTACCATCTCGAAGTACAATGTGTACTTAGGCAAGTAAGCAGTGTAGCCAGTGTAGCCCAGACTGTTAAGATACCACCAGGCACAGCCTGTGATGTCTTATGTCGAGCGGACAGACAGTTTTCAGGAAAAACTGGAGTTGTAGAGCCAGACATGGCCATGTTGTCAAGTATCGGATTGGAATCCGCTGATGTTCTAGTAGCTAACGCTGCTTGGACGGTGGTTCCTATATCCAATACCGGTAACAAGACTGTCTATGTACAGAAGGATACGATCCTTGGATCGGTTGTCTTATCCGAATTGATAGAAGACTGTAAACATGTTTCGGCACCCGGAGCCCCTTCCTCACCCGAAAGGAGCCCGGAACTAGACACTCTAGTAGCCGAAAGCCATGTAGAAAGTGATGAACAACGTGAAGCTCTAACTGACTTGTTGTACAAGTACCGTAAAGCTTTTGCAGCACCGAGTGAACAATTGGGGCGTACCGATAAAGTACTGCATACGATTGACACTGGTGAGAATGAACCTTTTAAGATTCCTTATAGAAGACTCCCACTAGCCAAAAAAAAGGTAGCTGAGGAGGAGATAGCTAAAATGCTTGAACAGGATGTAATAATTCCATCAACCAGTCCTTGGTCTAGCCCTGTGTGCATGGTGACCAAGAAAGATGGTAGCATCCGTTTCTGCATAGATTACCGGAAATTGAATGGTATGACCAAGAAGAATTCATATCCCTTACCACGGATCGATGAGACTATAGACTCCCTTGGAGGTAAGCAATGGTATTGCTCTCTAGACTTACAATCCGGGTACTGGCAAGTGGGTATGCATCCGAAAGATATGGAGAAGACGGCCTTTTCCAGTCATATTGGATTATTCCAGTATAATGTGATGCCGTTTGGATTGTGCAATGCACCGGCGACATTTGAAGCCATGATGGAAACTTTATTAAGTGACCTTTTATGGAAGAAATGTCTCGTCTATCTAGACGATGTGATTGTCTTTGGAAAGACATACGAAGAATGCTTGGAAAATTTAGGTATGGTCCTGGAAAGGATCATAACTAATGGTTTGAAGCTGAAACCCAAGAAGTGCGATCTTTTCAAAAGATCTATTAATTACTTGGGGCGAATAATCTCGAATGAAGGGATTAAAGCCGATCCGGAGAAACTGGATGCCGTGTCAAATTGGCAAGCACCCACGAATGCGAAAGAAGTTAGGTCCTTCCTCGGATTCTGTTCCTACTACCGGGACTTTATCCCAGGATATTCAAGGGTTGCCTTTCCTATCCAGAGTTTGTCCCACTGGACACCCGGGATCAGAAAGGAACGATTCCCTTGGGGACCCGAGCAAGACGAGGCCTTTATGAAAATAAAGGATTTGTTTGCTATCACACCTGTGTTGAGATACCCCACGGAGAATGATCATTTCATTCTAGATACTGATGCTAGTAATGAAAGCATAGGAGCCGCCCTTTCTCAGGTCCAGGATGGGGTCGAAGTTCCTATAGCCTTCGCTAGTAACACGTTGAGTAAATCTCAAAGAAACTATTGTACCACTAAACGTGAGTTGTTGGCTGTGGTGGTCTATACGAAGAAGTTCAAGCACTTTTTGTGGGGGAGTGATTTCACTCTACGGACTGATCACTCTTCCCTCAGATGGTTATTGAACTTCAAAGATGCAGAGGGGATGATAGGTCGCTGGTTAGCGCACCTATCCGAATTCGGTCTAAATCACAGCCAGATTGAACACCGAGCCGGGGCAAAGCATTTGAATGCAGATGCTTTGTCTAGAATCCCAGTGAGGAAATGTGCAAATGCTGAGTGCACTGATTGTGGAGCACACAATGCTGTGTTGGCAGGGGTTCGAGTTCCATTCGAAACCCATCCGGAACATGTCTTGAATTGGTCCTTGGAGACCATCAGGCAGTTCCAGAAGTCTGATGCAGTCACATCACGTTTGATTAAATTCCTTAATCAGGGTATCTGTCCCCCAAGACCCGTAGTGTCATTGGAGAACAGAGAGATGAGACGATTCTTAGCTCAATGGGCCGAGCTAAAAGTCCGGGATGGTATTCTGTTTCGATGGAAGAACCATTCTAATAGGAACAAAACCTTGCAAGTTGTCATACCTAGTGCTATGCGACGAGATATTATGTATTTCTGTCATGGACATAGAACTAGTGGGCACTTTGGAAAGAAAAGGTCTCTAGAACGTCTGACCAGACGATACTATTGGCCCGGCATGAGTACAGATCTCACCCGATGGGTGGAGACCTGTCCCGAGTGCTGTAAGAACAAACCAGGACCCGGGTTAGGCAAGCTGCCATTATCCCAGGAACTGTTTGGTGTAAGGTTTGCTAGAATAGCTGTTGACATTATTAGTGGGATTCCCCCCACTCCTAGTGGCAACACGTGTATGATGGTCGTGTCTGATTATTATACCAAGTACACCCGAGTGTTCCCTTTACCGGATCATAAGGCTGTTACTTGTGCTATGGCCTTTGTAAAAGGGTGGGTGCTGCACCTAGGTGTCCCACTCATGTTACATAGTGACCAAGGCAGAGAATTTGAGTCTAGTCTGTGGCAGGAGATGTGTAATTGTCTGGCGATCTGCAAGACAAGAACTAATCCCTATAGACCACAGAGCGATGGACAAGTAGAGAGATTCAATAGGACTTTGATCCAAGTATTGAAGTCTCTGGTAAATGAGCAGATGGATGATTGGGATGAACAATGTGAATTCGTGGTACATGCCTATAATGGCACTGTGCATTCGAGCACAAACTGTTCTCCTAATCTCCTCGTTTTTGGAGAGGATTTGATTATGCCAGCCGATTTGGTGTTCGGCGTAATAAGAATGAATCCGGAAGCCCCTTGCCAGGTGATGTTTGTAGAATCCCTACGGGATAATTTCAAACAAGCCTATGAGAGGGTTAGAGACGAGTTGCAGAAAACTGCGCGTTGGCAGAAAGTTGGCTATGACACAGGTCTAAAAGCTAGATTTTTTAATCTAGGGGATAGAGTACTGCGTCTACACCAACCTCTAGCTAACCTGAAATTAGCCAGTAATTGGGATGGACCTTTCACTATAACTCAGGTTATTAGTGATTGCACAGTGATTATTAAATCACAGCTTGGTAAATGTTACAAGTCAAATGTAGCGAGACTACGCCCATGGAGGGGGAGGGATACCTCCACCGAAATGTACGGCGATGGTCTATTGGAAGTAATGGAACAGAGTCGTGTTAAGCAACTCGAAGTGGTACCGACCCGAAAGCGAGGACCCGGGCGGCCACGGAAGGTTGCAGACCCGAAGAGGGTGGTGCCCCCTGTCGTAACATCCGGAAAGCAGGGGAAGATACAAAAAGTCTCGGCAGGCGCAGGTAAAAATAAGAGGAAAGGTCCCTCTAAGGCTAAGAAGACCTTGGAAAAGGCTCTTATGGATACCAGGTCAATAAAAGAGGCCTCAAAACCTCTTAGACGCAGTCCAAGGTTGCTACAGACTGCCGTAACCTAGCCTGTTAACACAACGAGTGTGTTGTCCTGTACTGTGTACTGTTATATGTTGTAACCTAGTTCAATGTATATTTGAGCCGGTCAAGAGTCTCTGGAAAAGGTCCTATGACAATGAACCCATGGTTTTGGACGGATAATCCGGTGGATATGCTTATGCTATCCATAAACTCCAGAATACCTAGCGAATTGTCATAGTCGAACCCTGAGTACGGACGGACGACCGATCGGGTATTGTATTGTTTTTATGTAAGGGCGCGTGACCTAATTAAGGGCACGCGGGAAAGTTGTTGACCCATTTTCGAATGGTCACGTGAGGCGCCGGTTTGATCATGCGCAGCGATTCAAGTTCGAGTATCCCGCCATATTGTCTTATTCCTGCGAAGGAAGAAGACGTGGCCGAGGGTGGTCTTGCTCTTGTTGGAGTCTGATAGCCCGTGACAGCCATATTCCGAGGTGTGCCCTCGTTAAAAGGCACCCGCCTTTCACTGGGTAAGCAGTACTCACTGCTTATCCGGTGGATTGGGATATTTTATCCCCGAACAGCCACTTCTGTCGATGGCAGAAGAGGCCGTCCGTCTTGGCGGCGGTGCCGGTGCCAGCACCCCGCCAGAGTATGGAAGTGGTTCTCCCAAGAGTCCCACTTATACATACGACGATCAGCAATACGATGCTGATTGTGATCAAATGGATCAACAAATGAATGTTGATCAGTACTTCTCTGGAGTAGACGATAGCGACGTAGAATCGTTCTACGACGCATCCGACAACTCCAGACAAGTTAGTCCTGAACGCCGAGGCGTTCAACAACAAATTGATGTAGGTGAGCCTTATGTAGCCCCTCCATCCGAAGGTTTGAGTGGAGAACCGGCAGGAGCCCAGTCTCTTGACAGGGCTCTGATGCCACCTCCCCCTCAACTGCCGCCCCGTCTTGGTGGGAGTACCTCATTCGGTGCTTTGGGACCTGCTTCTCCGGTTGACAGGCCAATGCACCTAGAGCTGCCCTTCCCAGACAGTCCCGAATGGCATGATGTAGCCGGTCCATATGACGGACGGATGTTAGCAATTTCCGAGGAAATGCTGATACCCACCTGTTATGGGACGCCCAGAGAGGTTGACGAGCGTGTTGTCAACGCAATCTGGGAATGTGCTCATCCGCAGTGGGCTAATACCTTTCCGGAGTCCTGGTTGATGGATTACCATCAGATGGCCAAAGGATTGGTAGTCCACTTATGGTTTCGTAAAGCCGTCTGGGACGCAGAAATGGCTTTCCGAAGGAATACCTCTTATAGGCCTTCCTATGTGTCTGACAAAACGGGTTACACCGGTGTCAAGGCAGATGAGGTCTCTAGATACATAGACAGAGACCAGATCCTACTGTTAAGCACAGCGGATGAGTATGAAGCAGCAGGTAACGCTGTTGTGGATTACTGTCCAGGGGTCCCTATTACGTCTCAAACCATTGAGGCAGAAGAGGCCCGTATTGGTGTGTCTCCACTAGACAGACTCGGGGTAATACAAGACCTCGTAGTACGTCTATTGGAGAGACAGTATGCACTGGCGCATCCGGAGTTAGTACCCGGACCCGCACCCGTGCAAGTAACAGCCAAGATGGCCGATCGGATGGACCGTCTCATGTCTCCTGCTGAAGCTCCCACCTTGGGAGGCGCAGCAGTAGTACCTGAGAAGGCCCTACCTGATGCAGATGTTTCCCTTAAAACTGCTCAGTCTACCCCTACGAAGACTGAGCAAGTAAAGGAGAAAGCAGCTGGTGGAAAGGGTAAAACAACCCCCACCAAAGGTAAGGGTAAAGGGAAGCGGTCAGGAACCGAACCCTCTACCAGCACGAGTGTGGACGACAGTACCCGAACCCGTCGGGTGTCTCCACGCTCGGCCAATAAGAAGGGCGCTAAGGCTTCGGATGTCTCCGGCAACGAGACGGACGCATCCGAGCCTGGCACTTCTACTAACGGCAGATCCCGCAGGAGGAATAAGAAGAAGGTTGACCAACGCAAACCTGAACCTATCGAGGTAGACGTTAAAGCTGATAATACAGAAGCTGAACCGGCTGTCCCAACCGTAAAAGTTGAGCTCGGTGTGCCAATCGTCAAGCTACACGACGTAATGGCCGATTTGAGTGGAGACGCTCAAGATGCTGCAGCCCAGGTCCTCGCGGGTCAACAACCCGTTGTGCAACCTGTGGATGTACCATCCGACCCGGAGGGAGAGGAGCCGGTTGACCCAGTTGTGGATGTCACTCCGACTGACGAGCAAGAGGCTGCTATCTGGGCTAACGCCAATAGCAACTTTGCCGACTTCATTCCTCTACACAGGGGACACCTGAAGGGGAGTAAATCCGTATGGAGACTGCCCCCTCGGATCACCTGTGAGAGGCAGGAAGATATGGAGGAGTGGCTTCGCAAGAAGCTCTCTGATAGAAAGCCGGCCAATATGTACTGGATCTATTGGGAATTCGTTAAGAATTCGCCCAATGGTCTGTACAATTATGACCAGAAGGGCAAGCTCAAGTTTGCTCTAGATGAGTACTACGGGGAGGATCGTAAGGATTGTCCCTTCCAACGTTGTACTCAAAGTGAGGGTGAGGTTGAATTCTTCATCGAGAAAGACGCGTTCCTTCGTCATCTCGTGGAGGTTCATATGCACCAGAGGCCGGAATATGTCTGCGACCGAGAGGTTGGCAAGAAATGTGCTAAATGCACAGGATGTGTCACCCCCCGACGCGGAGACATGGTCCGGCACTATGTGACTTCGCATGGAGAGGGCCTGGAGGCAGCCATAGATCGGGTGATGAAAATTCACTCCGAACTCTATGGCAACCTTAGGGGCCTCAATGCAGAGAAGTTGGCTTCCCTCACACCGAGTACGAAGCAGTTTGCGCCTACGGTTCCTGGTACTAACCAGAAACTAAAGGCTCGGTTTGCCCAGACTCCCGGGTCCGGCAAACTAGAGTACGCTCAGGAGGAGTACGATCTGTTAAACGAATGGAGAAGCAACAAGGCCCGCCGTCGTGGTGGGGCTTATGTAACTCCATCCGGAGAACAGGTCCGAAGCCGCAGGGATTACCGCCAGGGACCCTCTGTAGCAGATAGGAAGAGACAGGCGTCTGAATCTCCAAGCCGAGCCAGGTCACCACTGGAGGCGCTGGAGAGACAGACAAATGGGGGAAGGAAGAAGCCACATCTTCCATCTCCTACTGGAACTCCTTCCCATTATGGGCGAGCACCAACTCCACGAGGTGCACAGAACCCGACATTCTTTGGTGTCAGTGGACCGAGTGGCCAGTCCGCCCGGAAACACGCGCCTTTGAATGTCAAAGACCCGAAGCAGTACCCTGCTATAGGCCCACCCGGACCAGAGATGCAAATCTTTGATCAGTACGGGAGGGTCAAGCAGGAACTGCCGACAGTAGGAGGTCAAGCTCCCCGACCTACAATGAGTGCTGTGGTGAGACAACGTCCACCCGCACCATTGTTGACGGCCAAAGACCTTAGAAGGGAATTGTCACGGTTGCCCCTGGTTCAGGGGTTACCAACTCAAGGCCCTTCTTCGACCACTGCTAGTGCGGTTACTACTGCGGTTGCTTCTTCGCACACGCAGGTAGCTGTCACTGCGAGTGGGTCTGGAGCACAGCCGAAGCCTCAGGGTCAGGTACCCCCACCTGGTGCTGTGGTTCATCGGCCTAAGCTGATCCAGACAGTGGAGACCTTCTTCAAGAAGGAGGACAAATTGTCTTGCAATATCCAGAGCAAACAATTTGAGACGCTACAGCACCATCTGGAAAACCTCCACCTGGACATGTATCGTCGGACCGTGTCGAGCACTCTCCAGTGTATTGACGCGATCCAGAAGTCAGAGATCAACCGAATCTCGACTCAGATCAAAGCGGATGTTGCCAAAGATAAGCAGGAAGCTGCTAATCTGCGGCAGGAGGCCCTATCCGAGAAGGAAACAGCTTCTCAGATGCTCGACCTAGAACGAGCAACGAACATGAAGAACCAGCAAAAGTTCTTCAAGGTCTTCGGAGTTATCATGGATAACTGGGACGGTACACCTGAGCATGCTTTGAAGCTGTTCGAAGCACGCCAAAAGGTGAAACTTACACCTGCTGTCCCCGCATTGGCACCTACGGATGGAACTGGTATGAACCCCCCTGTTCAGCCACTGGCTCAACAACCGGGTCCAAACCAGCCACCCGAGGAGAACATGGAACAGTAAAAAACTGTTGCATGAAGATCGGACATAATTGTGTGTCCCGGGGTTCTATTACCCATGCATTGTTGGATAAGAAACCATTTTTTTATCCAACCCGTATTGATTCGGGTACCAAACTGTACCCTAATCCGGAAACTGAAAACAGAAGGAGAAAACAAACAAGTCACTCTGGAGGAGGAGTACGAATGCTGTAAACACCATAATTGTACTGTGCCACAATGTAATGACTGTGCCTATTATAAAATCATGGACAATTTACACTAATATGGACTTTTGAACTACAAACCGGATTTACTACTACACCACTACTATTTGTGAGCTAGCACTACAGGCATCAGGGTTTAGCTACGCCCATAGAGTCCATCAACAGTCTACAACTGGATCTACTATAACCTCCAGTTAGCTAGCACTACAGGCATCAGGGTTTAGCTACACCCACCAACAAGTTTTACTATAGCACTTCAGGCATCAGGGTTCAGCTCGCCCATACCAAGCCATCAGCAGCATCCGACTCCTGTTACATCCTCCAATCATGAAAACAAGTAACTTTGTTGATATTATTATATTGTATGTAAAATTGTATTTATAACTATATAATATCTTTTATAAAGATATATTATTATATAAGGGTACCTATAAATATACTGGATCTGCGAATCCTAAAAGTTATTTAAGGTAATCCTAGACCTATAACTGTCTATATAGGTCATTCCTGGTCTCAATATATTAAGAGACTATAATTCTTCTGTAACTTGTAAATATAAAACACTAAGGTATAAACTGAGCTGCGTCTCAAAAGTATAAATATTTTTCTATAAAATAAGAGAAGGTCCAACGGATTTCTCTAAACTTAGTATTGTATTACTCAGGTTAATACCTAATTGTGTTCATATAGTATCAGATTAATTGTCCATATCTGATCATTAATATTTAATTCACTCTGTAAAGTAGACAGAGCTGTTAATTTAAAAAGTCGAAATTTTTTTTTCCGGGTTCAATAACCATAATACGATCATTGTTAACAACCACCGGTCCTTTTCAGGACCCTACTGTTGTCAAATCATTTATGGTTGTTATAAGCTAGTGATGGAAATAACATGAACGACACTCGATGCTATTATTGTATAATTTTTCAGAAATAGGATAGTCTTATACTATAGCCTATTTCACATCGAGCAAGTGTAATTAATACCCCTTTTTAGTATTGTAAACAATCACTTACTAGGTTATTAATACACTGCGGTTTAATTACCCCCAAGTTATTGTCTAAGGGGGGCAGTGTAGGGGTATGGTATTTTACACTTTAACGTTCATGCACCCGTGAGACTCAGACCTAGGTCCTTCGGGTGTGGTGGGGGAATCCGGATGGCAGGTGGCAGCACCTGCCTCTGGGTTCGTATCCACTACACCAGGGGGCCTACCACTCGTCCGCCACACGTCACGTGGCCGGTCTGAGTTTCGCGGGCTTTTCCCCTATATAAGGCTGGTCCTAGCCCTAGGTTCCTCAGTAGTGGTTTACCCACTGCTCAACCAGGTTGTTACCCGAAAGGGTAACCGAATGCACTAGCAGCATGTAGTCCTCTGAGGCTGTGATCGTATGTAACGCAAGCTCTGAAATAAAAGCTCGGTTGCCTACCCGGAAACTTTTCTCTCTCTTCGTTATGATTTAATCTAACTTAACGAGACGAACCACTACACTATTAAGCAAATATGACCACTTGTCATGGAATGTCCAGATCTGCCCTGTTCTTGTTGTCCCATTAATAAAAACTTCACAAAAAGTTATAAATGTGTCTTTATCATTTATTCTGGTCAGGATGGGATAGAGCTACAAGTGGTATATGAAGCTGCCCAAAATGAGTGTTTTCAAGAAAAAACATAAAAATTTGTACTGCAACTTGCAAAAACTAAAAATAAAAGGTCAATAGGTTCCCTTTTGCTTTTTGGTATTTCCCCCATAGCAAAGGGAAGATTTTAGGATCATATAGGTGTATGTAGGCAAATTATTTTTTATGCTGGGGGCAAAAATGTATTAGTGCAGTTTCTCGTGGCACCCGTCATAGACCCTAACATGGCCCCCCTGCTCTATTTTAATATATCAGGGGGATGAGAGAGATGTACCATGCAAAGCCTTAACATGTCTGTATCAGCATAGAAAAAAATTGAGAGCCTAGCTGTAATATCCTAGCTTGGGTGATCCAATGATACTAATATGTTATACATGATAAATTACCTTGGTACCAAGGCATTTTACCCTGTAAGTACCAGCCCCATCCTCCACCATTGGACAGAGCTATGTCAACATAACATAACATAACACCCGTCGTACCCACTGGAGTAGAATTTTCAAGGAAATGAATTAAGTCAATGTCATGATTATAAATGATTATAACAATAATTAAGTCATTGCCATGATTATAATATGAATAATGTTCTATGGGATGGGTGGGGGGAGAGGGAGTGTTAGCTGGATTAAGCCATAACTTAGATGGATTAAGTCATTATATGTGACCCATCAAGGGAGAACACCCCTCCGTGGGGGATTTTTGATTCCCCATTTGGCCACCAGGGGGCATTGGAGGGGCAAAAATACTTTAAGCTAATTTTTGAAGCAGAATTCAATGGTCTCATTTAAAATGCACCATATTTGAATGGTAGAATGAACATTTTTCATGAGAAATCAACCTACATACATGTTCCTGGTTGCCATGGCAACCATTCCATTTATCAAAATTTGCAAAAATCACCATATCATTATGTACTTTTTATGAAAAAGGCTGATTTATTGTGTTTTTAGACACTAAATTATGGTTTATAATTTATTTAGAGCTTAATCATCAATTTCAGATATGAATAAGAACCTATGTTCAAGAAGGGCTTATGACATAATTACTTGGAATATCTTAGCTAATGATGTCTCATTTCAAAGATCTTGAGATGAACTTTGATAACAAATTTCCCTGCAGAGGGGTGTTTTTGCTTGCCTGGTCACTATATATAGATTAAGTCATATGGTGGGGAAAGGGGAGTCAATAAAAGCGTTCTTTCCAGTTTCATTAAAACTTTTTTTTTGTTATACATTTACTAAGGATAATGAATGAATTAGGATCCATATGTAGCCTGAATTAGCAGTAGAGTACACCAAACATAGTCCCTCAAGTATAGAAGGGTGATAGGCACATTAACAACCGAGAGAGAAACATGTGGCACCCGTCGTAGACCCTATGCTGCTATATGTATGACTGTCGTGGCACCCATCGTAGACGCTCTGTGTCAACTCCCAGGCTTTATTTAAATACTGCAACCCCCAGAATTATGTTTCACAGTGAGGGTTAAAGAATGTTCAGGAACATGTTGGGATAGGTTGTAAGCACTTCAATTGTCCTATAACAAAAGAGGTGGGAAGGAAATACAAATAAGGGTTTAGCCCTCTGTTTACGAGCGATTGTGGCACCCGTTGTAGACCCTACTGGAGGTGCTATAGCAGGAATACTATAAGCTCTAGGCTAATACCCTTATACCTGGATGTGGACAAGCATATTGATTAGCTAGCATATAAAGCAGAAATAGGGGAGGTTACTCATTTGTGATTAGTTTTATAGAGTTTGACATAACGCAGGTTCAGTTGTGCGGGCACCCTCCTCAGGTCTAGATATTTCATTTATTCTCAATAATTAAGAAAAAACATAAATATGCATCTAAATTCATTCATTGCATGCTGAAATGTGTTTATTTTATATATTGTAAGGAATTATTAAGGTATGGTTCATATGTTACATGTTGCATATACTACAACAGGGCAGGGTCTCTCACAGGTGCCACGTGATATTGAGGTACTTGACTTCGTCGCACTGCCCTTGATCTGGAAACAATATTTAACCTACCCACATATATGAAGTCTAAGCCCCAACACCTATGCTATATCTACCCTAAAACTTTTTAGGCTTGTCCAGAATATTTTTTTGGGATCCCCCTACCAGCCCACTTCTGGGCGATTCATGATTATTGGTCAATGATCAGCATGTAGGATCAATTTTAAAGAAAAGAAATCAAATCTATAAATTTACCTGGTGGATTTGCACCATTGAAGCCTCCAACAGTAAGTTGATAGTTTGACTGTTCATCCCCCACAATGAATGTGTCATACTCTGCGGCAGCCATCACTCCATCATTATCCTCCAGTTCTATCCTCAATCGGTACTGGCCATCTTTTGTCAGCTCATGCAGTTTGTCATTCCCAAGCCAAAACTCGCAATGATCTCCAAATCCATATTTGTACTCAGTCCATTTGTGGGAGAAATCTATCTCTCCATGTGTACGTCTCTGGAAAAGCTGCAAAACATACATATTATGAACTGCTACATTTTCATTTCCATATCCATGATTAAAAGGTGTCAGGTATTAATTTGCATATTTCTACATTCTATAAGGTGGTAACACTATCAGCAATACCTTTTGCAGCACGAGAACACTTCACAATATTAATTTTTAATTTACAATCATACCATCCATGAACTTGTTCTGTTGCTTGAATGATCTGAAATGTAAGAAATTGAAATTGTTTTTGCATTTACAGTGATATCAGTTGTTTTTTTCTATTATTCTATAGAACATTTATTTTACCTGAATATATTAACCCAATTGGAATAGCTGGATAGAAGCGATTGCTTTCTCTCTAGTGAATCTACATTTCTTATAGAACTACCCCACTCAGCAAAAAAAAACGTTATTTAACGTCAAAAAAAGTTTTTAACGTTTTAAAATGTTCAGTTGGCATAAATTTAGGATAAGTCAAATGAGAGGTGTGCCTTATGCAGTATACATGTATAATATTCATAAAAAAAGATTGTAAACCTACCTGCATCCATGATGTAGTAGTTGTAGCCGGTATAAGACTGCGGGTGCTTACCGGTTCTGTCAGAACTCATCAGGAGACAGTTCTTGCTGTCCCCGTCTTCTCTGTACCCAAAGGCTGTACAGTTCTTACTGACTCTACACAATAAGGCAGATTCTGTCCATTTTCAATGATGAAAGTGTTATTGTCACACACACGTTTCTGTTCATACTTCACCATTGTAAGAGTAGAATAGGATGGTCCCACACCAAGGGTACAAGGAAGCAGAATCATCCATAGTATCGGAACATGTCGGCTGAATATTATGATGCTGGGGATAACCACTGGATGATTTAGCACAAGTGGGCAGGTTAGCACAAAGCTGCAGATCAAAGTTCCAGGAACACAGTCTTTTATCCTCCTTCCTCTATGTGCTTTCTATATCACGACCATTGACCAATGATAAACAAACTCCTTTCCATGACAAAGGCTTTCATTGATTAGTCATATAGGTGAAATAAGTTTTAGAATAATACAGAGTAACTTGACAACCTATGCGTTTGCCAATATAGGTACATAGAAACATTCGATCAGCAACAAGTAGTTTGCTCTGGTGCTTTCCTTTCACCTTGTTGAAGCTCATCTTTTGGTACAGTGTGACCGATTACTCAGGGGCGTAGGAAAAGGGGGGGGGGCAGGGCCCCCCCCCCAATAATGAAGAGGTTCCCTATATAAGCCTATATAAAAATATAGAGGGCCCCCCCCAACCGAGACCCCTGGGCAACCCCAATAAAAATTTGCTTCCTACGCCCTTGGACCGATTACAAAGTGTATGTTGTAAAAAAACATCCCTCCATATTTGAGTATTTCAATGTCAAGACAACATTGCAAAAGCCCTGCTGGCCTTTCAGGGTACCTTTACACACTCCAGTAGACTAACACTGCATTCATGTATCATGGCGACCAAAGACTTAACTAATTTCCTTACATTGATGGATCCCACCATATCAGCATAAGAAAATCTGCGGTAGGATAGACTAGATGTAATTACAGATTTACTGTTTTTTTCTGCATTTTTATACTCCATGAGGCCACAGGTGAAATATCCTTCAGCAAATAAATGGCATAGAAAGGAAAAATATTTATTCTAGCCATCCCTTTACTCAGCATTGATTGTGTGGATAAGCCGTGTAGTGCAAAGGTTCATTAATATAGTATGCAAACAGCAACATTGACTAATTCGGCATGACAACAACACAGATTATCTTGCTACAAAGCTGCTGGGGGTCTATGAACATACCAGGCATGGGGAAGATCTGCTGTACCATATGTAACTGGTTTGTTATTTCTCTATTTTTGTTTGGATAATTACAATTAGAGGCTTAATGCAGAGATGAGTTGATACTCAGTGTTTATACACCACACTTGTTCACTTCTGATGTATTTGATGTCTATAGTGACAAATGGAAGCAGCTCTTATCCGGTTGAGTCCCGCTCACTTGTAACCCAGTGATCAGATATCAATCTAATCCAGATTGCATTTGGGGTGAGGATGGACCTTCCATGTCAGGTTAAAAGTCCCGATACACTCCATATTCACCCCTCGTGTTCAGTTCATTAGCTAAACCTCCCTTGATACATTTAGTTTAAAGAGATCCATTACAGGTTGGCTGTCCTATGACTGTAGTACCTCTATTATGTGTAGCAACGAGGGATATTTCTGATTTCTTGGGCTAGCAAGGATTTGGGGTTTGTTTAGTGTTCAGGCGTAAGTGATTGAGATGATGGAGAACAAGCCTCGATACTGTCCCTCATACTATCCCTGAGACTGCCCTTGGAGCATGCTCTCTATCATGTCTCCGCTTGCCAGCACTTCATTGCTGCATCAATGACCAGGACAGACTGCCCTCGGAGCATGCTCTCTATCATGTCTCTGCTTGCCAGCACTTCATTGCTGCATCAATGACCAGGACAGTTTGCAGGATGCTCTCCTGTCCCATCGGACGCTAAAGGGTTACTTGTACAATTTATCACCTCTTGCGAATCAAAGCACAGTTTTTGTCACATGGTGGCAGTGGAGGGATCCTATTGGCTGAGCTGTGTGTGGCCTGGGTTAGTGGGCCAAACGTTGCATCTCACCAAGGTGGGACAGCCAGAAAATAATCAGACTGTGAATAGTTTTGTAATTCATTACATTCCCAATAGTGAGCCACTCACACACCATGCGGTATTTCATCAGTGGGACTGGGAGCTTTGGGTGGTACAAAGGTGAGAGAAGCAGCGCATGGTTTGATAACCAGGGCTTCGTCTGTGGTGATTTATATGTACAGAGAACAATAAGCAGCTTCTAAGCAAGGTGGGACATTAAGCAGCTTTTACTGATGAAGGTGACATTGACTCAGAAGCAGTTACTGTTATAATACAAACAATGATGTGCAGGTCATATTTACAGTGTGAACACCAATATGGGTAATGCACATCACCCATACCGCAATTGGCAGCCGACTGTTTTGACTAACAAGGAAAGGTAAGATTCCAACACTTCTACTGTACTGTTCGATTTCAATTCTTTACTGGACATATGTGATGTATTGTGGATCATATCCGCATTAATCAGTGGCTGTAATACCTAGCAGAAACCCCAGTATGGGATCTCTTTTTGCAAGTGCCATGGGTAATGCTTCCAACTGGTATGGGTAATGCAGATCTAAATTTGACAAGTGGTATGGTTAATGCACAAGTTTGACCAATTGAAGTTAGTTTATTTTATTATTCTCTTGAAAGTTCTATTATAATTGCTTTCCAGAGGTGAAACAATTCAAACATCATGGAGCCAAAGAGCAAGGAAGGTAATGCATTATATGCCCTAGTTATGGAGTAATTCTGTTGTTATCATTGCTATTCTCTACAACTATCCAGAAATGAAATATCAAATTATTTACTTAATATATCTTAACAGGTCAATGAAAAGATATTTTGTCTGTTAAACTCTCAATCACTAGTGTAAATTTGACTCACTCTTCTTATATCTAAAGGTATGCCTTCATACAGATGCTTCTTCTGTGATGTGACAGCTGTAACAGCCAGTTCCGTTCTCCAGCATGGCATGAAACATCATCAGACAAAGACATTCTCGTTATGCAGTTAAGTTCTCCATGAAGTCACAGGTGTAGTGGTGTATCAATCAGTACACTTCTCAGTGAATCTTCAGGAGATTTGCAAGAAAGCAAATAATGGATTCCTTTTTTGAATTGATATGGACAGGAAAACAAAAAGTTTTAAATGGAGATCTAATACTGATCATGGAGTTTCTTCTAAACACTCTAAGACTAACCCTACTATTGTTCAAGAGACAGAGAAATCACAGATGGCACACAGTCTGTTTCATCAGCTGACACTGATAACGCTACTAGTCCTTACACAAGGATTCACCGGCTACAGATGGTACACAGTCTGTTACATCAGCTGACACTGATAACGCTACTAGTCCTCACACAAGGATTCACAGGCTACAGATGGTACACAGTCTGTTACATCAGCTGACACTGATAACGCTACTGGTCCTCACACGAGGATTCACAGGCTACAGATGGCACACAGTCTGTTACATCAGCTGACACTGATAACGCTATTAGTCCTCACACGAGGATTCACAGGCTACAGATGGCACACAGTCTGTTACATCAGTTGACACTGATAAAGCTGTTAGTCCTCACATGAGGATTCACAGGCTACAGATGGCACACAGTCTGTTACATCAGTTGACACTGATAAAGCTATTAGTCCTCACACAGAGACTTCATGGGCTTCAGATGACAGAGCAACTACCATCAATAGCCCTAGTAGCTCAGAGAAATCACAGGCAATCGATGATACATCTGAAGATTTCCTAAGCTGCATTCCAAAAGTCATTGAAATCATTAAGGAAACAGGGAGAGGAAAAGTTTTTCGATCTCTGCTCACTGCACTTGCAACAGGGAAGCTTCACCCAGAAAACATTGCTGTTCAATTTTTGCTAGATGTAGGAAATTTTCTCTCTGCTGAAACTTTTCATCAAGTAAGGTACAATGAGACCTCCTTTGACTTCTGGAGTCTGGTTAGAAAGATGTTTAGAAGAAAGGCAATACAACTTTTCAGGAGATACATGGCAGAGGATACAGAGGATAAATACTGTAAGACATATTTGTTTACATATTTGTCCACATTTCAATTTCTGCAAATTGTTTAAGCAATTTTTACTTACATATCAATAAATGCAATTCGTTCATCTAGGTGTGGCACACACAGGGGATTGCTGCTTCAACTTCTCTGAGCCATCAGCTAAAGCTCTGTCAAAACATCCAACAAAGTATAAAGTTGATGCAACCAAACTAGGAAAACACATCCCTGGAAACCTTCACCACACCATCAGATTGCAAAATAGCAATAGATGGGAAAGAAATTTCCTAGTGGTTTGGAGAGAATTTAGGCGACGAGGATCTCTGTGGGTATGAAGTGCAGCCAACACTTGAACAACGTAAACAAGAGTTCAAGAGGGAAACAGCAGTGATACATGGTCTAACAGCCAAATTCACACAGTACACATTTCTGATATAGAGGAGAAAATGATCATCAAAAAACAACTGCTTGATAGTATTCAAATGCTCAGTGTGCAGGTGAAACAGCTAAAGGAGCTTAGCATGAAGAAGAAGTATGCCCTCTCAGTAGTGAAAATAGAAGGAGACTGGGAGGAAATTAATCTAGCAGGTCCAATAAGTTACCTTCAAACACAGATAATACAAGCAAACACATGTTGTCATGGATTGTAACAATGTATTGATGACCTGGGATTCATTGTGGCTCATTTAAATGGAACAAGTGACCTATATGTGCATGGCTTTGGGACAGAGGTCCATCTGTTTCAACAAGAAATTTTCCCTTCAAGAGTTCACTGAGGAAACATATCAGAAGTTTCAACTGTCTGATGCATCACTTATTAAGCAATGCACAGCAGCATGGCACAAGATCCGTGATGATGCCATAATTACCGGAAGCACATGGTACTCTGGGATTTGTCTAATATGATTAAAAGAACAGAAGCCCCATAAATTATGTAATATATGTAGCTGGCAGAGAGGGCTGTTAATTATGTAATATATGTAGCTGGCAGAGGGGGCTGTTAATTATGTAATATATATGTAGCTGGCAGAGGGGGCTGTTAATTATGTAATATATATGTAGCTGGCAGAGAGGGCTGTTAATTATGTAATATATATGTAGCTGGCAGAGGGGGCTGTTAATTATGTAATATATATGTAGCTGGCAGAGGGGGCAATAGGGTTAATAAACCCTTGAGAGATACCTCTGGAAGATTTAGAATAGCCATGGGTATTACTGGCAACCTATCACAAGGCAGATTTAACAATAATGATGCAGTTGCAGGTATTTTGTTTTCATCTTTACAAATAATATTAATGTTGGTAAGTGAGAAAATGCCTTTATAGCATGTAAAATGTGGATGCCAGTATTACATTCACCCATGCCAGTAATATCCACAAAATCCAAAAGTACATGATCCCAACAAATGGTAGACATGTTTTTTGCATTTTCTTTAATCACCTGTAGATAATGTGTAAAACATTTTTTTTTGTCCATGTGTAAAGGAAGTTTCACATGGAAGCCACCAGTGGGTAAAGGGCCTTATGGTGCCAGTAATACCCAGAGCTTTTCTATCTATAGGAGAATGAATGTAGCTAGATGTAATAACATTATATAATAGTTATGGTGTGTATGTTTCATTTCAATTCAATTTATTCATCTAGCCCCTTGACCCTTTGGGACAGTACCATTGCTATGATGAGCCAGGGCAATCAGGGGTCATGTGTTTTTCATTTCTTTTCTCATCGATAGGCAAATTTACAAGCATAACCGTTGTGATTCAGAGCACCCAATCCGCTTAGGCACCAGGAATGGTGACTAGTTATGTTGGCATCCCCTCCTCTTATATAGAAATATATACACATAGCTTTATGACCAATTTTGCCCAATTTCTCAGTTAGATTGTCAGTTTGATCATCAGAAAGGTTGCTTGAACAAGCAAAGAAAGTTGTGTCATGGACTACTTTTTTAAAAGAGAGGCTACACTGTGGACTGGTTTAATATTTGCATTGAAACAGTTATCTTTTTTTATATATTCCCAGTGCCTTGTACTTTGGTGTAAATGTCAGTCCTTAACATTACAATCTCAAATTTGACAATTGATATATATTACATAAAAAGATATGCCCGAGAACCATTTTAATGTCCCTACAGGTGAACACCTATTTGAAGAGAAGTAGACCTATTACAACTTTAAAAGAAATCCAGCACCATCCATAGAGTGTCCTAACGCTGCCTGGTCAGATTCATTATCCACCTTTATCAGTCACTATCTGCATCACTGGGGTCCTCTGATTGGTCTGAATTACATTGATCAGATTAGGCCGATCATTCCGCCTTCATCCTTCAATTCCGAACTCCACCTACACTCCTCATCTCAATAGCCTCTCTAAAACTGTTTTCCACTTCCAGACAGCCGCTCCTAGACCCGGTCCCCAGGGGATGATCCTATCTCCTCTAGTCCTCTATTGGACTGGTGGCAGTGAAATTATCACTAGTCCTTGGGGACTGTAGGAGGGTAACCTTTTAGGCACAGAACTGTTTATAAATTCCCTATAGCAATTTTGATCTTTTGATGCAATATCACTGACCTGATCAGTTTGGATTTAATTGGTTGTATTGGTTGTATTTATTCAGCAGAGATGCTAGGTTTGATCTTGTTGCATGAAAAGTGAATGCAAGAATGACCCATATTGTTGTCACCCATGCAATAGACACATCAGTTCATAGTGCTCAGCTATTTTCTGGTAACCAACTTGCTTTTGTATCACAGGCGCCCAGTGTAGAGTTGGCTGTACCAAGATCAACCTTGATTGACTGCACAGATCACAGAGTGTGGTGCAGTACCCGAATATCTATTTTTGCTGAGATGACAGTTATTCACCAGTCAATGATTTGATTGAAAGTTGCTCATCCAGTAATTTCCTTTTAGTATGCTGTAATCAAGAGATTGATATTTTGCAGTAGATTGTGTAAATCAGCATAGACTTGTAGTATTTATTGCAGGGGATAACTTCTCTGGGATAACAAGCTGCCCCTGTCAGAAGCAGTAGTATATTGAGCCAGGTATATGTTAGATCCTACTGTTTCATAAAGAAGGGCCTTCAAGATAAGCATATGATTATGACTTCATTCAACATCTTCTCTAATAAGAGCTCCATAATACTTGATAGTTACCCCACCTTAAGGAGAGACAGCTAAATCTGTTTGAATGTGTGTCATACCATTTGATATTTGGTGGCAAGAATCTTGTTAAATTTCTACCAACTCTATACAGAATTCCTTGATTAATTTGAAAAGAACACATGTTATAAGTCGAGATACCTTTCTATTTGAAGTAATTTACTAACATGTTGGTTTATAGAGGCTGACCTTCAAGGAAATTGTTAATTAGTTAGAAATGCGAGAATATAACTTCTGGGAACCTGGTTTGGTAAGCACATGATACACATGTTCTACTTTGTAATATGGGGAAGGAAAGGAATCAGAGTCTTTCTCTCATCAAAATTGATCTCATTCTATTCAAGAATCATAACAGTTATACAACTAGCTGGTTTTCACCAAACATGGCTTCAGCAAGAAGCTTTCATTGAACGATTTGTCAAAAAAAATCTGAGTCCCAGCTTTTACATTGGAAAGCCTCTGTGTGTAAACCTTTATTGAATTTATTGAAATGGCATGTATCATTAATCAGATATTATCAGAGAACTCTCCTTTGATTACCTCTCAGAATGGAATTTAGGATATTCAAAACATGACATTCTGATCAATATTAATCAACCTTACAGAGACACAGATGGATCTATTTGAAAATACAATTAGCCAGACAATAATGCAATCATCAAAGTAATAACTGCCAAGACACATGGGGGATTTGGGCACAGATTCAGAGTGTAGGATTGACTAGCTGAAAACTGGAAGATGATAAAGAACATGCCTTCAACGCTGCTGAAGACACAGCATTCTCAGTTGACATCTTCCGGGTGACTGCTAAATCACAGACTACAGAGATATAGCAATTGAATAAGTTTGGGCAAACTGCAGAATATTTTTATTAATTGGAGAGAAAAATAATGTTAGTATGAAATAATGTTCCTGATGTTTCTTCATCAATCCTGATCCTATTTCTTTAAAAAATCATTACAGTCATAAAATCAGTTAGCCGATTTTCATTGAACATAACTTCAGCAAGAACATTTAATTTTAAGGTTTGTCAAGAAGTGTGTCTTCCAGCTTTTACCCTAGAAAGGTTCTCTATGTAAAGAGAATTACTAAATTAAATCATGAACCAAACCTCTCCACTATCAGTTCCTGCTCTACTTCTATATTTCTTTAAGTATATTGGATATTAAAAACAAGTCATCTTCATGATAATTCTTCGCAAAGACACAGAATAATGATAGAAACTATTTGGAAATATGATTAGTTGGTCTAGAATGTATGTTGAAGTGTAATGCATTTAACTGTTAAATTCTGTCATAAGGAAGACCTTAGTACTGGTGTTAGACTGTAGGGGCCATTTTAGTGCTGGGTGTATCTGGTGCCATATTGGTATAAACAGATCAAAACTGGGAGATGGAAAAGAAGAAACCCTATATACTGCTCCAGACTCACCCCAAAATGACATATCCCCAAGGTCCTACTGACAGTCTGCCTGACCTTGACCTAGACCTTGACCCTGACTGTGACCTTGGTACTAGTGTCAGACTCTAACAGATGTCTCAGTATATGATGTATCTGCTGTCATATTAAGAACAAAATAAAACGTGAAGTAAAATTAAAGAAGTAATTGTGATGAAAATGTAGAGGATGGTCTGGACATATAAAGTTCATTACATAGTTTATTTTAATAACCACAAAAAGAAAATAAATCAAACTGAGTGGTAAAGAGAACGGGTAGGTGACATCCCACAGAACGCCCTCTGGGTGCAACCTGACCAATAAAGTGTTTTCCCAAAACCATTAGAGGGTTTCCAAGTAGCCATACTACTCAATTGATACCCACATAAATGCCACTCCAGAGGACCTCCTATTATACATACCATAACCTTGTGACACTCGCCTGACACCCGCCCACATTAAATGATGGTAATCCTTCTCAACCCATGACTCCATACCATGGACCCAGACTCAAAATGTCAACAGCTATCGCCTATAACCTTTAGACAATACAGAATGTAATGTTAGATATTTGCATAAATTAAGAAAGTCCAATTTTTTTTTTTTTGATTTTCAAATCCCATTCAAATGTGTTCCACAGAATGTAATAGCATGGTATTTAGCTGTTTGGTGGTTCGAGTCTCGCTACCAGGCATTTTTTGTAACATGCAGCAACACAGTGTATAGTTTCTACAAGGAAGGCCCAGTAAAACTACAAGGCATCTCCATTAAAATAACCATGAATTTTAGGCAACTTTGGGACAAGGACGTTACCATCATTTTGACATTTTTATACAGACTGCCAGATCACTTCAAATGCATTGGTGTGAATATAAAACACCCGCCATGCCAGGGGGAATATGACAATATAATCAGGAATGGACTATACTAGTGCTCGATCCACCCTCCAGGTGGCTCCCCTTCACCTATAATTTACAAATACAACTGGGGGTAACCATATATTATTTTGTTTTACTTGCCGTGGACTACACACATACCTAGAGGATCTGTTATTTTTTTTGTTTGACTATCATGCAAAATTGCTAGGTTTGATAATGTATATGAAAAGTGAATGCAAATGAACTGGATGCAACAGACACGTCAGCTCATAGCAGCTATTTCCCGGTTACCAATGTGCTTGTGAACCGCAGAAGCCCAGTGTACAGGTTTCTATGCCAAGATCTAATTTATTGCGACATAGATTACAGAATATGGTGTAGCAGGTTAAAATCTGCTTTTTTATGATGATTTTAATTTGTCAGTCAATGACAAGAACAACAGTTACTCATCCATTAATTTACTTTTGGTGTGGTAAAATCAAGAAAATGATCGTTAGCAGTAAGTTGTGTAAACCAGCATAGATTTACAATAGATAATACAGGCATCAAAATCAAGCCTCATACAACACTCTTGTTAGAATCAGTGCATTATGTCGCCAATTAAATGAAGAAATTATATGTGTGTTAGTTTCCTATTGATACAAGAGTTTCGAACCCGGGACCTCTCAACTTGCAAACGAGCACTCTACCACTAACCTACACCTTCCACCTACACCTGGATCGGTATGACACAAGGGGGCAGTGGTCACTGGCTGACCAGCCCCTGGGGGCTGGTGCAACTTGAACGGGGACAGATAGCATACCGCCATGGACTCACAGCCAGAGCTGGCCCCTACATTTATAGGTATGGTCTACAAGATAAACATATAATTCGGTTCCGACTTTTATGTAGGAATTCAACAATCTCTAAAAAAGAAGAGCTTAAAAATGCTGCAGAAAAAAAATATACATGGCAAAGATTTAGTTATTAGAAATGGTATCCCACCCCAAGGAGGGTCAGTAAAATGTGTGTGTTTGAAAGCATTTGCTAATTGGTGGGAAGATGTTAAGTATTTCTTTAAACAAGTGAGTTCATTCAGTGAGTTAATCAGATCTAAAAAAACCTTTCGCATCGACTGTTACTGGATATCATTTGGTAATAGGTGTTAAGCTGTTAAGCTGCAGTTTTGTAACATTCCTACCAACACTATACAGAATTCATTGACTAACAACATAAAGACAGGCTCTTTACAACCAAGTACTGCTTGGTACAATAAGAAGATTCTCATGCTTTGCCCGAGGTAATTGCTTTACCAGCATTAAATGTGGCATATTGCTGTTTTCCAAAAGAGTAATGGAATATGTAAGCTTCTTGCGGAAAACATTACCAATTGCTGAATAAATTTGAAGTGAGTTAAGTATCACTGCTTGGGTTTGCTAGAAGGGAAGTAATCAAAGTATATTCTAAACAGTCAGCAGCAAGAATATACATAATGTCATATATAAGCTTTTAGACATTTCTATTGTATTCTGACAGTAGGAAGTCATTTTGTGCTAAGCACCACCAAGGTTTAATTCATTCTATTAAATCTTGTGAAAATATGTCTACGATTCTGTTAATATGATTATTTCTGATTGGATCTCCAGAATTCCATAACATGAGTTTCAACAACCTGCTCAATTTATTGGAGTGTTTCATGATGTAGAGAGAAAACAATGTTACTATCTGAGATTATAATTTGTTTCCTTCGTCACTTTTGCTCCTATTCCTGTCAAAAAGCATTACAGTTAAAAAACCACTAACTGATTTTCATGGAACATGACTTAAGCAAGAAGCTTTGTCAAAAGATTTGTCAAAGAAATTGGAGTTCTGGATTCTGTTTTTTAATGCCCCCTTTAGAAAGGTTCACCGTGTAGTGCTTCGACTTGCTTATTCAAACAACATCATGATCCAGACTTTTCCACTATCCGTTCCAGCAGAAAGCTCCCTTTCCATCATCTTTTATAGAGTGTAGGATACTCAGAACATGTAATTTTGATAATGATCAACATTACAAAGACTTAGAAAGACCCAGCTCTAGGCTATTTGCAAAATTAATATGATAAATTAATAAGTCACACAAGAAAGGGACTGATTTATACTGGTAATTCTACCTCTTTATTTTCAGAGTAGTTTTAAGTTTAGATTAAAACAAACAGTTGATGTTATTGATAGGCATACAAGGATTTGTAAAAGATTAGTTAGGTAGATCTTTGTATTAGTTAGCCAGGATAACAAGTTGTAAGAGTTTCACTTAACTTTAAAAGAGTTTAGACCAAACAATTAGGAACCACAATTCTAATATCTAAAGACCTTACTCTATCAATGACTAGCTACCCACATTCAAAAGTCTAAATTGGATCTCAACCTAAGATTTTACATATTGTGTGGAGGTTAAACCTTCTTTTAGAAATGTTTACAAGAGGACACATCCAATGTCATCAAGGTTTATTCATGCATGTATGTATGTATGTGTAATGAATAACATGTTGTGTAAATGTGACTTTTAGTGCAATACACTGTTGCATGTTTAAATTATTTTTTTCAAATAATTTTTACAAGGGAGGGAGTTATGTTATATATGGAAATCTTTTATCTTTATATACATGATAACTCTATACATATTTCTATTGCTATACATTGTATATAATAGTGCTACATGTACACTGTACACACACACACACCCTTAGTTACACTAACCGATGATAGGGGTCGCTACCAGCACCACTTTACCTACCTGGTACATCCTTCCTGTAACCTCAGACCAGCAAAGGGCGCATACCTATACACTAGTATCCATTAAGACTCTGTACAATATGCTGGAATAAATACAACCTCATTATCAACTTACTCAAGGTCTTGCCTTCTAGTCATATCATTATTAGCACATCAAGATATGACAGTACACATATGTACCGTTTTATTGTCACATCTAGTGTAGATTAGATTTAGTACACTGAAAACATGCTGCCATTGGAATATATGATGAGTTTAGGGTTGTCAGAGGGTCGTCAGGCCATTATGACTACCCTAAGTCGTCATGCAGACTACTTTGGCCTTACTTTTAGTCTGTCTGTATGCCAAAAGATGTCTCTACTATGCATTTCAGTCATACATATGATATTCCCTGGAGTGTTAATAGGCTGATATCTATAGTGTACTTATTGTAAAGTATACTATAAATAGGGGAATAAAAGCATTATTTGATACAGATGCATTAGTAAAAAGATGGAAATATGTAAGTAAAAAAAAGAGCAAAGAAATTAGATCATTCCAGTAATGACACCACTCTTATAGATATATCTAGAGTAATAGTCCTTAGACTATAGTGCCATCACAGTTCTATGTAAGATTCAACTTAGCCCATGTTAGTGGTTTGGGAATACCCCTAATGAACACTGACTGATGGAGAAGGGGCGGTACAAAATAATTTATAAAAAACAAACTCAATGAATATGTCATTTCTATGAGGGGCATTGTGGCTGTAGAGGACAGCCTAAGTGACGAGACCTAAAGTCTTCACCTATGAGGACCCCATGACAACCTAAAGCTGTAGATTTAGGTATTGTCAACCTGAGGACCTAAAGTCGTCAGTATTGACGAGTTCTGGATCTCGTAGGTTTTCAGTGTATGATTGGTGCATGCTGAATTCATGCCATTTAACTGTAGACATAGACTAATACATAAGCAAATGTCAATGACCATGGAATATTTTTGCATCGTATTCCCCGAAGTGAGTCTGCCGTATTCAACGAGGCCTTATAGGCCGAGTTGAATGCGGGCAGACTCACCGAGGGGAATGCGATGCAAAAATATTCCATGGGAGTTGACATTTGCATTTATGTCATGGCCCTACGGGGTTAATTTGCTTTAAAATAGAGAAACACAGCTCAAATCTGTTCAGAATCCAAGATGGCGGACACCCATTGAATACGGACACATTGTATTCAATGCCCCCCATTGAATACGGCAGTTCTAGTACTAATCTATAGTGACGTTCGTATCAGCCATGACATAAACAGTTAGACATAGACTAATACACAGTTACATAGAAGTACTCAATGGACATGAATAACCTTTCACTATTCCACTAAAACCCTACCACATACATAATATTGTTTATTGTAACAATGCATACTGCATGTAACATGGAACAAAAGCTCAGAAGGTGGGATTATTATTATTTTGCTTGACCCTTAGAAACCTCCCCAGATCAATCAATATTGTAATTAAAAGACTATTGTGGGGTTACTTGTTTAGCCTTCAATGGGAATTTTGCAGAGACAGCTAGGATTAACAATACAGGTAGTGCTAGCTTTTAGGCACCCAATGGAAAAGATCAATTAAGTATTGACACATTAGCTAATATTATTACACGACTTCTGTGATTTTGTGTGCTTTTTCTGGATATTCCCATGCACATACCTCTCAATATTGCACAACATGATGCATGCAGCATGACTTTTGTAAGGTGTGTGGTTATCCAAGGATAACAGGCACCCGGTGCTGTTATCTATGGATAACATGCCTCCTTACATGTCCTTATATGTCATATGTTATATGTTAAAACCTACAAATTTTTCATTGCCAGGGTAGGGGTCGCACCTGCAGTCTCAGATCCCAAATCCAACTCCCTATGCATTGCACCACAGGGACTGACAAGAAACGGTGTGTGTTTGCTTGGTTAGATCGTAGAGGTAGGCTGGACAAGTCCTGGTCCGGGCGTATATTTTTGTTTGCTACTGCTCGCATAACTGGGACAACTGCAAGCCAAGCCTGGCACTGAGGTGTGTCGCCTGGTGGTCTAGTGGTTAGCGCATTGCGATCAGCTGCTAGAGGTAGGCAGGTCAAGTCCCGGTCTGGCCGAATCTTTTTTTTTTTTGCGTTCCTCTGTGCCCAGCAGCCGTTGGTTTGTTTTGAAAGTGTTCTGCAGTCCTCTATAATTATAATGATATTCTAACCTTATTCTAACCAATAGACCATCTATACACACACCTCAGCGCCCGGCAGCCTTTGGTTTGGTTTGGACGCAGCTACACCTTGCCAAGCCGGGCGCCTAGGTGTGTGTACCGATCGTGTACACACACTATGGCAGGCTTTGAGTCCTCATGTAATTATCCTTTGCTAACACACACTCGTCATGAATTATCCATTGATTACTTGTTCACTATGGTCACTGACAGTATTTATACTGTCACACTGTATATTATAATATACAAACCTTCAAGGATTATGCATCTCACTTTGACTATTTTATCAGCTCCCTGTACTAATCGCAGTAAGTTGTAGTAGTTTATAACATGCATAAGCCTAAAGGGGCAAAGGTGCGTTGTGGACATGCGAAATACATTGAGCAGGAGGGTATTGCCATGTTTTCTCTATGATCCTTATATCTTTACCAAATTAAAACCTTTGAGAACAGGTTGTCTATATACATGTTAATGCTTTTGCTGAAAACAGGTAAAATTATGTGATTGGTTATCTGTGTATTTTTTCCAAACTAATCAAAACCTGGAATGTATATTCCAATACCGTTGTGGCTTTAGTTATTAAATCTATGTGGCCAATGTTGCCTAGGTTTTGAAATAAATCCCTGTCATGACAATGTCATTGTGGCTGTCACTATGACTTGAGGGGCCCCAGCATTAGAATTTAGTGTGAGGACTTTTGGATTTCTTTTTTTTTCATATCGATTGTGGCAGAGCAGAGGCATTCTAAGTCCAAACATTAGGCTCAAAATGACATATAAAACCTCTTTACCTCATCCACTATTTGATCAATCTTTAAGCTGTGTGGAATACTTTGATAAATTCATAAATTTCATAAATGAGTTAATTGTAACACCCCACCCACATCCTTTCTCTTGGAATAAACCTCAGTGAAAAGTATTTTCTTTCACTGAGGTTTCTCAGTGAAAATTATCCTTTTTATAATCTAAGAGGATTTCTTCACAGGGAAAATGCCCTCAGCTCAGCGAGTTGAAGACTGCGACAAAATCAAAACACTAGAAAACTGAGAGGCAGAGTTAAACATATGGACTAGTGATGACTTATCAGTGGATTATGTTAAATTTCCAACAAATAAAAATTTATATTCAAATGGTCACCCCTACCCTGGGCATCATGTCATGGGGCATACAAACTGAGGGTGGTCAGATCAAAAAGAAAGCAACAAAAAACATGGTAGAGTTTTGCCTATCTACATCATCACAAATACATTCCTAGCTTTGTAATCTGTGCAGACTGCACGTGTTGATCTTTGCGTAGTACCTGATACACTGCGCTAATGCTGTAAGCTAAACCACTGTCAGTATGGAAAGCACTGATGTAGACCTTTGATGTATACCCTACGTATTATAACACAGCTTGACAAAGTCAGGGTGCATTATCCTCAAAACTGCAGTCTGATGAGCTGATTGAACATGCTTTATGTAGATGGAAAGTGCACTCCCAGGGCAGGAGATAACCTTCATATCACCTTTAGACTTCTCAATTGATATTTCTGTTTTATTAGGTGACTGATGCGTCATTTTTCTGTGTTATAACTGTTCAGGATTATGGCACTTGTCCATTGTCATGGCAGCCTTTAGACTGTATCGAGTGAGCCCTGGACAAAGTGTAGTATTTTGTTGAAGAGTGTATAGGGAATAGAGTAAAGAATTATAACATTTGTGTTTCAAGCATTGCTGTTACCATGTTTTTTATTGATCAGCACAATATGAATGTGCCAGTGTCAGTAAACCATTGCACCAGGTCCATCTAAACTACCTTTGATCCTCTTTGTGCCTCAGTAACCTTGGCATCGACTACATGTGACTGTGGCCAACTCTCTCTCTGCCATTTCCTCAACTTAAACACTGTTAACACACCGCTATTACGGAAGTGTACATGCATACCTACCAAGGTTTCACAGTACATATAAAAGTAAGGATAACAGCTACTCAAGCAGAAAGAGGGTGACTTTGTAGTCATAAGAAATCATTTTCTGAGAAACATAGATGTACAATGTTTCTCCGGCAATTTATTCATACATTGAATTGAGTATTCAACTTAAGGTTGGTCGCTATTTTTTTTTGTGAAAGTACATAGAATTTCTTCATTTTTGGTGTGTTAGTACCTTAGATAATACAAAATTGATATATGGATAGAAAAATGGGGGGTCCCAAACTACTTTTTGAAATATGGAATTATGAAAAATACAGAACCACAAACCCTTACATGTAGGAAATCTTTTTTATCCAAGATAATTACAAAAATATTTTTTTGTTATATGGCATGGCATTCCGTGTAAAAGAGCAATGTCTTAAGAACATGTACAGCTTATGTAGGACCAATTATGGTTAATTTATAACATTTTTGCCTACAAACAGTATTCACAGTACATATATTTTTATTAGACTTTCTCAGAAAATACCTTACATAAATACGTTTCTTACAAAAATAATTTTGACATATGGTCCCGTGCATAATTTTAGGGTTTTGGACCCTTGAATTAAAAAAGTACTCCAAAATGAACAGAATCTTGCGTTGCATTATGGGTAAAATGGCAACAAATATAATATAAAATGGTTTTTAGCTATTATCTTGGATACTCTAAGCATTATAATCACTTTCACAATTAGGTTTAGAACATTTGAGGGTTATAGATATAAGCCATACAAGAAAGTCAGAAAAATCTTAATCAAATCTAGATGCAAATATACACACATTTCAAACCATCACAAAATGTTTTTTTTTTATCAAAATGACCTGCAATGTAAGTAAAATTATGCCATTCTGACCACTGCGCAGTAGGTTCATTTTCAACAAGTAGCAACCAACCTTAATTAGAACACAGTGTGCTTAAAAATAGTTTTTCCATCATATACATGAAACAGAATTTAGTTCTAATAAGAGGACACCCACAGTCATTGACCAAGGGAATTATAGAGGCACCTCTAACATACCCACACAGCAGGTTTTGACATATTTGAGTGTGGGACTGTGCTGTTTGCAGCTATTCACACCTACAAGTGTTGGGGGACATGCAGTTATTAAGCCTAGACAGTTATGTTTAGTGTACCTGTTGAAAACGTACAAGTATTTTAGTTGTTATCAGAAGCCTAGACTTTTCAAGTATACATACTAAAGAGGGTTTGGTTTGTGCACTGATTATGTAAAATACAAAAAAAAAATACAGTAAAGATCATTCATTTCCTTTTAATCATCATCCTTGATGCTGACAGACTGTAGTAATGTCCTTTCCAGGTATACCAGATTATTCCCTCACCATAAACAGTCCTCCTGTACATCCTGTTTAGGCTAGACTGATTGACAATCTTCATATCACCACGCCCCTTTGAACACAGATGCACAGTTTGCACCAACACTCCCATCATTGTCTGCATCAAATGTGGTTAATGGGCGGCCATTGTGCATGGCAAGGGAATCTCCTGTCAGGAATTAAGACTTATATAGTGAACAATAATTTATAAATCAAAATTGAATATCATAATTACTCTTAAATATTAGATAGGAACAACCATGATAAGACCTACTAAGACCCACAAGCTAGACCTTTTTCGGCACTAGAAAAGGTTATGTTTCATTATGTCAACAATGAAATATAAGAAACAGAACAAAAAAACCCATTGTTCCTTGTGCATATGCAACCAATTTAGATCCTAAGTCATCACTAGGAATATTCATATAATTAACCCATTAAAAGAAAAGAAAAGTACACCTGTTATCATTTATAGAAACATGTATGCATCTCATAAGTACCTAGTGGGTTTGCACCATTTCCAACCATGAGTTGATAGTTTGATTGTTCATCCCCCACAATGAATGTGTCACACTCTGCAGCAGCCATCACTCCACCATTATCCTCCAGTTCTATCCTTTACTTGCCATCCTTTGTCAGCTCATACAACATCATTCCCAAGCCAAAACTCACAATGGTCCCCAAATCCACTTTTGTACTCAGTCCAGTTGTGGAAGAAATCTACTACACCATTAATGGTTCTATGGAAAATCTGTAGATTTTTATTCAAAATGAGTCAAAGCACTTTATAGCAACATTCATTCAATCACCATAAGAGGTGAGGACTGATCGACTAAGGCAGCCATTTATAAACAAACTTGTATTGGTGACTGATTAATTCTCTTACTAAAGAAGATAATTAAATTGACATACTATCCCTGGAGGCTATTTCTTAACACACTACGACTGCTGACCTTTAAATCATAGTGAGAACCTAATAATTTGGCCATAACAGTGCCATGCACTAGTAGTCCCTAATGTCTGCACCAGTACGACTACCCTACTAAACCTTATGTAATTACTGCATAGCTGCTAATCGTAGTGAGCAGTCATAGAGCAGTTCCTATGATAGCATGGCTTATTCTTGGCATTTGTAAATTGTAGTGACTGTGTGTAGTCGTAGTACATTGAGAAATGGCCTCCTGAACTTGTATTGGTGGTCATCACCATCCTGTTGGCAAAGTCTACAAACAGAATATTTGTATGTCAAACACTGATAAAAAATTGCACAATATTTGATATCTACCTGTTCATTTATCATCACAAATTGACCTCATAAATTTAACTGTTTCATTCTCCTCATATATAAAAGCTGCCAAAAGGGATAACAGTTGTATTCAACATGATACTGACAAAGACAATTCTTTGAAGGGATACATAATAAAATACTTACCTCCTTCTACAAGATAGATGGTGTACCTGCTGTCAGAAAGAACCTGGGTTCATCTTTGCCGCATGAGAATCCATCAACAGACAGTTCTCACCCAACCTGTCATCTCTGTTCCCAAAGGATGTACCAGAACTTGATATTCAAGAGATGAGTTGGAGCTGAATTCAACACCAATGAATGGAGAAAGAGAATGATTCATATTACCAAGGTACAATCAATGCTACGGTCGCTGCGCTCCTGGCCGCTGACGCGGCTTGCAACTCCAAAAAAATGCATACTCTAAGTGCTCATTTAACATGGCTTTGTGCAAATCTGATAAGGGATGCTATTGATTATCTAAAAGGTATCATGTTTAGCAAAGTTACTCAGCACTTAGAGGTGTCAGTTTGCTAATGTTCCCACACAGTTATACAATATATTAACAGTAAGGGACTGACTATTACATAGACCTCTAGAATTACAAGTACTGGTGTTTTACATTGGTGTGTCAAACTCTCCTCATTTGTCATTCCTGGTATTTGAGGTGAGATCAATTGGGCCTCCCAGGAGGTCTTTTATTCATTATTCAACAATGACTTATTGAGAACCCCAAAACATTTGAACAAAAGACAACGAATGTGAGCTTTGTGGATGTTATTTTGATCAACTACCATATGAACATGTATCAAAGCACTCAAGGACAAGAGTGGCAGTCACCTAGCGGCCATTTGTGGCACTAGTGCATTCTTCCCAATAAGAGGAATCTGCCAGTCTTTGAAGCAAGTTTCTGTCAGTGCTGTATAACCATTATTTGATTACATATACTTGTTTATGGTGATCCTATCAGGCACATTATATCTAATTAGAGAAGATAAGTCCTGCCTTGTGCTCTATAGGACCATAAGCTTCCTTAATAGCCGGTTCAGACATCTCATATACAGAGATAATTGTTGGGAATTGGTAACTCCATTGTCAGTGACTTAGTGCATGCTCATATATTGTCATTAAATTGTCTTATCCCCTTCACCATTCCCTCTCTGTGCTGGTTACTTTCCTTTTTTCTGTTTCAACTTTGTAGCACAGTCAATATCATTATGAAAACCAAGCGAGTAGAACCTCTGTAAGAAATACAATCTGATTATCGGTAGTTAATGCAGATCGCAATGATCTTCTTTGCAATCTATTTGAGTGATGCATCAAACTTGTATTGACACTCAAACATGGCACTAGTTAGCTCGTCATGCATCGTGGTGACCATCACAGAGTTTATCATCACATTTCAATGAATGTACCTTCAGTAACAAACTATGAACACTAGCTATTCATTCTCAAGACACAGCAACAATACTACCTGACCTGTCTATGTGGTCACCTGGAACATGATATGATATGTCTATAAGATTACAGTGCATTATTCTACCATGTGCCTTTGTTCTCATAATACATGCTGCAAACTTAGGATTTATAGAAATACAGGATACACTAATGTTTTGATCACTTAATTGGTGTATCATGTTGACCAATGGGTATGATGAATGGGTTTTTCAGGAACCCTGTCAGTATTCATCTCAATAAAAATAATGATAGATGTCTATGAGATGTAGATCACCTAGCATGGAGTGACAGTATATGTCATACTTCCCTAACTCATGGACATGTTCTGTCTGCATTCATCCACCTACATCTAACCTTGTCTGTCTGACTATTTCATGACAAACATCACCCAGTCCACTAGGCCTGAGCACACATGATAAATTATATGATGAGCAGCCAGACTGAGTGGCTAGCCTGAGCACACATCATAATTATGCACATTCTTCATCAGTATAGAGTTATGTCCTGTCTGTGATCATCCACCCACCGCTCTGACTACTGCACAAAATATGCATGTGTAGGAAGTAAATCTTTATTGTAGGATGCCAGGAGGATTATTGTCCTATTGACATGGTTGGAACCAAGCCTTTATCTTTGCATTTGTAAAGACTTAACAATTGCTACATTGGTGCTTAAGCAGGGTAATATAGAATTAATATCTTAAAATTGATATTACTTATTTGGTGAATCAAGTATCACATTGTAGATATTGAAATAAATGTGTTGTAGAAGAAAGGGAAAGCTGTCCTGTTACTTGTTTACAATGGAAAGTTTTATTGTTGGTCTTAATTTTTAGACTTTAGGGAAAAAGTGATTGTCTTGATTAAGATTATCATCATGATTATTTTGAGAAAACTGATTTAGGCATACGTCCTTGGAACTAATCGACAGAGTTATGGACTTTCTCTTCCTGTGCTTTCTTGGCCTTTCATCCCAGTTTCAAAGGCTTATCTGCACGCCTTTTCTCCTATAATTGACTTTGAATCCTCCAAAATTGACACCCACCCAGTCCTTTTAAGAAAAATTGAGACATGCCAAGGCAGCTTAGGGGCACAATGGTGGCGGATTTTGTTCTATTTGAATTGACTTTGGCTGTTTAAATCCATATGCTGTCTTTAAATGGTATCAGGTGCTTGTGATGATTGCACGAGTCAGGAAGGTTTATCGTCTTTATGGTAGCTTTTTTATTGAACATGAAATGGATTCTAACCCTTTAAGGGCTGCTAATGCATTAATGCATCATGCCCATTGGCTGCCATGATGAACCAATGAAGTGCTGGCAAGACTGCTCACCAGCACTCCATTGGTGCATCAGGCCAACCCTCCAGAAATTTGTGTATCAACCCCATAGAGTCAGCATGATGGATGAATGTGAGTACTCAGCAGGACAGCACTCGTACATCATAACGACCTATGAGCAGGGTGCATTGATGGATCAGCAGCCTTTAAAGTGTGGAATAAGCAACACCTGCCACCTTTGTTGCTTGGAATGCAGCCTCAAGAGTGTCAAGTCAAACCCATAGCACAATTATTTCCCCCCCCCCACCATACAAATTAGATTAAGAGATTAAGAAGTCAAATGAAACAAGAGTTCTAGATCTGATTCTTAATTAGCAACATAATACCAGTTAATGGTAACCTATGTTCATTTTAAAACTCCTCCTGTATTAGGAATTGTTTTTCAATTTCTAATACAGTAGGACATCACATCATTAATGATTTCTAACATTAACTTCATCAATAATGACATTCCTTTTGCTGGAACAACATATTGTACTTCATATATGATGATTTCTATTTTCCCCCTCCGAAACCAAAGTGTTTCTGGAAACCTACCAGAGGTGGAGTCGCGCATGCGCAGTCAGTTACAGGATACACATGGTAAACAACAGTTGATCCTGAGCCTATATCATCAGAATTGTCTGGTAAGTACCGATTTCAATGCTTCAATTATCTTCCCACTTGTTGGGAAGCATTATGAATGTGTTCTGCAGTGGTGGTTCCCCCTGGAGCCACTGGCATTCAGCAGATTTGTAATTTTTTTTGGAATTTTAGGCCGCCCGCCTTAGTCCTGGACCAACGCCAGGAACTAGGTCACAGTGTCGTCCTTCTCCCACGCCTGCAAGGGTCTGAACTAACCTGCACCTGTTCAGATTTTGCATGTTTTAGGCCTCCCCTGGTCGATCCGATCTGTTGCCCACTGGCAACTAATAGACCAGGGTTTGTTGAGGTATTCGCTCTTAAAGTGAATGAATCGCTCACAAGTTGCTCATATATTGTTCATGTATCGCTCGGTAGACCTCATCCGCCAATGACCTATGTTGGAGCTACATGCCTTACGCCCGGCATGCCCTGGGCCAGACTCCTGCCCCGGTGGACGAACGGTCTAAGGCACTAGACTAGTTCCGCCAGACGCCGTTCTGCAGGGCCTGGTGCCACTGTACATCTAGAGATCATGGGTATCCTGTCGCAGTCAGGCTTGGCCGGACGCGTTTCGTCGTAGGACGATGCCGAGGATGCAGGTTCCAATCCTGCTGGGGGCGCGTGTATCGTTGCTAAGTTGACAATGACTTTGGGAGATTCCCCGACATGCTGGACTCTATCAATCAACTGTAAACCTGGTGTGCTGGGCTGACAGTGTACCGGAATTGATTAAGCCTGTATCTGAGGAATAAAACTAGGAAACAAGCACATACATTTTAACCCTGTTTATTGACAAGAAATCTCTCAAAGATCAGCAGTTTCAACAATATGAAAACAAAATGAAAACAATAGTTGTATTTGTTGTTAAAATGTGAAGCACATAAATTCCATCAAATTTTGTTATGATAAGTTTGTAAATAAAAATGTAATCCAAAGTATTTTTTGGTCACCATTAATATTCTCTGAATGAATAAGTTCTTCCCAGAAACCACATTTACATATTACCTGGTGGATGAGCACCATTGAAGCCTCCAACAGTAAGTTGATAGTTAGACTGTTCATCCCTTACGTAGAATGTGTCCCCCCTCTGCAGCAGCCATCACTCCATCGTTATCCTCCAGTTCTATCCTCAGTCGGTACTCACTATCCTTTGTCAGCTCATGCAGTTTGTCATTCCCAAGCCAAAACTTATCATGTAAAATTCCAAATCTAGCAGTCAAGCATTTTATACTACATTGGCACCTTTGTTGCAGACCTTCTGGGATTATGAATCTCTCTTTCATTATTTATTTTGCTCCTTGTATTGATATTAGTAGGGGTTTAATAATATAGCATTATAGGTACACACCTTAGCATTATTCTCTAATCCTCATAACTTAATAATGGCTACTTGTTATTTTTCAACAACAAGGGCTCTCAAGTACAGTGGCCCAGGAGGGTCAAAATGTTAATTGAAAAATTAAATCAACTTTAAAAAATGAAATGCAAAATGAAAATCCAAAAGTGATTATCAATGTGAAAGTAGGTGCTGTTAATCAGTCAACCCCTGCAAAACAACTTGTGACTCCCATCTTTTAACATGGAGTTTGAAAATTTGCACATTTCAAGACAGGTATCTTTCACCATTTGAACTGACATATTCCATGTAGTATTGGTGGAGGATGTGTGAGATAGGGGATTAGGGGTCAGGGTGAGAGAAAAACAAACCTTATGAAGTGTCAAACTCAAAATGTTGAAAAAAATAATCAGAAAAATACACATGGTAACTTTTCAAAAATCACAAATTTCAAACAGAGGTCAGGTTAGTCGAAAGACACACCTTCAAAACGGATCAAAACCTCAAAATATTGAAATATGGTCAGGTTAGCAGAAAAACATTTTCAAAGAGAAAACACATTGTAGTTTTTCAAATCTAAAATTTCAGAAAATGGTCGGGTTAGTGGAAAAGCACACCTTATAACACACCAAACTCAGTATTTCAAAAAATGGTCAGGTTAGAAGAAATACATACATTGTAATTTTTCAACTTTAAAAATCTCAGAAAATGGTCAGGTTAGCAGAATAACACACCTCATAACTTATCAAACTTAAAATTTTGTTTTAAAGTATGTTTTTTTTGCTAACCTGGCCCTACTCTGAAATGTTGAGTTTAAAAAGTCACATTACGTCTTTGTTTTTTTTTGCAAACCTGCCCCTACTAATTTTGAGTTTGAAAAGTCAAGATGTGCGTTTTTCTGCTAACTTGACCACTTTGAAATTCAAAAAGTCTAAAAGTCTGTTTTTCTGCTTACCTGACCTTTTTTTTAAAATTTTAAGTTAGAGTTATTTGCTAAATAACCCTCTTCTGAAATTCTGACTTTAACAAGTCACACATGTGTGTTTTTTTTTGCTAACCTGACCACTCTTTTGAAATTTTGAGGTTGATATGCCATAGCCCAGGTAGCAAAGGTGGTGTGGCCCTTCTGTGGCGCACACTTTATTTGGTGTGGCTTCTGATGTGGGCCAAAATGGGCTAACCAACGGGCTGCTGACGGTTTCTGTCCTCAGTGAGGTGCGTGGGCCACACTGGGCTAACCAACATGGGCACAGATCAGTCTCAGAGTGGGTTTTTGTTCAACATGGGTTTTTGGTGTGGCTGAAAGTGGGCTGCCCACTTTGGTCACATGGCGCCATCTGGTCAAGATTTATCACTTTGGGGTCAACATGGGTTTTTGGTGTGGCTGAAAGTTGACTGACTACTTTGATCAGGTGGCACCATCTGGGATAGATTTGATAGGAAATCTATTTTTTTCCTCATTTTCTAAAATTCTGAACTCTGGAAATGCTCTGCTAGCCTCCAGGTGCTAGCCCCACTCCCCTTGGCCTCCATAGTTGGAGGGAGACTAAACATACTGTATTACTCTCCCCATCATCAGGAATGGTGTAGTCACATTAAAAACTGCTGACATCACCTAACTTTGCACATTTCAAATGTATTTTGCCAGTAGATCCAAACTCTGAGAAAATGTGTGTACTTTTATGATTTAAATGATTCATTAGCCTAGTTCTGTTATATCATACTAAGGAAAATCATTACTGACAGTGGGGGAAAGCTGTACATCAGACATAGTGGGGTCATCTAGTGTCAAAGTTTAGAACTCAGTATGCCTTGTGCAAACCCATCCTCAACCATGTCTGGGGAATTATCTTTGGAACTGATCTATGCCTGATTCAGGGCGCCCACCTTGAAACAAATCTGTGCCAAAAGTGTTTGCCCATTTTGAAGCTGCTCTGTGCGCAAATTAGTTAGCCTTATGTGGCCGCAACAATTTGCTGAGGACAAAAACTGTCGGGAGCCCAAAAGTCTTAGGTCAGTTTGCCCTATTAGGGCAACCCAATGTGGTCCTGACTGGAAACCCACCATGAATAGTATTCTGCCCGCTTTGAACCAGCTTATCTGAGCTAAAACTAAATTGGCCCTAAGTGGGTTTGCTACATGGGAGGGTTACCCATTACATCCTCAATTTTGATTAATTTGAGTTAAAGCCAAAATATGCATTTTCTAACAACGTGGCATTTTCTGAGAAACTGACCATTTTTACAAATTTTGAAAACGTGACCCCTAATTCCCTTTCTCACATATCTTCCACTTTTTGTACCACAGGCAAATAATTCATTGGTCTGATGTACACAAGGCTGTTCCAGTTGAAGAGGGTAAGGAATATTGTAGACTGCTCCATGGCATTAAATATATAAACAAATGATCTTGCCCATACTAGAATATGGATACATTTTTCTGGATTGTGCCCCAGACTGGATATTCAAAAAACAAGTACTACCAAATGACGGGTTAAGGATTGTTGAGCGTATATACAATGCCCAGGATGTACACATTGGTGACCTGCATGAAGCATGTGAAATAGAAAAATTGATGGTTAGACGGGGCCAGCACTTGCTTTGTTCTAAGTTTGATTATGTAAAGAAAGACTTGTGGTACCTAGTAGGAACCTACGTAGTAGTCGTAAAATACATATTAAAGTGAGTAGGCTTGTAAAAGATATCTATGCAAAAAGCCCTTTGTACAGAGGTTGTTTGGAGTGGGAGAAATTTTCCGCTACACAGCAACACAGTCTAAGCAAAGATCACTTAGTGCGTAGTCTTAAAGATCCAAATGTGAATGAGGATGATGTTGATGTTAATAATATACCCCAGTGGCCCGTATAAGCGCTCGGGCACTCATCGATTTGGTCAAATAAAATATTACCAAACTCAAACTCCACCAGTGCTACATGGAATACATCAGACTCAATGATAAAATGGCCAAAGGTAGTTTAACATAAGTTGACAGATTGACAGTTTGACAGCTTCAAGTTGAATATCACTTTTTACTTAGCATTTTCTCTTGAAATGTGCAAATTCACAAATTCTATGTTAAAAGATGTTAGTCACAAGTTGTTTTGCATGAGTTGACAGATTGACAGCACCTATTTTCAAATTAAAAATCACATTTTGATTTTGATTTTCATTTTTGAAAGTTGATTTCATATTTCAGTTCACATTTTGACCCTTCTGGGCTACTGTACTCAGGGACCAATATTACCTTCTCCTTGAAGGGCCAAAAATCATGTGTATAGACACTCTTTCAATCTCTAGTACTGCAAGGCCCTTTTGCCACAAACAGGTAGCAATGATTGTGCTCCTTTTTGAGGAATTCTGTACAATATTAACATAGTAAATATTGGCTTATATTTACGAGATCAACCTTAGTTCCCGTTCCCACCACCAGCGGGGCTATGTATATAACTCACCTTACATCTGCATGGTCGCCATATTGGAAATACTACTGCCCTGTAGACACTACAATTGTTTCCGACTCGCTGTACTTGTGGGATTAGTCCAATATCATGGTACTCTGTGACAGATGTCACAAGTACATTCACGATAATTTTAAACATATATTCAACAATTCAATAAATCAAAAACTACCATCAGTTTCTCAAAATGACTTGGGATTATATAAGTTTTTTATATTGTGAGATAGACAAAGCAATAAAAACCATGGTTCATTCTACTAGTTTTGGATTTATTGACATCTGAAGATGGGGAGAAACTATTGCTGCTAGTGGGAGAAACCCCCATTTTTCAACATTTTCTCTAATATTGAAAAATTGACCATGGCTATCTTAACTAAACTTCTCATACATCTAGCAGACATCATGTGTACCATGATCACGCGATAAAAACAGGTGGTCATTGGACAAACCAAAGAGCCATGATTGATTTAACAAAAGAAAGTGCAACTGAAAAGTATTTAAATTTTTAACATTTCGCAAAAGAGGAAAGAAAGTGCCGTGAATTTGTTCACCAGACTTTGCAGGGATTGAGATCCAATCATTACGAACATTTTATGAGCTAAGAATTGTAAGGTTACTCACAGAATCTAGAAGTGACAGATTTATGAGATTTAAGCCATATATGGGCTGGCGTAAAACATGAGCTGAAAAAGGGTGTTGTTTCATGTTCTCATCTGGCAAGCCATGCAATGGATGTAATTTCAAACACTCTTGTGCATATTGCAACTCAGGAGGGCACAGCATGCTGGCTTGTTCTCAACATGAAGGTTCTCAGGGCAATCCAGGCTGTCTTACTGCCAATATACGTGACACTGACAACCATGTGTGACAATCCAATTGACACTTACATCAATCCTGTTGAGTTAATCCCTCGTAATTACAGTGACAACATGTGTACTGTACGCGACAAGTGTAAAACACTTCAAAACGGCCCTGTGGTGCAACGTCAAGGTCATAATTGGGATTGGGTCAGTGATGTCGTAAACTTATTAGAACCCGAATGCATCCTATACACTGTAAATGACATATTTGATCCTTATTTTATGTTGTCCTATGAATGTTGATGATAATGTTGTGGTAGATGTTGATGTCGGTTTTCCAACTGTCTCCAGTGTAGATTTGGAACAAGATGAAATTTGTCTGTTTGTAAATAGTAAGGGTGGCAGCGAGTACCATTTAGTTCTGTCTGACACAGATAAATTTGAAGAATTGCCGGAATTTGGTTCACTGATGATGTGAGCATCACTAAGGCTTTTTCTGAATTTTATAACTGTGGTGTTCCCCTTGCATGTGTAGAAGTCACCCCATACTTCATACCTTTATTTGATCACTGTGTTTTGGGTATATAGGATTGTACTTATATTCTCCAGGGTGCAGTCACCCAACTCAGACCATGTAGATTCACTTCAGCCTTATATAAATTTGATACTGTATCAACTCAAGATTGGTACGTACTGACTGGTGTCTGAAGAGGATTTGTATGGTGGATAAAGGTTGTACAAGTTCATACTATTGTGAAAAGTACGCCAAAGTAACAGCTGGTACTATAAAAGGTCAAATGTCTGAAGAAATCAGATCAGAGTTAGATTCAGGCAAGGTTCGCATGGTGACTAAAAGACCTAGCTGTGTCCAGTCCCTTCGGGGTGTAGTAAAGGCTGATGGCTCCTTGCGCCCAGTTACAGACGTTTCGTCACCAGAGGATATAAATATTAATCTGTTTATGGACCAGTCATGTGACGAGTTCACATACAATTTAAATTGATAATATGGTTAACATGTCACAGGCAGTTTCAACCATTCAAATGGAATATGGGTGAAGGTTATTTTGTAGATTTATGTTTATGATTTGGGCCACATTCAGCCCCCTTCATATTCACTCAGGAGTGAGTGAGTGAGTAATAGGTCTTTAACGCCATTTCGACAGCTAAGGTCAAATTCATGGCGAGAACTGCATTACACATTTTCACAGAGGAATGTGTCAGTGCCCACACATATGTGCACCACACACATTCAAGGGGATAGGAAAGAGGAGAAATAGACCCTTTTAAGTGGGCTAGGGAAGCCCGATATTCACTCAGGCTTCAGATTTTGTAGTCCAATGTACAAAAAATGCAGGTGTTGAACGCATTTTGAATTATTTAGACGACTACTTACTTATTGGCTGTTCTTTTGATGACTGCTGCTCAATTGCAGTTAACATAACGTCCTCATGGACTTAGGGTTTGTGGTAGCGGTAAATAAGGTTATTCCACCTACACAAAAGGTCAGGTTCCTAAGTATTGTTATTAATACCATAAATATGACACTGTCTATTGGTGATGATAAGTTATAACATGTTCAACTATGTATGAATGAACTTCTCAGTACCTTCTCACCTTACAAAGAATCAAAAGGTCACATACTGTGACTTGCTATGGTCGCGACAAGCTATATTTGTCCATTAGCAAGTCAGGGGACGTGGGATGCTGTTTCAATTTGCTGATGGTATCAAATGTCTGCCTTGCGCATTAACCTATCATATAGCCTCTGGTATTATTTCATCTAACTCACAAATACCAGACTGATCAGCGCGAACAGCATGAAGCTTGTCCTTGTGTCATACATTACCATTGTGTGGTTTCTCATGCTTGCTCATGTATTGTCATCCACTATGGCTCTCACCATGGTAAAGTATGAGAGGAGAGAGGAGCGTGTGTGTGACAAAGTCACTTATGCTATTTACAATACTGATGATACACCCTCTTGCGCTCTGCTATGTCAGGGTAGTGCAGACTGTAGTGCCTTTGGGTACAGAGATGGTATGGACAGTGAGAACTGTCTCCTGATGAGTTCTGATAAAACAAAGAAGAAGCATCAAGTTTATGGCACTGGGTACCTTTTCTATGTCATTGTCGGAGGTAGGTTCCAGTTGTGTCAAAATTCTAACTTCTAAATAGGAAAGTATGGAATGTGTGCTATATTCATTTCAATAGTTCTTTGTATTCCATTTACAATTCGTATGATTCCTAAACTATTCTACATGAATAATAAAACAAATAAACAAAGAAAAACATGGTTGATACAATTTTACTTGGTCTGGTTTTCCTGACATTCTATCTCTTGTAAATTGATAAACTGCCAGCCATTGATTGTCTTGAGAGCAGATATAACTTGAAGATTGTGGCTAAATAACCTTCTAATTGTTCACTAAATGCAACACAATAGAGATTTAGAAATATATCACATTTTTATCTCCCTAATACCAGACTCCTCAACAAAGGAAACTGAATCCGCGGACAATCAAAATTCATGGATGGTAAGCTCACTATTATTATTTCATGTTTTTTTTTCAGAGTGAAACATTATATCTAACATGTATTTAAAACATGAACACGTGCAATAGTAAGTAATTAATGTAAGTTTAACCCAGGATGTGTTGGAGTTATTCCCAATAAACTCCAAAGGATAGAATTGGAGGATAACGATGGAGGGATGGCTGCTGCAGAGTATGACACATTCATTATGGGGAAGGAACAGTCAAAGCCAGAATAAATGCAAGGAAAGACATTTTCTCACCCAAGTGATCCTCCATGGCCTCGCAATACTATAGTGCTATAGTAGCCATGTTATTGTTCTTCCTCGCTGGGTGCCCGGCTTTCCACACATTTTTCAGGTAGAATTTAAGCATGCTAGCTCCTGTCCTTCTAATGCCAACAAATATACGATCCCTAGTTGATTTTTGCCCTTCTTTTTGTGTCCATTACATTTTAAATGAATGAGAATCCAATGAATTTACACCTGCCAGCTTGCCATTGCTTCGTGTTGACACTGCAGGAAGGTCCCAGATGTCAAGCGCTCAGCAATTAGGTATGACGGCAAGTCATTCATTTATAACATTACATAGGGTGTCTACTAGCTGCTTGGTAGTCTAGTGGTTATGGCGCTCGCATCTTACCATCGCGGCCGGGGATCGTGCCCCCACAGGACCTGAACAGTTTTAGCTGGAAATGTATGGCGAGGTTGACTTTGTTTAGTTCTCCAATTCATTACCATGTCCAGAATCACACCAAAGATGTCTTAGAAAAAAATAAAATATCTCAGAATACATTAAACTCTGACAACAGAACTGGGTTATGACCAAAAAAGCATGATCTAAGCCAGAATCATGTTCATAGTATTTCTGTTTGCTATGGTATAAAGACATATACTTTTTCTCACCTCGCAAAGAAACAAAGTTGCACTTCCAAGAATTTTTAACACTGAAATATATATTGTGCCATAACCTAGAGAGATTTCCCTAATATAATCTATTTTTATTCAATAAAGAATGATGAATGGATACTATTATGCTCAGCCAATGAAATAATATTTCATCAAACATCTGTAGATTTTCCAGCAACGTACAAATGGTGGAATAGATTTCTACCGCAATTGGACTGAGTACAAAAACGGATTTGGTGATCATTGTGAGTTTTGGCTTGGAAATGACAAACTGCATGAACTGACCAAAGATGGCAACCACCGACTGAGGATAGAACTGGAGGATTACGATGGAGTGATGGCTGCTGCAGAGTATGACACATTCATTGTGGGGGGTGAACAGTCAAACTATCAACTCACTGTTGGAGGCTTCAATGGTGCAAATCCACCAGGTATGAAAACATACTTATTTTCCTACAAGAGCTTATTTATTTGTGATAACTAAGGCATCCTCAGGGTTGTCTTTTGATTCACACACTGAAATAATTCGAAACAAGTACTTCTAGTTAGATTATCTCTCTTGCTATAACATAAAATTGAATGAATTCATATTTCCTGTCTTAAATTGTAACATAAAAGATAAACAGTGCCACCAAAGATACAAATTGCCACACTTCCATATTATCTTAATAGTTGTAGGTGCATCTTGTACGTGACAACAATACCTATTCCCAGATCCAGAGGCGGGACACCAAGATCTTTCATTTGATAATTACTCCACCTGCTAACGCTAATGGCAGCATAGCAGGTCCATGGGGGTCCAACCCTGTTCGTGTGTCGTTGTGTATGTGGGGCGTGCTGTATACATGGTATGATTCTGTATTTTCATATTTTTGATTGTTTACTTATTTCACACAGGTGATTCAATGGCCCATCACAATGGTTCACAGTTCAGTACATTTGATGCCGACAATGATCTCTACAATGGAACGTGTGCTTCCAAATTTAGAGGAGCGTGGTGGTACAAAAGTTGTCACATTTCAAATCTGAATGGTAAATACGGAAATGTGGAATATGGCAAGGGAATAAACTGGAACACCTGGAAGGACCTTGGGTACAGTCTGTCTGCTTCTAGAATGATGATCAGAATGAAGTGATCAGGATTTGAGTTCAGTCTGTATGCTTGAACAATGATGATTAAAATGAAGTAATCAGGAGGACTTGGATACAGTCTGTCTGCTTCGAATATGATGATTAAAATGAAGTAATCAGGAGGACTTGAGTTCAGTCTGTATGCTTCAACAATGATGATTAAAATGAAGTAATCAGGACTGAGAACTGTTCAATCCTGTCTGAATGGATTTTTATTTCTTTACCCATCTGTGACTCAGCATAAGGAGTGGAAATGAGTTAATTGCTTCTAATACACCTTGCCCAATAATCATCATAATGCATGAATATAGCCCTGGGGAGTAACTTGACAAAGCTATATGTATATGTCAAGTCAACCCTACATGCCTGATACACTCCCAGAGGGTCAGTTTGATACCCCCATAAAGTGCTGACTCCCCAGGACTTCATTGGTGCATCATGATAGCCAATGGGCATGATGCATTAATGCATTAAAGGCCCTTGGAGATTTAAGAGACAATTAAGTTGACTATCATTGAAGTACCTGAATAACTCACATACAATAGGGCTACACTACATCTCTGTCAGTATAAACTGGTGTAAACCTGTGTCTAGAATGGTTCCCTCATGTTGGGCACATAGGTAATGTAAAGTGAAGAACATTTGACTAAACTACACAATTTCTTAGCCGAGTTACATGAGAAAATAAGTTTAAGGTTCCTATTTTTCGAATCAATGGCAAACATATTTCTATTATTTGTAGTTTCTACTAACTAACCTTACTGCTGTTTAATATATTAGCTGCCAACTCATCCAGCAGCAGCTATAGACTGTGGGTAGGACTGTTGTTCATTCAACTAAGGATAGGAAACAGCTGCCTATCTCGTACTGTGTTATTTATGTTACCTCCAACTACTTACATGAATAAAGAAATATATATTGGTGTAAAACATCTTCTCTCCCATCTTATTACTGTTTTTTATCTCACATATCAATTACTAGGTAACTGTCATCAGTTATTGAAAAAGTATTAGAATAAGGATAACTTAGAATTATCATTAACAACAGTAAATGAACAATTGACAGGAAACACATAAATGACAGTTAGTGTGGAATTGTTCATCCACATGGTTGGCAAGATGCTTTGCCTGTTTATTCAAAAACCTTTTCTTTTGAATGAATAAACCAAACACAAACAAAACAATTTCAACGAAGAGGTAACTACCACAGGAAACTCATTTGCAGGTGTAGCACTGAATGGTGAGAATAGGAACTAGAACAAGAGTCAGCAGTGGCTCCCCCATTGATACCCACATAAACCTTTTATATGGTACAGAAAATGACACACATCCCATGACTAAAACCTACTAAGAGTGGTTATTGATTGACACAAATGCATTGGGACAAAGTAAAGGTACATATATTAGTGAGCAATAAGACCGTTATGTTGACCAGACTAGGTGCATGGCGATTACAAATGTCATACTGTTCTACATTCCTGCACTTGGGCAGGCCATGTGCATGTATTAGATATCCAGAATCTAATTCTTACAGCCAGCTGCATTGGTATCAGCATGAAAATAACAATTTCTCAAGGTTCAATACTTTTTATTTCACATAATATCAATGTTATACAGTGTTTTATACATGATTTAGGATTTTTCCCTCTGCATGCCTATGAAGAAGGATGCCAGGATCCTGTATTCGTATGTGTCTATTCCTAAAACTTCTAATCCTAAAATTAATCTGGAATTTTGCCATCCAGGGATGCTCTCTCCAATGATTCCTTACCCATCTGTATGTTGAGTGTATAATGATTGTTTGAAGTTACATGTGTGGTTAAAACTACAACAAAAGTTAGGCATTTTGATAGGGTCAGGGTGAGTCTTTATTATTATATACGTATTATATAAAATATTTGAAAGTGAATATCAAATACGGATCTGTGACAAAAGAAACCCAAAGACTCATTTTAGCTGTTCTCTATTCGATGAAGCAGATATGTACAAGAAGAAAAGAGCATAATTCCTGGAGGGTGAATTTGGGTTTGGGAGGTCGGGATGGGTGAATGGATGATTAGAATGACACTATTTCCCTTTAATCATCAGCCTTGATGCTGAGAAGCTGTAGTGGCCTCCTTTCCAGCTGTTCCAGATTATTCCTTTCCAATCTCCAAAGCTCCTGTACTTCCCGTTAAGATATGCGTAATGACGTTGCCTGAACCACTATCCATCATATGTTGTGAACCTCATACCATTATGGAAGGCCATTGAATCCCCTAAGTGAAAGACAAATAGACATTTTGTTACAAATGTTAAAAGTTGATACAATTTCAACGAATTGTGTTAACTGAAGACAATAAACACACCTTTGACAATGCAATTAATATATTCAAAACCAAATCAACTCAAGTGGTATCCCTCAAAGACATTTAGCAATATAAATTATTGAAAACTTTTATAATTACCTGGAGGATCTGCACCATTGAAGCCTCCGATAGTGAGTTGATATTTTGACTGTTCATCCCCCAGAATGAATGAGTCCCACTCTGCAACAGCCATCACTCCATCATTATCCTCCATTTCCATCCTCAGTTGGTACTCAATATCTTTTGTCAGTTCATGCAGTTTGTCCAATTGCAGAGGAATTTTATTTTCCCATTCATGTGCTTCTGAAAAAGTTGGATCACAATTAGACTTCTTTTACAGTCATAGTAGCCTTTGTTATTGTTTTCTTATTTTTCTCACATAGGAAAATGGTTGCACATTGGTGTATAGAATACTAAACTGTGAATTGAACTCTAGTCTGCAGATCATTATTTGATACTTCCCGACCGTGCTAGTTTAGACTTTAAATGTATCCTTGATGCAAATCCACAAATCCTTCACAATGATAAATTACTTCCAAACATGATAAAGTAGCTATATTCAGTATATGGGTTTGGGACCTTGGCTGCAGCAACAATTGAGGGTTAACCAAATGTGTAGGGAAGAAATATTATCCAAATTTAAAATGCATTTTTCATGTCAGTCATGATGCCTGTCACAGGGTAGTGGGAAAGCTTCTGGGAAGCCAGTAAATTAAAGAGTCCTAACTCAAACAAATGGCTAATTGTGTAATTGAAGTAATATACTATGTGAAGTGATGCCAAGTCTCAGGTTATGCAATGACTAATGTAACTAAAGGCAGTATGTAATGAAGAGGACAAGTATTGGCCGCATGATGTCAGAGCATACAAGCCTCAGTGAAGGTGAAATACTGCACTGCATGAGGATACGCGGTACCATGGGCGCAGACTGGTTACCAGCTTTAGTCTGTGCAGGTGTTATCTATATGCTATAGAAGGGTGAGAAACTAAAGGGAACAGTGCTGCCCTCTGGTGCTTTTATTTTCCATGCACAGACCTTGATTACGGAGGTGAAGGTTACTTTGGCAAAGTCCAGTAAACTCACAAAGGAACCATTCATACATCATTAATTTCAAATGCATGGGCATGATGCATTTATTCACTACAGGCCTGTAAAGGGTTAGACCCTGCTTTAATATCATACAGCACCATACATAATAGCAGTATGCTTGTCATGATCTAACAACAGAGGATTAATTGATTACCTAAACGTAATTATTCACATTAGTATTTCATAATAAACATATTTGAATGCTGCAATCCTATCCCGTGATATAAGGTTTGTGAGAAGGGTAGGATAGAGCCATTCCAATCAATAACAGCAATTATGTAAACATAACCTTACATGAAGACTGGTGAGATGCCAGCAAGTGCCTGATAATGCCACTAACACTTTCTTACCATGAGGACTCACTACTGGTATTGACCTCGTGTGGTCCATTGAAGCTGGTTGGGGGTAGTGTAGGGGAACGGATTTTTCCCCATACCCGGTAGGCTTACTGCCAGGGGCGGGTCACCGGGTAATCCGTCCCCTAGTGCATATCATACCGATCCAGGCGTAGATGGAAGATAGAGAATGTCAGACGGGGAAGTAGCTCAACAGTAGAGCTTCCACCTGCAAGTTTGAGGGTCCCGGGTTTGACTCCCGGCTTGTCCAGGACATTTTACATCGACCTCTACGTGTAGTGTTTGGTGAAAAGGGTCTAGTCTCGCAAGGAATTGAACTCCGGTCGCTGACTTCAAAGTGCAGAATGCTAACCACTATACCATGAGACCACTCCTACCCAATCCACCTACTAGCTATGTGTGAGTCAGTCAGTCTGGTGACCTAGGGATACCGAAACGCGGTTCCCTACACTGCTCCCCCAGATCCAAGCATGGCCGGTGGTGGGCTTGGTGGGAATCCCAACACGCCATGGTTGGAACTCACCACCACCATACACCCAAGGGACTGACACACCACTGACACCTATATGTGTCCCCTTGCGACAATCCACGCAACAAGACTACCAGTGTAGTGTTCAGTGAAAAGGGTCTAGTTGAACCCCAGTCGTTAGAGTGTCAGTCAGTCTGATGGCCTAGTGATACCAAAACGTGGTTCCCTACATACCGTCTAGAAAGGTAATTTTAGATTAGGGTCAAATTTCGATTTCTGATGCCATATTGTTCTAATTTGTCTAAAAGATTAGAATAATTAAGGGAATCAAAGGCCTTTTTTATATTTATAAAAGCAGCTAAAATAATATTTCCTAAATTTCTATTTTCTAAGATATCATCACCCAGAAGACTGATCGTATCAAGAGTTGACTTATTTCTTTTATGTCCACCCTGATTTTTTGACAAAATTTCATTAATAACCATATAATGCTGATATTGCTGTATGCATTAACCTTTCTAATACTTTAACAGCCACAGGCAGCACGCTGATCGGTCTGAAGTTTGACACATTAGATAAATCACCCCCCTTGGGTAGGGGTGTCACAGTGGCTATCTTCCAAGGTGCAGGTATAGTACCGGTATCTATACACAGTCTAATATTTTTTACAAATCTACTTGGTTTATTTAGGACAGCAGCTTTGAAAATTTTAGTAGGAAGTATCTAAAACAGACATGCACTTAATAATATCTTGCTCAGAGAAATTGAAATGTTAAGACATCTTACACCATTAAAAGCATAAGGTTGTTGATCTGCTAATGCCAGTTTAGGACCTTTTTCAGCAAAAGAGGTGTCAATAAACCCAGCGGTCTTTTCTTTAGAAATATTTTCACCTAACTCATTGACCAGGTTAATACTTTTGTGATCACACCAAGAAGCTTCAATAGATAGGAGATGAAATCAGAGCTTTACCTATGGACACAGTGTAACAGCCCCCCCTCTACCACCCCCCCTTAAAGGTAGGCTCCCTTTTGTGTTCAGTATTGAGTCCTATGTAGGATAAGGGGGTTTATAGAGATGTCAGGAATCTTTATCAGAGTGATATCAAATGGAAACAAGGGGCCACCTATACCAAAAAATCCTGCTGAATCCAAAGTGTGTGATCTTGATTCTCAAAATTTGACCAAAAGTACCTAAAAAGGAGGTTTGATGATGAGAATATTTTAAAAATTTACAAAAGTTATATTGAAAATGATTGGAACTTTTTATAGATGCAACATGCTAATCAAAGTCAATACCTCAATCTACATATCCCAATGTCTGCCTATCTCAACCTGACAAGTACTCTACCTGTGTATGGCTCTGCCTCTCCCACATACTGCCTTTCCCTTAGTCTACTTATCACTCATACTACCTATCTCTTGAAACATCTAGAGTTTAATTGGGTTTTCCCTCAAATGGCTTAAAGGATTAAAGTTTACCCCTCACCTTTCTACCTAATTTTCTCTGTTCATTCTTACCATTAGTCTACCTATCCTCAGTCTGCCTATCATTCACTTTACCTATCCCTCATGGTGACTATCCCCCAACTCTTCACATCCCTCATGTTTGACTGGCACATATGTGATATTACCTAGCACCAATGTATCTTACATTGGTGCTCACTTCACAAGGTACTCTCTATGCCTATCTCTTAAACTGTTTATTATATATGCTACTTATCCTCCTTGCTACTATCATATACCATTTTATTATTCCATAAATTGTAACATATTTTGTATTAATCAAAGGATATCTATGAAATTAATACATAGGTTGGTTCTAAGAGCTATAAGAGCGCTCAAACTTTGTATAAGAGCGTTCATGCCCCACTGCACACCAGCCAGAGTCAGTTAGACAGAGTTTTCTGACATCAAAGGCTCCGACCAAATGGTTTACTGCACAATATAATAAAAATGAGGGTCTCAGTGTGCGATCTCATGGTTCAGTGCACAAACTAATAAGTTGTAAGTGAATGCAACCGGCCGTCACGGGTGCCTGAGCACCGCTGACGCCGTCATGAGTGTCTGAGCACTCTAATAACTGAACAATGGGTTACATAAGCACGACGCCATAACCGTCCGGTCGCTCTAGCGTCGCTCCTGAGCAAGCTAGGTCAAATATCAAAGCATCTATGGAAAGCCCATAATTAGGCGGTCAAAATGAGCCCAAGATCAAGGCGGAACTCCCATTATTAAGGAAGTTACGCCATGGAGACTGAATGGAGCTCCGAGTGCACTACAGACAAACTGGCGCAAGTTACGTGCCTATCCAGCGGGCAGTTTAAACTTGGCATATTCAACTTTGCGCATGCGCAAAATGGCGGTTGTAGCTGCGTAAACGACCGAGTTATGACGGTTTGAAGTTACAGAACCGACCAAGACAATGGGGGACACAGCGGCGCCCATGGGGGTCCTTTGTGCACTCAGTGACACATGAAAGGCTCCCCTCTAACAATTGTAGAGTTAGGCAGATGCTACTGGCCCCAGTCAGTCTGGAGGTGCTTTTCCAAGATTTGCTACAAATAGCCTGTCTGCACCTCCAGGAGGACAGAACACCAAGAACCGCTCTAGAGGTAACATCTCCAGTCATCTCCTGCTACCTGCTATACCACTGCACTATGGTGTAACTATGCTAGACAGGCATTGGTTTCCATCATTAGTGGCCAGGGGGTATCTTCCTCAAGACTTCCACCAGAGGGTAAAGTTATCCATTATTACATTATTCCTCTAAGCAGCAGGTCAGGAGCTAGGTGTGGGAACCCACCTAGAACTATGCTGGACATTGTATTATTATTACATCACAGGTGGAGTGGAACAGAACATTACACTTTATAAATTACTGTATATTTACTGTATGTACAAATTACCTACATACTAACTACTGTATGATTGATATTTCTTACATGTTGCCTAAAGCTGAATAAACCAGTGACCACTGGAAATAACACTATTTTATAAGAGCCTTGAGGTAATTACTCCATACACCACTAGTCATATGATATTTCTCATATGACAACTTGATCATGCCAAAAACTAGTATGACAAAGTGGTGGAGAACATCCTACTAAGATCCCAAATTACCTAATGCTCTCTAAAAATTAAGCTGGCAACACTACTGAAAACAATCATACACACAGTAAACACCACTCCACCCACCCAGTGACCTTGACACCATGCCCACCAAGGTCACCAGTAAGATCTCCCACACATCAGTGAGATCTCCCACACATCAATAAGATCTCCCACACATCAGTGAGATCTCCCGCACACCAGTGAGATCTCCCACACATCAATGAGATCTCCCACACATCAATGAGATCTCCCACACATCAGTGAGATCTCCCACACATCAATGAGATCTCTCACACATCAGTGAGATCTCCCACACATCAATGAGATCTCCCACACATCAGTGAGATCTCCCACACATCAATAAGATCTCCCAAACATCGATGAGATCTCCCACACGATCAGTGAGATCTCCCACATACCAGTGAGGTCTCCCACACGTCAGTGAGGTCTCCCACACGTCAGTGAGGTCTCCCACACGTCAGTGAGGTCTCCCACACGTCAGTGAGGTCTCCCACACGTCAGTGAGGTCTCCCACACGTCAGTGAGGTCTCCCACACGTCAGAGATGTCTCCCACACGTCAGTGAGGTCTCCCACACGTCAGTGAGGTCCCCCACACATCAGTGAGGTCTCCCACACGTCAGTGAGGTCTACCCCACACATCAAGGTCTTATCAGTCAAGCTGGCAGAACAACACACAAAGACCTTACGTAGTCAGGGGCCTGTTGAAGAGGTCTCCCTCCCACCTAGATCTAGGAGGCCCACAGGAGGCAAACCAGCCTCCAGTACAACAGACCCACACTCAGTAGATCCCACACCACCCACCCTGTCTACTCAGGGAACAACTAGTTCTCAGGGATCCAACATTTCCCAGGGATCTCTACAGTACGCTCAACTCACGCTATCTACCTCAGGGGAAGAGAATCTGCCTCAGGGGGTGGATCCACACCCTCATCTATATCCTCCACCCCAGCTCCGGCCTTTGACAGCCACTCCTCCAGAGACACTTCTCCCACACCCTCCATCATGGACACCGATGAAGGCCCCCAACCAAATCAGACAGCTGAGAAGATAAGGGCCTACGAGAAGGCCATCCAAGATGCAGTTACTGCCCTAGAGACCAACAAGTCCCAGCAGGAGGAAAGGGAGAGGATCCTCAACCAACAACTGGCAGAGAGGAATGCAGCAATAGATGCTCAACAGAAGGCCATGGAAGATCAGCGGAAGTCCCTAGAGAGACAACAACAACAGATAGCAGATCTCATGAAAATGGTATCATCCCAGACCCCACAGCTTCCCACACCTGAATCACACCTGTTGTCACACCATCTGCCTCTGGATCAAAGGATGACATCATAATCTCCATGGTGTCCAACATGACCAAACTCATAGACAGAAAACAACAGGATGACAGAAAGATCAGGCTACATGAGGTAACAAAACCCAAAGCTTTCTCACACCCATCACCACTCATGTCAACAGCATTATTTATTGATCACAAATTCCCAGAATATCTGAAGGATAAGTACAAAGTAACAGACAGTGACACCATGGTAACATATTTACCCAAGTACCTTGAAGGACAAGCACTAGCTTGGTTTGAATCCTTCAGGGAAAGTGCCACACCTGATATGTTGACATGGACCAATGTAGTGAATAAATTAAAAGAGTATTTTGCTACTCGAGACAATATCATCTCAAGGACAGCACTCCGTGCACAAAAGATAGATGAACCTGTCCTAGACTATGCATGCCATCTCAGGAAAGTGTGTAATGCCCAACGCCAAAGCGATGAAATCCTAAGCAAGGCATTTACCCAAGGCATGAGGCCCTGGATCTCTGTAGCTCTTGAGAACAAGAAAATAGACTCTTTCGACCAGGCCCTAGACCTAGCCCTAGAGGTTGAGACCCAAGAGAGATCTAGGAAGGCGAGGGATGCAGAGTCTAACCTACAGCCTACTAAGAAAAACGTCCAGGAAATCAGCACTAGTGCAGATGAAGATGTCAACCTAATGTCTAGTGCCCATGTAAGGCAACAGGAAGCTAAGGTTACATCAAGAGACCCTACCGGTAGATATAGAGGAAACAACTATGACCCCAACTACCAATCCAATAGAGGTAGAGGTAGGGGGGGCAACAACAACAACCGGGGGGGTCACAACAGTAGGAAAGACAACAACTCTTCCAACTCCAACAATGGTAACTCTTCATACAGTGATAGGAGAGACAGAACCCCAAGTAATGGCAGATCCTATAATAATCAAGGATCCAACAGTAGGAGCCGTAGTCCACATAGGAACTACAACTCTGGATCCTACAACAACTCTGGATCCTACAACAACAGCCAGGGTTCAAACAACTCTGGATCCTATAATCAAGGATCCAACAGTAGGAGCCAGAGTCCACATAGGAACTACAACAGTGGATCCTACAACAACAATGGCGCCTACAACAACCAGAGATCCAACAACTCCGGTCAATACAGCAACTCTGGTCAATATAACCAGGGTTCCAACTCACGCCAGGAGGATTACAAACCTGACACAAGAGGTTACCAGGGGAACCAACACAGTAACCCCCAAATACCACCTCATGTAATGGATCAAATCTCCAAGCTCCTGGTGGCAAGCATCTCAACGACCCCACAGAACCAGGAAAACTAGGATGTCACAGTGCCGATGGGCCAGTGCACTGTGACACCCCAAATACAAACAATCAATCAGGATTAACAAAGATCCAACCAGAGACAATTGCTAGTGCCAATCTACCATCTAACAGACAGAGACGTCCATCAGTGATACACATCACCCCACCAGATTCATCATCAAAAGATACAGGTGAGAGTACCAAGCTTTCTATTGTACTTCTTCAAAATGGCTGTATCAATGCAAATCTATATGATGTTTCAGATGTGCAATGTTTGGTTGATACAGGTGCTACTATCACCTGTGTCAGACAATCATTCCTCATGGATCTCCAAAGGAGATTCCATATCCAACTGAGGAAATCTAAAATCAACATCCACTTGGCAGATGGATCGGTGTGTCATGTTAGACATTCAGCTATGCTGAACTTTAGAATCCAAGGTGTCAGATTCCAATACCAATTTGCTGTAATACCCAACCTCACACAGCCCGTGGTACTCGGCACAGATTTCTTAAGCACTACAAAATCTCAAATTGAATTTAATGTTGATCCTGAACAAATTCTCAAACCCATTAGGGCAGTGAGGGATTTTACCATCCCTCCATTCTCTGAACTTGCAGTATTGGGTAAGGTCACATCTACTCAATCACTGCAAGGCAGAACTGGAGTAGTAGATAACCTCCAAAGAAATAACAATGCCCCATATCTAGTTCAAAGGGCAGCAGTAACCCCCAGGGAAAATAACAAACATCCCCTAGTGTTACTCAACACCAGCAGGCGCCCACATAAAATCAAAAAGGGTGCCATCATAGCTCTATTTCAGGAAGTCAAGGAATCTGATTTAGAAAAACCTCAACAGGTGTCAGACACTACCCCACACACTGATCAATCCATCTCAGCCATACGGCCTGAGGATGTAACTCAATTCAGTGACACAGACTCAGACTGTGAGTCCACATATGCTGACCCTGAACCCAACTCAATCAGACTCTCTGAAATAGCTGCTATACATAGTGAGGCACATGACCTCGAGCCAGAATTGGAAGAGAATGTTCCACCAAAATCTGTGCTCACATCCAAAGATCAGCATGATAGATTAGAATCACTGCTGACCAAGTATGATGATGTATTTGTAGGAAAAGATGGAGACATTGGTGCTACACACCTGTATACCCACTCAATACATGTGAAACCTGAGGCAGTACCATGTCATTTCCTACCATATAGACAAACACCAGAAAAACAGGCCGCAATAGGGGAAGAGTGTGAAAGGCTAGTACAACAGGGCATTCTGAGAGAATGTGCTGAGGGCCCCTGGGCTTCCAGATCCTTTTTAGTACAAAAATCATCGGGAGGCCATAGGCTCGTCACAGATTTTCGTTATTTGAACCAAAACACGATAAATCAAGCCTTATCTACACCCCGGGCCGATGACACTCTAGACATGATAGGGTCACTCAGACCAAGAGTATTCAGTAAGCTAGATGCCCAACAGGGATTTTTTCAAATTCCTATAAGACAGGAGGACCAGCATAAAACCGCATTCATAGCAAATGACAAAAAATATGTCTACGAAAGGATGCCGATGGGTTTAGCGACCGCACCTGCGGGATTCTGCCATCTAGTCACATTAATTCTGAACAAACTCAAATACAAATGTGCCCTACCATACCTAGATGACATATTGGTATTATCACCATCAATCGAACAACACTTCCATGACCTGGAAGATGTGTTCAACAGCCTAAGAGTTGGCAAACTCAAATTGAAGAAATCAAAATGTGAATACTTCATAGACAGAATAGACTTCTTGGGAATGAGAGTCACACCCAAGGGACTGCAACCATCTCCCACAAAGGTGGAGTCCATTATATGATCTACAGACACATCTCAAAGCATTTGTCTGGACAGAAGAGGCAGATAATGCTTTCAAAACATTAAAGCATGCCCTCTGTACCAATGCTCTTCTCAGATATCCGAACTATGAGAAAGAGTTCAGTTTGGCAACTGATGCTTCCAATGTGAGTTTAGGAGCTGTACTCTCACAGAGAGATAATGAAGGAGTGCTCAGACCAGTGGCCTTCGCAGGTAGAACCCTCTCCAAACATGAGAGAAATTACAATACCACAGAGAGAGAACTACTGGGAGTAGTGTATGGAGTATTACACTTCAGACACTATCTAGAGACTAGACACTTCCAATTATACACAGACCATGCAGCCCTAATCCCACTATTAACCAATACAGGACTCACACATAGATGGGCCAGATGGGCTCTAGACATACAGCAATTTTCATTCACCATCCAACATGTGAAAGGTGATGATAACATACCTCCAGATGCTATGTCTAGAAGAGAATACCCAGATTCTGGACCCATGACTAACCCTCCACCCCCACCAAGGAGAGTTAGAGCAGCCAGTAGAACCAAGTTTGCAAAAGTAACAAAAAAAGTACCATTCAAAAGGGATGATCCACCCAACACCATTGAAAGGCCAGAGACACCCATTAGGGGTATCTTGAAGCAATCTACACACTATGTGTTTTGCCACTGTGAGAGAGACTACTCACAACTCTTTCCAGATAACAACTTCGAGCCTATTGAATTCTCATCACTCAATCAGATAGTGAAGGCAACTCCTAAGGAGCCACCCTTCACCCCACCTGACTCAGATGATGAAGATTCAGAAGACACAATATATGCTATTACTCAAGCAACTTCCAAATCAGTCAGATTCTTTGAATCAATGCAGGGAGAGGAAACATCAAACCATTTGTGTCCTATGACCACATGCTCAAAGACTAGAGAAATGATTCAGGAGGGCACACCAAAACCCCCCACACAATCACAAACTATTCTAAAAGAGAAAAAGGTCACAGGAAACAAACCTACCAAAACCCCACCTGCCAGGAAAAATGTCACAAAAGACACTGCATCTACTAAGTCGAAGAACTCTGAGACAAAGAAGATTGACAAAAAGCAAATTGTGCCTTTAGAGAAAAAGGTTGCCACTCCCATCAAGGCGAGAATAGGCCCTCCAAAGGAGCCTACACACCATAACAAGAGTGACACACCCCAACAAAAGGCACAAGATAGGCCAATAGTCGATGAAAAAGAAAAAGAAAGAGACAGAATAAAACAACATGTGCTAGATATAAATCAATTACTGGATCAGATCCCCGACACATCCATCTCAGGTTCAACCCTTGGCTTGGAACAAAGGAAGGACAAGGAACTATTGCCCCTCATACAATATCTTGAGGATGGGACCTTGCCTGCACCAAAAGCACAAGGAAATAGAATCATCAACCAAGGCCAGACATACACCTTGGTAAATGGTACATTAGTCCATATATGCCCCATAAACTGGAGAAAAACCAATACTGTACCACTTCAAATTGTTATACCACAGCAATGGGTAACAAGTACACTACAGTATTTCCATGACTCACCTACCGGCGGCCATCTTGGTTCCAGTAGGATGCTGTCAGCACTCCGACCTAGGGTATATTGGAAGTCTATGCTAGCAGACACAACAAAATATGTTTCCACCTGCCACACATGCCTCACAGCAAAAAGGCAAGTACACTCATACAAAACACCAATGACAGTGAGAGAGTACATGGCTTCACCAATGAAGTTCCTAAACCTCGACGCGGTGGGACCACTTCCCACAACTGCCAGGGGAAACAAACATATACAAGTCTGCATAGATTATGCTACCAGATATGCAACAGGTTGGGCTACTACTGACTTAAAAGCTGAAACAACAGCAGCAGAGTTCTACAAGAATATAATTTGTCATCATGGAACACCAGCCACTCTTCAAACAGACAATGGAACATGTTATACAGGTGCAAAGTTCACAAAGTTGACCAAACACCTCAAGATCAAACATAAATTCTCCTCACCATACAGGCCACAATCAAATGGGCTTGTAGAGAGATTCAATGCTAGCATAGGCACAGCGCTCAGAGCATTCTGCTCAAAGCACCAAAACAATTGGGATTCATTTATTGAACCCATAACCTTTGCATTAAACAACACTGAATCCCAAACCACAGGATTCACCCCTTTCTTCCTACTCCATGGAAGAAACCCAGCCACCCCAATGGACTTAGGGCTGGGAATACAGGAAGACATATCCACAGTAGCAGACCATGTAGCTAACATGATAACAAATCAAGATACCTCTAGGAGGAAAGCTATAGAAAGGGTCGCCAAGGTACAAAAGGAAAGGAAGGATAGATATGATAAGAAACTTACACCACAGGAAATCAAGGTCACCAACATGGTGTACCTAAACATACCAAGAATCCTGACCAATACAGAGTGTAAGAAACTTCAACCCCTTTTTATGGGACCATATGTTGTAGTGAATAGACCTAGTTTGACAAGTGCCAAACTCAAAAACTTGGACACCAATCTATTGTTGGCCAGACCAGTGCACATAGACAGACTGAAAAAGGTTGTGGCTGTCAGAAATAATGAATTTGCACACAGGCTTATTCCACATGAAGCCAAATACTACAACAAAATTGTAAGGAACAAAAATGATATCACCCTTATAAAAGAAACCACAGGCATAGGCCCTATCAAGCCTAGGCCTGCACACCACATACTAAGAAAAACATCTAGGTGTGGTGCAGTTTCAAGAAAGTAGAAAAAAATTGAGATACCAAAAGAACATAAGATTTTCAAAATGTATTACAAATTCTCTTCATCCACACATAAGACATGTGTGACTGATAATGAATTACTTATATGTATATAAAGCCAATCAAATTTGTAAATATATCAGTAGGTTATTGCCTCTGAATGGTCAAAGACTGGGACCCTCCAAGTAAAGCAGACATGAAGTCTAAGAAGAGTAAGGGTAACACAATGGAGTGTCTAAAGCCTAATCCCCACATGAAAGAGCGCGCTATGCCAACACAGCAGTCTATAGAGATCAATTGACCTTATAAGCTACACTCAGACAACTGTCTAGACGGTCATGAATGGCTGTCCTGGATGACAGGAGGAGCTAATTACCAGTACACAGACTACACAATAGACCCCACAGTTAGCAGACACTGGAGATTAATGCATTGTCTCCAGAGAAACAATACCAGGCCCACAATGGATGTGGGTAGGGTAGGCTACATAAGAAGCACTGTGGACCATAGCCCACCATCAGTCTTCATCCAGCTGCAGTCTGGAACACAAGTCTACAGGACCCCACTTGGGAATTAGCCAGCCCACTTCTCCATTAGGAGAGACTGCACTAGGATAAAGAACACACCTACTTCACCTTCAACCTGACCTTGCCATTTACTACTCTATAGACTCACCGGACATATTGCCAAGACAGCTCAATCTTGCAAAGGTACAGTTTGAACCACTTCATTTAAAGTGTTACACCGTACACTTAGACTTTGCCAGCACCAAATCACTACAAATTTGACAAGACTTTAAACAGCAAACTTGCTTTACACAAGCACCATGGGGAGACTGAGAGTTTCACCCATACTGCTAACTATGCTGTTATTATATACTATAAAACCACTTACTGCAGGTTTTACACCTGTGGTGAGACAAAACATAGGAGTAGTATTCAAACCTAGCCCTCAACCATTGGTCAATGGACATACAACCACAACACTATTGTTAGCTATCCCCTACAAGATCCCTCGGGCACCCGTTACCCAAGGATCCATAAGGGATAGAATACTCCATTTGACCACTCCTACTCTACAAGATCATACCTCTGGTCAAATTATCCAACAAGCCAAAGAGCTTGACACCTTGCTGGAGATTGCAGACAAGGAGATAAATGAAACATTAGCCTCCATCAAATTGTTCCTATCCAACCCCATAAACACATTGGACAAGGCCAAAAGAGAGGCCATACTGGGTTTTCTAGCACCCCTGTTTCGCGGTGTGCTAGGTCTAGCCACAGTAGAAGATGTAAACCAAGTAATGGGACAGCTCAAGAACATAGATGAAATACTAAGAAAATTTGCTAAACAAGATCAGGAAGCAGCTAGTCTCATTGAAAAGATCACAGACAGACAAGATAAGTTTGTTAAAGCATACATCCAAGATAAGAAGGTACTGGACAGCACAATCAACACCATAGGTGACACCGTCAACCTGTGGGCCTCTAACATGTCCAGGTCACTTGACTCATATTCAAGGCACGAGAAAACTCAAAGGGAAAAGATGCAAGTATTAAATGATGCATTAATTATCATAACAGCAAGAATGAATACAGTTCAATCACTGCAAAGGACAAATGCAGCCCTGAGGATGCTATCATCAGGGATCCTAACCCCTGATATAGTACCACCCTCAAACCTTGCTAGATACTTAATTGACATTAATAGCAAACTTAGGATTACACACCCTGGAGCACAAGTCGCAATTAATGACTTAGATTTCTATTATTCACAGAAGCTGACCTCATACACGTACTCAGCTCACCATATATATATTCATCTGGACATTATAATTCAATCTACCACCTCGACCTTCAAACTGTACCAAATGATTACATCACCCATGCCTATAGACACACAGGAGACCCCCACCAGAGGAGTCACCAAATTACAAACCACAACTGAGTTTCTAGCAGTATCTTACGACGAATCATTATTCATCGAATTGGACTCAGCAGATATGCAGGCATGTGAAGGTACTACAGTAAAGGTATGCAGAGATGTAAATGGTAGAATTTATAAGCACAGGGCTACATGCCCTGTAGCCATTTTTACTAACCAGGCTCAACGGATTAAGGAACATTGCAAGTTTACAGTTTCACCACTGCAAACACCTACCACCCATGCTATTTCCATTTCTGAAGATGAGTATCTGGTCACTACTAATGAACCCCATTACTTTATCAACTGCCATGGTAAAACGTCTGAAACTCGAAAAGCCCAGTCCTACTCAATCATAGGTGTACCCTGTGGGTGCACAATCAGTGTAGGAGAATTTTCTCTTCCAAACACAAGGTTGCCCTGTAACTCAACCTTATCATTTCACTACATTCTCAAGACAATTAATTTACCATTCATGGCAGCACTTGACCAAATTACAGAAACCAAACCAGATGAAAGAGAGAATCTTCCAAATTTCCCAGTAGTAAACCTTTCTAGAACCTTAGAAAAACTACAGGAAAATCCAATCATGGATGATATTACTCAACTAAATTTAGAGCCTTTTGCCAAAACAGTATTAAAAGATGCCTCCAACCTTAATAAGGAAATGGAAACGCGCTACGAGGAATCATACCTACGTCGAGTTACAGAGCATCCGATCTTCCAAAGCTTAGCACTCATCCTAGGGATATCAGATCACATTTTTATAGTATACATACTACTCAAACTGTACAGACTAGGAGGGACTGTAGCCTACCTGCCTACAGCCAAAGCATTCAGACTATTCACCGAGCTGCCCCTACACAAATTGCTCCCAGATAAGAATCCTACCAAATTAACCCCTACAGAGGAAACCCACACCCCTTTCCTCACAATTCAGGAAACTCACACCCTGATAATTGCTAAGTTATTCACCCTGACCATCTACTCAGCCTACAGAATAATGAAGTACCTTAAGAAATTTGCACAGACACACTGTGGCAAGAAAAATGTGGCCAAGCGCACAAATCCCACAATATATTTTAAAATATATTGTGGAGACTCGAACTTCGCGCTGCCCCTGAGGCCAATACCACATGAATTCGATGAGATTAAATCAGCAGCTGCCCCGACCTATAAGGATATAGTGGTTAAAACCTTCCCACTACCTAAGGCTATATTTACCTGGAATGGACCAGCAGTTATAACAACACAGAGAGGAGAATTTGCTTATCACCTCCCTCAGGTGATACACCTACCTTGGCGCACTAGGTTCAGTACCATACCAGCCCTTAAAAACAAAGGACTGTACTACTCCATGCTTCTCCAGAATGATTGTGGCACCAGCCCGGTGACCATGACAGCACTGGAAAATACGACAGATATAATTATTGATGAACATCAGGAGGAGACCACAAGGTCAAACATGCAGACTATTGCTAATTTTCTAAACCACCAACCCTCCCCGGTGACTGTGGAAACAGCCTAGACTGCCCCCAGTCCACCACCAGGAGACACTGAGATGACACATCTCACACATGACACACACCTCCACTGTCAATGAAATTATCTAAGTATTGAAAAATTGATTTAGAGAAAAGAAAATATACACAGCCACTTGTTGATGTATAATATGAAAATCTATGGTATTCTCACAAAATCGATGATTAATGCGCGCATATACGCGCAAAATTGCGAAATTGCAATTTAAAAATTTTAAATTGTACAAATCCAACACAAAATATACATGAATGCAGGTAGATAACTAAGACAGTTTTTGTACCCACTAGCACTTGTATACTATACCAAGGTTTACTTAAAGTAACACACTTTAGGCATCCAAGAAAATTGTTGAAAAATGAATGAAAAAAAAAAAAAAAAAAAAAATTTTGAGAAAAATTGTTGTCATGAGAATGTTTACTTAAGATACTCACCAAATAATCTCTTTCAGGGACACATACTCAAGAAGGCTAGGGAAATAGTCAATTAAGCAGTGGCCCACTGCCGAAATTGCCAATTAATACACCCATATAGCAAAATCAAAGAGTAACTCAGAGACAAACAAGCCTATTGTACATAAAGTACTTTGTTTTTCCGGTCCTCGGAAAAATTTGTCTCAAATCCCAAAAATTGTAGAGTGTAAACTAGATTGTACGCTTGTACCCAATTTGCACACAAAATTGTATGTTTGCACACCAGATTGTACACTTGTACCCAATTTGCACACAAAATTGTATGTTTGCACACCAGATTGTACGCTTGTACCCAATTTTGCACACTAAAATTGTATGTTTGCACACCAGATTGTACGCTTGTACCCAATTTGCACACTAAAATTGTATGTTTGCACACTAGATTGTAAGTTTGTATCCAATTTACATTGAATTGTATGTTGCACATTATACTGTATGTCTGTACCCAATTCATACACTGAAGTCAGATTTTAGAAATCAACATTTCTATGTGTATCCAAGCTGTACGCAAAATTATATATGTACATACAGAAACTATCAATTGAATGCAAAATTATATATTGGCATACTAAAACTGTCAAATGCATGCAAAAATTATATATTTGTACACCAAAATTCCCAAATGTACGCGAAATTATATATTTGCACACTAAAATTGCCAAATGTACGCGAAATTATATATTTGCACACTTAAATTGCCAAATGTACGCAAAAACTATATATTTGCATACTGAAATTGTCAATTGAACGCAATTACACGTGAAATTGTAAATTTACAAACTAAAATTGCCATTTATGTTCAATTTGCACGCTAAATTGAACATTGAATGCCAGAATCGCTCACTATTTGCCAAATTGTATGTTGTACATAAAAATGGAAAATTGTACCCAAAATTGATGTTGCATAAGCAAATAAGCTCAAGTATGGTAAGATATAGAAACTCGGAAATGTACTTATACCCAGGAGAAAATTGTTTATACTGACAAAGCTCTACCACAAAAATTGCATTTGAAGCACTCCCCATCACTTCAAATCCTCTTACAAACAGTATATAACTCCAAAATAAGGTAAAAATTGTATAAATTGTACATTCCCTCGGCGAAATGACGGAGTTTCGCATTCTCTCGGGGGAGACGGAGTATTCTATCATATACCATTTTATTATTCCATAAATTGTAACATTTTTGTATTAATCAAAGGATATCTATTAAATTAATACATAGGTTGGTTCTAAGAGCTATAAGAGCGCTCAAACTTTGTATAAGAGCGTTCATGCCCCACTGCACACCAGCCAGAGTCAGTTAGACAGAGTTTTCTGACATCAAAGGCTCCGACCAAATGGTTCACTGCACAATATAATAAAAATGAGGGTCTCAGTGTGCGAACTCATGGTTCAGTGCACAAACTAATAAGTTGTAAGTGAATGCAACCGGCCGTCACGGGTGCCTGAGCACCGCTGACGCCGTCATGAGTGTCTGAGCACTCTAATAACTGAACAATGGGTTACATAAGCACGACGCCATAACCGTCCGGTCGCTCTAGCGTCGCTCCTGAGCAAGCTAGGTCAAATATCAAAGCATCTGTAAAAAGCCCATAATTATACGGTCAAAATGAGCCCAAGATCAAGGCGGAACTCCCATTATTAAGGAAGTTACGCCATGGAGACTGAATGGAGCTCCGAGTGCACTACAGACAAACCGGCGCGAGTTACGCGCCTATCCAGCGGGCAGTTTAAACTTGGCATATTCAACTCCGCGCATGCGCAAAATGGCGGTTGTAGCTGCGTAAACGACCGAGTTATGAGGGTTTGAAGTTACAGAACCGACCAAGACAATGGGGGACACAGCGGCGCCCATGGGGGTCCTTTGTGCACTCAGTGACACATGAAAGGCTCCCCTCTAACAATTGTAGAGTTAGGCAGATGCTACTGGCCCCAGTCAGTCTGGAGGTGCTTTTCCAAGATTTGCTACAAATAGCCTGTCTGCACCTCCAGGAGGACAGAACACCAAGAACCGCTCTAGAGGTAACATCTCCAGTCATCTCCTGCTACCTGCTATACCACTGCACTATGGTGAATCTATGCTAGACAGGCATTGGTTTCCATCATTAGTGGCCAGGGGGTATCTTCCTCAAGACTTCCACCAGAGGGTAAAGTTATCCATTATTACATTATTCCTCTAAGCAGCAGGTCAGGAGCTAGGTGTGGGAACCCACCTAGAACTATGCTGGACATTGTATTATTATTACCTCACAGGTGGAGTGGAACAGAACATTACACTTTATAAATTACTGTATATTTACTGTATGTACAAATTACCTACATACTAACTACTGTATGATTGATATTTCTTACATGTTGCCTAAAGCTGAATAAACCAGTGACCACTGGAAATAACACTATTTTATAAGAGCCTTGAGGTAATTACTCCATACACCACTAGTCATATGATATTTCTCATATGACAACTTGATCATGCCAAAAACTAGTATGACACTACCCATCCTCTTCAATACATATCCCTCATGCTCACTTTATAGCTTTCCTACCTATCACAGTTTGTTCAGCTGGGATAGCTCACAACGAACCTTCATTTTGATCATTTTGATGCTATCTATCCTTCAGGCTGCCTATCCTTCATGGTATATAGATTTTTTGGTATAGGTGGCCCCTTGTTTCCATTTGATATCACTCTGATAAAGATTCTTGACATCTCCATAAACCCCCTAATCTTACATAGGACTCAGTACTGAACACAAAAAGTAGCCTACTTTTAAGGGGGGGGGGGGTAGAGGGGGGTGGCTTGCACTATAGGACTATGGAGTAACATATCCTAGGGAACCTATACTATTCTTGATCACACTTCTTACTAGGCAAAATTTCTTTTAGAGTCGACCAAAATTGTTTCGAATCTTTCATTTGAGCTTGACTAGGATCTGAAAAAATTTTTTTTTTTTGCAATATCAATTTCAAGATTAAGCTCATTTTTCACAGTCATGAGTCCCTGTGCCAGTCAATAATCGATGTTGAAGTTTGCGCTTGAGATTAGAGGAGGTTTTTATCATTAATCCTTACCAAAAAGTGATTAGTCAAGCAAGGTGCAGGTTTATCAATAACTCTAAATGATAACCAAGGTACAGGATTATCAATAACTCTAAATGATAACCAAGGTGCAGGTTTATCAATAACTCTAAATGATAACCAAGGTACAGGATTATCAATAACTCTAAATGATAACCAAGGAGCAGGTTTATCAATAACTCTAAATGATAACCAAGGTGCACGATTATCAATAACTCTAAATGATAACCAAGGTGCAGGATTATCAATAACTCTGATTTCACTGGGCACTGAACATCAAGCATACGTTTGTGAATATTAACATAAATTTGCCAAATTTTACAGGGTCAATACAACTGTCAAAGTAATTACAATTACAATTTTCATTACTATTTAAGTATGCATGCATGTCAAAAGTATGACACAATCTACCAAGAATATTTCTAAAACCTGTCCTTACATGAACTTGTTTTTTTATAATATGCACTGGTAGATGATCACTCGCTGCTACTGTGAGTGGGCCTGATGATACAATATCATCTATATTGGTGAATATCAAATCAATGCAAGTATTTGTACCAGACGTGGTGGTGATTTCTTTGATATATGAGTCCCCGAGCTGGGTGAAAATATATGGAGCCACTTTCTGCCCAAAACTCAGGGATCTATCAAAGTACACTTTGGGACCATCACCTAGATCCCATCTGAAAGCATGATATACAGTGTCATCTGGATAAGTGTTCACTGAACGATATGCAGTAGCTAGGTCTACGACTGTGAGGTAATCGTTGGGGCGAAGGATGCTAGTTATATAGTCCACAAAATTGTAGGTACACTTTTGACAAGTGGTAGACATAAAATTATTGAATGAATCCCCTAGTGGTCACTTACAATCAGCTCTGACTCAGGCTTCTATATTTCTTAGGAACCATGCCCATACTATGAATACACATTAGTTCCCTATCAGCGAGATTTGTTCTACCAGAAATTAATTCTGACTCTACATTAGCACACATTTCATCCCTGAACTGATCATTCAAGATACCCTCATAGTTGGACCTATCATAACCCAGTATGGATATGTCATCTACAATTTTGAAACCATGGAATATTCCTGCTAACACAAAGTCATCTGCTTGACACATTTGATCTGGATAGCAGTAGTATTCTGCTGCTACCCTACAGGGTTTTAATTGGGAGCTGGGTTTGGTGCTGAGGGAGACCGGCCTTCTAGGGGCCCTTCTCCGAGGCTCCCGGCCTAAGGGCCAGTTGCTCTCAGTAGACTTACCTTCGTCCTTCGTGCTCCCTGAGGCCGGACTAGGTATGCTCAGGGTGCTAGCTTAAGCACAACTGATGGCTTTCATCCAACCTAGCGTATTTATACTGTATAAGCCTGCTCCACGCGAACAGCGTCTCCAGACCAATTGGGACTGTACTGGACCTATATAGTGAGCACAAGAACAACAGTTGAGAACACATTCACCATAAACATCCATCATAACATGCCCCAATTCGTCCTCTAGACTGAGAACAGCCACCAGTGTGTGATCATGAGGTAACATTTCAGAAATAACAGTGACTCGCGCATTGGTATCACCAACTGTGGTTGGTGTGGATTCATCAGCGGACAAATCATCAACTTCAATGGCAGAATCACCATCATCATCCATGTAAAATTGATCCATGCACAACATAGATCAATGACAAATCCACACAGGTGTCAGTGTCAACTCCTTTGTCAACAACAGTATCAATATAGGTTTCAGTGTCTACAGTAGGATAAATGCAATTGACATGTACAACATCAACACAAGCATCAATATCAGTCACAGTGTCAACAGGAGTATTAATACAAGCCACAATGTCATCAACGGTATGAATGCAAGCCACACTATCATCAGCAGTATAAATGCGAGTCACAATATCAGCAGATCTATTTGTTTGATGTTTACAATTTCAGTCCCCCAGTCAGTAGGCAATTTCCGGCAATTTTTGGCATTTGCAACCAAAGTAAGGTCTGGCACAATTCCGGGACCACATATACCACCTGCACACTCAACGAGACAACATGACAATTGATTACCAACCTGATATTTGGCATTTTTGCTGAATCTATTGACTTCTAACGCCTTGCTCGCATCTGCTGTCCACCATGTTGGTTTTTCACCAAACATTTCTTTTTTTGATACCAATGTTATTTGCCAAGCCTGCTCGAGTCAACCTGTCTATTTCATCAGAAAATGCCCTGTTGTGCAAAAGACATTTCTTTTTCGATACCAATGTTATTTGCCAAGCCTGCTCGAGTCAACCTGTCTATTTCATCAGAAAATGCCCTGTCGTGCAAAAGAACAGTATTACATTCTGCATTTTGAAGAGAAAATAAGTCAGATATGAAAATGAGATTGTCTTCTGGCTCCTCGGCTTTGCAGAGAAGGTGAGAGGCACCTATGGGGGCGCCCACAGTTAATTCAGTCATAATTACACCTTGCGGCATGTGAGGAGTACTGAAGGGAGTTTCATCTGAAAAATCCGCAGTACACTCACCGGCACGGGAGGTGCTGATGGGGCGTCATTTAGACGCTGCAGGCTACTTCTTCACATTGGTGCACTCCTTGGCCTTGTGATCTGGTGACTCACAACGCATAAACACATGCCTCCTGATGCATGAAGAGCCACTAATACAAGATTTGAAGAAGATGCATGGAGTCTCTGAGTCACCCTCCTGTGCTTTAGCTTTTTCTTCTTAGAGGAACCACCACCTTGGGCCCCGCTACCTGTAGCAGTCGTACCACCACTACCCACAGCCAGGTACTGGGCAACTAATTGCTCATCACCATGAACAAAGGCCCTATCTCTGGCTGCCACATCATACTCCAACAGTGCATCAAGTTTATTAATATCCATGGCGGATCTGTCGCACAGATATTGAATACGATACTGTATGTTCCCTGCATGTGGGGTAGGGGGCACCTTCTGTAGATGCACTGTTTGCAGTCTGGAGAGAGCACCCATCAACTGGGGGGTAGTAACCCCAAGAGGTAATTGCTTCCTGAGTGAGAATCTCTCTTCTTTTTGATTCTCCTCTTGGTACATGTACTCCCATCTGATTCTGTGGACCCTGTGTCTGAGGAGATAGGGAGAGGGCCTGATGGTGGACTATAAGACTGATAATCACAAATTGTCATTAACTGGCCTGTTCTTCCTTCAACAAAAAACTTGATATAATGTAATACATGTGTCTTTATCATTTATTCTGGTTGGGATGGGCTAAAGCTGCAATGGGTATATATGCGTTTTGCCTATCTTTGAGACATATTTAGGGAGCTAGAGGGCTAAAACTGCCCAAAATGAGGGTTTTTTTTGAGCAAAAACACAAAAATCTCAGGTGCAACTTGCTAATAATAAAAAAATGCTGGGGCATAGGTTCCTTTTTTGGTGTTGGTATTCCGCTAGAGCACAGGGACAATTTTAACAGTAAATAGGCATAAGTGGCCACTGTACTTTTTATGCTGGGTCACTGAACGTACATGGGCAGTTCTACACTAGACTCTAGAGAGACCCTAACATAGCAACCTGTTCTTTTATTCCAATAGCACAGAGATAAAATAGATATATCATGCAGAGCCTTAACATGTCCCTAGCTGCATGAAAAAAAAATGGGAGGTCTAGCTCCTATATCTTGGCCTGGGTACTGCATCCCTACCATGTAACGTACACAGATTGCCATCATTCACAATTCACCGATTCAAACCATCTTTGGTGCATCATGCCAACCTAGCACCTAATGCATCAAGCCTGTCAGGTCTGTTTGATGCCTTAATCTATTAATAACCATTGAATTATGGAATATCTGCTGAATGTCCAATCAAAGAAGAGCACTTTAGTCTAGAGTCTTACAGCTGACGAAAAGAAAATTACGGTTCCAAGCTGTCTCCCTAGGTGCACCCTTAAAGTCAAACCCAAACTGTTGTCTACTTGTGCCCCTATCATTGAATTTGAATCCATCCAAATTGACACCGTTCAGGTTCTTCCTGTGACATCCCGGCCAGCTTAGAAACATAAAAGGTGGCATAAACACGGAGTGTGTTAGTCTGTGAGTGAGATTTAAAGTTTCTGATCCAGATTCAAACCTTGACTATCACTTTGCACTGAGATAACATCAAGTATGTCTGTGTGTTGTTGAATTGAAAATGGCTTACTTTATCATTAACATCAATCGACTGTCATCTTTGATAGTTGAAATAGAAAAAAAGAAATTGAAGCCAAGGAAATCATTGCAAATTATATACCAGAATGGTATCAGGTTTTCATTAACATTGATAAACATCCTTAATAATAGTCAGATAGAAATTATTGTAACCAACTTAAAAAAATAAATCATCCCCTTTAGAGTCTGTATATGGACAGAAAAGATAATTTCACAGTGTACAAAGTATTATTTTATCATCAAATGAGGGGCATAAACACACTAGAGCAATGGACCTTGAACCATTAAGTCCTAGATTCACTGTCACAGAACAATTCTGGGTCAAAACACAAAGGCTGCCCTTGTAGGATCTAGCCCAATCACATAATCAGATAGAAAAAGAGAGTAGGGTGCTGCAGTTTGGGATGAGCTCCAATTGTTAATGTTTCAGAGACATTAGGGGCCTGGGCAGTTTGGAATCTCCTTGTCTCATATTCCACCTTAAGGGCCCCTGATTTGCATAATGAAGTAAATCTGATACTTTGCCTCGAAATGATGGGGCTGGTCATTGAGCTTATATGACCATAGGGAAATATGGAAGGGAGGGTTCGGGTCAATTAGGGAGACTGCATTGCAAGATCAATCCAGAAGATCTGAGAACATTTTAGAATTCTACTGATTGGATCACGCCTGCTAAATTTATTTCAAATAAGAATTTCAGTCATGCTTGTTGCATTAGAATTTTTTTCTCACTAATCCATTTCCATTTGTGGAATACAAAATAGGTGTAATGAGGAGAGCAGGCTGCATATTTGATGATAATGTTCTTAGTTGTGAAGATTCTAAATGATACACAGCTGATTTTTTAGGGGGAGGGATTAGGGGTTATTGTGACCAGATACAATCATTATGATGACTTACACGTTCACTGAATTCTGTTTCCTTTCACCTGCTCTGGTAAAAACCAAGATTAGGTGTCCATATATACAAGATGTAAGATTGGCTGTAAGGGGCGTTTTGTGTTCCATATTCAAAGAAACCAGATTGTGTACAGGAGGATAGCTATTGGTGTGAAGCTAACATCTTCTAAAATCACAGTAAGGTGTTATAAGGCCAAGAAAAATTAAAGTTGTGTTTCCAGTAACATGACTTGAAATGGTAGGGTTGGTAGGTCCTTTTTTTTTTTTTTTTTTTTTTACATTTACATAGGAAATGTTAGGGCACATATCAATGGATGTATCAAGTTCTTTGATTTCTTTGTGAAATAATGATGGGAATATGACAACTGTGAGACAGAGGAAGAACACGAAAAAGGTACCGGAAAATTCCTCAAAAGGTAATGAAAAATTCTTTAAAAGTGAAAAAATGAGATAAAATTCTTCAAAATCATAAAAAAAGTTTTTTTTTTGCCCCTGTTTTGCTAGGGTCAGTCGGATAACTGGAAAGGAACCTTTTTTTTATTTGGCCTAGGAACTAACCAAAGGTGAGAAACACTCTTTTTTAACTTGTCAAAGAACCAGCCTTTGTGAATATAGATTGTCGTAGGTGGCAACATAAACTCTATGTGTAATACCAAAGGGCTCATATCCCTGTCTCACCCTCTACTGCAGACCCTTTAGATCAATATCTCTAGTGTCAAGACCATGTACTCAGAAGGCGTTATCAGCCTATTACAGAGGTCATAAAAGATATCCCACAGGACTTCCTCCACCAGTTATACACAAGTAAAATGGTCCTTAGGTCCATCTCTGGCCAATATGGCAGCACTTCTCTGGAATTTTAATGAATTTATAGGCATTGCTGCCTTGGTTTATCTCTACTTGGGTCTATGATGAGGGACATTTACTTGATTTGCCTTTTGAATTGTCTTGTCTGTGCATCAACCTTCCTCTCTAAAGCAAAAAAAAACGACTCTGTGTTACATTGTACTACTGAGACTGCTGGTGATTGTAGAGTGTAACACCATCTATTTATCATAGCTTTGTATCTCAGCCAGTGTAGAAGATTCAAATCCTCTTCTAGGCCTCTACAGTTTATGTCAAAATATGCTTATAATTATGGTTTTACTGTTACATAAACTTCAGTCGATGGAGTATAAGTCAGAAAACCTCCTTAGAGCTGGAGGTTTTGCCATAAAACCTCCTTGGCTTCGCCTTGAAGGTTTTATGGCCAAACCTCTAGCTCTGCGGAGGTTTTCTATTACTTACAATTGGTCTTTAGCTGGTAGAACAACCTGGTATCAGAGGGTCAGAATATGTCATACATAGTTATTTTCATCATAAGCAATGCAATCAATCATAATCATTCTGAAGTATTCTATTTCCTATCAAAAGAGACTTTTATCTCAGGTATCGTACAGCTCAACACCCGACCAGCTTAACATTTACAGCAGACCACAATCCACATTCTGCGACTGTCTGTGCACCTTTATTAGTGTCATCTATCTCCTCTATCTGAACCAGACTATCCAAAATCACTGTGGCATATCATTTCCGCTTTATGATCAATTCCAGACTTCAAATATATGTGAATATAAGATTTAGATTGATTTCAGGAACATATATCAGGAGTAGCTGCAGTAGTCACCTAAACTTGACTATAACCTGTAGCTTGTATTCAGGGTTTATGGTGTCTAACATTTATAGAATTCTCCACATTCATTTTCTTTGTCATTATGTGTGACCTGCACTCGGAAAAAGGACCCTATTCCCCCTGAAATAATTTCCCTTTTTTCAGATCCTGTCACATGTAGGCCTAAGCATTTCTATCCCATCATCCTTCCTATAACTGCATTTGACTCACTGCCCTTCTTAGTCAAGCTTCCGTCATCAAATCTCCTAGCTTGTCCCCAACAATGTGTGTGGGTCTGTCTGTTGGTCATCCCATGGCCAGTGCTGAGTACTTATTTCCTGTCTCTCATCCTGCATTTTAGAATTTTATCAAAGGCTTTCTTAAAGGTCATATAATCTTTGGTATCAGCGTTTAATTGATGTTATTTTCAAGCACGAGTGCGTTTATGGGTTCAATATTCCATGACCGCATAGCGGAAGTGGAATATTGAACCCATAAACGCAGGAGAAGACATTTTCTCAAGCCAAGCGATTCTCCCCGGCCTGGCAATACGTGTGGCCATGTTTTTTTTTCCTTGGCGGGTGCCCGACTTTCCATACATTTTTCGAGTAGAATCCAAGCATGTCAAGTCCTGTACTTTTCACACCAACAAATATACGATCTCTAGTTGGTGTTCGCCTACATTTTGTCTTCATTTTCTTCTAAATACATAATAATCTAATGACTTTACATAGCGATCCATCGTCACACAGCCATTCCTTCTTGTTGACGAAGTGAGGAGGTACCAGGATGTAACCTGACATACTTTCGGCTGAAGAACTGGGTCAAATATGCATTGAGCAAGGAATGGCCGAGCGTGACTCACCTACGCTCGAAAAATCATTGGATTCTTATTTATTTTGAATGTTATGGAGTCCTTTGGCATGGCATGTTCATATGGGACATCTAAGGATGTTTCCCTGTTAATAACTCGACATGACACCATTGGATTCTATACTAATGAGGTGTGCAAATTTCAGGTAGGTCGGAGAACTTATTCAAATCTTTCATGTACATTGTTTTCTAGTACCAATTGGCTCAGTGTAGTGGACAGTGAGTCCGTATCTTGCCACAGTGGCTGGGGATCGATTCCCTATAGAACCCTGAACGGTTTTAACTGGAAAAGTATGGCGAGGTTGACTTTGTATACTTCGCCAATTTATTAACATGTCCTGGTTGAAACCAGCACCTTCTTGAAGATGAACAAAAGGTCTCAGACTGCGGTTATGGCTGGATAATGCACTGGGGTTATAACCAAAAAAGCACTGTCCAAGCCAAAATCGTTAGATAAAACTATATATTCACCACCATTGCCAGGGTGAAAAAAATATTCATCAACCTGGAAGCCATAAGGACAATAATTAAAAGATCCCTTCAAAGAACCTCCATGTAAATAGGACAGAGACCTGAAATTGCTCTTGTATTAGAAAGATCTGGAGGCAGCACATACTCCAAGCCTTTATGAATTGAGGTAGAGATAGGCTTATTGCAAAGGAAAACCTATTTGAACATGGCGAGCACTCAGAGGTATTAAATAAATAGGATTTATTCAGTTTCAGGCATCCCATTCTATTTCTAATTGCATTTACTTTTTCACCATCATATTATCTATGTATCTCTGTATACTATGATGGTAGTTTTTACACTCCTTTTATATAGTCTATTAAGAACTTTAGACAATTTTAAATTCCAGAAATGTAGATATTAAGGTGTTATTTATTATGTTCTGAATCTTACAACATGATGGCTTGTTTAGTACCAGGAGAATTTTAAACTATGGTTGTTAATATTCTGTAGGGGCTGGACCTAGCCCAAGGTCTTCCTGTAGAATTTGACATATTCTCCATCTGGGTCTGAGTCTTCTCAGATTCTACCCTAAGGGCCCCTGATTTACATAATGAAGTAAATCTGATACTTTGCCTCAAAACGATGGGGCTGCTGATGGAGTTTATATGACCATAGGGAAGATATGGAAGGGGTGGTTCAGGTTAATTAGGGAGAAAATCTGAGAACATTTTTGGGTTCTACTGATTAGATCATGACTGTCAAATTTATTTCACTAAAGAACTTCAGAGATGCTTGTTGTATTAAAATTCTTTTCTCACCAATCCATTTCCATTTATTGAATACAAAATAGGTATAATGAGAAGAGCACGTTGCATATTCGAGGATACTCTTTTTTAACTTGTCAATGAACCAGCCGTGGTGAATATAGATTGTCGTAGGTGGCAACTCTACATGAAATACCATAGAGCTCATAATCCTGTCTCACCCTCGATGGCAGACCCTATACACTAATACCCTTAGTGTCAAGACGAAGCACTCACAAGGCTATATCAGCCTATTACAGGGGTCATAAAAGATATCCCACAGAACATCCTCCACCAGTAACACCTGAATAAAGTGGCTATAAGGTCCATCTCTACCCAATGAATTTAAAAGGATTGCTGCCTTGGTTCTTTGCCAATGGGGTCTATGATGAGGGACATTTAGTTGATGATTACTGTTCTACCTGATTTGCCTTTTGACTGCTATTGTCTGCATCTGCTTTCCTCTCTAAAGCAAAAAGTGGACTACACTGAACCAGTGTTACATAATTCATTTTGTGGTTTTAACAGTGCTGTCAGGACAGTACAGAACCCCTTTGAATGCCAATCCGATAATGGACTTGTAAGTCAAATGGCTTCATGTTAGGGAATCTCCAGATGTAGCTAAACCAACATTAAAGGCATCCAGGGAGGTTGAACTAATATATTTCCACTAAAAACACCTTAATTGGTTTTGAATTTTTTTTGGAAAGGTATATAAAGGATAGTTATTCCATGTCATTATAAATTTGATTTCTCTTTCGCATGTTCATCTTAGGATGATTTATATACATGTGTGGTGGGCATATGTTTCAATCAACATCGGTGATTATAGTTCTCTTTACCAACCGTAACTAGGTTGCTCTAGGTTATTATTAGAGACACACTGAGGCGCCCAGTCATAGACCAGTTTAAGAGTTATTTATAACATGTCACTGTAGCATAAAAGGGAAGCCGGTCTGTCTTGCTGTGTTCAGTCCTGGAGTGTCCAGTTCTACTGATCCATTTGTGCAATATTTCTTGTATAGGTGGAGAGTACAACCTTGCCTATTACATGGGTCCTTTTTGGTGTGTTAAGTTTACCAAATGGTGCAGTCAGCATTTTACTATGGTTAGATGTAGTCTGTGAAGTCTGTGCCAAGGCCACTGAGGCTTTTAGACGATGAGACGTGATTCAGATGGCCATTAGAGATGCTGGCCTGTCATCTACTGCCATGTAAATATTATCTGGTTTCAGGGGTAATGTAGAAAAAAGGGCACAAGTAACTGTATTATCTGAAACACTAACCTGCTTAAAACCATCAGCAAATAATGACTCATATTTCTCAACATGATATGGCTTCCACACTTCAAATCCTACTGGGGTCCCTTACTCTAATGCCATTACAGCCCTACATCTAGTTTTCACTAGTGATTGCACTGGTATGACTGCCCCTCCAACTCCTGCAATTACTACAATAAAAGCTGATCACACAGAGCAATATGAGCACATTTCCTATAATCACCCACACTGATTTCTAGGGTGTTAAATTGTAGTGGCTGTGTCCAGTCCCACCATAGTGAGAAATGCCTTATGCAGCTCTCCCATGCTAACAGTAAAGCATTTATTTATATAAGTGAGTATGGAAAATCAAACAGTATCAGTGAAACCCAGCTGGATTCCATCTGTCATTGACTGCTTACCAGTGTCATATTGCTGTCACCTGACCTCTGCTGGCACAGCCTGATTTTATCATATATGTTTATGAATCGATTCTTTATGGTTTTCTTGCCTGTGAGCATATGACATACTAAGAGATTACTGATGAATCTAACTGAGGCATCCCTATAAAAATGAATGGGAAACAGTATATATTCATAATGCAGTGAAGCAGTATAATTTCTGCGATGAACCCCCAGGTGGCAGTACAGTAGCGAGGAGTAATGGCAAAGGCTTTGTCCCAATGTTGCTGAAGAACAAAGTTGAAGCACTTGTTAATTTCCAATAACAATGGTTCTCAAGGATCAAAATCCCCTCCTTCTTGTAGGGCCAAAATCATTTGTGAACAAACTCTTTAAATCTATAGTAATGCACATGCCCTTTTGCTGCAAACAGGTAGACTTTTTCAATCTAATAAAGCAGGTCCCAGTGGCTGCTTAGTCAAGAAACATTCAGAATGCAATCTCCAATGTGAGACCGGTGGTCCTACCTGGGGGTAGGCAATATGGCCGACTACAAAGGCCACCAGTGAAGGAACCTTTACATAACACCTGAATGGAAGTGGGGACATCTAGTAATACATTGGGAACTGCTACTGCCCATTTATCACCACTTATATGCGCGCATATAAGTAGCTTAAAAGGCAGGCCAATTTTCGTGGATTTTTCCTTAGAAATGTATAAATCCTAATGAGTTCAATTGGGCATCGTGCAATGCTGGGTTCAAACCGAAGCTGGTCAGATCAACAAACAATGGTAAAGTCATGCCTATCAACATCAGTGAGAAATATTTTCCCAGCTTTGTAATCTCTGGAGATGGTATGAATTGACATAGGTTTCACTGGTGAAAGCCTGGGCTAATGCTGTATGCTATGCCACTGGCAATACCCAAAAGCACTGATGTAGATATAGTGCCTCCTTTAGTATTGTATAGAAAGGGAAGCTTGAATAAAGATTCTGTCTATATATATCCATGTATATTCTGGACTTTGTAGGTACGACTTCTGTCTAGGGTAAACAATCATTATATAAATTCATATAGATTTGTAGTTTAGGCATCATAATGCATGTGCCTTTTGCTTGATCGGTCCAAAATGAATGTGCCAGAATCAGTAACCCATTGCCCCATGTTGATTTAAAGTACCTTTCATCCTCTTTGTGCCTCAGTAACCTTGGCATGGGCCACATCTAACTATGGCCAGCTGCCTACTGCGCTACTCGGTTGACTGATTTTCTGCTATACTGATGTGCAGTATAGCAGAAAATGCTGACCAAGGCCATCTTTCATTAATTTTATGTTGTTTAAGACACAGTTGTCCTGTTAGAGTGGATCTGTAGAGGCAAAACTATTTGGTGTTTAATAAAGATGTGACCTCCTGCTGGGGTGTATGGTGAAATATTATATAAATATTTTAAGTAATATTTTACTAAAGACTATGCCATATATGTGCAATGGTTCTGTAGTCTTTCAATTTACATATTGCATGTAGAAGTTTTTTTAAGACAGCAGCTCATGTATTTAACAACCTATTTTCAGGATTATTTCCTTTTGATCATCATTCTTGATGCTGATTAGACTATAGTAATGTCCTCTCCAGGAATACCAGATTATTCATTCACCATACACGGTCCTGCCATACATCCCATTCAGGTTAGACTGATGGCAATCTTCATACCACCACGCCCCTTTAAATCTCAATTGATGACGTAACTCTTGAAATATTCATGTTTAAAGTTCAATTAACTCACCATTTTTTTTATAAATATGTATGCTGTGTTCTCCCTGTCTTATCTCCCTTATCAGGATAGATGCAGACAATTGCGATTCCATAATTATCTATGCGTATGCTTACCTCGTACTATCATTACTTGGCTTTTATTAGGAATATCAACATGATTCCAACAGTTTTTGAAAGATAATGACACCTGCTAGAGGCTGAAAATCAGCTTAAATTACCTCGGTAAAGGAAGAGTTAAAGAAATAGGTATTTATCTAATTTGAAAGGAAGTACCTGGTGGATTTGCACCATTAAAGCCTCCAACAGTAAGTTGATAGTTTGACTGTTCATCCCCCACAATGAATGTGTCCTACTCTTCGGCAGCCATCACTCCATCATTATCCTCCAGTTCTATTCTCAGTCGGTACTTGCCATCTTTTGTCAGCTCATGCAGTTTGTCATTCCCAAGCCAATACTCACAATAGTCACCAAATCCAATTTTGTACTCAGTCAAATCGCTGTAGAAATCTACTTCACTATTAATCCTTCTCTGAAAAATCTGTAGATTTTTATTCAAAATGAGTCAAAGTACCTTTATAGCAACATTCTTTCAATCACCAATCTAAGAAATGATCCTCCTAATTCTAATGATTGAGGAAAGGTCAACCAAGGCAGCCAGTCTAGGAACACTGTATAAGGAATTTATTAATTCCCGAACTATAGAAGATAATAAAATTGACATACTATCCATGAACTTGCTTTGGGGATCATCACAGTCTTGCAAATGTTCTGCAAACAGAACATTTGCATGTCAAACACTGATAAACAAAAGGCACAATATTTTCAATCTAACTATTCGTTTACCATAGCAAATTGACCTAATAGTCATGACTTTTTGTCCATTAACAGTAGTTGATAACAGTTGTATCCAACATGAAAGTTACAAAACAAAAATCCTTTAACCATTCAAGGGGGCAATAATGATTATAGGCATAATGAGTTTGATACAAACCCAGATAGTAGGCTTGATGATTCAATGAGGTGCTGGTGAGTTAAAGGGTTATGGACTACATGATAACTGAATTACCTCCTTCGACAAGGTAGAAGGTATACCCACTGTCAGAAACTGGGTGCATCTTTGCCGCATCAGAATTCATCAACAGACACTTCTCACTTAAGCCGACATCTCTATAACCAAAGGCAGTACAGTGTGCACGTCTTCTACATGATACTGGACAGGACAGGACACTTTGCTTCTCTTTGATGGCAAAGGTATTCTTATCACACCCAAGCAATAAGTTTTTGTCTGTCTTCCAGAATTTAATATTCAAGTGATTAGGTGGAGCTAAAGTCATCACCGATGAATAGGGAAAGAGAATGACACATATTGCCAACGCACAACTCTTTCTTGTAGTAGACTGCTTGTTGTTGAGGGTTCCATTAGTGGATGGCGGCTAAATGGTTGGATTGTGAGAGATGCAAAAGCCACTTAGAATTACCCACTGAATCTGAGAAAAGATGCTATTGATTATCCAAAATGTATCATGTTTTAGCAAAGTCACTCAACACTTACAGGTGTCAGTTTGCCAATAATAGCATACAGTTATAAATCATTGATTATCTGCAAAAGGTTTACTGTTACAGATACTTCTAGAATTACAAGCACTGGTGGTTAGACCTTAATCCAGGAACTTTAGATCTATTTTTGACCAAACCCCGAATAAAATGATGTAAAGCTGAAATTATCAGCGAAGACTCATCCTATATAAGGTTTGACCTCTGAAAAGTCCTCCTTTGTGTATTTCCCTTAAAATCTTTGTGAATGGCCGTTCACGGTGGGACTCAGTAAAGGATGTGAAGGATGTGGGTACATCCATGTTGAGGGCTGGGTCTGATTGAATCATACAGCGTGAACCACCCATGAGGACCATTCCAATCGTAGAGATGTCAATACCAGTCGGTTCACTAAATCACCACAGTGGGTAAGACATTATGTTGAACACATACATAGGGTTCAGTAAGATATTCTGATGTACCTTTGACAACCATCTTCAATACAGTTTCATGCTAAAAGAAACTGCCACTAGCACCAGAAAACTGATGCAAAGCATTTTATTGTTGATTCATAAGGATATAATGGAATTTCCTCATATTATCATATTGAAAACTAAATGACTTCTGTTAATTCAAATTCTGTACAGTCCAAAAAATTTGCTGTCAATAGATCTATATATTCCTCTGTGAGATGCATCACAGTAGAAAGTGTATTCCTAACGATAGAATAGTTCTAACCGACCCCGTTTTTATTTCATGTTTGGAGCAGTGGAATGTGGAGGGTATAAAGACTTAATCTAGGACCTCTGTATCTCACACACCTGTGAGATAACCCTTCCCCGTATTTCACGGCCAGTAACAGCAGCCCAAATGGCCAAAAGACATGTAAATTGTTATCTTTTTACATGATTTTCAACATTTCTGACACAGATTAGATGAAATAAATACAAAGGTTCACTCGTATTGGGTACAACTGAGGGTTATCACACTCTGCTTCGCCTCATGAGATTACCCTCAGTCATACCCAATACAAGTGAATCTTTGTCTATGGCAGTACCATGCACTGTAAAGAAATGATGACAAGATAGTGACAAAATCCTTATCCTAAAGTTGCCCGAGATCCATTGTTGTTGTTTTTTTTTCACTGATATTCCTTGTACCACAGTACTGCCACCTTAGTAATATTGTAAAAAACTTCACTAGATCACTGCAAAACATTTGTTAACAGTGGTTCACTGTCCAGCTTTGCAAGGATTCCTTGTAGATTCAATGGCGAGTTTTACAGTGTGGCTATGAAGGCCGCACCTTTTCTCAATCAGGGTTTATCGGTTTGTTCATCTGTGAGGATAATGGCTCCTGAACCTTCATCAGGAAGCCTATTTTGTCTTCATCAACAGGGCTGTTAGCACACTGTATGCCTCATATAAAGCAGGAATTTTGTTCTCAGGCGAATTATGACACAAGGGCGAAATATGACATGTTAGGCGAATATATGATACAGAATGAAACCAGGAAAGTAAAAGAAAAAAAAATGCAGCTCTCCCATATGGCATGTTCCTTTCCTCACACTTATCATGAATACCTTTCTCTCCACCAGAAGTATATTTCTCTCATTTTTCCCTGTCTAACAAGTCAACTTAAAATGTTTGCAAGCGAAATATGACATGAAAGACAAAATATGACATGAAAATATGAAATATGAAATAGTACAAAACATGGACAAATGTCTGAGAAGAGGCGGGAAACAAAAGCGCCACTGGTAACATCTTACTGGGGACACATGTACTAAATCCAGTGTCTGCTCCTTTCCGCTGGTTGCTGTGTCCTGTAGTCAGGTACCGTCCTTCAGGTAAGTTTCATGCTGGTTGATGAAATATGGACAGCAAATCAAAAAAAAATCCAAAAAATGCCAGTTTTTTCTCATGCCTCTTTTCAATTTCGTGGTAAACTAGTAGATGATATGCTCTAGCATCACACTTCTAACTTACGAGGCGTGTCATCTATTCGCTTCCCCACCTTTCGCTGTGAGTTCAATAGAAGAATGCAGAAAGGCAGGAAGTTGTCATGAAGCAATTTTAACTTAGAGTTTGAAGGGGATAGGTGTCAAATACTCTTACTTATTTCCCAGTAAATGATATTTTGGAGGTTATGTCAGTTATTCGACTTCTGTGCCAAGTCTGAGTCATATAAACTTCAAGTGAGTGAGTGAGTAATGGTTGTTTAACGCCAAGCCGACAGCTAAGGTCATATTCATGGCGAAAAAAGCACATTAGACATCACGTCACAAAGGAATACATGTGCCTGTGCCCGTGCATATGGACACCAAACACATGTAAGAAAGAGGGGACAGGAAAGAGGAGATTCAAGGAACAAATATGTGCCAGTGCCCGCGCATATGGACACCACCCACACTCAGAGAGGATAGAAAAGCAAGACATAGACCCCTTTTAAAGATGGCCTGGGGCTGGGAAGGCCCGATATAAACTTCAAGGTACGGGTGAGTCTGACATTGTTTTTCACATCGTACCTGTGGATACTAAAGGGATGAAGTAATTATAAACAATGATGATCCACACAGGCTGGTTACTTACCATACTGAATCAATAAGCGACGAAAACACAAAAGTAGAAGTAGACTCTCCCCACAACTCCTACAAGTATTGCAAAGTCGAGCACTACAAGTTTCGCTCGAAGTGAGTGGTTAGGTTTGGGGTTCAACATGTCCAGTCAAGTGGCAACTAAGATTAAAAAAAACCAAAAGACTGAGCAGAGACACAACTTTGCTTACTGAAAGCCTAAAGTATATCCACTTATCATATGGAGACCCACCTACTTAAAAAGTACCCCCCTCGTCATGTAGTTATGCATCAGGTTCGCGGGACAAGGTCCTATAGGTTTCCATCAGCATAGCCTTTCTTTTTTTTTGCATGGAATTGTGCAAACTGCAGTAGTATTTGGTATCCAAAATTATGACAGATTGATTTCAGAGCACCCGTGACTCATTATATTGGTAGGTTGTCACCACTCCACAGCCATACCTATCATCCATGCTATGACCCTGAAACACTCTGGTGACACCCTGTCCATATCCAATGATAGTTACCCCTCAGTAGAGCCATAGCATAAATGGCTCTAATTCAAATGGAGTGAGTTCATCATGTCGACAGAGTGCAGCTGGATATCACTTAGGCACATTGGGAGGAGGAGGAGGAGCTTAAATTCAAGCAGAGAAGGATGATCAAAGCCAGAGATCATCTACGATGCTTTTGGATGGCAGGTAAGGAATAGTTTTTTGAGTTAGGTTTGGATGAATATTTTGGCTAGATTTTCACATTAGACACTCCTTTTATAAATGCTCCTGAAGTCTTGTACTATAATGTAAATGTTAATCTTTAAATTTATTCACATTGGCAATCTGACAGTGGTTACGCCTCATAAAATAAAGTTTGTATCATGATTTTGATCATGCTTACTATAGGAATTTAAATCAACAACCATTTTATGTCCCTAATGTTGAAATCTAAATGATCATTGGAGACAGATACTTCTATCACCTCTATCAAGGGAATGGCGTATAGAGAGAGTTGTGGCTACTGTCCATTTCTTTTTAACTGCCTGGCCGAATTCATTATCTACCTTTACAAGCCTCTATCTGCACCACTAGGCGTACGTCTGATTGGTCTGAATCACATTCATCGGATTAAGCCCACCTCTCCACCTTCATCCTGTGGTTCCATGGTCAACCTACCTTCTCATGCCAAGTCTCCATTATGCTATTTACATCCCTGCTCCAACTCCTCTAGTCCTCTGATTTGTCACAGTCAAATTATGAGTGAACCATGGTGACTGTAGTCCACCATTTAGGAACAAAACGGTTTATTCATTGTTTAAACAAGAAGCTTTCATGCGAAGATTTGTCAAAGAAATTTGTGTTCTGGCTTTTACCCTAGAAAGGTTCTGATGATAAACTTCACAAGGACACAGAATAGTGACAGACACTAATTGGAAATATGACTAGATGGTCTAGAATGTAAATGTTGAAGTGTAGTGTATCTAACTGCTAAATTCTCTCATAAGGGAAATAATTCAGGAAGGGGGCGGGGCCTTTAGGGCTAGATTCAGTACGTCGTGAGAGTAACTAGCTGAGGACTGAGAGTTGTTGGAGAACAAGCTCTTAAGACTGCCCCAGGCACATCCAGATCATACAAGTGAAATTCTGCCTCATCCTAAAGTGTGGTGTATTTACTTGTTAAGTTGTCTCATGAGGGGAGGGGGAAGGGGGCATAGATAGTGTGTAATAGTGAATGGCTGAATGCAGGTAAAAGGTTGAGAAGAAGCCCTGCAGGCTGCCCCAGACAGATCCCTGGTTACAAATACATTTAAAGTTATGGTGTGGGGTGTAACGTCACAAGCTAGGTGTTACATCATAAGGCTGTATGCTGGCCCCAAATAGCATTTGAGTACAGAGTCTAAAGAAGATTGTGCTGCAGCTTGGTTTCAACCATGTCTGGAATCAGGACATGGTTTCCCAATATATATTGTGCCAGAAACTCATACAGGTCTTGGTACAGGAGGGGTGGCAGGTTGTTCCACCAGATAGTAATTGTAAGTGCTAAGGTCTATAAATGGTTAATCTAGGGGTGAAAATTAATTCTAAAACATTCTGTCAATTCAGATATTTGATTAAATGTCTCAAATTGAAGTTATTGGTACATCATAACGAGATTGTTTATGTTTGCATAGACAGGAAAGTGACAGTGAGTGGACCAGTCCACTCATACAGGTCTTGGTACAGGAGGGGTAGCAGGTTGTTCCACCGTATAACAGTCCTGGGATCAGGGGCTAAAACTTAAAGACCATATATATATATATATATATATATATATATATATATATATATATATATATATCAGAAAGAGACAGGGAAGGAGAAGGAAAAATCTTAGGGCAGTAAGAAAGCTGAAAACGTGGGGGTGGGCTATAACTTACAGTACCAATAAAGAAAAGGGGAATATTTTTTGTAGTCTGAATTTTTACACATTACGAGGGCCGTTTACACTATCCCAGTGCCGAAGGTGCTGGAGAAATCCTGCAAGTGACCGGTGGAAATCTGCCTCATCCTAACTTTGACCTTGACACAAGTGTTACACTGTATGAGACGCCTCAGTGATTGATGTATAAGGTGCCATATTGAAATATATATAGCTGAAAGCTGTGAGAAAAGAACCTACACACAGCCCCCGACTCAACCAAAGTTACATCCCGAAAGTTGCTACTGAAAGTCTGCCTGACCTTGACCTTAACTCCCAGACTATTTGGCGCCTCTTAGGAATCAATGTACCTGTTGCCATGTTGAGAAAAAATCAACAGTTCAGTTTTTTTTTCTTTGCGTCAAGTTCACCAGACAAGAGTTTGGTAGTGTTTTAGCTAAGCATTTATTTTAGAGGACCTTAACGACTCACTGTTGACCACTATTTAACTAGCCTTAACATGTACTACCCATTGGGCACATCAATGTTGATTCAGCATTGAAACAACGTTTGCAATGTTTGCATATCAACGGTTTATATAGGGTTGTAATATAGATGAATTTGAAAGTTGATTCAACATAATCAGTTTCAACTGTGATTCAACAGCTAACCATCAGCACTGATTCAACTTTTGTATTTCCATGTTGATTCGATATTGACACAACATTGACACAACATTGAAACCAATATTGTTGATTCAAAGTTGACAAATCAATGTTGAGTCAACGTTGAACTGAGAACAATATTTCAACATTGATAGGTCAACTGTTGATTGGATGTTGTAATGGTGTTGGTTGACAACATTGAAATAGGATCATTGAAAAGGTGTTGAAGACAGGTTGATCATCATCATTAACACAATATCAGTGGGTTGTCAACGTTGATGCAATGTTCTGTGCCCACTGGGTAATCCTTTACTGTTGTTTTTTGGGATGATTTCATCATTTACCTTGACTTCTGTAAACATAACAACGTTACATTACGGGAAAAAGATTGGTGTACAAAAATTTGCAGCATACATACAGGAACTAAATATTTACCGCAAAGTGGGTGTGTTCTGGTATAGTTAAAGTAATCTAAACAATGACAAAATGTGTGAAACCGTATGTTCGAACTGTCTACAACGCACCTTGGAACTTTCAGCTTTGAATTTGGTTGGGATAAAAAGTCATTTTTCATTCGAGCTACATTTCAAGGAAGGTCACCTTTCAGGACTTTTAGCTTCCGTAAAAAACTCCGCCTACTTTCTAACATTGATTATACCTGCTATTGCAAACATAGCTGAAATCAGTGGCACATTTAATCTTCAATTGCAAAATTTCAAATTTCCCGCCTTTGAAACTCTGAGCCAATCAGAGCTCAAGAAAGTAGGTCATGATGTCACTTCCTGTCTCTCAACCAACAAGGGCAAGGTCACATCATTTATACAATGTTGCCATGACAACAACACATTTGTTTATGTTTTGCTGTTTTCATGGCAACCGCCTCTCACCCCTTCAATTACTAAATTTCAAATTTACCGCCTTTTAAACTAAACCATCATAGCTTGTAAAACTAGGTCATAATGTCACTTTTGGTCTCTCAACCAATCAGAGCTTAAGATTTCAAATTTCCCGCCTTCAAAACTAGGTCACTTCAGGTTTGTAAGTAGGTCAATCGGATTTCAGTAGCTGTAGCTATGCGCTTGGTTTACCCCTATATACTACTGTTATTGAACCTGGTTAAAAAAGATGTAGAATTTATTTTTACTTGCTCCTAGCTGAAGTCTCAAACACAAGGTTGGTCTTTCACTTTAAACATCCAGACCCAACAAACACCAGGCCTTTACACTATGCCCCCCTATGACCTGCTCTTTTACTGGGGCATATTGATCTTAGTGTTGCAGTTCTTCTAGATACCCAACTCCAGGTTTGACTGCTGCAAAGGTCTGAAACTCTTGAATATCAGCCAGATATACATCATGGTAGCAGTTGGAGGGATAGGTTTACCTCATGTCACTAGTTGATAGGAATGCTTAAGCCTTTTGCATCCTGCTAATCAAGGGATGCAAATCAAGAGATAATCATATGGAGCTGACTTTGTGGTCATAGAAAGTGATCTATATGATGTACACTGACTGCTAGGTTCTGGAAGTCCCCAATGTATATGACTATACATTGGTCATGCACACAACCACCAGGTGTCACTGTCAAAATGGACTAACACAAACCACACAATGAGGGACTTGAAGTGTTTGCTATACACATCTGTATTGAACTTCACAAAAGCGTCCTATATAACTGCATTACAGTTTTGCACATGCCCCAATGCACAGTGCAACCTATTTTGGTTGCCCAGTTAGGGAGTGTTCAGTTTTTAACAACAGGGGGGGGTTGGTGGGTTTTCGTTTTGACCCCTGAAAATATTTTCCGCCCCCCCTTTGAGAGGTGCCAAAATATTTTTGGCCCCCCCCTCAGGAGGGGTCAAAATATTTTGCGCCCCCCCCAACATCGAGTTGTGTTGCACCACATTGTACAGCATCATATCACACTCAATTGTATTATTTCACTGAAGTATAAGGTAAATGTATCACTTCCCAGAGTTATTATCATCAATTAATTATTTTTCTATTGGAATGCAAGAAATTGAAAAGGGGGTTCCACTTCTCAAGACCAATTTCATCAGTAGCTGCAGTGCCAGTCAGACACTACCGTAAACTCCCGCGTAGAAGACGCGCTGCGCGTATAAGACGCACCCCAAACTCAGCACATGCATTTTGGCGTATAAGACGCACATTTTAAGGCTGAAATTTGTAAGATTAGTACATTTCTACAGTAAAATTACCCCTCGTATAAGACGCACACCCAACTTGAGAGAAAGCTATAAGACCCCCCAGCATTTTGTTTGGCGTAGAGGAAGCGTCTTATACACGGGAGATTACGGTACTTAGCCTTATGTCTTTTGTTTAAAAAGCAGCCAGGACAAGCTAAGTATAGGGTGGTCTGGAGGTATCACCGCCCCAGTCAAACAGTTTTATAAATCTAGATCCTAAATTTATGCATTCTGGTGGTTTTTGAGGTTTCCCTATACCCTATGTTTAAAATTCTACAAAATGTTAAAATGGGATCTCATTGCATGGATCTGGATGAATCACAAGATTGATTTCTGTGGTCTTAGGTTCAAGCAAGCAAGCAAACTGTATTTGAGGGATCATTTAAGTCTGAATCAACTTGCTGCAGACACACATGGGCCTTTATGACTCTTAACTATAGGGAATGGGAGATGGGCTCTTTTAGCACAGCCTTTGGAAATTTTGTTTGGGGGACGGGGATAACCAAAGCAGTCCAAACAGGCAAATCAAAAACTTTACCATTTACATGGGTTGGGGGTTTGGGTTTCTGACCAAATGGCCAGGCCAACTCTAAGTATTTGCATACTGCTTTCCAAGAAAAATGTTTAAAAATCTTGGGCATGTTTTTTTATTGTTAGTGTGATTAATGTGTGATAGAGAGTAAGAATCAGAGGGGGGTCTGGGGCTATGTCCTTCAGGAAAATTTTGAATATTGAGAAGTCAAATGGTGCATTTTGGTGACGTATGACTGGATGGTGCAGGGGGGCACACATCCCACCTGACCCCAAGGTTTTACTACCCCTGCATCATAGACACTGCTTTTGGCTCAGGGAGCCTAGGGGTATATGGAGATGTCCCCCACAAAAAAAATTGAATATTGAAAAGTCAAATGGTGCAACTTGGAGATGTATGACTGGATGGTGCAGGGGGGGGGGCACACATTCCACCTGACCCCAAGGTTTTACTACCCCTGCATCATCAATACACTGTTTTTGGCTCAGGGAGCTTAAGGGTATATGGAGATGTCCCCCAGGAAAATTTTGAATATCGAGAAGTCAATTGGTGCAATTTGTTGAGGTATGACTGGATGACCCAACTGGATGGGTCGGGTTTATCCCGGTCGAGTCCATCTCATATGGGTCTGTATGGTGTGGTTCTGTTCAGTCTGGATCCATCTGATTCTGTCTGGTCTGGTCTGGGTCCCATTGAAGTCTTGACTGGGTCTGTTGTGGTAGGTTCAGTCCAGATCCATTTGGTCTAAGTCCATTTGGTCCGGGTCTTTCCAGTCCAGGTCGGTTTAGTCTGGGTCTGTCAGGGTGGATCCATCCAGGGTGAGTCTTGGGGCAATCCAGGTAGATCTGCGTGAGTCTGGGGGCAGTCCAGGTAGATCTGTCTGGTCTGGGTCAGTCCGGTCTGGGTGAGTCTGTCCAGGTGGATCTGTCCAGGGGCAGTCTGGGTGGGTACAGGTCGGGCCATCCAGGTCAGGTCAGGTATGTCTTGCTAGGCCCACTCCAGATGAGGGGAGGGATTTGGGGAAAGGTTAGGGGAAGGGGAGATGGGAGGAAAGGCTAGGGAAAGAGAGAACACTGAGCATGTGATCTGACCATGACATATGCAAATTCCGAATGCGAAAAAAAATCAAGGCATTAAAAGTAAAGACTCTTCTTTGATTTGCCATTGATAGGTTAAAATGGGAGGGGGTCTGGGGGTATCTCCCCCATGAAAATTTTGAATATTGAGACGTCAATTTGTGCATTTTGGTGCTTTTTGAGGGTGGCTGATGCCCTTGTATCCAAAGACCCCACCATATATATATAAAATGGTAAAATGATATCTCATGGGATCTGGACAAAGAATGACCCTGACAGATCTTACAATAATGGAGAAAACTGAAAAAATGAGGAGTTTGCATGCATGTATGCACGAGCCATCTTTGACAGGCGTCACACATATCACAGAGCTCTCATGTTCTAATGGAGCCAAAGAGTGAGACTTTTCCCTGAAGCTTGGAATTTTCTAGATTTCCGAGATGCATTGAAATAAATGCAGTTCCAGGGGGTTTGGGTATGCCCCCAAGAAAATTTGGAGAAATATGGAGGTTCATTTCTGATTTTTAGAGCATTTTGGTACATCAACCGAGGATGGATGCTCAAGTTCACTATATAAGTTTATACTGAAATTACAAAGTCTAAAATGCGTGAGAAACAGTGAGAGAGTAAGACAACCCCCAAATGTGTGAGAATCACGCCAGATGTGTGAGATTCACGACAGATGCTTGAGTGTTTAGAGCTCTGCATACACTCTTGTTGGAATTATGATTCCCCTGAAAATTTTGAAATTTTAGAAAGAAAATGGTGCATTCTGATGCATTGTAAAATTATCAGTATAAACTTTCTCCTTCTGCAAGTAATATATTGAGAAATTGTCCCCACTACTTATCAATTTGGGTATTTACGGCAAGTCGCGTCAATTTGTGCCTCATCAAGAAGGGTATAAAAATTTTACGCCCCCCCTCAAGAGCAGTCAAAATATTTTTTGCCCCCCCCTCAGGAGGGGTCAAAAAATTTTACGCCCCCCCTCAAACTCACCAACCCTCCCCTGTTGTTAAAAAATGAACACTCCCTTAAGGTGTTCTGAGGACCAGTGTCGGTGTAAACCTAGGCCAAGGATATTGAGAAAAGGCCTTCGGATTCTGCTTCTTAAATGTCTAACAGAAACCATCAAGGATCCTCAGTGTTAGATCTGAGTGACTGAGGTCTGCATTACTTCATTATCGTGACATCTTTGAAGCCTAATCCAATCATGGCAAACTCACTTCCGGGTCTATGGACCACTTGTCCCACATACTGCAGCTTCCATGGTCAGAGGAGCAGAATGAGGTCAATCCAATAATAAAATCAGGAGGTAAATTCAAAACATCCATGGACTTCTACCCCTGCGATCTTAGTGTAGGCACATATCATAAGACCTGGCCAGTCTACCCTATCTAATGCAGTGGTTGCAGGCCGGCCTGTCAGGAATAGCAAGTCCTGAGATCACTTCACTATTCCTTTTCCAGCGCTAAGATCACTGTGATCTTAGTGAAAGAATTGCACAGTGGTTTAACCTGAGTACAAGAGCACTTACAGGGAACACTCCTGGAGCTTAATTGAAAACATCCTGGGATCACGACCCCAGCGATCTTAGGAATAAACCAGCCTTATCCTATTAAGCGATCTTAAGAGTTGATTGGGTTCACATATCCTAGCCAGCACTAAGATCGCATCGATCTTAGGCTCAGCCCTCCTACACTATTCCAAGAAGAACTGACTAGGCACAGGGCTAAGAGTCCCAAAATAAAGGAATAGCTGTGGAGTCACTCTTCTTCACAAGAGTGCTTATACCATCGTTCCCCGTCCCCATGTGGGCTAACAAAAGAGCACAGGGTGCAGTTGACCCCGTACAGTATTCAACTTCAAGAGTTGTTCCCATGAATGTATGATTTATGCTTGCCTATTAGAAGCATTGTGCCTTCCCCCCAGGACAAAGAGAGAGAAGGGAAGAATTACCTTACAGTGCACTTAACACATGAGTAGCCCTAAGAGCCCTCAAGGACACTCAGCAAACGTCCTCCCTCCCCTCTTTTCACTCTTTCAATCAGGAGTGTTCCCTGTAAGTGCTCTTGTACTCAGGTGAAACCACTATGCATTTCTTTCACTAAGATCACAGTGATCTTAGTGGTGGAAATGGAATAGTGAAGTGATCCCTGGACTAGCTATTCTGGACAGGCCTGCAACCACTGCATTACATAGGGTAGACCAGCCAGGTCTTATGATATGTGCCTACACTAAGATCGCTGGGGTTGGGATCCCAGGATGTTTTGAATTAAGCTCCTGAAAGAGTGAATAGCCTGCTGCATACATTGTAAAAAAGGGGCTTATGTTTTAAACATGTTGAGGTCTAAACATGTTTAAAGTCTAAACACATAGAATAGGACTTAAACACTTTTATTCTAAATGCCTAACCACCAATGCAAAACATGTTTTGATGTTTAGCATTTTGGCAGTATGATGTTTAGGTGTTTAGTATGTAAACATGTATATGTTTAGGTGTTTATGTAAAAAGACAAGGTGGCAGCACTGTGTTCAAATATACTTTCTAAAAGCAGGTCTATTCTCTTCTCATCTAAAATATGCTAAAAGGACTTAGCAAACCAACATTGAATAATTCTATGTTCAAGCACATGTAGGCACATATCATAAGGTCTGGCCAGTCTACCCTATCTAATGCAGTGGTTGCAGGCCTGTCAGGAATAGTAAGTCCTGGGATCACTTCACTGTTCCTTTTCCAGCACTAAGATCACTGTGATCTTATTGAAAGAATTGCATAGTGGTTTCACCTGAGTACAAGAGCACTTACAGGGAACACTCCTGATTGAAAGAGTGAATAGCCTGCTGCATATAAATAAACAAGGCAGTCCTTGAGGGCCCTTAGGCCTACTCATGCGTTAAGGGCACTCTTAGGTAATTCTTTCTTCTCAAGTTTTGAAGTGAAGTCCTACCCCACTCCCTTTGGTATCCTCTTGATGCAAGCCAGACTCTGTCTCCGGGGAATTTCATCTGTCTCTCTCTATTAAGGTAAGATATTTTTATTTTATCCCGGTTGAACATTTGCTTTAAAGATACCTTATTTACAGCCCATATGGGGACGTGGAACGATGGTATAAGCACTCTTGTGAAGAAGAGTGACTCCACAGCTATTCCTTTATTTTGGGACTCTTACCCCTGTGCCTAGTGAGTACTTGTTGGAATAGTGTAGGACGGCTGAGGCTAAGATCGCTGCGATCTTAGTGCTGGCTAGGAAATGTGAACGCAGTCTGATCTTAAGATCGCTTAATAGGTTAAGGTAGAATAATTCCTAAGATGCTGGGGTTGTGATCCCAGGATGTTTTGAATTAACCTCCTGGGGGGCACAATGCTTCTAATAAGCAAGCATAAATCATATATTCATGGGAACAACTCTTGAATACTGTACGGGGTCAACTGCACCCTGTGCTCTTTTGTTAGCCCATATGGGGACAGGGAACGATGGTATAAGCACTCTTGTGAAGAAGAGTGACTCCACAGCTATAACTTTATTTTGGGACTCTTACCCCTGTGCCTAGTCAGTACTTCTTGGAATAGTGTAGGAGGGCTGAGGCTAAGATCGATGCGATCTTAGTGCTTGCTAGGATATGTGAACCCAGTCAACTCTTAAGATCGCTTAATAGGATAAGACTGATTTATTCCTAAGATCGCTGGGGTCGTGATCCCAGGATCTTTTGAATTAAGCTCCTGACCATGGAAGCTGCAGTATGTGGGACAAGCCCTTATAGGGATGGGGAACGATGGTATAAACACTGTTGTGAAGAAGAGTGACTCCACAGCTATTCCTTTATTTTGGGACTCTTATACCTGTGCCCGGTCAGTACTTCTTGGAATAGTTTAGGAGGGCTGAGGCAAAGACCAACGCGATCTTACTACTGGATCGCTTAATAGGATAAGGCAGAATAATTCCTAAGATCACTGAGGTTGTGATCCCAGGATCTTTGAATTAACCTCCAGATAAGGTCCTTTTATTTCATTGATAGCCCTATATCTATATCTTGCTGTTTGGAGCTAAAGAAGATGCATTTTTAATCATCTGATACTTTGGTCCCATTGAAACTAAACAAATGTACATGTAAGGGGTTTATAGAAAGCTGAGCTCATATAAAAATATCCACAAAATCTGGAGATGATTCACAGGTGTGACCTTTGACCTCAGCTGACGAGATGACCTGGGGTTTTAGCTGTCCATCATTCCCCCAAAGTTCAACTCTAAGCAGCCACAAACACAGAATTCAAGGTTTCAATATATTTAGCCATACCTACACCCAGTAAACAGACACTGGGGGTTCTATTGGTCATAGTGGCATCTACCTAGGACCGTTGGGTTGCCTAGCAACAGCAAAACAAAAATAGTCAATGGGCAGAAAAATAGGTATAGAATGTTTTTAGCCGTACCTACCCCCAGTAAATAGACATTGGGGGTTCCATTCGTTATAGTGGTATTCACCTAGGACCCTTGGGTTGCCTAGCAACAGTAAACAAATACATTCCATGCATAGAAACAGGCAGAACGTATGGGTATAGAAGGGTTTTGGCCATACCTACCCCCAAGTAAATAGGCATACAGGGTGCTAGTTGTCAAAATGACATTAGACACCTGTGTTGTCTAGCACAGCAATGACCAGATTATGGGTATAGAAGCATTTTGACATACCTACCCACAGTAAAGTGTCCCCTAGGTGCCTACCAACAATAAACAAAAACATTTATATCACAATATGCAAGCATGCATCATGATGGTCAAGAGGCATGATGCATGAATGCATTAGCGGCCCTTAAAGGGTTTATCAGCAATGTTTCAGCTAAGAGCCAGTCGATTCAAAGAATAAGCTTCTTGTATAACCAGCAGGCAGAAAGCATACTTAGAATAATATTAATCACTCAAAAATATCTCAAGTGAGTGCTGGTCTAGTTAAAAGGCCATGGAAACCAACGGTTTTGACATGTTCAACCCTTGAAGGGCCGCTGATGCATTAATGCATCATGCCATTGGTCGTCATAATGCATGAATGCATCATACCCATTGGTCTGGCGAGCACTTCATTGGAGCATCATGCCGACCAATGGGTATAGTAATAACAATATTTCACTTAGCTCTTGTGGTACAGCAGCTAGGAGTGTCATTGATAACCAACTAATTAATATTTCGATTATCATCAGTTTTGTCTCGAATTTCGATTATATTGATTATCCAGATGCAGGTGAATTACTACTGAAAGAATTTCTCAAATACTCCAATTAGAAGAAAAGTTAGAGCCAATTGTATGTTCCCACTCTTAGACAAAAGATTTAGCCAATTGAAAATAACTTTTAATGTTTTTAAATATCTCAATGATTGATAGTTTTCATATCACCATACATTTTGGGCCATAACTCTGGTTCCTATAGGAATTTATACAAAATTCTATCAGCATTTGACAGCTATAAATCTGCACCTTAAGGGGAGAGAAGGATTGTATTGATATACTGGCTTTCTCGATGTGATTATTGATATTTTTTAAATGGTGATGTATTGATGACACTTCTAACAGCAGCATACTTTTTATTTTAGGTTAAACAATATTTCTTGAAGGTCAAGCCAGAACCAAACACTAAGTGTTTGGTTCTGGCTTGTAACAAGAACAATAGAATGAATAAAAAAAAGTGTCATCAGTATCAAATCTATGAGTGTTTGTATGATGGAAGTACATTGTGCAAATGTGCACTAAGACACTATTGGGTAACTTCCGGCGCAACATTCCCCACTGATAATAAAACCTATAGTCAGTAGTGACTATACCCACATATTCTGAGCCCCATGGTCAGATGACTATATACCTTAGTCACATATTAGTCAGAAAGATAGTCATTCTGACTATATGTAGAGCTCACATATTGATGATGTCACAGGTTTCTGAGCACAAAAAACGTCACCCATGCAGAAAGAGCACATATTTATGGTTGCCTGGACTAGGAGGAGACAATAACAATCAGGCTAAATCATCATCTTAACCTGTCCATCCATGGAAACCCAATATGTCCGGTCATTAATGGATAGGCAAGTAATCTATTTGTTGTGATATTTGTGGCCATCTCAGTTTAACAATAGTTATTTCGGGTTCAAACTGTTCATCAATGTGAAGGCATATGGCAGCCATCTTTGATTGGGTGGATGTTTGCTTGCAGGTATAGTCAGCAGTGACTGTACATATTAGTCATATTTACTAGCTAAATGTTGTTTAGCAACAAAATGATAGTCATCTGACTAAGCACTATTCCAATAGATTTAAGGCATGACTATGTATTGACTATATGACTAACTTAAGTTAGTCACAGGTTACTATAGAGGGATAGCCAAAAATCGCACTATCATTTGACTACCTTAAGTTAGTCACTACTGACTAAGATATTAGACTCTATTTTTATCAGTGCCGTGCTGTCTACTCCACTATTATATCCAAGAAAGCGAACTTTTTTAGTACAAAAGCCTGTTTTTTTTTCAGGTTTTGACCCTGAAGTCCAAGATGGTCGCCACCTAAGAGAGCTGCCGGTCTGGAGACAATTTTTTTCTGGAGGTCCAAACATCACTGTGATGCATAAAACTTGTTTCCTGTTTCTACTCAGAACGTTTAGCAAAAATGGTTTATAAGCTGCTTTCTGGCCCCAGCTACCTGACTACTAATTCTTCCCTGTAATAAAGAGTTTATTTGCTGCCATTGAACCCAAAGATTTGTATGAAAATAGGGGTTGTGACCCCTCCTTTTGGGCACCCCTCTTTTTTTTCTAAATGTTGCATCTGCCACTGATAAAATTTCAGAAACTATATATTGATCACATATAAAAGATTGTCCAGATATTGTAGGTAACTTGCTCTGGGTCCATATATGTACATGTGTGCACTTGGATCTTCAATAACATTTAAAACAAATATTGGCACTACTTACTGCCTCAAACTATTGACCCTTTTAAATTGGATATGTATATATATATATATATATATATATATATATATATATATATATATATATATATATATATGGGTCAATCCACTGAAAGTGGGCACTTGTCCATGGGAGAGGGTCATTTTTAAAAACTAAGAATTATATCATGAAACTTAATTTTATTGATAGCCCTATATCTTGGCTCTTAGGAAAGGTTCATTCAAGTCACTAACTCCCAAGCGGTCAGTTTTTATTGCAAATATTCAAAATTATGAAAATGTAATGGGCGTGAGCAAAATGAATTCTTTTCTACCTCCTAGAAATATTTGTTAGAGCTACATGGTTTTCAGTTAGGATATTTGACAAAAGGTCCCAAAGACACACTATGAAGAAAATAGGAAAAAAAGATGGATATTTACAATACATAAGGAAATAATATGAATGTAATGGGCGTGAGCGTAATGGGCGTGAGCGAAACAACTTTCCCAGGCTTCAGACAGCAACTCAGCAATATAACATCACCCAGAATTAATCTAGGCAATAAAAATAATCTAAGAATACTTATAGGATGCATTTGGAATGCATCAAGCCTGCCAACATGCTTGCAGTGCATTTTACTCACGCCCCTTACGCTCACGCCCATTACGCTCACGCCCATTACATCTGTCAGTTAACCCCTCTTTTTGGCATAACCAAGGTATGTAATGACTCCAGTCTTTTTTTAAAATGACTTATTAACAATAGATCTTCAAGTTAGGCTGGTTGAAAGAAAGAAAACTTTGATAGTTTTTGTCCTGGATGCAGAAATTTGAATGTAATGGGCGTGAGCAAAATGGACTTGAAAATACTTGAATATGTACTGCACAGTCATGCCTGTAAGTAGACCCTAAGTTTCTGTACCAGAAAATCCCCTATGATGACCCTAATCTTGGTGGGAAATAAGAAGATTGAGGGTAGTGTTTTAGTAGGCCTACCAGTGTACTTTCATTTTGCTCACGCCCATTACAGCACCTGTATTTGGTTATAGAAATGAACAGGGGAAAATGAATGCCAACCAGAGCACCTCCAAACAACATAAAAATGTTAGATAGGACCCCCCACTAAGGAATAGATAAAATTATATTGGTCTGTTGCTGTTTGGCTTGATGGTATAGACCCTGGGATGAGGTGGAAATTGAATAAAAAGGCAATTTTTGGCCATTTTTGAACTTTGTGCCACCATATCTAAAAAAATAGCAGGCCGACATATGTAAACTTGCCCTTCTTTTGAATCCCAAGGTGTTTTCTTTGAAATGAAACCAGAAATAAGAAGAATGGTTACTTACTTCTTATTTTACAGCCCCCTGTATCCAAAAAAGACCAAAAAGACCCAGGTGCCCACTTTCGGTGGATTGACCCATATATATATATATATATATATATATATATATATATATATATATATATATATATATATATATCATGTCCTAATAGGTTTACTCAAAGTAATATCTAAAAGTTTTTAAACATCTGAAAACCCATCAGTATGACAATTACATCTAGATGAGCTCTCTTTTTAGTGGGACAAACGTGCTGTCTATGTCATTGCATCTATCTCTTTTTGTGCTGTGTAGTCAATATTTGATTATATATAATTCTGACTCTACTTCTCTATGATAATCATATCAGTCATATCGAATCTAATTGGAGAAGTTAAGTCCTGCCTTGTGCTTTATAGGACCACAAAGTTCCTTAATAGCCTCCCTTGACATGTCATATACCGAGGCTTAATTGTTGGTACTAGGGAACTCCATTGTTAGTGACTTAGCACACACTCATATATAAGATTAATCTTTTCACCATTTCCTCTCTGCACTTTGTTACACAGTCAATAACATAATGAAGACAAAGAATGTAGAACGTCTTGAGAAAATACAATCCAAGTATTGGTAATAGATGCAGGTTGCAAGAATCCCCTTTCTAATGTATTAAATCTATTTGGATATTCGCCCACATGCTTAAGGAGGCCACGTGTAACATTTTCCCTAACTAAGCCACTAGTTTTACTTTAAGAGAGGTGATATGCATGAATCAGCCTATAAAAGGTTTGTCATAAAAAAGCATTCTACTTTGGTCTAAGTTCTCTATTTTGTAGTTTCCATCCCAGTATCAAAGGCTCATCTGCATCCTTGTCTTCCATAATTGACTTTGAATCCCCTCAAATCGACAGCTGCCAGGTTCTTTTAGCCAAAAATGAGGCTTAGGGGCACAAAGCTGACTCATTTTGATCTATCTAAATTGATTAGCTTCCCTTTAAATCCACATTCTGTCAGATGGAATTACTATTGGGTGTTTGTGATGATTGCAGGAGTTCTGATGACTGCATTGCTTCTTGTGTTCATGGCAGTTGAGTTTGACATCGAATATATAAGGAATCTTAAATTGCTGACAACTGCCACCTTTGTTGCTTGGAATATCACTTAGCGCTCTAGATGTGATTATCAAGTAGCAAGCTGAACCTCATTCACTGATATATCCTATTCTGTTCATTTTCACTCCTCCTTCAGTGCCTGGAATGATGCAGCAATGCATCTAATGCATTGAGCGCAAGTTTGGATGCACACCTCGATGACCCCGAGGGCGGTGAAATGCCTTCTGCACAAATGATGCCCATTTGGGCGTTTCAGATACTACCTTTTGCAGCATCCCAGCTGGTTCACGGCACCTGGACCATGGCACCATGTGCACAGGTCCCTTTTGAATCAGCCGCGGCACCAGGATGACATGTTCAGACCTTGTTTCCCTCCCACCCACTCCTTTATCAAGAATTTGTGTTACAATACCTATGGTCTTGTCTAACCAGAACACAAACTGTCCATTACCTACCATGATCATTTCCTACCGTGACCCTTGTGTTCTATTATACTTTGTGTTTTATCTCCCAATCAACCATTACTCGGTTAAGTTTTTAATACCTTAGTTTACTTAGGGTGGGAGTGGGTAAGAGGCCCTTTGGGGTAAAAGGCCCTTTAGCCCTCATAACCAAGGTACTAGTAGTATGCAGCCATTTAGCACTTGGAAGAAAGGATAACTTCAATGAGGTTTTCATTATGGTTGGATGAGAAAATGTTAACTTATCAGACATTCAATATGTTATAACTGTTAAGATCAGCTCAATTTGAGATAATTAGAAATAAAAGGGTTCTGAAATATGCATGGATTTTTGGGTAGCAAGTTAAATGGGTTAAAAGTATTAGGTGAGGTATTATTAGATAAAGGGGTGAAGGGTATTTCATAAAGATACATTTTTTACCTTACATTTTGTTTCAATACCTACATGGGCTTTTGAGATAAACCTTATCTTATCATCAAATCCATGGGCCTTTTGCCCCATCGCTTTGGGCCTTTTACCCCAGCCTTTCAAACTACGGGGCAAAATGCCCCACTTTTTGTCAAGCATTCTATTGGAATATTCAATAAGGCTAGGATAACAACCTATTTCACAAGTATGATACATTGTTCCATCTCTTGATTGGTGTGAAAAATATGCATTAATTAGGGATTATTCTCTTAGAACTTGCTCAGTTACATGTATGTTATTAGGGTATTTTAGCTTATCCTACCCTATCACCCGTTGAACTTCAATATGAATTATCGGAAATGCTACTTTAGGTGATTCAGGATGTCCAAATCTCAGCAGTAGTTCATGAATATTAACTTTAGCTTCTTTATTAATGACAATGATCTAAATGGAGCATTTATTCCAATTATGATCATATTTATTGTGCATGTGGGTCTTTTATCCCAAAGGTTGTGGGCCTTTCACCCCAACTGTGGGCCTTTTTCCCCAGCATCCACTTTTTTCATACATGATTTATTGTAACAATCTATCAGGCAGAACTGACAAGCTTTTGCGAATGATGAAAATATCATTCCATCCTTTGCTTAATGAAAAAAGTACTCTGGAAGCAGCCATGAATTTCTTATAAATGACACATTAGTAAATGAAGGGCGTCTTACCCCAGCCTACCCTACGCCTTTATTGTGCCTTATAGCTTGCTTATTGAGTTTCAAAACTATTTTGAGTGTTAAAAGTGAATGAAACCAAACCCCATATATTGTAATATAAGAATCCAAAATGACAGCCGACCGGACATACCTTGACAACGAGTTGACATCAACGTAAATCATCCATTTGTGAAGCATATATACCAAATGAGAGGACCTGGTTTGGACAGAATATCCTTGAGAAATTATTTTAGCTCCTGGTTGGGTAGATTCCTTCATATTATGGCTGATTTTAATAGAAATAAACTTTCGAAGTGGCAACTGGTCATGTGTCTTCGCCACAGTGTCAACACTACCTGCGGTGCCATCTGGTGTAGAATCAATGAACTTACCATCTTCTCAGATTTGCTACGCGGTACCGGAACATTTTATCGTATTCTGACCATTTTGAGATTCTGTGGACCGGACGGCAAGTTGACATTCACAAATCCATTATGGCAGAGATCCTTCTCATCCACTTCAACTTACCAGAGAAAAAGATTCTTCAATTTTAAAGGTAAATAGATATAATTAATGGTGGAAAGCATTCTATAAACGCAATGTATAATGAATAGACTTGAACTCGTGCCTTTCAGGGTTGAAAAAAGCACTCCGGTTTGGGTCATGCTTTTATCAACCCCTGAAAGGCATTCGTTCAAATCTGTTCATTATGTATTACAATCTCAGTTTTCAGACTTTCAAAACTCATACTACCCTATACTGTACTGAATGTTCATACACTACATAACCCAATCAACTCTCCATATCATCAGCCTGACATTCAGATTCATTCTATTATTATTCTTTTCATATTGACAACCATGGTGCAAGATACCCTTTAGTTAAAGTCTACTGTAACATAGTTATTTTATAAAGCTTATGGACATCACACCATCAACGTGTGAAGGTTTCTAACATGTCTTCCGAAATGGCAGCATCCAATTTGCTGGAATAACATACTGTGCTTCATATATGATGAATTCTCTTATCACAGAAAATACCAACCCAACATAATCAATAATTTCTTATTGAGGATGTTTCCAAAAAAAGGTAATATATTGTAGTGGAATTGATCAAACATGTGTCTGAGGAATAAAAACTAGAGAACAAACATGTACAGTTTAACCCTATGTATTGACTTGAAATCAGCAGTTAAAGAGACGTCCCTTTATGGGCGCAACTCATCATACAGATAAACTACACTCTTACAATACTCTTACAGTGTTGAAAACAAGACCAAAATGACATTTATTACATGCTCATACTTTTCCCCAACACCTAATCGATAGCAAGGTAGGGTGAGACTATACATAGTGTTCGTGCATTGCCATGAAGTCTTAACATGATGTGCATGTTCGTCTTTACTTTTAGAGTTTCACATTATTTCCCGCCCGAGTCATTTATCTAAAGCCATAGTATGGCCAAGTAGGAAAAGGGACACAACCTTATTTTGACCACTTATGCCATATAAATGTACAGTTATGCAAAATAAATTTGTTTTTTTCTGAAGTCCATGCATGTCTTGGAATTGAAACTGCTTTTGTTGGTTCAACAATGAAGAACAAAAAATTAAAAAAACAATGGGATCATTGAAATTCAAAATATTGAATCTTCATAACACCTCAGCAGATAAAGATTTGATCTCTGAATGCACTTTATTTACTTTCCACAAGAGAAAATGATAACATATCATCAGAAACTGTTTGACATTGGTGTGCATAATTTTTTCAAGAACGAGTTTATTTTTCATTATGATCACTTCTTCTTAATCGTCATTCTCGAAGCTGTAAGACTGTACTGTTGACCTTTCCAAGATGACCAGTTAATTCCCTGACCATATCGCAGATTGCTGTACTCCCCGTTCAGATTGGCTGCATGACACACTGTGTACCACCACGCGCCTCTTTACACAGATGCACAATTTGTGTTGTACACATCATTGTCTGCATCAAATGCAGTGAACTGGGCACCATTTTGGAGGGCCATAGAATCACCTGCATGAAATAAATAGGGAGAAATAGTTTGACATTTGGATTTATGACTGAAGATGTAAAAACCTGATTATATGTAAAAAGTGGTACACTGTAGTTAGGTCATGCTTTTGCAAGGAACTAAGTAGAGAATTTTTAAAAAATCTCCTGCAAAACTTAGTTAAACTTTGAGAGTTGTTTGTTTCCATATGCAAAAGTCATTACATAGTTAAAAACCTTATATTTTTCCAATAAAACAAGATTGTTTTTCACATATAAAAAAATGCTCTTCAAATTTCCTTACCTGGTGGATCTGCACCATTGTAGCCTCCAACAGTAAGTTGATAGTTTGACTGTTCATCCCCCACAATGAATGTGTCATACTCTGCAGCAGCCATCACTCCATCGTTATCCACCAGTTCTATCCTCAGTAGGTACTCACAATCTTTTGTCAGTTCATGCAGTTTGTCATTCCCAAGCCAAAACTCACAATGATCCCCAAATCCATTTTTGTACTCAGTCCGATTTCGGAACAAATTAACTTCGCCATTTGTTCGTCTTTGAAAGAGCTGCAGATAAAATGTTGCATTTTAATATTCTCTGATAGTCAGATATGTGAGCTTTTAATTTAAAAAAGAGACATTTTGTTTAAGTTTTGTATCAGAATCAGAAGTCATGATTCAAAGATTGCATAATGTTATCCCATAAGTAAACATACGATCCATGAAACCAAGTTTTGCGTCCATGTGATTATGTCCAGTGAGGGGTCTGTAAAAAAACCAAGGATGTAATATCACTGTTATTGAACCCACCTTAGGTTATTGAAATAGGCAAATTGTGATGCCAATCATGATGTGCATTAATGGATATGCTATCATGGTTGCCATTTTATTTAGCTACACTCTTTTAAAGGAGCAAAGAAGAATATATTGAGCTAAAGAAATTACACGTATTATCTTTGTTTTTCTTTTTGATTTCTACATTTACTCTACATGTCCAATATATTGAAACGTTTTTTTCCATAACTACAATAAGATTTTCTGACTTTCTGTTGAAGAGAACACAATATCCAATTGAGTCATTTGCAATTGAATTGCTCTTTTTCCAAAACAAACTTACCTGTGTTAATGACATAGTACAGGAACCCAGTGTAGGATGCTGGGTGCTTATTACTTGTAAAGTAAGAACTCATCAGAAGACAGTTCTCATTTAAACCATCATTTCTGTACCAAAGGTTGTACAGTCTGGATTACCTTTACATGATAAGGCACAGGAAAGCAGACTTCTCTGGTGCTGAATAGTAAAAGGTATTGTCACACACTCTCCTTGTCTTTTGATACCTCACGTATGAAAGAGCAGAACAGGATGGATTCAAAGATGATGTAAGGGACAATATAATTACCAAAATGATTGGAATACCATCCAATAAACTCATGATGGCATTGGTGGGTATGTTACTTTAGGATGTGTTAGTCAGTGATTTGTGCAAGGTGGTTGGTGCATATTGAGGCTAACAGCAGGCCCTGGATACTTATAATCTTTCCCACATTTAGGGTAAGTGCCTACATACTAATTTGCTGCTTATTGGCAAACACTGAAACTTCCATCTATGCAGACGATAAAAGCTTTTATTGATCTCTTTATTGTGTTGATTAGTTCACAATGACTATATGAGGCAGCATAATGAGTGTGCCTAGGTAAGCACTTATTGGAACTATGCAACTATTTGTCAACAGTCTGGAGTACTGAACATGTGTCTCGCCTTGTAATATCAAGCATATATATACCATGCAGATACAAATATGAATTCTTGACCAGACAATGGGTCTAAAACTTTAGATGGATGGTCAAGGGCCTCCTGCTGACCCATGAATGGGAGACCTCTGTTGAATGATATTTGAGCTAATACAGGATGTGGCTTCTGTAGCTCTGGTGTTTAAAAGTCTCAGGCCACTCTCCCTTTAATGTATTTGCTGCCCACTCATCCAGCAGTATATGCTAAGGGACTGACTGTTGTTCATTCCCCTCGGTATAGGTAACACATGCCTTCCTTTTATTTTGTTATTTATGCTACTTCCAACTAATTACATGAATAAAGAAATATATGTTATTGGTGTTGTGGAACATCTTCTATCCAATTTTATTAATATTTCATATCACATATCAATTACTAGGTAGCCGCTATTAGTTTTTGAATAAGTATCAGAATAAGCATAACGTACATTTATGATAAACAACAATAAATGAGCAATTGATGGGAATTACATGAATGACAGTAAGTGTAGAATTATATGATTGGCAAGAGGCCTTAACTGTTTATTCAAAAATCTTTTCTTATTTGAATGACAAATGAAACACAAATAAAAAAAAAGAAATGGCGCCAAAAGCAGGGATCTAAGGTGAAATTGGACCCATGAGTGGTGTGAATAGGAACTAGAACTAGAACAGACAATCAGAACAGAAGCACTGCCGTGACTACCCCATTGCTACCCACATAAACATTTTATATAGTGCAGAAAATGGCACACATCTCATGACTAAAACCTACTTAGAGTGCTTATTGATTGATACTAATGCATTGGGACAAAGTAAACATACATATTAACAAGACATGAGACCCTTACTATGTTGACCAGACTAAGTGCATGGTGATTGTAATTTTGATGCTGTTCTACATTATTATGCTTGGTCAGGCATTGTGCATGTGATAAATATCCAAAATTTAATTCTTAAAACTCCATTGATATCTACATCCTATGGAGAAGACTATTAGGATCCTTTATTCCTATGTACTGATTCCTGGAATTCTGATCCAATAAATTCCCTGCTGAAGTTGTTGATTCCAGGAATTTTCTGTCCCAGGATGCAGTGATTTTTCTTTCTTTAAGTTGAATGAATATTGAGAAGTACCGATTATGTAAATCATAGGGTCTGTGGTAGGGTATGAATAGCGTGAGTTTGTTGCGATAAGTATCAAAGTCATATGGAAAAAGATTACAAAGGAGCTCTATTATCAATGTGTCACTCTGAAATTGTATTCAATGATTTACTAAACATTCCAACATTAAATATACATGTAGATTATGCCCTACTGCCATGACCTATTGAATTAAATGCTTAAGTTAAAATTTCTGAGAATTGTTGATCTTCAACAAAAATGAATAGGGTATCAACAACCCAACAACCCAAACAAAGTTGTTGTTTTTTTTATTTCAGACTATTTAGATGTTCTAAATATGTTGGAACAGGTGTTTATAGTGTTTAAGTGTTTATTGGGTTACATTTAACACAATTACAGAGTAATAGTATTAAAACCTATCTATGTGTGCCTTGCACTTTTGCAGATGGGACCCTTCAGTGAAGTAAATCACAATGCATAATTAAAGTAGTGGCCGGTATGGGAGTTTTCAAAATTAGTGAGGTCTTCTATTTGAGTGAATTCAGGCTTTGGCTTTTCATGTGATAATAACCCGATGGAGATGGAATAGAATATGTAATTCTCTAGAGTCAATGGGTTTTGTACATCTGCTTTTAACTCGTATCTCTCAGTTAGGTAAGGGCATATTTCCTGTACAGAGATTTAGGGTGTGAGAATTAGAATCAGATTATTGAATGACACTTTAAATGGCGCTATTTCATTTTTATCATCATCCTTGATGCTGAGAGGCTGTAGAAGCCTCCTTTCCAACTGTTCCAGATTATTCCTTCCCAATCACCTACACTACCGTATTTCCCGTTTAGATTCACAGCGTGACATTGTCGATACCACCAGCCACCTTCATAGTGGGAACCACAGTTCTCTGCTGAGAGTTCATCATTGTCAGCATCAAATGTAGAGAATCTCATACCATTGTGAAAACCAAGTGCATCACCTAGGTAAAAAAAATGTCACAGATATTTAGTATGTCAAATATTGTTTCAAAAAACTGAGTATGTATAAATGATAAGGCAACTTTGTGAGGCAGGATATGGAAAGCTGATGTTGTAAATTTCTAATAGGGGAAAAGCCTTAAAAATTCATGTTCACAATGGACTTAGGCATGACAAGCATACTTGGTGATCTCACCCAAAGTGACCTGTCCCTAAACGTGTCTTGACCAATGAATGCATTTCAGAAACTCAAAGGAACTAAAATCCATCAATAATGCATCAATCAATAAGAGAGCTAAAGATGGAGTTACAATTATGTGAAAATTTCTTTAATTTCATACCTGGTGGAACTGCACTATTGAAGCCTCCAACAGTAAGTTGATAGTTTGACTGTTCATCCCCCACAATGAATGTGTCATACTCAGCAGCAGCCATCACTCCATCGTTATCCTCCAATTCTATCCTCAGTCGGTACTTGCCTTCTTTGGTCAGTTCATGCAGTTTGTCATTCCCAAGCCAAAACTCACAATGATCACCAAATCCGTTTTTGTACTCAGTCCAATTGCGGGAGAAATCTATTCTTCCATTCATTCGTCTCTGAAAAAGCTGGAGAAAAAAGACCAAAGGAATTTATTTACTGAGCCTACAAGATTCCATTCTGTAATTTAGCTATATTCAAGGGATTTTACTTAAAACAGATAACACTCAGAATACAAATGTGAATGAGTGTCTAGTGAGTGAGTGTCTAGTGAATGAGTGTCTAGTGAATGAGTGTCTAGTGAGTGAGTGTCTAGTGAATGAGTGCCTAGTGAATGAGTGTCTAGTGAATGAGTGTCTAGTGAATGAGTGTCTAGTGAATGAGTGTCTAGTGAATGAGTGTCTAGTGAATGAGTGTCTAGTAAATGAGTGTCTAGTGAATGAGTGCCTAGTGAGTGAGTGTCTAGTGAATGAGTGTCTAGTGAATGAGTGCCTAGTGAATGAGTGTCTAGTGAATGAGTGCCTAGTGAGTGAGTGCCTAGTGAATGAGTGTCTGGTGAATGAGTGTCTAGTGAATGAGTGTCTAGTGAGTGAGTGCCTAGTGAATGAGTGCCTAGTGAGTGAGTGTCTAGTGTATGAGTGTCTAGTGAATGAGTGTCTAGTGAATGAGTGTCTAGTGAATGAGTGTCTAGTGAATGAGTGTCTAGTGAATGAGTGTCTAGTGAATGAGTGTCTAATGAATAAGTGTCTAGTGAGCTAACATACCATCCAGGTGTCGGGCTCTGTCATTGTGTTAGCTGAGTTATCTGTAAAAAAAGGATTGTGCATCATTATTCAATTTTTCATTTAATATAATTTACTAAAAACAAAACTGTTTGACATCATTTATTATGGCTATAATCCCTTACACACAGATATTCCATCTCTTTTAGTTCATTTACATACAAACATGCAAACATACAAACATGTATTTTCATATATATAAAACATACTTGCACATATAAAGACATCCTTGCCTGCTAGCCCAAGTACCGCCCTTACAAGTAATGTCTACCACTCTTACAGGGTATATTTTAAACTTGGTAGATACAAACTCATCAGTTTCATGCAATGTTAACCTACCTCCAATCATTAGAAAGTAGACATATTCAGTAAATGCTGATTGGAGCTTTGCTGCAGCATAATGATAGGAACTAATGAGGACACATTTAGGAACAACCTCATCCTCTCTGTAACCAAAGGCAGAACAATTCATGTTTTCTTTACAAGATGTAGCACATGAAGAGACACTTGACTGATCTTCAACAATATAAGCATTTTCCTGGCATCCAACCAGGATGTGTTTACCCGTTCTCTGATACTCAGTGATAGAGATGCGGTACAGCTTTGAGGGTGACCCAAATGTGTACAGAAGAACTATTATCCAGATTAACAATGCACTTTTCATGTCAGTCATGATGTATGTCACAGGGTAGTAGAATAGCTTCTTAGCTTGGTAGTCGGTAAGCTTTGGAGTACTAAACGTCAACATTAATGGCCATATATGCATATAGCCAATACCACAGAGCACCACTCTCTGAATATATCCATAAATATCAGCCTGAATATTTAGCGTATTGACCCTTACTCAAACAGTTGGGTTATGGTGCTAGTAACTAATGGACCCTGTTAGGTCTTGCAAAGTCTAAGATTATGCAATGGTTAATGTAGATATAGCCAGTATGTAATGAAGAAAACAAGTGTTGGCTGTATGACGTAGGTGTTCGGCAGGATAAGTTATCATATCGTAATACCTAGCCCTGGATACATTTAATCTATAGAACAGTAGTGACATTTGGTCCCAAGTAAGCCCTATAAGTCTTGTATGAAGTCAGGGGGTGTCCAAGACACCATGCTAGCACTGTTCTACTATAACTGTGTGTCAGTTTGTCGCGACCTCCCTGCTTTTGTGAACTAGGCTTGATCAATGCCCTCACAACTATCTATCTAATCATATATGTGTGAGGAGAAGGTAACAAACAGTTAAAGGCAAATTACATTCTTAATCTAAACATTGGCTTAGTTATAGTCATTGGCCCTTGGTTATCATTGATATCATCCTATGCTCCACTGTGAATGTTTATATAAAGGTTCATGTAACCAAGCAATAAATGGTTGGTGTGTTGACCAGACTAAGTGCATAGTAATTATAGATGACTCAATTATATCAATATAAGATTGAGTTTCTCATGTATTCCCCTCAGCACCTTACTCCCTTAACAGTATGAGACATCATAGAGATGTTAACAGATCATCTCTATTAGTTCACACTGGGCAAAGGATGTTGCTTAAGTAGCTCAGTGAAGAGATCTATCTGATTTTCCAACCAATATGACAAACATCCTTTTGTGTTTGAATTTGCCTTTATTCATAGAAGATCGGCATATGTACAGAGTACCAGGTTCAGGACTAACCTGTTTCTTAGTACGCCCCAAGATTGAATGATAGTCCTTGGATCATGGTGTGTACAAAGAACTTATGACCCTTGTTTATCTTCAAATTTCTCTTACTTTCTTATCAAAATGCATAATTTTCATGTCGCCAAAGGTAGCAACGGTCTATATCTTGGTATAGATATACCAAGATATTTTCCTATACACTTTTTTACAGACCTAAAATCGGAATATTTTCTGAGAAATGGCAATATTTACAATCTTACCCCAGTCTTGCTACTCTAAAATTGATTTGCAATTTTTTGTTTAATTTTCTTATAAATATATACCAACAAAATTAAACAATAGATAAATGCCTACAAACTGCCTTTTTCATTTTAGCTGAGTGCTGTTCAATAAGGGAATAAATGTATCATTTAATGTAAATAGTCGGACCTCTGATATCCCATAATGCCTTGCATAGTCAGTTTCCGGTCTGCCTAGTGTACAGGCCTCACCCTAGAGGGCACCACTAGCACACATAGAGAAAGAGGGAGGTCAGAGACACCTATTGTTTGAAAATTAAACTATGCCAGACAGGAACCTGACTCCCCCAGGTGGTCGATAATACAGAATCGGCCCACCGGTGAAGACTCTATATAAGTACCAAATGGTAGAGTGGTTTCACTATCCTACCTTTAACTCCAATAATGTATACACAGCTAGGTGTCATGGTCCATTGACAGGGCTCTGACTGGCTTATATACCTGTAGAGGTGAGTGTCATGGTTCAGTGCACACACAAGGGTACTAAGATCCCAGTACATCCTAAGACTGCGCATCAGAATCTTAGTACGGACTAAAATCAGACTGTTGTTCCATGATCCTGGTGTGTCCCAACAAGATATTCCTGTCCCCAACCTGAGTTCATTGGTTTACTGAAAGTTTTGAAACAACCGTCTAAGAACGTTTCAGTATGTAAATTATATTTATAATAGCTCTCTTTTTGGCGGGCCAGGATCTGATTTGCAGTCTATGTCAGTGCCTCAGCCTCTTTTTGTGCTTTGTAATCATTATTTCATTATATATAACTCTGGTATTGCTTCTTTATAGTAATCAGTGTCATCAAATCTGATTATAGAGAATGGATTGTTTGCCTTATAGTCTATAGTACCATGAAGTTCCTTAATAGCCACTTTAGATGTCTGGGATATAGAGCAATGTAAAATTGTTGGTAATTGGAGACCACATAATTAGTGACTTAGCCCGTTCTCGTATATAAAATCAAATTGTCTTAATTACTTCAGAAATTCCTCTCTGTGCTGGTTGCTTTTCAAAGTAGTGTCAATAACATAAAGAGGACAAGGGGAGTAGAACCTCTATATTATCAAAGAAATAACTATTTGGTTCGAGTGGGTTTTAGAATCAATTTTATCAGGGTACTTTTACAAGAAGACTTGACCAGTCAGTACCCCATATAAGGTGGTTACACTTTCGCTTAGGTAATCGTTTAGGCCATTCAGAGACCTGGAGCTTAATTCAAAACATCCTGGGATCCCAACCCCAGCGATCTTAGTGTAGGCACATATCATAAGACCTGGCTGGTCTACCCTATGTAATGCAGTGGTTGCAGGCCTGTCCAGAATAGCTAGTCCTGGGATCACTTCACTATTCCATTTCCACCACTAAGATCACTGCGATCTTAGTGAAAAAATTGCATAGTGGTTTCACCTGAGTACAGAGCACTTACAGGGAACACTCCTGATCGAAAGAGTGAATAGCCTGCTGCATACATAAAGAGGGGAGGGAGGACGTTTGCTGAGTGTCCTTGAGGACTCTTAGGGCTACTCATGCGTTAAGTGCACTGTAAGGTAATTCTTCCCTTCTCTCTCTCTCTTTGTCCTGGGGGAGGGCACAATGCTTCTAATAGGCAAGCATAAATCATACATTCATGGGAACAACTCTTGAATACTGTACGGTGGTCAACTGCACCCTGTGCTCTTTTGTTAGCCCATATGGGGACGGGGAACGATGGTATAAGCACTCTTGTGAAGAAGAGTGACTCCACAGCTATTCCTTTATTTTGGGACTCTTACCCCTGTGCCTAGTCAGTTATTCTTGGGATAGTGTGGGAGTGCTGAGGCTAAGATCGATGCAATCTTAGTGCTGGTTAGGATATGTGAACCCAGTCAACTCTTAAGATCACTTAGAAGGATAAGGCTGATTTATTCCTAAGATCGCTGGGGTCGTGATCCCAGGATGTTTCGAATTAACCTCCTGGAGCTTAATTCAAAACATCCTGGGATCCCAACCCCAGCGATCTTAGTGTAGGCACATATCATAAGACCTGGCTGGTCTACCCTATGTAATGCAGTGGTTGCAGGCCTGTCCAGAATAGCTAGTCCTGGGATCACTTCACTATTCCATTTCCACCACTAAGATCACTGCGATCTTAGTGAAAGAAATGCATAGTGGTTTCACCAGGGTACAAGAGCACTTACAGGGAACACTCCTGATCGAAAGAGTTAATAGCCTGCTGCATACATAAAGAGGGGAGGGAGGACATTTGCTGAGTGTCCTTGAGGGCTCTTAGGGCTACTCATGCGTTAAGTGCACTGTAAGGTAATTCTTCCCTTCTCTCTCTTTGTCCTCGGGGGAGGGCACAATGCTTCTAATAGGCAAGCATAAATCATACATTCATGGGAACAACTCTTGAATACTGTATGGGGGTCAACTGCACCCTGTGCTCTTTTGTTAGCCCATATGGGGACGGGGAACGATGGTATATGCACTCTTATGGAGAAGAGTGACTACACAGCTATTCCTTTATTTTGGGACTCTTACCCCTGTGCCTAGTCAGTTATTCTTGGGATAGTGTGGGAGTGCTGAGGCTAAGATCGATGCAATCTTAGTGCTGGTTAGGATATGTGAACCCAGTCAACTCTTAAGATCACTTAGAAGGATAAGGCTGATTTATTCCTAAGATCGCTGGGGTCGTGATCCCAGGATGTTTCGAATTAACCTCCTGGAGCTTAATTCAAAACATCCTGGGATCCCAACCCCAGCGATCTTAGTGTAGGCACATATCATAAGACCTGGCTGGTCTACCCTATGTAATGCAGTGGTTGCAGGCCTGTCCAGAATAGCTAGTCCTGGGATCACTTCACTATTCCATTTCCACCACTAAGATCACTGCGATCTTAGTGAAAGAAATGCATAGTGGTTTCACCAGGGTACAAGAGCACTTACAGGGAACACTCCTGATCGAAAGAGTTAATAGCCTGCTGCATACATAAAGAGGGGAGGGAGGACATTTGCTGAGTGTCCTTGAGGGCTCTTAGGGCTACTCATGCGTTAAGTGCACTGTAAGGTAATTCTTCCCTTCTCTCTCTTTGTCCTCGGGGGAGGGCACAATGCTTCTAATAGGCAAGCATAAATCATACATTCATGGGAACAACTCTTGAATACTGTATGGGGGTCAACTGCACCCTGTGCTCTTTTGTTAGCCCATATGGGGACGGGGAACGATGGTATATGCACTCTTGTGAAGAAGAGTGACTCCACAGCTATTCCTTTATTTTGGGACTCTTACCCCTGTGCCTAGTCAGTTATTCTTGGGATAGTGTGGGAGTGCTGAGGCTAAGATCGATGCAATCTTAGTGCTGGTTAGGATATGTGAACCCAGTCAACTCTTAAGATCACTTAGAAGGATAAGGCTGATTTATTCCTAAGATCGCTGGGGTCGTGATCCCAGGATGTTTCGAATTAACCTCCTGGAGCTTAATTCAAAACATCCTGGGATCCCAACCCCAGCGATCTTAGTGTAGGCACATATCATAAGACCTGGCCAGTCTACCCTATCTAATGCAGTGGTTGCAGGCCTCTCAGGAATAGCAAGTCCTGGGATCACTTCACTATTCCTTTTCCAGCACTAAGATCACTGTGATCTTAGTAAAAGAATTGCATAGTGGTTTCAGCTGAGTACAAGAGCACTTACAGGGAACACTCCTGATCGAAAGAGTTAATAGCCTGCTGCATACATAAAGAGGGCAGGGAGGACATTTGCTGAGTGTCCTTGAGGGCTCTTAGGGCTACTCATGCGTTAAGTGCACTGTAAGGTAATTCTTCCCTTCTCTCTCTTTGTCCTCGGGGGAGGGCACAATGCTTCTAATAGGCAAGCATAAATCATACATTCATGGGAACAACTCTTGAATACTGTATGGGGGTCAACTGCACCCTGTGCTCTTTTGTTAGCCCATATGGGGACGGGGAACGATGGTATATGCACTCTTGTGAAGAAGAGTGACTCCACAGCTATTCCTTTATTTTGGGACTCTTACCCCTGTGCCTAGTCAGTTATTCTTGGGATAGTGTGGGAGTGCTGAGGCTAAGATCGATGCAATCTTAGTGCTGGTTAGGATATGTGAACCCAGTCAACTCTTAAGATCACTTAGAAGGATAAGGCTGATTTATTCCTAAGATCGCTGGGGTCGTGATCCCAGGATGTTTCGAATTAACCTCCTGGAGCTTAATTCAAAACATCCTGGGATCCCAACCCCAGCGATCTTAGTGTAGGCACATATCATAAGACCTGGCTGGTCTACCCTATGTAATGCAGTGGTTGCAGGCCTGTCCAGAATAGCTAGTCCTGGGATCACTTCACTATTCCATTTCCACCACTAAGATCACTGCGATCTTAGTGAAAGAAATGCATAGTGGTTTCACCAGGGTACAAGAGCACTTACAGGGAACACTCCTGATCGAAAGAGTTAATAGCCTGCTGCATACATAAAGAGGGGAGGGAGGACATTTGCTGAGTGTCCTTGAGGGCTCTTAGGGCTACTCATGCGTTAAGTGCACTGTAAGGTAATTCTTCCCTTCTCTCTCTTTGTCCTCGGGGGAGGGCACAATGCTTCTAATAGGCAAGCATAAATCATACATTCATGGGAACAACTCTTGAATACTGTATGGGGGTCAACTGCACCCTGTGCTCTTTTGTTAGCCCATATGGGGACGGGGAACGATGGTATATGCACTCTTGTGAAGAAGAGTGACTCCACAGCTATTCCTTTATTTTGGGACTCTTACCCCTGTGCCTAGTCAGTTATTCTTGGGATAGTGTGGGAGTGCTGAGGCTAAGATCGATGCAATCTTAGTGCTGGTTAGGATATGTGAACCCAGTCAACTCTTAAGATCACTTAGAAGGATAAGGCTGATTTATTCCTAAGATCGCTGGGGTCGTGATCCCAGGATGTTTCGAATTAACCTCCTGGAGCTTAATTCAAAACATCCTGGGATCCCAACCCCAGCGATCTTAGTGTAGGCACATATCATAAGACCTGGCTGGTCTACCCTATGTAATGCAGTGGTTGCAGGCCTGTCCAGAATAGCTAGTCCTGGGATCACTTCACTATTCCATTTCCACCACTAAGATCACTGCGATCTTAGTGAAAGAAATGCATAGTGGTTTCACCAGGGTACAAGAGCACTTACAGGGAACACTCCTGATCGAAAGAGTTAATAGCCTGCTGCATACATAAAGAGGGGAGGGAGGACATTTGCTGAGTGTCCTTGAGGGCTCTTAGGGCTACTCATGCGTTAAGTGCACTGTAAGGTAATTCTTCCCTTCTCTCTCTTTGTCCTCGGGGGAGGGCACAATGCTTCTAATAGGCAAGCATAAATCATACATTCATGGGAACAACTCTTGAATACTGTATGGGGGTCAACTGCACCCTGTGCTCTTTTGTTAGCCCATATGGGGACGGGGAACGATGGTATATGCACTCTTATGGAGAAGAGTGACTACACAGCTATTCCTTTATTTTGGGACTCTTACCCCTGTGCCTAGTCAGTATTTCTTGGAATAGTGTAGGAGGGCTGAGGCTAAGATCGATGTGATCTTAGTGCTGGCTAGGATATGTGAACCCAGTCAACTCTTAAGATCGCTTAATAGGATAAGGCTGATTTATTCCTAAGATCGCTGGGGTCGTGATCCCAGGATCTTTCGAATTAAGCTCCAGTAGGACTCATAATCCTTTCGATCACAGGAGGAGGGCAGAAAACATACCTCTTGTCATGGTTGATTAGGTTCCACACTGAGCACCCTACATCACACCGCTCAAGGTTACGTCTTTGGGGGAGAAGCGCTAACGTGGCGCCATTTTCGCTTGTAAAATATGAGCAATAAACTTTCGCCGGTACCAGGGACACACTTCCGATCATACCGTTTCTCCTCGAAAGGGTTCACGTCCGCTCAAGGAAACCTGTGGTGCCCTCTAATGAGAGAGATAGGAAACGCTCCTGCAAAATTGCCTACTATGATATGGTACATGATGATAGTCTCGAATATGCTTAAACCTCGATATATCATAAATATGATTCCTTACATACATATCCTATGCCCAAAAAGCATTACACCTGGCAGGTGGCCATTCAGGAACTTCTCTATACAAAATATCTGGGCAATTGTTTGTTTCATTACCTAAATATAAACTCCCTGCAGCTTTATAGGATTTATGTTCTGATTCGACTCTGTTTTCAATAAATGTCTTTGGATTGGCAAAGTTTCGAATATCCATTGCCTGTGTTGAAGGAAAAGCAGAAAAAGAAATGGATTTGTCTTTGAAGAACTCAGAGATAACAATACATAATTCTCCAGATGCACCAAAGTGAGCATAGCAGAAAGAAATCAAGAAATGGATGGCTAAATAAAATCATGTGCATCTAACATTATCCATACAACCCAAGACTCCACATTATGTAAATTGATATGTAACTGAGTCCAAATAGGCCAAGCTAGGGTATAAAATGACGCTTATTGGATGTATCTGCTTTGATTGATGATCGGTCAGATTGATGATGCGACTGTAGGTTACCCGTACCGGGGTGCATATGGGGGTATAAGTTTGATTTTGAAATTAAAATGGAAATGTTGATTTTGATGACATTTCTGTGGAGGATGTAGGCTAGGTGGAGGGAACTTATGTAAGTCCACCTTTATAAGTCCCATGTTTTCAGGCTTTGACATGATGTAGCATGGTGTCCATAGACACATTATGAAGACGTTGGTGGATGTAATATGCATTCCTGCTGGTGGCTGTGGCTTGTTACCAAAGACAGGGCCAGTAAAATGGTTAACCTGTCAGAACTGGGGCAGCTGACACCTGGGGCGATGGCTGCTACAATTTTGGCAAGGCGCCAAAAGACAGGAGCAACTAACCCCTGCATGAGTAATAGGCTAAGGACAGTGAGGGGTCAGACTCATTAAGTTGGAACAGCCATGCTCTCCTAGTGTAGGGACATATCATAAGACCTGGCCAGTCTACCCTATCTTATGCAGTGGTTGCAGGCCTGTCCAGAATAGCTAGTCCTGGGATCACTTCACTATTCCTTTTCCAGCACTAAGATCACTGCGATCTTAGTGAAAGAATTGCATAGTGGTTTCACCTGAGTACAAGAGCACTTACAAGGAACACTCCAGATTGAAAGAGTGAATAGCCTACTGCATTCATATAGAGGGGAGGGAGGATGTTTGCTGAGTGTCCTTGAGGGCTCTTAGGGCTACTCATGCGTTAAGTACACTGTCAGGTAATTCTTCCCTTCTCTCTCTTTGTCCTGGAGTGAGGGCACAATGCTTCTAATAGGCAAGCATACATCATACATTCATGGAAACAACTCTTGAATACTGTACGGGGGTCAACTGTGCTCTTTTGTTGGCCCATATCTGGAGGGGGAATGATGGTATAAACACTGTTGTGAAGAAGAGTGACTCCACAGCTATTCCTCTATTTTGGGACTCTTATACCCTGTGCCCAGTCAGTACTTCTTGGAATAGTGTAGGAGGGCTGAGGCTAAGATCGACGCCATCTTAGTGCTGGCTAGGAAAAGTGAATGCAGTCTAATCGCTTAATAGGATAAGGCAGAATAATTCCTAAGATCAAGAATCATTGCTAAGATCACTGAGGTTGCGATACACAGTAGTAACAAGTAATCAATGGATAATTCATGACTCGTGTGTTAGTGAAGGCTAATGACACAAGGCCGTAGGCCGAGTGTTATTAGCCTTTGCCTAGTACTCATTATGTGTCCATTTATCCAAGGCTGAGAAAGCATGTACTTTGCTTATGGAACGATTGTAATGATAAATATTATTGGCAATAAAGATAATTCAAGCTAAAGAAAAAACATGTGCAAAGTGTAAAAAAGAATATTACATTTACAAAATGCTAGGATTTTTTTTACACTGAACTATTACATGCTCCGGTAAAATCTGTGTTGAATAAATCCCATTTTGAAAGAGGTACATATTTATAGTAATAAAAGCGTTTAGGACAAATCTATGTACTTATGATTCTAAGGAGCAATATAGAGTTTCCCTGAGTCTCTACCCTTCTTATTTATTGCCCTCAAAATACATAAGCCTAAAGAGATTTCCTTGATACAACTTTTTGGGCCAACAATTTTCAGGCAGACCTTTTATACTCAGATAAAAAAGATCTTTGTTCTATTTTACTCATTTAATGTGGCTTTAAGTGGTCAACCAAATATATTTTTAAAAGAAAATCTTTATTCCTGCAATGCCTATCTCAATGCTTGGGACAAACCCTTATATAAGGATGAGTCTTGACTAGTTTGTACGGCTTTAAACACAATGACCAGAACTTAAACCTCGATTATTTTTGATAAATATTAAATAGATTGTGAGAGGATTTTATGGTTATTGTGATTTATTATCATGAGTTATTGTAATAATTGAATACTGGTGATTAAATTAATTCTAAATGTGTGATTTGGTGTTGACAACTTACCCATTTTTTATTTATTTTTTTTTGGTTTGAAGCCCCCCAAGCGCGAAGCGTTGCAGGGGACAGGTGTTTTAGTCAGAGTAGACCGTCACACCGAACAAAAAATAAAAAAACCTGTAGTAGGAGAAAAATAAGATGGAGTGTTGGTTTGGAATTTATGTGGTAAGAAGAAAATGTGGGAAATTTGGAATTTGGTTGGAGCTGTTATACATTTTATTAAGGTGGTAATAGGAGTTTTTCGAATTTGAGTAATTTGAAATAAGACATCTATGTGGTTCTTTAGCGTGTAGCCGGCATGGCAGGCCTTTGGTAACCCAGTTTGCAGCACTGGGGTTTCTGGGAGACGGTCCTAAAGTCTGTTACCAAGTTTTTCAGCCAATAGACTTACCCAGCAAATTGTTGTGAGTCCTGGTCAACCTGTGTGAAGTGGCTCACACATGTCACTAGATGGAACACGACGTCCTTATAGCACAAGATCACCAGGAATAGCAATTGCTATGCCACGTGAGTCTAACACACAGTGGCAAAAGATGACGGAATATGTTATCACTCAAAAAGGAGTCACCATTGATGACCAATCATGGCGACAGATGACGACAATTTGCTGGATACCCATGGACAATGTCGATAAAGGTTAGTATGCTTTAAAGCAGACCTGTATCACACCTTTAGAGGCCGATACTGAATTAATGTGTCATATCCATTTGTTCTAATGCTATGTTTACTGAACTGACTTTTTGTATCATACTGGCCCTACTCCTATGATACAGCACACAAATTAAGGGCATGATGACCTGATAAATAAGGGCTCTCTGAATGGTCAAAGAGATATTATGTCATTTAAAGTAACCACTAATTTTTGATCAATGACACTGTATGACAAGCTGAGTTTAAACAGAGTTAAAGGAACGCACCATATCTGACAACTGGTTGCTGATCAATGGTGTGTTCAAACCTATAATGGGGAGTGTGTTGATCTTCATGTCCATTGTATTTATTCAAAACAAGTAATGAGAACACTGAAAAGGAAATTAACAAAGTGGAGTTTATTACACTAACATCAGTAAATACGGTTTATGATAAACATGTAACTAAACTAATGAGATACTGGTTTGTATCTTAGGCAGGCAAAGTTTCGTTGTGTTGTTTCAATTGGTGGCGGCGTAGATTTGTAGTGCAGGTAAATTGTTGGTGGCATATTATTATTTATATCATATTATATTATTTGGGCAAACTGCTGATGGTTTTGAACATGTTAGTGATAGTTACCTGTGCCTATCGTAACATTACCCCAAAAACCAGAATGCATTTAGTGTGGGAGTAGATGACAGGCCAGAGTCCCTAAAGTCCATCTGAACAATACATAACTCATCATCGGAATGCCTCGGTAGCCTTGGCACGGACTAGGGGGACTGTATCTAACCATAGCAAACTGCTGACCATTTGGCATTTAAACTCAATACACAGATTACTAGTCGTGTATTCACCAAGGCTTCACTGTGCACCTTTTAAACAGGTATTATTTGGTACTTCATTTTACAAATAGGACATGTAGTCATACTTGTAAAAGGTAAAGCTCACCCTGGTGGGTGTCTTGCCAGCGCTACATTCATGCAAGTTGCTGAATGGTGGGTATGTTGAATTGCTGCGTTGGACTATGAATAGTCTTACAATGGGTGGGGTATTATTTTGGATCATCCCATTCCATTATATATAAATTCTACATGGAAAAGAGAGTAGAGCAGGTCAAAGTACACGAGGTTAAAAGGAGATGTAGGTAGACTGAAATGGGACGGGAAGGAGGAATCTCTCTGTGATTGCTGTAAGGACATCTTTTCTAACAACTGCTGAAAGGGCGAGTGATCTTCACCTTCACCTCCATACAAGGGTCATACAGGAGAGGATGGTCAAGTGAGTGATGCTTGGGGTGCATTTTGCAGAAAAATGTATATGAGGCAGGCTTTAACCCTTTTTGAATTTTCCCAAAGGTAAGTGTATTCTCATAGTCGTGGAAAATGCTCAAAAACTAGAAAACTGCAACCATAGAAGGTTCAATATATAAAGTATATTAGGTGTCTAAAAGCTATGCAGTATCTTCTTCCACCACAGTTTATTCTATATATAACAGCTGTCAGAAAATCTGGCCTGAACTTGTACAGCATAGGATGTTTGTATATCGACAAATAGAACTAGTCTAGACCTACAGAGTTCCACTCACCCGTATCCTAGGGATCGGAAATCTCTGATCTATCCATAGCAGGGCACCATTTCCAATTGATTCAGCAGATCTTATCTCTCTGGTCATTTTCTACTTCACAAGGGACACTTTTGTGCTTAATCCTGCATCTGCAGTGTAGGTAGATCTAGCATACAGTTTGTGGATGAGTGTCCCAGCAAATTGTCATGGGTCCTCATCAACCTGTGTGAAGTGGCTCACACATGTCACTAGATGGAACACGACATCGTTATAACACAAGATCACCAGGAATAGCAATTGCTATGCCAAGTGAGTCTAACACACAGTGGCAAAAGATGACGGAATGAGTTATCACTCAAAAAGGAGTCACCATTGATGACCAATCATGGCGACAGATGACGACAATTTGACTAGACCTCTGACAGAGGACTAGACCTCTGTCAGAGGTCTAGTCCTCTGTCAGAGGTCTAATCCTCTGTCAGAGGTCTAGACCTCTGTCAGAGATCTAGTTTCCTGACTGATATATAACCCAACTGTGTGTACACTACATCCCTTCCTAAACCTGACATATGGGACATCACCTTCACATCATAACCACACTTGGTATAACTCAGCACCACAGAGACGTAAAGTAGTCCCTAGTAAGAATCCCCCCATCCCTAAATGTGCTTCTCCAGGTAAGGTAAGATGACGAGTGTGGCTCATGTCTCGTCCCCATCTGCCAGGGTTCTGCAGTGTGAGTGATATGCGACCCGGTCATGGCGCCCTACGGTCCACTTCACACCTTGTGTATGGGACATTTATGGACACCTACTCCGAGTTATTACCGTGGATGGTGTAAAGTAACCCTATACATCTGACGCAGTAGGATGGTAAAGTAGCCAAGGATACCGTTCACAGCCAGCATATTGCATATATTTCATATCAAATCAACTACATTTACAAGAAGTAACACTTCTACCTTTATACATAGAAACAACCCCATGTTACTCATTCAAAAAAAAATCAAATTTTGCACAAGACTGCATAAATATCCTGTTTATACCTTTCAAAATGAAACAGAAAAATCAGTACCCACTTCTGGTGGATACACTTAGATATGTTGGTACAAGATGAATGAGTTGGTGAATTTTGATTTGACAGCAAGGTTTTGAAATCAAAATAACACTGGATCATTGTAGCCAATTCTTGCTGTATAGAGTCCTGAGTGGCAATAAACCAAGGCGGCAATCCTTGTAAATTGAACCAAATGCTGGATAAGTGCAGCCTTTTTAGCCAGAGATAAACTGATTAAGTCACTTTATTCAGGTATTACGGCCAGAGGATGTCTTGTGGGATACCCTTTATGACGTCTGTAATAGGGAAGTATGGACTTTTAAGTGCATCGTCTTGACACTTAGGGTATTAGTGAATACGGTCTGCTGTAGCGGTTGAGGGATATATGAGCCTCCTGGTACTACATGTAGAGTTCATGTTACCATCTACGACAATCTTTGTTCAGGACAGCTGGTTCTTGGACTAGTTAAAAAAGAGCCAGCTTACCTTTTCTACTCCTCATCGCATCTTACTGTAATTTGGAGGACAGGTATGAACCTATGAACAGCTGTTCTCCATCTTTAAAATACACTGATATGCAATACAAAAGTGCCTCCTTGCAGCCAAAATTACACCCGAAGAAAACTTAAATGGGATTAGATTATAAGAAGGAAAACTTAGGAAATACTGCCTAAGGATGTGTAAGATGGACAGAGGTGAGGGGTTACTTTGGCAAAGTCACCACTCACCTCTGCAATCAAGGTCTGTGCATAGCAAATAAAGGCACCAGAGGGCAGCACTGTTCCCTTTACTTTCTCACCCTTACTATAGCATATGGATACACAGACTAAATCTGGTAACCAGTCCACGCCCGTGGTGAATAAGTTTTGTTGTCAGACAAGTATAAATTATATAGCTGTGTTTTAGTCTCTGTCTGAGACGTACGGGTACAGAATCAGGATGCACATATAGTACCAGATCCTGTCTACACCACACATAACATTAAAGTGATATATGCTTTTTAAAGCAAGTGAGGAAATATATACTTACCAAGATCTTGTAATCATTGCAATCTTAGGACTCATACTTCAAATCTAATTCTCAGGATTCTCAGAGGACTGCTTTGTAAACAAAGCAAAATTCTACATTTCACGTTACATTTACTCACCTTACCTAAAATACCATTACAATAAGTATGGTTTATGTATGGGATCTTTGAATTGTTGGAACTGCTTGCTTGCTTCTTTACCTACTTCAGTGTTGGATAATTCTGATCTTGACATGTAACAACCAACATGCTGATGAAATTGAACTGAAGGATGTTTTGCTGCATGACAAGGCAATTCACAACCTGTGAAGGTTTGAAATGAATATGCACATTAAATTGTGACGTGATATGGCAGTACACCATCGTTTAGACAAGTTACAGATACCATTTATAGTTTGCGACTAGAAACCTAAAGGTAGCTAGCAGTGATACAGCACAACTTTGTGTGTTGTCGATGACTGCAGTGCATCAGATTTCATCCTCAGCATGGGATGTGTGTTGGCAATCCTGATACTATTTCTCTCATACAGACTTGGGTCAGCCTCAAATCTGACATTTGTCTCCACGATCCAGTATCAGAAAACTGACAAGAACTTGCCATTCCAAGGTGGAAACAATACATTTGCTATTGAGAATCAGTGGACTGTGTTGTCTTGTGCCAGATGTTGTAAACATAATGCAAATTGTTCAGCCTTTGTGTTCAGATATAACGGGGATTATGATAACTGTATTCTGATCAGTCCAGACTACAATGTTTCCTATGCTGACTACACCTTTATGATTGAAGGTAAGCTAACCTTGTGTTAGATTTGTGAATTTCCATTTATAGTTTTCTTAACCTAATGTGTTCATGTATGCATATTTATGTACTAACATCTTGTATCACCTTTGAGAAAAGAAATGGTCAGTCAGAGTTGGAATTTCAAACCAATACTGATGGAAAGTGTAAAATATTTAAATCTCTTTTTTTTTCACAGATGATGCAACCTACACAAATGACTTATGTGCAAGCTCAAGCTCATGGAGGGTATGTGTGTAAACTAGCTAGAAACAGTACCAGTGATATCTCACTAATATCTGGTTAAGTGTTGGAGGCTTTAATGGTACCAAACCACCAGGTAATACTATCAAAATACCCTCCTCATCCCTCTTGTTTGGTTCAGTCTGTACAATATTTAATGATCAAATGTCTAAGGAAAATATAATTTCTTTCACAGGAGATTCGCTGGCCTATCACAATAGAATAAGATTAACTACATATGATGCAGACAATGATAGACAACAGCAAGAAAACTGTGCCTCAGTGTACAATGGGGGATGGTGGTACAGGGGATGTCATGCTTCTAATCTAAACGGCAAATACGGCAGTGTGGATTATGGTGAAGGGGTCAACTGGAAAACCTGGAAGGGACACTACTACAGTATGTCAGTGTGAATGATGATGATCAAAAGGGAATGACTCAAGTTTTATGTGAGTGAGTATTCCCTCCCGGATTTTTCAGGTTCATCCCAATGAATTTCCTTCCCATATCCTTTGCCTGAAATCATCCGTCAATTTTGTTCTTACTAGAAATTGTACACCTAGAGGCTGCCGAACCATAATCATTAAGCTAACCCTTACCATTTCTCTATACCTACTATCAACCTTTATCTAAGTAAGTGGTCTAGATATCAAGTTAAAGTTGAGATCTCAGCTAAGCCTTTGATCTCAAATAAACATTAAAGTTGAGGGGCCCAGGTCGCTTCTAAGCCCATAGGTCTAAGTAAAAATTAAACATGAAGTGCAAGGGACCCTGCTAAGCCCATGGTATTAAATAAACGTTAAAGGTTAAGGTTGCCCCGGGTATGGGAACAGAGTGGTGGCCAGGAAATTCTAAATAAAATTCCTTAGTTCTTGCATAGGCAGTGGAAATTATCAATGTAATGGAACAGAAGTTATGTCATTCTGATTTATGGTCAGCTTTACAAACTTTGAATATACCTTCTATGATTATGTGATGTAGCATACAGTCAATGTATCTGTAACTTTTATTTACAAACACAAGCTTTTGCCCTTTATGAAGATACCTAAGTATTATAATATGTAACGAAATGGGACTATAGCTAATCTAAGGATATTACTCACCGGGCATGCAGCCAATCAGAGGCCTCCATTTGATCACGTGACCTGTGGCATCACTGGACCCCCATGGTGCATGCCCATATATTGTCATGTGACCTTCACATTGAGCTCATTTGCATAATAGGCCATGCCCCTTGACCTAATTAGGGGATTAGTGACCACCTCTCAGCCAATCAGAGGACGGAATTCTGGTTACCATGATTAAATGACCTAATTAGGAGATTAGTGTGATCACATGACCCGTTGTTTGTAAACAACACATTAACTAGCCATGTGGCCTAGCCACGTGGTCCCTTATTTGTAAACAATGGGGTGGGGCTAATCATGCAAATGAGATATTTTATGATAGAGTAGTGCTGTGTTATTGCAAGCCACCAAAGTGAGGGGTGTGTCTTATACATGAGGATTTTGTACTTTAGAGTAGTACTAAACTGCTAAAAAACATGCTCGTACATGACACTAAACAATACAACTAATATTAAAGACAAATGTTGGTGGATGAGTGGTAAAGAAGTTGTGTTGATTTTTACCTATACCTCTGGATATCAGAAGTTGTGTTGATTTTTGCCTATACCTTCGGATATCATTAGGTTTTTATATAGGGATGAAGGAAATAGTGACATGTCACTGAGCTTAATTCTCTGGGAAAGGCGTGTAATGAAGGAAGGTTTATAGGAGTCAATGGGAAAATCTATGGCCTCATTTCCTGCTAAAATATCATTCAAGTTCTGCTGCTATTTTCAAATACTTTTGGATTATCATAGTTAATATGTATAGAAGTGGAAAATGCAAAAAGATTGTGTTGATTTTTGTCTATACCTCTGGATATCATTAGGTTTATATATAGGAACGAAGGAAATGTAAAAATAGCGACATGTCACCGAGCTTAATTATCTGGAAAAGGGCTGTAATGAAGAAAGACCTAAAGGAGTCAATGGGAAAATTTATGACCTCATTTTCTGCCAAAATATCATTCATATTCTGTTGCTATGCATATGTGGTCAACCTCACTTTTGTGTATTGGACCATTTAAGTACAACATGCTTCCAAAATGATATTCATATTCAGGTTTAAAAATATTCCCCTTTTCCTTATCTCAACTGTGATATATGGAATGTATGAATGTCCTGGATTTTAAAACTAGCTTCATATTTATTCTAAGTTGAGGCAAAGTCTATTGAAAGTGTGATACAGAAAGTGTCAGGTGTACCCCTCAGTGCAGTGCCCTTCAGTGTGGATACCATTAGGACCATGAGACATGATGAGTGAGTAGGGTGTAGACCTACCTATGTGTATATCCCCAGGTGTCACCAGTAGGGTAGCCCTGTGGATTGGTTCTCCAACCTAACTCTATATTGGGAGTGCCGCTGTTCATATGCACAGACACGGACAGATGTCCTTATGTGTGACAGTGATGTCTAATCAGAACTTTCTCACAATCAATATTCACTCTAAGATTATCCACAATAGCTATCATGGATTCTCGTTAAACTGAACAATGAAACATTGTTGTTGCATTATAGTGAATCAGTGTAGTTTCTAAAATGAAGCAGTACAGTACACACTGTGGTACAAGGAATCTCTGGACTTTTCTAACGCACTTAAAAGGATCTATTTTCTCCTTTTTTCTATTCCCTCAGGAGTGTGTGTGCCTACTCAAGTTTTCTATGTGTATATCCCCTTTATCTTAGAGCAGAATAATTCTGAATTAATAGACTTATACTCAATAACCTGTGTGTCATTGTTCTTTCTTCAGTCCATGCTATCTAGATTAGATTAATACTAATTTGACCCTATTAGAGTGGCTACTGCATCAATGCATCATGTTCATAAATTGGTAAACATAATGCATGAATGCAGCCCGTGCCAGTAATTTACCATGGCACCTTTAATGGATCATGCCAACCCTACGGGGCTGATACACTCCCGCAGGGTCATCATGATGCTCCAATGTCTTGCAAGCATTTTATTGGTGCATCATGACAACCAATAGATATGAGGCAGCCTCTATAGTGTCAATGTGTGGACTGATACACTCCTACTGTGGACCAAATCGACCTACCGTAATCTCCCGCGTATAAGACGCGCTGCACGTATAAGACGCACCCCAAACTCAGCACATGCATTTTCACATATAAGACGCACATTTTAGGGATGGAATTTGTAAGATTAGTACATTTCTATAGTAAAATTACCCCTCGTATAAGACGCACCCCCAACTTGAAGAAATCCTATAAGACTCACAATGCATTTGTTTGGCCTAGAGGACGCGTCTTATACACGGGAGATTACGGTAGTTCAGGAGGTAGGTTGCCATACGTTTTGACCATGCTGGGTGTTCATGTTAATGACTTTAGGTTGTTCCCGACGACTTCAAGCCGTCATTATGTCCTTTACAGCTATATAGTCCTGTGTAGAAATTACATATATGTATAGTATGGTCTTTTACATTTTCCCAATACACATGTATTATTTCTTTATTCATATCTCATTACCTCATCAGCCATTGATGAGTTTATTCCCAAACCAACACAATCAAGTGAACAGTCCCTCTGAAGTCTCTATGTACCCCACGGGGAACGAACCCCTACGGTATCAAACATTGCTCATATTTTCCTTTTCAGAGTATACAACAAGAAGAATGTAACTTAAGGCTCAATACACATCCCAGTTAATTTGTATCATAGAAATGCATAGTGGAGCCCTCGCATGGCACAAACCCAGACTAGCAGTAAAGTCAAGGTGGTCAGTATGATGACTTAGGGTAGTCATAATGACCTGACGACCCTAAACTCGTCATATATAATGACTTACTAAGAGCGGCAGGTTTTCAGTGTATTTGGCATCATAATGCATGAATATAGCCTTGGTTAGCAACCCATGGGGGCTGCATTCATACATCATGTTAACCCAACAGGCTTGATAAACTCCCAGGGAATCGGTATGATGCAGGGTGGTAGGGCAGAGATTCAAGCCCACAACCCTGTTACAGAGATGAACACCTTAAGAGGAGCCTTAATCAGATGTTAATATTCTACCTGTGACCATAGCTTCAATACACAAAACATGTATTAATAACTTCATAAAGAAAACTGTGGCTCATTTATTAAGATATCTGTTTTAAGCCGATTTTATGATGCAAGAGGACTCCCACATGACATGACAGCTCAAGGCATATTCATGGAAAATAATCAATGCATTTAGTATAGTCAGCCACACAGTATGGCAACTCATCTGGCATGAAGAAACCCACTACATGTATAGTTTTATGAGATGTCACAAATGGCACATTATGAATTTTATCATAAAGACACAAAACACATCATGACACATTACAAGTATCACCTCAAATCCATATACATACAAAATACATAACACAACAAATAAATAGATAACATGGCATAATGCCAAACACAGTATGATGACATACAACAAGACCAATAATACATAAACAATATAACACACTGCATGACATTACACAAGAAACAATGTATCAAGCACATCACAAAATACTATTTGACATAATGCAACATGATATAGCATACAATATCCAGCATATCAATATGATATATGTCAAAACAAAGAACACTTCACACAACAAAACATGATAAGCAGCAACATTATCGAACATGGGACACAGAACAGCATGACATAATGTAAGGTAACTTAACACAATTTTACACATCATACAGAATTCACATTGAATATGGCATGAATTGCACAATCCATATCACAGCTTATGGCATATAACATGACTGGCTCTATCTACTTAGGTGATAGATCTATACAACAGACAAAATTCCACATGATAAATGTCATCGCAAATGCACTCTTCACTTGTATAGTACAATGTACAAATATGAATTTCATGCTGCATCTAGCCCTACACAGCACTCACACCAGGGCACAGTGTCACTTTATGCCCCCTTTTACACCTCCTTCCCATCCTCAAGTATGGCTTAAGTGACACCAACCTGTATCATCTACCTTAGGAGATATATAGCATGACTAGATCTACAGGTGATAGATCTAGACAACAGATAACATCCCACATCATGAATGTGGGACGCAGGCAGAATATTGCATACATTACACAAGCCCATATCACAGCTTATGACATATAACATGACTAGATCTATCTAGTTAGGTGATAGATCTATACAATGCTGTTTACTTAAACAGTGCAATTCACTAGTTAACCTCACACTGCATCTAACCCTACAAAGCACTCACATCAGAACACAGTGTCCCTGTGTACCACCTCTATCACCCTTCAGTGGTGACCCACCGCCTGCCTGCAACTCATGAACACAAGCTGGCCATAGGGATACAATAAACACATTTATAGGAACTCCCCTTCAAATCCCAGCCAAATATCCATAGTATCTCTGTGTTGAGTGACTATAAAGTGTTCTGACCCTACTGAAACCCACCTGTTACCAGTTACAACTCTGGTTTACCTATTCATTGTGATAAGTTTTGCTCATCAGTTTGATCATGTGTAAGATTAGGCAAAACTGATCACAAACCAATCACTAGCGACGAGGCGTCGATTATTTTTCATTTTGAGGGTAGACAGATCAGCACATTTGTCATATGATTCACACAAGCCAACATTTTTGTGAAGTAACTTCCCCACTGGGCCGACAATGTCGCATACAGGCGATATATTACGTTCTACACCAGCTGAGTACTCAAATGAATCAACATCAGAAACAGAGTCTGCCCTGAAGGCGACTGAAAATAAAGAAAAGAACCCTCACAATGAGTGGTAGACCTAAAAAGTCCTATTCACTGCTGCTGGTCCCTGAGTAGCTATCTCAGAACCAGTGAAGCACGGACCCGAGCCTAAAGTCTGTGCCACAGTTGTGAATATTGTTCCCACTTGGCAAAAAATGTTCGTTTCTGCACTCAATAACTCAATGGGGAAACCAATAAAAATGTGTTTTTTTTTTTCAATGTTAAAAAAACGTTTTTATGCCAAGTGGGTTAGTATTGATAGGGGTTCCCTTAGAATACTCAACAAGTGTACTTCCATATGGTGCAATTCAGTGAGCGATGTTCACCAGCCTGCGAACCAATAAATTCAAAAACTCAATATTACTTTATGCCACTTTTATTTATTGATAGCCCTATATCTTGGCTTATTAGAAAGGTTGATTCAAGTCACCAACTCCAAACGGGTCAGTTTTTATAGCCCGCAGCGTAAAACCATATATTTTTAACCTCACGTACGTAACGTTTTTATTCAGACAGTCATTAAAGCTATTAAATATCATGCTATCTACATCATATTTCATGTCCATAATGGTACAATATATGTCTTTAAGTGTAGTGAAAATCAAATCCCTCAGTCAATAACTTCTTTTGTCACACTTCATCGCCAACTTTGTAGATTATCGAAATTTTTTAAAATGTAGATAAGTATTCTTAACTTTACCCTCATACCTTCAAAAAAGACTAAATCTGTCTGAAAATGAATCTCCACCATCTAGAATGTTCATACTTTCAAGATATGTTGCTCTTTTGCAACAATATTCGATATGGCCGGTATGGTCCAAATTTGCGTGGACCCTTCCGAATGCCGAAAAAACGTTACGGACGTGAGGTTTTCGGTAGAACTTTCCAAGTCCACCTGAGCAGTACGTATAAACATCACAGATCACCTTCATCACTTTATCTTGTACAGAATGATTTAAATTGCTATTTTAAAGCCATATTCAGACACTTTGAGTGTATTATGGGTCATTATGACTGCTCGGAAAATAAATTCTCCCAATTTTGCAACACTTCCAACATTGAGCGGGAGTCCAGTCCTACCTAAATACAGACTAGGGTAACTCAAATACTCTTTTTATACAAGGCACATATCTCTATTAATAATTGCAAACAGGAGAATTAATATACAACATCAATCAGGACCATATTGTTCATTCTACTATGACATGTCTAAAACACCCGAAAACGTTACGGACGTGAGGTTTTCGGTAGAACTTTCCAAGTCCACCTGAGCAGTACGTATAAACATCACAGATCATCTTCATCACTTTATCTTGTACAGAATGATTTAAATTGCTATTTTAAAGCCATATCCAGACACTTTGAGTGTATTATAGGTCATTATGACTGCTCGGAAAATAAATTCTCCCAATTTTGCAACACTTCCAACATTGAGTGGGAGTCCAGTCCTACCTAAATACAGACTAGGGTAACTCAAATACTCTTTTTATACAAGGCACATATCTCTATTAATAATTGCAAACAGGAGAATTAATATACAACATCAATCAGGACCATATTGTTCATTCTACTATGACATGTCTAAAACACCCGAAAACGTTACGGACGTGAGGTTTTCGGTAGAACTTTCCAAGTCCACCTGAGCAGTACGTATTAACATCACAGATCACCTTCATCACTTTATCTTGTACAGAATGATTTAAATTGCTATTTTAAAGCCATATCCAGACACTTTGAGTGTATTATGGGTCATTATGACTGCTCGGAAAATAAATTCTCCCAATTTTGCAACACTTCCAACATTGAGCGGGAGTCCAGTCCTACCTAAATACAGACTAGGGTAACTCAAATACTCTTTTTATACAAGGCACATATCTCTATTAATAATTGCAAACAGGAGAATTAATATACAACATCAATCAGGACCATATTGTTCATTCTACTATGACATGTCTAAAACACCCGAAAACGTTACGGACGTGAGGTTTTCGGTAGAACTTTCCAAGTCCACCTGAGCAGTACGTATAAACATCACAGATCACCTTCATCACTTTATCTTGTACAGAATGATTTAAATTGCTATTTTAAAGCCATATCTAGACACTTTGAGTGTATTATGGGTCATTATGACTGCTCGGAAAATAAATTCTCCCAATTTTGCAACACTTCCAACATTGAGCGGGAGTCCAGTCCTACCTAAATACAGACTAGGGTAACTCAAATACTCTTTTTATACAAGGCACATATCTCTATTAATAATTGCAAACAGGAGAATTAATATACAACATCAATCAGGACCATATTGTTCATTCTACTATGACATGTCTAAAACACCCGAAAACGTTACGGACGTGAGGTTTTCGGTAGAACTTTCCAAGTCCCAGCCTGATGGATCCACGTCATGTACTTGATGGTCTCCTTGCGCACCTCGGTGTTCAATCTGTGTGTAAACTGCTCAAAGGTGGTAGATGTCACAAGGTCGTCCGGACAGTCATTTATGCCAGCAGCTCGGAGCCTGAGCACAAAGTTCTGGTGCTTTTCGCACAGGCACTCATTGACGGGCTGGTCTTCGATGATGACAAACCATGGCCGTGCCTGTCTGATTTTGTAGAATGTTGTGCGGCCAATGGTCAGGTCAGGGTTGGCTTCATTGTACTTGTCTGCGAGTACATGCACAAAGTCCCGCAGATTCCTCTTTTGGTGCTGAATGCCGTTGACTGTCTTATAGTCCTTTTTCCCTGCCAGCATGGTGGAGTTCTCTGGGTCTGACAAGAACTCCACCACGCGCCTGACCTTTGCCTCTTGGTCCACCAAACGCTTGTTAGGTTTGTCCACAGGGGCTTTGGCAACAGTGCGTTTATCAACCCCCATAATCCCTGCCAAGTCCTTAGCATTTTCCTTACGGACTTCGAGTGGCAGTGCTTGGCGGAGGAGGTTAATCTTGGCACGGCTGTCCAACTGTGTGATGCCCTGCAGCAAAACGTCACAGACAACTGGCTGAGCTGAAGTGTGGGGTAGTTCGCCGTCGGTTGCAACGCGCTCCTCCATGTGTGCTACAGCCGGGGGTAGTTCGTCGTCCGGTGCAACACGCTCCTCCATGTGCGCTACAGCCGGGGGTAGTTCGCCGTCCGGTGCAACACGCTTATCACTGTGTGTAACACCGGGGGTGTGAGTGGCCTTGGCAATCTGGGTGCGCAGTTTCACCACCTCCCGTTCGGCTTCCTCCGCCCGCCTTCCGAGCAACCGTTTCTGGTAGTTGCGCCGGTTTGTTCTTGGGGTTGTAGTTTTACGTGATGTATACTTCAGGTTTGGTGGGGTGTTCTCGGTCGTTTCGGGGGGCGGTCCTGGGGTTGTCATCTCACCAATCCATATGCGTGGGCTGGAAGGTATAGAGTACATGTTAGTGATAAATCATGGCATATTGAAAGGATGAAGTCAATTCAAGCAGTCTGATTATTTCATGCACTGTTTCACTGTCAATATCTTTCTAATCAAAGAAATATACTCTACAGTTGAAAACCTCACATACGTAACGAAACCTCACATACGTAACGTTTTGAAACAATTGAACTCATTTAACAGGTAGGTAATTCAACATGCAACTATTGAACATGCTTTCCAACTATTTACTAGAACTATGGATAGTTACATTTCACTTATCACTGGCATTTTTACGGATGGTCTTCCTGTAAATAATTGCAACATTTAAAAACATAAATTACTTTAAGGTTGATAAGTCAGAAATGCACAATTTTGATTTAAAATATATTATAATGCCAGCACTTCATTGGTGCATCAATCCCATAAGACCAGCATGATGCATCAATGTAGCAAGGGCAATTTTTTAATACTTACAGTATCTCCTCCATCAGGGGCAGGTTGTCAGGCGGTGGAGGAGAGGCATCGTGCGGCCGATGGCCGGTCGATCTGCCGCTGCTTCTCCGTTCCCGGGGGGGTGGGATTGCAGCCTGCCGGACTGGTCGTGTACGGGCGCATGCGCCCTCGTCCTCCACACCTGCGTCTGCTGCCTTGGCTGCGGCGGGGACCGTGGGTGCCTCCTCATCCTCTGATGACAGGAGTAGTGGGTTCTGCAGAGTATCCTGAAATGTAAAAAAATACATTAGGATAGCTTAAATACACCTAAACTACACAGGTTATGGAATATCTAGTTTCATGAATTCATTTAGATCAATTGTGCTTTTTAAATCACAACATTTAAAAATGTATAGATTATGGAATATTTTGTTTCATCATGAAGTTGAATGAACATGAATCCTTTAAAATGACAAAGCATCCTTATTTCATAAATGATAATGCATATCAATCATTGAAGGCTGTCTTAATTCTCACTTACACCAGTAGTGTCCTTTTCCTTGTGGGTGCTTGACACCTGCTGGAACCGTGGGCGCCGGGTAGAACCGTGGGTGAAGAGCGCCACAGGCATGCGGGAGCCCCGGCCTTGGCTGGGTCGGCCCGCAGGCGTGGCGCTCGTCTTCCCACGGCCCTTCCCTTTACCCACGTTACCTGCAGGTGTCTTACTAACCCCTGTGGCCTGAGGAGTAGGTGCCTCTGCTGCTGGTCCTGTGGAGGAGCCCTCTCCAGGGTCAGTGGCAGGTGTCACTGGTCCTGCGTAGGTGCCCTCAGTGCCAGGAAGGGTAACCACCCCCTGAAATGGAAAAGTAGCATTGAATACAAAATGAATGCAATGATAGCAAATGACATACCTGCATTGCTATTGAACTTTAAAAATATTCAATCAAGGAATTTATATACTTATTACCTTCTTAATCTCACATTACATAAAGGGTACATAGTAGCAAATTGAAGAAACACAAGTCTGAGAGGTTCCAATACATATGAAGTGAAAGCTTCGTTGGCCATGAGGTTATTCCTCAAACACCGTAAGGTATCCACAGTCACAACATATCTATTCAAACTCAGGGGAACCCATCAGTTTGCACTACCTCTAGCTACTGCATGTACATTGTGAGACTAATGAGTAATACACATTTCCCATGTCAGATTTCCCGGGATAGACAGGTAACACAACTTTAATATCCTATCTATAATAATAATGTCAACATAAATTGTAATAGCTATATCAGATAACAACAGATACAAATGTTGCAGATTAGGGAAATATAAACAAATAGTTACCCTTTCACGCCAGTACTTGGTCTTTTGATGTAGGGCGGCCTGTGCCCTCTTCTTGGCGGCGTTGGGATCACCCTCCTTCTTCAGTCTTTCACGCAGGTCCTTCTGCCTTTTCGCTTCATCAGCCTTATCCTGCACCTCCCCTTTCTGGGCTCTCACTTTGGCACGATGCTTCGCTGCCCGCTCGGCCGGGGTCATGGGGACCTTTTTCTTCTGGTCATCAACTCCATCATTGGGTGGCTTGTCACCGCCTGTTGCAGACATACTGCCAAACATAAGGACAAATTATTGAACAACCAAGGTGTGTAAGCTCAATGAAAAATACTTCTATATTAACAGAATATGTATGGATGATGATGACAAAGTAGGAGTAAAAAATTATGTATGGATAGAACAATAGACAGGTCATTACTGTCCAGTAGTTCAGCGGAACCCTAAAAATTGGCCACCATGAAAAATGTTGGGATTTTTTTTTTTCAGAATTGCTACAACCAACATCATTTAGGATGAGGGGCCCATAGGTGCATCTAATGGTGAATTTAAAATAGTCTGGGTGTGTCTGAGGTACATATAGCAATCAAAACGAACAAAACCTCACGTACGTAACGTTTTCAAATTTGTGTAGAACTTGCATAAAATAAGGTGGTAAGTGCTTTAATTCTGTCCAGTATATTAGGTATGGCCACTAGGGTGTACATTGTGAAGCAATTTAATTGAAAAAAGTGACATGGAGGTCTATAGGGCAACATATCTAGATAACGACTCACGTACGTAACGAAATTTGAGGAATGATGAAAAATAGTCATTGCTGGCAAAATACATACCAAATGTCAGGTTATATGAACTAGAATGATTGATTGTAGATCTTGGGGCACATACACCATGGTAAAAACAGGTAATTATGCAAAATACTGCCATTTTGGGGGTCAGCAAGTAAAAAATTCAACAAAAAATCAGCCCTGCCCTCCAAACAAGCTGGGGGGTTATCCCAAAATATCCAAAGATGGTCTAATGCACCCTAGTAGTAATGGTAGACCCTAATTTCAACATATAACAATGATTTGGGGCTAAATATACAGCGTGAGTTGCTCAGCAGAGCCATTTCCACAACCTGGCGAAAACGTTACGTACGTGATAAAAACAAATAATCAAAGTTCAGGGAGGTCCGGGGCCCAAAAAAATGGCGTCAACCGGCCGAGATGGCAAGAGAATTTGACTGTGGTCGATTCTACGTCCACATACATCATTTCTGCGTATTATTTGCACAATCAAAGCCATCTACGGACACTCACATACGTAACAATCGATATTCCATCACACTTTCATGGGAATTACCTACCTTTTTTGTGGTTTTAGGAAGAAGCAAGGACAAGTAAACTTCACTCTTTGCAAGTTCGAGATCCTCTGAGCATGTTGCAAAAGTTCCCGGATGTGGGTCACTTCCGCCCGGTTAACAGGAAGCGTCTTCGTTTGGCGCCCTAAATTTTCGTTACGTAGGTGAGGTTTGCCGCGAGCAAGACAAAGACACCCACTGTGGCCATACTACACGGTCTGTGGCTTTGATTTTTGCTTCAATTATTCCATTTATATTTAAATTAATCCAAAATATACTAGAAATGAAGAATTATAAATTTATGTAGCAAGTAGACTTGTAAAAGTATACCTCACGTACGTAACATTGTCGGGAGTTGAATTTTGGTTTATGAGATCTAGCTCGTATCTGCGACAGACCAGCAGTTTTATTTATTTAACATCAGAACCCCCCTAGGGACCCTGTTGAACACAATTAATAGAGAAAGGGAGGATACATTTTTATTATGGTAGTTAGGGGCATAAAAAAAAAGTTACGTACGTGAGGTCGCTCATAGTTCCATATTATAAGACATGCGGGACAGAGGGTTGAGGCTGTGACATGACCAAAGCATTTTTGATAGATGGCTACGACCCCCCACCTATGTTTAAAGAGGTTTATGGCACTGTAACACTGTCTACCTTGATAAAATATTGGTGGGAAGAATGAAAAATTGGCAAAAAAAAGGCATTTAAATCTGCCCTCTGCTTGAAGCTCAAGATGTTTTCTATCAAATGTCATTAAAATAAGGAAGAATGGTAATCTACACTCTATACTGTAGCTCCCCAAAGCTAAATAATACCCAAAATAGGCCCATACATCGCTCAGTGAATCCCCCCATATGTGGGAGGAGGAGGCTGAGGAACATTGGCACAGTGAATGCTCTGATGATCTCCAGAGCATGTAGTACATGTGTGCTTATGTGGGCATGGTGTTCGCCTCCAATTCTTTCCAACATTCCAACGCCAACAATAGCCTGCTGGCATATTTTGGCCCTGTTTTTTTATTTGTTTTTTCCAGAACTTTTTGACTCACTATGAGATGGCTCAGGTTTGGGAAGGATATTTTCAACACCCAAGTACCGAGTGGAAAATTCCCAATCACCATACCAAAGTGTGTATGCTCCGGTAAACTCAGCCTTCTCCCAAACCGCCAAGTCATAATGAAACATTGCCTGTAGTTTTTGCTTTCTCAGTTATGAAACAAATGTGTTTCAGCAGGTTATATACAGGTAGCTTTTGCTCTACCAACCCCATGAGAGCTGCTATCAAATCATCTACAGTTCTTTCCCCCTCAGTTTTATGGTAACAGTAGAAACTTTCGATATTGAAATATTTTAACTTACGCCTTCTCATTTCGACAGCTCCTACTTGTTGCAAATATATTATGTGTGGACCGCCCCCCGCTTGACAATTATTAATAGACCCTACACCCCCAAAACCTGGGTTGAGTGGTGGATAATTGTAGAATGGGTTGGCAGGGTCTGCAGGGTTGAGTGGTGGATTGGCTAGATTAGCAGGGTTTGGATTGGGTTGTGCCAGCTGTGGAGGTACCGGAGCTTGAGGTGGCGCCAGAGGAAACTGTGGGTTCAAGTTTGCGAATTTCTGCACCAATTGTTCAATTTATTTCCTCTGTGCCTCTAGAACATTATCTAAATCAACTGATGCACCCTCTCGGCTCAGGGTCTGTAATGTTAGCATTGACAGGGGACAAATTCAATGGTGAAACAATGGATTCTAAAAGTTCACCAACGTCATCTCGCCCCTTACCTGCCTTTACTGCCGCCTCCACCGCTGATGTAAAATGAACACACAAAGACCCAACAGGCTTGAATGGCAATAACTCCAACCTTTACAGTTGATAAACTCTGCAGCGTCAGCCATGGTGATAATCATGTCATGTGTCCATGAAACTGGAAGTCAGCGACCTGGTGTAGCGGTGCAGTTAGGATTGAGGCCGATGTCCTGCAAATGGCCAGTTATATCCCTGTCAAAAGTCCCCCTGGTATCAGGAATGTTTAAGCCTGAAGATGGCAGTGGTGTGGCCAATGCAGACCAGTGCCTCAAGTACCCACCTGGGGGCAACAATGCCTCTTAGCTTTACTCATATAACAGTTACTGTTGTTCTTGTATAAATATTTCCTAAAACAGAATAAAAATGAAACATTTCTTAGAACTTGACTTATTGGTGATTAATAAACAGTGGTCTTAGAAACATAGTGGAGGGTCATCTAAAATTTGGCATAAAGAATAAAGATTAAAAACTTTAAAATTAGTACTGTATTAGAGGATCCGGGTCTGCACTGTCCTCATTTTATCTGCGTGAAGAAAAGGTTTGTAGGAGGTCATTGAGGAGTTTTGCAGAACATGCTATGTCCTTTGGAAGAGAGTAAAATCCAGTACTAAACAGTTCATACTGAAATTCACATTTTTCATTCTTCAATTCTTCATTTTTTTTTTTTTTTTTTTAGATTTGCAAGACTTCAAGTTCTTAGATGGTATGATCATTGCTTCATTTCGCAAAGAACTCTAAATGACAATTATGCCATGATAAAAAAAGGTCCATATTACATAAATTGAAGCATGACATGACTTGTATTGGGTATTTTCCCCTTTTTTTATTGAGAAGCCTGATGGGCTGATTGAGTTCCTATTTAAGCTACTTATATGCGCTCATATAAGTGCTGTAATGGGCAGTAGCAGTTCCCAATGTATTACTAGATGTCACCACTTCCATTCAGGTGTTATGTAACAGGTTCCTTCACTGGTGGCCCTTGTAGTCGGCCATATTGCCTAGCCCCAGGAAGGACCACCGGTCTCACATTGGAGATGTAAAAACTATGGTAAACATGTTAAGTTCCTAACTGACAAGAAAGCATTCTACAATGAGGATGCTCTGATTCATTATGATCTTGCAATGCGTGAGCGGGGAGAATCGTTTGGTGAACACACATTCTGTTATTTCGATCACGACATCTTCTCAAACAGTGAATCTGATTGCTGAGCACTTAAGTAATGTTCTCGGTATCCAGCCTCCAGCATAACGAAGTAGTGCTGGTGCTAGTGCGGAATCTAGCAGTAAGAGAAAAAAGAACAAAAAGAAAAAGTCGGATGAAATTCACTGTTGCTATGCATTTAACGGTGATAATGGTTGTAACGCCAAAGATTGCCCTCACCCACATGTATGTCGTTCTTGTGGGGGTAATCACACAAAACTAAAGTGCACTGTTAAAAAATCAAATGACTGATATCAGGCCTTAGTGGATTCTGACTCAGGGTTTAGTGACTCCGAAGAATCTGGCATAGATTGTGGAATTATAAATTCCTATGATTCTGACAATACCAGAGAACTGGAATACATTTTATTATGGGATGTCAACAAATTTGAAATTCCTTGTGGTTCAAATCATGTCACTTCTTCAGAGTCATTACCAGATACTGGAGACATTATATTAACACCTACTATTGACACTTCCAGAATTGTTGATGGTGTTGAATGGTTTAGACCTTGTCCTTTAGATTGTGATGCCGTTCATGTCTTAGATGACATGTGCTCAACCCACATGCCTTCTTTGATGAATGCATGGGGTTTGAGGAAGTTGATTGTAATTATGCTTATATCCTAGACGGTGTCTGTAACGGCTTCAAAATTGTTGATGTGGATTATGATGGTTCTTATTTTCAAAATCAAAGAAGGTGTAAAATGCCAAATGGACGATCTGGTAAGGAAGGAGTTAATTGATCATAAAGTCAAAAGGGTTCTTAATAGACCTCAGTGTATACATTCACTGTGGGCTATTTTAAAACCAGATGGCAGCTTAAGACCCATAACAGTTTGCAGCCGTGGTGATCCCGATGATAATCTTAAAAGTATCAATGACTTATTTATACAACTTGCCAACCGTTTCATTATACTCAAGTAGATGATGTTACTAATGTCATACATGAGGGCTCTTTTTATGTGTATTGGACATCCAATCTGCTTATCGTAGTGTGGCTGTCCATCTGGATGATCGTTCCAAGCAAGGTTTTGTGTGGAGTTGGGATGGTGCGCCAGAATATTTTGAAGATCAAGCCTTATTGTTTGGTCTTAGGTGTGCACCATTTATCTTTACACAACTAACCGAGTTTATCATCCGGTGTATGAATCGCAGAGGTATTTTCAATGTTTTCGGTTACCTTGATGACTTTGTCATTGTTGCTGACAGCTATGAGGAGTGTGCGAGGCGTCAGGCAATTATGGTAGATCTGCTTCGACTTCTCGGGTTCCATATTGCATGGAAAAAAATCTTATCCCCTGCTACCAAAGTCCAGTATTTGGGTCTGGTAATTGACACAGTGAAAATGGAAATCAGCTTACCCCCAGATAAGTTAGACAACTTATCAGTACTGATTGACAAGTTCTTGGGTAAAACTGTTACTACCAAAAAAGAGTTACAAGAACTGTGTGGTCATTTGGCACACGGTAGTAGAGTTATTTGGGGAGGCAGGACATTTTCGTGTAGAGTCATTAACCTACTTAAATACATGTGTAAGGGTTTGTGGCCTTACGGACCTGGGGGGTTCGGGTCTTACGGTTCGGAAAGAAAGAGTAAGACAGTATTCCAAGTGTATGCCAACGGTTAGTTTTATTTCTTAGTGTACACTCACGGCTGCCGGATGATATCAAAGAGGCAGCTAATATTAAAGAATAATGGTCTACATGGTGTGGAGGCCAGAAGGGCCTCTGACGTAGCGGCTGAGCCCTGGGCTTTATATACGGACCCAGGTGTTCGTCGTCAGATGTCCCCACAGACCCGGATCGGTGCTGCCACCTATCCGGAACCTGAGGAACGTCCGACGACTCGACTCACCCGCCACGTCAGACGGTACCCAACTCCTATGGTTTAATAACGTGTACCTCTACACCACTCCCCCAGACATTTAGGAGGGTGTTATAGTTATAATAATATTACCAGGATAACATTTCTATATGTCTAAACCTTTAGTAATAGAGGTACAACCATAGGTATAACGTTAACACCAGGTTAAGTATGAATCGAATGTCATATATATATATATTCGATAGTGAATGTAGTTACAAATAACAATTAGGATGTTGAAATATTATACGAATTACTTGAATAAGTGACAGTTGTGTGAAACGGAACTGTTAGTTAGATTACTATACCATATAATATCATATTATATTTACGGTATAATTAATAAGACAAGTAATATGAATCGTATACATGTGATGGTGATAGTTATGTGTAACGGAACTGTCGATAATAAATAAATCACATAATAATATCCGTATGTGTTTGTAGTTATCAATACCACATTTGAATATATAGTCTTAAAGAAGACTGTTATAGTAACTTCACTATATAATGACATGTCGTATATTATTAACATATGAATCCGTTAAGGATTCCGTGAGTAGTACGAATAGGACCATTTATACCATACACTTGAAAAGAAAAAAATCATGGTGTGGTAATGAATATAATAATATATATGATATCACCGTGTACCAAATAACCTTTATAGCATCAGATCAATATACTTATTATACAATATGTCTCGAAGGACAATAATGTGTGTTTTCTGGTGAAGTTTAGCGGATCTTTTAATATGAATACCAACAATAATCAGAGATCCGTATCAATAAATATCTATGTACCCGTATCATAATATGTATCTAGTGGATATGCACATACATATAATATTATAGAAAAATAGAAATATGACATTATATACAATATGCAGAAATTATAGATGCTGCTGGAGTCCTCTGCTGTAATCCTCCGGGTACTAGTAGGTAGGTGTGGTCAGCTAACCACGGGATGGACATGCTAAAGTTTATGGTTTTCTAATATAGAGTGAACACGGTAGATGAATTTGGGGCAGCTACCCGCAATCCTCTAGAAGTGCTAAAGTTCATAGGTAAGTCCGAATGGTGTAGAATGTAGAATTGAATTGTAGATCCGGTTCTGTCAACTGTATAGAATCGTAATCTGTTTTAAGTTTAGTTGACATAAGTAGAAAATAGTCCAATATAGGTTGATCCGGAAGTAATAGTAGTATTTGGTATAAGTCCATTCGGGAGTATAGATGAGTTGTAGAGGTAAATCGTAAAAGTCCATCCTAGTAAGTGGTTAGCATGGGTAACAGCAGGAGTCTGGAACTGGCATCCGGATACGTCTCACAGCAGCAAGTCTACTATCGGATTGTTCATGGATGAAGTTATAAATCCGAATAGACTATTCAGGGTGCAATAAGGGTTATACAGCCTGAATTATACAATAAGCTGGTCATAAGAGGAACCCGGAACACATACTATAGGTGTTCATACACTAGTGAAGAAACATTCGCAGACCTATAGGGTTCCGCAAAGACTATATCTGGTTATTTGGTGATGGAGAAAAAAAATTATGGGAGAAATAACCCATAGCATGCTTAAGCGGATTTCTTAGCATGCTTCTTCTTAAGAAGAGCTAGAGCCGACTCAGGAGTGCCGTCCCACTCGTCCAAGTCGACTCCGAATACCCTCATGAACTTAGTGTTCAAGTTGGTATTCCGAGTAATCTCCTCTTTTACACGTTTCTCCAGCACGTGCACATCCATAGCTGCCTTTTCTTGGGCAGCTGCGGCAGCCTCCTCCTGGGCCTTCACATCGTCCCGGATGAGGGTCTCGAGGCGCTGCTTTTCAGCATCCGCGACCTCCTTCATACACAACAGGGTGTCGTTTAGGAGTCCCTGATGAAATTCTGTGGCCTTCTCACGGACACACTTCTCCCAGTGGGTGTAGATGGCCTTCTGGACATCTGCCTCCCCTTGGCGAGATTTCTCAAACCAAACTTCCGCATTACCGGTTTTAATGGTAATAGCGTCCTTTGGTTTCGCAGGTGCAGCGACAGCCTTGGGAGGAGTCGATGCGGCCTGTGGACCACTTCCGGGTTTGGGGCTTCCGGACACGCCTGCCGTTGGTACACAGTAGGCAGGGGGTGCGTTCTGCTTCAATCCCATTTGCAGGTACATGTTCAACTGCTCCTGGGTGAAGGTAACTGGCAGGGCGGCTGGAGCGGATGCAGATCCGGCGGCAGCAGGTGCTGTGGTCTTCTTTGGCATAAGACGACCATCCTTTCCTACCACCAAGGTCTGGCTCTCAGGTCCAGGTCCCTGGTTTAAGGACGGAAAGTTACGAGGATTAACTTTCCCAGGCTTAGATACGGCTCCAGCGTATCCGGCAGGTTCGGGCTTCTTGAACACCGGAGTGCCCTGAGCCTGCTCTGCGGGGTGCCTAGCCAGAGGGGACCTGGAACGGTCCTCTGCTCTGACTTTCGGTTTAGCAGTGGTGCTCTGACCATTACCGTTGCCACCACGGTTTTGATCTCTCCTGCTCCTTTCACGAGCTCTCTTTGCATCCTTTCCGGATTCCTCGCATTTCTGCCAGAGAGACTCGTGCATGTCCAGTTTACCCTTTCCAGGAGTCAGGACTATCTTCGCTCGGAGTTTCGAATCCTTGGTCTTCGGAACCTCGCAGAGGACTTGGTCCCCTGGTCGGATCTTAGACCAAGCATCCTCGCTCAGACTATCGAACTCCTTCATGAGTTCCTGATGAAGCTCCATGATGCGCTTCCGTGCCCCGTCCAAACCTTCTGCGTGGCATTTCTTCTGGTGTCTAGCCAGATCACTACGTCGGTTGTATTGCACCTTCGTAGTACACTTCTTGCCCTTCTTACCATAACTCGGATCACAAATGTAAACCGGGTGATGGTGGAAGTGGGCCTCTACCAGATGCCGTTGAAACCGGGCTGGAGTATTCCAGGTCCGGATCGTGACATCACTCGCATCCTGGCAGATAGAGAAGGGACAGAACTTTTGGTCATCACCGTACCACTTCTCTAAAGCCCAACGCAGCTTCCTCCTCTGGGTATAAGTGTAATACCCTTCGGTGTGGTTTAGCATAAGCCACATCTTTCGATAGGCTTTGCTCGGATTGGGGTCCTCGTCCGAAAGACGCATGCAATCTTCATCATCTGACTCATTATTTTTGTTGACTGAGTCCAGGCAGGCATAGAGGGTAGAGCCGTCCTTCTTTACTCCGTACGCACAGTCGGAGAAGCACGTCGGAATCCGGGTTTTGAATCCGGACTTGGCGTTAGCCCAACGCTCGGCCTCGGTTTGAGTTGATGGAGTTACCTTCTCATCATACTCAACCGAGGATTCGTGCACCGACTCCTCGTCGGACGACTCCACATCCATGGCAGTACTACCAGTGGCTGAGGTGCTGGGTTTCGGCTCGGCTCTAGCAGAATCCGGGAGATTCTTGAGCTTCTGAGCAGCGGACCTTCGGTTCTTGCTGACCTTCCAGTCTTCCTCCGGTTCCTGGGTTCCGGATGCGCTGGAGGTCGAGGCTTCTACCTGAGTGGTAGTACTGCCGGTGGCTGGTGTAGCACTGGCTGAACTCCTGGTGGCAAGTTTCAGGTCGGGGATAGGAGGTGCGGGTACTTCCGCGGCCCTCTTAGCCTCTTCCTGAGCCTCCTGTTCGGCAGTCATTCGGCGGACGAGAACCGTCCGAAGGGCTGCACCTCGGTCCATACCGGTTAGTGAATTGTTCTGGACATCCACTAATTCTTGCTCGGTTATATAAAAACCTTCATCCCACTGCTCGAAGTTAGCAGCGGCTTCCCGGTACTCCTTTGTGGTCCGGTACTGGGGCCGGGTAGCACAAGGGCGTGGGTAAGTCTGCCCCTCGGAATCCGAGACGCAGCCTACCCAATCAATGTTCGTAGCCTTGACGTTCCACAGGGACTTGTCAGGCTTCGGGTACGCTCCGAGCTCGAAGGCTCAGTTGGCTTCGTACACTGTCTCACGGAAGTCAGCGTCTACCATAAGTCCCCGTTGGAACCACGGCCAGTCTCGAAGCCACTCGGGAGGCGTCCTGGTCAGCTGATCGGGAACCATAACGCCCTCGACAGCTATCCTAACTTTCGGGTCCAACCTGACTGGTGTCCCGTCCGCGTAGGTCACTTTCGCCTGCAGTTCCGGGTGGACATACAGGTAGCGACCATCATACTCTACTGGGAACGGGTTAGCCACTGCTGGCTTCCACTGATCCTTCGGTCCATCGACTTGTGTGGTCTCGGACTCTGTCGCTGCGGGTTCAGCACTCGCAGCCGCTCCGGATCCCTCGGGTGGGAGTGGAGATAACAGTTTCTCTGGCTCATTTAGTGAAAATGAAGTCAGCTTCTCCTCGAACGAGCGATCCGTGGATTCCTCCACGTCCATCATCTCGCTCTCTTCCTGTGTTACAGGTGACAAAGCTTCCGGAAAAGCTTCTGCGGACGGAGTCAGCTTATCCGGGTCAACGGATAGCTTGGCTGCAGCTACGGATTCCTCAGCCATGACTGGGGAATCGCCACGGGAGTAAACTACTCCTTTTTCCGGCTTTTACGGCGCCGGGGCCGACACAAACGGAGTCTGTCTACCAGGAGACAGACTCTGGAGGAGCAGCGAGGAGGTTGCTAGCCGGTAAAATCCAAGAAGGGAGCGAGCTCGACCGTCTTGGACGTTACCGAAAAACAATATGGCGACAGGCCAGCATTTGTGACGTCATTTCCCCGTTGCGCGCGGGGTCACGAGAGGTCAGCCGAGACTGGACACTGTGACGTCATGCGGAAACGCACGTGCTACAAGCTGTACATCAACAAACTGATTGTTTTTAGGTAATTATCGCTCACGCCGATGACTCGTCTGGGGATTTAAGTGGAGTTTATGGAAAGCTTAAGCAAATCCACCGGATTATCCGTCCACTACCCATTGGTACATCATGCGGCGGCGACAAATAAGCCTTTCAGGTCAGTTGTCATCTGTTCCTCTAAATGTAAACATTACACCCGTTGTGTATACAGGTTAGGTCACTGCAGTCCTCTGGGCAATTCGAGGGCTGCGACGAACGTATCTCCCCTTCTCGGATAGTTCTTTATCGGACCTGACAGTCTGAAGAGCCTTTTCTAGGTGGTTCTTAGCCTTAGAAACACCTTTCCTCTTCTTTTTGTCTTCACCTGCCGAGACTTTTTTAACTCCCCCACGCTTAATCGGTGTTGGCGTGGGTGTCACTGATTCGGAACACTTTTTAGGCCTACCACGACCACGCTTCACTGTAGTGTTCTTTACCTGGTCTATTATGCGATTCTGGTTCAGGATCTTTTCGGAACCTTCACCATACATTTCTGTGGAGGTCTCCCTCCAAGACCATTTCCTTAATCTAGCCACATTTGACTTATAAAGTCGACCAAGGTCAGATTTGATAATTACGGTACAATCACTGATAACTTGTGTTATAGTAAAGGGACCATCCCAATTAGACGCTAATTTTATGTGTCTAAGTGGTTCATGTAATCTGAGAACTCTGTCTCCGGATTGGAATTTCCGATGCTTTAGATCGATATCGTATCCTACTTTCTGCCATTTGGCACTTTTCTCCAAATCAATTCGAACAGACTCATATGCTTTTTTAAATCTGTCTCTTAAACATTCCACAAAAACTACATGGCAAGGTAGTTCAGGGTCCATCCCTACGACTCCAAAAACTAGGTCAGCAGGCATTATCAAATCCTCTCCGAATACTAAAAGGTTCGGAGTACAATTTGTACTTGAATGTACCGTACTGTTATAAGCATGTGCCATGAAATGACATTGCTCATCCCAGTCATCCATATGTTCATTAACGAGTGACTTTAGAACTTGGATGAGGGTTCTATTGAACCTTTCTACCAATCCGTCGCTTTGTGGCCTATACGGGTTGGTTCTAGTCTTGCAAATAGCTAAGTATTCGCACATACCCTGCCAGAGATTTAATTCGAATTCTCTGCCTTGGTCACTGTGTAACATTAATGGTACACCGAAACTTAGTACCCAACCTTTTACAAAGGCTTCGGCACAAGTAACTGCTTTGTGGTCCGGTAGTGGAAATACTTTAGTGTATTTCGTATAATAATCACACACTACCATCATACAGGTATTATCATTAGCGGTTGTATTAAATCCACTAATAATATCTACCCCGATTCTTGCGAATCTAACTCCGAAAAGTTCTTGGGATAGGGGAAGTTTGCCCATCCCGGGTCCGGGTTTATTTTTACAACAATCCGGACAGGTGATTACCCATCTTTGCAAGTCCCGTGTCATGCCAGGCCAATAGTATTTCTTGGAAAGTCGTGCTAACGAGCGTTTCCTTCCGAAATGACCACTGGTCCGATGTCCATGACAGAAGTACATAATGTCATGTCTCATAGCATGTGGTATCACCACTTGCATGATTCTCTCACCATTATTACATGGCTTCCAACGGTATAACACGCCTTTCCGGACTTCAAGCTCGGTCCATTGAGCAAGAAACCTTCTCATTTCTCGATTTTCCAGAGAGACCTCCGGTCTAACTGGACGTATACCCTTTGGTACCAATTGCAGTAGCTGCGCAGTTATCGAGTCAGCTTCCTGGAAATGTCGTATGTGATCCATAGACCAATCCAGTATACTGGCAACTAGGGGTAAGAATGGTCTTCGAATCCCTGCTAGCACTGCCCTATGAGCTCCACAATCAGTACAATCCGGATTATCACATTTCCGGATTGGTATTCGAGACAAGGCATCAGCATTCAAATGCTTCACTCCAGGTCTATGCTGAATCTGCTGATGTTCAAGCCCATATTCGGATAAATGGGCTAGCCATAGGCCTAACATTCCTTCAGCATCTCGGAAGTTCAGTAGCCACCTTAAAGAGGAGTGATCCGTACGTAAAGTAAAGTTCGTTCCCCATAGAAAATGTTTGAACTTCTTGGTATATACGACTACTGCTAACAACTCTCTTTTGGTTGTGCAGTAATTGCGCTGAGTCTTGCTCAGTGTATTGCTGGCAAAGGCAATCGGTACTTCTCTCCCATTTCGGACTTGCGAGAGAGCTGCACCAATGCTATCATTACTAGCATCAGTATCCAGTATGAAATGATCCGTTTCATTCGGATATTGTAATACAGGAGTACTCGTGAACAGGTCTTTTAGCTTTTGAAAAGCGGTTTCCTGTTCATGCGTCCAAGGAAATTTTTCCTTGGTACTTCCTGGAGTCCAGTTAGCTATTGCTTGTAATGGATAACTGACTCTAGAATAATTCGGAATAAATTCCCTATAATAGGAACAGAATCCTAAAAAGGACCTCACTTCTTTGGGTGTTTTAGGTCTATTCCAATTCGTAACTGATTCGATTTTTTCCGGATCAGCCTTTATTCCTTCATCACTAATGATGCGGCCCAAATAATTTATGGACTTTCTAAACATGTGGCATTTCTTAGGTTTCAATTTGAGACCATTTGAAATAATACGTTCCAATACCATTTTTAGGTTATTAGAACACTCTTCGAATGTTTTTCCGAAGACTATGACATCGTCAAGATATACAAGACACCTTTTCCACAATAAGTCACTTAGAATTGTTTCCATCATTGCTTCAAATGTTGCTGGTGCATTACACAAACCAAACGGCATTACGTTATATTGGAATAGTCCAATATGACTCGAAAATGCATTTTTTTCCATATCTGAAGGGTTCATTCCCACTTGCCAATAACCTGATTGCAAGTCTAGGGTACAAAACCAACTGTTTCCTCCTAAGGAGTCAATGGTTTCATCTATTCTCGGTAATGGATACGAATTCTTTTTCGTTACTCCATTCAACTTCCTGTAGTCTATGCAAAAGCGGATAGTACCGTCTTTCTTTGTTACCATACACACAGGACTACTCCATGGACTATTGGAAGGGACTATTACATCCTGTTCCAACATCTTGTTTATCTCATCTTCAGCTACTCTCTTTTTCGCTAAAGGTAACCGTCTATACGGTATCTTAAAGGGTTCAGCATCTCCAGTATCTATTTTATGTAATACCTTATTTGTCGTACCTAGTTTTTCACCAGGTTTGGCAAAGGCAGTATTATACTGACAGAGCATATCATAGAACTTTTTCCGGTGTTCCGGATCTTCTAATGAAGTTTCTTCATACAACTTAAGTAAGTCTTCCGAAATTTCATCATCTCCTGTTACCTTTTGTAAGCTTAGCTTACTATCCGTTACAGTCTCCGAAAGGGTCACGTTTCCAAAAACTTGTCCCTTTTTCAAGTAGATAGTAGTGTTTCCAGTATTGGAGACAGGTACTACCGACCAGGATGCATTCGCTACTATCGTGTCTACAGAATTTAATCCGATACTTGACAAAGTAACTATAGCCGGTTCTATCACTGCAGGCTTGTTGCGCATTGCAGGATCACTTCTTACAAGCACATCACAGGCTACTCCCGGAGGGATTCGCACAGTGTGTGCTACGCTGGACATACTGCTCACTTGTCTCAGTACACACCTAACTTTTACGGGATATGGGTATTTCACACTCAACACTCCTGATTGAGGTTCCAACACAGCACCATACAGGGATGCGAAATCCAACCCAAGTATCCCCTCATCTGCTATATCCGCAACGGTGGCGCTCATGACATAGTCATGTATACCATCCAACTATAGTTTTACACAAGTTCTACCATACGTTTGCAAGGTACTGCCATCGGCCGTCTGAGCACTTCCTCCCGATTTGAGAGTATCATGTTCATCCGGTATAAGATCGTAGAACCCCCTGGAGATACAAGAGTGGCTAGCTCCCGTATCCACAAGGAATTCAGCAGATCTTCCGTTAACAGTGAGGCAAACATACCACCGCCTTCCGTTTAGAACAGAGGGCATGTCCGTGAGGATCGGAACGTCATTTTTCACACCAGGAGTCGATCCACATCCTTTCAGGAATTCCAGACAAGGATGACCCGGGGGCAGGTGGGCACCACAGACCTTGGCTAATTCATAGCCGCCTGCCTGGTTACTGATATTGGGTTTCCCCTGTGCTCCCGTGGCACCTGTTATATCAGCTTCCCTAACCTTCCGGGTGTCTACAACCACCTCGGTGTTAGGCGAGCTTGTTACTACATGCGAACTATCATCACGGATGGTGATATCATGGCAAGATTTGTCACTGGGATCCCCTTCTTTGCCCCTCGGGAGACCCCTTCCTAGTTTTCCTCTGTACTTATCCCAGAGAAACCCTCCTGTTTACGCGGGACAGGCTTCTCAGCCATACAATCTGGAGCTAAATGCCCCAGTTTCTGGCATCTGAAACATCTCCTCTGAGATTTATCAACTCTCGGTCTTTTTAGAGCTTCTGTTAGTCCGGCTATTAACGTTTCCATCATGTTAGTCGGAGCAACAGTGGCTGCTACGGTTGGCTTCGCCGTAGAGGCTACACTGCCAGGTTGAGTTGATCCGGAAGCTGTTTTACCAGCAACAGATCCTCCTCTCCCTCTCGAATGTACCTTCCTATACCGCTTTTGTCGCTAATACTTTCCAGCTACCTGGACTGAACCAATATACTCTCCGTTTTCATCGGAGACATAGTCATACTCCTCATCAGCTTCATTCGATTCAACCGGAGCTAACTGGGAAGTCTCATATAACGGAGCAGGTGTACCTCCGTATTGGAATGGAGCTGCTCTTACTGGACTAGGTCCAAGACCTACCAAACGTTTCTTCATGTCATGTCCATCGATTGCTATGAACAGGTCACTGAAGGAAGTGTCATCTTTCCAAGAATCCCAGACCACTTGCTTGTGATCCGGATCTCGCAATCCACTGTAGAATTGTATAAACAATTCTTGTAGATAGCAATCATCGTCATGAGCCCAATTTGGACGTGCTTTTGAAAGCAAGTCCTGCAGCTCCAAACCAAAGACTTTGTGTGATTCTTTAGGTTTTTGTGTTCTCTTCTTGAAACTTACCCACGGATCTTCTCCAAATAGGTATGCGGCACATTCGACCAATTGATCATAGGTACCGTATAATCCGTAAGCTGCTCTCCATTGGTTGAGAGCTACTTTTCCGCCTTTATTTAACCAACAGATCAAATATGGCAGAGCTTCTTCTTTTGTCCAGCCACTACAATTGACTTCGTCGACAAAAGCTTGGTATCTGTCCTTCCATGGATCATTAGAATCATATGGAGGGGGTATCCGTGCCTGCCTACGTGCCGGATTATTACATCCGCGTAGTCTATCTGCTTCTCGCATGCTCCAGTTCATGACTTCCATGCCGTCTGCTCCCTTTCGGTAGCAGTCAATGCCAAGGTTTTGGATACATTGGCTCCTATCAAAGATGGTTTGCATCCCTGCAGGCATAGAAGTTCTCCTATTTGGCTTCCTGCCATCTCCTCCTGATCCTGATCCTCCGGATCCGGATCCTCCTGGGCCGCCTGGAGGGTTTCCTCCTGGTGGACAATTATTATTATAGTTTCCGGATGAACCACCAGGGCATCCACCATTGTAACTGGCGTTTCCAGAAGACGCATATCTAGGGTAAGAATTATTTTCATTCCATCCCTGGTTATAGCTTTTACCATTTTGATAATTACCACTTCCTGATGGATTATAATTATTTCTATATCCATAGGAAGATGTTCTTGGTTGATACGTACCGCCATTAACATTGTTTTGTGGCGGGTTCGGTCTTGGAAAACGTCCATCAGTAGGACCATTACCAGAACCCGGAGGTGGATTCGGTAATCTTGGCCCTGCTGGTGTACTGTGGCCGGGTTGGGGGAAATATGAAGGTGGTGTCAACACATTCCTCGTTCGTCCGGGTGCTCTTGGTTGTGCCACGGGTGTATTGTTGTTAGTCCCAGTAGCTCCATCGTGAGTCGCTTTAATTTTGTGACTCAAATCTGGTATGGGTGGTGCCGGACCTATCGTATCCAGCACGGAGTTGCTGGTTTAGGTGCGGTTCCATTTACTGCGGTATTATCCGGTTTCTTGTAGATTCCGGATACTACATTCTTGTCAGCCCCATCATCAACGAATGGGTTGTATCTAATTGGGGTTGCATCTTTGGATGTCTTTCCCAACATTGTAGATACCACAGCTGGATCTATATTACCTATAGTTAACTGGGCAGCCTCTACATACTTGTCTAGGGTTATTGCAGTAGTCTGCAATTCCTGAAGCTCATTTGTGAGTTTCTGTCTATCCTCCTCCAGTTGTTTGTTGTAAGCTATAATGCCTACCCGGATGGTTTCATTGTCTTCAGCTTGTTTACTACACTGAAGTTTCAATTTATCCAACTCGTTCTGATAATGGCATATTTCGGATTCGAATTTTGCCTTATCAAGGTTTAGTTGGTCGTTCGTATCTATGTATGTTTGGATACGAGTGTGCCTATTATCATATTCCTTGTTGAATGATTCTCTCATCGACTGAAGTTTTAATTCTTCATTCTCGAGTTCCTTCATGTACTCACTCCTTCTGGCTTCGAATTCCTTTCGCATGCCAGTTAGGTCTTCTTCCAACTGAAGTTTTTCATGGAATACTTCATCTTTAGCTTTGACCAAGGTATTTAAGTTCTCGTTCAAAGTTACATAAGTTTCATTCAACAACAGGACATCCGGTCGTTTGAATTCTTCACCTTCCGGTACCGCATAGGTTAAGTCGCCATCTATAGCGCTGTAATCTAATATTGGTAATTCGGGCCTGGGTAATCTATAAGGTAGTTCTCCGAATGTTACCCTTTTTGGCATTGGTGCCGGATGTTCTGGGTTAGTACTACCACCAACTTCGAACATCGAATTACTTAACTCGTCAACAAGTGATTGTTGGCCTATTAAGTTACTCTGTCTCTGTATAGACTGTTCCCGTCGTACAGAGTCTGGCAGACTCTCCTCACTATCATTATAGTGGGGTCCGGGATCCCTCCAAGATGCAGATTCCGCATCTTGCGAGTTCGAATGGGTTTGGAGCATTAATGATCCATTTCCATTCTCTTGGGCAATTGATTGCCCTGCTGGGTTAGCTTCCCTGAGGGTGTCTAACCCATGTACCAGCCGTTCGGACGTTATAACGTCCGGGCTATACACCAGAATTAACTGGTCATGGCACCAGTGTAAGGGTTTGTGGCCTTACGGACCTGGGGGGTTCGGGTCTTACGGTTCGGAAAGAAAGAGTAAGACAGTATTCCAAGTGTATGCCAACGGTTAGTTTTATTTCTTAGTGTACACTCACGGCTGCCGGATGATATCAAAGAGGCAGCTAATATTAAAGAATAATGGTCTACATGGTGTGGAGGCCAGAAGGGCCTCTGACGTAGCGGCTGAGCCCTGGGCTTTATATACGGACCCAGGTGTTCGACGTCAGATGTCCCCACAGACCCGGATCGGTGCTGCCACCTATCCGGAACCTGAGGAACGTCCGACGACTCGACTCACCCGCCACGTCAGACGGTACCCAACTCCTATGGTTTAATAACGTGTACCTCTACACATGGCTGATAGCGTCACGGTGGTTAAACTACCTGATTGGTTTATGGATGACATCCGCTGGTGGAAAAGGTTCAGTTATGTATTGAATGGTTCTGCCAAAATTCTACATACTTTTGATTGTCATCCTGTCATAGACACTGACTCATCACTAACTGGATTTGACTCATGTTATAATGGTGATTGGTTAGTAGGTGCATGGAAGCTACCTGCCTATAAGCAATTGTACAATCGCTTTCCTTTACATCATACGGTTGAACCCCCTTGTGAATATGATACGTCGGCGGACATTAACCTACTTGAAGTCTGGCCAGTGGTTGCCGCAGTGCAGCAATGGGGAAATGATTGGTCGGATACAAAAGTTATAGTCAGAACTGACAATACTCAAGTCCAATGTATGATAAATATGGGCAGATCACGGAGTGCTCGCTGTATGTGGTGGATAAGAGAATTATTTTGGTTATCAGTTGTACATAATTTTCATTTTGTTGCTACTCGCGTTAAATCTAAAGATAATGTTGTTCCTGACTTTTTGTCGCGCTGTACGGATAAAATGTGTGCAAAAGGATTGCCTTCATTTCTGATAAATGACTTCTGCTGCAGGGGATGTCTTGACTCACAAGCTACGGAACTACCAGTCACAGTGGATGGCTGGAGCCACAGAGCCTACTAGGAAGAGTTAATGGAACTCTTATATGGAATTTTGCATATTATATGGTGTGCTTGTTCCATTCCCTGCTAGTATAGAAGTCGTGTTGTTATATGTTACACACCTAGCTGAAAGATTGCACTACAGCTCCAGACAGTACCTAGGAGGACTTTAGTTGATGCACAAGGTCCTAGGATATTCACATGTCAACCCTGATACATTTGAATTCTACATCACTATGAGAGGTATTCGAAGGACCGTAGGTGATCATGTAGACCAGGCGCGACCAGCGTCACTACAGGACTTAAAGTGTATTTAGAAACTATGGGATATGTCATGTTCTTAGGACGTGGCATTTTGGATTGCTGTTATCATGTGCTTCAGGGGCTTATTACGTAAGTCCAATATTGTCGAACAAGGACTGGCAGTCTGCTTGTCAGACTTGACCTGGGAAGTCTGGGGTGTCTGTGTCAGACTTTGCCATACAAAGACTATTTCATTTAAAGAGCTGGTCTTGTTCATACCTTTCACACTCATCAATGACTCAATCTTCTGCCTTCACTATTACCTGACCTTGCTGTTATCTATGGTGATCTACCTATCCAGTGACTCACAAGTAGTGTCATACATGAAAAATGGCCAATGGTGTCGTGGCAGTTACTCATTGTACTTGGCAAGTTGCAAAGGTTGTGTGCCAAGTCAGGCATCCATAAGTTGTCTTCACACTCGCTAAGCAGAGGAGGTGCATCTGCCTTGGCAGATGCAGGATTCAGTCTATTGGACATCAAGAACATTGGTGATTGGAAATCATTGAGTGTGTTGCATTATTTGACAAAATCCAAACAAGCTCGTATCTATCTTGATTGGCAGATGTTTAGCGCCTTATTCATGTAATATCTGGGTTTCCTTTTCTTCTCCATTCTGTTTAGCATGTTGGTCTGGTCATGTATGTTTATTGGCCAGGTCCAATAAAATATTCGCCCAAACTAGATTGGAGTTGTCGTATGTCTATTTATAAGCTACTTATATGCGTGCATATAAGTGGTGATGAATGGGCAGTAGCAGTTCCCAATGTATTACTAGATGTCACCACTTCCATTCAGGTGTTATATAACAGGTTCCTTCACTAGTGGCCCTTGTAGTCGGCCATATTGCCTAGCCCCAGGAAGGACCACCGGTCTCACATTGGGGATTTTTTTTCTTGTGTTACTTAGGCCTGGTTATGTATGTTTATTGGCCAGGTCCAATAAAATATTCGGCCAAACTAGATTGGAGTTGTCGTATGTCTATTTATGCATGGAAAGATACCTATGTGAGGTTTTATTCATCTCATTGTATCGGAATTGCCTAGCTCAAGCATATTTTGTATTCTTTTTAGTTTGGCCTTTAGTGAAAGACGGTGAGATTTCACTAGGATGTGTAGATAAATTATGAGAGTTCCAATGAAATCTATTAAACAACATCCTCATTACAATGGTTTTTTTTTGTCATTTTGGCTTCAGGGTGCTACAAGAATAAAAACGAATCAAAGCATACTTCTTCCTTATTCTTGTCATACTTGATAGAAAATATCCGAAAAAAAATGAAAAATTTGCATATGCTGGGCGTCAAAGGTAAAGGCTTTTTTTTTACCATTTTCTCAAATTTTAGAGTCATATACTGCTTTTTTAAGCAGTCCTAAAATACAATGAACTATTTTCCTCCTTAGTGGGAGGTTTTATCTAACATTTCCATGTCATTTAGAGTTAATACCACACATAACCTTTTCAAGGTACCTCCAAAAGCTTTGATCACTTATATATGATTTCTGAAACACTTAAAACTTATGGATTGTCGTATTGTTGGACTAAAATTAGAGGCCGTGTAACCATTCCAACCCAGCACCATTAAGGAAGCTCCTCTACCTCAGAACAATTCCTGTGTAATTTATCTTCACTAAATCACTTATTCTATTTTCCATGATAGAATAATAACTGTGCTGTAGTTTTGACTTCACACTATTCAGGTGACTTTCCAAGCACCAAACATGGCAGGTACTGCTTATCCAGGATCAGTTCCTTGTTTGATGTAAAACTGTCATGAGCAAAAGAAGCCATCTTGACTCCTGCAATCATCACAAACACCAGATAGTAATTCTGTATGACGCTAACATATGGATTTAAACTGGTGGCCTTGACTTTAGATCTAACACTGCACCAAACACCATTATTCACCTTTGTGACTCTGAGCTGCCCAACATTCTTAGCAAAAAATACCATGCATGTATCAATTTAGGGGGATTCAAAGTCAATTAGGGGAGACATGCATGCAGATCAGCCTTTATAACTTGGAAGGAAAGGTTGTGAAAGGACAACCTTCCTAAAGAACAGAGACCTCTGGCAACTGATTCATTGGACTCCTAATTCTTTATATGACACATGTGCACCTATTTATAGGTTGATTCTTTTAAATCACTTTTCTTAAAGTGAATCTAGTGGCTGAGTTATGGACACTGTAAGCTGAAAAAGCCCCTCCCATTTTATTGGCAAACAAAAACCTGTTTCCTTGGTCAATTATTGCAAAACCTTGAAATCTTGAGAAAAAAATAAGTAAATAATAACTTTGGGAAAAATACATACTTTTATCTAGCCTATTGTGGTTTATCTGTTCCTGGCAGATAATGAAGCTTATTTCAATGAGGTGAACACCAGTGGTGAACTAGTAGGTATAATACAGGTTTGATACATCCCTCGAGTGGTTGGAAAGGAGATCCTTGTGACCTGCATTAATTAACAATCATCGGATTGTATTTCCGACAGAGGATCTACTCTCTTTGTCTTCATTATGATATTAACTATGCTATGTTTAAAGATAAAAAGGCAAGCAACCAGCACAGAGAGGAAATGGTGAAGGGGATAAGACAATTTAATTCGATATATATATATATATATATATATATATATATATATATATATATATATATATATATATGAGCATGTGCTAGGTCACTAACACTGGACTTACCAATTACCAACAATTATGCATGTCTCTATATATCAGATGTCTGAAGTGGTACGCATAAGGACTTAAGACTACAAATATGCATTTAAAGCACAAATGCATTTAGGCTACAAATGCCTTTAAGCTACAGACACCTTTAGCCTACAAATACCATTAGGCTACAAATGCTTGTAGGCTGCAAACACCCTAAGCATATGAATGTATTTCGACTACAAACAACATTGAGTCAGTTATTACCTTGCAACAATCTATTGTTTGGACAGAGAGAGAATCCTCCTCAAATGATCTGCATTGCTGATTCATTTATATCACCCTTCAGGTTAAAGATGAATAAGGTGAATAAGCAACTTCTGTGATTTAACTGTTTGGTACTAAACAATTGCAGAAAGTAGTGCTTTCCCTCAGATTTCACTGATTTTGGCCAAAAATCGGCTCTTTGTCACCCTCTTCATCTCACTTTAATTCCTGGAAGTATATTATTTATATTGCTCAGATGATGATAAGATTTTTAATTTTAAGTTTGGCTGAACAGTAGTCTTTGGATGCTTAGAATGTTCACAAAGGCTCCAAAATCCTAAAATTATGCCCAATTAATTGTAACAACTTCTGAATGGGATGTACGGCAGGACTGTGTATGGTGAAGGATTAATCTGGTATTCCTGCAGAGGACATTACTATAGTCTAATCAGCATCAAGGATGATGATCAAAAGGAAATAATCCTGAAAATAGGTTGTTAAATACATGAGCTACTGTCTACAATAAGAGATGCACTATACTTCTATGTGAAATATGTAAATTAAAGATTAAATAACCTTACACATCTATAGTATAGTCTTTAGTAAAAAAATCTTAAGATTTTTATATAATATTTCACCATACACCCCAGCAGGAGGACACATCTGTATTAAATACCAAATAATTATGCCTCTTCACATTCACTCTAACTGGACAACTGTGTCTTAAATAAGATAAAATTTATGAAAGATTTCAAGTTTTTTTTAGGGATATCAGACAAGGCAGAGCTCCTTTCTTTATGTAGTGTATGGCCTTGGTCAGTATTTGCTGCTACACTGCACAAAGTATCAGTGCATTAAGTCAACGATAGATAGATGTAGCCCATGCCAAGGTTACTGAGGCACAAAGAGGAAGAAAGGTACTTTAGATGTACATTGGTCAATGGGTTACTACTTCTGGAACATTCATTTTGGACTCACTGCACTATAAATATACTGTCCCCTGTTCATTTTTACAGGGATCCCTTAGTTATATTCATCAGTCATTTCTGAGTGTGTCAGGCTCATATGCTAAAAAAAACTTGAAAAATCGATTCATAAACATAGTCAGGCTCTGACGGCAGATGTCTGTTGACAGCAATGTGACACAGGTCAGCAGTCAGTGACAGATGAAGCCCAGCTTGGTTCTACTGATAGAGATTGATTCCAGCCTCACTGACATAAATCGATGCTTTACTGTTAGCATGACGGAGGTGCAGGAGACATTTCTCAACATGGTATGACTGGACACAGCGACTTTGATTTGACAACCTATAACATAGAGTGGGCGATTGTAGGGAATATGCTCCAATTGCCCTGTGTGATCAGCATTTATTGTAGTAATTGCAGGATTTGGAGGGGCAGTCGTACCAGTGCAATCACTAGTGACAACTAGATGTAGGGTTGTAATGGCATTAGAGTGAGGGACCCCAATAGGAGTTGAAGTGTGGAAGTTATATCATGTTGAGAAATAAGAATCATTATTTGCTGATGGTTTTGAGAAGGTTAGTGTTTCATATAATACAGTTACCTATGCCCTTTTTTCTACATTACCTCCAAAACCAGAGTATATTTACGTGGCAGTAGATGACAGGCCAGCGTCTCTAATGGCCAACTGAATTAAGTCTCATTGTCTAAAGGCCTCAATGGCCTTGGCACATACTTCACAGACTACATCTAACCACAGGAAAATGCTGACTGCACCATTTGCAAGGTTGTACTCTCCACCTATACAAAAAACATATGGTACTACTTTGTGGAGAGAAATTGGCCAAACTAGCTTCTGACACATATTGCTAGTGAGCAACTCGTAGGATACCTGTGAAGTGCTGATGAGTTCACTCACTCACACTTCAAATGGGTGCATCATGTCGAATTTAAAGGAGTATATTAATTTCTCAGGGTCAGCGTGGCATGATTGACCAATGAGCACGATGTACATATACCTAAGCTGCTTTATATTATGGTTATATGAGCAACTCAAGTCATCACCGGATACATGGTATGGTACTGTCTTTGTAGCTTCACTGTACTCAGTTTGGACCTGTTGTAGATGGAAACCTTCATTGAGCATCCTGAGTTATAGGGCTGAAGGGAAAACTCCTTGCTTGTGATGCCATGTTTATCAGCAGTAAAACAGGTGTTGGTAACATCAAAGACCTCTGTGTCTGCCTCCACCTGTCACTAACTGACTCATATATCACTCTGTCAGTACCTCACTATCTCATACCATCTTCATTACTTCCACCTCTACATGTTTGCATTACATTCATTATATATGATAAATGTCATGCCAACATGTTGTGTTTGATTATTGCCTTGGTTGCAGGGTGTCAATGCTGTCTCGTTCAATTGCAGTCAACCTCTGTACATCAGATCCAAGGAGAATTATATTCCTTAAGACTGCTTCAATCAGCTAACTCTTTTAGGGCTGTATGATGTCAGCTTTCCTCACTGTTACTGCTGGTGACGCTACCTGTAAGCACTATAGTTAATGGAACCTTATGTCATCTACAAGTGTGTCATTCCGTTAGTGTGATCTGTTTGAATAAATGTAATATTTGGGTGTTATCCACCAGAGCTGCATAATAAGCCAACAAGTGCATCGTTGTAGTACAGATATGTCCAGTAAAGGAAAGGGTCAGTTTTAATCATATAATACATAATGGGGTGCAAGAATTCAGCACCATGCACCGATGTATAGATACAAAGTTACCACTGCTGTTCTGTTCATAAAACATGTTTTCCAAAATAATAGTTCAGAGTGCTGCTTCCCTTGAAACCCTCTCATCACATAGGGGCCATATTAGAAGATGGTCCTTGACTGTCCTCTATCAATAATAGATATTGTTTTCTGACATATATATATATATATATACATTATTACCACACTTGGTATAACTCAGCACCACAGAGACATAGACCAGTCCATAGTAGGAATATTCCTTCCTACATCTCTCCCCTAACCCTAAATGTAATGTAAGATGACCCGTAAGGCTCATGTCTCATCCAGGACTGAAGAGAGGAAGACAGACTGACTTCCCTTTTATAGTACCGTGACATGATAAAAGACCTATAGCCATGAATCGTCGTCTAGGTTGTCTTTGCCTCCCTTTTAATAGATTCTTCAAAATAATAGATGTAGTTGTGTTCTTCATGTATTCTGGTCATCAAGGCTTAGGGCTTGAGGGGGAACCATGGTTTTGCCTATCTGTGAAGCATAATAAGAGATCTACAGGGGTCAGAACAGCCAAAAAGGGTCAAGCGTAACCATGACACACGGCTAGAAGACGTCGGTGAACGGGCTCCCGGGGAAACTTATGGATTTACCAGCACAGGGTCATTGATTATCCACTATTTTCTGCACATATTCCTTATGAATACATGGACTATACAATACCTCCCTCAATGAATGCTTCCAACATCATATCGACCAGGAAAAGTAGCACTCAACCGCTGCTCTGTCTCGACGACAAAGGTCTACCCAAGATGGCGGACAATACAAAGGTAAACAAGCTGGACGGCGAGCAAACCATACCGCTACTACCTCCCTTAACATATAACTCTAAATCCAAAGACATTATCAACAAGATAAATGAAATAGACAGTAGACTAAGCCTCCAGGCCACTATTAGCCAACGTACACTTGAATTATTACAAGGACTAGAAAGGCGAATCTATGGCGAAGAAGGCGCTGTCAAGTCCAAAGTGACACTACCTCAGCTTGAGACTCGCATTGACAACATTGACACTACGCTATCCGACCATAGTGACAGCATAACCAAAAACTCGAGCAATGTCGATAAAGTCAAATCTAACTGTGACAGCTATGAAGAAAACTTCATAAAAATGGAAGCCAACAGAAAAAGGAAAATCCTTGTAATCGATGGTATTAGTGAAGACTCACCGGTCTCGTTAAGGGACAAATTAGACCAACTAATACAAGATGTAGGACTATCCTTTGATAATACCTGTGCAGAAGCAGTATACAGAAGAGGTAGGAAATTTGAACCAACCCCTCAACAAAGAAACAACCCTAAATTCAAGCCTAGAAATAGGCCTGTAATTATTGTATTCACTGCTACACACTACAAATCCTTGATCTTTGCCAATATAAGCAAGCTTAGAAACAACAACAACTGGAAAGGGGTACATCTTTCAGACGACATGTCTCCCAAAGAAAAACAAATGCAGAAAGACCTAAGATCCATCCAAGCCCTAGCCAGTAGCAAACAGATTAACTCAACCGTAAGAGGGAATTCTATTATTGTCGATGGTGTAACCTATGGCTACGGGGAGATTGGCAATCTACCCAATGGATTATCCCTGGAAATTGCTAAGACAATTGATACCCCTGATGGTGTAGCTTTTCAAGGGCCCCATTCAGTTTTCTCAAATCTCTACCCCTGCCAAATCCAATTTCATGGCCAGATGCTTGACTCCGTCGAAAGAGCATTCTGTGCAGAGATGTGTGTTAAGTCCAACCAACCCCACGTACTACGGAAAGTTATGGCAGCTAGTACCCCCATGGAGGCAATGTTTGCAGCTAAAAACTGTAAAAAATCAAATGAATGGTTCGATGAGGAAGAAGCTACTATGTACAAACTTGTTGAAACCAAATTCAATAATCCTCTCCTCAGGAACAAACTGACAGCCTTCAAAGGGAAATACATGTATGAAGCTACTAACAATAAAACCTGTGGGCACCATTTAGGTCAGAAGGAAGACATTGTAATAACCAATGTGGCCAAGTCTAACTGTGCCAACAAACTGGGAGAAATTTTGGTAGAAGTTCGTAGACTACATACTGGTGAAGACCCTCTCAAAAGTGCTGAAGAAGTTTGACTCGATATGGCAAGAAATCAAGACCTTAACCAACCCCAAGCCTGAAGGGGAATTCTACAGACAACAGGACTCAATGACCACAAAATTACTAACATATTTAACAACACCATATAGTGTACTGGTACATTCTATATATTGGGCTTGATCTCGAATTAATTTCTGTGCCATTGGAATGTTACTATACATATTACATTCTGACATGATTTACTTGATATTTGACCTCTTTGGAAAATTTTCTCTGGTACCCCCCCCCCCCTATGCCTCCCGAATCTAGTTGATGACTTTACCCCATACTGGTACCATGGGTGGCAATAAGGCCTATACCCATGTGATTGTACCTAAATCATCTATTACTACATTGTACCAACAAAATTCAAGTGACCCTAATATTAGTTATATTTTAGAGAGGGGACATGAGGGAGTGTAGAAATACCAGGTTGTACTTAAAGATCTAACATATCTCAAGACGTAACTAGGCTGGCTGGCACGAAAGGTATTCATTTTGTTCACTTAAACACCAGAAGCCTAAGGGCTAATTACCCTACTATATGTACAGAATTATATAACGATAAGATTGAAATATTTTCCTTTTCTGAAACATGGTTAAAGTGTGAGGATCCTGAAACCTCGTATCAATTTTGTAATTATACTAGATATAGATTAGATAGACAAACTCTAGATGGTAAGGGAAATATTAAAACTGGTGGACGCTTATGTTTCTATATACGGCATGATGTACCCCATGATTACTGTGCATTTGAGCATCTAAACCTCTCTGAAGAGCATATTGAAATCCAAAATATCTTGGTTACCAAGGAATACATGAAACCTATTTAATGTATACAGACCACCAGAAGAAGGCTACAAACAGCTGTTTATTGATTCGCTATTAAACACTATTGACAGTATTAATGATATTAATAATTTTGAGATTATTATTATGGGTGACTTTAATTTCAATATAAGTGATGACAATGATTTGGTCAACCAACTATTAAATAAAATGAAAGGTCATGGCTTTATGCAAGAAATTAAGCAATCTACTTGTAAAAATGCTATACTGGATTTGGTCTTTACAAATTTGAGAAGAAACTATTTTCAAACAGGTATATTAGAATCATCTATTTCTGACCACCTTCCTATCTATCTGGTTAGAAAGAAATGGCATGTCAAACCTGAAAAAGCTGAGATTACTGGTCGTTCATACTTGAAACTTTCTGATGATACATTGTTTGCCAAATTTGACAATTATGACTGGACTGTATTTAATCAGACTAATAGCATAGACACTGCTTGGGATGAATATGAAAAAGCTGTACGTTCTATCCTAGATACTTACTGTGCAGTACATAACTTCACGGTTAATAAACTAAGAGATCCATGGATTACTACTCAAGTCATTGAACTTATTAGAGACAAAAATTCTAAACTCGTAAATCTAGAACTGAAAAAGATTGGAAAATTGCTAATAAATTAAGGAATAAATCAAACAAATTGGTCAGTAAAGCACACAGATTATTTTATAAAGAACAAGTTGAATCTTATAAAAATGATCATCGTAAATTCTGGCCTGTTATAAACAAATTAATCCCTGGTCATGAAAACAAAGCTAGTGATATAAATTTAGTGGATCATGAAAATGCCAATACAACTATTTTGAGGAATGAAGTCCCTGATTTTATCAATGATTATTTTTCTAATATTGGCCCCAAATTAGCTACTAATATGCACACACCATGGAAAAGTTATGATCCACCAAGTGTGAACACTATAAAAAAATTCCAAACCAATGTCCAAGAAGTTAATAGACTAGTACATGACATCAACCCACTAAAATCTTCAGCTATTGACCAGATATCATCGAAAATTCTAAAAAAACTTTTCTCTCATGATCCTGTCTTGTCAAAATTTTTAATTTATCTTTTGCAACAGCCAAGATACCTGCCAAGTGGAAAATTTCCCAAGTCACCCCCATACCGAAATCTGGTAATTTGAAACTGGTGAATGATTATAGACCTATTTCATTGATTCCCTTACCATGTAAACTAATTGAAAAAATTGTTCACAATAGATTATATGGGTTCTTAAATGATGAAAATATTCTAACAAATTTTCAAGGTGGTTTTCGCCCTGGCTTCAGTACTGTCGATACCTTAGCTAAATTCACTGATGATATTAAAAGAGACCTCAACGTTGGAAATTCCACTGTTGCTGCTTTCATAAATTTGAGGAAGGCTTTTGATACTGTAGACCACTCAGTACTCCTTATTAAACTTCATAATTATGGTATAAGATCAGATACATATCACTGGTTTAAAAATTACTTGGTTGATAGGAAACAAATTGTTAAAGCTAACGGTCTTGCTTCTAAAACATGTAGAGTTATATGTGGTGTCCTTCAAGGGTCAATATTAGGACCGTTGCTTTTTCTAGTGTATGTAATGATGTAATTAAGTGCATAAAAAACTGTAAAATCAGATTATATGCTGATGATACTGTAATCTATACATCTCATAATGATTTTGAAATTGCTAAAGAGTGTCTACAGGAAGATTTAGAAATTTATAATACCTGGTGTGAGAAAAATAAGCTATCGGTTAAAATAGCCAAAACCAAAATAATGATCTTCCCATCATGTAATATGAAACTTCATACTTTGTCAGCCAACATTACCATGAACAACGTGATGCTACAAGTTGTACCCAGTTATAAATATCTTGGAGTCATATTAGATCCGCTACTAAATTATAGTCTTCATATAAAAAATCAGGCTAAAACTATTGCTCACAAAACCTATCTATTATGTAACCTTAGGAAATATATTGATACCAAGTTATCACTAAGAATTTTCAAAACTACTATCTTACCATATATGGACTATGCTGATATTGTTTTCCATACTACCTATGAAAAATATCTTGAAATGCTTCAATACGCACAAAACCATTGCTTAAAAATCTGTCTTAAAGTACCACATCTCACTAATACCCGAAATATTCATAATGTATCAAACTGTAATTTCTTATCAGATAGAAGGCAAGTACACTTAATGAACTACATGTATACAAGATCTAGATGTTATGAATATATTGACCATAGACAGATAAGAACAAGACAGCATTTGGCCCCAACATGTAAGGTATTATTCCCAAACACTGTTTTATACATGAAAAGCATTGAGTACTTTGGTGCCACAAGTTGGAATAATAATAAGACGTAACACTTAAACTTTATCAATTTTCAAATCAAATAATAAGAAATTATTATGTGAACTTATTCCTAGAATCTGGTGAGCTTTGAATCACTATACTTATTTACTGTAATAACTAACCAAATTCTATTTTTTGCCCTCTCTCTCTCGCCTACTCTTGATTTCAATAATTTGAAAATTACACTAGCATCGTAAACCGTTACTTTTTCTCATCATATTGGTACATTTCTTTCTTTCTTTTTGATCTCGTATATGTGTGTCAATGCTATGCAAACTTAATAATAGTGTAGGGGTATGGTATTTTACACTTTAACGTTCATGCACCCGTGAGACTCAGACCTAGGTCCTTCGGGTGTGGTGGGGGAATCCGGATGGCAGGTGGCAGCACCTGCCTCTGGGTTCGTATCCACTACACCAGGGGGCCTACCACTCGTCCGCCACACGTCACGTGGCCGGTCTGAGTTTCGCGGGCTTTTCCCCTATATAAGGCTGGTCCTAGCCCTAGGTTCCTCAGTAGTGGTTTACCCACTGCTCAACCAGGTTGTTACCCGAAAGGGTAACCGAATGCACTAGCAGCATGTAGTCCTCTGAGGCTGTGATCGTATGTAACGCAAGCTCTGAAATAAAAGCTCGGTTGCCTACCCGGAAACTTTTCTCTCTCTTCGTTATGATTTAATCTAACTTAACGAGACGAACCACTACACTGGTGCCGTGACCAGTTGGTCTTCGGGTAAGCGCAGTCAGAAATGACTGAGCTGAGCCCAGTTAGGGGAAATGGCTCAAATCGTGAGCTAGACTCCCCGATGGAGGATGGTGAAATCAAGTCACCACCCCAAGGTACGGAGTGGAGGGATCCACTAGAACACTACCCTGATGGGTTAGAAGATGTAAGAAGAAACTTACATCATGAACTGGATGAATTTGGAGACTCCTTATTCATGCCAGGAGGTACTTCGAAACCTGCACCAATGCATAAAAGTACTGCTCAATTTGGTAAATTACCATTTGAGGTACCAAAGCCTAGTGCAGGTATGTTTGAAACTCCATACAGTTCTCGAATTAAACACCAAAAATGTGGATTCGAAAAGAACAAAATGGACGAGCTTGAAGACATGAGAGCTGAATACGAGAAGATCCAGAAGGATCTTATTACACTGACCGGAACCCGAGACAAGATTCTGACTGAAAACAAACAGTTGATATCGGAACGTCTCGATTACGATCAGAGTTGTAGACGCCAACAACAATTGTTGTTGGATCAGATGGAGAAAGAAAAGCAAGATTTTCAACTCCAGCACGAACAGTATCGTGATGCACTATATACGGCGGATCTGGAATACAGAGCCTCGTATGATGAGTTGAATAGAACTAAACAAGAGTTAAATTCAACTCAATCGGCCTACGGCAAGTATCAAGAAGAGCTGAAGAAAATAGAATCAGCCTTCAAAGATGCTCGGGAAACGTACCAAAAACAGACCGATGAGCATGAAAAACTCAAAGATCAATTGATACGCGAATCCACAGATTTGGCTGTTAAACAGACTAAAATGATGGATGATTATTCCGAACTGGAGGCTAAAGCTATCCAGATGTCAAAGTATCTAGAAGATACTGGTCGTGCAGTAGGCACTCTTGAATCAGACTTCACTGTTTCAGGAATTGCCCTAAACACGACAAGTAACCAGATGTTCTCTTTGAGGGGCAATGACGGGGTAACAGAGACAACTGTACCTCGTTATGAAGGAGTAAAGAGTCATCAGGTTAGATTTACAGATAATACCTCTATACCTCTTGGTCTAGGTACGGGAAATAAAGGGGATAATTCTGCGAGTGGAGCTAAACAAAGCCGCTCGGCAGGAAGCTCCACCTTTGACGGCGGATGGCCACAACAGTCACCTTTAGGGGGACCAAATGGCCCGTATGCCCAGTATGGATGGAATCAGTCCCAAACAGGAACGAATCCGTCCAATGGTAACACCCGGAACACGTCCGGAGGAACAACCGGACGAGCACCCGGAGGTTCCAGTACAGCTGGGGGGCAATCCGGATGTGATCAAGGATCCGGACCCTCAAGCGATCGTTCCAGGAGCAGACCCTCTGCCAGTGGGACTGGTTTCAATAATGGAAATCAGTCGTATGGAACAGGAGGAAACACTAATCCCAATAGTGGTTTCTTTAGCTTTGGTGGAAATACACAACCCACCAATGGTCCAGGGCCGGCTCCCCAAACCAGTGGATACACCTTTTCACAGGTGCCTCCATACGGAGCAGGGGGATCAGGAGGTGGAGGAGGACCACCATCCGGAGGCTTTGGAAGTACTTATGGTACGAATCCTCCAAGGAAAAAGAGACTCAGTCGCCGAGTATCTCTTTCTCCAGGGTTACAAGCGCTGCATGATTCTAATGCAGCGATTGCTAACTTAGGTGTTGATTGTTACAATCAAGGTCTGGACGATACGGAGATCATGGAATGGAGTAAGGGTTTAACCCTTACTGGATCCACGAATCCGGCTCGTAGAGTAGCTAAGATACCTACCCCCTTTAATGCCAAGAACCCTTGGAAGGAGGAGTATCAAGGCTGCGCGGATGTCTTTAACTGCAATGGATGGGGTAAAGCGGAAGCTCTGCCTTATTTAGTATGCTGGTTAAAGGAAGGCGACGGAAAAGGAGCCGTGGAACAATGGAGAGATTCTCAAATAACAGGACTCTCAGCCCATATGAAGTATGATGAACTCATAGAGATTGCTTCATATTTATATGGGAATATAGTTGGAGAAGACCCTTGGCTGACGTTCACTAAAAGAACACAGAAGCCCAAGGAGTCTGCCAAAGTGTTCGGCTTAGAATGTCAACGACTGTTGCATAAAGCCAGACCTCAATGGAGACTAGATGATGAATGCTTCCTAGATGAGATGTTTAAACAATTCATTGAAGGATTGCGGAATCAAGAACACAGGACAGTAGCCTGTGAAGCTTGGAAGAATGATGCCTCTTTGACAGATTTGTTCCAGTCCCTAGATCATTATGATCGAAAGGCCCGTATCTTTGCCGGGAAGGTACCCCAACGGATGTCAGCAATGATAATCCCGGAGGGAATACCCGAAACCGATTCATCCGAATCAGGGGAACCTGACGAAGATGAAAACGTTGGGGCCATTGGCCAAGGGAACCCCCGGTACAACCGGAACTGGGGAAAGAAACCGGGTTACGTCAAGGAGAAAGTGATCACTTCTAAACCTCCTGTGACTCAACCCGATACCAAACCCACGACGGGTCCTTCTTTATCAGAGGACCTGGTTAACAATTTGGTAAAGAAGATTACTGAAAATCTTAGGAGGCCTAAGCCTGATAGGACTGTTGTGACATGCTTCCGATGTCAGGAAACTGGGCATTATGCTGCCGAGTGTGAGGCAGATAAGCCAGTTTATAGAAACACTCGTTACCGGAGCAATCCGGGTAAGGAGGACTCAGTGAAGAAGGAAAACTGAGAGGGGGTGTCCACAATGGCAACCGGATTACCCCCAGAGTGAGTGATTGCCATGACTGCCAGCCTATCGCAGCTTGCGGTACTGGCAAGAATCCTCTAGCGATTTCGCCCAGCAGTGAAGCTAAGGAGCCTGATCAGTTCCTTACTCATGAGGCTGGGGAGACTGATAGTACACCAGGTGTCAAGAACCGGCAGAAGAACACAGAGGGGAAACCCGATATCAGTCCAGAGGGAGCGGCCAATGAGTTGGCCAGGGTGGGGTGTGCCCAGTTCCCCCCGGGTCATCCTTGTCTCGAATTCTTAAAGGGATGTGGATTTGACCTCGGCGCTAAGACGGAACTTGCTAAGTATGCAAGTAGTCCTACCTACTTGAAAGGTAGGAGGTGGTACGCAGTTGTATCTGTGAGTGGTAGATCCGCTGAGTTTCTTGTCGATACGGGTGCTAGCCACTCCTGTATTGCTAAGAGATTCTACGATCTTTTGCCTACGAATCATGAAACTTTCACAACGGAAGGAAATGCTCGTACGGCCGACGGTAGCATGATACAAACGTTCGGTAGAACATGTATGAGGTTCAGTCTACAGGAAGATAAGGACTTCATCCTTACCCCTACTGTGGCGAACATCGCGGATGATGGTATACTCGGTCTGGATTTTGCTGCATTATATGGAGCAAGGTTAGATTCCCAGAGGGGAATATTGGAAGTGAGAGACCCGTACCATCTCGAAGTACAATGTGTACTTAGGCAAGTAAGCAGTGTAGCCAGTGTAGCCCAGACTGTTAAGATACCACCAGGCACAGCCTGTGATGTCTTATGTCGAGCGGACAGACAGTTTTCAGGAAAAACTGGAGTTGTAGAGCCAGACATGGCCATGTTGTCAAGTATCGGATTGGAATCCGCTGATGTTCTAGTAGCTAACGCTGCTTGGACGGTGGTTCCTATATCCAATACCGGTAACAAGACTGTCTATGTACAGAAGGATACGATCCTTGGATCGGTTGTCTTATCCGAATTGATAGAAGACTGTAAACATGTTTCGGCACCCGGAGCCCCTTCCTCACCCGAAAGGAGCCCGGAACTAGACACTCTAGTAGCCGAAAGCCATGTAGAAAGTGATGAACAACGTGAAGCTCTAACTGACTTGTTGTACAAGTACCGTAAAGCTTTTGCAGCACCGAGTGAACAATTGGGGCGTACCGATAAAGTACTGCATACGATTGACACTGGTGAGAATGAACCTTTTAAGATTCCTTATAGAAGACTCCCACTAGCCAAAAAAAAGGTAGCTGAGGAGGAGATAGCTAAAATGCTTGAACAGGATGTAATAATTCCATCAACCAGTCCTTGGTCTAGCCCTGTGTGCATGGTGACCAAGAAAGATGGTAGCATCCGTTTCTGCATAGATTACCGGAAATTGAATGGTATGACCAAGAAGAATTCATATCCCTTACCACGGATCGATGAGACTATAGACTCCCTTGGAGGTAAGCAATGGTATTGCTCTCTAGACTTACAATCCGGGTACTGGCAAGTGGGTATGCATCCGAAAGATATGGAGAAGACGGCCTTTTCCAGTCATATTGGATTATTCCAGTATAATGTGATGCCGTTTGGATTGTGCAATGCACCGGCGACATTTGAAGCCATGATGGAAACTTTATTAAGTGACCTTTTATGGAAGAAATGTCTCGTCTATCTAGACGATGTGATTGTCTTTGGAAAGACATACGAAGAATGCTTGGAAAATTTAGGTATGGTCCTGGAAAGGATCATAACTAATGGTTTGAAGCTGAAACCCAAGAAGTGCGATCTTTTCAAAAGATCTATTAATTACTTGGGGCGAATAATCTCGAATGAAGGGATTAAAGCCGATCCGGAGAAACTGGATGCCGTGTCAAATTGGCAAGCACCCACGAATGCGAAAGAAGTTAGGTCCTTCCTCGGATTCTGTTCCTACTACCGGGACTTTATCCCAGGATATTCAAGGGTTGCCTTTCCTATCCAGAGTTTGTCCCACTGGACACCCGGGATCAGAAAGGAACGATTCCCTTGGGGACCCGAGCAAGACGAGGCCTTTATGAAAATAAAGGATTTGTTTGCTATCACACCTGTGTTGAGATACCCCACGGAGAATGATCATTTCATTCTAGATACTGATGCTAGTAATGAAAGCATAGGAGCCGCCCTTTCTCAGGTCCAGGATGGGGTCGAAGTTCCTATAGCCTTCGCTAGTAACACGTTGAGTAAATCTCAAAGAAACTATTGTACCACTAAACGTGAGTTGTTGGCTGTGGTGGTCTATACGAAGAAGTTCAAGCACTTTTTGTGGGGGAGTGATTTCACTCTACGGACTGATCACTCTTCCCTCAGATGGTTATTGAACTTCAAAGATGCAGAGGGGATGATAGGTCGCTGGTTAGCGCACCTATCCGAATTCGGTCTAAATCACAGCCAGATTGAACACCGAGCCGGGGCAAAGCATTTGAATGCAGATGCTTTGTCTAGAATCCCAGTGAGGAAATGTGCAAATGCTGAGTGCACTGATTGTGGAGCACACAATGCTGTGTTGGCAGGGGTTCGAGTTCCATTCGAAACCCATCCGGAACATGTCTTGAATTGGTCCTTGGAGACCATCAGGCAGTTCCAGAAGTCTGATGCAGTCACATCACGTTTGATTAAATTCCTTAATCAGGGTATCTGTCCCCCAAGACCCGTAGTGTCATTGGAGAACAGAGAGATGAGACGATTCTTAGCTCAATGGGCCGAGCTAAAAGTCCGGGATGGTATTCTGTTTCGATGGAAGAACCATTCTAATAGGAACAAAACCTTGCAAGTTGTCATACCTAGTGCTATGCGACGAGATATTATGTATTTCTGTCATGGACATAGAACTAGTGGGCACTTTGGAAAGAAAAGGTCTCTAGAACGTCTGACCAGACGATACTATTGGCCCGGCATGAGTACAGATCTCACCCGATGGGTGGAGACCTGTCCCGAGTGCTGTAAGAACAAACCAGGACCCGGGTTAGGCAAGCTGCCATTATCCCAGGAACTGTTTGGTGTAAGGTTTGCTAGAATAGCTGTTGACATTATTAGTGGGATTCCCCCCACTCCTAGTGGCAACACGTGTATGATGGTCGTGTCTGATTATTATACCAAGTACACCCGAGTGTTCCCTTTACCGGATCATAAGGCTGTTACTTGTGCTATGGCCTTTGTAAAAGGGTGGGTGCTGCACCTAGGTGTCCCACTCATGTTACATAGTGACCAAGGCAGAGAATTTGAGTCTAGTCTGTGGCAGGAGATGTGTAATTGTCTGGCGATCTGCAAGACAAGAACTAATCCCTATAGACCACAGAGCGATGGACAAGTAGAGAGATTCAATAGGACTTTGATCCAAGTATTGAAGTCTCTGGTAAATGAGCAGATGGATGATTGGGATGAACAATGTGAATTCGTGGTACATGCCTATAATGGCACTGTGCATTCGAGCACAAACTGTTCTCCTAATCTCCTCGTTTTTGGAGAGGATTTGATTATGCCAGCCGATTTGGTGTTCGGCGTAATAAGAATGAATCCGGAAGCCCCTTGCCAGGTGATGTTTGTAGAATCCCTACGGGATAATTTCAAACAAGCCTATGAGAGGGTTAGAGACGAGTTGCAGAAAACTGCGCGTTGGCAGAAAGTTGGCTATGACACAGGTCTAAAAGCTAGATTTTTTAATCTAGGGGATAGAGTACTGCGTCTACACCAACCTCTAGCTAACCTGAAATTAGCCAGTAATTGGGATGGACCTTTCACTATAACTCAGGTTATTAGTGATTGCACAGTGATTATTAAATCACAGCTTGGTAAATGTTACAAGTCAAATGTAGCGAGACTACGCCCATGGAGGGGGAGGGATACCTCCACCGAAATGTACGGCGATGGTCTATTGGAAGTAATGGAACAGAGTCGTGTTAAGCAACTCGAAGTGGTACCGACCCGAAAGCGAGGACCCGGGCGGCCACGGAAGGTTGCAGACCCGAAGAGGGTGGTGCCCCCTGTCGTAACATCCGGAAAGCAGGGGAAGATACAAAAAGTCTCGGCAGGCGCAGGTAAAAATAAGAGGAAAGGTCCCTCTAAGGCTAAGAAGACCTTGGAAAAGGCTCTTATGGATACCAGGTCAATAAAAGAGGCCTCAAAACCTCTTAGACGCAGTCCAAGGTTGCTACAGACTGCCGTAACCTAGCCTGTTAACACAACGAGTGTGTTGTCCTGTACTGTGTACTGTTATATGTTGTAACCTAGTTCAATGTATATTTGAGCCGGTCAAGAGTCTCTGGAAAAGGTCCTATGACAATGAACCCATGGTTTTGGACGGATAATCCGGTGGATATGCTTATGCTATCCATAAACTCCAGAATACCTAGCGAATTGTCATAGTCGAACCCTGAGTACGGACGGACGACCGATCGGGTATTGTATTGTTTTTATGTAAGGGCGCGTGACCTAATTAAGGGCACGCGGGAAAGTTGTTGACCCATTTTCGAATGGTCACGTGAGGCGCCGGTTTGATCATGCGCAGCGATTCAAGTTCGAGTATCCCGCCATATTGTCTTATTCCTGCGAAGGAAGAAGACGTGGCCGAGGGTGGTCTTGCTCTTGTTGGAGTCTGATAGCCCGTGACAGCCATATTCCGAGGTGTGCCCTCGTTAAAAGGCACCCGCCTTTCACTGGGTAAGCAGTACTCACTGCTTATCCGGTGGATTGGGATATTTTATCCCCGAACAGCCACTTCTGTCGATGGCAGAAGAGGCCGTCCGTCTTGGCGGCGGTGCCGGTGCCAGCACCCCGCCAGAGTATGGAAGTGGTTCTCCCAAGAGTCCCACTTATACATACGACGATCAGCAATACGATGCTGATTGTGATCAAATGGATCAACAAATGAATGTTGATCAGTACTTCTCTGGAGTAGACGATAGCGACGTAGAATCGTTCTACGACGCATCCGACAACTCCAGACAAGTTAGTCCTGAACGCCGAGGCGTTCAACAACAAATTGATGTAGGTGAGCCTTATGTAGCCCCTCCATCCGAAGGTTTGAGTGGAGAACCGGCAGGAGCCCAGTCTCTTGACAGGGCTCTGATGCCACCTCCCCCTCAACTGCCGCCCCGTCTTGGTGGGAGTACCTCATTCGGTGCTTTGGGACCTGCTTCTCCGGTTGACAGGCCAATGCACCTAGAGCTGCCCTTCCCAGACAGTCCCGAATGGCATGATGTAGCCGGTCCATATGACGGACGGATGTTAGCAATTTCCGAGGAAATGCTGATACCCACCTGTTATGGGACGCCCAGAGAGGTTGACGAGCGTGTTGTCAACGCAATCTGGGAATGTGCTCATCCGCAGTGGGCTAATACCTTTCCGGAGTCCTGGAACTGTTGCATGAAGATCGGACATAATTGTGTGTCCCGGGGTTCTATTACCCATGCATTGTTGGATAAGAAACCATTTTTTTATCCAACCCGTATTGATTCGGGTACCAAACTGTACCCTAATCCGGAAACTGAAAACAGAAGGAGAAAACAAACAAGTCACTCTGGAGGAGGAGTACGAATGCTGTAAACACCATAATTGTACTGTGCCACAATGTAATGACTGTGCCTATTATAAAATCATGGACAATTTACACTAATATGGACTTTTGAACTACAAACCGGATTTACTACTACACCACTACTATTTGTGAGCTAGCACTACAGGCATCAGGGTTTAGCTACGCCCATAGAGTCCATCAACAGTCTACAACTGGATCTACTATAACCTCCAGTTAGCTAGCACTACAGGCATCAGGGTTTAGCTACACCCACCAACAAGTTTTACTATAGCACTTCAGGCATCAGGGTTCAGCTCGCCCATACCAAGCCATCAGCAGCATCCGACTCCTGTTACATCCTCCAATCATGAAAACAAGTAACTTTGTTGATATTATTATATTGTATGTAAAATTGTATTTATAACTATATAATATCTTTTATAAAGATATATTATTATATAAGGGTACCTATAAATATACTGGATCTGCGAATCCTAAAAGTTATTTAAGGTAATCCTAGACCTATAACTGTCTATATAGGTCATTCCTGGTCTCAATATATTAAGAGACTATAATTCTTCTGTAACTTGTAAATATAAAACACTAAGGTATAAACTGAGCTGCGTCTCAAAAGTATAAATATTTTTCTATAAAATAAGAGAAGGTCCAACGGATTTCTCTAAACTTAGTATTGTATTACTCAGGTTAATACCTAATTGTGTTCATATAGTATCAGATTAATTGTCCATATCTGATCATTAATATTTAATTCACTCTGTAAAGTAGACAGAGCTGTTAATTTAAAAAGTCAAAAATTTTTTTCCGGGTTCAATAACCATAATACGATCATTGTTAACAACCACCGGTCCTTTTCAGGACCCTACTGTTGTCAAAACGTTACTATAAATCTGTGATAATTGTATATTTATCATTTATGGTTGTTATAAGCTAGTGATGGAAATAACATGAACGACACTCGATGCTATTATTGTATAATTTTTCAGAAATAGGATAGTCTTATACTATAGCCTATTTCACATCGAGCAAGTGTAATTAATACCCCTTTTTAGTATTGTAAACAATCACTTACTAGGTTATTAATACACTGCGGTTTAATTACCCCCAAGTTATTGTCTAAGGGGGGCAGTGTAGGGGTATGGTATTTTACACTTTAACGTTCATGCACCCGTGAGACTCAGACCTAGGTCCTTCGGGTGTGGTGGGGGAATCCGGATGGCAGGTGGCAGCACCTGCCTCTGGGTTCGTATCCACTACACCAGGGGGCCTACCACTCGTCCGCCACACGTCACGTGGCCGATCTGAGTTTCGCGGGCTTTTCCCCTATATAAGGCTGGTCCTAGCCCTAGGTTCCTCAGTAGTGGTTTACCCACTGCTCAACCAGGTTGTTACCCGAAAGGGTAACCGAATGCACTAGCAGCATGTAGTCCTCTGAGGCTGTGATCGTATGTAACGCAAGCTCTGAAATAAAAGCTCGGTTGCCTACCCGGAAACTTTTCTCTCTCTTCGTTATGATTTAATCTAACTTAACGAGACGAACCACTACAATAGTGTAGGTAGGACCAGAAGTATCAACCCATACACCCTTAGCAGTGGGGATGAGGTCCTTTACCTTCTTTTGTCTCAGTTTGGTCAATTTTTTTTCTGACTCAGTCTGTATATGTTTCATGTGATATATATTTTGCACTATTGTAATTGTCGTTATACCTGAATTCTGAGACAATAAAGAAACTTAAAAGTTTTTAGGGTAAAAAAGAGGAACTATTTTTCCCCCCTGTTAAAAAATAAATAAACAAAGGGCCAACTCCTTATTCATTACACCTGGTATATTTCCCCCAGGGTAGAAACATTTTTAGTAACAGTTGGAGATCCATGGATAACCTTTTGTGGTGAATGTGTGCATATACCTTTTGTGTAATTGATGAGTGGTCACATCTACGACCTTTTTCAGGTTGCCTTACACTAGGAAAGACACAGTATATGGAATAATAAAATCTACCATGCAGAGACCTTACAGGTACCTATGTATCACACAGAGGCTACAATCTGAGTTTGGGATAGTTTACACATGGCCACGTCTACGACCATACATGCAGCCATGCTGCTAGGTGTTTTAGGGCATTGAATACAAATGTGTGGTCACATCTACGACCGTGGTCATGTCTACGACCATATATATTGCAGTCATACTGCAAGGTGCTTGATATTGAAGTATATCCAGTATATATGTGAGTTGTTCCTTGATATGAAAGGAAAATTACATATTAGTTAGGATATTCTGCCTGACTGCAACTCTGTGCCATGGCATTGAATATATAGTGTGTGGTTACATCTACAACCATGTAATAAGGCATTGTACTATACTCATCCTAATAAATATATTTAACCCTCCCTCATATATGGGCATCATAACCCAATATATGTACCTTATGCACACAAAAGGATTTAACCATACTGCAAAATTTATTTTAGACCCCTCTGACTAGCTACTTGACAATGATCCATGGCTATTGGTCATAAATATCTCTTAAACTTGTCTTGGGCCGTGCACCTCAGCGCTTCTCTTATAATGACTTAGAGCAATCTCATTACGGTTGATAAACAGAACTATTACCAAGGATAGTGATCGAGTCATGTGACCACCACACATATACATAAATTTTCCTAAGGTTAACATGCAAAATAAAAATCAAATTTATGACAGCACGGAATATGTATCCTATGTATACCTTTCAATGAAAATTCAAAATCAAAGGGAGTTTTCAGTGGAAATATGTTAGTTCCACCTCCCTGCATGCCTTCAATATCTTTTATGACCCCTGTAATAGGCTGATATAGCCTTGTGAGTGCTTCGTCTTGACACTAAGGGTATTAGTGTATAGGGTCTGCCGTCGAGGGTGAGACAGGATTATGAGCTCTATGGTATTACATGTAGAGTTGCCACCTACGACAATCTATATTCACCACGGCTGGTTCATTGACAAGTTAAAAAAGAGTATCCTCGAATATGCAACCTGCTCTCCTCATTATACCTATTTTGTATTCAATAAATGGAAATGGATTAGTGAGAAAAGAATTTTAATGCAACAAGCATCTCTGAAGTTCTTTAGTGAAATAAATTTGACAGTCATGATCTAATCAGTAGAACCCAAAAATGTTCTCAGATCTTCTCCCTGTTTAACCTGAACCACCCCTTCCATATCTTCCCTATGGTCATATAGACTCCATCAGCAGCCCCATCGTTTTGAGGCAAAGTATCAGATTTACTTCATTATGCAAATCAGGGGCCCTTAGGGTAGAATCTGAGAAGACTCAGACCCAGACAGGGAGAATATGTCAAATTCTACAGGAAGACCTTGGGCTAGGGTCCAGCCCCTACAGAATATTAACAACCATAGTTTAAAATTATCCTGGTACTAAACGAGCCAACATGTTGTAAGATTCAGAACATAATCAATAACACCTTAATATCTACATTTCTGGAATTTAAAATTGTCTAAAGTTCTTAATAGACTATATAAAAGGAGTGTAAAAACTACCATCATAGTATACAGAGATACATAGATAATATGATGGTAAAAAAAAATGCAATTAGAAAGAAAATGGGATGCCTGAAACTGAATAAATCCTATTTATTTAATACCTCTGAGTGCTCGCCATGTTCAAATAGGTTTTCCTTTGTGATAAGCCTATCTCTACCTTGATTCATAAAGGCTTGGAGTATGTGCTGCCTCCAGATCTTCCTAATACAAGAGCAATTTGAGGCTTCTGTCCTATTTACATGGAGGTTCTTTGAAGCAATATTATAATTATTGTCCTTATGGCTTCCAGGTTGATGAATATTTTTTTCACCCTGGCAATGGTGGTGAATATATAGTTTTATATAACGATTTTGGCTTGGACAGTGCTTTTTTGGTTATAAACCCAGTGCATTATCCAGCCATAACCGCACTCTGAGACCTTTTGTTCATCTTCAAGAAGGTGCTGGTTTCCACCAGGACATGTTAATAAATTGGCAAAGTATACAAAGTCAACCTCACCATACTTTTCCAGTTAAAACCGTTCAGGGTTCTATAGGGAATCGATCCCCAGCCGCTGTGGCAAGATACAGACTCGCTGTCCACTACACTGAGCCAATTGGTACTATAAAACAATGTACATGAAAGATTTGAATAAGTTCTCCGACATACCTGATATTTGCACACCTCATTAGTATAGAATCCAATGGTGTCATGTCCAGTTATTAACAGGGAAACATCCTTAGATGTCCCATATGAACATGCCATGCCAAAGGACTCCATAACATTCAAAATAAATAAGAATCCAATGATTTTTCGAGTGTAAGTGAGTCGCGCTCGGCCATTCCTTGCTCAATGCATATTTGACCCAGTTCTTCAGCCAAAAGTATGTCAGGTTACATCCTGGTACCTCCCCACTACGTCAACAAGAAGGAATGGCCGTGTGACGATGGATCGCTATGTAAAGTCATTAGATTATTATGTATTTAGAAGAAAATGGAGACAAAATGTAGGCGAACACCAACTTGAGATCGTATATTTGTTGGTGTGAAAAGTACAGGACTTGACATGCTTGGATTCTACCCGAAAAATGTGTGGAAAGTCGGGCACCCGCCGAGGAACAAAAAAAAACATGGCCACACGCATTGCCAGGCCGGGGAGAAGCGCTTGGCTTGAGAAAATGTCTTCTCCTGCGTTTATGTGTTCAATATTGCACTCCCGCTATGCGGTCGTGGAATATCGAACCCATAAACGCACTCATGCTTGAAAATAACATCAATTAAACGCTGATACCAAAGATTATATGACCTTTAAGAAAGCCTTTGATAAAATTCTTAAATCCAGGATGAGAGGCAGGAAATAAGTACTCAGCACTGGCCATGGGATGACCAACAGACAGACCCACACACATTGTTGGGGACAAGCTGGGAGATTTGATGATGGAAGCTTGACTAAGAAGGGCAGTGAGTCAAATGCAGTTATAGGAAGGACGATGGGATAGTAATGCTTAGGCCTACATGTGACAGGATCTGAAAAAAGGGAAATTATTTCAGGGGGGAATAGGGTCCTTTTTCCGAGTGCAGGTCACACATGATGACAAAGAAAGAGAATGTGGAGAATTCTATAAATGTTAGACACCATAAACCCTGAATACAAGCTACAGGTTATAATCAAGTTTAGGTGACTACTGCAGCTACTCCTGATATATGTTCCTGAAATCAATCTAAATCTTATATTCACATATATTTGAAGTCTGGAATTGATCTTAAAGCGGAAATGATATGCCACAGTGATTTTGGATAGTCTGGTTCAGATAGAGGAGATAGATGAGACTAATAAAGGTGCACAGACAGTCGCAGAATGTGAAGTGTGGTGTGCTGTAGATGTCAAGCTGGTCTGATGTTGAGCTGTACGGTACCTGAGATAAAAGTCTGTTTTGATAGGAAATAGAATACTTCAGAATGATTATGATTGATTGCATTGCTTATGATGAAAATAACTATGTATGAGGGATTCTGACCCTTTGATACCTGGTTGTTAAAAGACCAATTGCAAGACATACAAACACAACCCATTCATTCATTTTGTGATGTATCTTACAGGAGCGTTTAGTGGATAGTGGAAGTAGATGTACATTTCTACATGGGTCCAGTTTGTTTTTTTGAAATATCATGGTGATAATAATCTGTACTCTGGTATCATCAATAATGTCATAGTAAATATTGCAGAATGTCAACTTAAGGGTGGGCTTTGTCACTTTTAAGATGATTTGACTAAACCCTTGTGTGACATTTGATAGACAGCTGCACTGTATCATATCCTATATGCAATAGATTAAACCCAGTGGGCACAGTACAAGTCTGCACTAGCTAATAAACGTTGCATGAGTGACTAGTTTCACAGCAATGTTTACTAGCCACTCATGCAACTTCCTGGTTAGGATCAACATTTTGCCAAATTTCACAGTAGTACTTATTAAGTTATTGGTAAGTGTTGCATGTACAGTGCTGCAACATCAACTATTATTAAGTGTAGCTTAGCGACGTTTATTAGTAGATGCAATTGCAGCACTGCAGTAGCACTGCTTAGTAAGTGTTGATTTAGCATCTCTTATCAAGGGCTGCATATTAGTAGTTTATTAGCTACTGTTCAGCATTGCTTAATAAGGGCTTAACTTGCAGTGTTGACTAAATGGAACATAGCAGTGGTTACTAGTTGTTGCAAGTGCAGGGCTGCAGCTGAATCATTTACTAAGCACTGCAAATGTGTCACTTACTAAGCACTGCATATTAGTAGTTTACTGGCTGTTGTTTAGCATCACTTAGTAAAGGCTTAATTTGCAGTGTTTACTAACTGGAATATAGCAGTGATTATTAGCTGTTGCAAGTGCAGGCTGCAGATACACCACTTAGAAAGCACTGCTAACCCATCACTTATTAAAAGTTGCATATCAGTAGTTTACAAGCTGTTGTCCAGCATCAGTTGATAATGGCTTAACTTGCAGTGTTTACCAGCTGGATCATGGCAGCGGTTACTAGCCACTGCATGCACAGGGCTACAGATGCACCACTTAGAAAGCACTGCTAATGTATCACTTATTAAAGGCTGTATCTTAGCAGTTTATGAGATGTTTCTCAAGTGTTTAATTTACAGTGTTTATTAAGTGTAACATAGCAGTGATTACTAGTGGGTTCAATTTGAACTGTCTATACAAGGTAATAATCATGTATTGAAATTCACTCCAAATTGTCTTAAAACAAAAAGAAAAATATCCCTGTGATCCTACTTAGGTGTAGCACAAGATGATAACAAAACTTCAATTTCGAATAGTTTCACAAAATGACAAATGAAGTGGAGTAACACCTGCTTTACTACTACACACTGCTCACACCTTGCAGGTCACACCTCCTGGTCACACCCTGCTGCACCAACACATAGCATTGTGAAAGATACTTTAGCTATGTAGGTCAGTGGTTGACCTACATACATGTACATAACACACTGGACACATCTTACAGTCAACTGTGGCAAGCCTAAGTTAGATTAAACAATATAGGTGGGTATAGGATATTATACCAAAGATGCCTCAATGCACTGATAATCCCTTGAAATATTATGTATTCTTGTTATAAATGGGATTGTGCTACTAGATAAACCTTTTCAAGGGTTTACTAATATTTGTCAAGATTTTTTGAATATACAATCCCAAAATAATATTTGTCAAGATTTTTTGAATATACAATCCCAAAATACCTTGATTTACTTATTGAATAATGGGAACTTGCATATGGTGAAAAGTGATATTCAGGACTGGTGTACACCACTTAATTTGTCATCTTCTGAAATTGTTGAGATCATTCTTCAGTAATGCTAGCATCTTGTGCTATGCCTAAGTAGGCTTGTCCTAAAACAGGTTAAGTTGTATGCTAATAGAAGCTCCTGCATAGGAATGGCAATGGCACTGATTCAGTTGGTAATGCAGCAGCAGCACTTAGCACTGGCTACTAAGAGTAGTTTAGTAGCAGGTGCATAGTAAAGGCTTACTAGCTGTTGCTTCACATGATATAAGTAGGACTCTATTGGCATTGGCTAGTAAAAGATACAGAGCAGTGTTTACTAGCAGCTGCAACTGTAGGGCTGCAGAAGCACTGGTTATAAAGGGCAGTTTGCGCATTACTTACTAGCTAGTGTATACTAAGGGCTTACTAGCTGTTTCTTGGCATCAAATATTAAGTGTCACTAGGTGGCAGTAGTATACATTCTCTCAGCTTTATAACCTTAAGGTTAATCTAAATCATATTTCTGACAATTAAAATATCATTGAGATCTATTCTAAGTCATAAAATGGCATAAGCTAGCACCCAAATTGATTGCTATAAATTAAATTACCGGATAGACTGTGTAACAAGATAGATTTAAAGTCAATTTATATATAGACACCATTTCTTTGCTCTACTGAAGATTACTTCATATTCAGACCAACAGTGTTGCATTGACTGCCAAGAAGCAGATGTCAAAGTGATGATTGCAAAGCTCTCATTAGTGGCCTTTTCTGCAGTGGCTATTAAGCACTGCATTATAAGCTATCTGCTAGGAAGGGGTTACTTTGCAGGGCTGCCTACTATAACATTTAGCAAATAATTGTTCAGCCATTAGGAGCTGCATTTACACCACTTACTAGGAGGTATTCTGCACTGATAAATAAGTATTGCAAAATAAACTACTAGTAAGGGTTTATTTTGCAGGGCTGCCTAGTATAACATTTAGCAGATAATTAGCCAGCTATTAGGAGCTGTGTTTGCACCTCTTACTGGTAGCTATTCTGCACTGGTTAGTAAGCACAACATTATAAACTACTAATAAGGGCTTATTTTGCAGGACTGCCTAGCATAACATTTAGCAGATGATTAGCCAGCTACTAGGAGCTGCATTTTCACCCCTTACTAGTAGATTTCCTGCACTGCCTATTAAGTGGTGCATATAAACTACTAGTAAGAGCTTATTTTGCAATGAAGCAAAAGTAGCTAATAAACACTGCCACCAGCGAGTAAGCACTGCCTAGTCTAACATTTAGCATGTAATTAGTCAGCTAGTAGTTAGTGCAACCAGTGCAGTGCAGGGACTACTAACTGTTTAGTAAGTGAAGGTGTGCCCACTGGGAAGCCACAAGCCACGACACTATTTAATCACAGCAGGATTTAATCCCCACAGGATTAAATTTGTTTCCCTGAGTTTCAACATCCTATCTTGTTTGTCCTTATCATATAGATCAACTGCTATACTAGATACTAATTCTGCAATGTTATTAAATTCCATCACATAAAAATGCACAATCATGACGGTTCATAAATAGTGATATCTAGAAATCACATTGTAAGGTGTATGTCTGAAAAAGAACAGTGTTAATAACTTAAACAAGAAGGGATTATAAAAAAAAGATATGAACTTATTGATACATTGTGTTGTGTCCTCAGACTACCCGCCCCCTCAATTTTGACCCTTAAAATCATCTTGTTCATAATAACACGCTGGCTCCCCCATACAGGGTCCCGCATTGTATGGGCATTTTCGAGTCAGAGATCATGAGGGAGGTCAGAAAGGGTACTGTGGTGGTAGAATCTAGCTTGATATACAAGCCCACGACCCTTAGGCGTAATTTTTTTGCCAGCGAACGATGCTAGATTACCAATCGTCCTAATGTCTGATTTATGTGCCTTTATAGTGGGATTTGTATCCTCTGAGACGAAAATGTTCTGGGTATCGAGCAGCTTTTGAAGCCTGCTTTTAGATGCCATGATTTTGTCCCTAACTTCCACTCTTACAAAGGTCACAGTGATGGGCTTTTTTGCGCCATGTTATAGGGCTGGTTCTGTATGCAAGATCAATGCTAGTATATTGAAAGCTATGTTGTGGAAGTTCTCGTGTTTTAATAGTCTGCACCTTCTATAACTACATGCTTCCTCCTTGTACTGTGATCCAAGGTTATAATAGGCTCTTTATTACTTGCAATGTCATGCTTAGTAAAGTTGACTTCTCTAGATAGGTCATCTATGTAGTCAGCCTGTGCATCTAGTCTTACTGAGCCTCTTAATCTCATCATGGGCAAAATTGAGAGATTCCTTTAAATCCCTTTTCTCTTCAATGTCACCCCTAACCTCTCGAACCTCTATCTTTGTGTCATGGAGTGTAGTTTGTATTGCCTGTAATATGTCCGCTATTTTAGTCCAGCCCTCATCTACATCTTTTGTGTCTTTCTATTCCTCAACTCATTTATCCACCTGTTAACCTGTTCACCACTGGCCATGTTTACAGACAGTCACTATCACTGCACACTGTACCAGTCACTGTCACTAACCCTGGGTGCCACACAAAAGAAAAAAACTACCACTTACTCAGTATATTAACACTCTGTCTCCAGTGTCTGTGTGAAGCTTATGTGCTTATAATAATCCTGTCCAAAGCTTATCACACTCCTTGTAGGATAAGTCCACTAATTTAGAAGTTTTGTGGGAGCCCGTGCTCTGCGCGCGCTACTCGTGGTCCGCCATGCTAACCAACTAGATGATACGATCTGGCTGTTACATGTCGTCCATAGATCTGAAAGATGCCTACTACTCTCTCATAGTCAGGGGAGAAGACAGGAAATTCCTTAGGTTTCTATGAAAAGGGAACTTATATGAATTTCAAGCCATGCCCAATGAACTAGCTTGCGCCCCCAGATTTTTCACCAAAATCCTTACTCCAGTATTCTCAAAGCTGACCAAAATGGGACATGAGTGTTTTCAATATATAGATGACTAATTCATACTGGGGGGAACACAGTGTAGGGAAACAACCAACAAGCTAGCATAGGAACCAGACAGGTTAGGGTTTGTAGTACACACAGAAAAATCAGTGTTCACACCCACACAAAACCTAATCTTTTTAGGCTTCCATTTCGATTCTGTAAGCATGACTGTTCGGCCCACTCAAGAAAATGTTGAGAAATTCAACATGGCAATATGGAAGTTGAGGTTTAAGTAAGATTATACAGAGGGAACCTACCGGTTCAGGGAACAAATGCCCTACCCACCCTCCCTCAACTTATTCGTACTAGTTAAGTACACATTATTAATAATAATGAGAAGTTACAATGGGGATATGGCCTACACATCCCAAGGTGTAAATTATTAGTTGTAGGCTTTCATCCCCCAACAGGCTCTTAAGGACTGACTGCCCATGCGCGACTCCACCTCTTGTATATTCCCTGAACCGCTAGGTTCCCTCGATATAATCTTAATTATACCTCAACTTACAGGTAAGTCCCGAATAATTTCAAAAATATATCAAGGTATTACAGCCATTTTACTAAATTTTCTAGATATAGTCAGTTATGACCATTATATTTTATGCTTAGAAAATAGAGTAGAGCAGGTCAATGTAAGAGAGGTTAAAAGGAGATGTGGGTAGACTGAGATAGGATAGGGGAGGAGTCTCTCAGATTACCATGGGGACATCTTTCCTAACGACTGCTGAAAGGGTGCCTGACCTTTACCTTAACCTCCATTGCAGGGTCACAAAATAGGGCTTCATCCAGCGGGTGATGCTTTGGGTACTTTGACAAAGTGGTTTTCCTTAACGTGCAAGGAGAGATTTCTATTTGCCAAGGAGCAAATTTTGTGATTGACTTTTTTTGGCTCACCCTACACCATGAGTATGAATCGAAGGTAAATCCTCCACCTTTGAAAGAAAGCAAAGAAACAGATGTCTGAGTTTTAATTTGGTAAGGAATATATAAATGGAGGCCTTTTTTTTTAAATGAACTTAATACATCCGTTATCTTCCTAACTAGCCAAAGCTTTGTATCTTTGGCTAGTTTCTTTATATACGTCACTCTGGTTATTATATCAAAGCCATGTCAAGGTTATCACCTTATGCATGACTTTAATGGATGAAAGCTCTTTATATGGTTTGCTGTGCTAAACGAAGCGATCAGTCTTTCACATTGATATATAGCATCAGCATATCATATTGGAATTGGTCAGTGATGAGGTCAAATAGAACCGGAATATATGCAAGTCTTATTGAGAAGGTAATATAGAGGTAATCATTGACACGTTCGGCGAATGCAGACAAGTAAGAAGGACCATTACAAGATGGGATATCAATTTTATTTTATGTGAATAACTTCTTCCCATAGAGATAGCATTGCAGGGCCGATCCGCACACCCCCAGTGGCGTAATGTGTGCCGATCCACCACAGCGGCCGATCCGGTACCGTAGCCTCATTCTGGGTGCATGTAAAGATTCAAAATGGCGGACCGGCGCTTGTACGGGGAACTACGGTACCGGATTTTATTAATTTTTCCTTATTTAAACCCTCTAAAAACATCAATTAAATATAGAACTAAACTCCCCTGGTGTCCTCAGTGGCCGTTCCACGGGCTAACGCCCTCAGGGGGAGAGCCCCCCTTGTGGTGGATCGGCCACCTCGTACACCACGGTCGTTTAGTTCTATCTATTTATCAATACATCTACTGACACCTCTCACCAAATACCACAATACCCCATGTGTATGGCACATCTCGTATACAAGGATGGACTCCTGGTGCTACTTATGTAAGCAGAAAAACTTTTCTTCAAATTGTCCCTAGCTGTACTAGCTTAGTTGCAGGGCATCCTTTACCTATGTAACAGGAGGCATTGAGCAATCATAAACGTCCTGCTTATAAAAGGAGTTTCCATCAGTCTATACATCAGCTTTTCCTTTTTGGTAAGAAATAAATTGTAATTGAATGAACAGTCTATGCCAGTGCATCATCATCTTTTTTTGTGTGTAAGCATTTTTTAAATACATATGACTCAAACTGTACTACTTATGGTAATTGTATCAGTTATATCAAATCTAACTAGACCTAATTTACATTGTGCTCTGTGGTATAATAAGGGTCGTTAATTGCCACTTTAGAAGGATGATATGTAGAGGCTCATCATTTGTGATTCAATGTTGCCAGTGACTTATGAGATAGAATTTCCTTAATCTGTTCCCAATTTCCTCTCTGTGATGGTGCCTTTTTTTCTTTAAGGTTTTAATATGTGTTCCACTCTCTACTACTGAGCTATCAAGACAGTCCTTTACCTCTGGCCAATTAGCCCTAAGAGGAGTCAGTATAGATCCTACTGATAGTAGAAATCTGAGATTACACAGAACCCTATATACGAGCTTATATATATATATATATATATATATATATATATATATATATATATATATATATACATAGAGAGAGAGAGAGTGTGTGAGAGAGAGAGACATCCATTATTTTATAGGTTCTTATGATTAGATATTATGAACTCTAAATGTAACATCCATTTAAATTATGTTTTGAGTCTTTTTTTCTACCACTTGGAAAACAAGACACAGTAAAGATAGACAAGTAGTATTCATTTTGTTCATAACTCTGGATTGTGTCTCTGTTAGACAACTATCTGCAAGTACAGTCCTTGAAGAGGCCATCAGCATATTAACTCCCCATAGACATGTAATTATATGTTCTGTTTGCTTTCATCTACCTACCTTAATGACTCATGTCTGACTGCTGTATGATATAGGATGAAAACCGCATTGCACGATGCCGAGAAGAGCTCCTGACAGACCAATATGAGTCTTTTGTATGCTCTGTGTCAGATTCAGAGATCCGCATTTTGTTACTGCTCTGAGACCCAGCCCCCACCCTTCCTTTCATCGATCCCAGTACCATAATTATTATTATGATGTGAACTTAGTGCTTTGGATTTTCTTTTTGCATTTCCTGAGATATTAGAAAATATTTGGTCAATACTTAAATTGAAACATTTTATTTCACTGAGAGCCCCATCCCACTACTGCCGTTGATCAGATTCTGACCATGCATTTAGTAATGGTCTCTGTCAGGCGATGGACGCCCCTACTAGCTGATGGGCCTACCATATCGGGTTTTGTCCCTTACAGTGCTGTGCTCTTCTTACAGGTCCAGTGACAGTCGGATAAGGTAAGGTGAACAGGGGGAATCACAATAAGAAAGCAGCAGTCATCAATTGATGGGGTGACTGGTCTAAGGGGTAAGAAGGAAATGGAGTAGGATAGGTACTGTGGGGCAAGAGGAAACCATAGCATGGGTGTGGGTGGTGGAGGTACAGTTGAAGGGAGCCAGAGAGGATGATCCGCTAGATTAGGAAATGTGAAAGGGAGACAGGAAGGTAGTTGCAGCAATTGGCCAAACTCAAAGACACATAACAACCCAATGTAGATTTTTTTAAAAGGATACCTTTAATGACCTCCAACAAAGCAGAATGCCATTCAATTATTGTACAAATGTTCCACTCAGAAAAAGCTGCCTTTCCTAGATATCGACATTTTAGAGTTTTACCTATAGACTATCAATATCAATGAGTTATCATTAATAGCACTGTAGCACACAGTGCCCTACTCGCCCTTATTTGACAGACCCCATCTAGTGGAAATTGATTCTACGAGGGCATCCTTTGTGCTTTGACCCTGAATTGTTCTGTGTTGGTGAATCTAGGAAATGATGGATAAAGGGGAGTGTGGCTCTTTCAGGTTCATTTACAGAACATTTACAGGGCATTTATTTTCAATTGGCTTGGGAATGACAAACTGCATGAGCTGACCAAAGATGGTGAGTACCGACTGAGGATAGAACTGGAGGATAACGATGGAGTGATGGCTGCTGCAGAGTATGACACATTCATTGTGGGGGATGAACAGTCAAAATATCAACTCACTGTCCGAGGCTTCAATGGTGCAAATCCACCAGGTATAAGTTTCTAAAATTTTGTTCCCTTCCAAATTATGATCCTAGACTATTTACACTGGATACTTACAGAAGAAATGGCCCATATTTAGCACATCCTATTTAGTTTGTGATATGTAGTGTGAAGATATCAAATGTTTTAAAGCAAAGTTCATTCATTATTTTATAGAAGATTCAATGGCCATACATAATGGAATTAAATTCTTTACATTTGATTTTGACAATGATGTAGATCCAGGAAACTGTCAACGAGTCCGTAAATGATGAATAAGGATGAATACAGACGAATCAGGAATCCAGTTTGATATCCACTTTATTCATAGAAGTCCACGAGGTATAGATGGTGATACAGTATAAAGGTGCCCAACAGTGTCCAAGCCTAGCCCTTGAGCCAAGGGCCTTGGTCTCACGTGAGTGTGTGAGGTATGAAGTATGAAGGTGGAAAGATGAGTGAGCTGCTCCCTCCACAGGTATTTGTAGTAGGAGCTGCTCACCCAGCTCATCCTAAAAATAGTATCAGGTGAGCTAAATATAGTAACTGGGGAACTCCAGTGCAGGTATGTAGGGGAGATCCCAAACATAGCACTGGGGTTCACAGAGTTCAGTATGGTTCTAAATATAGCTGCTGGGAACTCCCGGTATGCTGTGAGCTGCTCATGATCAATGGGCATGTCCTCCAGCAGGAGGAGTTGTTTCTAAACATTGTCTGCTAGGAATTTCCAGCATGCAGCGAGCTGCTTGTGATTGACGGCGTATCCTCCAGTGGGAGGAGGCGGGGTCACTGAGTGCAGTTGACGCCGCCAGCCTTTGGTCTTTGGTATGGTTTGGCTTGTGGGTAGACTCGGACACTGGGTTACATGGTAGAGTCAAAGGTGAAAAATAAATATGATAAGTACAATACCTATAACGGTCTACTGACAAAACTGTGCACAACAGTTTAAGGAGACCTCCCAGTAAACTTCGTATATGGATGTTGTAAGAGGTATATCTACATAGGATTTTGGTTGCAACTATGTATTTTTGCTTGGTATGTGGACGTTCAAACGTTAAGGTTTGTCTATGTTCTAGATACATAGATATATAATAAATATGTATTTCTACATATTTTTACGTTTTTCTACTACCAAAGAGCTACCCAAAAAAGGGGGAAAGAAGAAAAGAAAAAGAGAAAAACCTTTGTAAAAGTCCATCAAGGTGAAGCCTTGAACCCTAGACCTTCCACATCTAATGCCTGCTTCCTACCACTGCGCTATAGATTCTGACAAAGATTTGTTTTATGAAAAGTCCAATTTGTCATTTTGATTACCTTCCACCAAGATCCAAGAGAATATATTATGCTCTTGAATATATATAAATTGACTGCCTGGATAGCTCAGTCTGTAGAGCAAAGTTTTTCAAATCCAGGGGTCCTCGGATCGATCCTAGGCCATACCTGGAAACAATTTTGATATAGGGTGCATTATAAGTTTTTTTTTTTTAATTTTTAGGTATCTTTTTGGTACAAGAAAAACATAAAAATACGTAGGAAAATGTATTTTAGATGGTACATATCTAGAACACAGTTAAACCTTAACGTTTGAACATCCATATACCAAGCAAAAAAAGGTAATTCAAACCAATTTGGTAGGAACCAAACCTAGTTATACCAAAGATCTACGTAGCAGTTTGATATGGTGTTTACTAGGTTGGGGGTATGAGCTATGCCACTACTGTGCGAATCTAAATGGAAAATAAGGGAGTACAATTTATGATGGTAAAAAAAAGGAATCCTAATTTCATTGTTCTCGGAGCATTGTTCTCGGAGCTAATAATAGATATACTTCAAGTGAGCTACATAATTCTAGCTGCAGCCTCAAGTCGTAGGTTGCAGGTCTATAAAATCTATGTATGTGACTAATTTAGACAGATGGAGGAGTACCAGGTGGGATAACTGCAGGACTATAGGTGCTGCCTCCAACTTATATTGATATGACTAGCCCCAACTGTTCCACTGTGAAAAAAAAAATATTACAAACAGTCTCTAGTGAGGGTTCGGTTTATGGTCTACATGTGTCATTCACTCTTGTATATATATATGTATTTTCAATAGATCTTGATGATAAAATTTTGAACTTGCATTGATGACCTGGTGGTTTTTCCCTACATTAATTCAAAAACACGGAAGTCCATGTTTGCAACATGGACGTCCATCTTGGCAAAGATGGAAGTCAGTATTTGGTTTGAGGGTCCGTATATGAAGACCACCTGCCCCCAACCCCCTCCATGTATTTAAACGACAGACCCTAAAACCCAAATACGGACAGATGTCCATGTTTCAAACATGGATGTCCGTGTTTAAACAATAGATGTGGTGAAACGGGTGTAGCAGTCAATATGTGGTAATGTATACTCAGTGTAGGGGCCGGAATCATTGTCTATATATTAGTGCGCTTCATCCGAGAGATGCGCTCGTGTGGTGCTCGTTCCTTCTATGCCAACCAGGTGTCGCTTCGCGATACCCGTTTGGTACAAGAGGGGGCAGCACCATGCCTCGTGTCCAGCTTCTACTAAGAAGCCGGACGATCCGCAGAAGGAGACTGGACCTGGTCCAGTCCAGACGTATGTTCTGAGACAGAGAGAACTCAATAAAGTCCTACCCGAGCGGTAGGGAGTCTGGGGCTTTGCCCAAACCGAACTACTCGTGTTGTGTTGGTATCTTTAGTGATAAGCGAGCCAACGAGCTATCCAACATATAAGTCGATACGAACCATTACACTCAGCAATAAATTTATTGAAATTTGAATTTCTAATTGAATATTTGTTGTTGTTTTAAGTGATAGAGTTTTCATTTTTGATAATATTTTCCAAACTAGATTTCTTTCCATCAATTGATCACCTGCATAGATCTGTTTTTAATCAAGTCAGTGCTGTCCAGGAATGCACAGCTCTTACAGCTTTCACCTGGTATCAGAAATACCTAAAATTTTCAAAGTGAATAGCGACTTAAACCTCGTTTGGGATACAATCGTTCCAATTTGACATCCAAATTGTCCATAGCAGGTTGTGTCTGGAAATGATCTGATAGGAATTATACAATCCACACTGCAAAAATGGTGAACCTAGACATGTTTCAATTCTAAACACCATTTTTGAGTGTGTTATAGTTTGGAGAGGATATCATGTTGATATGAGATGTTGCTTGCATCAAATCTTTCGGGTAGATCATGATATGTTTCTATCTGTTGTTGTGAGTGATCAAATTGAAAAAAAAAAATCTGATCCTATTCCTTTCAAAAACCGTTACAGTCATAAAACCACTAGCAGATTTTCATTGATCATGCTTTAAGCAAGAGGCTTTCAACAAACGATTTGTCAACTAATTTTTGTGTTTCAGCTTTTACCCGGGAAAGGTGCTCTGTGTAAAGATTCATTTATTTAAATGTCAACATCAACCAGACCTCTCCATTACCGATTCAACCAAGGAGCTCTCCTTCAATGATTTCTTCATGGATTCCTTGAAGAAATCATTGAATATGCTACTGATTGTGACAGGAGCAGCATGTAAATACTATCTAGTTTCTGATGTCTGCTATATCAATTATAAAACTATGCTGGTTTAGACGACCTACTGACACATATCAATGTCTTGATTATACCATACTGAAAGGAAAATTAATGGATGAGCAGCTGTCGATCGAATCATTGAAGGACAACTAACAGTCACCATAGCAAAAGTAGTCACTCTGTGATCTGTGCAGTCAATAAAGTTTGATCTTGGCAATCTTCTTATTTTAGGGTCCCCATAGGGGATTTTCTGGTACAGAAGTTTAGGGTCTGTATGCAGACATGACCACACAATACACATTGGAGTGATTTTCAAGTATTTTTTGCTCACGTCCATTATATTCACTCTTTCGCATGTACGTCAAAAACTATTGAAGTTTTAATTCTGGCATCCATCCTAACATAAAGAACTACTGTTTTAGAGACGATTTAAAAAAAAAGGTGCCTTGGTTATGCCAAACTGAGGGCAGTCAATCGATGTAATGGGCATGAGCGAAATAGCACCAATTTTCGGCGGGAAAAGAAAACTGCGTCGTGTTACCCGACAGAAAGTCGCTGCATCCAGGACTTTGGCTAGACAGAAAACATTTCTGCTTGTTTGGAAGCGATCGACACCGAGAATCTTCCAAATATTTTGCAAAAATCAACCAAAAGGTGAGTGGTAACGACCCAAACTCAATAAAATATTGATGTTGAATGCCAATGGGATGTTTTGATGTGCTTTTTGTGTACTGAAAGTTTGTAATTATTGAAGTTACGTGAAAAAAAATACATACCTGTCCAGGGGGTGCTGCGGGTGACATATTGTCCGGGGTTCCCGCCACCTGTCAGACGCCATTATTCATCCCACATATATATATATACACACCTGTTTTTTTCTGATGGTAGTGCGGACCATTGATTTTCACCATCACTGTCTATGCAGTCGAGGCTAAGGACCTGGAGGAACTGACAGGAATTATATAATCCATGCTACAAAAATGGTGTTTAGGATTTAAATATGTCTAGGTTTAAACACATTTTAAAATCTAAAGATTTTGGTTCAAGAGGTGTTTATTTTAAGAGCTTTGTGTTTTTATACTTTTAAATTCTAATCATTCTTATCATTGTTTATGCAATAAAAACCTGTGCCATTGCAATCGATGCACCCTGGGGAATCAGCTAGTGCCGAAGTAAAATTCCTCACATAAAAAAACATTTTGTAGCACAGATATATCAATTGTCTAAACACGCCATCTTTCTAGGCACTTAACATGTATTTAGGAGGATATTGTGTTCAGAAAAAAACTGACAAAAATTTAATCATGTTTAGGATCTAAATATCAGTTTATGTGTCTCTAAAGAAGTAGTCAGGGAATAACTGACATAATCTTCTTGTCTTCTTCCGGTCTTGCATTTTACCCTTTCTGCGTTGCCATTTACTGTGTGTGACTCAGTACTAGAGAGTATGGTTGAAGCTGGTAGGGAGGAGTGTAGCAGGGTAGGTTCGTCTGGTAAAACAGGTGGAGCCACTGTACTCTGACTCTCCTACCCTGCCATGATCCACATGTATACCTCACCTTGGATGAAGCACCATCCGGATAGCTCAGCGGTAGAGCAGTGGTCTTGAGATCTGTGGGTCCCGGGTTCGATCCCTGGTTGGGATATGGATTTTTCCAATGTTGACGGCTACAAGAGGAACCTCTCAACTCCATGCACCCTGCTACCAATGTCCAAGGTCAGTGAACCATGAGGTTGGAACTTTTGGACCTTAACCATTAAATATACTATTGTTCGTGATCAGTGGACCGTGAATGCTCATATGGAATTATATGTACTAATGCCTCATCTTATATGCAATAATACACTCATATGTTATGATTGTTGGCGTTATCAAAGTGTACATGATACAATGAACTGCCTTAGGCCCATTTCAACCACCCGAATGGTGTGCTCAATCAGCTGACGGCCCCAAACCACTACTGCTGTAGGGATGCTTCTGCCATCGCATTTAATAACTCTGTCCTGTCAGCCTGTCATTATGATGTAAGATGGACCTTACTCTATTGTGCTGTTCTTAAGGGGCCAGTCACCTTAGCATGAGGAAGATAGAATTATCTAAAGCTGATATCGGTGTAAATGTAGCCACAGAAGCAGGGACAGTAAGGTCAACTACAATCTGATAGCACGGGTCATCCCTCGAAGTAGATCGAGTAGAGGAGGTAGAAGAGGGGGAGGTGGAAGTAGTGTTGCAGGGAGAAAGAGAGGGTGATCTGTTAGATTAGGGTATGCAAAATGCAGACACTAAACAGTTAAGGCCATTAACTAGAAGACAGATAACAAACCAGCCTTTCTTTTTAGAAAAGGAAACTCTTAATAACCTCCAAAGAAGCATAATGCCATTCAATTATTTTAAGAATGTTCCTCAGAAACGATGTTGCCTTTCCAAGGCATTAACATTTTATAGTGTTAGCTATAGACAAACAATATCATTGACCATTCTTAAACATAATGAATTAAGGCAAATGCATTATAGAAAGACCCTGTGATTCCAAACTGTCCTATGCTTCTGATTTCTGTGTTACTTTTACAAATGGAGCTTCCTACTCACCCTTATCTGACAGACCCCATCTATCACTGACCAATCCATCATATGGGGTAGCTTTTGAATAAGACCTATCTGATTCTTTGATCGTTCAGTTATCATTGATTCTACAAGGGCAGGCTTTGTGCTTTGACCCTGAATTGTTCTGTGATGGTGATTTATGATATGATGGTTAAAGGCCATTATAACTCTTCAGGTGGCGCCTGTTATGTCCATGCCCTTCATTTATATGATAATAAAATAATGCGTTGTACACTGTGAAATTATCTTTTCTGTCCACATCCATGCTCTAAAGGGGATTTTATTTTTTCAAAATGGCTATAATAATTTCTTACTGACTATCAATGAGCATGGTTTATTGATACTAATAAAAACTTCTGTTAGATGATTTATGATGATTTTCTTGACTTCAATTAGTTTTCTACTCAGGCTATCGATGTTTATAACAGAATAAATCCAATTTCATTTCAATATCAAACAGGCACACCTGATGTTATTGCAATACAATGCTAAAGGTGAATGATGAGCAGTTTGAGCTGACCATTTATTCACGAGCCTGTCCTGCCCATTCCGCACGAGGCCTACCAGCCTCGTGCGGAGCGGGCAGGACACGCAAGTGAAAAAACAGGAAGCTTAAACTGATCAGAGTTCATCTTTACATTTATGTCAAGGTGTTTGGGTGGATAATTAATTGATATTTCATCAATATAAACTATAATTAACTCTGATTTACCCATCGTCATCGCGAAATGCTGACCGCTGCCATCTTGGATGTTTACGTTTCAAAATGGCTGCGCATGCGCAATGGACCTATGACGTGATCGTGCGGATTTGGCGCTGGTTATTTAATGCAGGGGTGCAGTACGAGGGTTTAGTGCATTGTCAATGGAGCATCGATATTCACCTTGACATAAAAAGTGACAATCAAGCTTTATAAACAGCTAAACATGTCTTTGGTTTTCTTTTGTAACAGCTGAACAAAGTTTGTAATGTTTTGCCTTTTTCCTCCAAATTACCCAGAACCTAGTTATACATGTAACTAAGTAACTTGAAACAATCACTACACAACTTTATATGGGTGAGGGAATTCTAGGCTTGAAAGTTTGAGGAATTAGTACAGAGGAATGAAAGATCCTTGTCTATGGGCATTAAGAAGCAGAAGACAGATAGGGGATGCTGAGTAATTGATCTATGTTTTTTAAATGTTTACAGTGGAATGGTGACATGGTAGGCTGCCCCTGAGATGTCCCCTATTGACTGATAAAAGGGTGCATGACCTTGACCCTGACCTTTGTACTTGGGTCAGGTGGTACGTGAAATTATTCTACATTATGTACAGACAACTGTATTGACAATTAGGTTAAATTAAAGTTAATGAAAATGATGAATAATTATTTCATGGAGGTGTCAATGCAGCTATGAGAATTAAATTTTGGATATTTATCACGTGCATATTGCCTGACCAAGCACAAGGATGTTAAACAGTATCAAATCTATATTGTCTTAGTCTGGTCAACAGACCAAGGGAATTATAGCTTGGTAATATGTGTTTGTTTTTGCCCCAATGCATTAGGATTGCTCAATACTCTATTAGCAAGTTTTAGTCATGCAACTTCTTACAATCATTGCACAATACATCTTCATACTTAGGTCATACGTTTTCATGACGTCACTTCCGATTTGTAAGTAGGTCAAACCTAGGTACCGCAATTTACTTAATTTATGCAACTAGGTCATGTCAGTAGGTCATGTCAAATCCAGCTCTCTGATTGGTAAAAACTTTTTCAGCTCCCTATCAACTGTTAGTATTTCCTCGGTATATGTTACAAAGTAAGAGAGTAATGAATGGGCTAACGGGGACCGAATTTAGTGTATCATATGATACCGTAACAAGTGGCCATAGGGAACAAGGGAAAGAACAGCAGTCCTACCTGATGTTGCTGTTGTTATCTTTATACTAAAGTATGGTGAGTAAAATAAATAACAGGAAGGCTGCTGCTTCCTACACCAATGAACACCAGCTGTACCCCAGCTTGTTTACTGCTGGACATATGGGCTGTAAATACTTGAGCAACTGTAAGGCTAGTAAGTAGATAATAAAGATATGAGAAATATGTCCGCCATGTTGGTGCATCATGGCGACCAATGAGCATGGTGCATTAATTCATCAGTGACGATTAAAGGTTAATGCAGCAAGATGGGAACCGAAAACATCCGCCGTCATAAACAAACTACATATTGAATCTATTGAATCATACAAAGTACAACAAGAAAATACAAACAGGTCCAAGTGAAGGCTTTATTATTATATGTTACTTCACACAACTTGACACAATCATGGATACAATTTAATTTCTTATCCTTCTATGTCCAACTATGCGTTTCCTTCAAGTAATATCCGTTCAGTCTATCATGTCCACACCCTGTGCTGAGGCATTGAGAAATAAAATGAAATCATTTAGGTTGGTAGTCACTGTGTAAATAGCTTTATGGAAAATGTGGTTCTTGTTATATCATGCAAGTTGATGAGGATTTGTTGGTTTAGTAAAGAATATGAATAATTTTTCTCAATTTTGTATGGACCTTTGGTAAGAAAACAACACAATCAAAGGGTATATCTGTTTTTCCTGAAACCGATATCATGAGATAAACATAACAAGTCATTTAGATTGTGTTGGTACATATATTGCCTGTCATGAAAACTGTTATCAAACATTTTGATCTACATGAGAATAGTCATGATCCAATTTGTCTTTCAATATGATGAGGTATGTGATATAAACAAAAGTACCTCACACACTAAAGAAGGTATATGGTACAGTTACAGCTCAAATATAAATCCTCTTAAAATTATGCCAGGATCTTCCTAGACAACTTAATTCAGTTGGTAAATGCTTTGTTCTCTCACATTCCCTCTGGTGCTGCGTATAGATTGGATTTTCAGCTACCATTACTTGTGGGTCATATCACAGCTTATATCACATTACATTCAAGAAATACAAATTTTAAAATGGGTATTGGGTAAATTCCAGAGAAAGGGAAACAGCTGAAGAAAATGATATGAATGAAGGCCTAATCATTGAACTAAAAGGAAAGAGTGGACAAAAGTCATGATAGAATTTAATCATTTTCAATCCTGGTTACTTCATTTCAATCATCATCCTTGAAGCTGGTAGACTGTAGTCCATGCCCCTCCAGTAATACCAGGATATGCCCTCACCGTAAACCCCATTCAGATTTGAATACAGACAATCTTTGTACCACCAAGCCCCCTTGTACATGGAAGCACAATTTAAACTGTGCCCACCATTGTCAGCATCAAATGTACTGAACTGTTGACCATTGTGGAACTCCATGGAATCACCTGTTTGAAAAAAAGGAAACAACTGAATGTAAATTTTCTTAAGTTTAGATAAGAAATATGAACAATACAAACATCATTATTATTTTTTTTGTTGCGGCAAGAGTGATTTCCTACCTTGAATTACCAGGTAACTTCTGAGCATATAAACAGTAGCCCAATCTATGCTAATAGACTAGCTCTGAAGCATGTCAAAGGAAAATGCATCTACATTTTCATTACCTGGTGGATTAGCACCATTGAAGTCATCAAGGGTGAGTTGATAGTTTGACTGTTCATCCCCCACAATGAATGTTTCATACTCTGCAGCAGCCATCACTCCATCGTTATCCTCCAGTTCTATCCTCAGTCGGTACTTGCCATCTTTTGTCAGCTCATGCAGTTTGTCATTCCCAAGCCAAAATTCACAATGATCTCCAAATCCATTTTTGTACTCAGTCCAATTGCGGTAGAAATCTATTTTACCATTTGTACGTCTCTGGAAAATCTACATATTGTTGATGGAGTATTATTTCAATGCTGAGCATAATAATATCCATCATTCATCTCTCTTTATTGAATAATAATAGATGATATTAGGGAAATCTCTGTAGATTATGACACAGTATACATTTCAGCGGTGAGAATTTATAGCACAGGTTCATGTTGTAAAAATATGTCAAATATGATCTTGCACTCTGGAAAAAAAGCATGAAAAAAAGGTGAGCTTACCATCCATGAATTTTGATTGTCAGCCGATTCAGTTCTCTTTCTTGAGGAGTCTGATATTAGATAGATAAATATGTGATATTATCTAAATTTTGATGGATTCAATATACAATTAAAAGCTAATTTAACCATAATTTGGATAACCCTCGTCAGGTTATATCTGCTATCAACAAAATCAATGACTGGCAGTTAATTAATAAACAAGAGATGGAATGTCAGGGAAAAACAGACCAAGTAACTTTGGATCAAACGTTTTTTTTCTTTCTTTTTTTGTTCATGTAGAATAGTTAAGGCATCATTCACATTGTAAACGGAATAAAAAAAAATATTGGAATGAACATAACACAATTTTTTTTTTCTTTTCTATTCAGAGGCTCAGAATTTTGATACAAGGCAAACCTACCTCTGACCATGACATAGAAGTGGTACCCAGTGTTTGAAGCCTGATGCGTCTTCTCCTTTGTTTTATCAGAGCTCATCAGGAGACAGTTCTCACTGTCCTCCACATTGCTGTACCCAAAAGCACTACAGTCTGTGCTACCTTGACATAGCAGAGCACAGGACGGTACATCATCAGTATGGTAGACTGTATAAGTGACTTTGTCACACACACGCCCCTCTGTTCTCTCATACTTTACCATGGTGAGAGCGGTAGTGGATGAGGATACATGAGCAAACATGAGAAACAACAGGGTGGTAATACATGGCACAGGGACGAACTTCATGCTGGTCACTCTGATCAGACCTTAGCATTTGTGAGTTTGACGTATTAGTACACCTGTCTATATGATAGGTTCAGGTACAGGGCAGACATTGAATGCCAAAAGCAAATTGAAACAGTATTCCATGCCCCATGACTAGCTAATGCACAAATATAGCTGGTCCAGAGAATAGCAAGTAACAACACATGACCTTTTGACCCGATGTAAGGTGAGAATCTTAGGACGCTGGACAGAGGTCAGTTTTGTGTGCATAACTAAAAGCTTGTGCCATGACTACTGACACATCATACTGCAATGTGTATATAACATAAGTTCTGAGCATATCTTAAGCTTCAATTTCCTTTTTAATCCATTGTCATAATTTTCATGTGGGGTGTGTGGTGGGCTCTCACACTCTGCTAAAATCTGCTATCGAAACCCACTGAATCAGTGCCATGAGACAGGTTACCAAGGTGACAATGGAAATGATGGTTTTATTGGATGTCATTTCTTTGTTCCAAAGGGCATTTAGTTGATAAACCTTTGGCTAGGATTCCATGTAAGGATGCTTCGGACTAATTTGGGTTTTGTTTGACATTTGCCTGTAAGCACTGTCTACTACCACACACTTACATCCTCCATGGGATCACCCAGTAGTCCACTCTACATGTGGTAGTTGGGAGTTCTACTTTAAACTTAATCAGCACTTAATCAGCACTGATTCTCCCTCTCTCCATATCCATATAATATTTCATCAATATATGGTATAACTGATGGCAAGAGGTGATGGTCGGCTTATTGTAAAATATACACTGCTTCACTGCATTATGAATACATTGGTTTCTCGTTCATTTTTATTGGGATGCCCAGTAGACGCCTGGTAGACTCAACAGTTATTTTACAGAGAGCGGACGGCTCATGAATATGCCCCCAGGCAAGGACACCTTAAAGAATCGATTCATAAACATAGTTGACATATCAGGCTCTGATGGCAGATGTCTGTTGACAGCAATATGACACAGGTCAGCAGTCACCGACAGATGACGCCCAGCTGGGTTCTACTGATACAGATTGATTCCAGCCTCAATTACATAAATCGATGCTTTACTGTTAGATGGCGGAGGTCTGGTAGTATGCCCAACCATGAAAGCAATGTTAGAGAATATTACTGTTTGTTAAATCAAGCACCTCATTTGGAAATGTTCAGATGTTGTCTATAGTTGTATGTATGTTGCCTTCTTAGATCACTTGGGGTGTTTGCACTTAAATGAATAAGAATGTGGTGTACTTTCTATAGAGAATTGCTATAATCCTCAAATAATACACTATGTGGGATACAGATTACATTATGAAAATTACAACAATTTAATAGCATGTTTTGATTTGACATAACTTGCAAAATCCAGTTATCTCACATTTCCACACCGAGGAATAGATATCTTAGGATGATATCTATGATTATCTAACTATCTGAGCCTCAGGAGTGCTTTTTTGCTCATAACCCCAGTGCGTTATCCAGCCATAACGCACTCTCAGACCTTTTCTTCGTCTTCAAGAGGCTGCTAGTTTCAATCCGGACATGTTAATAAATTGAGAAATATACAATGTCAACTCCTCCATACATTTCCTGTTAAAACCGTTTAGGTTCAACGGGGAATCGATCCCCGGCCGCTGGGGCAGGAGGCGAGCTCGCTGTCCACTATACCAAGCCGACCGGTGCTAGAAACCACTGCACATGGAGGATTTGAAAAAGTTTTCCGACATACCTGAAGTTTACACACCTCGATAGCCTAGAATATATGGAGCCTGGTGGAGTTATTAACAGAGAACCATCCTTAGATATCCTAGATGAACATGCCATGCCAAATTCCTCCATTTTCTTCGAAATAAATGAGAATCCATTGATTTTCCACATCGATACGAGTCGGGACCCGCCCCGTCCGGCCATTCCTTGCTCGACGCGTGGCTGACCTAGTTCTTACATCCGGGCACCTCCCCGCTCTGTCAACAAGAAGCAATGGCCGTGTACCGGGCCGTGTGCGTTGGATCGTTATGGAAAATCAATGGATTCTTATTTATTTCGAAGAAAATGGATACAAAATGTAAGCGAACACCAACTAGAGATCGTATATTTGACGCTGCTAGAAGTATTGGACTTGACATGCTTGGATTATACCCGAAAAATGAGTGTAAAGGTGGAGCTATGTCGTCGAGTGACAACATGGCCACGGCGGGTTGCCAAAGCGAGCCGATCGCATGTACTTACAAAATGTCTTCTCTTGGATTAAATCTTGGATTATAAGGTAAGAAATTGATACAAAATGGAGAAATATGTTCGATAAACGCTTTAATGCATGTTATGGGTACGCACTCGTGGGTTTATGGGTTAATAATCCACTCGCCCTTCGGGCTCGTGGATTATTAACCCATAAACCCACTCGTGCGTACCCATAACATACATTAAACGCTTAGTAAACACCAGCAATTATTCTAAAGACCTGGTGTAGTTTCTTTTCCTAAACTGTGATAATCTCAGGTTTGTTTTTAGCTTGCCAATGCCTTACAAAGGCAGCCCCACACTTCATGCCCCCATCCCTTTACCATAAAAAGTAAGATATTGAGGCCACTTGAAAAAAAAAAAAATCTTGTTTCTCATCACCGCCCTCGTCAGAAAAATCGCCATCGCTGAATGTGTCAGTAACCTTGGCACAGACTTCACAGACTACATCTAACCATAGCTAACTGCTGACTGCCCCATTTTGTAAACTTAACACACCATGGTGGACTCATGCACTCGCCAAAGCTGTGTTCTGCACGTTAAAAATGTAGTTCACTTTCCAGAACCAGGTTTATCATGCACACCCTTCAGGAGTACAGGAGTTATGAAATTTATAATTGCCGTGACACTTAAATTGGCTCTTATAGTATGCACCATTACTTAGCTTGGTCTATTTAGTCGGGTTTTCCTAACAACTGCTGAAAAAATGAAAAATGTTTCTCAGCACCACTGAGACTTGAACCTGAGACCCTTCATATGCAAAGTGAGAATCCTACCACTACAACTGGTGAGCCAGGTTGCAATAGGCATATAAGTAGGACTGTGCCATACTTACTGAGGACATTGTGGACATTTGTCCTTACTATAGGCATTTTTCCTTACTATGGTCACTCCAGTCTGTGTTTCCTATTAGACCACCGAAGGGTAATGTATCGGAATGTTACAACCATATTAATACTATAGTTTCACAAGAGAGGTATAAAAATAAAGAAATATGGATTATGGGTGACCTGAATGTAAACAGTCGTAGTAGGAACTGTATGAAATTCAGAAGAATGTCAAACTTCTTGAGGGATACTGGGTTAAAATATTTGAGAACCCAACCGACATACTTCCATAGACATGGGAAATCAACGCTAGATCATTATTATACAAACTGTACTTGTGTAAGGGAGTATGGACTCTTAAATGATATCTGTGGGGACCATAGCCAGTATATGTTGTCAGAAAAATGGTCAAAGAGGCTAAAAAGCCAATAAAGTTAATTGAATCAAGGAATATGAAAAAAATTAGTAGTATTGAATTACAAGCCTATGTTAATGTAATTGACTGGGGTACCTGTATACTCCCAGAATCTAATGAAACTGATGTGTATAACGAAATTATATATCATATTAATAAGTACCTGGATATATACCATCCTATAGTGCAGTTTAAAATACAGGAAAATGATGTACTCTATGACGACCGAACAGGAAGATTGATTGCCAAAAAGAAAAGATTGTTTAGACAAGCTATGGAAAGGTAACAACACTGCACCTAATATGATCTTGAAGGATAATACAGGTACAATGGTTAATGCCAAACTACTACCGGATTATGTAAATGATTACTATATAAACATAGGCTCGGATTTGGCAAAAAGGTTTGAGATTGTAGCATATGTCAATGATGGATTGGTATATGGCAATATAGTTACTTTGGAACACTGTACAATAGAAACCTGTAACAAAATCCTTAAAACAATGGATGTAAGCAAAAGCTTGTGTATCGAAAATGTACCTTGTAGTATAGTAAAAGATTTTCTTTTAAGTAAGAATATGTTACTACCAACTTTTGTAAATAAGTCATTTGAGAGTGGCAATATACCAAATGTACTAAAAATAGGACATGTCGTACCACTACCAAAGGATGGGGTATTAAATGATGTATCAAATTGGAGACTGATTACAATGACTAATATATTTTCAAAACTTATGTGTACATAAACAAATAATGAATCACCTGTTAGAAAATGACATTATAAATAAACATCAATTTGGTTTTATGCCAGGCCGGTCAACTGTAGAAGCTATTTTTAAGCTGGTACAATATTTACTAGAAGCTTGTAATAGAGGGGAATACTCGCTGACATTATTCCTAGGCCTAAAGAAAGCATTTAATACTGTAAATCTGGACATATTAATAACAAAATTAAGAAATATAAAATGTGATGAAAAATGTATAAAATGGCTAAAAAATTTCTTAATGAACAGATACCAGATCACCAAAGTTAACGGAATGTCTTCTAGTAAAAAGGTTATGGATTGTAGAGTGGCTCAGGGTACGGTATTGGGACCATTGATGTTCAATATTTATCTAAATAGTATTACTAGTAGAGTGGTAAATTGTGAGTGTTTCCTGTATGCTGACGATGTGGCCTTGGTAATAAATGGGAAATAATGACAGCACTAATGCAGAATGATGTAAATGAAATTGAGAATTGGTGTAAACTGAATGTTCTTACAGTGAATGTTAAAAAAACAAAAACCTTGTGGTGTAGTGCTGTAAGACAATATATACCCAAAATTAATATCACTATGCAAGGTACCGTATTAGAGAATGTGGACAAATTTAATTACCTGGGGGTGATATTAGATAAAGACCTCAATTTTAAACAACACTGTAAGAAAATAGACGGGATGGGTATATCAAAGTTGAAACAACTGCGAAATATTGTAAAATATGTGGATATTGAAAACTCCTTAAAAATATATAAACAAATGATTGTGCCTGTATTAGAATACTGTAGTTTTATACATGAATCAGGACCAAAAACTATAGTGGACCATATTGATGTAATACAAAACCATTGCCTGCGTGCATGTTTGAAGGTGAGAAATGCCCAAGATGTTCATATAACAGACCTCTTGATGAGATGTAAAGTCGAATCACTTAGTATCAGATGTAAAAAATCTTTAGCATGTTATATGTATAAATATGCTCAATGTGAAGAGAATGTTTTGGTTCCCACTAGAGAATTACGAGGACATAATAAGAGAAAACTCAAAGTGAGTAGACCAAAAAGAGAGATATATAGGAATAGTCCATTATACTGTGGAAATCAAATATGGGAAATACTACCAGTGGAAACCCAACTAAAACCTAACATGGATGGTTTTAAATCAAGCTTAAGAGGTGAAATTCTAATAGCACTGGGCAGATTATGAACTGTAACTTGTAATATATTGATAAGACAAAGCTGTGTACACGGTATGTTCATGGAAGCCACCTGTGTATCATACAAACATACCTGCACTCTGATTATGTGATCTTTTGTATCTGGCGACTGAATATAATAACTACTTGTGTAGTGCTTTCTTTAGCCAATAAACAGTGTTAAAACTTCTTCTAAACTTCTTCTTCTACTGGGCCTCATATGACCAATGACATCTCACTGTAGTAGGTCTATGGTTGAAATATCATATTGATAGTGCCACTTTCAACACCTGCCCTGCTAGCACAGATAGGAGCACAAAGGAGTCACAATAAGGAGGTACCCAGTCAAATCCCACCAAGGAGCAATAAGGACACTGAAACCAGGAATGCACTAACTATTCATCGATTAATTAGACTGCCTTAGGAAGTTGAATGTTTGACCATCTGAAATCCTTGTGTGTATGAAATAATGAGCTTTTATCATACGGTGACCTTAATTTCTATATTTCTTTACAGCTTAGTAGTTCAAAAAGGGCTACAAATGCAGGGCTACATTTCCTTTACAATTTAGACTGTCTGTCAGGCCTACAATGCAGTGCTGATTAGTAACTCATTAAGTGGGGTTGTGCCCACTGGGAGGTGTTGCTGGACTCACTCTGAATGTAGAATCCAGCAAAGTGTGATCACTTTCCAGAACCAGGTTTATCATGCACACCCTTCAGGAGTACAGGAGTTATGAAATTTATAATTGCCGTGACACTTAAATTGGCTGTTATAGTATGCACCATTACTTAGCTTGGTCTATTTAGTCAGGTTTTCCTAACAACTGCTGAAAGTGTGACTCACCTTCACCTTGACCTTCATACCAGAGTCATAAAGGAGGGGATGGTCCCGTGAGTGATGCATAGGGTGCCATTTTGCAGTATGGAATAGGAGAAGTTTATGAATTCTATAAAAGAAGAGGTAGGCTTTGATCTCTGCTGAATTTGACCAAGGGTATACTTTGTATTTTCGTAGTCAGGGAACATGTTCACAAACTAGAAAACTGCAACTATATATATTATCAGGTTCAATTGAATATAATTAAGTATCTAATACTTATGCGGTACTTTTTCCCACCACAGTTTATAGTACATAAGCTGTTTTACTATACACTAAGACAGGCCTAACTGACTGTCAATCTGAGAGAAATATGACTCTCTGCTAATGATGTCATGATTAGCATCAGTAAAACCAGCATGTTGGTAACATCAAAAATATCTGTATCATCATCATCTCACCATCTCATAACATCCTCATAAATTATCCATCTTGACATAATTTTCTCCATGTATATAAGCTGCATTGGTAACCAATGAGTGCTTAGTTGTTTCCAGTAATGGAAAGGGTAACCCTTCTTGGTTACATTTTCACCCTACCTCTTTTACGATACACAATAAGAGTCCGGCACCATGCACCAATGTATGGTTAGAAAGTTACCAGTGATGTTGTGTTCACAGAATATGTTCCCTACAGTAATAGTTCACAGAACTGTTTTCTCTGAAACCCTCTCATCAACAAAGTGTCATATATGAGAAGAGATGTGAGCCCTTAACTGTCCTCTTTATGTCAGAGATCTAGTTTTCTGACAGATATGCAACCCAACTGTGTTCCCTACAGACCATTCTACACCTGGCATATTGAATATTACCTATACCTTATTGCCACACTTGTGGGCCTCATGTCTCGTCCCGTCTGTCAGTGATGTGCTGTGTGAGTGATATGTCACCCGGTCATGGCGCCCTACAGCCTCACTTCACACCTTGTATATGGGGCATTTACAGACTCATAGTACCATAGTACAATCCTTGGTGTAGCGCAATACCATAGAGATGTTAGACAGTCATCGTTAGGAAGGATCGCCCTTGCTCTTGGCACAAAACCTAGACTGTGGATTTTAGAATAATATAAGATGTGTGAGCCTCATGCCTCGTTCCCATCTGTCAGGGATCTGCTGTGTGAGTAATATATGACCCGGTCATGGTGCCCTAGTGGCCCGCCTGCTCCTTGTGTATGCGACGTTTATGGACACCTAGTACGAGTTATTACCATGGATAGTGTAAAGTAGCCCTATACTTTTGAGGCAGTCGGATAATCAAGTGGCCTAGGCCAGTGTTCATTTCCAAGATATTGCAACTTGCCCCTGGTTGTAGATTAGGTATTATTGCACTAAAGAGAGGTGAATTTTATCTATAATCAAATGAAATATATTTACAAGCAGAAACAATTCAATTGGGCATTTAGAAAAAATCTAATGAGGGACAGGACTACATAACTCACCTGTAGATACCTTTCAAAAAGTAAGAAACATCAGATCTCAGTGAAAATTTCTTTGTCATAATGACTTCTGTTTCAGCTCTTTGCATAATTCCATTCTTGGTTTTGCTACATTTGGAGATTCCCTAACCTGAATGGTTTTCACTTGACCATGATTGGCTTGGTGTCATAGTGGTTCCATCAGGAATGATTCAATCTGAAGGTTTCACCATGTTCTGTGCTTGTATCAACAACCAAGGAGCAGGGGACCAGTGATAAGAGAAATGTGAGATAAATGTTCATGTTTCATGAGTTTTGATTTGACACCAATTTATGACCATGAAAAAGATGATCTAACACTGGATCAGCGTGGTACATTTTCGCTGTATAGGGGAAACTGAAGCAAAAGGAGCAGTTCAAAGAGGAACCAAGTAAATCAGTAATCTTCAGCTGAATGTCCCTTGCCATAGTCCCAGGTGACAATAAACCAAGGCAGGAGGCCATTTCTCAATGTACTACGACTGCTCACAGCCACTACAATTTAAAAGTGCCAAGAATAAGCCAGGCTCTCGTAGGAGCTGCCCTACGACTGCTCACTATGATTAGCAGCTATGCACTAATTACATAAGGTTTAGTAGGGCTGTTGTACTGGTGCAGACATTAGGGACTACTAGTTGATGGTGCTGTTAAGGCCAAATTATTAGGTTTTCACTACGATTTTAAGGACAGCAGTCGTAGTGTGTTAAGAAATGGTCCCCAGAAGTCCTCGTCAATTTAACCAAGTGCTAGATAAGTGCAGCCTTAATGGCCAACGATGGACCTTATGGTCACTTTATTCAGAAATTACTGTCTGGGGATGTCCTGAGAGATACCCCTTATGACCTCTATAATAGGGTAGTATGCCCTTTTAATGCATGATCTTGACACTAGGGGTATTAGTGTATGGGGTCTGTTATGGAGGGTGAATCAGGGATATGGGCCCTCTGGTATTACATGTAGAGTTTCTGTTACCACCTATGACAATCTATATTCATGACTGCTGATTCCTGGAGAACTTAAAAAGGAGACAGCTCACCTTTTTTATTACTTCTCATGGCATCCTACAGCAATTTTGGTGGAGGACAGCCAAAGCCCCATTTGTAAAATATTCTGGTGTGCAATGCGTTAAAGCCAAAACCCTACCTATATATAGATGTATGGACGGTCAATTTTAGATATAACCAGAGAAGGTAAAAAGAGCACCACAGGGATCAATAAACCTGTAAGTGGCTACATCTGGTGAAAATATATATCCTGCCCCCAAAACCAATGTATTGTAGAGGTCAGCAAAAACGCACTTGCAAACACAGGGTTTCGAACCCGTGACCTCTCAACTTGCAAGCGAGTGCACTACCACTGACTAATCCCCAGACCTGACATTCTCTACCTTCCACCTACATCTGGATCAGTGTGACACTAGGGGGCAGTGTTCACTGGCTGACCAGCCCCTGGGGGCTGGTGCAACCGAGGAACGGGGACAGATAGCATACTGCCATGGACTCACAGCCAGCCCTGGCCCCTACACTATGAAGCTGCAATGTAAAATGTAGAAACTTAGAAACCTGAAAATGTTATCATAAAATCTACAGCCTGCTATCCTTCTTATACCTACCTTGCCCTCAATACATGGAAATGGATTAGTGAGAAAAGAAGTCTATTGTAACCCAGCAAATTGTTGTGAGTCCTCGTCAACCTGTGTGAAGTAGCTCACACATGTTGCTAGATGGAACAATGCGCCGTTATAGTACAAGATCACCAGGAATAGCAATTGCTATGCCAGGTGAGTCTAACACACAGTGGCGAAAGATGACAGATTGAGTTATCACTCAGAAAGGAGTCACCATTGATGACCAATCATGGCGACAATTTGCTGGGAACAGACATCCCTGAAGTAAAATCCCATATAGAGATTTTTTTGTGAAATGAATTTGGCAGTCTGTATCCAATCAGCAGAATTCCAATATGTTCTCAGATCTTCTTAGACTGATTTTGCTATGCAGTCCCCCTAATTGACCCAAACTGCCTGTCCCTTATCTTCCCTAGGGCCATATAAACTCTATCCGTTGCCACATCATTTTGAGGCCAAGTAGTGGGTTTACTTCATTATGAAAATCAGGGCCCCCGGGGTTAGAATCTGAGATAACTCAGACCCAGACGGAAAATATGTCAAATTCTATTGGGACGACCTTTGACTAGGCCCCAGCCCATAAAGGATAACAACAACCATGTCCTCAAAATAATGTGTCGGCAGAGGTTCAGAATATGACCAATAACACCTAAATACCTAAATAACTGGAATTAAAAAAAAAGGTCTTAGTAGACAAATGTGAAGAAGTGTATAGCTGCAGTATTGATTAGTGATTATTTGCCTTGCTGACAAAGAGACCTTCATACCTCCATCAATTAACAAAATTTGGTTGCAGAAGACCATTTCGTAACAAAGGAAATGGACACTTTACAGACAATTTCTGCACAGTTATGGGCTAGCATAACAGGCTAATCCCAGTAGAATAGCCCCTACAACTCACTAAGATTAGTAAAAGGACTGAGTCAACCCACGATATTTAATCCTAACATGGTTATATGTGTAGGTGTCGGTGACAAAGGTACCATGGTGTCTATGTCATAAGCGTCCAAAGGCTTCTGTTTCCCAAGTCTTACCTGAATGAACTATTAAATGCATAATACCAGCAGAATTCACTCCCTGGTCTAGTCCTGGTGGAGAAAGATGGTAGAGATAAATGAGGCAGGATCATCATGTGGAATACTGGTGATCGAAGGAGCAATCGTGTGGGAGATAAATAAGCAACGATTCACCAGTGTGGGAAGGTGGGAGTGTCTGTCGTATCAAATGATGCCCACAGGGCATAGTGCTATACCGCAGACAGAGTGCTCCTTTGCATTTATTGTTTTGGACATGGGTAACTTGCTGTAAGGCTTGTTTACATCAATGTTTCAAAGCTGTGACGTCATCAGATGGTCACATGGCCAGGGCATGTAAAATGCACCCTATGTATTACACACCACCTGTGTAATACGGCACTGTAGTGTTAATTCTATGGTACCTCAGTATTCTGAGGTATTTACCATGAGATTAAGAAGGTCAGGGATACTTGTCATCCACATGGAAGGAGGCTAAATCTGATAAATAACCTTTCAGATGTGCCATCAGTGATGTAGTTAGTGACTAATACAAGTGAATAATTAGTCTGAATCTGGATTTTAGGCCTACATACCCATGTGATTAGATTGTGTGTCCTTGTCTAGTTCAACTTCCTAAATTTGGATATTATCATCTTCAAAACAGTTTTACTCTAAGTAAAGTACCGATCCTGTGCTAAGAATCACCAGTGACATAACTCAGGTCGAGAGAAGGGAAATGGGAGAGGGGAGACAAAAGGAGAGGGAGGAGGAAGAGAAGGAAGCGAGGGTGCACATTGCAAATTTAGGTTTTCATGGAATCAATGTTACAAAAAAGGCATGTAGTAAACTGAGGACACTGGCAATTGGTAATTGGTAAATTGGCAATGTGTTTGCGTCTCTGATACCCTCCCTTGTAATTTCCCATGTTAAAGGACGGCCTCCTGTAAGTGACGGACTACATTTGTTTTCTGCTTTAAGCCTAGAACGCATGACCTTCAGAGGATACTGTACCACTAAGCTACAAAGCACTTCCACACATCACAATGGACGTGAAGTTGTCAACAAACTGTTACAAGTTGATGTTGTAATGAACACTGAATCAAGAGAAGTTCTTTGATCCTTGTTTATTTCATGATGACAGAGTGTACATATAGGTGGTAACAATGATACACTCGCCAGCATGCAGGCTCTGCCCCTAAGCCTGTAGCTCAACCTGTTGTAGGTTCTAGATACTAGGGAGGTAGTGTGTAGAATAAAGGGTCTAAAGAGATAGCTTAGAATAGATAACTGGGAGCTGCTCACCGGGTCTTATATACCTGGGTGAGCAGCACACAGGGTGATGAAATGTACCGGTAGGAGCAGGTCAGATCTGGTCAGGTCTGGTTGGATCTGGTCAGATATGATGCGCCGTCGTACCCGGTAATGATTCTATTTATATGTGGACCAATCAGGGTGAAGGGAGATTGTGGAATTTCCCTGCATCCTAGAAACGTGTCCACAGGTATGTCGGTATGTTGTGATACTCCCAGTAAGTCAATGCCCAGAAATGGAATGGGTCCGGCTCTCATAACATCCTTTATGGATGATGTAAGAGTAGCTCACTGTACACACTGGGGGGGGGGTGAGCTGTAAGCTTGTGAGCAGGGCCTGAGCATGTGTGGCAAAGAATATATTGTTATTATTCATAATTGTTAATCCTATGAATGGTATATATAGTCTTTTGTATGACTTGGCCGAAACAACATCCGCAGGATGATGGTCAGTCATTACCTTGATAGCCTCGTACAATATATTTTCCTGGCATTATAATTTATCTAACATGTTTACTTGGATATCTAGTATTTTTGAAATGCTTCATATGTAAACCAGGAAAAATGACCTTATTATCGATATATCGGATGAAATGTAAACACATTCTTAGGCTAAATAAAGTTTAAATGTTTTCAAAAAAAAAAAAAAAGAATTGAATAAATGTGTAAAATAATGAATAATACCCAGAACGGTCCATTGACAAAGTGTTCACGGAAGAACTTGTCTAAAATTGTTGGCATATTACTTCTTGCGTAGTTTGGTGAAGTTGCTTATTTGACAATCATAGTTAAGTAAATCTCAAATAATTAAAGATGTAGATATCACACAAAACCAGATGCTGTGCATTAAATTCTAGGGTTTTTATTTCTAAGAAGTTGACAAAAGTTGAGTGGATTCAGACCTGCACACGTTGAACATGGCTGAGAAGAAAAGAGCAATGAAGACTAAGGCATTTCAACAAATTTTAATTGTTTTCAATCCTTATCATTCCATTCTGATCATCATTCTTGAAGCGGAGAGACTGTAGTAATGGCCTTTCCAGGTAAACCAGTTAAGTCCCTCACCACTAGCCACATTGCCGTATTCCCCATTCAGATTGGATTCATGACAGTCTCTGTACCACCAAGCCCCTTTGTACCGGGAGACACAATGGTTGTTATATTCATTGTCAGCATCAAATGTACTGAACTGTTGACCATTGTGATAGAACAACAAATCACCTGTGTAATGGTAAACATGGGAAATAACCCAGAAATGTTGAGACACGAGTTATTTCTGATGCATAGATTTGATATTTGAAACAGTCAAATTTCATTCAATTTTGAGGGGCTTCTTTCTTGAATTACTGACTGTTTCAGTATTTAAATAAACGGTATAAAACAGAGTATGCCTTGCAATTAAATAACCCCTGGATTAGAGAATGCATCTACACCACTATTACCTGGTGGATCTGCACTATTGAAGTCTCCAACAATGAGTTGATATTTTGAATCTTCATCCCCCACAATGAATGTGTCCTACTCTGCGACAGCCATCGCTCTATCATTATCCACCAGTTCTATCCTCAGTCGGTACTCACCATCTTTTGTCAACTGATGCAGTTTGTCATTACCAAGCCAAAATTCACCATGGCAACCTCCAAATCCATCTTTGTACTCAGTCCAATTGCGAAAGAAATCAATTTCCCCATTTATACGTCTCTGGAATGTCTAAACATTATTCATTAAATGGTTTTTCAATAGCTAAACATAATCATATACATCATAAATGAAAGAAGTATTAATAGAATGCTCATTGTGTTCTGATGAATAATTGTAGATAATATGAGGGAACCACTGTTCCATATGATACAGAAAATCTTTGTGGTAAAACTGATGGAAGATTCCCACTGGCCTGCTTGGCATGGTAGAGAAAATCTTTTTTTTTCATAACCATACTTTGTATCTTTGCAAAGTAGGGTGGTAATATATCATGAGCTCCCCACCATATAAAGCAGAAATGCTGTGAGCATGGATAGCACAATGTACTATCACATCACATATAACATGTCATTGTATTATTCCGGAAATAGACATTGAATATATAAATAACTTACCGTCCATGTATTCAAATAGCCTGCCACCAATCCAGTTTTCTCTGTTGCAGAGTCTGATATAAGTTACATAGATACATTAAAGATATGCGAATTATTCTAACCTTTTATTGTGATTGATTCAAAATGTTCCCAACTAGATTTGTAATTTAACACTGTTTAAGGGGATTTAACCATTCAAATCAATCTGAATTAAACTTTCCTTTCTTTACCATTATTTCAATGCATTAAGAAATCATTCATAGTGTAAATAGACTTTTTTTTTTATTACAGCTTATTCATTTTACAGGACAGACACCATTAAATATAGTCAATATCCAGATTTTTCAGGTGCCAGGGCTTTGAAAATGGGAGAGCTTTCCTTCTTCCACAGCATAGAAGTGGTACCCCGTATATGATACTGGGTGCTTCTCCTTCTTTGTTGTATCAGAGCTCATCAGGAGACAGTTCTCACTAACGCCATCATCTCTGTACCCAAAGGCAGTACAGTCTGCACTGCTTTGACACAGTAAGGTACAGGGCGGCATAGTCTCCTTATTGTAGATAGTGTAAGTCACTTTGTTACACATACACTCCTCTGTCCTCTCATACCTCACCATAGTGAGAGAAGTAGTGGAGGAGAATATTTGAGGAACTATGATAAACCACACAACAGTAATACATGACACAAAGAGCTTCATGCTGTTCACTCTGATCAGTCCCTAGCATCAGAGAGTTACACATATTAGCACATTAGGCTATATGATAGGTTCATGCACAGGGCAGACATTAGATACCATCAGTAAATTGAAACAGTATCCTATGTCCTGTGTCAAGCTAATGGATAAACAGAGCCTGTCAAGAGCTTAGAAAGTGGCAATACATGATCCTTTGACCCCTATGAAAGGTGAGAAGGTCATTATATTTCAGGACCCTGGACAGAGGTTCGAGGTATGTAAATACATAGAAATGCTACCACAACTACTGATACCGTATAATTCAGTGTACATATCTTAAAAGGTATCATTGATTATTTCTCATGTACTAAACAATCCAAGGAACATGTAGAAAGTTAATGTTGAAACATGGAAAAAAATATCTTGGGCTTTTAAAAGAAGCGATATACGTGTATATTCAAAAGTTTGGCAAAATATGGCAAGATCCAAACAGAGTAACTGAGTATTAGATCCGAGTGCATTCAAATCTCTCCTACGGCCTTGAAATCTAGATATCAGATACAACTGGGTTACATTAAATAATAGAATATTGGACAAAAAGCTTCAATAAGGCCTGTCCATCTAGTATTATTACTGTACAGTACTGGATGTAAATGAACCATTACCCAGCATAATACCTCATATATCACCAGTACACAGTTCACTTTGACGCTTTTATTGTAAATGAACCATTACCCAGCATGATACCTCATATATCACCAACACACAGTTCACTTTGACACTTTTATTGTAAATGAACCATTAGCCAGCATAATACCTCATATATCACCAACACACAGTTCACTTTGACGCTTTTATTGTAAATGAACCATTAGCCAGCATAATACCTCATATATCACCAACACACAGTTCACTTTGACGCTTTTATTGTAAATGAACCATTAGCCAGCATGATACCTCATATATGACCAACACACAGTTCACTTTGATGCTTTTATTGTAAATGAACCATTAGCCAGCATGATACCTCATATATGACCAGTACACAGTTCACTTTGACACTTTTATTGTAAATGAACCAATACCCAGCATTATACCTCATATATCACCAACACACAGTTCACTTTGACGCTTTTATTGTAAATGAACCATTAGCCAGCATGATACCTCATATATGACCAACACACAGTTCACTTTGACGCTTTTATTGTAAATGAACCATTAGCCAGCATGATACCTCATATATGACCAGTACACAGTTCACTTTGACACTTTTATTGTAAATGAACCATTAGCCAGCATTATACCTCATAATCACCATCTTACATTTCATGTTGACACTCTTATTGTATAAGAATAATGACACTATTCATAGCATACTGGGTCATTGGGTAATGACCCCCGACCCCCACCAGGAACTCAGTCACACTCCAAAATAAAGGTGTAAGGGAACCTGACTCACCGTGCCCGGTAGGCCGACCTGGTTCTCCTTTCGGTATCACACCGATCTATGTGCAGATGGAAGGCAGAGAACGTTGTACAGGGAAGTAGCTCAGGGCTAGAGCAGCATTGTGAAGGTTGGAAGGTCCAGGGTTTGATTCCCGGTGTCTCCAGAAATGTTTTCGCTGACCCCTACAAAGGTATACATATATCTGTACAAATGGTGAACTCAAATCAAGATATTTGCCTACTGGTGTATAGGCCAGTGCATATTACATAACAGCCATGCTCTGCTCATGTAATCCATTTTAGCAGCACAGTACATAATTTAAGCAAAGTTTTGTAGTAAATAAACACATATGATTATCAATGATATGTCTTGCTAAAAATTGTACTTCATAGCATCATTTTTTCACCATCAAATCTAAGAAAAAACTTTTCAGACAGAAAATGATAAATAGTGCATTAACACACTACCTGCACTATTAACGGTAGTGCATCAATGCACTATCGGTAGGCCCACAGTGGTTTATGGGAATTATAATATACTTATTATGATGGTATATATAAGAGTCTTGGGTAATCTCCTATTGGTTATCAAACTCACCTGGGGTGGAAATGTTAGCTAGCCCAGGTGTATACAGGTGGAGGTATGGTATATTTCCCATGTTTCACTGTCCACCTCTACCTGTGTACTTATCAGCTTGTGCTCACCCCTATTTGAAATAAGTGCAATAAGGAGGATTTTTTTCTATTTGTTAGATAAATACATTAAGGGGTGTGTATACGCCATTTGTGGTCAAACTACTTGCATTATGTGTTAAACCTGAAAGGATGACATTGCAGAACAGTAGACAGTTATTTCTGTCCAATGCACACCCAAGGACCCGCTGGTCCACTCGGCCTGTTGAAGGCCTGCCCTATATACCGCATGCGCACTATTGGGGAGTACCAAGGGCAATCAGCACAGGTGCAATCACAACACTAATGCCTGTACCCACTAGATGGCCTCATGATCAGGGGTAAGGGAATATGTCTGCCCCCATGAGCTAACCCTAAGGGCCGCTATATGGCGTATGGTTTGAATGTGTGGATGCAGTACCTTGTGTAACCTGTCTATGTAGTTCTGCAGCTATCCAGGAGGTGGCAGCAACTCCTCTTGATGTTTACTTTACGGTTATATCCTGATGTAAGTCAGGCTGATGGAGCCAGTCCAGAACCACCACCCACAAGGAATACTTCTAAAAATCAAGTCATCAAGTTTATTCAACAGAAAAAAATATTAGTCATTTTCTACATTTTTTTGCCTTTTTACCTAACATTATTGACCCTTCAAGACTTTGACTATTGTTTATTTTCTGTATAAAAGAATTGACATAGTCATGTTATGTTTGGATTGACATTGGTAAGCTTTGTCGTAGGATACAGAAATGATCAATTCAATCACAGATAAAACTTAAGTATGTTAACCAACACAGAATGTACCATAATGTAATGTTAAAGTAACACAACCCATCACAGGTTATGTCTTAATAGCTAGGGGGAATTTTTATTTTCTGGGGGGATAGTGTTTTTGCAACATGGGTGTTTTAGCCCAATGTATCAGGAATGCTATACAACAATAACAATAGTACCGTGGTTTGGCATTCTGAGTTACCTGATGGAAGCATGATATGCATATTTGTGTCACAAAATACCCAAGTAGTGTATGTACATTTTTATTGCCTTTTATGACAGTCAAAGTTTAATTCTTGTTCTGTAACTTTAAATCCCACACACAGACTCACACAAACAGCATTTATGTAACCTTTTCTGCTTTTAAGGTAGCCCTGAGAGTCACTGATGTGGCAGGAAGAACCTGAAGGGTGTCAATTTGGGTGCATTTAAAATCAATTATAGGGACATAAGTAGACAACAGGCAGGGTTCGACTTTTAGTATTTGGGAGACAGTTGGAATCTCTTCTGTGAGTAAACAGTTTGAACTGCAATTTTTCTCTATATTTTTCAGCTATGTGCTAGTCATTGGGTGGGACTCTAGACTAAAGTTCCCTTCTGTGATTGGGTTTGTTGCACTTAACGGGATTTCCCACTATTCAGTAAATCCTAAACTACCAGCAGTTTCTCAAAATCACTTGGGATCATATCAGTTTCATGTATTATGAGATAGCTGAAGTAATAGAAACCATGGTTCATTGTGCTAGTTTCAGATTTATTAACTTCTGAAGATGGGGAATCCTTAACTATGGCTGCTTAAGGGAGCAAACCCCGTTTTTGAAAATGAAAAGTGTTTCTTACATTTCTCATTACCGGTAAAAAACTGGCAGGAATTTTACCAGACTTTGCAGGGATTAAGATACACTCATTATGAACATTTTACGAGCAAAGAATTGCAAGGCTACTAGCAGAATCTCTAGAGAAGATACAGATTTATGAACAAAAAATCTTTTTCCTCAATTACAGAAATCTATGAATTTAGCCAACAGTGAATCTTACTGTTTTGTCAGGAAAATGCAAAGGTCTGATGTTCAACAGCCTGCTAGTAATAAGTTAGGGCGTATACAAAAGGGATATAAGCATATATCATGAGTTTAGGTAAAATTAGGGAGTGTCAATTTTGGGCCACCAGGTGGCAATGGGATAGATGGTGGGAAATCCCTTTAATCTTCCAAGGAGCGGCTTGTGGTCAGCATTCAGAAAGGGAGAAGCAGTTTCACATCATACCAAAGTCAACAAACAATAAATGTGTAATACCTACCATGTGCTGTGTTGTTAAGACAAATGACATTTGTCAAACAGGCATTTGAACAAATATGCTAATGAATTGACTGTTCTGTCACGATGGACTGTTTGCTTAAAAGGTCTATGTATATCATTCAGACTGTGGGGACATGAAGGCATCAACACATGTCAACTGCACTGCTTCTATGTTCTTACTCCTTTCTTTAAACAGTACAATAGAGGTTTCTATCAATAGGTCCGGCAGCAGGTACTGAGTATGTCAACTACCAATCTTTTACCACAAGCTCTGGTAGCTATGACCAGAAACAGAACAATCTCTTCTCATTTGTGACTATTGATCAAACCTGCACACAGTCAAACATTATAGATTGTAAATGATATGTTCTGACTAATGTATATGCAGCCATTAGTCACAGACAATGAAAAGAACACAGCTGGTTGAAAGTACTTTTTAATCGAGGTTCACTCTCTTTGATGTATGCAATACAAAATATAATGTGTTGTAAACATATATCCTGAAAGAAAACATCAAATATTTGGTAGGGAAACCCAATGAGTCATTGCTAACATTAGCTTAAGCCATAATGCTATTACACTAAGGCAAAAGTTCATTTTCTAATTGATATCTGACCCAAATATGGTTGACCCGGTGTCACCTATCCCAAAAGCTTCAGGAGTTAATTTGGGCTTATCTGCTGACCAGACGTTCATCAATCTAGAGGAGAGGACTACGGTAATGGAGGATCAGCTTGCTGATATCAAAGATCTACTCGAGACCATAGCAGCTAAACAGAGCAATCCGGTAGAAGGGGCGTGTCGATCGGACTCACGTGGTGGTATTTTGACGCAAGATTCCAAAGGCGCTGTAACCAAGCAACGGGGGAGACGTAGGCAGCGCTCACCTAGTGACCGGGGAGGCTATGACGACAGGAATCCAAGATGGCGGCGAGACCATTCACCGTCGTCGGATTCGGACAAAGATTCTTCATTTTCAAGAAGTTCTTCTACTGATACTACCCATTCTACACGGAAAAAACATCGGGGTGAGTTTGATCAGAAGAATTATCTAGAGAAGAAGTCTAAAATTGATTGTATTGAACGGTTAATGCTGGTAAATGTATGTCTTGCTAAGGACAAGTACGAGGAGGGCGTGGATATTTTCTATTTGCTTGGCCATCTTGAAATGTTAATCGAAAAGTCGAGTACAAAAATCTATACGGTTTCGGCACTGTCCAAGTATGATAAGTCGGTAAAAGATAGAGCAAACAAAAACGGGTTGAGGGCATTCGAAAGAGTGGACAACTCTGACATTCTTAGATATTTATCTTACGACGGGACCGTTCAGGCCCAGAAAGGACAGGGGGCAAAGCCCAAATCTTTCAAATCTAAACAGTCGGCCCGTACTTGTTTTGCTTATAATAGAGCTGAAGGATGTAGGGAGGACCCCTGCAAATACCGTCACATTTGTGATGTGTGTGGTTCCCCTAGCCATGGCAAGGATAAATGCCAAAAGAACAAAAAGGATTAGTGTGTAGCTCTTAGGCAGGGTCCTACTTTAGAATCTGGAGAGTTGATGCCTGATTTTAATTTAGTATGTACGGTAGACCCTCCTAAGCCCCCCGTTAATATCATTCCGGGTGATAATATTAATAATGATAATGTAAATACTTAAATAATTTATTTAATTCTTATAGTTACCCAGTACAGGGTGAGGTTGAACCACTTTTTACGGTGGAATGTTTAAATAGACCCAGCATCAGGGTCTATGACAGTTGTGTAAATGGGGTATGTATGTGTGAGCACTTCATTTATGGTAGGAGGGCTCAGATACTCCCGTGTCGACTGGCTAGTTTTCTTAGGCAGTCAGACTTTATTAATATCAATCAGATTGAATCTGATTTTCTATGGTGTGGTTTTACCGAGGGTTTCAAAATAATTGACCCAGGGTGTGATACAACATATGATTGTAAAAATTATAAGTCTATTTTAGAAGATAGATTTTATAACAAGATGTGTAGTATTATTGAGGAGGAGTTAGCCCAGGGCTTGGTTACAAAGTCAAATGTCAAACCCAGGTGTATCCATTCTTTAGGCGGTGTGGAGAAGTCTAATGGTAAATTAAGACCTATCACTGACTGTAGCATGCCAGCAGATATTTCTATTAATAATTTTATGAGCACAACGTCCAAAAGCTTCTCTTATAACTCTATTAACACTGTTACTTGCCAACTTGATAAAAATGACTTTATGTGTGTGGTAGATTTGAAATCTGCCTATAAAAGTATTAATGTTTATGGTCCACATGTGGGCTATCAAGGTTTCAGGTGGAATTTTGGTAGTGGAGATGAGTTTTTTGAGAGTAACCGTTTGACATTTGGTCTGAAGTGTGCCCCATATATATTTAGTAGAATATCTGATTTTTTGACTATTATTGCTAAATTTTATGGTGTAGATAGGATAGTAAACTACCTGGATGATTTTATTGTCATAGCTCAGACTGAAGAGGATTGTTTACGTAAGAGGAACATCCTTATCGAGTGTATGGAATATTTAGGGTTTGTTGTGTCGAAAGAGAAGGTTACTGAACCCAGCCGGGTGTGTACTTTTCTGGGTATAACCATTGATTCTACGTGTATGGAGTTGTCGCTGCCACAGAAGAAGCTAGATAAAATGAGCCTAGCTATAGACGAGTGTTTGGGTAAAAAATTCGTATCTAAAAAGACATTGCAGAAGATTGGTGGTTTGATGTCGTTCTGTTCCCAAGTAGTACGTGGTGGTAGAACCTTCAGCAGGAGATTGTTCGATCTTTGTGCAAAGGCCAGGAATAAGGGTGTTATTAAACTTAATGAGGAAACCCAAAATGACCTGCTATGGTGGAGGGATTTCTGTAGAATTTTCAATTGTAAAAATATCATTTTGAATGATAATGAATGTACTCCTATGTAATCCGATTCCTCTGTACAGGGCTTTGGGGCTTGGTTTGATAAAGACTATTTTTATGGTACTTAGGATGACTCTAATCCTATGGTGGGCTGTGTGGGTCACTTTGTTCAGGCCCCTAAGCTTGATAATCTCAAAATTCACCACAGGAATATAAATGTGTACGAGCTCTATCCAGTAATGGTAGGCCTTAAGCGCTGGGTGAAAAAGTTTTCTAATACTAGAGTTCATTGCATTACGGACAACATGCAAGTCTTGGCTATGTTGAATACCGGTAGGTCCAAGAATAAGTTGTGTATGTCCTGGTTGAGAGAAATCTTTTGGCTATGTTTTATACATAACATTGAAATATATTCAACATATATTAGGTCGGAAGAAAATATTTTAGCTGACCGTTTGTCTAGGCTAAATTACAGGGGTGTCCCACAGAAATGTAAAAATGTTTTAACTGAATATAACATGTGCTGTTATGATTCCAGATCTGAGGGAGCTGGAGCGGAGAAGGAGAAGGTTTTTGTATAGGGGCGTGGCTGAGTCCACACGTAAGGTTCGCAATCAGCAATTTAGTAGGTACAAAAAAATTTGTAAAAGTTTTAACCTCAATCCCCTACCTTGTTCTCCTTCTCAAGCTTCTTTGTATAGTGTATATTTATCAGATAAAATGAAACCTGTATCTGTTAGGAACTATTTGTCCGCGTTATGGTATTATCAGAAATTAAAAGGTTATTCTGATTATAATAGTAGTTTTATTGTAAAAAAGACACTGGATGGTATTGAACGTAATTATAAATGTTCTTCTATTAAAACAAATCCTTTAACTCCCAGTGATATGTTGAAGATCAAATCTAAATTGAATTTGTCTGTATATGAGGATGTAGTCTTCTGGTCAGCTATCTTATTGTGTTACCGAGGTGTGTTCAGGGTGGGTCATGTAGTGGACTCCCCTCATAACTTTAAATCTATAAATGTATCTTTGTCTGTTGACTCCATTCGCATTGATGTTAAATCTTCTAAAACTGACCAATATGGTAGAAAACCTTACGTGGTATATTTGAAGAGGAATGATTATTCTGGTCTTTGTCCAGCTAGGTACTTGAGGATTTGTAAGGAATCTAAAAGTAAATTATTGTTCACTATAGGTAACAGACCTTTGACTTACAACTATGTTAATACCAGGTGGAAGGCTATTTCTATAAAATGTGGTATTCCCCACAGAGTCTCAACTCATTCACTCCGACATGGTGGAGCAACCCTGTTAAAAAATTCTGGTTTAAAGGTCGATGATATTAAAAAGAGGGCAAATTGGAATTCTAATATTGTGTATAATTATTTACATGACTCCAAGCAGGATTTATTAGCCCTAGACGTAATGTTATAGTGTGGAATGGTGTATCCATTGTGTTTGGCGGTTATTTGGCATGTATAGAATTGATATTGACTACGTCAGTTCTCACCAAACCCATTGTCTCCTTCCTTATTCCACTTGTGATATTATTATAATATTTATTAATTATTATTATATCCCCCAGAGCGAACATAATTAACTTATGGGACTATATACACCCGTGTATATATATATAATTAATATGTACAGCGGTTGGAACTATTTTCTCCTCCAGGGCGCCCCTTAATATGTATGACGTCATAGTAAACAATAGCGCCTATATGGGTGATTCCTGTGAACTGCCCCACCTTTGGGGGTCAGGGGCCAAACATGACAAACTCAGCATTACATTTTAAGACTTTATTTTATTGATAACCCTATATCTTGGCTGTATGAAAAGGTCCATTCAAGTCATTAACTCCCAGGATGTCAGTTTTTATCACAGTTGCAGTAAAAAGGTATAATTTGTGTAACGCGCTTGATCGATATAACTTCTTATGCATAGAACTTCATCAATAATGTCTCTGTGATTACCATATTGCATGTCCCAACTTGTATAGTAGTTATGAATAAGTGTACCAAAAATTAGGACTGAGTCTTGAAAACTTTTGAAAATATGAGACATAACTTTTTAAGAAAATTGAGATTTTTCAAAAATTTCTAACACAAAACCTTAACTTTACTCTCACAAGCTTAATATGCATTGGGTATGCATGTAATTCAAGTTATTATGTCTTCATTGTCTATATTTTCTTAAACAATCATCATTCTTCCATTCCTACATTTTTTTTTTTATGTGAGCAGCTGTCCAAAATTGGCCAAATAGCGATCAAGCGCGTTACATACAGTCACTCATAGATAGAGGCTCCATAGAGATACTTAGACCTTTCATATCATAATGCTGCTTTATACACAACTACTTAAGCAATGGGACTACTGTTTAACACCAAGAAATGTACATTTTATACCTACCTGGGGTCTCCCGTATGCCTCGGAAAATAAAATTGCACTTTTTTGCGACTAATTTTTTTACATCAATCAAGCCAGAAGGTCCAAAAATTAACTAGGAGTATCCAAACAGGCCTAAAATACCAGCCACACATGTCTAGTAACATATTAGATAGCAGTAGTACAGCTCAGATAACTCTCAGGTTGCCCACAGCCAATGAAGCAATACCATGTCAAATGCCCTCCGCGTAGGCGGATACCGGTCAAGCGCGTTACATACAGTCACTCATAGATAGAGGCTCCATAGAGATACTTAGACCTTTTATATCATAATGCTGCTTTATACACAACTATTTAAGCAATGGGACTACTGTTTAACACCAAGAAATGTACATTTTATACCTACCTGGGGTCTCCTGTATGGCTCAGAAAATAAAATTGCTCTTTTTTGCGACTAATTTTTTTACATCAATCAAACCAGAAGGTACAAAAATTAACTAGGAGTATCCAAACAGGCCTAAAATACCAGCCACACATGTCTAGTAACATATTAGATACCAGTAGTACAGCTCAGATAACTCTCAGGTTGCCCACAGCCAATGAAGCAATACTGTCATATGAGAAATATCATATGACTAGTGGGGTATGGAGTAAATATATCAGGCTCATGTAAATAGTGTTTTTTCCAGTTGTCACTGGTTTATTCAGCTTTAGGCAACATGTAAGAAATATCAATCATACAGTAGTTAGTATGTAGGTAATTTGTACATACAGTAAACATACAGTAATTTATAAGGTACAATGTTCAGTTCCACTCCACCTGTGAGGTATTAATAATACAGTGTCCAGCATAGTTCTAGGTGGGTTCCCACACCTAGCTCCTGACCTGCTGCTTAGAGGAATAATGTAATAATGAATAACTTTACCCTCTGGTGGAAGTCTTGAAGAAGATAGCCCCTGGCCACTAATGGTAGAAAACCAATGCCTGTCTAGCATAGTTTCACCATAGTGCAGTGGTATAGCAGGTAGCAGGAGATGACTGGAGATGTTACCTCTAGAGTGGTTCTTGGTGATGTGTCTTCCTGGAGGTGCAGACAGGCTATTTGTAGCAAATCTTGGAAAAGCACCTCCAGACTGACTGGAGCCAGCAGCATCTGCCTAACTCTACAATTGTTTGAGGGGACTCTTTCAAGTGTCACAGGGGGACAAAGGACCCCCATGGACGCCGCTATGCCCCCCATTGTCTTGGTCGGTTCTGCATCTTTAGACCCTCATATCTTGGTCGTTTATGCGTTTATAACCGCCATTTTGGGCATGCGCGGAGTTGAATATGCCAAGTTTAAACTGCCCGCTGGATAGGCGCGTAATTCGCGCCGGTTGTCTGTAGTGCACTCGGAGCTCCTTTCAGTCTCCATGGCATAACTTCCTTAATAATGGGAGTTCCGCCTTGATCTTGGGCTCATTTTGACCGTCTAATTATGGGCTTTCCATAAATGCTTTGATATTTGACCTAGCTTGCTGAGGAGCGACGCTAGAGCGACCGGAAGGTTATGGCGTCGTGCTTATGTAACCCATTGTTCAGTCCTTAGAGTGCTCAGACACTCATGACGGCGTCAGCGGTGCTCAGGCACCCGTGACGGTCGGTTGCATTCACTTACAAGTTATTAATTTGTGCATTGAACCATGAGGTCGCACACTGAGACCCTTATTCTTATTATATTGTGCAGTGAACCATTAGGTCGGAGCCTTTGATGTCAGAGAGAGTGTTTGTAACTGACCTGGCTGGTGTGCAGTGGGGCATGAACGCTCTTATACAAAGTTTGAGCGCTCTTATAGCTCTTAGAAACCAACCCATGTATTAATTTCATAGATATCCTTTGATTAATACAAAATATGTTACAATTTATGGAATAATAAAATGGTATATCATAGAATACTCCCTCTCCCCCGAAAGAATGCGAAACTCCGTCATTTCGCCGAGGGAATGTACAATTTATACAATTTTTTTTACCTTATTTTGGAGTTATATACTGTTTTGTAAGAGGATTTGAAGTGATGGGGAGTGCTTCAAATGCAATTTTTGTGGTAGAGCTTTGTCAGTATAAACAATTTTCTCCTGGGTATAAGTACATTTCCGAGTTTCTATATCTTACCATACCTGAGCCTATTTGCTTATGTGACATCAATATTGGGTACAATTTCCCATTTTTTATGTACAACATACAATTTGGCAAATAGTGTGCAATTTTGGCATTCAATATTCAATTTAGCGTGCAAATTGAACATAAATGACAATTTCAGTGTGCAAATTTACAATTTCGCGTGTAATTGCGTTCAATTGACAATTTCAGTATGCAAATATATAATTTTTGCGTACATTTGGCAATTTAAGTGTGCAAATATATAATTTTCGCATATATTTGGCAATTTTAGTGTGCAAATATATAATTTCGCGTACATTTGGCAATTTTAGTGTGCAAATATATAATTTCGCGTGCATTTGGCAATTTTTGGTGTACAAATATATAATTTTTGCGTACATTTGACAGTTTTAGTATGCCAATATATAATTTGCGTTCAATTGATAGTTTCTGTATGTACCTATATAATTTTTGCGTACAGCTTGGATACACCTAGAAATGTTGATTTCTAAAAATCTGACTTCAGTGTATGAATTGGGTACAGACATACAGTATAATGTGCAACATATAATTCAAATGTAAATTGGATACAACTTACAATCTAGTGTGCAAACATGCAATCTTTGTGTGCAAAATTGGGTACAAGTGTACAATCTGGTGTGCAAACATACAATTTTAGTGTGCAAATTGGGTACAAGCGTACAATCTGGTGTGCAAATATACAATTTTAGTGTGCAAATTGGGTACAAGCGTACAATCTGGTGTGCAAATATACAGTTTTAGTGTGCAAATTGGGTACGAGCGCACAATCTGGTGTGCAAACATACAATTTTGTGTGCAAATTGGGTACAAACGTACAATCTAGATTACACTATTCAATTTATGGGATTTGAGACAAATTTTTCCGAGGGCCGGAAAAACAAAGTACTTCATGTACAATAGGCTTGTTTGTCTCTGAGTTACTCATTGATTTTGCTATATGGGTGTATTAATTGGCAATTTCGGCAGTGGGCCGCTGCTTAATTGACTTTTTCCCCTAGCCTTTTGAGTATGTGTCCCTGAAAGAGATTTATTTGGTGAGTATCTTAAGTAAACATGTTTTATGTCAACCATTTTCTCAACAATTTTTTTTTTTTTTTTTTCATTCATTTTTCCAACAATTTTCTTGGATACCTAAAGTGTGTTACTTTAAGTAAACCTTGGCATAGTATACAAGTGCTAGTGGGTACAAAAACTGTCTTAGTTATTTACCTGCATTCATGTATATTAATGTTAGATTTGTACAATTTTACAATTTGTAATTTGCAATTTCGCGCGTATATGCGCGCATTAATCATCGATTTTGTGAGAATACCATAGATTTTCATATTATACATCAACAAATAGCTGTGTATATAATTTTTTTCTAATACTTTGATAATTTCATTGACAGTGGAGGTGTGTCAGGAGTGAGATGTGAGTCTCCTCCCTGGTGTGCTCATGCAGTGGTGGCACTTGAGGTGTTAGGTGCCAGATTCTGGCATGTGTCTGTGGCAGTGCCTAGCTTGGTGTCAGTGGACAGTTCAGGGTGGGGGGGGGGTGTGTGTGTGTCCATTTAAGGAGTGTGTGGCTGGTATTGGAGTATCAGTTCCTCTCTGGAAGTCACTGTTGTAGTACCATGGCCCATCTACAAGCTCTCTTTGCTCTGCCTGTCCCCCAGGTGATGGAGGTGGGGAGTCCAGTTAGGGCCCTGGTTGAGTCTAACCAGACCATCCATTATGGGTACATAGTGAGTAATTTCAAGGAGATCATTGAGCATGGTGATGTGATGGTCTGTAATTACTCCTGCCATTATTTCCTGGGCTCAGCCTTGCGTCGGGGGGCCACTGTGGCCCTTCTGACTAGGGCCTTGGGTAATATGGGTTTCTGGCCCATGGACTATAACCTAGGGCCGCGGGAGCAAGTGCTATGGGATTATCTGTTGGCGGCATCCCTCCTCGATCTTGCGGCATCCGGGAATCCATCCACGGCTGCCGAGTATGGACTGGGGATGCTGGAGGCCCGGCTCGCTGAGTGGGAGCAGGATCACGGCCATATGTATGGCTCGGACTCGGCCCCGGACTCTCCCATTGATGTTGAACCCGAGGATCTGTGGTAGGATCCCGACTGACTGAAACCTAGGGTGTAAAAACCCGCCATCCCAAAGGCCCTTTTCAGGGCCGGCAAATTGTCCGAAAAGTTCTGAATACTGTCTCTGATGTGTTGTCTCCTGGTGGTGGACTAGGGCAGCCTAGGCTGTGGGCAGTCTAGGCTGTTTCCACAGTCACCGGGGAGGGCTGGTGGTTTAGAAAATTAGCAATAGTCTGCATGTTTGACCTTGCGGTCTCCTCCTGTTGTTCGTCAATAATTATATCTGTTGTATTTTCCAGTGCTGTCATGGTCACCGGGCTGGTGCCACAATCATTCTGGAGAAGCATGGAGTAGTACAGTCCTTTGTTTTTAAGGGCTGGTATGGTACTGAACCTAGTGCTCCAAGGTAGGTGTATCACCTGAGGGAGGTGATAAGCAAATTCTCCTCTCTGTGTTGTTATAACTACTGGTCCATTCCAGGTAAATATAGCCTTAGGTAGTGGGAAGGTTTTAACCACTATATCCTTATAGGTCGGGGCAGCTGCTGATTTAATCTCATCAAATTCATGTGGTATTGGCCTCAAGGGTAGCGCGAAGTTTGAGTCTCCACAATATATTTTAAAATATATTGTGGGGTTTGTGCGCTTGGCCACATTTTTCTTGCCACAGTGTGTCTGTGCAAATTTCTTAAGGTACTTCCTTATTCTGTAGGCTGAGTAGATGGTCAGGGTGAATAATATAGCAATTATCAGGGTGTGGGTTTCCTGAATTGTGAGGAAAGGGGTGTGGGTTTCTTCTGTAGGGGTTAGTTTGGTAGGATTCTTATCTGGGAGCAATTTGTGTAGGGGCAGCTCGGTGACTAGTCTGAATGCTTTGGCTGTAGGCAGGTAGGCTACAGTTCCTCCTAGTCGGTACAGTTTGAGTAGTATGTATACTATAAAAATGTGAGCTGATATCCCTAGGATGAGTGCTAAGCTTTGGAAGATTGGATGCTCTGTAACTCAACGTAGGTATGATTCCTCGTAGCGCGTTTCCATTTCCTTATTAAGGTTGGAGGCATCTTTTAATACTGTTTTAGCAAAGGGCTCTAAATTTAGTTGAGTAATATCATCCATGATTGGATTTACCTGTAGTTTTTCTAAGGTTCTAGAAAGGTTCACTACTGGGAAATTTGGAAGATTCTCTCTTTCATCTGGTTTGGTTTCAGAAATTTTGTTAAGTGCTGCCATGAATGGTAAATTAATTGTCTTGAGAATGTAATGAAATGATAAGGTTGAGTTACAGGGCAACCTTGTGTTTGGAAGAGAAAATTCTCCTACACTGATCGTGCACCCACAGGGTACACCTATGATTGAGTAGGACTGGGCCTTCCGAGTTTCAGACGTTTTACCATGGCAGTTGATAAAGTAATGGGGTTCATTAGTAGTGACCAGATACTCATCTTCAGAAATGGAAATAGCATGGGTGCCCTTGAAACAATTTCACGTGAATTTACCAGTCAAATCACATGTTGAACTGGTGCCATTCCCGTAAATTCCCGTGAAAAATCCCTGTGATTTCACGGGATTCTGTGAGCAGAAAATCAGGTGATATCACGGGATCACGTGAAATGACCATAACTTCACTTGATATCACGGGAATATCTAAAAGTGCTTTTGTCAATAATACCCTCTTTATTGCACATCTCTTTTTCAAATTTAAGATCGATAGCTTCATATTGTATTCTTATCATATATTGGGGCTATTGTATTTGTCTTTTATATAGCCTTAAGATACGTAACTTTCATTGAAGTGTTTTGAGAAATCCACACAAAACCAGACACATAGATTTCAATTTTGAGCCTTTATTTGGGTAGTGAATACATCAAGATGGGGGGGTAATGAATGGGATATATTTTGTCTACATCATTAGACTTATCTCAATCTTTTATCATCATCCGATACTTTCTGGTCACCATGGAAACAATTTCATTGTTCAAAATAGAAAACTCTGGAACAAATGTTTGTGAATGCAAAACTGAAAACTTACTTTGAAAATTCTTTTCCGGAACCAGTTTTATGAAGAGATGACATTTGATAACATTCAATAAAGACCTTCTTGCTACTGTAACAGTCATCAGGCAAGCAGAAAGGTTGCTCCCTATGGGATTTAGTTCCTAATTTAGGCTCCAGGGGGCAGCACTATGGACAAGAAAACTAGAAATAGGCCTAAAACTGAAATAGGGAGAGTGCAATGGTTTTGGATGTGAAGGTTCCAGATTTGCAATGTGAAAAATGAATGTTTTAGGGCCTTAATAGGCATTTTTTTAAACTTCTGTTGTCATGGAAATATGATTTCCACTCGAAATATGGAAATCAATGAGCTCATTTAAAGGATTTTTTAACAAGGTGTACTATTTTGAAAAGAGAATGATAAGGATTTTTCTACTCATAACTTTTGATAGAGGAATGATATCCATGATTTATGCTAATCTAGCTAATAAGCCAAATTAATGCTAATTATGCATGTATTTTATGACCAATAAGACTTAGAGATAACTGAGATTTAAGATATGGTGATACCCACCCTTATTTAGCAAGCCATTTCTCCAAAATTAGGAATATCTTCCATGCAATAGATCACAGGAAAGCTTGGGAATAAAATTTTGAAATTGATTTTAGCACAGACTACCCTTTCTCGTATATAATACTATATATAAAGTATAGCAGGCACCCCAGACCGAGACACATATACAAGGCAACCCTTAAGCAATAGGAAAACTCTTGCTGTTGCTGCACCATAGAGCAACATTATGGGTTCTGGCATTACCCAGTTATGATCTCACATCCATCCCTGTTCCTGGCATGTCAGATAGTTTGTCAGTATGGTACATCTATGAATATTGCTAGATATTCTGAGATCAGTACGATGATGGCCACACATACACATAAACAAGAAACATCATTATAAAATTGGTCAAAGTTAGGGGTGCACCTTAGATATGAGAGTTATGTTCTTTAGAGCAGTGCTAAGGTCAACAAAATTTGTTTTCAATTCCTTGTAACATTGGCCTGAATTCGGGGTATACATGTATTTTATATGCATAGTGCACTATATATGGGAGGTATCATTGTACTTTCAGTATCATTAATCACCATTCTCAATATCCCATGTCGCTCAAGACTTAAAAAGTGGTTTTCACTAAATCATGGCAATATTCTTGCTCAGTATATCTCATTTCAAAATTTCTGCCTTAAACTATAAAAAAGAGTGATTCCTCCTGCAGATAATTTTTCCTCCCATAATCATTATTCATCTTTCAAGACCATTTTATTCCCAAAAAGGTGAAAAATAGACAACTTTCAAGACATCAGTAATATGAATGTGCTGTGTGACTTTTTTGCTCGGCCTAGTCTTCTCTAGAGGGCTGTTCTTCAGTTGCACAGATATCACCAAGCTTCTCCCTTTCACCAAGCTCCTCCATTTCACCAAGCTCCTCCATTTCACCAAGCTCCTCCACCTGCTTGAGAAAGACAAATTAGATACTGATGAGTTGAAGGGAATGCATGGGTTATAGTTTCTTGCAGGCCAATTTTATCGACTGTTCAGGTCCCTGTGCTGGGTTAGTGCTAGGACATGTTTCTTTCAGCCAATTCAGTGAATTTGTATGAATTTGACCAGACTAGATAATTCATCGTCAATTAGGCAAAAAGTTGTTCTAGTACCCGTTACATAATGCAACCCTTTATCATGGTACATATTTACTCGCATAATATCCCTATTAAAGGGAGCTCAAATGGCACCTGGTCGCAAAATGCGGATCAACAAGGTGAAACTTACCTCTACTAGCCCAATAATGAAGGTATGTTTTACCTTGCTGATCCACAAATTTGACCATTTTTACTCATATTCCTAATTTATATAACATCACCCTTCTTTAAAAACATACATTGGTATTCTACTCATTCCTATCACTGGATTTTATATTTCCTGTACCCATAGACTCCTATCCTAAAGGAATTAGAATTATTTTTAGTTTATTCAGGAAGATTTCGTTTTGTTTCTGATCTCCTGCTTCTTTGCTCAAAAATGATTTTTATTATCCTAGGCTTTATGTATGAGGTTTGGTTAAGAAATTGCCAGAAGATGTTGTTTATGGAATTAAATGTAGGGAACTACAAATTCTCATAGGCAGCCATAATTGAGACTGCCAAACTTTCTCACCCACCAGTGGAAAAATGGACACCATGGTTTTATACATTCTTTATGTTACCTAACCCTTTAACTGCCGGACCTCAAAAATGTCGTTTGAGAGTTAACTGCCTGCCCTATGCAAAAAGTAGCAGAATATGAGTATGAAAGAATGCACTGACTATGGGGATTTACACTTTTCTGGCCACTATACATGTGTAGTGGTGCACATGGAAAAGTCCAATCCCTACCAGGGCTTGAACCCGGGTCCTCCAACTACAAAGTGGATGCTCTACCACTGAGCTATCAGGACCATGCTTAACCAACGTGCGAACTGCTAGGTGTGGATCGGATCATAGCAGGGGTAGTAGTGAATGTAAGGTAGTGCCATGAACCTACTCCTGCTACACATGTATATTCATGTAGAAACTCTGTTTTATTGGTAAAGGGATACAATATTTTGTGATGTAAGCATGCCAGCAATGTGGTACTGCTACCCCTGGGCACCCCACTGATGTTGCTGCGCTGAGTCAGTTCAGGGACATTCTAGATGCTGCTTGAGGGCAGCACCAGCCCCTTGCAGTTACTAAGAGAAATTGTTGGTCAACTTTGAATCAGCTGGATTGTATCTACTCCCTTTAATGTGGTTCACTCCCATGAAAGAACACCCATCATGCAGCTTTCTGGGCATATGAATTTGGTAGTTTCGAGGGGTATTCATTAGGCCGCAATCCAAGGTCTGTTTTCATTAGGCCACAGGCCAAGGGCTATTACCTGAATGAGCTCACACTCTAGCTACTAGAGCAAGATTGCATGCCATGCGGTGCGCGTGGCTAGGGTGTGCCGAATGAATAAACCTCAGGTCGGTAGGTTTACCAAGGGCCAAACTATCAAGTCATCGATCGACCCCCAATCAAAATTCCTTTTTTTGAGGAATTTTAGAAAATTTGGGTAACTATGTATCTGGAAATTTATTTGGGTATAATTATGACTCAATATGTTATTGTAATCAGGGTATAGGTGAAAGTCTGTATATCAACCCTTTAAAGGGCAGAGCAAAGATGGTTACCCTGACCATGGGGACAGCCTCTTAAAAAAGTGTAGTTCCCAGAGGACGAGCCTATTTTCAATTCCTATACAAATCCTATATAATGGACATCGCCTATAGTCAATGCTAGGCCCATCATGGTGTTGACTATTGTCAATGCTAGGCCTACCATGGTTCAACTTAAGTCGATGCTAGGTCTTAATGGGTTAAGTGCACCTACACTTTATGAGATAATGAATAAAAAATCACATAGCTTCTTTTCTTATTAATGGATTTTTTTTCAATATAAGGACCTATGATGCTCTCTGAGCTTTCCCCATCCAAACTTACAGTGGGCCTGCCCCCCCTCCCCCAAAAAAAGAAAAAGAGGAAAAAAAGAGAGAAAATGAGGGAAAAAGAGGGAAAACTAAGTTTCAGGGGGCCCAACCAGGGAGCTTGCAGTGCTCGGGGCCACATACGGTACCTCATTAGCTTTCATCATGTCTTGGGCCCCCCTTCTAGACAATCCTAGATCTGCCACTGAACTTACCATGTCTTGGGCCCCCCCTTCTAGACAATCCTAGATCTGCCACTGAACTTACCATTTATGAGGGGTTCGAGGGTACTACATGAGTTTTAATCTATAGGTTGGGTAGGTTGATGTGTTTATATCAAATAAGCATGGATGTAGTGCAAATAAATGGTAGATTTACATTTTCATGAACATATTTGGCTTAGATACTGAATGACTACATTTTATCTGAATATTTCATCCATTTTCCTTTGCACTGCATATATATCATCACACCAAAGGGCTTTAAAAAGTGCCACCTTTATCAATCAGATTAGACAAGCTGCCATCTTGGTTTCTGATATCATCTGTAGGGCTTCACCTTCAGCTCCCTCTCAGTCCAACTGCATGCACCTTAAAGACAAATGATATATCCATCAGTTATTGGTATCTTAAGAATAGGTTAAGTGCTAACTCAATTTTACAGGCTCATAAATGAGAGTATTACAATGGTTATGGTGAATTCTGACCTACAAAATCATTGAATGTTAACCGTATACGACAGATTCTATATTGTGTGGAGAACTCCTTACATCAGCTGATGATTGTAAAAGCTTCAACATGTTATGATATTGTTGTCCAATGAACTTGTTTAAAACTCAGACTCATTAATTAGCTATAGAAATTAAGTAGGAAAAACAACAACTAACCCACATATATGATTTAAATACTTGCTACCCTGATTGGACACTAATTTGATAGATACTACTATTGATGTTATAAAGACCTGCAACTTGCCTATGAGGAAAAAGATGGGAATATAGAATAAACAAGTCAATATGGGTCAAAATGGGTCAAATTGGTAAATAAATTGGTCAACTTGGCAATTATTGGGCAATGTTGAGTCCGATGGACCAATATGGGCACATTTGCTCAAATAAGACATTATGAGAAATTAGTTCAAAGGTGGATCAAGTGCCTATTCCACTGAGCTGGAATTTTGTTTATCTGACTTATTTTTTCTATACTTTAACATCATAAAAAATAATCAGATTAGCAAAATTTTGGCTGGTAGCATACCTGCTTAAAGTGGGCCAAATAGAGTCAGATAGACCCAAGTTAAGGACAAGGGCTCTAGGTGGCCAAAAAATAAATTGACAAAGAATTTCCTTGTAACTTGACATATGTGTTCTTTACATAATGTGTCATTGAAATAAAAGGCAGGGTAGCAACACTACTTCCTGTGGTACTGGCCATCATTTGTTGGACCCTTTAACATCAAGTTCAATGGGCCAATATCTAGCAAATTGAGATTTTGGAGGGATTTTTGTGAATATTTCCAAAACTATTCAAACAATGTCTTTAAAGAACTACAATTATGTTAATTGATATATGCAAATCAAGATGGTTCCAACGCTACTTTTTGCACAAGGTGAGGGTGAATCTAAGGGAGGTAGGCCTTTACTGCATAACCCTATGGACAACAGTCTGAGGGGGTGAAGGGGGTCTTCATAGCATTTTGGAATGATTTCTTCAAACCTAGTAAAAATATTCATTTATATCATAGACTTAACTTTTGAACTAATAATGATAAAAACTTGCTTCAAAAAATGCCAGATAACCCTCAATGAGCTAAATGCATTAGTCCACAAAACAGCCGCTAGGTGCCCACCGCTGTCGCCCTTAAGTAAATTTGGTCCAATATGAGTCAAAATATGACACATTAGCATAAAAATGAACCAATTGAGCCCATCTTGTCCCAATTTACCTATATTAGGTCTATCTAAGCCATACATTTTATGCTACTTCCTCCTACTTTGACCTATTTTAACATAATTTACCCTACTTAAGTCAATCTTACTCATATTGGGAGTATCCTGGGATAGTTGACTTATCTTGGTCTTTTTGACCGAATTGACCCAATTTAGCCAACTTAAGTCAACCTGACTCAAATTGGGCCAATCTCAGGTCAATTTAGTATCTTTTACCCTATGTGACCCAATTAATTAATTTGTTTAAAGCAGACTCAACCTTGCTCAATCTCTGGTCTTTTGACCCATCTCGGGCTATTCGACCTGTTTTGACCAAGAGTAACCCAATTTGTTCGCCAGTACATGTTGAAAATTAATATTTGGAATATGGGCCTACACACCTCCCGAACCGACCTAAAAAGCAATGTTGAGACACTTAGCATAAACAGGAATACATTGAGAGCTAATTAACAATTGGCATCAATTGACTGTGGGGTACACATATCAGATGACATCACTTCCACCCACCAGGTTGTTGCCCTCACTCTACTCGGTATAACTAGGTCCTTCATGGGTCAGCGGGAGGCCCTTGACCATCCATCTAAAGTGGTATCTTTTATACCTTTTGTTAAAACCTAATAAGGGTTTGTTTCCATCTAGATAATAGAGGTGATGAATAATATTACTAACTAGTGGAAGACTCCCTTACATACCAAATATTCCTAGCATATTTCATAAGACCTCCCTCAGAAGCCAACCCCCCTAACCTGAGGGAATTACATGAGCTGGATTTTGACAGAATCAAAACCACTTTTAACCAAAAGTGATGTAATCGAAACCTTCCTAAAAAGCCTACCCCCACTTTACAAGAATTGGGCCCAAATTCTGAATTTTGGGTGGCCATTGAGGGAACTTAATGGTGATTTTTATATCATTTCTTGACCCTTGGCCTGATGATCAGGAAGAGTGTTTGAAGTCAACCTGCTGCTGGGTTCTTCATTGCCAGCTATTGGAGTGATCATTTTTGAACATCAGTATTAAGGTTGGGTTTAGAGTGTGACCTGCAGTTGATACCTAGCACAGATCTCACATATTCAAACTCATGGTTTAGTCTTACGGACTTGGTGGTTCGGGCCTTACTAATCGGGAAAGAAGGAGCAAGGCGGTGATTCAAGTGTATGCCAACGGATAATTTATTATATGAACACTCACGGCTACCCGGTAGATGGTATAAGGGCAGCTAATGGATATAAAGGTTTACATGATCAGAGGCCAGGAGGGCCCTGGTCTTTATATATGGACCTAGGTGTTTGTCGTCAGATGTCCCCACAGACCCGGATCAGTGCTGCCACCTATCCGGAACCTGAGGAACATCCGACGACTGGACTCACCTGCCACGCCAGACGGTACCCAACACTATGGTTTGTATTAACGTACCTCTACACAAGCAATGTTTAAAAGGAGAGAGTGTCAGGCAAACCTTTGCGCAGACTAATTAGAGTTAACCTTTACACCTTCAAACCGCTAAAAAAACAGCTATTCTTGTTTGATACTATTTAGTCAGAGAGTAAAAATCTTGTTATCATCTTCATTTTACAAAGGTTTAAAATATGATAAAGTTTGAGAAAAGGGCCGATTTTTGGGCAAAACTTTGACGAAATGAAACACTATTTTATGCTATTCTTTAGAGCCTAAAGGATATGTCAGCGGAGTCACTCCTTTTTTCTAGGCAGAAGCAAACCGTCTGATTCAAAGCTATTGTCATGGGTGAAGGACTTGAGAATTTGTGACCCATTTTGTAGAAAAGTGCCAAATAATGCTCATCAAGGGGGAGTATCTACCCAGAAGTGTTATTCAAAATTATTATCTATAGACATATAACACTATATATAGGCCTGAAAATCCCATGCTGTTGCATACAAATGGATGGCCCAGACTGAAGTTTGCTCTGTCTATTGTAATATTTGCATCTTAGGTAAAAGATGGATATAATATATGTCCCTACACTTTCAGAATTGGCCAAACAGCACTCCTAGTCATGAGCTCTGTAGGGGTCACGCCCAGGGCCCAGTGAGGACCCCTTTCCTTTGAAGTCATGTTTGCACATAGTATCCAAATCTGTGGGAGTGCCCCCCCAGAAAAAGTGTGTCAAAAGCCAGCCTCTGACCCCAGGCGGTATTGGAATATAGCGCCTGGGCCAGCCCTACATTTTTTATCACCATGCCCCCACTGCTACCATCCCGCTAACTACCTGTGCATTGCAGTAAAGGGCCTGGTCACAGCTGAGAGCACAATACTCCAAGAGCCAAACGAAAGAGGCCGCACTGTGCACCACCAAAGGCAATTCTGATACCTAGTAGGGGAGGGGGGTCGGCCTTGCTAAAATACCGATAAATCAGCAATTTATAAGGTATTAGGCAGTGGAGATCTTCCTAAAAGGCCAACTGATCATTTTTACCTCAAATCCCCAAGTCCCCCCCCTCTTGCCCACTTCTTGCCCCACCCCCTACACCGCATGTTCTGTTACATTATGCAGTATATACAAGGCATATCCAAATGTTGATTGCACTATATTATTGAGTATGCTTTTCTACTCCCTTTGCCTGCTCTGGGAACATAATTTCATGACATAAATGAGGGGGGGGCTAATGCCACTGTCGCAACTCATGTATTGATCAGCAGGTTCCATCTTAATCCAAAGTAAATGAGCCAAAATGAATGTCAAGGCATAGAAAGAATTGGCTAAGACCATAAAGATACATAAAATCCTGAACCTCAACTGTCCCAAACACATAGGAAAGAAAAGGACAGTTGACAGAGGACCCAGCCTCCTGGACCCCTCCCCACCCATTAGGCTACAAGATTTAAAACACACATATCCCTTTCACTCAAGCCTTTTCAAATGGATCTAAATGACTAACCCACAGATATCCCGGTGGACCCAATCAGAATTTGGCTTAGGCCTGCTCTCTCCCTCTTCTAAGCCCATTTTATAGGGGGCAACACATAATCCTTATGATTCAGGCCAACCATAGAAATAGGCCCCTATTGATCTACTACGATTAGGATTTCCTAAGACAGGCATGTAGACCACACTTGAACCACCATAGATGATACCAAGTAGGGTATCATAATGTCTTTTAGATTACATTGCTGCAGAATACTGTGATACAGTAACAGATATAAGTGAAATTATCAAACAAGGACCCAAATCCACCAACCAAGACATGCTCTTCCCCCATGTTTCTATGTTCTGCCTCATTGAGTCTCCTTCTGAATTTTAACACAAACTGGATATGACGGCTGAATGCTTCAAGTAAGAATCTTACCAAATATATCAACACATCTAGGATTTTGTGGGAGTGTATAGGTTGTCTCTCTTAGATGTACTGTTAGCTATTAGGGGTGTCAAAAGCGATTTAAGGTGGGGGGAGCCCCACAGGGTGGGGGGGGGTGTCTTGGCAGGTGTCCCCTTGGATCTGCCCCTGTTCAAGGAGGCTCTAAACTGGTCTACTCTGCCTAATCTGACCTCTTTCGGATATATCATGGCAGAATAAGCACTGGATTGAATAAGACTTAATACCTCCAAAATTGCGATAGTGATTTCCCTGTTTAGGGGTCCAAATGCATAGTTTGAGCCTGTCCCCAAAGAAAACTAGATTTATCACCCCCCCCCCCATACCTAGGGCCTATATATACATGACTTTGCTAAGATATAACTTTCCTCTATTATGCACTGAACATGGGAGTTGTTTATTGCTGAAGGGGTGCCCAAGAACCTAAGAACCCTCACTTGGCCCTTGGCCTGCCTCAGCTGAAAATGGGCATCCAAGGCTGCCCATTTTATAGCATCAAAAGTCACAAGTTAAGACCGGTCCAGGCCCTAAGTATGGGCATGGATCATCCAGGCTGGTCCAAGGCCTGATCTTAGGCAACTACCTTACCCCAACCACTACCACCACCCTGCTAAATAAAGCATACTCCACACTTTTCTGGCTAATACTGTCTCCCCAACTCATGGCTCTCTGCATATTATTGAGTTGAGTGACATATAGGTGGGTCCTATTATAGTGGTGGTATGCCAGCTGGATATCTCACAAGCCAATGATATGTACTGGCCTGCCCCCAAATACAATTCCAGCAAAGACTGATCTGGGGAGTGGCATGCAGTTTACAAACCCTTAACTAGATGAGCTCAGTATGAGGGCCAATTATTGGGGTGCCTAGATGTCTAAGGTGATTCAGACAGCAGTAGGGACATGGTTGTTGTGTAAGAGAGAAGGCTTAAGCTAGAGTGCACTTAGAATGGCTGTACAGGGGTACACTGTCACAGGTCACACAGTGGACACAATGCTGGTATACTGGAGAGGGAGGGGGCTAACTGCCTCTCACACCAGTGGTACTGACTACTGTGCCCCTGCAGTGTAAGGGTTATTTCTAAACACAACTAGTGGCTACACAAGTATAACTCTTGCTACTATGCCCATATGGAAAAACATGATTGTCAATGGGGAAAGAATGCAGTTCTTGAAATAGCATTTATAATTATAAAGTAAAGATAATAGTTCAGTCAAATAGCATTACTTTTCATAGATCAATGTAATGGAGCATAATTTTAGAAGTGCTAAAGATTGTTAAGAGTTGCAACTAATAGGTGCACTGGTAATACACTACAGATAGCCAAATGAGAAGCATCGGTCATTAGATACTAGTTTCTTATATAGAATCATTACAGCCTTTGAAAATGTAGCAGCATACAGGTGGTCACCTTTATACATAACAATGATATAGTGAAATACTAAAAAGTACATGTATACTTACCCCAGGTGTTGGAGTGGTGAGCACTGCATGTCTTATGTGTAGGTGAGACAGGTAGAAATGGCAGCTCAGGTGGGGCAGTGTAGCCCAAAGTGGTCAGTCCTGTTGGTGTTTGGGAGTGGTCAGTAGGTACCAGAACGGGGGCTGGTGGGGGACAGGGAAGGGTGCATTTCCATTTAGCACATAGTTCTTTAGGAACAGTTCTTGAATTAGATCTGGTCTCAAACAATGGCCAGGAGTGGTGGGGTGCTAAAACAAATCTATTAGCACATTACCACAGAGTCAGTTATGCCTACCAATACAGCATGTTACATTTCACCAAGGTTTGTTGTTTCTTCTGACAGCTATGATTAGTTCAGCTTGTAATCTTTAACCATACCAGGGCCACTCATGTATTAATGCATCATGCCCATCGGTTGTCATGATGCACCAATGAAGTGCTGGTGTGACTGCTCATCAGCTCATCTTTGTAGCATCATGCCGACCCTCCAGAAGTTTATTTATCTACCACGTCTGCATGATGGCAGTATCACCAGGAGTTCATAGGTGCATCATGATGACCGATGGGCATGATGCACTCCTACAACAGCAGCCTTTGAAGGGGTAAACATATTGCCAGATAGAGAGAAAGAAGGGGTGCACTGCTCTTCATGCATATTCCCTATACCGTATAAAGCATTACTTATACACAAGGATGAACTTTTGCTTTGCTGTCCCAATATCATACCTGTAAATATTGTTACATTGTCTCATTCCACCTATGTTTCATGATAGAATCAATTCTTCCTTGCTTGGGTGACAAGTAAGAGATGAAATTATGTAAATATCCCACACCCTCCCCACCCCACTAAAATGACTTGTTCTGTAAGTGTGTGTGCACCACAGGTTGTTTGTCTGCAGCCCATGACCTAGAAAACCTAAATTTAGCTGACTCTTTACCTCACAGCCCTTCCCAACCTAAAACAGCCTCTAATCATTGAGTGCCTATTTGCCAGCATATCTCAAATGTACTCAAGCCATGTCTAGCAAACTATCAAATCATGTCACAAAGGCTGTAGTAGAGCAACACACATAATATTATGATAAATTAAATGGATTATAATCATTCATGTCAATAGTTTAAATTAGTTGAGTACTGCCCTCTCTCTCTATCTCTGTTTTCTGTATCTCTCTCTCTCTCTTTCTCTCTTTCCCATTGCCTCTCTTCTCTCTCTCTCTCTCTCTCTCTACCTCCCCACTTCTTCTTCTCTCAGTTTCTATCTGAAATTGTCTCCCTCTCTCTCTCTATCCCTACCTTGCCCTTTTATCTCTGCTTCTGTCTCTCTCTACCATTGTCTCTCTTTCCCTCTCTCCTTTCCTTTCTCTCTCTGTCTCTGTCTGTCTGTCTCTCTCTCTCTCTCTCTCTCTCTCTCTCTCTCTTTCTCTCTCTCCCTCTCTCTTGGAATGGACATTTACATTCAGGCAGAGGCACCTGGTGGAGGATGACAAATACACTTTATGCTGCAGAAGTTGGGGTCAATAAATCTCACTAGATGGCTCTCTGGTGAAATCCTGTGTTTTCACGTGAATATGGGGTGTAAGTCCCAGGACTGACTGGTGAATATGTGCTCACAGATTCACCAGTCAGTCCCGTGATTCTACCTGACTTGTTTCTAGGGTGGTAGGTGCTTGCAGTGGTGAAACTGTAAACTTGCAATGTTCCTTAATCTGTTGAGCCTGGTTAGTAAAAATGGCTACAGGGCATGTAGGCCTGTGTTTATAGATTCTACCATTTACATCTCTGCATACTTTTACTGTAGTACCTTCACATGCCTGCATATCTGCTGAGTCCAATTCGATGAATAATGATTCGTCGTAAGATACTGCTAGAAACTCGGTCGTGGTTTGTAATTTGGTGACTCCTCTGGTGGGGGTCTTCTGTGTGTCTATAGGCATGGGTGATGTAATTATTTGGTACAGTTTGAAGGTTGAGGTGGTAGATTGAATTATAATGTCCAGATGAATATATATATGGTGAGCTGAGTAAGTGTATGAGGTCAGCTTCTGTGAATAATAGAAATCTAAGTCATTAATTGCGACTTGTGCTCCAGGGTGTGTAATCCTAAGTTTGTTATTAATGTCAACTAGGTATCTAGCGAGGTCTGAGGGTGGTACTATATCAGGGGTTAGGATTCCTGATGATAGCATCCTCAGGGCTGCATTTGTCCTTTGCAGTGATTGAACTGTATTCATTCTTGCTGCTATGATAATTAATGCATCATTTAATACTTGCATTTTCTTCCTTTGAGTTTTCTCGTGCCTTGAATATGAGTCAAGTGACCTGGACATGTTAGAGGCCCACAGGTTGACAGTGTCACCTATGGTGTTGATTGTGCTGTCCAGTACCTTCTTATCTTGGATGTATGCTTTAACAAACTTATCTTGTCTGTCTGTGATCTTTTCAATGAGACTAGCTGCTTCCTGATTTTGTTTAGCAAATTTTCTTAGTATTTCATCTATGTTCTTGAGCTGTCCCATTACTTGGTTTACATCTTCTACTGTGGCTAGACCTAGCACACCGCGAAACAGGGGTGCTAGAAAACCCAGTATGGCCTCTCTTTTGGCCTTGTCCAATGTGTTTATGGGGTTGGATAAGAACAATTTGATGGAGGCTAGTGTTTCATTTATCTCCTTGTCTGCAATTTCCAGCAAGGTGTCTAGCTCCTTAGCTTGTTGGATAATTTGGCCAGAGGTATGATCTTGTAGAGTAGGAGTGGTCAAATGGAGTATTCTATCCCTTATGGATCCTTGGGTAACGGGTGCCCGAGGTATCTTGTAGGGAATAGCTAACAACAGTGTTGTGGTTGTATGTCCATTGACCAATGGTTGAGGGCTAGGTTTGAATACTACTCCTATGTTTTGTCTCACCACAGGTGTATAACCTGCAGTAAGTGGTTTTATAGTATATAATAACAGCATAGTTAGCAGTATGGGTGAAACTCTCAGTCTCCCCATGGTGCTTGTGTAAAGCAAGTTTGCTGTTTAAAGTCTTGTCAAATTTGTAGTGATTTGGTGCTGGTAAAGTCTAAGTGTATGGTGTAACACTTTAAATGAAGTGGTTCAAACTGTACCTTTGCAAGATTGAGCTGTCTTGGCAATATGTCCGGTGAGTCTATAGAGGTTGACCAGTAAATGGTAAGGTCAGGTTGAAGGTGAAGTATGTGTGTTCTTTATCCTAGTGCAGTCTCTCCTAATGGAGAAGTGGGCTGGCTAATTCCCAAGTGGGGTCCTGTAGACTTGTGTTCCAGACTGCAGCTGGATGAAGACTGATGGTGGGCTATGGTCCACAGTGCTTCTTATGTAGCCTACCCTACCCACATCCATTGTGGGCCTGGTATTGTTTCGCTGGAGACAATGCATTAATCTCCAGTGTCTGCTAACTGTGGGGTCTATTGTGTAGTCTGTGTACTGGTAATTAGCTCCTCCTGTCATCCAGGACAGCCATTCATGACCGTCTAGACAGTTGTCTGAGTGTAGCTTATAAGGTCAATTGATCTCTATAGACTGCTGTGTTGGCATAGCGCGCTCTTTCATGTGGGGATTAGGCTTTAGACACTCCATTGTGTTACCCTTACTCTTCTTAGACTTCATGTCTGCTTTACTTGGGGGGTCCCAGTCTTTGACCCTTTCAGAGGCAATAACCTACTGGTATATTTACAAATTTGATTGGCTTTATATACATATAAGTAATTCATTATCAGTCACACATGTCTTATGTGTGGATGAAGAGAATTTGTAATACATTTTGAAAATCTTATGTTCTTTTGGTATCTCAATCTTGTTTCTAATTTCTTGAAACTGCACCACACCTAGATGTCTTTCTTAGTATGTGGTGTGCAGGCCTAGGCTTGATAGGGCCTATGCCTGTGGTTTCTCTTGTAAGGGTGATATCATTTTTGTTCCTTACAATTTTGCTGTAGTATTTGGCCTCATGTGGAATAAGCCTGTGTGCAAATTCATTATTTCTGACAGCCACGACCTTTTTCAGTCTGTCTATGTGCACTGGTCTGGCCACCAATAGATTGGTGTCCAAGTTTTTGAGTTTGGCACTAGTCAAACTAGGTCTATTCACTACAACATATGGTCCCATAAAAAGGGGTTGGAGTTTCTTACACTCTGTATTGGTCAGGATTCTTGGTATGTTTAGGTACACCATGTCGGTGACCTTGATTTCCTGTGGTGTAAGTTTCTTATCATATCTATCCTTCCTTTCCTTTTGTAGCTTGGCGACCCTTTCTATAGCTTTCCTCCTAGAGGTATCTTGATTCGTTATCATGTTAGCTACATGGTCTGCTACTGTGGATATGTCTTCCTGTATTCCCAGCCCTAAGTCCATTGGGGTGGCTGGGTTTCTTCCATGGAGTAGGAAGAAAGGGGTGAATCCTGTGGTTTGGGATTCAGTGTTGTTTAATGCAAAGGTTATGGGTTCAATAAATGAATCCCAATTGTTTTGGTGCTTTGAGCAGAATGCTCTGAGCGCTGTGCCTATGCTAGCATTGAATCTCTCTACAAGCCCATTTGATTGTGGCCTGTATGGTGAGGAGAATTTATGTTTGATCTTGAGGTGTTTGGTCAGCTTTGTGAACTTTGCACCTGTATAACATGTCCCATTGTCTGTTTGAAGAGCGGCTGGTGTTCCATGATGACAAATTATATTCTTGTAGAACTCTGCTGCTGTTGTTTCAGCTTTTAAGTCAGTAGTAGCCCAAGCTGTAGCATATCTGGTAGCATAATCTATGCAGACTTGTATATGTTTGTTTCCCCTGGCAGTTGTGGGAAGTGGTCCCACCGCGTCTAGGTTTAGGAACTTCATTGGTGAAGTCATGTACTCTCTCACTGTCATTGGTGTTTTGTGTGAGTGTACTTGCCTTTTTGCTGTGAGGCATGTGTGGCAGGTGGAAACATATTTTGTTGTGTCTGCTAGCATAGACTTCCAATATACCCTAGGTCGGAGTGCTGACAGCATCCTACTTGAACCAAGATGGCCGCCAGTAGGTGAGTCATGGAAATACTGTAGTGTACTTGTTACCCATTGCTGTGGTATAACAATTTGAAGTGGTACAGTATTGGTTTTTCTCCAACTTATGGGGCATATATGGACTAATGTACCATTTACCAAGGTGTATGTCTGGCCTTGGTTGATGATTCTATTTCCTTGTGCTTTTGGTGCAGGCAAGGTCCCATCCTCAAGATACTGTATGAGGGGTAATAGGTCCTTGTCTTTCCTTTGTTCCAAGCCAAGGTTTGTACCTGAGATGGATGTGTCGGGAATCTGATCCAGTAGTTGATTTATATCTAGCACGTGTTGTTTTATTCTGTCCCTTTCTTTTTCTTTTTCATCGACTATTGGCCTATCTTGTGCCTTTTGTTGGGTGTGTCACTCTTGTTTTGGTGTGTAGGCTCCTTTGGAGGGCCTATTCTCGCCTTAATGGGAGTGGCAACCTTTTTCTTTAAAGGCACAATTTGCTTTTTGTCATTCTTCTTTGTCTCAGAGTTCTTTGACTTAGTAGATGCAGTGTCTTTTGTGACATTTTTCCTGGCAGGTGGGGCTTTGGTAGGTTTGTTTCCTGTGACCTTTTTCTCTTTTAGAATAGTTTGTGATTGTGTGGGGGGTTTTGGTGTGCCCTCCTGAATCATTTCTCTAGTCTTTGAGCGTGTGGTCATAGGACACAAATGGTTTGATGTTTCCTCTCCCTGCATTGGTTCAAAGAATCTGACTGATTTAGAAGTTGCTTGAGTAATAGCATATATTGTGTCTTCTGGATCTTCATCATCTGAGTCAGGTGGGGTGAAGGGTGGCTCCTTAGGAGTTGCCTTCAGCATCTGATTGAGTGATGAGAATTCAATAGGCTCGAAGTCATTATCTGGAAAGAGTTGTGAGTATTCTCTCTCACAGTGGCAAAACACATAGTGTGTAGATTGCTTCAAGATACCCCTAATGGGTGTCTATGGCTTTTCAATGGTGTTGGGTGGATCATCCCTTTTGAATGGTACTTTCTTTGTTACTTTTGCAAACTTGGTTCTACTGGCTGCTCTAACTCTCCTTGGTGGGGGTGGAGGGTTAGTCATGGGTCCAGAGTCTGGGTATTCTCTTCTAGACATAGCATCTGGTGGTGTGTTATCATCACCTTTCACGTGTTGGATGGTGAATGAAAATTGTTGTATGTCTAGAGCCCATCTGGCCCATCTATGTGTGAGTCCTGGATTGGTTAGCAGTGGGATTAGGGCTGCATGGTCTGTGTATAATTGGAAGTGTCTAGTCTCTAGATAGTGTCTGAAGTGTAATACTCCATACACTACTCCCAGTAGTTCTTAGTCCAAGAGGCCAGACACTTTTATTTTTGTTTTGGGTACCAAAAGGTCTGATGGCAGATTCTTATGTAAAAAAGTCTCACGAATTCAGATCTGCAATTCTTAAAAAAATCCGACGCTGAGTTTTCGCACAATCGGGGCTTAAAGTAGGTCACCGTCAATTCTCAACATGGTAAATATATGTCATTTGGACTTTCAGATAAGTCCTATCTCCATTTAATAGGGTAATCTACACCCATATTATCAAGAGTTAGGGTTCTCCTCTTAATGTTCTGCTTTTAATAAAACAGTTCCCAACATCATTTTCAAGATGGCCACCAATATTTTACCGATTTTGACGATTTATAAGTAAACAACCACTATAAAACATATCATCGTTTATTAATGCACACATACCCAATCCCTACTATGTTTTCATGCAAGTCAAATTATGCAGAAGGTTCTGTGTAACTATTAGTCCAAGAGGCCAGACACTTTTATTTTTGTTTTGGGTACCAAAAGGTCTGATGGCAGATTTACATTATCTTCCCCAAGCTTTGAGAATGTGTCAGTGTGTGCTTTGTTTTTCATCATAAGGTTCAGTGGCCTCACTTTCCCTTTGTGACTGAATGCTGGAGTGTAGTCACTTCCCGTCATGGCATGCAACCCTGGTAGTGCACTTATGACATCACCATCAAGTTTATCTACCATTTCTGTGATGCTGATGCACCTTCTTGTGTTATTGCTAGATAATCCCACATCTAGCCAGACTTTGGCCTTTACAGCATGTGTCTTTCAGATGTGGTACAAATGATATAGCAGCAAAACAAATATGTCTGTATCATTTGCTCTAACCACAATTTCTGCCTGTCCATTGTGCCCAATGCAATGTGTCATATGAAACATTATCCTTGTATCTGCCTCTATGTGAGAGCATTCTAGCTCAATTATTCTTTCCCTGATGATGGCTCCATCTTTGACACTGAACTTGAAGCATTCATTCTGACAAGTCAAATACACAGAGTGTCCATCCAGGATTTGTAGATAGGATTCTTTTGCCCACTCCTTGAGCAGGAACTTAACAAATGATGTTTTGAAGGCACCAGATTTGATTACTGACTTCCATTCCTTTGTCTGCTGCTTTGGGCCAGTTATTTGAACAGATGTGCTAGATTGCTTCTCATTCTGATGTCTCTTTGCTCGAGTAGTGTCTTTGATAGTGGGTACAACTTCATACTGATCTGTGATGAAATGCACAGTGGGAGACATTTGGCACAACCTTGTGAGAATATCCTTTGCAACCTCCCCATGAGTGATAGGTGGATTTACAATTTGGTAAAGAAAGAATGATGCATCAACCAGCGTGACATCACTCTCTCCAAATCTTGATATACCAGGAGCAATTTCCTCAATCCTGTGCTGCAACATAGCTTTGTTTGTTGCATTCATAGTGCCATCTACAGAACCAAGTGAAAGTGGAACAGGAGTTAGATGATACTCAAACACTTTCTCAAGATCAAGATCCTCTTTGCTGCTGAGGTACAGTAGGTTGCCAAACAGGTCCCTTGTTCCTGCCAGTTCTTTTATCTTGGCATCCTTGGAAGTGACCTTTACTTTAACCGCTGCACTCGCAAAATTTTTGATTTTTTTACGAGGGATTGGTTTCTCAAATCTCTCAGGGTCACTAAAGCACCCTTCCCGAAAATCTTCCAGCCACTTTTTGCCCTTCTCGTTCCACTCCATGAGATCCTGCCTCATATCCTCTGGTACTTCTTTACCTGTGGACAGACTGTAGAGGGCAGGTTCTGGTGGAAGTGCAAAAGGGTTCATAGAATCACAAATCTGTGTAATGAGCCTTTGCAGGTCCTCATTGTCTTTTGCTATCCTCTGTGGCTTTAGCTCGGATGTAATATCCTCATGCTTAAGCAATCCAGCTCCAGATAAGAGACAGCCAACTATTGCACTGCGTGCTGTCTTGGTCACAGTCCATTTGGTGCGTGTAGAAGGTGACAGAGAAAAGGCTGAAATCCCAGTGAGCCTTGAGGCTGCATCTTTATTCACTGTCTGCTCTAGTGTCATGTCCACTGCTGTCCTGGAGAAGTGCTTTTCAGTCCTCCTGATGGAGAGTGCTCCATTTTCAAGCATCTCTCAGGCCTCTGAATGGCTTTCATCAATGTTCAGAAGATTTAGATGATAGCGGACCATCCACCTTGCGTAATTTGGTCGGTTACCAGCAAAGAAATGCTGGCACATTTCTCCTAGTCCATGTACAAACAAGTTGTAGTCGTTTGTGCGGCAGGCTCGGCTGAATACAAGGTATGTGTGAACTAACTGAATGTAGATCATCCAAAACTTCGCCGTGCTCCCATGCACACCATCGAGTGTCTGGGAAGCATACTGCTCATAATCATTCATGAACATTATGTAGACCTCATCATTCTCTAGTTTTTCTAATGTCTCAGGGCTTCCATTGTCATTTAACTCATGGATGATGTCTACTAACCTCGGTGGAAGAGTCCCTTTCTCAGTCAGAAACTGCTTGAAATGCAGAGTCTGCATTGCTGCTGCCAGGAGTGGATGGATCCTTTTACACCTGGAAGGAACCATACCTGTATTAGATATGTGGATATTGGTAAAATACATATTTGTGGGTGTTTATTCTTCGAAAATTGAAATATAAGAACTTTCTACAAGTGAAATTTATCAATTATATCTCATTTTATGATATGGTCATGTGCAAATATCTTCAGCACTAATATTATATATATAGTCAAAAGAAAGCACCTACCGGTTGTAGTGCTTGCCTTTAAGGAATCCCTGTAGAGAGCCATTGGCCAGTACCTCTGCTTCTACCAGAATGTCCTCTCCCTCTGAACCATCCAAGTAATAGCCCAATGCACCAAAGTAGGCCAGGAGTATATGGAAAGGACCAAAGCAGATGAATAAATTATCATACTTTGGTGTTTCAGAAGCTTGGATCTGCATGGCTGGTTTAGCGATGGCGAGGTCATAGTGGACAACAGCAATGTTCTGTCCACATTCCGCTGCTACCTTTTGGGATATTTTCATTGTTTCCAAAACAACATCTAACCTTGTGGGTGGTAATGTGATGTTTTCCATGTACGCTATGGTGTGAAGTGGGAGACTGTCAATAACAAGTCTAGAATTCCACCCAACCCACATGGGGGCCTTTGCCACTAGAGTTGACAATACCCATAGGTGGTCAAGGTACTTTATCCTTGTGATATTTGGAGGAGGTGGCAGATACTTCACATTATACTGAAATGTTTTTATCTTTGGTTTCTTTTTGTATGGCTCCAAATGTTTCTCCTTGAAATGGAATGTTCTCTTTGAAACCTTGATATCACTGTTCGATGAGGGGGAAGGTGTATGCAGAGATTGACTTTGTGTGTCTGTGTCCTGTGGTTCTGTTTGTTTTTCATCTTGATCATTGCAGATATTCTGATAGCATATCCCAACTGTGTCATGCAGGGTGTTTTTCCCTGAGAGTGTTTGATTCATTTCGTCATAGTTGTCCCATGCTAAAGATGTACTCTTTCCTCCCCTCCTTTTAATTCCATCTGGAGTTACTAGTTGTCTCTCCATTATCTCGGTAGCTATCTCTGTTTCTTTCTCCTCTACCAAATGATAGCTGATACTATGTCCATATTGATTCAGAATTTCAACTACCTTTCTTGAACCTGTAATGCTCTTCATACCAAGTCCCATTATTACATGTTTCATGGGTTTGACTCGCCCTCCTGTTGCACAGTATATGACATCATCACAGACTGATTTCACCAGCCTGACAGATTTCTCATGACCAGGAAGTGTTGCCTTACCTGTGTAGAGAATTGTGAAAAAGCTTTCAAGATCTTTTGGAATAGTTTCCCTATTTCTTTCAAGAGCCTCTTCAGAGAATTCCTTCATGTGTTCTTTGCCGCACTCCTTCATATTAAGTATCTGTCTACGGAGAAATACAGCTGTCTCAAACAGAGAGCTGTGGTCAAAAAACACTAGTTTCTTTGCCTCATCAGCAGTCAGTTTTGAACTATACAATATAACACCTTTCTTTTGGCCTACTGTGTGCTTTTGTATTTCATCCCCATACTCTTTTAATATCTTAGCACAGAGGCTGTCAGCAGAATATGTTGACTCCCCTAACATTGTGATGTACTTTTCATGAATGGTGGTTAGTAGCATGCTACTAGGACTATCAATGATTTCTGCCTGAATGTATGTTTTGAGTTCGCTAAAAGCATTTTCATGATTGATCATTTTTTCAGACTTCTTTTTGCCATCCTGTGCTTTATTCAGAAAATCTCGCTTGCAAGAATGGTGATATTTCACCTCTTTTGATTTCATATCAATGCCACTAATCTTGGATGATATATCAAGATGACTAAGCTTGAGAGCAGCACTTTTTATTGTTTTTTTCAGCTGTATCAGTTTCACAACTCCCAGGATATTCAACATTACCCTTCTTAGTTTTCCTGTAACGGTTACAGAATATGCAAACAGGTCTAAACACACCAGAGCTATTTTGAGTAGTATGTGTCACATTTGACCTTAATTTTGGTTTCTGTTGTACATTTTTCTTAATTCTCTTGTCACCTCCATCTTTTGGAATAGCAGTGAAGTCTTTAAGGCATTTGACATGGTATCCCATATTTTCATCTAAGTACTCTGGTAATTTGATACTAAAATACTTTGATTGCTTCAAGTAAGACCTTCTCTTCTGATCAGCCAACTTGATTTTTTCAAAGGTTTGTTGGTCACATGCTTTTATAAGCCCTTGTCTATCAGCATTGTTCTTGGATGGAAAATGCAGTATGCAGTATCTAGTGGACATTGTTCAGTTTAGAGCTATTGCCTGAAACAAAAAAGATAGGTTAGTACCCACCACCAAACCATCACCAAGAGCACTAGCAAGCCAAGCATATTAGTTGAAACTACTCTACAAGTTTTGCATTATATTGAAAGATAGCAACAAAACAATCCTACTCTCCTAGTCTGCATGTCAATGGAAGTATTTATTCCAGTTTCTGTCTTCCACATCTGACATATGAACACCATAATGATAGTCACAAATCATCAGTTTGATCATGTATGCATTTGAACAACCCCCTCCTTCCTATGCATACAGACCCAAACCATACGGACCCCCCCCCCCTCTTCAATGTGTGCATGGGACATTCCTGTGCACTATAGCAAATATGAAATGATATGCAAAATATTGTATACCCCTTATTTCTTACCTTTGTGAACTCTTTGTTGGGGGTGGGGGTCAGTAGAGTCTGTCTACATGAGAACCCAGGACAGGAGTGGACCATATTTACTACAAAGAGAGCTGCATACCCCCCTGCTCCCCCCCCCCAACAACAATCATTCCTAAATTACTGGTCCTATGCATACATACTGCCCCCACACACATACACACACCTTGTCTACAATACATCCATATTCCCTGCAATACCTTTAATTCTCAATGGTCATCAACACTGGCTTGACTTGAATAGAAACCGAAACTGAAACTATGTCACACCTAACACAGTTATTTTTGGATATGAGAAAGAAACTGCTGGTCCTATATATTGCTGTTAGATTCTTAGATTAAACTGGACCTCATGCAACAAGGGTTTACCTTACATGCACATCCCTACACACAATATGTATTTCCATCTTATTTCTCAATAAATGACTCACCAAGATGTGTGCTGTTGAAGAACTTTGCCAGAGAGGAAATGCAATGTAAAAGTTGTGTCCAATGCAACAACTGATTCAGCAGATCTAGATCCACCTTGAACCACCAGGTGGCAGCACCTATATCAAGGTTCTCCATTTATTATGAATACTGAGTGCTCTTCCACCTACAGGTCATTAATGAGAAATATCAATGACTATAAATTATTCCAGAAAACTAGAACTGATCGATTCTCCGGCCAAGTTCAGTGGGCATAAGCATACTATAGGAAAGCCATCTTTAGTGGTAAAAAGCATTCTCAAGATTAGTTGAACATTCTTATGTTATGTGTGAGAAAATGAATACAGAAAAAAAGGATGATGTGCATTAGGAATTCACAAATTAAAAGTGCATCTGCTTTGTAGGCTCTAAATGACACTTCAGTCGGTAAATGTATTTTATGCACATATAATACAAATTATCATAAATCCGTATCTATTGATTGATGAGGAATATACTTATCGTGTCTCTTAACTGTTAAAGCTGAGGCAACATTAATCTTACCACTGTTACACTGAAAAACATGTCCATTGTCATGTTATATTATATAGATAGGCAAGGTTTACAGTGGCTGTATGCTTATAAATCATCAAAATCGGCAAAATATTGGTGGCCATCTTGAAAATGATGATGGGAACTATTTTATTAAAAGCAGAACATTAAGAGGAGAACCCTAACCCTTGATAATATGGGTGTAGATTACCCTATTAAACAGAGATAGGACTTAACTGAAAGTCCAAATGACATAAAATTATCATGTTGAGAATTGACGGTGACCTACTTTAAGCCCCGATTGTGCAAAAACGCAGCGTCGGATTTTTTTAAGAATTGCAGATCTGAATTCGTGAGACTTTTTTACATAAGAATCTGCCATCAGACCTTTTGGTACCCAAAACAAAAATAAAAGTGTCTGGCCTCTTGGACTATCTCTCTCTGTGGTATTGTAATTTCTCTCATGTTTGGAGAGGGTTCTACCTGCAAAGGCTACTGGTCTGAGCACTCCTTCATTATCTCTCTGTGAGAGTACAGCTCCTAAGCTCACATTGGAAGCATCAGTTGCCAAACTGAACTCTTTCTCATAGTTTGGATATCTGAGAAGAGCATTGGTACAGAGGGCATGCTTTAATGTTTTGAAAGCATTATCTGCCTCTTCTGTCCAGACAAATGCTTTGAGATGTGTCTGTAGATCATATAATGGTCTAGCAATTTGGGCATAACCTTTGATAAACTTTTTGAAGTATTGGCATAGGCCTGTGAAGGATCGGACATTTTTGACTGATTTTGGTGTTGGGAAGGTTTTGATTGATTCCACCTTTGTGGGAGATGGTTGCAGTCCCATGGGTGTCACTCTCATTCCCAAGAAGTCTATTCTGTCTATGAAGTATTCACATTTTGATTTCTTCAGTTTGAGTTTACCAACTCTTAGGCTGTTGAACACATCTTCCAGGTCATGGAAGTGTTGTTCGATTGATGGTGATAATACCAATATGTCATCTAGGTATGGTAGGGCACATTTGTACTTGAGTTTGTTCAGAATTAATGTGACTAGATGGCAGAATCCCGCCGGTGCCGTCGCTAAACCCATCGGCATCCTTTCATAGACATATTTTTTGTCATTTGCTATGAATGCGGTTTTATGCTGATCTTCCTGTCTTATAGGAATTTGAAAAAATCCCTGTTGGGCATCTAGCTTACTGAATACTCTTGGTCTGAGTGACCCTATCATGTCTAGAGTGTCATCGGCCCGGGGTGTAGATAAGGCTTGATTTATCGTGTTCTGGTTCAAATAACGAAAATCTGTGACGAGCCGATGGCCTCCCGATGATTTTTGTACTAAAAAGGATCTGGAGGCCCAGGGGCCTTCAGCACATTCTCTCAGAATGCCCTGTTGTACTAGCCTTTCACACTCTTCCCCTATTGTGGCCTGTTTTTCTGGTGTTTGTCTATATGGTAGGAAATGACATGGTACTGCCTCAGGTTTTACATGTATTGAGTGTGTATACAGGTGTGTGGCACCAATGTCTCCATTTTTTCCTACAAATACATCATCATACTTGGTCAGCAGTGATTCTAATCTATCATGCTGATCTTTAGATGTGAGCACAGATTTTGGTGGAACATTCTCTTCCAATTCTGGCTCGAGGTCATGTGCCTCACTATGTATAGCAGCTATTTCAGAGAGTCTGATTGAGTTGGGTTCAGGGTCAGCATATGTGGACTCACAGTCTGAGTCTGTGTCACTGAATTGAGTTACATCCTCAGGCCGTATGGCTGAGATGGATTGATCAGTGTGTGGGGTAGTGTCTGACACCTGTTGAGGTTTTTCTAAATCAGATTCCTTGACTTCCTGAAATAGAGCTATGATGGCACCCTTTTTGATTTTATGTGGGCGCCTGCTGGTGTTGAGTAACACTAGGGGATGTTTGTTATTTTCCCTGGGGGTTACTGCTGCCCTTTGAACTAGATATGGGGCATTGTTATTTCTTTGGAGGTTATCTACTACTCCAGTTTTCCCTTGCAGTGATTGAGTAGATGTGACCTTACCCAATACTGCAAGTTCAGAGAATGGAGGGATGGTAAAATCCCTCACTGCCCTAATGGGTTTGAGAATTTGTTCAGGATCAACATTAAATTCAATTTGAGATTTTGTAGTGCTTAAGAAATCTGTGCCGAGGACAACGGGCTGTGTGAGGTTGGGAATTACAGCAAATTGGTATTGGAATCTGACACCTTGGATTCTAAAGTTCAGCATAGCTGAATGTCTAACATGACTCACCGATCCATCTGCCAAGTGGATGTTGATTTTAGATTTCCTCAGTTGGATATGGAATCTCTTTTGGAGATCCATGAGGAATGATTGTCTGACACAGGTGATAGTAGCACCTGTATCAACCAAACATTGTACATCTGAAACATCATATAGATTTGCATTGATACAGCCATTTTGAAGAAGTACAATAGAAAGCTTGGTACTCTCACCTGTATCCTTTGATGATGAATCTGGTGGGGTGATGTGTATCACTGATGGACGTCTCTGTCTGTTAGATGGTAGATTTGCACTAGCAATTGTCTCTGGTTGGATCTTTGTTAATCCTGATTGATTGTTTGTATTTGGGGTGTCACAGTGCACTGGCCCATCGGCACTGTGACATCCTAGTTTTCCTGGTTCTGTGGGGTGGTTGAGATGCTTGCCACCAGGAGTTTGGAGATTTGATCCATTACATGAGGTGGTATTTGGGGGTTACTGTGTTGGTTCCCCTGGTAACCTCTTGTGTCAGGTTTGTAATCCTCCCGGCGTGAGTTGGAACCCTGGTTATATTGACCAGAGTTGCTGTATTGACCGGAGTTGTTGGATCTCTGGTTGTTGTAGGCGCCATTGTTGTTGTAGGATCCACTGTTGTAGTTCCTATGTGGACTCTGGCTCCTACTGTTGGATCCTTGATTATAGGATCCAGAGTTGTTTGAACCCTGGCTGTTGTTGTAGGATCCAGAGTTGTTGTAGGATCCAGAGTTGTAGTTCCTATGTGGACTCTGGCTCCTACTGTTGGATCCTTGAATATTATAGGATCTGCCATTACTTGGGGTTCTGTCTCTCCTATCACTGTATGAAGAGTTACCATTGTTGGAGTTGGAAGAGCTGTTGTCTTTCCTACTGTTGTGACCCCCCCGGTTGTTGTTGTTGTTGCCCCCTCTACCTCTACCTCTATTGGATTGGTAGTTGGGGTCATAGTTATTTCCTCTATATCTACCGGTAGGGTCTCTTGATGTAACCTTAGCTTCCTGTTGCCTTACATGGGTACTAGACATTAGGTTAACATCTTCATCTGCACTAGTGCTGATTTCCTGGACCTTTTTCTTAGTAGGCTGTGGGTTGGAATCTGCATCCCTCACCTTCCTAGATCTCTCTTGGGTCTCAACCTCTAGGGCTAGGTCTAGGGCTTGGTCAAAGGAGTCTATTTTCTTGTTCTCAAGAGCTACAGAGATCCAGGGCCTCATACCTTGGGTAAATGCCTTGCTTAGGATTTCATCACTCTGGCGTTGGGCATTACACAATTTCCTGAGATGGCATGCATAGTCTAGGACAGGTTCATCTACCTTTTGTGCACGGAGCGCAGTCCTTGAGATTATATTGTCTCGAGTAGCAAAATACTCTTTTTATTTATTCACTACATTGGTCCATGTCAACATATCAGGTGTGGCACTCTCCCTGAAGGATTCAAACCAAGCTAGTGCTTGTCCTTCGAGGTACTTGGGTAAATATGTTACCATGGTGTCACTGTCTGTTACTTTGTACTTATCCTTCAGATATTCTGGGAATTTGTGATCAATAAATAATGCTGTTGACATGAGTGGTGATGGGTGTGAAAAGGTTTTGGGTTTTGTTACCTCATGTAGCCTGATCTTTCTGTCATCCTGTTGTTTTCTGTCTATGAGTTTGGTCATGTTGGACACCATGGAGATTATGATGTCATCTTTGGATCCAGAGGCAGATGGTGTGACAACAGGTGTGATGGCAGGTGTGGGAGGCTGTGGGGTCTGGGATGATACCATTTTCATGAGATCTGCTATCTGTTGTTGTTGTCTCTCTAGGGACTTCCGCTGATCTTCCATGGCCTTCTGTTGAGCATCTATTGCTGCATTCCTCTCTGCCAGTTGTTGGTTGAGGATCCTCTCCCTTTCCTCCTGCTGGGACTTGTTGGTCTCTTGGGCAGTAACTGCATCTTGGATGGCCTTCTCATAGGCCCTTATCTTCTCAGCTGTCTGATTAGGTTGGGGGCCTTCATCGGTGTCCATGATGGAGGGTGTGGGGGAGGTGTCTCTGGAGGAGTGGCTGTCAAAGGCTGGAGCTGGGGTGGAGGATCTAGATGAGGGTGTGGATCCACCCCCTGAGGCAGATCCTTCTTCCCCTGAGGTAGATAGCGTGAGCGTCCTGTAGAGATCCCTGGGAAATGTTGGATCCCTGAGAACTGGTTGTTCCCTGAGTAGACAGGGTGGGAGGTGTGGGGTCTACTGAGTGTGGGACTGTTGTATTGGAGGCTGGTTTGCCTCCTGTGGGCCTCCTAGATCTAGGTGGGAGGGAGACCTCTTCAACAGGCCCCTGACTACGTAAGGTCTTTGTGTGTTGTTCTGCCAGCTTGACTGATAAGACCTTGATGTGTGGGGTGGACCTCACTGACGTGTGGGAGACCTCACTGACGTGTGGGAGACCTCACTGACGTGTGGGAGACCTCACTGACGTGTGGGAGACCTCACTGACGTGTGGGAGATCTCATTGATGTGTGGGAGATCTCACTGGTGTGTGGGAGATCTCACTGATGTGTGGGAGATCTCCTTGATGTGTGGGAGATCTCCTTGATGTGTGGGAGATCTCACTGATGTGTGGGAGATCTCACTGGTGTGTGGGAGATCTCACTGGTGACCTTGGTGGGTATGGTGTCAAGGTCAAGGTCACTGGGTGGGTGGAGTGGGTCTTACTGTGTGTATGAGGTACCAGCTTTAATTTACTGTGTGCATGATTGTTCTTAGTTGCGGTACCAGCTTTAACTTACTGTGTGCATGATTGTTCTTAGTTGTGTTACCAGCTTTAATTTTTATGAGCCTGTGAGAGATGGGATCTTAGTAGGATGTTCTCCACCACTTTGTCATACTAGTGATTGGCATGATCAAGTTGTCATATGAGAAATATCATATGACTAGTGGTGTATGGAGTAAATATATCAGGCTCATGTAAATAGTGTTATTTCCAGTTGTCACTGGTTTATTCAGCTTTAGGCAACATGTAAGAAATATCAATCATACAGTAGTTAGTATGTAGGTAATTTGTACATACAGTAAACATACAGTAATTTATAAGGTACAATGTTCAGTTCCACTCCACCTGTGAGGTATTAATAATACAGTGTCCAGCATAGTTCTAGGTGGGTTCCCACACCTAGCTCCTGACCTGCTGCTTAGAGGAATAATGTAATAATGAATAACTTTACCCTCTGGTGGAAGTCTTGAAGAAGATAGCCCCTGGCCACTAATGGTAGAAAACCAATGCCTGTCTAGCATAGTTTCACCATAGTGCAGTGGTATAGCAGGTAGCAGGAGATGACTGGAGATGTTACCTCTAGAGCGGTTCTTGGTGATGTGTCTTCCTGGAGGTGCAGACAGGCTATTTGTAGCAAATCTTGGAAAAGCACCTCCAGACTGACTGGAGCCAGCAGCATCTGCCTAACTCTACAATTGTTTGAGGGGACTCTTTCAAGTGTCACAGGGGGACAAAGGACCCCCATGGACGCCGCTATGCCCCCCATTGTCTTGGTCGGTTCTGCATCTTTAGACCCTCATATCTCGGTCGTTTATGCGTTTATAACCGCCATTTTGGGCATGCGCGGAGTTGAATATGCCAAGTTTATAATGCCCGCTGGATAGGCGCGTAATTCGCGCCGGTTTGTCTGTAGTGCACTCGGAGCTCCTTTCAGTCTCCATAGCATAACTTCCTTAATAATGGGAGTTCCGCCTTGATCTTGGGCTCATTTTGACCGTCTAATTATGGGCTTTCCATAAATGCTTTGATATTTGACCTAGCTTGCTCAGGAGCGACGCTAGAGCGACCGGAAGGTTATGGCGTCGTGCTTATGTAACCCATTGTTCAGTCCTTAGAGTGCTCAGACACTCATGACGGCGTCAGCGGTGCTCAGGCACCCGTGACGGCCGGTTGCATTCACTTACAAGTTATTAATTTGTGCATTGAACCATGAGGTCGCACACTGAGACCCTTATTCTTATTATATTGTGCAGTGAACCATTAGGTCGGAGCCTTTGATGTCAGAGAGAGTGTTTGTAACTGACCTGGCTGGTGTGCAGTGGGGCATGAACGCTCTTATACAAAGTTTGAGCGCTCTTATAGCTCTTAGAAACCAACCCATGTATTAATTTCATAGATATCCTTTGATTAATACAAAATATGTTACAATTTATGGAATAATAAAATGGTATATCATAATACCATGTCAAATGCCCTCCGCATAGGCGGATACCGGTCAAGCGCGTTACATACAGTCACTCATAGATAGAGGCTCCATAGAGGTACTTAGACCTTTCATATCATAATGCTGCTTTATACACAACTACTTAAGCAATGGGACTACTGTTTAACACCAAGAAATGTACATTTTATACCAATCAAACCAGAAGGTCCAAATATTAACTAGGAGTATCCAAACAGGCCTAAAATACCAGCCACACATGTCTAGTAACATATTAGATACCAGTAGTACAGCTCAGATAACTCTCAGGTTGCCCACAGCCAATGAAGCAATACCATGTCAAATGCCCTCCGCGTAGGCGGATACCGGTCAAGCGCTCCTCCCCGTGCGCTACAGCGGGTTCCCCATCCGGTGCAGCTGCTGCAACGCGCTCCTCCCCGTGCGCTACAGCGGGTTCCCCATCCGGTGCAGCTGCTGCAACGTGCTCCTCCATGTGCGCTACAGCAGGTTCAGCGACAGTTGGATGGCTCGACTGGGCATGGGCAAGCTGAGCCTGCAACTCCTTGATCTGTAGATGTGCCTCAGTCAGGTCTCTGTTCAGTAGCCCTTGTTTGTAGTAGTAGCGGTTGGTTCTGGGTGAGTTGGTCTTCCGTTGCTGTTTCTTCAGGTTTTTAGGAGTGGTCGGTGTCGGTTTGATGGTCGGTCCTGGTGTCGTCTTCGTTGTCGTGTGGTGGGGCTGTGCACGCGGGCTGCAAACAAATGAACAATCATTAATTTTCAGTTTCATCATGCCCCATTTATTTATAAGATACATGTAAGGCTACTACTCCACTGGGGTCCCCATGATATCATTTTGATCAAGCGCGTTACCGCTGACTAGAAATTTTGATCAAGCGCGTTACACATTGAAATGGCCTTATTCTATGATATTATACACAGTTATTCATCATTTTTGCCCTAGTAAGGCTACTACACCCCAGGATATATCATTTTGATCAAGCGCGTTACACATTGAAATGGCAGTACATGTACAATAATCTTAATTCTAAAAATTCAACAAGCAAGGAAACATTCAACATGGAACAAACTATTCTTATCTCAGATTAATTATGATAATTACATTCACTGAGGAACACTGTCTTTACGGACGGTGGCACTGTAAATTGATAACAATTAGTTAAATATTATCATTGATTAAGTAAAGTTAAATAGAAGTGTGGAATAAATCATACTAAGTAGCACTTTATATTACTGATCAAGAATTTTAGGGCCAATTTTAGTTTTAGAATTATTATTTATAAATTTATGATTCTTCACAGTTAAGAACACAAAAGAAGGGACTATGATCCAAATACTTATGCGATGTCCTCGACGAGTTCCACGTTGAACCCCGGTGGGGAGGCCTCCTGGACCCGGCCACTTCGGCGCCTCTCTGGGGAGTCGCGCCGAGCAGTCTGGCGAACAGACCGGGCCTCCGCAACCGGGGCCCCCTCCTGTGTTGGGGCCTCTGTAGGCGGCTGTGGTGGTGCGGGCACTACGGGGGCCCCGTCCTCCTCGGACAGCAGGAGGGGGTTCTCGGGGACATAGCCTGCCAGCGTCCGTTCCTCCTCCTCCTCGCTGGAGATGACCTCGGGGTCTTCCGGCGTCTCCTGATGTATAGAACAAGGAAAATATTCATGAATAACATTTACACGATGCACCAATGCAGTGCTGATGAGTTACTCTTTAAGTACATAATTCTACTTTGATAACCAATTACCAAAATAACAGTGCTGATGAGTTACTCTTTAAGTACATGTATAATTCTACTTTGATAACCAATTACCAAATGACACTTTTAATTCATACTTACTCCGTACTCCTCGTAGGTCACCGACCCAAAGGAAGTGGTAGGGGAGCGGGAAGTGAACAGCGCGACCGGCAGGCCGCGCCCACGTCCACGCGCTGGGCGACCTGCCGGTGTCTGCTTCTTGGAGCTCTTCCCGCGCCCCTTACCCTTGCCCTGGGCCGGTGGCTTTGCAGTGGCAGCAACGGGCATCTTGGCGGCCGTCGGGGTCTTAGCCACCTTGGCTGGGGGACTAGCAGGAGGTGCTTGGGCGGACTGCCCGGAGCTGCCCTCCCCTGCAGCTACCCTCTCTGCTGCCTCAGCCTCCTCCCGCGCCATCTCGGCATCAACCCACTGAATAAGAAAAGGGTCACAACTTGCATTTGTCAGCAATACAATACAGGCATGTTTATGCTATACTAGAATTAAGAATTAAGAATTCATAAAGAGTTACTTTACATACATACATGTACATTACATTTATAATTTACATTGGTTGAATGTCTGCTATGGTTTGCATTATACATGTACAAGTTTCATTTCATCATTTCATACCTCAGCCGCATTGGCATCCGTCCATGCCGGCGGTGCGATGTCCCGGCGCCGGGCATCATCCAGGGCCCTCTTCTTGGCGGCCCGGAAGGCCCCCATCCTCTTCTTCCTCTCCTTCCCCTTCTCTGAGCGCTGGGCGTCGCACCGCTGTGCACTCCTGGCCTTGCGCAGGTTCTCCGCCTGCCGCACCACCTCCTCTCCCTCCTTCTCTGCCCTCCTGGCCATGTAGGCCTTCTGCGCGGCCGTGTGTGTGACGGCCTCACCCTCGGGCAGCTTCTTACGACCCATTCTGAAAAGGAGATAAAAAGCACTGAGAAAAGAGCAAATATCAACACTGTAACATGTACAACAAATAGATGGAAATATGTCTATATTCTAAAGAATGGATGTATTGACCATGCCAGGATACTGTGCAAGATTATTGACACATTGGGAGACCTCCGGGAAGCGACATGTGTATTGTAACTGAGAATTTATCAAAAATTGACCTACCCCAGATACATGTTGAAAATTTTTTTTTCAGAAATGAAAGGATGACCATTCCACATGATAGAGGTACCATAGGCGCACATTGTGTTAATTTTTGGGGGGGCTGACTACAGGATAGGTGCCTTTTTTATGCATAATAGTGGTGCCGTAACGCGCTTGATCAAAATAAATTCTTCTATAAATCATAGTAATTAAAGTCTAACACACATCATATTAGGTCTGGACATTGGATAGTAGTCCCAAATAATATATTAACACCAAAAATACACGAGTTTGCTATTATTGTGTACAAAGGAGGGATTTTTGACTCGCCGGTAACGCGCTTGATGAAAATAACATCTAACGTCTTCTGGTGGTCACTGTGCCAATATAATCAAACCCAGCAGCGATGTAACACATTTAAACAATAAAATACACATAGAGGAGGTATCATAACCACAGGAATGTGTGTAAATATTGGGAATATGGTGAAAATCGATCGAAATGGTACCTAAAACAGTGCCAGCAGGGAAGAGAAAATGATTTGGCATGGGTGGGGGGTCCAAAATGGCGGAGAGGGTACCAAACCTGCACTAAAGCAAAGCAAAGGCCTTATTCTATGATATTAAACACAGTTATTCATCAATTTGGCCATAGTAAGGCTACTACACCCCAGGATATCATTTTGATCAAGCGCGTTACCGCCGACTAGAAATTTTGGTCAAGCGCATTACAGGCTATTTTGAGTCACAGAAGCTACCAAAATGGCGTCAGGGCTTGGATTTTTGCCCACGCCGATCGTCTAACACGTATTCTACACGATTTACATACTTTTGGTACACAAAAACAACATCAACAACATCCATTGGCATCAAACATCAAAATTTCATCAAGTTTCGATCAATATCACTCACCTTTTGCTTGATTTTTTACAAACTGTCGGCGGTAAACACCTAAATATCTGATCCCAAACAAGTTGAGGACCGGATGACAACTTTTGGGAAGTCCCCGGATGCAGGCCACTTCCGCCCAGGTAACAGGAGCTGTTTTTCTTGTCCCGCCATAATTTTGCCGAATACCGATCAAGCGCGTTACATATGATAAACGACCATGGTTTGGGGCAACCGAAGCATGTAGAGACCCGATTTTTTTTTTAAAACAACACCTCAACAATAGATACACACTATATAATAGGTGAGATAACCCCTAGATGATTTATATAGGCTGCACAGAGGAAAGTGTTGCTTCAGGGGGAGTGGGGATGACTGACTTGAAAATTACTTGAATGTGTATTGCGCGCACAGGGCGGGAGATACAAAAAAAAAATTTTCCTCAAAAATACCCCATATGCTCCCCCTCTATGGTGATAGATGAGAAACCACAAACAACTGTTCTAGTATCTATTATATTGATTTTCAATTTTGATCAAGCGCGTTACACGTACTATTTCAACTTAGAAGAACTGATGTTAAAAAAGAATTACAGGACATGTCACCTCCAATACACATGGAAATGTTAGATAGGACCCCCAGCTATGAAATAAATAATAATATGGTGGACTACTACTGCTTTCCTTGATGATATTTGGCCTGGAATAAGGTGGAAATTGAAAAAAAAACAATTTTTGGCAATTTTCCAACTTTGGGCCACCATAGCTCAAAAAATATTGGTCGGACATACACAAATTTGCCCTCTTTTTGAGGCCCAACATGTTTTCTCACAAATGAGACCATAAACAGGAAGATTGGTGGAACCCAAAGGTGGGGCAGTTCACAGGAATCACCCATATAAGCCTCGGGATCCAAATTAACCGTCAGTTGGCGGATATTCTTCGAGCGGCACACACCGCGCTGGGTGGTGCCAGAAATTTTAACTTTTAAATTTATTGTTATATTGTATATATTGTATTATATTGTGTTATATTGTATTATTGTATTGTATTAAATTATATAGTATTATTGTATTAAATTATTGTCTTATTAATAAAGGCATGTATAGAATTGATATTGACTACGTCAGTTCTCACCAAACCCATTGTCTCCTTCCTTATTCCACTTGTGATATTATCATAATATTTATTAATTATTATTATATCCCCCAGAGCGAACATAATTAACTTATATATATATATATATATATATATATATATATATATATATATATATATATATAAGCCACAATACTATTTAATCCCTATAGGATTGAATTTGTCCTCCTGAATTTAGATGTCCTACCTTAAATGGCATCAATCCTTATAATTTTGATCAACTGCTAAATAGTTATTCTGCAATGTTATTGACTTTAATAATGATTATCTCTTTCCTGCACAAAGCTAGAGTGGTCTTTGATCCAAAAATTCTTATTCGCCAAGACAGTTCATAAATAGTGATATCCAGATATCGCATTACAAATTGTTTGTCAAATAAGAACAATGTCAATAACTCAAACAAGAAGAGATTGTAATGAGGCTATTGTAATGGTTCGTATCGACTTAAATGTTGGGTGGCTCGTTGGCTCATCACTAAAGGTACCAACACAACACGAGAGATTCGGGTTGGGCAAAGCCCCAGATCACCCCCACCGCTCGGGTAGGCCTTTTATTCACATACTTTCAGTGCCTGGTATACATCTTGACTGGACTAGGTCCAGTCCCCTTCTCCGGATCGTCCGGCTTCTTAGTAGAAGCTGGACGCGAGGCATGGTGCTGCCCCCCCTTGTACCAAATGGGTATCGCCAAGCGGCACCTGGTTGGCACACGAGTACCACACGAGCACGTCTCTCGGATGAACCGCACTAATATATATACAACGCTGCCGGCCCCTACACTATTAATTTACTTAAATACATATGTTGTGCCCTCAGAAGTGTCAGCCTGTATAAAAAACTTATGATATGATTTGCAGGCTGACAATAAATTCATGAATTCCTTCCTGATTTTTCATTGTAATCCCAATCACTTGTAAGAGCGCTTAAAATGTGGAATGAGATAGGACATGGGGGAAGGGTTGTCTCAGATTACTGTGGGGACATCTGTCCTAAGGACTGCCAAAAGGGGACTGACCTTCACCTTGGCATCCTTACCAGGGTCACACACTAGGGTTTCGTCCAGTGAGAGATGTATTGGGTCAACCACAATCAGATACCAGCAGTCATCCCTTGATTGGCTGACTGATCTAAGTGTTAAGAAGTGAATGGAGTCGATGTACTGTGGGGCAAGGGGAAACTATGGCATGGGAGGGGGAGGTAGAGGGACAGTTAAAGGGAGGCAGAGAAGATGATCTGCTAGATTAGGGTAGGCAAAATAGAGCCATTGGCCAAACTCAAAGACAGATAACAAACCAATCTAGATTTTTTGAAGAGGAAACCTTTAACTACCTCCAACGAAGCAGAATGCCATTAAATAATTCTACAAATGTTCCACTCAAATACATTATTGCCTTTGCTAGGTATCATATTGTATAGTTTTAGCTATAGACAAACAATATCAATGACCCTTTATAAATGGAGCTCACTATAACCCACAGGGCCCTACTCACCCATATCTGACAGACCCCATCTATCACTGATTGACCCATCCCACAGGGCAGTTTTTGAATAAGACCTGACTTTGTGATCTATCATTTGGTATTGATTCTACAAGGGCAGCCTTTGTGCTTTGAACCTAAATTGTTCTGTGATGGTGAATCTAGAAACTGATGGATAAGGATCATCTTTGCCCTTTCAGGTTCTACCTCTAATGTCTAGTATGCCCCTCATTTGATAATAAAACATAAGTTGAAATAATCTTTTCTGTTCAACCAGGGATGATTTTCTCTAGTTTAGTTGCAACTATTTCGATTGACTATCAAAGAGGACTTTTAGTTCATGTTTATAAAAACATGATGATTTTCATAACTAAAATTATTTCTCTACTTAGACTATCGAAGAAGATAGTCAAATGATGTTAATAACAAAATAAATCTGTTGTTATTTTAATATCAAAATTACACACCTGATGTTATTTCAATGCAAACTTACAATCAAGGTTTAAATCTGGTTCTGTAACTTAAATTCCAAGAAACACAGTGAGGCACAATCAGTGTTTACATCACCTTTGTGTTTCTAAGCTGACCATGAATGTCACTGATGTGGCAGGAAGAACCTGACGGGGGCAAATTAAGGTGGATAGAAAGTCAATTAGGCACAGGGAGACAACATATAGGGTCTGACTTTTAGGATTTGGGAGATGTTTGGAATGTCTTCAGTAAGAAAATAGCTTGAATCGTTATTTTCTTTTTGACGGCTGTAAGACACTAGACTAAAGTGCTCTTCTTTGATTGGACATTCAGCAGATATCCCATGAAAGCTTCAATGGATATTAATAGATAAATGCATCAAACAAACCTGACAGGCTTGATGCATTAGGTGCTAGGTTGGCATGATGCACCAACGACGGTTTGAATGGGTGAATTGTGAATGATGGCAATCTGTGTACGTTACATGGGAGGGATGGAGTACCCAGGCCAAGATATAGGAGCTAGACCTCCCATTTCTTTTTATGCATCTAGAGACATGTTGAGGCTCTGCATGATATATCTATTTCATCTCTGTGCTATTGGAATAAAAGAACATAGTTGCTATGTTAGGGTCTCTCTAGGGTCTAGTGTAGAACTGCCCATTTACGTTCAGTGACCCAGCATAAAAAGTACAGTGGCCACTAATGCCTATTTACTGTTAAAATTGTCCCTGTGCTCTAGGGGAATACCAAAACCAAAAAAGGAACCTATGCCCCAGCATTTTTTTATTATTAGCAAGTTGCACCTGAGATTTTTGTGTTTTTGCTCGAAAAAAAACACGGTAGGGACCTGATTAATTAAATGATGTAATCTACACCACTAGAGGGACTGTGTAGGGGATTTGATACAACACAGTGTTTGTCTGTATGCTTTTTTTTTACAACGTCACGACGAGGAGGTCCATAGGAAAACGTCTTAGTGTCATTATCAAGCACCTGCTGGCATCTCACTAGTCTTCATCTAAAGTTTTGTCTACATAATTGCTTTTTTGATTCTAATGGCCCATCTTACCCTACTCACAAACCTTATGTCACTGACATTTACTGATCTATAGGATTGCAGCAAATATATATTATGTTTATCATGAATGTCTAATGTGAACCTGTTCAGGTAACAATCAATTAATCCTCTGTTGTTAGATCATGACAAGCATACTGCTATTATGTATGGTGCTGTATGATATTGAAGCATGGCCCAACCCTTTACAGGTTAATAGTGCAGTAATGTAAATGATGCATGAATGGTTCCTTTGTGAGTCTTCTTGATTGTATTCATGTATCATGTTCAAAGGATTATGCACTTCTACAAGGGTGTCATGATATAACGCTGAATAGCTACCTTTATAAGGGTCAGTTTATGACCTCCGCTGGGTCTCCAGGGCCCAAATTAAGGATGTTTACACATAAAGGTACACACACTAAAACTATGGGCTGCTGACTCCCGGGCAAACATTAATGTCTATCTCTGTATAGTCTGTTTTCTGATGCTCCTCTTGCTGTAGCAGATTTCATGATACAACAAACTTTCTTAACTATAATGGCTAAAGGACACATATTCCTTGATAACTATTAGAAATTGCATGCATAATTTTATGGTTATATTAGTAAAGCAACATGGTTTTTATCCCAGCTCATACATCTTAAAAGGTAGAATGTGATATACTCGGAAAGGTGACCTCAACACAAACTGTAAAAGGCTCTTTTTTGAGTTTTTTTTTCTAAATTAATATTTTTAATGAATATGTATCTGCTAGAACATTTCAATGGGTTTATCATATTTCTAGAAAAGGAGCGGGGGCAGGTAGAGTTTCACCAACTCTGCCCCTGTGCTACATTTCAATATGGGACATCACCTTTGTCCAAAAAATAAATGTGTAAAAATTCAAGTGCCTTCTTTAAGGAAAAAAGCAAAAGTGTGAAATAAAGGTGAGTTTTGGGGACCACCAGAGATGTCACACCACCCGCCCTATGGATGGTACTTTCCAGAAGAGTTATAATAATCAGAGCTGTGTACTAGAGAAAGATAGAGAAGTGTTTTTTTTATAATATGAGGGGAATATTCTAGCCTAAAATCCATGAATAAACGGGTATACTCGGAAATGGAGGACACAGGTGATGTACCCTTTTAATGATATACATTGGGCGTGCTATCCAACACAATATCAAACTTTGTGTGTATGGATGGGACATGTTTCATCCCCTACATAAGTGAAATGGTATCTTCAAAACGGTACTGACATTTAGAAATAACCTTGGGACGGTTCTATTTTGGATACATGGGGTGGTCCACCCACATCACATCTTTATGCATTTTCATAGCTGCAGCCTGCAGTCAGGACCAGGAATTCCTTCAAGGTGTCACAGCAGTATTTCACCCCAGAAAACCTAGGACAGCTAAATAGTCCTAACTAAAAACAGTGTTTTGCTTGGTATAATCAGTGCCAGATTAATAATTTTGGTACCAGAAGAAAGGTACGGAGCCCCTAAGAGGACATACCAAAAATAATTATTTTTCTAAAAAATTATTCTTGCGGGTACTGGGGTATTCTTGCGGGTACTGGGGTATTCTTGCGGGTACTGAACAATTCTTGCGGATACTGAACAATTCTTGCGGGTACTGAACAATTCTTGCGGGTATGTGAGAACAAATTTAAACTTTATTTGGTCTAGACGTACAATCATCATGTAAACATAGGCGTGCTGTGTATTTGTTGTATGTATTAGAATTATAGCGTCTGTATATATTTGCCTAAGTACATACGTTGATATATTACATGATTACCCATGTTATAAGGTAATTCATCTTGATAATAACACGACCAAACAGTTAATGACCAGATCGTCATTTTAAAAAATGTTGTTATGATCTGACCATATAAATCATTACCGGTATTCATACAATTATAAGATATAATAACAATAATTTTTTGAACAATTTGGGGCACTTATATTCTACTTTAGATATAGAATAATATTAATTACCCTCCCTTGTGTCATAAATGATTTTTACAGCATGCACATATACACTCCAATAATAAATAACATTATGCAAGCTTTTGACAAAGTCGACGGAGACCATCATACGTAGTCTAAGATAGACCGTTACTATTGTTCCTTGAGGATTAGGTTTAACTCAGTCATTTCTTGGTGCAGTATGTGCAATATATACAGTTCAATAATAAATAACTTAAGCAAGCTTTGACAAAAACAACTTAGGCCATTACAAGTAGTCTAGATACAGTTTGTATAATTATTTTACAATACATTTTATATATTGATAGATTCTATCATACATTTCTTTGATAAGGTTTTAAATTTATCTTTGTCCCTAATATTCCTGATATCAGGCTCTAGATTATTCCACGTTTGGGCACATAAACATTCAGGAGATTTTGTGTAAGCTGTACAATTAATTTTCATATAATTTAATACAGGAGCATTTGAAAATCTTGTCGTTCTAACAGTAGGTTTAATATACTCTTCCTTTGTGGATCTCTTATAAGCTAACATTTTTATATGGTGTAGTCTTCTAGCTTCAAGTTCCGGGCTCTTTGTGTCCCTGTGTACAAGATCTGTTGGGGTTAGTACATGTACATCTAGACAGGTTTTTAAACATTTATTTTGCAATCTTTGCAATACTTGTAACAAATCAGCATTAGCTCCATTGTATAAAATATCACAGTAGTCAATAATTGGTATTATATGCATTTTGTACATTCTTAATCTTGCTGCAGTTGATAAATATTTTCTTGTTTTATACAAAATTAATGATTTGAATCGAACACTCTTGATAACATTTCTCACATGCATATTAAAATTCATTTCTTGGTCAAGGGTAACTCCTAAGTATTTGTATGATTGAACATTCATTAAAGTTTTACCATTGAGGACAATCCTAGGTTTTTGTATTTTTTTCAATTTAATTGCTGAAGCAAAGGTCATTATTTTCGTCTTGGTTTTATTCATAGTAAGTTTGTTGGCTGAAGACCAGAGAGAGAAGGAATTAAGTGCAATGGTCAGCTGATTTGTTAAGGCGTCTAATTTTTTTCCGGATACATACAGTACAGAGTCGTCTGCATATAGCAAGGTTTTATGTACATCATTATCAGAAATGCAGTCATTAATATACAATAAAAAGAACAAAGGACCCAATATTGAGCCCTGTGGTACGCCACATGTTAGATTTGCTTTATCTGAACATATATGGTTGGCTATAGCACATTGCTGTCTCCTTGATAAATAATTCTTAATTAAGGTTAAATTTCTATTTCTGACTCCGTATTGTTCTAATTTCTTTAATAATATTAAGTGATTTACCGAATCAAATGCTTTTTTTATATCAATAAAGGCAGCCATTGTTATATTACCTTCATTTCTATTTTTTAATACATCGTCAACTAATACTGAGATAGAGTCTAGTGTAGATTTACCCTTCTGATATCCACCTTGGTTTTTCGATAAAATATCATACCTTTCTAAATGGTCACTTAGTTTGTTATGTATAAGTCTTTCTAGGATCTTTCCCGGTACCGGTAGAACACTTATCGGTCTAAGGTTAGAGACATTGGATGGGTCCCCTCCTTTGGGGAGAGGAGTAACCGTAGCAATTTTCCAACTATCAGGGATTTGGCCTGTATTCGTAATCAAATTAATGATTTTTATAAATTTTTGAGGGAACTTTAACATAGTTTTTTTGAATATATCTGTAGATAAATAGTCAATTGCAGATGACTTGGATATATCTATGTCAGATAAGCATTTCATAATTTCATCATCTGTAAAGATCATCTCTGGCATATCCACCTCACATCTCGTGCCCTTAAAATTAAAAATGGTTTGATGTTGTTCCGCCAGCCTAGGACCAATTTCTGCGAAAAAATTATTTATATAAGTAGAGGTATCATTAATTGAAATTACTTGGCCATTTTCGTCAGTTAACATGATTGACTTGCTGTTAGATTTATTAGAAGGTAAAATATCTTTAATAGTGCTCCAAAATTTCTTAGAATCTTTCTTAAATACCTCTGATAGGTTGGAATAATATGTTTCCTTAGCCAATTCAATGTCTCTATTAACCTGGTTTCGACTCTCTCTAGCTCTGTGCCATGATATGATATCCAAATTTTTCCTGGCTAACTTTAATAAAGCATTTTTGTCGTTGATCTTTTCAAGCAGCTCATTAGACATCCATGGGCTAGGTTTGTCTATCACCTTAAAACTTTTTACTGGGCATTGCAGGTCTAACATGCTTTTTATCATATTTTCTAATATAGTCCAGCAAACATTTGGGTCATTTGATTCATTAAAATGGTCCCAATTACAATTTTCTAAGTCTAGATAAAATTTTTCTAAGTTAAGTTTATTATATGATCTTCCAAAAAAAGTTCTAAAATTTTTCTTTGTGTGTATTTGGGTTTTTAGGATATGTACCGGTAGGTGGTCTGATAGGTGTATATTCAATGCACCGCTGGAGGTAATGGAATCACAGTTTGAGAAGATCAAGTCTATACACGTGTTGGTACCTGATGTGGTTGTGACCTCGTTAACCAGTTGTACTAAGTTAAAATGATCAAAGGTTTCTATAAGTAATTGTTTGTCTGGGGTATTATTTAGTACATTTACATTGAAATCCCCTAGAATAAAAATATCATATCTATCCAAATTGTCTATTTGTAGCAGTAAAGCTCGCATTGTGTTACAAAATTCCATAAGGTTTCCCGCAGGTGGTCTATAGACATTACATACAATACATTTTTTATTTGCACCCTTGGCTGATAGTAACCATTGAACTTCTATATTTTCATTAGATCTGTTTAAGGCCTTAAACCTGTCTACAGAACATGATAGACTTTCATCGACATATGCACAGAGTCCACCTCCTCTATATATACTGATACGATCTTGACGAAAAAGATTATACCTTGGGAAGCTATACAAGTTACTACAATCCATTTCGTTCAACCAGGTCTCAGAAAATAATATAATATCAATGAAATTATTGTTCAGCTCCTCCTTGATTTTTGTAAATTTATTTCTTACACTCCTGGCATTCATATGTATTATTGAGAAACCTTTCCTGAATTTATTTTTTAAAGACATGTTTGTATCTGGTAAATACATATAAACTCGACATAGTCAACATGCTGCATAATGTATACATATGTGATCATTCTACTAGTGCATGTTACATTAATCCAGGTCATTGTAAACCACGCGTTATAAAAATATACATACCCCCCCCCTCCACAGGCTTACAGCTCTTCTGGCTACCTATGGTTAACAATATATGAGTCGGCAGTTAAAAATTCAAGGACTATGGCTTTATATCAATTAGGAACTTAGCTATATAATATACCAGAACATATTTGTTAATTTTCATCAGGATTTCCATGTACTCTGGTTAGTTGCGCACGGATCTTTTGAAGGATTTGTCCCATCAGGTTCTCCCCCTTAACATTTCCAGACGTACATTGATTTGCCTGCCCGAAGTGCATTTTCACCCCCCATATAGGGTTGAAGCTGGCCTCGTACAAGTTTTTGTTTCCAGTAGAGATTAGATAGTCCCTCATGTATGGTATGGCAAATTTCTGCTCGTTGATCTCCTGCATGACCGTGGCAGCCATCTTGTTCCAATCCGCAGTAGGTTTGATTTTCCTTGCTTCGTACATTATTTGTACCGGATCTTCTAACTTCTTTAGGGATAGTGCTAGATTGTTCTGACCACAAGCTTGGGCCTTAGACACTTGATAAGCCTGTTCGGAGCTGTTGTATTCCACTCCTCTGTATGATATTTGGCAATGGAAAAGATTAGACAGTTTATGGTGGTGTGATTTGAACATTAAACCATCTGGTGTTTCGGCTTCATTGGCTTTTTGCATGTTCAGGTCTTGGTATGGGAGCTGGTGAAGTTGACTGTGCTCGAAGGGCTTTTTGTCTATTATAATTTTACGTTGCCTCAGCTGGGTGTTGTACCCCTGTCGTTTCGCCAGATAGTGCATAGCACGTAAATCATTGAACTCCTTTTGCTCCACTTCTCCAAGTTCATCCCCAATAGATACATGCTTATATAGAAACTTGCCTTTTAAATTCTTGAGGAGTCTCATCAGCTTCGGTTTGGTGTATACGTTGTTGAACACAATTTTAATCGGTCAATATGTCTTCTTGTTTACATCATGGGCGCCGCCATCTTGGTTTCGTATGACGGGTACTGAACAATTCTTGCGGGTACTGAACAATTCCTGCGGGTACTGAACAATTCTTGCGGGTACTGAACAATTCTTGCGGGTACTGAACGATTCCTGCGGGTACTGAACAATTCCTGCGGGTACTGAACAATTCTTGCAGGTACAAGAAAGATTTTATTGGAGGAAAAAAAGACTTTTTGGTAGGTGAATGCATAATTCTAGCACCCACAAGGATAATTCTAGCACCTACAAGAATTCTTTGTGCACCCACAAGAATTCTTTGTGTACCTGCAAAAATGTTCATGTACCTGCAGGAATCTTCCAGTACCCGCAGGAATCTTCCAGTATCTGAGAAATCTTCCAGTACCCGCATGAATATTTTTTTCATGAAAAAAATCTTTTTGGTATTGTTCAGTATCCGCAAGAACTCTTCAGTACCTGCAAGAATTCTTCAGTACCCGCAAGAATTCTTCAGTACCCGCAAGAATTCTTCAGTACCCGCAAGAATTGTCTCTGTACCCGCAGGAATTGTTCAGTACCCGCAAGAATTGTCTCTGTACCCGCAGGAATTGTTCAGTATCCGCAAGAATATTTTTTCTGCTGAAAATAATTAATTTTGGCATGTCCTCTTAGGGGCTCCGTAGAAAGGTAATGATTTGGGGGGAAAAAGTTGCAAAAAATTGTTGGTCACCATGGAAACCTATTTTGTCAGAGAGGGGCGCCTGTATCATTTAATTTATTCAACATGGTGGTTTCCATGGCAACTGGTGCAAAAACGCATCTGACTCAGTTATGGTTGACCATGCTAAAGAAATCAAGAATGACTTTAGCTTTAATTTAAGCCTTTATTTATGAACGACATCGAATTAGAACCCGATTGAAGCCAGTTTTATGGTGGAAGATGGGGGAGAAATCAGAACGTCCTTGGCCCTATTAGTGCGGTGACACCTGAATGTGAGTGAAGCCATTTAGTCAAACTGTAACGGCTCTAGATAACTGAAATGGAATAATTAGGTGAGGCACCACTGTCTAGTATATCAAGCATACTGCAACAAAGGTATGAACTATAGCATGCACTATTCTATATTGATTCTTAGAAAATTTTGGAGTTTTTGATGAGTTTTCGATAAGTCTCCATTTTCAGTGCAGGTACAGCTGATACCGGTCAGGTCATTTAGATCAACTTTCTAAGGGCATGTAGGGCTATAATCATGGGGTTTGACATAAGGGAGAAGAGGGTCCCTGACTAGTACTCAGAACACTGGGGAGGTGAGGATGGCACTACCTCCACATAGTGGGGTATTATAGAAGCTTAAATCCCTTCTTCCCCTGTCTATGGAGCCACCTAGTGGCCACAGTTTATTCAGTTTCTGGTCTCAAAGTCCTCTATATTTAATATTCTATTGGAGCAAAAACAGAAGACTCCACATCCTATGTTATTTAGGAAATAGTAAAATAATACACACACCTGTAAATCCATATTACTTCATAATACATTTATGTAAAAGACTGACAAGCACACATTTAATCCAATGTCTATTTGCTATTGTCCTCTTGATTAGATACTGGTCCGTAGTATTCATGAGGCCCACACTACAAAGTGGTGACCTCGCCTGGATAGAAATCATGGGCGTGTACTAGTGACCAAGTTGAGTCTGTGTAGGTGTTCCATATACTAAGAGAGGGTTGGCCACTCAAGGGCCTTTGCTGCCCTCTGGCAGATATCCTTTGAACTATTTCCTATACATATAGCCATGGGTGACAGAGGTGAGGGGGGACTTTGGCAAAGTCCCCCCTCACCTCTGTGACCAATGGCTATGCATAGGAATAGAGGTGTCAGAGGGCAGCATCAGTCATAGAGTGTCACACCCTCTCCTTAGTATATAGATAACAACTACACAGACCCAATGTGGTAGCTAGTACATGCCCATGATAGAAATACATGTTATAACACTGCTGGGCGAAGTCAGAGTTCATTATCCTGAATGCTGTGTTCTGATTGGCTTATTGACTGTGCATTATCTAGATGGATAATGCACTCCTTGCAAAGGAGGTTAACTTCATCTCACCTTTAGACTTCACAATTGATATTCATGTGTTGTCAGGTGGCTGATGGGTGATTATTTTTCCTGTGTTATAACGGGAATAATGCACGGGGCATGGCTGTGGGCCCCTATAAGGCCCGTCAATGTCTCAATACACTCTATGTACTCCCACAGCCATGCCCCGTGCATTATTCCCTAAATATATCATCCTGCAGTGTTACATAATCAGAGGAGAGCAATAATGCACCTCCACCACAATTATTAACAAATTAACCTCAGAAAGGATTAGGCCTACTGATATGACAATACCATAAATTTACATATTATATAAATATATATATATATATATATATATATATTTTTTTTCCTAGGATTTTCTATATTAAGATTTTATATTGTCATACTTTGGGCCTGTGTGTATGGGACTTAATGTTACTGGTATCTGCATATCAAAGCTGCTCTGTAACTATATGTAGTATATACGAAAGGTGTCATATGAAAAATGCTAAAAACATCTTATATATCCAATCCAACTGGAAAGGTATTTGTAAACACTATATTGTTGCATCTGTATGAGGTCTTACCAATATGGGGCAAAAGGCCATCCAATGGATATGGAAAGTCCAAGCTCTATATGTATGGATTGTGTAAGTGGTGTGAAAAGAGGTCAGATAGTGACAAATTTGGATCATGATACTTTGGGTGTTTATTGAAAGTTGATGTTATTGAGAGTCTGAATGAATATAGGGTTATTCTATCATTAACATTAATCAAACCCAAGACTGAACAAAATCAAATGAATTTGATGTAACTAGGTGTTCCTTTGAAAAAACTGTTTGCTGTGGTAAACAGCTAATGTCCCATGTATCAATGTCTCCTGATAACAAGAGTAGGCACTTACATAAAATTCTCAAAGTGTTTCAAAATTTATAGAACTAATTTGGCCATATAGATTTATATATGTTTTAAGATCTCTTTGGATCATCTTTGTATCTTGCATGGATCCGGAGAAATACACAGCTGAGCTGGGTAATGGGATATTCACCACTGTGATCACAGCCTACTGCACAGGCAGGCACAGCAGTCATTGTTTACCCTACCAGAGGCCCACTCATATGCATTGGGCAGAAATAATACATGAGTATTTCATGTCTCTTTGGGCAATCCTCCTCATTAACCTATACCTAAGCCCTTTGCAGGGTCAGTTTACAACATAATAAAATCCAATACCCACAAGTTCCAAATTTCTCCAAATCACATTATTTCATTATGACCTTTGATATGCTTACCAATAGCAACAACAAGTGTACAGTTTATATGTCTCTCCTCAAGCATGATTATACTCAGATTGACGTCCATTCTCTTGTGGTGGAAATAAGACACCAACCACCCTTCCAGTTCAAATATTAAGGACAGGAGGGCCCTCAGAGTAAGATAGGATCCCTGGAGGCTCTGAAAGAGTGCATAACAAAACTGGGACCTACACAAGAGAGTGGCACTCAGTTATGTAAGTGCCTAACAAGAGGGAGGATCTTACATTAATTTCTCATGTAGTAGGCATGGTTTTGAAGTACAGCAAGGGATAATTACTATGTGCCAATAATTGTGAATAGCTTCCCTAGGTTAGAGTAACAGTCATGAAGATCATTGATTTATGTATATCTATGACATCTATGTTATTGGTGGGGTATCATGCTATGTTACCAACTGCTAGGGTCACTAGTGTTGAGTATCTAATTTTATCCTCTTATGTAATGGGATTACACTCTGTTGGTCTGTACTAAGCCACCGTGGGTGACATCTGGTCAGATGACTTTTCCTAATGAGTATATAAAGACATTCATCAAAGGTTGATTAGATCAGTCATTGTTAGACAATGTCTCACTACTAATCTATATCTCTCTGACCTGGGGATAGCCATTGTTATCTTATGTTCACTGGAGAAGTCCTAAGACCATTCTATTTCATTGATTCCCTAAGTAATAAAGTCCATTCAGTAAACCTTAAAAACTGTGTCTATTGTCTATGGTCTTTAGATATTAGTCACCGCCCTATAACTTGACAGGGCAGTGAATGAATTTGCTGTGCCCGACACTTAAAGCATCAATCTCTAATCATCCATTACTAACAATCAGAGTCTCACTATTAGAGTAAAATACCCAATAGGCGGACACTCAGCAATAGGTAGTCTGATCAAAACTATACTTCTATACAGAGTGATCATAATAGTTGTCCAACACCTTACAGAGCAGTATCAAGATTGGATACCTTTTACTCTGAGAAATAACAGAGAATAAAATTGGTAAATTAGCCCCCAATAGCAGGTACAAGCACCTAGTAGCAGACATTGACACCTAAAAGTGGAACTCATCTATTTGGAATCATAGAAGTTTTTTTGCAGTTTTTCTGCATGTATCATCTAGTTAATGTAATCATTATACCATGAACTATATCTTTGTTACATCAGGTTTGGTGCCATTTTGGGTTGATATTTGTAGCTAAAAGGAATGAATTTAATCAGGCTAGAAAGAACAATGTTGCCACCTTGACATAAAGGCAATATATGACACCTATTGACACACTTGTTGGTGTTAGTCCCTTGATATCTATCTGGGACTAACACCAATGTGTGGGTCAATAGTTGTCATATATCCACTAAATAGAAAATGGGTAGTTCTCTCCCAGAAGATAATGCCCTCCATACAGTACAGCATCCCATAGATACACATTACATTGATACAAGGGTACATAGATATGAATGATGAACATGTAATACAGAGAATCGGGATGCCATTCTTATACTCAGTGACAGAATTATTTCAGAGTTGAGAGGTGTCTCCTATTAAGTACCCATTAGTAATAACTTACTAGTTGTAATGACAAACCCCATTCATATGAACATAATATTCCATTGATTTGACTTAGATGTATTGCCCTCTTGCCAATTACATATTGGCATAAGTATTAACAGTACTGTTAAAAGCCATGACCTTAGACATCCTTTTAATCCCTGACATTTGTCATGGTGATTCTATGGATATTTCTGCAGTCTATGTGACAACTTTTTCTCTCACAGGCCATTCGGTCCCACATAATTCATCATTCTGCAGGCTCATATTGACCTTGGCAGGACTGAACACCTCAAGATAATTATTGTTAGGAAAGAAAACAACAATTTAGTCATTTTAATCATTCAATTCTTTAAATATTAACAGACAGCAATGCCTTATATTTTAGGCTATAAAATAATGGTCCAATTAACAAGCTGTAAAAACATATATCCCAAGGTCCCAAGAGTACAGCAGGACATTTGGTCCTGCAGTCTGGCAATGTCAAGTGGCCTGGCAGCGATTCTGTACTATTTCTGCTCAATGCATGAGGGAATATATGAATATAACATCTAATAATCTTTAATATCACGTCTCAGGAATGTCATGCATTTGGGATATATAGGCTTTTTCCACTTTGGAGCTTAGTCCACGTCCCCCATTACAATTTATCTAGGTTTGGCTAATAATACGTGATGGGTTATGTCTCTTGAAACATGCATTAAGTCAGATATTTTAGTCACCATATAGGCAGAAACATGAAAGGAAGAGGTAAAATGGCAACTTTTAATTCTTAAGTCTCCTACAAAAAGAATATTAAGCATAGGGAGTGTATATTTTCTTTTTTGTCTCATCATGAGACAAAACATGAGGGCAATGAAAAAAAAGCAGCTACCATGGTCAAAGGGTTAAATGAATTAAGACAGCACAGCAGAAAAAAAGGAAAAAGGTCAATATGTCAACCTTTGTCTGAGTATCTTCTGCTATGTTCAGTCCTGTCCTTCTATTTTCAGTCTGGACAAAGGTGGACATGGCCTATCTTTGTACCTCATGACTAAAACCCACCCAATCTATACCAAAATACACCATAAATTGCTGACTGCTGTATCAAAAATTGATAGACAGGGCAAAGTAGGGTACACAAGAAAGCTAATGAACAGCCTGGTTTAATGGAAATAGATTGAATGATTTTGAATTTGCCTTTACCCTCTCCCCATGGGGAAACATCAGTGTAAGCCCAACTCCTTGCAACTGACCATACATAAAACATTGTGGGCAGAGGTCACATATTTATATCTTAAATCCCACTGTGTAGGGCTTTTCCCACTGTGTAGGGCATATCCACTGACCTACTTCATATAAAACATTGCGGGCAGAAGTCCCCTAAAATATATGTATCATATATATATATATATATCAAACACTCTGGGCAGAGCTAATAAGGTCAAGGTCATCTGCCCACACAAAGTGGGAAGATATATATAAATAAAAAGTCATATTTTCGACAGGAAAAATAGATATATCAATTACTGAGGTTAATATCACCTTTACCATCTTGTTTATTTGAAGGAAAATAGTCTAGGAATATGACTTCCCACAAGGCAGGTCTGAGGAACAATGCCCACAAACCAGTACACATAAGTATATATATATATATATGATCGTAAACATGTGTTTCTTCTATTCCCTAAAGTTATCTAGTCAATCAAGGGAATCAATATGGAAAATGTCATTTACACACTTAGGAGAGAATAAAGCTGTGCAATAGTATATTCTTATAGAGAGACAAATGCTTAAATAAAATACAAATCTTCAATATCGCAAGTCATTTTCTATTGTTTTTTTTTGTGTGTTATCTATTGCTTAGGAAGCATTAATAATTTGAAAATAACATTCACCCTGGAAAATCGTGAACTCACCTAGACAGAAATACCACCTAGGCCATCATGCAATGTTACATTATCAGATAATAGCCAAAATGCATATCTTCAGAAGGCTGGTGATTCATCAACCAACCACTAGACCATATGTTATATTATTATTTGAAAGTATTTAAATGAGTGTGGTGATTTCATCCGCTCAACCGGTAAAAGGCAGAAGCACCAAAAGCTGAGTTATTTGGCCATAAGTCTTACCAATTGGCATGAACTCTTGTATATGATTGGATCCAGAAATGTACTGTTATATTTTTTGTTTATTTTATTGTGTGAATAAGTGTATTTTTCACTAAGAATGTCCATTGAAAAATAATTATGGTAATTTTTTATATATTGTTATTAGAAAGACAATTCATTTCACATTGATCATCATGAAAATAGCACTAGTATGTGTGTATCTTTTTGATCAATAAAATTCCTTACTACTACTACTACTACTTTTTACCACTAGTTTTACCAAATTGACTTCAGGAAGGATAAGGCCTACTAATATGAAATAAATTTATAATGACAGTGACATAGTGTTTAATCATCATAGATACTAAACGTTTGTTTTACAAATTCTCCAATGTTAGCTAATGAATTATGACAATCAAGATGGAAATGTCAGTCTTTTCTATATACCTTAGAGATAGAGAGATAAAGCAGTTGAAAATGATTGTATTTCCAAAGACAGACAGAGTAGATAAAGACAATCTCGCAAGTCACTTATTTTTTTCTGTATTATTCAAAACATAGCAAAAAAGTTGAATCAATACTTTGAAGATACCAGCGCATTTGACAGGATAGGAAAATACCATACTACACATAGATGACACCACTTATCTTATTTCCTCATCTATTTTTCCTCATTTCTTCTATTTTTAAAGCATAATTCGTATCTATTTTCTTAATCCCAGTAGGTATAAATCAATGAAAGGATCAGAAATAATGTATTGTGCCACAGCAGTGTTGCATTGACATAGGGTGCAAGAGTGAGCCTGTTATAAGCTTGCCTCACTAACAACTATAATAACAGTTTATAATATGATAAGTCAGTTGTTCCCAACCACAAGCTTATTATCGGATTCATGTCTAGCGAAATTCTAGTTAAAGATACTCAGTTTAGTTGGCTACAGTGCCCCCTAGGGCTAATACAAGACATATACAGCAGCCTTAGCAACATGACAGGAAATGTGTTAGCAGCCGTGTGAATTTCAAACACCAGGTGGTAGCATCTTACAGAGTGTTTCCTCGTGAACCCTTTCGGGGAGAAACGGTATGATCGGTAGTGTGTCCCTGGTTCCGGTGGTGAATATGCGAAAGTTTTTACAAGCGAAAATGGCGCCGCGTTAGCGCTTCTCCTCAAAGACGTAACCGTGTTTCCTATACAGTGATCACCTCCCTCATAAGATTAGTATAATTATTGCACAGACCAATTATTTCTTATTTTAAAATCATCATTGCTTTTTAGTTTCCCCTATGATTACCGTTTTTTTTGTTTGGTATTCTTCCCGATGATCTCCTCTAAATGTTGGAGGAGTTTTGTCTCAATTTTGTCGGTCATTTTCTCAAAAGAATAAAACATGTGAAAAAGGAACTTATAGTTTAATGTGTCCTTTCTTCAGAACTCCATAAAACAAAATCTAGGTCTATAAAGTACTGATTTATTTGCTTTTCTTACATCAAGATACATCTAGATAAAACAATCTTGAGTAACTAAAAGATATTGTTGGTAGATAATGATCAATTGAACGGGTGTAAGTACCTTTAAATCTTCTGTGATACAACTACTCTGCACAATATCTTTAAAAGTAGTATTCATGATCAACAACAGATGGTTACAGTAGGCTGAGTAGACCTAACCAATTACAACCTGAGTAGGCCCAGTATGTATCCCAGCTAGACCAAATAGCTCAACAACATCAACTTTAGGAGCTTGCTTCTTTGGCGTTTGCTTCACACGTCGCACCTTTAGATTGCACCAAGGTGGGGCGTGAAAAGCACATATATATGCTCATTGTAGCCTTTTGGTGTTTTACCATTTAATGCAAAAAGATGTTCTTCACTGATACTCCATCCGTGTGGAAATACAGAGTCACATTCATCCTGCAAAGATACATTTATAACGCTTTATAAAGGGTTAATTGTACTGTATCAAAAGAAATATGGGAAAGAAATGTCATACAAACTTAAAAAAAAAAAAAACAATAAATGGATTAAGTGGGGTTTTGTACATATTACACTCACCAGTGTAGTATCTACACTGGATGTTTATTCAACATATACTACCATCAGTTCATTAGAGATCTACCCGGTTGCTCCGTGCCAGTAGTGAAGGACTGCAGGGTGGAGCGTAACCAGGTCTTTGGCGTAATACACACTCTGTGGACCGTCTGGAAACAAACAAGCCAGTTCTCTGTGAAGTCCATCTGAATGACTGCCTCATACACTGACAGGGAACTCAGCTCGCGCACGATCCGGTGTTGGCTATGGGCCCGATCGAACTCGTCCTTGACCAACATGATGAACTCCTTCTTGGGTTTTGCAGTTACCTCAGTGGGCCGGAGCTTCATCACCGTCTTCTTCTCCTTAGGCTTCCCGTAGATAACTGGAATGTACTTCCATGTCAGATACTTCCACGTCAGATAGTCTACATGGTCCAAAATTACCACGTTTAGTTTTTGTTCAAACTCATCCGCGATGGTGTTGTGGACCAGGGTGTCCACTGGAGTATTGATGTTGGCTGCCTTTAGCATCAGAACTTTGCTGGCAGAGGCAGATCTTCTCGTTCTGCAGCTCTACCTGAATCAGATAATCATGTTTCTGGTGGATCTCGTAGAATTTATTTTACTCCACAGGCCGGCAGGATCGGTGTCAAGGTAGCACTTGTGGAGGACATACACAAACTCCACCAGGTTCCTTTTGTGCTATTTGACCTTAACACCATCCAAGTTGACAATGATGGAGTCACCTTCTTGTAGGCACAGGAACTCGTTGACTGCTGCTGGACCGGCCGCCGGTGCCAAATCCAATTTTAGATGCTACTGCATAGAGGACACCGACTCCTGTGTTGCAGCCAGGGTCCTCTCTAGGTACTTGATGTGGTTAGTTTTGGCTGTTGTTGTCTTCATTGTCCAGTTCGTCAGTTTTAGTGGGGTGTTCAGAGTCGTTGTCAGGGGTCGGTTTGCAGGGGTGGTCATCAATGGTGTCTGCAGGGAGGTGCTGGAAATTAATGAGAAACCATTACCAATTGGTATTTCTCTCTATACAAATTCAATATCATGCTGCATAGCAAATGTTACATCACTATAAGATCATGTGTGACTACATGGGCTAATTTGAAAGGTCTTTTATTCATTCTTTACATGCGATATTATATCATAGTGGTAATTGTAATGCTAATACATGAGGTAAATTAAAATCTAAGTAGCTGATACTGTTGTGGTAATTGCAATAATAATATAATGTCATGGACATGAGCTAATTTCAATAATGTGGAAATACATGTATAGTCAAATAACCAGTAACAACTAAAAATAAAACAAGCAACAGCTCAGCATTCAGTACAACTATTCTATTATAGCATTCTACTATATAATTACATTATGCTATTTCTTCACCTCAAGGGAGCGTCTCAAGGTAGCACTGAAAACCGATGGCAATTATAGAGTTAACATGGCTTTAGCATTTTAGGGAATACCTCTCTTGCATTTAGGCATGATGGTCCCCATTTTGAGGGGAAGATTACTATGCAAGGTAACAAATAAGCACTACAGCAACCGAAGGGCATATCTACCCAGCATCCCTGAGTAAAACACAGTACAGAAAGATAAACTCAAGACAACATTACAAAGTTTATCATATTGATAATGTTGGCTTTATGAAAACCCCTGGTGGACTGGCTTCCTCCAAGAACTGCAGTTTTTATTTATGGTCAACTGAATTTCAGTGATTTTTGTGAGGCGTCTGTGACGAAAACACTAGGATTGCTATAGAACAAGTTAGGACAATCGCAGCAACTTGAAATTTGGGCTGCAAGTACATATTACTAACTAATTTAAGTATGCAAGAATTCAAAAATGTATCTTCAAACATTTTTTTGTAAGAGCCCGTATATAATTATAAAAAAAAATAAAAATTTGGACATTTTTGTCTTCAAATCACCAGAATTGCTCTAATAAATCCCTAATGTGTCTAGTTTTGGGGAAATGAAACGGCAGAGGCCTCACTGAAACTAATTTTGTACCCTTGAGTGTTCAATGTCTGCCGAGATGGAAACAATTTGGTAAAAATCCAAATTTCACACAGGTAAAGGGGCCCCCAAAAGGTTTTTTTCAGCAATTGCAAACCTGCTCTGTACCAAAATGAACCATTTGACCGATGGCTAAAATCTTGATACCAACTTCAACCCCTTGTAAGTTCTTTATGTGGCATGTATTAGGAGCATTATATCACTATTATTTATAGAGTTATTCTTACCTAAGAGTTATTGTCACAGACGCCTCAAAGAGTAAAATTCCAGAAACGAGTGACCATAGTAGAAAAATTTCAGTCAACATCCACCTAAACTGACATAGATAGTGTTGGTCTAACATATGCCTAATACCACAGGCAATTTTGTGCAAAATAACCAAAATTGCAAAAAACAGGAATTTTAGTGATTTTGGCACTTTTGGGACTCCTTAATTGAAAGATATTTAACCCGACAGATCCAAATTGATATTTGTCTGAGAGGCTAGAATGTCCTCTATAAGATGAGACCATGGAAGACAATATTGGATAGGCATAGTTTATTCTATAGCTGCATAAAGGCCAAAACCTATGCTTTCCTGGGTTTTGTACACTTTTTCTGACACTGACCCCTAGGTGCCAACGATAACTCACACAAGTGGTCATGCTGGGGCCAGCTTCCTCCCAACACTACTCTATTGAACTCAGTTCAACTTTATTGTTCTTGGCTGTTAACTGGTAACACGATACCATAACAAGATTCATATTGGTCCTCGGAGAAAAACAGGTCTAGAGGAAAGATCTCCAATTTTACTTCAATTTGACCTGGAAGACATTTCTCAAGATTGTACGACTAGACCCCCTTTAAATCGTAGTGGGATCCCTCACTCTAACACTATTACAGCCCTGCATCTGGTGGTCACTAGTGATTACGCTGGTACGACTGCCTTACCAACTTTATATAATTACTGCTTTAAGTGCTGATCGTACAGAACAGTCATAGTGCATTACCTACGATCACCCACTCTGATTTTGAATGTTTTGTAGTCATACCATCTTGAGAAATGCCCTCCAGACCTCGAGGACTATTGCAACTGTTTTATTAGTTTTAAGTTCAAGTTTTCAAGTTTCAACATTTTTATTATATCTTAGTGGTTACACATCTTACTTCAACAATGCAGGTTTGGCATTCTCCTTACAAAAAGTGTATTATATTAATATACAATGCAATAAAACTTATGTCGCAAAGTATGAATGTGTGAGTTGATACCTGGAAGACAGTGTGAAAAAAGTGGATCCTTATTTGCATACACGTTTACTCCATGTATGATCATGGGACTACACCCAGAGGTAAATAACTGAACAAGGCTTGGCAAAATAACACTAGTGAAAATCCTACATCCAGAATGGAACCCTGGGCTCTTGACATAAAGGCAACGAGCATGTTCACCTGATTACCTGGCTGACAATGCTCAGCAAATAGCAGGATCGTCCTGTATTGGTTTGTGTGTGTGTGTAATTATTTTATTTATACTGGCTAAATAGAGGGTGATACCCTTTTTTGATACAAAGCCTGTCTAGTATAGGTACATCAATATAAACTGAATGATCATCAGATCAAAACCAAAGTCAAATTAAGAGAAGACCCTATTGGGTCTTACAGGATGGTATGTGTGTCACTGCATTAGCAATGGCGCACATCCCTTACACTCCTCCTGGCTGTGCCTCCTATTGTTTTCACTGAAGTTTTAATTCCGTATTCTACTATGTGGCATCTGGGAGGAGGTTATGGGACAACTGGGAGGAGGTTATGGGACAACTCGGAGGAAGTTATGGGACATCTGGGAGGAGGTTATGAGACATCTGGGAGGAGGTTATGAGACATCTGGGAGGAGGCTTAGCACATATGGCCAGGTGATTCTAAGTTAAAACATTGCTTTTACAGGGTAGGATTTGAACCCAATGCAGTCGTAAATGCTGCATGTTCCTGTCCTTAACCCCTATCCATACAGGCAAAGTCTTTCATGTGGCTGCTAGAAACCTTTATTGATTTATGAGTTTATTTGTAAGTGTAACATAACATTGCACAATTTTATGATAAGACCTTGAACTCATTTTATACTCACAAATAAATTTGATGTAAATGTTATGAAACATGAATTACTTTCACCTACTTTATAAAATACATGTAACACCCTGGACGTTGAGGGGCAGAAAAAAAAACAAGTGGAGGTAATAATAATACAATGTCCAGCATAGTTCTAGGTGGGTTCCCACACCTAGCTCCTGACCTGCTGCTTAGAGGAATAATATAATAATGAATAACTTTACCCTCTGGTGGATGTCTGGAGGAAGATACCCTCTGGCCACTAATGATGGAAACCAATGCCTGTCTAGCATAGTTTCACCATAGTGCAGTGGTATAGCAGGTAGCAGGAGATGACTGGAGATGTTACCTCTGGAGCTGTTCTGGAGATTCTGTGATAATGGACCTCCTACTGGGGGCCTTATATCCCTACTCTGGGGCTGATTGCCCCAGACAAAGTTAGGCCCAGCATCCAACTGTCATGTCTCCACTACAATAGAGTTACATGATTGTTAAGGGATGCATCCTTTGAACTGTGAAAGTAATTGGCTGGTATCACTGTCTGTGTGTGTCTTCCCCTATTGTGGTCTAGGCCTTATACAGCCATCCCACATCTCCAGTACAGACTGGCATTAGAGACACTATTGTTAGGCTGCTTAGTGGCAGATGGGCATCTGCAGAGCGGCGGTTGCCACCCGGTATGCGGGATGCAGACAGCACTGAGTGTGGGTCTTGAAGGTGTTTCATGTACATGTGACAGAAGAGAAGGGGTTGGAAATGGTGCCCCTAGGCATCAAATACATTCTCCCTTTATGCATAGACATTCTGGAATGTGCAGGTTCGGACCCCATGAATATAACTTGTGAAAACGATTTTTAAATTTCAGAAATAATGCCCAAAAATGAGTTTTAGACCCTGTTATAATTGAGGGACGTAGTATAAGTGAGAAAACCTCTGCGTATTTGAAGCTTATGGCCCAGTTTTGGAGTTTTGGGTCATTTGGGGTGGAGGATTCTTATCACGTATCATAAATAATTATGCACCTATCTGCTTCAAAGTTTTGTTAGAATTCCATGGCCTAGTGCCAGGATTAGAGTTAGTAGTAAATAGTTCAACGTAACTGTTGTAATGTGACTAAGGGTGCTGTTGTCAAATATGCTGCTTGTAGTCGAGAAAGACTAATAGAGATAATGATAGAAGAAGAGAGTAAAGTTCAAATTGACTGGAGAATAGAAAAGGTTTCCCATATTAACAATCGACCTGTGTGAACCTTCTACCTTCAGTCTTCTCCCGGGGTTGTCTCATGACTACTGGTAGGTTGAGTACTACTTTGCCTGATGTCGAACCATACAATGTAACCCAAGACATGCAAATACCTTAGATGTAGGAGTATCCTGAATAAAACACCCGGTTCCCTACCTGAAAACTGTAGCCATTTGTCATTCATTGATAAAAATAGTCTCCCAAATGAGATTTATCAAAATATAGAGTATGATGATATTTCCTTACTTAACATACACTTACCCTGCTATCTCTCTTTCCTGTTCACCGTCTCTGATGCCACTTGTTCCCCTGTCGTATCGTGACTAAGAGGAGGATGGGAATGGCTCGTCTGTATGTAGATCACTGTCTCTGAACCACTTGTTCCCCTGTCGTATCGTGACTAAGAGGAGGATGGGAAAGGCTCGTCTGTATGTAGATCACCGTCTCTGATGCCACTTGTTCCCCTGTCGTATCGTGACTAAGAGGAGGATGGGAATGGCTCGTCTGTATGTAGATCACCGTCTCTGATGTCACTTGTTCCCCTGTCGTATCGTGACTAAGAGGAGGATGGGAATGGCTCATCTGTATGTACATCACTGTCCCTGAACCACTTGTTCCCCTGTCGTATCGTGACCAAGAGGAGGATGGGAATGGCTCGTCTGTATGTACATCACTGTCTCTGAACCACTTGTTCCCCTGTCGTATCGTGACTAAGAGGAGGATGGGAATGGCTCGTCTGTATGTAGATCACTGTCTCTGAACCACTTGTTCCCCTGTCGTGTCGTGACTAAGAGGAGGATGGGAAAGGCTCGTCTGTATGTAGATCACCGTCTCTGATGCCACTTGTTCCCCTGTCGTATCGTGACTAAGAGGAGGATGGGAATGGCTCGTCTGTATGTAGATCACTGTCTCTGAACCACTTGTTCCCCTGTCGTGTCGTGACTAAGAGGAGGATGGGAAAGGCTCGTCTGTATGTAGATCACCGTCTCTGATGTCACTTGTTCCCCTGTCGTATCGTGACCAAGAGGAGGATGGGAATAGCTCGTCTGTATGTACATCACTGTCTCTGAACCACTTGTTCCCCTGTCGTATCGTGACCAAGAGGAGGATGGGAACGGCTCGTCTGTATGTAGATCACCGTCTCTGATGCCACTTGTTCCCCTGTCGTATCGTGACTAAGAGGAGGATGGGAATGGCTCGTCTGTATTTAGTCTCAGTTAGATGAATAAACAAATGTCCATGACCAGGGAAGGAATTTGCACCTCAGTGAGCCTGTCCTCATTAAACTCCGCCTATAAGACGTCATTGAATGTAGGGAACCTAAGTCTCACGATAAACCATGTCGTAAAAAGAATTCTGATTTGTAACTAAAATGACCAATATTTGAATTGACCTAGAGTCCCACCATAGATGAAATTTTAAGGCTCAACTGTCATTCTTAAAGAAATGAAGTTATGCTAGGCCTAAAAGATTCTCTTATCCTTCAAGCCTGCGGGCGATGATATACTAGGCCTTGAAAGCGTGTCAAGTGACATGACTTAGTCCCTATGGACAGCCTCATCTCGGAGAATACAATGCAAATTTATTCCCTGGAATGGACATTTGCATTTATTACATGGTTTTACAGTCTTAAAACAATGAAGTTCCACTGAATTCCATATCGTTTACATCATTATTTACAACATCAGAATGTCACATGACCTCCATTGAATACTGGAATGTTGTATGCCATGGCACCATGTAATACGGAGGTCCTTTGTTAAACCTATGGGAATATTGTATTCACCGTGAAATAAATGGACATGTACTAACTGAGTGTATTTCCCTTACAGCTACACTGTTAGTAGTAGCCAGGGTTATTTTACAGCAAAGAAAAAACACCTGTCGACTTTGGTTCCAATACTTTTTTCTGTAAATCTACAGTAGGTGAGCTGGTGTAATTCTACACCACAATCTAGAGTAATCATACAGTAAGAACCACTGTAGGCATGCAGCAAGATCATTCAGATCTACAGAAATATATGCTGTAAATAAACAGGGAAATATGTTGTAAAATTACAGAAATGTCTTGTAAAATAACAATAATATGTTCTGTAAATGAACAGCAGAATATATTGTAAACTTACAGAAACTTCTGCTGGCAACTGAGGTTCTAGACACTATTGTTGCAAATTTACAAAATAGGAGTGTAGAATTACAGCAAGAGGTGCTGTTAATCTACAGGAACTGTATTGTATATATGGGCACTACTATATACTCTACCAGTGAGATAATCCATGAGATAAACCCCATATCATTCTTTATGTGTGCACTCTGTGCATGCATTGATACTATAAACCATGCATGCCTGATGAAGACAAAAATGTCTCCAATTCCAGGGATGTGCCATTATTGAGGATGAGGGAAGTAGTGAACCATCTCACCCAAACCATTTCATGGTCATTCAGCTTTAGCACTGATATAAGCTGAAGGCAGGTAGGCCTGTGTTAGCTTCAACCTCAGAGTCTAGACACTTATATTCAAGATGTACACATAGGTCTGGTGCCATTTGTGCATATTATTGTTGTTCCTAGTTTCTTTTTTTTATGGACTTGCTCATTGCATCAATGAACAGTTATGTTCATTTAGATGATGCTATAGAGCAGACCAGGTTTTATTTGATTTTTCAACAACAAATAGGAACAGCATCAACTTAACAAGAACATGACGATAGTCAATTTGTACAAAATAGAACATTAGGAGAATTTAGGAGCTTTTGTGATAATCTTGCACACTATCATTTGTGCACAATATTAGATTGAATCTATAGAGGTTATTTTCATGTTGCAATTCATAAATAAACTCTGGAGACAATATTGGTGTGTACTATAAGAGTATACATACTGAACATGGTATACTGCTTCCCTCTAGTGGGAGAAACTAAAGGTAAGGTTATTTAGGTGAACACTTGGTAAGGCCATCATGTGTACTCCACATTTGAATCCTAGAACAGGGTGATTGGCTGGCCTAGGGCATGTGTGTACATATATATATATATATATATATATATATATATATATATATATATATATATATATATATATATATATATATATATAGGAGTAGTTAGACAGGACAACTTTCTTGGCATAGAGACATTTAAGAATGTGATATAGATTGGTCCATAATAACTAACATTTTGTAGACATGTTAACTACTTGTTCTTTTTTTAAATGGTAATAACCAGATTTTCAACACATAGACTAGTGTAACAATACAGAGGAAACAAACAATTCAGCGTGTTCAGGCACCGACACCAGTAAAAACCGAGGTGCAGATCTGTGGCTATACAGTAAGGCATACTGTATTTGAGAATACAGCAGTTTCTCCTGTGAATTTACATGGAATATTTCTCTTATATAACACAAACTCTTTACATTGATAGCAAACATATATCTGTTGAGAAAACAAAACATTGTTTCTATTTTTTGTCCTACATGCGTAGGAAGGTTCTAAAAGCAAACGTCAGAGATTATAGACTGATAGAAACGAGGGTTTTAGTCAAGACATAGGCAAGAACAAAACACTTTTTAACAAAGAGGAGCAGGTACCAGTCAACCCCTCTATGGGGGGGACACTAGCACAAAACAATACTGCCACCTACCTGATTAATTCAGTAACAAGCACATCTCGGCAAAGTTTCCCTAATACAATTAATAATTGTATCATCTAGACTTTTTTGATAAAAAAAATTTAGATAAGGAAAAATACAAGCAACTCCTGAATGTCTACCTTATGAATCTTTGAATAAGATGAAACACTGGATCTCATCACCCATGGCACTGCAGGAACTATGGAAATCTGACCTGCTATCACTTCATAACATTTTTTGTCTTTACCATTGTAAAAATAAAAAAGTTCTCCATTGGCCTGTGTGTATGAGTGAATCTTTTTTCACCACACACAGGAGATGAAAGAGATCTAAAAATCTCATTGAAGTGAGACTGAACTCCAAAAGGCCTAGTTTGGACCACAGCAGCTAATGACATGACAGTAAACAAGGCTTGTTTCAGAAACATGTTCCATTTGATGAATGTGAATGTAATGAATTCTTTTTTTTGTCTTCTGTTTACATTTTTGCCAAATAATCGTATGACAAAGTAAACATTTCAAAAGTGAGGTATGGCTTTGTTCCACACTTTTTTTTATCTTTGGGATATTTCCTTTCAAAATGTTCATTGGTTGTGTGTACAGTGAATACAGATGATATGGTGTTATTAAAAGAGATAAGAAAATTGTGCCTAGATGTCAACCCAGTACGGCACCCACATGTACTGAAGAGGTATCTAAGTGCCACTACTGTTAGCAGGGCCATTACGTGCTGACGAGATTGCTTGACAGCAATTTATTGGGGCATCATGCCAGCCCTCTGGTAGTCTATCAAGCCTCGATGGTCAGCATGATGGTGGAGTGCAGAAATGCATCATGCCCATTGGTCATCATGATGCACCAATGAAGTGCTGGCGAGACCGCTCACCAGCACTTCATTGGAGCATCATGATGGCCCTCCAGGAGTTTGTGCATCAATCCCATAGAGTAGGCATGATGCTTGTGTATGATCTAGATATGAGCAAGCTTGACATTTCTGAAGTACATCACTTCCGCACACATACACACACACACATATATATATATATATATATATATATATATATATATATATATGAATATATATGTATATATCTATATGAGCCAATGCAAATCAAAACCTTATTTCTACACTGGCCCTCCGGTTCTCTGTAGCATGTCTTTACTATACAACAGAACTGCAAATAACACTCAGAGTAATATATCTTGGGAACCGCTCAACCGATTTGCTCCATCTTGTGCTCAAATCAAAGGCAATGAAGTCCTCTATCTTGCCGCATTACTTATTCCATGACTCTAATAATGACAAAATGCCCAAGGAACATCAAACCCCAAACAAGTGCTACTCTAGCCAGGCAGATACTCTGTCATCTCCATCTAATTTTGCTGAGATATGTCACTTTGAGTGTAATTTGCAGTACTGTTGTATAGTAAAGACATGCCACAGAGAACCATGCAGTGGGCCAGTGTAGAAATGAGCTAAATATTCTGTACTAAATCCACTGGTCAGAACTTTGGCGATTTGTTTCTCAAGAACCGTTAGTCACACAGACTTGAGACTTGGTGCGCTGCAAAGCTAATCTGCCTGGCTATCTCATAATTATTTTTTTGGAGGCTAAGACAGTGAGATATGCACCTCTACTAATCTTGGTTCCCAAGCTGCATTGCTCTTAGAGATAGACAGTCACCTAAAACACTGGGGTTCTTGGACATCTGCACATATACTATGAAAACCCATAACTCCAGGCCCAATAGCTCTGTATGTGTTCATCTCATGGCTTAGACAATGCACTCAAAAGAAAGCCCTTGCTTTTCTGAACAATTTAGACCCCTCACCTGATTAAATTGGATAATAATTGACTGAGATATAGCCTCTCTGGGGAACAAAGGCGCTCCACGCTCTCCACATCCTCTTACCACCCAATAGCCAGCACTCCAGGAGCCAAATGTCATTCGTCATGGCCACCTAGCTGCATAGTGCAGATATTAAGTACACTGCAAAAATGGTGTTTAGATCCTAGACACAATTCCAAACATATTCTTGCAACGTTTTTGTAATCACATTAACTTCCTAAACATGTTTAGTCAAACAATGTGATTAGTTCAGGTGTTTAGATATTTAGATGTTTAGGTTTAGAATTGTTATGATATGAAATTTTGTGTTTAGATGTCAAAATGTTTAGATGGCAATGTAGAGTTTACAGGTGTTTCCATTAAGACAGTATAAAGGATTATCTTTTATTTGTTTTTACTTTCTGGGGGATATCAATGGTCAGGTATTTGCTAGTGCAAAGTCTCCAAAGATGTTAGTCACATGTACATACACACAGACGAACATGCTGCCTTAGAATGAGAAACTTGAGAAAGTATGAAAGCTTGGGAGGAAGGGTGTTGCTTTATCCTTTACAAAATGACATGCAATAGGTGTCTGCCATGGATATTATTGATCATTGTAGACTAATGATGGCAATGTTAAGTGAATTTAGTCAATCATCTATTGCTGTTTCCTTTCTCATGGAATTCTATGAAATGAAACCATGATCAACATGCAGTTTGGGGATATTTATCACAACAAGTGATTATGGTCATATGCAGAATGTCCATTGAAATGAAGTGCTGCTACCTGGTGTGTATTTGACATCCAAGTATCTAAACCTATTGATGTTTGAATCTAAACACCTGGTATTCAATGTGTTCTAACTCTAAACAGCTAAACATGTTTAGCAAAAATGTTTAGGTATTTAGAATAAAAGTGTTTAATTCCTAAACATGTAGATAATGAGACACCTAATTGACCTATATGTTTAGGTTTTAAACATGTTTAGACCTAAACATGTTTAAAATCTAAACACCATTTTTGCAGTGTATTAAGCACTGAGGGGACCAAAGAGGGGACTGTGCAGAAATGTTTATTCTTTCTATTCTTCCCAAGTCAAAATAATCATTTTACATGGCCACCTCACTGCATAATGCAAATATACATATATATCGACACTGTGGGGAGCGAAGTGGGGACTTTGCAGAAAATTTTTTTTTCTGGGCTTCCCAAGTCAAAAAAAGCTTGTCTATCCCAATATATATTTATAAACATATATATATATATATATATATATATATATATATGGGTCATTCCAGGTTTTACTGGTCAGGTGGCTTCTTGGCCATATAATAACAAGGGAAACACTTCTACACCACCAATAATATTTTTATTCCTTAGTGGGGGGTCACAGCTAAGATTTCCATATGGTTTGGGTGGGTCTTGGGGCATAATTTATCTTCTATATGCATTTAATTATAAATTTTCACGTGGGGTACGTTAATGATAGAGCCTATCTAACCTGGTTAGGGAATATAATCAGTGTTCTTATTATATGCAATTAAGAGGTACCCTAGGGGGGAGTCTTCCATGAAAAAATTTTTCATGTACTCCGGGAATTACCCTTGGCAGGCACATATAAGTGATTTTCAATGCACACCGCAATCATTAACGTACCCCGGGCTTTTGCCTCTAAATAGAATAAAATAAACCAAATACATACAATTCCCACAGTCTATGTTCACTTTTAGAGTAAATACATCATGCCTGAACAAGAATTGTGGCCAAATACAGTCTGGTTTGGCTGTATGGGGGGTCTCTTCGTAAGCGGGGTACGTTAATGATCGGCGGCGGGAAAAACAGCGCGGGAAGAGAAAAACGACTTCCTGTTGCCCGGCGGAAGTGGCCTGCATCCGGGTACCGTGTTTCAGCTCAGAGGAGGTCACAGCTTGTTTATAGCTACCCCTAAGCAGAGTTCTACTGCAAAAGGAACCCGAAATTCACGAAAAAGGTAAGGAAATTCCATGAAATTCCATGAAATTCCGATGAAATATTGTTGGAGATGTCTGTGGGGGGCCGTAGATCGCTTTTTGTGTACCGAAACGATGTATTTTGGATGCTAGGGGGTAAAATGTGTTGCCGGGGGAGGCCTGCGATGCAGCCCGGGGCCCCAGGGTGAAGCTTTGGCCACCCCGGGCTGTATTTTCAAAATTGGGGTACGTTAATGATTTTTCGCTCGGCAAGCAGAATTTGGCCTCTCCTGGCCGAGATGATGTACCCTTGGGTCTAAATTGTTGATAATCCTTTAGAATAGGACCCCCTATGTGTGTAAGATGCATTTTGGGCCATGTTTGGGTGTTTTGAGATGACCCCCCACCCCAATTTGGGCTTGAATGGCCAAATTTCTGCCTCGTCGTGAACTTTTAGGCCCCCTCACAGCCAAAATTGTGCTTATCCCATGGTTTTTTGGGGTTATATTCCTTCTCCTACCTCTATTTGGGCATTTTGGTGTGTTAATCCTCCTGTGGGATCGAAAGCATAGCCATAGTGGCCAAATTTAGGAAGATAGTGTTCGTCGGTCATTAACGTACCCCGGTGGCAAGATGCCTGCCTACTGGTCGCCATCTTGGATTCAGGGGGATGTTTTATGGTGGGTATGTTAGACATGTCCCCCCTCTGTTGTGTTGACCAGGTAAGCTCACCCTTGCACAAAGCCACCACTGCTGAGTGGTTATAAACCTTTGCGATCATTAACGTACCCCCCCTTCTTATTCTGTATTTTCCACACAAGTGGCACTTCCAGTGCACATAGCTCCATCATATTTCACCATGACATGCCCCTATGGTACCTCTAACTCACACAAGTGTCATTAGTTAGATACTGAATACTTTTTTTCCAAAGAATTTTTGTGGTGGGTATATTTCAGCATTTTCCTTATATTTTGTCAGTATAAATTTCCATATTAGCAATTAATCAGCTGATTGAACTTCCGGGGTTACTGTACATCATTTGTAAGCATATAGGAACATGATGAATATTTTTTTCCTATTTATTTATGTATATCTTATCAGTATTCAAACACTAACAAATTCCTTATTATCTTAAAATCTACTGATTTCCTCACTATGAATTACCATATCAGCATAAAAACCTCTGATAAAATCTTTGGCTTTGTTGTACATCCTTTGTCAGCATATAGGAACTTGTTTAATCACTATTTACCTTTTTATTTAATGTATTTCTTCTCATTTTTGCAGATGGCTGACGTAGCCCCCAGTGGCGGTGGTGGCGACCCCCCCCCGTCGCCCTAAGAGGTGTGTGCGGGAGCACGCTCCCGCTGATGCTCCAGACCTGGAGGAGCAGGAGGACCGGGAGGACCGGGAGAAGGCGGCCCGTCTCCATGCCGCAGCTTCGGCCCGGTACGAGACCAGGCTGCGGCCGGAGATGGGGGCGGCCGCCTATGATGCCCACCGGGCGGAGATCTCGCGTCGCCAGCGAGAAAAGGACAGGGAGAGACTGGCGGGAGACCCTGCTGAGGAGCAGCGGCGGCGCGAGATGCTCCATGCCCGGAAGAAGGCTTACCGGGAGCGACTGAAAGAGAACAAGGTTTGATAATTTTCCGTCCTCTCAGTCTCTGTGGTGCCTCAAAATCTGCTACTCTGGTGGTAACATTTTATTGTGATATGAGATTAAGAATGTTAATAAGTATACAAATTTCAAGGGACAGATACTGTAAATGCTAAGTCAAAACACTGCTGCGAGTAACTCGCCAGTGTGACAGGTTACTTAATGTGTCTTTCCCTTTCTGAATTCAGAGACGGAAGAAGCTGGGCCTCCCGCCGCTCCCACCCACACCAACAGGGAGACCGAAGGCCAGGGCAGGCACTGGGAGGGGCACCCCAGCTGCGACCGCTGCTGCGGTGTTGGTGCCAGAGCAGGCGGCTCCCGGGGCTGCAGCGGAGCAGGCGGCTCCACGTCCGGCTGCAGCCTCCGCACCGGCACCTGCGGCAGCGGGAAGAGGGACACCCGCAGGGGGCCGGGGCAAGGGGCTCGGGAAGCTGACCGTTCGCCTCCCCTTCGCCCCTCGCCCCAGGTACCAGCGGGTGTCCTTCTCGTCCCCCGACGGGAGTGAGGAGGTAGGTGGATAGTTTATAATGTCACTATAGCATTCAGATACTCTTTTATAGTAAGCCACACATCTCTACTATTGAATAGAATGTTAGAAATACCTTACCAAGTGATTTGTTGACAATATCGAATTTTTACTTTGTTAATGTCGAAATTGCTCGTACCGGTCATTAACGTACCCCAGTCGTTAACCTGTCAAAGAATGGCCACAGCTTATCTATACATCATCATATACCATTGGCTTTGCACACACATTGACAAAAGAGATTGTAATACCTATCTAGAGTCATTTGAACATGCATAAGGTTCATCTTGTTTTACCCCTGTAGCTTGACATACACCAAATATTCGATTCTCCAAATGTCTTGCTTAATAAATACTAATGGTTTTGCCCCTTGCTCTACATTCAAGGAGACTCATGCGCCTGTGGCTGGTGTGGACCCTGCCACAGCCATCCTCATCTCGTCGGGGGATGAAAGCCTGGCCGGGTGCTCCTCCCCAGAGCCCGTCGTGGCCACGGCACCAGCACCACTACCCTCGGCAGCACCACCCACAGCACCAGCCGGGAAGGGCAAGGCAGGAGGCCGAGCTGGCAGGGCAAAGACCAGCGCCGCGACGGCCTCACCAGCACCGCCCGTGGAGGAGGCACCGAGGGCAGCGACCACGGAGGCGGGGGGGCGAGGACAGGTTGCCCCGGAGGTGGCAGAGGAGAGCCGGACGACTCGACCGGTCCGTCAGGCTGCGCAGAAAGACTCCCCCAAGAAGAGGCGCAGCCAGCGTTCGACCGGATCGAGGCCGGCCGACTCTTCGCCGCCACCACCGGGCAACCTGGCCCTCGCGGAGGATTATGTGTAAGTATTATGATCACTTTAAAGGTATCAAATCACTTGTGTGCAGATATTGTGTTTTCTGTGGATCCACCCTATGTTAGTAGAATTGTCGTTTTTACCATGCATAAGGCCCATCTTGTCTGGCCACTGTGGCTTTGAAAATTAAAAAATCACAAAATTTCTGCACTTCTCGCAACATCTGCATGTCATGGAGTGCTAAAATGTATCTTTATATACACCATGTCAAAATTGCTCATACCGATCATTAACGTACCCCAGTCGTTAACCTATCAAAGAATGGCCACAGCTCAACTCTACACCATCATATGCCATTGTTATCACATACACCATCACAAGAGAGGTTGTAATACCTATCTAGAGTCATTTAAACATGCATAAGGCCCATCTTGGGTGTCCAATATCACTTTTAGAATTAAATATCACAAAATTTCTACACTTCTAGCAACATCGGCATGTCATGGAGTGCTAAAATGTATCTTTATATACACCAAATAGTATTTTTTGACAAACCACACACCTCTACTATTGAATAGAAATGTTAGAAACACCATACCATGTCATAGGTTGACAATATCCAATTTTTACTTTGTTCATGTCAAAATTGCTCGTACCGATCATTAACGTACCCCAGTCGTTAACCTATCAAAGAATGGCCACAGCTCAACTCTACACCATCATATGCCATTGTTATCACATACACCATCAAAAGAGAGGTTGTACTACCTATCTAGAGTCATTTAAACCAGCATAAGGCCCATCTTGGGTGTTCAATATCACTTTTAGAATTAAATATCACAAAATTTCTACACTTCTCGCAACATCGGCATGTCATGGAGTGCTAAAATGTATCTTTATATACACCAAATAGTATTTTTTGACAAACCACACACCTCTACTATTGAATAGAAATGTTAGAAACACCATACCATGTCATAGGTTGACAATATAGAATTTTAACTTTGTTCATGTCAAAATTGCTCGTACCGATCATTAACGTACCCCAGTCGTTAACCTATCAAAGAATGGCCACAGCTCAACTCTACACCATCATATGCCATTGTTATCACATACACCATCACAAGAGAGGTTGTACTACCTATCTAGAGTCATTTAAACCAGCATAAGGCCCATCTTGGGTGTCCAATATCACTTTTAGAATTAAAAATCACAAAATTTCTACACTTCTCGCAACATCGGCATGTCATGGAGTGCTAAAATGTATCTTTATATACACCAAATAGTATATTTTGACAAACCACACACCTCTACTATTGAATAGAAATGTTAGAAACACCATACCATGTCATAGGTTGACAATATAGAATTTTAACTTTGTTCATGTCAAAATTGCTTGTACCGATCATTAACGTACCCCAGTCGTTAACCTATCAAAGAATGGCCACAGCTCAACTCTACACCATCATATGCCATTGTTATCACATACACCATCACAAGAGAGGTTGTACTACCTATCTAGAGTCATTTAAACCAGCATAAGGCCCATCTTGGGTGTTCAATATCACTTTTAGAATTAAATATCACAAAATTTCTACACTTCTCGCAACATCGGCATGTCATGGAGTGCTAAAATGTATCTTTATATACACCAAATAGTATTTTTTGACAAACCACACACCTCTACTATTGAATAGAAATGTTAGAAACACCATACCATGTCATAGGTTGACAATATAGAATTTTAACTTTGTTCATGTCAAAATTGCTCGTACCGATCATTAACGTACCCCAGTCGTTAACCTATCAAAGAATGGCCACAGCTCAACTCTACACCATCATATGCCATTGTTATCACATACACCATCACAAGAGAGGTTGTACTACCTATCTAGAGTCATTTAAACCAGCATAAGGCCCATCTTGGGTGTCCAATATCACTTTTAGAATTAAAAATCACAAAATTTCTACACTTCTCGCAACATCGGCATGTCATGGAGTGCTAAAATGTATCTTTATATACACCAAATAGTATATTTTGACAAACCACACACCTCTACTATTGAATAGAAATGTTAGAAATACCAGACCAAGTGATAGGTTGAAAATATAGAATTTTAACTTTGTTAATGTCAAAATTGCTCGTACCGATCATTAACGTACCCCAGTCGTTAACCTATCAAAGAATGGCCACAGCTCAACTCTACACCATCATATACCATTGGCATTGCACACACATTGACAAAAGAGATTGTACTACCTATCTAGAGTCATTTGAACATGCATAAGGTCCACAATCACAAATTTTTAACCTGGTGGTTTATTAGCCTAACCTATTTATTAGTCCAGATAATTCTTATAATTGCCATTCATTTTCCAGTGCTACCTTGAAGCGCTCGGTTGAGCAGGAGTAGCATAATGTAATTATACAGTAGAATGCTATATTAGAATAGACTAGTTGTGTTGCATGTTGAGATGTTGCTTGTTTAATGTTAGTTGTTGCTGCTTATTTGACTATACTTGTATTGCCACCTTTTTAGAATTAGCTCATGTACATGACATCGTATTGTTATTACAATTACTGGTTAATATTATCACCATGACATAATATCACAAGTAAAGCATAAATGATTAACAATTTAATTTAGCTCATGTAGTGAAATTAGCTCATGTAGTGACATAATATTCGCTTTGCTGACTAATGCCTCAAATGAATTTCTAAATACCAATTTGTTAATGCTTTCTCATTTCCAATTTACAGCACCTCCCCGCCTACCGGTCAGACGAAAATGATGACGACCCCTGCAAACCGACCCCCGACAACGACAAGGAAGACCACTACACCTAAAACTAACCGCATCAAGTACCTCGAGAGGACACTGGCTGCAACGCGAGAGTCGGTGTCCTCTATGCAGGCGCGTCTACAATCGGATTTGGCAAAGGCGGCCGGTCCAGCTGCTACACCACAGAAGCAGCAACAGTGTAAAGATCTTATCTACGATGGGGTGGCGGCTCTCAACAGCAAAGACACACTAGACTTCATGCGGAAGGCCTTCCCTGAAACCAACCTTCAAGCAAAGGGTCTCACCACCCAGATGGCTAAGGACATTAAGGTCAACCGCAAGTCTCTGGCGTCACCCCCTTCAGATCAGCCCCATAAAAGCACTGTCAATGCAAAGGCACGCGAGGCAGCAGTCGTTGAGTTCCTGTGCCTACCGGAAAACTCCACCATGATGCCAGGCAAAGGTGACTCCATCATTGTTAACTTGGATGGTGTCAAGGTCAGAGAACAGAAAAGGAACCTGGTGGAGTTTGTGTATGTCCTCCACAAGCGCTACCTTGACACCAACCCTGCCTGGCCTGTGGAGTCCACCACCTTCTACAACATCAGGAGTAAACATAGTTATCTAATTCCAGTAGAGCTGCAGAATGAGAAAATCTGCCTCTGCCAGAAACATCAAAATTTCGCTCTCATGCTGAAGGCAGCTAACATCAAGACTTCAGTGGACACCCTGGTCCAGAACACCACTGCGGACGTGTTCGAGCAACAGCTGACCCAGTCGGTGAAGATGGACCATGTAGACTACCTGACGTGGAAGTACGTTCCAGTTATCTACGGCAAGCCCGAGGAGAAGAAGATGGTGATGAAGCTCCGGCCCACTTGGGTAACCGATAAATCCAAAAAGGAGTTCATCGCGTTGGTCAAGGACGAGTTCATGTCCATGGCCGACCACGTCGATCGGGCCCGTAGCCAACACCGGATCGTGCGTGAACTGAGGAGTTCCTTGTCAGTGTACGAGACAGTCATCCAGATGGACTTCGCCGAGAATTGGCTTGTCTCGTATCCTGATGGGCCACAGAGTGTCTATTACGCCAAAGACCCAGGTACGCTCCACCCAGCAGTCCTTCACTACCGGCATGGACCAACTGGGGAGATCAGACACCACTCTGTGGCCCTCGTCACCGACGACAGAAAGCATGACACCGGTGCGATCCTGGCATTCATTCAAGTTCTGGCAGCGTTCCTGCAAGAGAACCTGCCCCAGGTCGCGTGGGTGCACTATGCATCGGACTCCCCATCGAGCCAGTATCGGAACATCTCCATCTTTTCCATACTGGTGCGCCACGCAGAACTTGTCAGTGGTCTACAAGCGACATGGACCTACTTCGAGGCGGGACACGGAAAGGGCCCCTGTGACGGCGTTGGAGCTGCAGCAAAACGCAACGCAGACAACCTCGTCAACAGGGGAACGCTAATCCAGAATGCAGAGCGCTTCGCGGCTGAAGGCAACCTACTCGAAGGCCGCGTCAAGTACATCTGCGTTCCGGTTGCGGATATCGCCACCGCCCGTCTCACAGTCGGCAAAGTAGCAGCGGACGAGTCCATCAAGGGCACCCAGAAAGTTCATGCTGCTGTGCCCGCCGAACCCGGGAAGTCCCTCGCTGTACGCCACAAATCATGCTTCAGCGAGTGCTGCTGGGCCGACCTTAGGTCCATTCGTGGGTGTCCAGACTGGATCACACACCCAATGAAATTCAACAACAAGAAGGCTCCTCCCCCACCACGGCAGACGCGACAGAGGACTGTCCCTGCTGAGGTGGACGGCGATGATGTACCCCCGCCAAAGCAGACTCGAGGTACTTCGGTACGGAACACTCTCCCCGCTCCTGTCGCTAGCACCTCTGCCTGCAAGCGCCAAGGGGGTCCCTCACCCGTCGTGGCTGGCAAGCGCACCCGCAAGAACATGGTTCCTGCCCCAGCCACGGCTAACAAAGAAAATGTGCCTCCGTGTGCCGCACGAAAGCGTGCTGCGGAGCGTGCAGTTGAGGCTCCCGTCACAAAGCATATGCGACAGGACGGACCAACCTCACCTCCCGTTTTTGAGGGCGGATCGACAATGGACATTGAGGATACAGCTGTATTCGTGCAGGATGAGTACCAAGAGGGACAGTTTGTCGCCTGCGCATTCCTGCATGAGTCAGACTCCACCAAGGACGCATGGCACATGGGCAAGGTCTTAGCTGTGGACAGTGAGAGTGACATGTATGAGGTCATGTTCCTCATTCATCCGGCGAAAAACCTCACTTGCCACAAGTTCCCAACCAAGCCCAATGTCCAGTTTATATACCATAATACCATCCTTGGCTATGTGAACAAGAAGCGGTATGGGAACTCCACCGTCTGGGGCCACATCCTCCATGATAACACAGTCAAAATGGCCAACATGAAACTAATAAAGCACCGTAAGGAGGAAGACAACAGACTTGCCAATAGTTGCTAAATGGTTCTGTTTGTTTCACACAAGTGTTACATCTCAGTTGCTGGAGTTTAAGCGAGTTTTTAGGGTCAATGGTTAAATGACTGTATATATGTATTATGATCTCATTTACCCTGTACTGTGCTGCAAGCGAAGGCCGCGAGAAGTGTTGAAAAAGTTGTGATATTTAATTTTCAAAGTGATATTGAACACCCAAGATGGGCCTTATGCATGTTTAAATGACTCTAGATAGGTAGTACAACCTCTCTTGTGATGGTGTATGTGATAACAATGGCATATGATGGTGTAGAGTTGAGCTGTGGCCATTCTTTGATAGGTTAACGACTGGGGTACGTTAATGATCGGTACGAGCAATTTTGACATGAACAAAGTAAAAATTCGATATTGTCAACCTATGACATGGTATGGTGTTTCTAACATTTCTATTCAATAGTAGAGGTGTGTGGTTTGTCAAAAAATACTATTTGGTGTATATAAAGATACATTTTAGCACTCCATGACATGCCGATGTTGCGAGAAGTGTAGAAATTTTGTGATATTTAATTTTCAAAGTGATATTGAACACCCAAGATGGGCCTTATGCATGTTTAAATTACTCTAGATAGGTATTACAATCTCTTTTGTCAATGTGTGTGCAATGCCAATGGTATATGATGGTGTAGAGTTGAGCTGTGGTCATTCTTTGATAGGTTAACGACTGGGGTACGTTAATGATCGGTACGAGCAATTTTGACATGAACAAAGTTAAAATTCTATATTGTCAACCTATGACATGGTATGGTGTTTCTAACATTTCTATTCGATAGTAGAGGTGTGTGGTTTGTCAAAAAATACTATTTGGTGTATATAAAGATACATTTTAGCACTCCATGACATGCCGATGTTGCGAGAAGTGTAGAAATTTTGTGATTTTTAATTCTAAAAGTGATAATGGACACCCAAGATGGGCCTTATGCATGTTTAAATGACTCTAGATAGGTATTACAATCTCTTTTGTCAATGTGTGTGCAATGCCAATGGTATATGATGGTGTAGAGTTGAGCTGTGGCCATTCTTTGATAGGTTAAAGACCGGGGTACGTTAATGACGGTACGAGGATTGAGAGATGAACAAAGTAAAAATTGGATATTGTCAACCTATGACATGGTATGGTGTTTCTAACATTTCTTTTCAATAGTAGAGGTGTGTGACTTATCAAAAAATACTATTTGGTGTATATAAAGATACATTTTAGCACTCCATGACATGCAGATGTTGCGAGAAGTGTAGAAATTTTTTGATTTTTAATTTCCAAAGTGATATTAAACACCAAAGATGGCCCTTATCAATGGTTAAATGACTGTATATATGTATTATGATCTCATTTACCCTCAGGAAAGAGTATTTAAGGTATATAAGAGTATATTTTTGTACTTTGCTGCAAGCGAAGGCCGCGAGAAGTGTTGAAAAAGTTGTGATTTTAATTTTCAAAGTGATATTGAACACCCAAGATGGGCCTTATGTATGTTTAAATGACTCTAGATAGGTAGTACAACCTCTTTACTCATTGTGTGTGTGATGCCAATGGTATATGATAGTGTATAGGTGAGCTGTGGCCATTCTTTGATAGATTAGCAAATGGGGTACGTTAATGACCGGTAGGAGGATTTTGAGATGGTTAAAGTTCTATTGTTATAGTGGCAGCCTATCATCTTGTATGGTGTTTCTATTATTTGTATTCAATCATAGACATGTTTGGCTTATGAGAAAATACTATTTGGTGTATATAAAGATGCATTTTAGCACCCCATGGCATGCATGCTTTGCGAGAAGTGTAGAAATTTTGTGATTTTTAATTTTCAAAGTGATATTAAACACCCAAGATGGGCCTTATGCAGGGTTAAATGACTCTAGATAGGTAGTACAACCTCTCTTGTAATGGTGTATGTGATAAAAATGGCATATGATGATGTATAGATGAGCTGTGGCCATTCTGTGAGAGGTTAACAAATAGGGTACGTTAATGATAATATGTGTAATATAATGGCCTCTACGCAAGCACCAAGTATAAAGTATAGGTATGATATATCAGGCCAATTCTTATTATTATGTACAGTAGGTCTACTAGAGACAATGGACAGTTAATATAGTCATTGTATGAAGGATTTTGAATGAGCTAGGCTAAAGTTAAAAAATGGTAAAATAAATTCACAAATTTTCATATTTTCCAATTTATTCACCTATGCGTAACTTCAAGAGTTTTCGGGCCTTACTTTAGCTTTTTGGTATACATAAAGTCATGTATTGTACCAGTCTGGCCACAATATTTGGTGTTTCCAGGCCTCTTATTAGTGGTGTTATTCATGTTTGTTTGATTACGATCATTAACGTACCCCCTTTTTAGAAGGTTTTACGGCATCTGCGATAAAAACTGACCCCCTAGGAGTTGGATCCTTGAATGAAACTTTTTAATAAGCCAAGATATAGGGCTATCAATAAAATATAATGTTATTAAGAAATACTGAGTTTGTAGATTCTTGATCCAGGCCCCCCCTGACCAGTAAAACCTGGAATGACCCATATATATATATATTACACGGGACGACCCAAAGTTCTGGAAACTCTTGGAGGGTTCACTACCGAAAAAACGTCTTCCCAGTAAACACACATCCGTATTTAAATGTTGCACACTTGTATATCTACATATAGAATTTTGGTGCGAACTACATAGATTTGCTGAACGTAGAAAAACGTATTTCTGATATATACGTATCTAGAACATAACTAAACCTTAACGTTTTAATGTCCACATACCTTACTCAAAAACGTAATTCAGACCAAATTGGTATAGGAGAAGAACCTTAGTATATACCTGTGATCTACGTAGCGTTTTGGTAGTGTGTTTACTGGGTTGTAGCTCAAGTGCGATTAGGACCACAACTGTGTTTGAGAAGCTTTGTCATGCATTTTCATATTTCAAAACTTGCTGCAGTGTGTTAAAGTGCGATGCGGCTACGGTATTACAGGTGCAATAACCCTCAGACAGACTATTACAAGTGTCACCTTGACATGATTATAACATCTACAATCACTTAAAGACAGATTAACACACAATGTAACGGTTGTTGCAAAGCTGCTTCTTCATAAATGTGAAATCATACCTAACCTTTAGAGAAGTAGCTTTTCAAGCAAAAGCTTTTTCTGATTAGACTCTAAGAGTATAGTGAGTATATATTGGAATCCATGGCAAAAAAAACAAAAAAAAAAACTTACAAACATTTAGATTTTGATTGAAAGGTCATCAATGTTGAGAGTTTTTAGTGCTGTTACATTAGCATTCAATAATTGTGTAGTGTTCTACCCCTCGATGTTCAATCGAATCTTTCGATAAACAACGAAGAACAACTATTCAGGTTCCAGTTAAAACTTTATTGTCTAATAACACATAGGCATCAGCCGTTCTCGATCACAGTTACAGGTGGCAGAGTTTGAACTCTATAACAGGTTCGACACTAGGCCTTCTAGTGTCTACAGTTGATATTCCACATACACCTCCTCTGTGCAGCAGCACAGAGGAGTATTAGAATATGGTAGCCGGGCAGCCACCAACCATCGCTCACGATGGTCAGTCGGGGCTGGACTGACCCTGAGGAAGGCCGTACAACGGCCTTATATACGTCGGAGTCGAGGGCCACGTGACCAGGTGGTGACGTGGCGCTGGACTCCAGTGCCCCCAGGCGTCGGGTAATAGAGGTGCTCTCGATGTCACCCACAAGGACCACGAAGGTACCTCGAAGATGACGCGGGACCACCACACCACCCCCCACTAGACTGAAACGAGGTCTCTGAAAATTCAGAGATCCCGGATCAGTCTAAACAAATAGATAATAATATAAACTACTGGATCCGTCGACATGGTCGACAGAAACAGTAGAGGAATATATAGAAATATAGTTTCTACTGTACTGTAGAAAACAGTTAATTATAAGGCGTTGCTCCATCCAACGTAGGAGACCAGTGTCGAAACACTGCTTCAAGACCTGCTCCTGGTCGATCCGAGGAAGGCACGACTGGGTATGGTAACCGGGGTCGTGTCGTTTCCTCCCTGTCTTGTTGAGTAGCTCCTTCCAGCGTAGGAAGCCCATCGATAGGGTACAGTACCACTATGATGGTCCTTCGACCGTGAGGCCGAGGATGTGTGGCACCACCGGGCCCTAAGACCGGGGCAGCTTCGCAGGGAGGTCCGGGGACAGGAAAGGTACCCCCACTCGTGGAGGGTACACCGTCGTCCGGGAACGAGTTCCCGGGGGTTCCATGCTGACATCGAGACTCTGTTCGATGTCAGCGATCCAAGCTGAAGAGGAGGAGCAGTAGTATCATACTACTGATCCTCCGAGATGGACCCTGTAGCGGCGTCGATTTCAGCCTGCTCTCCGTCAGTGCGTTCATCCTCATGTGAAGCACTGGCGGCTAGCTGGCCTGAAAACGTCGGCGACTCCGGCAATGGGGCCACACGGTCCATTGTCGTACTCCAAGCCTCGTTAAAGGTCTCGGGTGCATCCAGGGAGTCTCCCTCAGCATCTGAGTGGAGAACGGCCGAGTCTGCTGAGTCGCTTCCGTCGTCGTCGTCGCTCTCCCGACCTTTAAGGTCGTCCTTGTCTCCCTGGTCAGGGGGAGCCGTTGGAGATTGACCGACGACATCGACGTCCCCGTCTATATCCATCGACTGTTCCGCCTCGGCAGGTTCTACTGCTTGGGCGGAAGCCGACGGGTCCAGGCAGACGGCTACACTCGCAGGGGCCAGAGTTGTGATGCCATGAAGATCCGGATGGATCTTCAGTGACACCACTCTCTGAACCGGTGGCGGTGTAGGCTCGGTGGCTCCCGAGAGGGTTATCAAGGGAGCCGAGGAGGAAGGCGGGGCTGCTGGTGGGTAGACGGAGGCACCGAGAGACCTACCCGGGGTGTCAGGCTTGTCCTGCACCACCTGCTCTCGGCCCAACATCGTCATAGCCGAGCTCAGACTGTCAATCCTTGGAGATAACTCTCTCAAAGGATTCGTCTGAGCTGCCAGCGTCCTGACGTCAGGGACCACTCCACCCTCGACGAGGTACCTCTGCGCTTCGCGAGAGGGCTCAGTTCGAACGGGCTTCAGGGTTCGGACGCCATGGTGCTTGTCCTTCATCCATTCCGAGAGTTGGACCCCGAAGACTTAAGAATTCGCGGTCGATTTCCTCCCAGCCTTCTATGATACCATCCCTCTTGGTGATATCATATTGGGCCTGTGACTCAAAGTTATTGAGACGCGTTTGGACATCGGTCAGACGAGAGTCCATCTCCATCTGAACGGTCTGGCGTGCCTCATCCCTAAGAGCCGGAAGGAGCTAGTTACGGATGGCCATGTTTGTTCTATCAAACAGGCCGAACAAGTAAGCACTTGCTTCCTTGCGGAATGCCTCACCGAAATGATCGATAGCAGGGCTTCCCGTCATTTGTAGGAGTCCTCTACAACGTTCCACGAACGTCTTGGGGATCCCACGTTCGACGCCATCGCCGTATGCAGGCTGTGCCAACTCCCAACGCAAGGTTGCTGTCGGGGTGTCAGCGCCTGTCACGACGTTGGAGAAGGTGGCTCCCGCTGCCGAGGTCAGTGTCGCGCCTCCCACATGGACACGCGGCGTGGCAGCTGGGGTGCTGCCCTCCGCCGCTGCAGGGGGTTTGACAGGGGGAGACGAGTTGGTGGTCACCTTGGGTTGTCGATCACGACCACTCCGGGATTCCACCGTCTTGCCTCCAGTTTTAGCACCACTGGCGCTTGGTTTGGCCGAACCGGTCGAAGCAGTCTTCGACTTTTTAGGAGCCGGGGCCGGGGCGGCTTTCGATGCCTTTTCGGGCTTCAAGGGAGCAGCCTGCGGCTTAGGCTTCTTAGGTTCAGTCGAACCGGCAGACTTTCCAGCCTCTATAGAGTGGGGCCTCTTGTTCCCACTCGTAGAGGCTGTCGGTCCTGGGTCTCGAGGACGACTGGCCTCCCGCTTCTTCCGCTGCTCTACCCTGAACTCGGGGTAGGCACCGTAGAAAGCGGGCATCAGTTCCGGTCTGATATACAGGCGCTTCGTAGACGGGGGTGCGGGTGCCATCCGCATCCAGTATCTAGTCGGCGCGCCTGTCTTCTCATTCCGTTCACACTTTCCGACTAGCGTCTCCACTAGTTGGATAGCGCCCTCGGCGTTGTACTTATGGGGCTGCTTGTACGACTTGAGATGACGCGCCATCAAGCCCCTTCGTGAGGTCACGAAAGGAGGAGAGGTCGGGTCATCAGGGTCCTGATAACATGGAATGGTCTTTTCCACCTTAACACAACCGAACTGCGGATGGATGGCTCGATGCTCCTCCACCAAGTGTCGAGCATACCTGCCGTCCGTCGCGTATACGCGAGGGGGGAACACCTTACGTGTGCAGTTCTCGAAAGCACACTGCTGCCCTGGATTGAAGATGGGCCATGCGAACCCAATCCGCTGTCGCTCGGGCAGCGACACCCCCAACGAGTCTGAGGCATTCGTGATATTCTCGATCATCGATACATACCAGTCAATGGCATGACTATCATCCGAATACCACTCCTTGTCGTCACTACCATCCTTCCCGATGAGACTAGGGAGTACCACTTGACCATTCTTGCGGTAGTCCTGAAGCTTGGTCAGTGGCCTGTCATCGACGTACTCAGTACGTCGCTTGGCAGTGATCGCTGACAGCCGCTTCCACTCGTCGACAGCCTTGGCCGTGTCTGGGGGAGAGGATACGGTGCCGGCCACGGCACCGGCATCGACTTCCGACGACTCGGTTCCAGGTTCCGGGGGTGTAGTAGACTCGCTACTCCTTTCCCGGGCTGGAGCCTTCTTGGCTGCGGATTCCTTTTTGCTACTTTCCTTCTTGGGCACCTTAGGGATCTTGAAGTCTTTCAAGGTCCCCTTGGACGCCTTCGATTCAGTGGGCTTCTTGCCCTTAGAACCTGAAGGGGTAGCACTTTTCGATGGAGCAGGTGTCGACGGCTCGTCGACCTCCATCTCATCGGGGGAGGAGTCCCTCGAGGCGACAGCAGCCGCGACTTTCAAGTCGCGCTTCTGCTGCTTAGATGCCTCTTTCGCCTTCCGGCGGAGCTCCTTCTCCCGCTCTTAGGACTCAGCCAAGGCTTTCTGTGCTTCCTCGATCTGCCTCAGAAGGGCTGCACTTTTAGCCGAGGTAGACTCAAGCTCTTGCTCGGGTCTGGTCCTCTTGGACTTCTTCTTCTTCTTCTTCTTCTTCAGCGACTTGTGGCTCGTCGAAGAGCTGTACCCTGACAGCTCGTCGGACGAGGACCCCATGGTTCTTCCTGAACTTATGGGTTCCACTTTGAAGAGAAGACTTCGGGTCTCAAACCGTTCTCAGACGGGACGAGACGTCGAAGAGGCTTCGATCCGCACTCTGGGGGGTCGAAGCCTCCAAGGTGCCTTCGATGTACCTCGAACCGCCCTCAGGCGGCTCGAGGGACCGAAGACTGGAGCCTCGAGAGAACACGAACCTGAGCTCACGCAGGTCGTGTCCCTCGACACTAGGCAGGGGAGACCTCCTACACTCAGGTAGGAAGTCCCCGGGCGGAGCGTACCAGCTGGAATAAGCTAGGCTTAGTCCAGCCTATTTGCGTCCGATTCTCACGAGAAGGGCGCAGATGTGACCTCCGTGGTGTGCGACACGGCCTTTTATCCCTGTGGCACGCGCCTCTGATTGGAGGAAGGGCCTACGTGACTGAGGAGGGTGAACCCTATTGGTCCACAGCGCATCACGCCAGGACCAAATAAGGTAATGCTCAAAAAAATAGAACGACTCACTCTCCCCTCACCGTCACACTCTGGTTCTCCAGTCGCAATGTTTGCATATGCCATTATTTCTTATGCGGTCTATGGGTTCCAACACTAGCAACATGGATAATTAGGAAACCCCCCCCCCTTCCATTAGACTACCGGGATTAAAAATGGTTCCAATATGGATCTACCCTTCGGGCAGAATCCACCAGCCTATGCTGGGAACCCATCCTCACAGTCCAATAAAAATCAGAGGCCCCAAATTTCCATGTTTCCAGCGTCAGTTTGTCTCAAACTAAGAGGCAATCGCTTGACTTCTCGTTGTGTAATTTTTTATTCACTGTCGGCTTCATGTCCACAGACAGATTTACTCAAGAACGGCACCCGTTATTTTAAATCCTCATTAAAAAAACAGGTTAGTAAAGCTGCTGCTTAGTATTGTGCGAATCATCGATTACTGAGTAGGGTTTAATCTAGGACTTTTCCTGATTCTAACCTTTACTGTTGGAACGAGTGTTGAGCCTCGGGGCGGGTTACTATCACCCTCTCCTAGCCCGCCGTCCTTTGATGTGGCCGGGCCGACCGGGCTATTAACCCGTTTCCGTCGGTGTCTGCCTCCCATCACTTGTGACGGTGTGGATGTAGGAGCCAGAGTGTTTGCTCTGGGTTTCCTTTTATCCTCGACACTCGCTGACCGTTTCTTTGATGAGCCTTGGCGCTTAAGCCTTGCTCGAGTCATAGGTCCGGACTGGAGTGACTGATCTTTGACTTCAATCGAAACGTTCAGATGTGAAGTTTGTTCAGTCGTTCGCACCTTCGAGGGGGTGTCGGGCTTCCGACATCCCTTCAAAGGCTGTTTAGATGCTTTTGACTTATCTCAACGAGCCGGTCGACCACGGCGCCGCTTTGATGGTTTACTGGCATTCGTTTTAACTCGACAAAAGCATGTTCGGCTCTCTCCGTCCACGCGGATGCCTCGTAACGACCTCTACTACCTTTAGGTTTTTGGATCACTAAGTCCTGCAAAGGACTTACGAGTTCCGCGAACCCCGGGATGAACTCTCGGTAGTAGGAACAGAAACCAATGAAGGATCGGATTTCCTTCACTGTAGTGGGCCTAGCCGAAGTCATTACATCGCTAATTTTCCCCGGGTTGGCTTCTATACCCTGTTCAGACACGATTCGGCCTAGGTAGTCAACTGAAGTCCTAAAAAGCTGACACTTTTTAGGTTTCAACTTCAGCCCCCATGCTCGAATCCTGTTGAAAACTTCTGCCAGATTTTCCATTGCTTCATCCGTCGTTTTGCCGAAGACGATGATATCATCGAGGTAAACCAGGCAACTCTTACCTAGCAAACCTCTCAACATCTCCTCCATCATTCACTCGAATGTGGCGGGGGCGTTACACAAACCAAACGCCATTCGATCGAACTCATAGAGCCCCCTCTGGTAGGAAAAAGCGGTTTTCTCGACGTCGTCGGGATTCATCCCGATCTGCCAATACCCAGATTGGAGATCGAGACAACTAAACCACTTATTTCCTCCTAGGGCATCCAAGCATTCGTCGATGCGCGGGAGGGGGTAAGCATTTTTCTTAGTCACTCCATTCAGACATCGATAATCGACGCAGAATCTCATGGTCCCATCCTTCTTCGTCACCATCTGGACGGGACTGGACCAGGGACTAGTACTTGGCCTAACCACCCCCGTATCCAACATCTCCTTAAGTTGTTCATCCGCCGCAGCTTTCTTGCTGAGCGGAATCCTTCTATAAGGGACTCGGATAGGTTGTGCGTCACCATTGTCGATGTTATGCAGACATCGATCGGTGCGCCCTAATGGTTTATCTGGGGATTTAAAGACATCCACATGCTTACGTAGTAAGGCGGACAGCTTCAGTCTTTCTTCTGGCTGGGTCAGGTGGGTGTCACCATACATGTCTAACAGCCAGGTAGGGAGCTCCCCCGTGTGGGTGCTCGCGATTTCTGCCGTCTCGATGTCTGCAGCTTCTTGCTCGAGACGCATTATCACAGATCCTACCTCCGGTGAAGAGAATTCACCGTTTCTGTCAGCGTACTGTATAGTACCGACCACCTGGCCTTTTTCCAGGACAATGTCTCGATTCAGTGGATTACAGACGGGAAACACTGTTAGACGGACATTGCTGACAAGGGTAGCCTCACCAACCAATCCAAAACTTCTCAGAGTTTTCGGGTCGGGTTTGACTATGCCCTGTCGATCTCTGTCCAGACCTTCGGATTTTACCAGGACATCGCACCGATGTCTGGGGGGTATCCTCGTGGTCTGTGCTACTGAGGCTATCGATGACACTCTCTTCAGTTTACACTGATGGTGCTCTTCTACCGGCTCGGTCATGACCAATTGACCCGTCCTTGGCTTCAGGATCATACCGTATAATGCCGCGAAGTCGAGCCCCAGAATGCCATCATCAGCCACATCGGCCACTATTGGGCTAAACACATAGTGGCTCGATGCGACCTTAAGAGGTAGAACCAATCGACCATAGGTCCGCATTTCGGCTCCAGACGCAGTGCACCCGTTATTCCCTCGTAGTGATTATCTGACGGCACTACTAACGTTTTCGCAAGTTCCCGAGAGACAATGGTGTGGCTGGCACCAGTATCTATCAGGAAGTCCAGAGAACGCCCTCGAATCTCTGCAGACAGGTACCATCGTTTCCCCGACAAGGCGGGCGGTTCCTGCTAGCATTCTCAACCCTACGTCAGTACTCAGATTGATCCCTCTCTTCTTCAGAAAAGAGAGACAGGGATCATCTGAGGGAAGCTCTGTTGCGCAGACTCTGGCCAGCTGCCACATCAGGGCTTCTCTCCCGGCGTCGACTTTCACTTTCGATCCAGTCGAACCCTCGACCTCGGAGTTTGGGCTGCCAGCGCCCTGTTCCTTGGCCATTAAGGCTTTTTCTACACCGACATCTTCGGAACCCGACCGGTGATCAACCGGTGCCGCTGTGGTAAAGGGCTGGGACGGCCCTACCGGGACCTTACCTAGTTCCCTCAAATCTACTGTCGTCTGATCAAGAGTGCCAGAGGTGCTGATACCTTGGCTTTTCGATGGTCGGGCAGCTCGATTGCCACGTCGAGCCGCCCGCCTCAGTTTTCCGTCGCGTCAGGTGGTAGTCCTTTAATCGGCTCGGGGCAAGTTCGTGCGAAATGCCCCTGCTTCTTGCAGTTCCAACACTTGGCGTCGGACGGAGGGGTACTCGGCTTCTCCGAGTTAGTAACAGGGACATCCCCTCCCTCGATAACCCTGAGTAAATTCTTTAATTGACTCAGCGAGAAGGTCTGTTCCTGTACCTTGGGTTTGGCGGCCTTGTTTGGCGGTTTCGATTTACCAGCAGATTTCTGACTCTTCTTAGTCTTACTTCCCGCCCCGGGCTTCGAGTATGAGGACACCTCCCCCTGTCCCTCTTCGATCAAAGCGGCGTCGGCAGGAGTTGTCGTTTTCGCAACAACTCATCTGCCAAGTCCATGAGATCCTTGAGAGACATGTAAGTGCGCCATTCCCGAAGCACGTCTTGTTGTAAATCAACGTCATACAATCCTCCTATGAACAACTGGATGACTTTGGTTATGAGCCATTCAACCGAAAAGTCCACACCTGGATAGGCATCGTGTCCGCACGACTATGATTCATCCCCCAAGGGTTGCCGGACTCGGCCTCGCTCAAATGCGAAGCCTCGAACCTGATATCCCTATATTTGGGTGGATCGACATGTTGTTGGGCCGTGGTAGGGGTCGAAAACTGTCCGATCACTCCACTCAGACCATCGGTGCGCGGCATCGAAAGAACTGGTTGGGTCCGACGTGACCTCGAATCCACTTTCGAGGTGTCGTCGATTACTCCCACCATTCTATCTATCTCTGCCTGCTGTTTTGAACGTTCCGCCTGTCTTAATTCTGACACCAGGAATTCCAGGCGGGCATGTTCGGGCTTCGAGAGATCTCGTTGCTCGCTGAGGGCAAAGAGCTGCTTGACCTCCTTCATGGCACGGTCAAGCCACTCTCTGTAGTCAGGGTTTTCGACTAGGTCCTCTTGAGTGGCAACTCTAGTAGTGCTGCATTCACTACTTTGTTGCTTCTCTCGAAGTCTAGCGGCACGCAATTTCGATTCCGTCTGCTCCTTCAGACGTTCTTCGAGTGCGAGTTCATCACAAACTTCTTTATTCACTCTGGCTTCGTCAGCCTCCCTGCGAGATGATATCTCCGGTCGGAGCTTATCGATTTCTCCACGCATGGCCCCCAGAGTATCCGAATCCTTCTGATCCTTCAGTGACTGGGTTACTAGGGATTCAGATTTCAAGGAATTAAGCTCGGCCTCGTGCCTCGCTTTTTGTTCCATTAGAATCTGATATTCCGCCATCTTGTTTGCGTGTTCGATTCGTTCCTCACAGCGATCCATTGCCGTCAATCGACTACGCTCGATCTCCGACTTCGTTGCAAGTAAGGACTCTTTATCACTAGAGAGCTGCTTGACCTTCTCTTGAAGATCAGCAAGTTCTCTGTTTGCGATCTGAGTCTTATTCGAAGCCTCCAGCGCTTGCTGCCTAAGCTGTTCCAACTTCAGCTCTATTTCTGTACTCTTCTCCTGAGCTTTCGTGGTGTTACTCGCGAGAGCATCCAACTGCTGGCGACCCTGGCGCAGTTGGCGTTGCTGCTCTTGCAGCAACTCCTGGTTAAGGCCCCTGCCACTGTCTATACTTCCTTGTATCGACACGGGCGAGGGGCCCTCGAAGGACCAACTGCCAAGGCCCATTGGAGTTCCCACGGGCGAGGCTGATTTTTCTACGTAAGACAAACTCTGTGCCCTCAAGAAATTCTCAGCAGCCGGAGAGAGTTGAGTCGACACTCGCCAATTGAGTAGCCGGCTCCTTTGATACAGGCTCAACGGGTCAGACGATGGACCTATTATCAGAGAGTGGTTCAAACCACCACCGATTAGTGGATCATTCCTATCCACTAACGGGCCTGTAGTCACTTGATGTTGGTGATTGGGGTCATCACCTTCATCCAAGTGACCCTGCATGTCGAACTTAAGCTCGCAGTATCTATGCGGACTAAAGTTAACAACTGGTCACGGCACCAGTGTAGTGTTCTACCCCTCGATATTCAATCGAATCTTTCGATAAACAAGAACAACTATTCAGGTTCCAGTTAAAACTTTATTGTCTAATAACACATAGGCATCAGCCGTTCTCGATCACAGTTACAGGTGGCAGAGTTTGAACTCTATAACAGGTTCGACACTAGACCTTCTAGTGTCTACAGTTGATATTCCACATACACCTCCTCTGTGCAGCAGCACAGAGGAGTATTAGAATATGGTAGCCGGGCAGCCGCCAACCATCGCTCACGATGGTCAGTCGGGGCTGCACTGACCCTGAGGAAGGCCGTACAACGGCCTTATATACGCCGGAGTCGAGGGCCACGTGACTAGGTGGTGACGTGGCGCTGGACTCCAGCGCCCCCAGGCATCGGGTAATAGAGGACCACGAAGGTACCTCGAAGATGACGCGGGACCACCACAATTGTATTCATTCACCTTGAAATTGTGGTGCCTACATATATATATGCCTCTTGTGTATAAGGATGAAATTATCAATGTAACAAAGCAAGCTTTTCATGAGTGTATTTGATTATACTCGTACCTACCGCCATATGATGGCACTAGTAACCACCAGAATGACCCTGAACTTGTCACTCCTTTAGCATGTTTCAGACAAGACAAATGCAACCATTTTGTTAAAGAATGAGTAATATTCCCAGTTCGGCCTTACTGATTCAGTGACACATGAGGTGAATGTAGTGTACTAGTCCTCCCATTATGTGTGGCTGCTTCCTGTATATTATACTGTGGTATTGGATGAGATCTGCACTCTGGGTGTAGTTGGCTACTGCCACTACAGAGGGCGCTAGGTGTGGTTGCAGGAGTTAGTTAGTTCCCCAACCGTCCACAGGGGGTTGGTATTGACCTGGAGGTGGCCGCTGCAGCAGTTCATGCTGATGCTTTTTTTTTTAAATTAGTTTAAGATTTTTTTCACTTACTTGTTCAATTGTGTTGTTTTTTTTTTGTTTTGTTTTTTAATAAAGGGCACATTAAGCCAGCCTTTGCGTGTTGGCACCGATATATACATCATCATTATTCTTTGCCATTGCTTTGTTAATCATGGATGTATGATAAGTTTCACTGGTACCATAATCTCAGAGACTCACCTTGGGCTGTAGATATGAGGAGAACCAAGAAAGCACATGTTCACTGTACTAGGTCCTAGGTTCCACTGCCTGCCCTTTGTCCACATGGCTGCAGGGGTCACACTTTGGGGGTGCAGGGAGGACCCTGGAGGCACCCTGAAGGGGTTGGCCCCAGTGTCCAGTCTCCAGGAGGGGCCTGTCACCCCACAGGCGCCTCCTGCACCCCCTACACGTATCACACTCTTCCCCATTCCATTCTTAAAGGAGAGCCTTCCGTGCTGCAGGGGATAGCTCCTGGCTCTGAACATGTAAACTAGATTTGTGACTGTTCAGATTGCCGGACATAAAGCCCAGCTTTTGATAAAAATGAATTCAGTCCCAGTGCCGGACATTGAGCCCAGTATTAGTGGGTGGCTGTTTCCCTACTAGCTGAATATATCAATTTTCATGACAGCCTCATAGCGCCGGACAATGAGCCCAGCTTTGCATTATAATGAACATGACAGATTGCAGTGCCGGACATAGATTTAGCCCAGCATGTCATATTTCACTTTGTTAGCACTTGATATTACAGTTCAGTCCATTATCCTGGCATTTGCTAACACAATCATTTGTTCACAACATTTTCATGGCGGACAGAGCCCAGCCTCTAGCATCTATGATCTACATAAGCTAGTACTACATGCTATATACCTAACTACATTAACACTTGGTTTGACTGTCAGGTCATCCATGCTTGATTGTTAAGTCTATCATAGGTTCACATTTTAGTGCCGGACAGAGCCCAGAATATTGACTTCTTGACTCCCTGGTGGACATAGCTGACTCTCCACCAGGCCTTCTTTACTCCTAGCCAGACTTGATTGACTCTCATTCTGTAGTGATTGGCTCCCAGCCAGCCACTCTGACTCAATCTGAATACTTCAGCTGACTCCTGGCTGATCATGATGACTCCCAGTCTGACTTTGTTGATTGGATAATGTCACTGACTACTCTGGCTGTTCCTGTTGTTGACTCACTTAATTAACTATGCTGACTCATGGCCAGACCTTGCTGACTCTAACCTGGTTGACTCCTATCCTGACTTTATCCTCGCACTAATGACTCTTCAAGCTGGTCAATTTGACTTCTAGCCAGATGATATTGACTCTTGCCTAGCCTACCAAAGGCCAAGCCTGATGACTCTCAGCCCAACATGGTTATCTCTCAGCCTGAACTTGATGACTCTCAGCCTGGTCCTGTTGACTCTCAGGCTGACTCTGTTGACTCTCAGACTGATGCACATGACTCAGGTTGTTGTTGACTCAACCTGACCTTGACGACTCTCTGTTGACTCTAATTCTATTCTATTGTGGATGACTCTCAGGCTGACTCCTTGACTCTCAGGTGCATGTTGGCCCTTTTGACCTATCCTTAAAGACTCACAGCCTGAATGTTGATGACTTAACCTTATTGTTGTTTTGACTGTCACCCTGCAATCTTGTTGACTCTCGGTCTGACTCTGTTGACCCTCAGACTAATGTCCATGACTCAGGTTGTTGTTGACTCAACCTGACCTTGACGACTCTCTGTTGACTCTAATTCTATTCTATTGTGGATGACTCTCAGGTTGACTCCTTGACTCTCAGGTGGATGTTGACCCTTTGGCCTTACCTTGATTACTCATAGCCTGAATGTTGATGACTCTTAACCTAATTGATGTTGTTGACTCTCACCCTGCATTCTTGTTGACTGATGTTCATGACTCTCAGGATAATGTTCATGACTCTCGGTTGATGTTGATTCAACCTGACCTTGATGACTCACATACCACTTTGTTGACTCCCATTCTACTGGGGCTTGTTGACTCTCTACCTGATCTTATTGACTCAAAACCTGACTCTGCTGACTCTCTGTTTCATGCTGATGTTGATCTCACAGTCAGACCTTCAGGTCAATGCGGTTGACTCTTGTCCTGACTCTCAGACCCTGTTGACTCTAGGCTTGCTGGTGCTGACTCTGAACCTGACCGACATTATTGACTCTTGACCCAACCATGTTGACTCCTAAAGTTGATGTTCTTGACTCCTCACTTAACTCTGATGACTCCCAGCCTGATGTCTTATTGATATCATATTTAAAACCATAATATCAGATTGCCCTCATTCCAGTTTTTATAGTTAAGAGGACACTCCTGACTCTAAATATGAGGATATCATATTTAAAACCATAATATCAGATTGCCCTCATTCCAGTTTCTATAGTTAGAAAGACAACCCTGACTCTCAATATGAGGATATCATATTCAAAATCATAATATCAGATTGCCTTCCATAGTGAGATGTAAGATAACAGTTTATCTTCCAATTGTGGTCTACAGGCTGTGTAAACCAGTTCCTATTGTTAGGGATAGGCACTTCACATCATCATATGCCAGATACTAATTATTATTGGCTGGGATGAATATATAAGGTGTCTGAATGTCTATTGCAGATCAGCTGTTCCAGTCTTGAACAACAGTCAGTAACCAGGGTATAGTTCAGGATAAGACAAGTGTTTGGTCAGGGTGGACTGTGTCAACAATGATGAGTTGGGGGCTCTAACCTAGACCCTCCCACTGAGTCAGTTAGCTGGTGGTGGTGAGTGGGTGGGGGGCTGTGAGGTAACTTCCTCCAGGTCCTCCCACCACACATGTACACACCACAGTTGGCCTATACTTATTCTTCTCTAGTTAACAAGTGGCAGTCTTGAATTATAGGTTTAGTCTTCTATGAGAAGGGGATGTTGGAGTGTGGGTCTGAATATATTCCACAAAATCAGCAATATAGATTATCCAAATGTCAGTGTTCATTAACAATTGTCCCTATTATGCCAGATATTGATTGATATTGGCCTGGTTAATGCCCCATTTCAGGGTTGAGGTGGTTGAATTTATGGTAGAAATTTCTCCTATTGCAGAACTCTTTGTCTATCAAAATTCCAAAATGGTTTTACATTGGCAGAATAAGTAATTAATATCTTTTTCCAATTTAGGGTAGGCTTATAAACATACACATATAATCATGAATTCTAAAGTATAGCTAGCAGAAAGTTTGAAGGTGTCCTAAAGTTCTGTGAGTGCTATTTGATAGGCAGGATGCTAGTGGTTGTGGTGGTCACACATGGAGTGACCACAGCACCACTCAGGCAGGGATGCAAGAGTGAGTGTATGGGATGGGAGGCCATGCACCCTGGAGCCTTTACTCAGTCCCACATGGCCATGCTCCAGTAGGCTACATGTGGTAGGTGATGCATAGGCCTTACTCACCCTATAGTTGGAGGCACTTTTATATGATGTGAATGGTTGTAATCCAGGTTTCCAATGGATAATGTACATTCTCCTTGTGGGGCTATCCTGAGATAAGGACAGACCCTGCCCTGACTCCTCCTGGGTTGAGTAATGGAGAGTTGGTGATGGCTGGTAGAGGCTATCTACCAGTACCATGATGATGGGAGGTCTTTCCTCCTTCATGATATAGCACATAAACTATATGTACTCTTTACAGCCACATGGGTAAGTACTCCTGGCGCCAATATGATAAGTTTCACTGGTACCATAATCTCAGAGACTCACCTTGGGCTGTAGATATGAGGAGAACCAAGGAAGCACATGTTCACTGTACTAGGTCCTAGGTTCCACTGCCTGCCCTTTGTCCACATGGCTGCAGGGGTCACACTTTGGGGGTGCAGGGAGGACCCTGGAGGCACCCTGAAGGGGTTGGCCCCAGTGTCCAGTCTCCAGGAGGGGCCTGTCACCCCACAGGCGCCTCCTGCACCCCCTACACGTATCACAGATGCAATATATATAGGTAAAGGTAGCAGTGTCTGCTATGGTTATCTCAAACGCAGTGCTGTTCCCATATCACACGGCCCCCGTATGACACCTGCTTATCCAACTGGGGGTGTGGAACATGAAGTTCTTAGGATGAATGGGAGAGAGATATTTTACAATATCTACCATGAAATAAAGTAAGCCATTTCTCAGACATTTTAAGGTGTGAAGTCTTCACAGAGACTGGCCATGTGCTAAAAACAGATGGTCTGTGTCCTTTAATACTCGCACAGTTTAAACAAATTATGCCATTCTAACGAAATAAACCTTTTCATATCCAAACTATATAATAATGGTTTCCATAGCAACGCATTTATATCTAAATGGTATTACTACATAAGTTTAGATATTATGAATATGAACATCTTTTCGAAGCAACATTCTATTCTCAGATTCAATGTCACCACTATGCTTACCTTATATATATATTTACATATGAAGTATGAGATTATGACGATATGACAAAATCATTTTCAATAATAACTTAGATAACAAGACACTCACGGCATAGAGAACAACTTTTCTAAGAGTACAGCAAATTTATGAGTTAAAATAAATAAATATCACAAGGGATCCATAATACAGTATGTGTATTCATCTAAGGCACATAGGCAAAGGTTTCCTACTATTACCTTCAGTAGAACAGTGGGCTACAAGCCTTAATCAACTACAGGAGGGCATTTCTCAAGATAGTACACTATCAAATCGTATTGGGATCCCTCACTATGATGCCAAATGGTTACTAATGACTGGTACTCTATCAGACCCTATGTAATCACACTAATAAGTGCTGTCGTAGTGCATTATGTAGGGTCACCCACTTTAATTTTTAAGGCTTTCAAAAAGCTGTTTTCAGTCATACTATATTCAGGCATTTCATGGCTCACACCTTTACAAATCATCCTACCATTTCCGTTCAGAAAGCACACACACGTCAGTATGAAATCTTAATTCTAAAAAAACTACAATCCATTATATTTGACAATTTGGTCAAATCATTTGCTATGATTACACAAGTATAAAAAGGATACACAAAGTCATTTGTTCTGAGGCTAAAATCTGATTTTTGTACAAAACGTAGGAACTGTGGAAATTGGATCGCTGTGGATGTCCTACAGGTACTCTCAAACAAAGTGTCCAATAAACTCTTTAAAAGTCTGCAAACATTTGTTTTCGCACCTGACATGAGGACATTAGCACAATGACTAAATTCGCAAGTGGCCACCTTTGGCGACAACCCTTTATCACACTAGCTTTTTTCTAGTGACAAATTGTTGCCATCCATGTGCCAGCACTTTTTCAGGCCATTAACTTCATTTTGTGATCCGATAAGCTTCTGCAAGTCAATCCATCCAGGAAACGGAATCTAAACAGCAAATGTGCAGCTCTAAATGTCTTTGAATGATTCTTGACTTTTATTCCACATCTTCCGTTGAAGCAATGCTGGGATAAAATATTTTAGTCATCCATGACTATATCACCAAGCAAGCAAAGAGACAAAACCTGGAATATGTTCAACACAGCAGTTTTGTACATTAATGTTCTGTGAAAACAGGACATAAACTAAAAGTCACTCTGTAAATGGTTAGTCACCGGCTAACTCACTATGGCCCCTTATTATAGTTGAAGCGGCCGACAAACTGTGCATACTCGGAGCGTATATTGATGACACATTCACATCCTACATGTACAGAGCGGTCCCAGATGATCCAGTCATCTACAATCACTGTCTCACCATTCTTTAACCCCAGCTCGCATGATCCCTGCATCTTCTTCAACACCTGCATCGCAATCACCTTCTGTTTGCACAGACCATGTGCTGAAGGTCAAACAGGCCAGAAGGTTAGGTCAGGGTTGAGTAGAGGTTAACACAGATGGGTGGATATAATTTAGTTACAGTATTATTCAGATCTTAGAGATCTTAGAGAACATCAGAGCCAATTGTAAGTTTCTATTAAATAGACTGGTAACTAAATATCTGTAAAAGAATACTCTTGGATGCCAAATAGAAAAAAAATGTATGCCATCCACTATGTTTTGATCTTTTTCATGTCCTAAAATTTATAGGTAGTGGTATTGTTATAGATATTCTTTACCATCAATGCAGTCAGCTCCATCAGCTGACTGCATTGATGGAGCCTTTATGACTTGCGTACTACAGCATGGTAGTGAGTAGACAGGCAGCCACAGCATTGATAAATCACAGCAACAAATGAATATAAATCTTAATGCCAAGGTTCCAAATACTTACGTAGGTCATCGACAATGAAGCAGCATGGATCAGCCTCTATACAGCGGGCCTCGTTAATAATGGGTGGCCAGTAACCACTGCCAAGTGTCGTCGTAGTGGTACAGGTCGTACACATGTACAGGTGGGTGTTATCCTGGGTCCTTGTACCCCGCGTCAGGCAGTGCTCAAACTTGGCCAACTCCCCTATAAGAAATACATATAGATATTCAGTATGTATGTAGTAGGAACAGGATTTTCCCATGCATCCCAAGGTATAATTTCTTTGCTGACATCTTTTAAATGCTCAGCATGCCTACTTTTGATTCTTTGGTGTTCCCATTACGAAATTTTGTCCCAAGACTTTTTTGGTGGCCCTCTTGAATTTCCAAAGGGAATTGGGTACGAACAATCCCTGATTGTTGGACTTATTGATCAGGACAGTTACCTGAGCCACCCACCTGACAATAACTCTACACATGCACCTAGGTGGTGCGAACTCACACACTCTCACCTGTTGGACAGGTGTACCCTGGCATAGCTATGCTGCAAGCCTAAGGGCACCAACATGTATTCCTCCACACTGCTGTGTTTTTTTGTTTTTTTTTAGCCATAATGGTTAACTGTTTAGTTTGCAATACTGCTTACCATGGAAACAAGAAACATTGCCCAAACTGTGGGGTATTAAACCACAAGTACAAGACTCAGGAGAGGAGTAACATGGATTCTCAGGAGGAGCAGGAGGAGGTGAGTCAGGGACATGCTAACATGGCCACCCCCCTGCAACCCCCAAGGCAGCATGGTTCACCTACTGACAGCAGTCAGCTGAGTAAGTCACATACTTCCCCTGAAACTATCATTAGACAAAGAATGGCAGCAGCTGAAACATATCTTTCGGACCCCTTTGAATGGACTTGTGCAACATGACCCTGACCAAGGCAAAGGTCACCAAATTCGATCTTAAACTTGTCAAAATTACTGTTTCACCTCCTGTGCTTTTAGTGTGTAAACTTAGTGTCTAAGCTGGGTACATATTTATCATCAAAGTCACCTGTGTCCTCATCCAGGATGTAGTCAGGTACGCCGATGTCAGATGGCTTTACAAACACTTTATCCACCTTGTCCTTTTTATACAATGTAGCGTTCACATGTCGTGTCAGTGGGTTGGCATTATTTTCTATGGCGGGGCTCTGCTCCTCCTCAGCTGCCTCTTTCATCATCCAGTGATCTATCGCTGCCTTATTCCGTGTCCACTTCGGCTTCTTCCAGTGTTTCAGCTACATAAACATGAGAAAAACAGATCATGATATAACAGGGATGATTATAACTGTCATGGAACTTCTGGGAATTGAACCAATATGCTGACTTTAAAGTACAGCGGAGTACTCATCAGTACAACACAGTTCATTGCTAAATGATAGTTCCAATATCCCTGACAATAGCATAGGTGTAATAGGTCTGTTATATAGACACGATGTTAACGTCATATTAGAATTAGCCCAAGGTATCCTATACATGCTGCTTTGACCTTATATTCTTTAGTCTATATGAGCTACAAGATTAGGATCAAGGACTGGCTGGCATTCATACAAAATCTCATGGCATATAAATGCCATTAAAGTGTCAAAATGCAAGACTCTGTCATCCTCACCTTAAACTTGAAGTCCACATCGAGCAGTGAAGGGAAGTGATCGTTAGCGCTTTGTTCGTCCTTAGCCATATACTCCTTGATGTACTTCCCACCCTTAGTCTCAAGTATGGCGATCTTGTCATCATCGTCTAGTGGGTGGAAGCGGTACTTCTGGTCTCTGAATAACTTCTGCTTCTTCTCACATGGGAAGCTGGAGTTACGAATAACGCGGTAACTAAACGTGCCAATTTCTGGCGGTGAATGTGTGCTGCTGACGGGGGATTTGGTGCTGGGGGTGACGGGGACTGGATCTGGCACTGATGCACCTGGATAGAAATGTGACACAATCGAAATATACTTAAACACTTATTAAAGTATGATTTTTAGTTGATTTACACATACATGATTTTTTATACACTCAATCATGCACTCAAATTGCTAAAAGCTGAAACCCAGACAAAATTCATTGAAAACAAGTACAAAAAAAAAGAAAAGGAAAGGTGGGCATTACCTCATTAGCAAACTAATAAGTAAAGAAACCGTAAGATTGGAACAATTCCTGTACTCTTATGTCTACGTTTTACCCCACAGGCGACAATCCCATTCCAAATTTGACATTTATCCTGCTATGACTGGCCATGCTTACCTTGTAGCATTGTTGCAAGCAACAGTGTTGTGATTACTGAGAGGAACCGTGTCTCCATTTTGATTATCTGGAAAAGTTTGTAAAAAAAAGTATATATCTTGGCAAATTTATAAAATATTACAAAACATTTTAATCTGAATTGAAAGTTAACGGTATGAAAATCACAATAGTGCATGAACTCAACACCGACAAATAACTCGGCAGGAGGCTCCTTTGGAAAAAAAGAACTACTAATGAAGCACAAACCACAACAGTTTGAACCCTGCCAAATTGTAGTGGATGATAAAAGGAAATTCCCTCAGACTACTCAGACACGCGTAGACAACTGGGCTTACAATGGTGAAGCTGCACACAGGGACTAGCATTTGAAACCCTCAAGGTGCTCTACGACTGCTTTTTATGATCACTTAATGTAGAAGTTTCATAGGGTTTCATAGGCAGTCGTACCAGTGCAATGCATAGCAACCATTAAATTCAGGGTTATAATGGTATTGGAGTGAAGGATACCACTACAATTTGAAAGAGTCAAGTCGTACCATGCCTTACAGGTGATAATATTCATTTTTTATGTTTATCTGTTATTATTGGCATCAATACATGTAAGATTATCTATGTTGGTGTCAAAAGAACAGTGACTTATTGAGAGTTATGTTCAAGCACTAAATAAACTGAATCTAGTTTGTATCCCATAGTAATTCAAATTTTCTAACAGTTATCAAAGATGTGCAAGGCAAACTGTGAGTAAGGTGGCCATTCATGTATTCCAACAATCTGTATCTGTCTCTGTCTCTGTCTCTCTCTCTGTTTGTCTCTCTCTCTGTCTCTCTCTCCCTGTCTGTCTGTCTCTCTCCCTGTCTGTCTGTCTGTCTGTCTGTCTGACTCTGTCTCTGTCTTTGTCTGTCTCTGTCTGTCTCTGTCTGTCTCTTTCTCTGTCTGTCTGTCTGTCTCTGTCTCTGTCTCTCTCTCTCTCAATATATAAATATATATAAATATATATATATATATATATATATATATATATATATATATATATATATATATATATATACACCTTTCTAATTCTATAATGTGACTTATAATTCAACCGTCTCGTTGATACAGACTCTGCCGGTCTCTAGATATACAGTCTATCTGTCTGCTGGTAGTTTATCTGTTGTGTTTGTATTTCTGATAAGTGTAGAGATTATGTGAGATAGGCTAGAGGCCCATAAGATAAAAATAGGGCCACTGGGGCTATATTGCATATACTATCTACCTGTATAGGATTGCAAGGAATAAATGGTCTTGATAAAGCTTCAATCTTGTACCGACTGCCACCTACATGGATGGCCTTTGATCCTTAACCTGGAAAGCATTTCTCAGCATGGTACAACAGCACATAGTCGCTGCGATTAAAAACCCTAAAAACTAGGATTAATGATCATAGATAATTGACTTTGATTGAACTGGCTAATAAGCACTCCCTATCTGCAGTATTTATATAGGATTTGGCTATCATACCAGTGTGATCATTTGTCACCACTAGCCCAGCAAATTGTCGTCATCTCTTGCCATGATTGGTCATCAATGGTAACTCCCTTTTGAGTGATACCTCATTCCATCATTTTTCGCCACTGTGTGTTAGACTCACAGCAATTGCTATTCCTGGTGATCTTGTGCTATAACGACGTCGTGTTCCATCTAGCAACATGTGTGAGCCACTTCACACAGGTTGACAAGAACTCACGACAATTTGCTGGGGCTATAGATGCAGGGTTAAATTGCATCAGAGTGAGGGATCCCACTACAATTTGAAAGGGCCTAGTTGTACCATCTTGAGAAATGCCCTCCAGACCTTTATAAAACGGCTGGCAGTGCTCTGCTGCACGATAGAAGTAACCTTGAGTGCATTATAGCAATACAGTGCACGGCTTAGCAAGGTCACCATAGCTTAATCCCTTAATTCCTCTAGATACACATTGATTGGGTACTTGATTGATTGGAATGAAATGTAAAACGTTTTATAAAGACAATAAACAACTCCTTCTTCACATCTTGACTGTCTGTTGTCCTATAATGCACTCAGATGCATTCGTGCATTATAGGACAACAGACAGTCTCGATATGAAGAAGATCGTGGTCTATTCTCTAAATGGTGCATGGGATTGGCTGAAACAAGCTTTGGGCGAGCGATTCAGAGCCTACCTACAAGTCCTTAATTTAACATTCATTTTCAAAGTGTTTCTAATCATGTAAATACAAGGATTTCAGTCTCTTCTCTAGGCCTGCTGTAGTTTCTTCCTCACAAATCACAGCAATCAAGAAACCTAGCTTTTTAACAGTTTCCTGTTAGCACTAGCTTTGTGTGATTCAAAACAACTAATGGTTGTCACCCTAAAACAGTTTAAGAATACCATTTCCTGACCCTCTTTCTTATGTTATAACTTGGGTGTATTCCACAAGTGTTGTTCTCAATGTAAGTGTATTGACGAACATAACAGGGTAAGCCGGCCTCGACCACTAAGCATGCAGGTGTACCTGAAGTCAATCCCCTATCTGTCACAGGTTATTTTTACAATTTATGACTGCTTCTTGGGACACAAGGTACCAATGTGCTTAGTGGTCAGGTTACGTGCGACTTACCCTAAAGGGAGAGGGAAAATAAAAATTCACATAACTTCTAATCAATGGATTTTCAAAACTCAAAGACCTATGGCTATCTCGGAGCTGTCACAATCGCTCCCCTAAAGTGCTAGAAGGGGATATCAAGGAAATTTCTGCTGACACTACCCAGCAAATTGTCGTCATCTGTCGCCATGATTGGTCATCAATGGTGACTCATTTTTGAGTGATAACTCATTCCGTCATCTTTCGCCACTGTATGTTAGACTCACTGGCATAGCAATTGCTATTCCTGGTGATCTTGGTGATTGAACTGGCTAATAAGCACTCCCTATCTGCAGTATTAATATAGGATTTGGCTATCATACCAGTGTGATCATTTGTCACCACTAGCCCAGCAAATTGTCATCATTTCTCGCCATGATTGGTCATCAATGGTAACTCCCTTTTGAGTGATACCTCATTCCATCACCTTTCGCCACTGTGTGTTAGACTCACAGCAATTGCTATTCCTGGTGATCTTGTGCTATAACGACGTTGTGTTCCATCTAGCGGCATGCGTGAGCCACTTCACACAGGTTGACGAGGACTCACGACAATTTGCTGGGTATACATATATATATAAGACCTACTACGGACTGATCCTCGCATATAAAACCCACCTTATACGCAAGGTATTACACTTCTCTACAATGAAATAGCTCACCTAGTCTGTCAGAGTGAAGTGTAATCCTTTTGATATATCTCCTACTACAATGAACTGTACCAGAGAAGTATGGGTGAGTGGTCGGACAGTCTCTCTATACCTCCTTATAACAATGGGCCCTTGGACACTATCAGTGCCTCAAGTAGCCACAATCTTAACTATCTACAACAGGGAAGGGTGTTCAATTTGCTGACAGTTCTCATTTGATTGATGGCGAAATATTGAAACCTGTGAGGCCCACATTCTAGCTTTTGCATCATTGTTCACTACCAGTAAAGGCTGGTGAAAATCTCACCACTGTTCACTGTACATAGGACTGGTTCCACAGCGTCAGTCACATCCATAAATTTACTGCTGCTCTGGCAAATACTTATATGGGAAATGTATGGGGAAATATTGTCAGAAAAGCAGAAAAATGACTTGACCAGTACAGTGGAACCAGACCTTAACTGAGTTTTAGTTCAACAAAACTTTATTACTGAAAATTTCATGTGACTAGTTTTCCATTTCCAATGGCAAAATTGGTTGACCAGTCCCTCATTCCCTCGATATATTTAAGTTCAGCCCTGTCTGACCTTTATTACAAATAGTTGTTGAGGAATTAAAAGGAAGTAGGGAAATTTCTTAATGTTCAATTATCTATTAATTTTATGCCCTGCAAGGGTTAAGAGAGTTTTCCTTTTAGAGACAATTGTATATGAAATAACAGGATATATTGTGCTATATCAGATAACGACTCTCACAAACCTTTCACTAAGGTCCAATGTTAACCCTTAAGTCACTGATATATCGGGGTACATCATGTCTGATAGTACTCTTTGCTGCATCATAATAACTCTGACATAATAGGGTACACCATGCCTGGTGGTCGTCTTTTCTGCCCTATACTAACTCAGGAGTGTGTTGCTCCTATGGTAAAAAGAGCTGTCAGTAGGTACCCTCTTTTCAAAAGAAGTCACGCTCTGCTTCACAATTCAACTTGCACTCACCACTTTAGTCTGAAAAGTCACATGCCTTGTTTAAAACAGAGAGAGCTGCACTACCAGGTACCTACTCATGTCACACGCTCTTTAGTATATTATACTGACTGACTTCTCCCAACTAGGTACCTACTCAAATCCCCCTTTTTTAGCACTGTACTTGAATGACCACATGTGAGCAATAAAAGGGACAAGTTATAGCTACATGAAAAGAAAGGGCTGGAAACGAAGGCATTTTTAGCCAGCTCTTCCTTTAACTGATGGAGCAACACCCTCCTGATATATTGGGGTACATCGTGCCTGATAGTACTCTTTGCTGCATTATACTAACTCTGATATATTGGCGTACATCATGCCTGGTGGTCTTCTTTGCTGCCCTATACTAACTCTGATATATTGGCGTACATCGTGCCTGGTGGTCTTCTTTGCTGCCCTATACTAAGTCTGATATATTGGTGTACATCATGCCTGGTGGTCTTCTTTGCTGCCCTATACTAAGTCTGATATATTGGCGTACATCGTGCCTGGTGGTCTTCTTTGCTGCCCTATACTAACTCTGATATATTGGCGTACATCGTGTCTGGTGGTCTTCTTTGCTGCATTATACTAACTCTGATATATTCACGTACATCGTGCATGGTGGTCTTCTTTTCTGCCCTATACTAACTCTGATATATTGGTGTACATCATGCCTGGTTGTCTTCTTTGCTGCATTATACTAACTCTGATATATTGGCGTACATCGTGCCTGGTGGTCTTCTTTGCTGCCCTATACTAACTATGATATATTGGTGTACATCGTGCCTGCTGGTCGTCTTTGCTGCATTATACTAACTCTGATATATTGGCGTACATCATGCCTGGTGGTCTTCTTTGCTGCATTATACTAACTTTGATATATTGGCGTACATCGTGCCTGGTGGTCTTCTTTGCTGCCCTATACTAACTATGATATATTGGTGTACATCATGCTTGGTGGTCTTCTTTGCTGCATTATACTAACTTTGATATATTGGCGTACATCATGCCTGGTGGTCTTCTTTGCTGCCCTATACTAACTCTGATATATTGGCGTACATCGTGCCTGGTGGTCTTCTTTGCTGCATTATACTAACTATGATATATTGGCATACATTGTGGCTGGTGGTCTTCTTTGCTGCATTATACTAACTCTGATATATTGGTGTACATCGTGCCTGGTGGTCGTCTTTGCTGCCCTATACTAAGTCTGATATATTAGCGTACATCGTGCCTGGTGGTCTTCTTTGCTGCCCTATACTAAGTCTGATATATTGGCGTACATCGTGCCTGGTGGTCTTCTTTGCTGCCCTATACTTACTCTGATATATTGGCGTACATCGTGTCTGGTGGTCTTCTTTGCTGCATTATAATAACTCTGATATAGTGGTGTACATCGTGTCTGGTGGTCTTCTTTGCTGCATTATACTAACTCTGATATATTCACGTACATCGTGCCTGGTGGTCTTCTTTGCTGCCCTATACTAACTCTGATATATTGGCGTACATCGTGCCTGGTGGTCATCTTTGCTGCCCTATACTAACTTTGATATATTGGCGTACATCATGCCTGGTGGTCTTCTTTGCTGCATTATACTAACTCTGATATATTGGCGTACATCGTGTCTGGTGGTCTTCTTTGCTGCATTATACTAACTCTGATATATTGGCGTACATCATGCCTGGTGGTCTTCTTTGCTGCCCTATACTAACTCTGATATATTGGTGTACATCATGCCTGGTGGTCTTCTTTGCTGCCCTATACTAACTCTGATATATTGGCGTACATCGTGCCTGGTGGTCTTCTTTGCTGCCCTATACTAACTCTGATATATTGGTGTACATCGTGCCTGGTGGTCTTCTTTGCTGCCCTATACTAACTCTGATATATTGGCATACATCGTGCCTGGTGGTCTTCTTTGCTGCATTATACTAACTCTGATATATGGGCGTACATCATGCCTGGTGGTCTTCTTTGCTGCCCTATACTAACTCTGATATATTGGTGTACATCGTGCCTGGTGGTCATCTTTGCTGCCCTATACTAACTCTGATATATTGGTGTACATCGTGTCTGGTGGTCTTCTTTGCTGCATTATACTAACTCTGATATATTGGCGTACATCGTGCCTGGTGGTCGTCTTTTCTGCCCTATACTAACTTTGATATATTGGTGTACATCAAGCCTGGTGGTCTTCTTTGCTGCATTATACTAACTCTGATATATTGGCGTACATCGTGCCTGGTGGTCTTCTTTGCTGCCCTATACTAACTCTGATATATTCACGTACATCGTGTCTGGTGGTCTTCTTTGCTGCATTATACTAACTCTGATATATTCACGTACATCGTGCCTGGTGGTCATCTTTGCTGCCCTATACTAACTTTGATATATTGGTGTACATCGTGTCTGGTGGTCTTCTTTGCTGCATTATACTAACTCTGATATATTGGCGTACATCGTGCCTGGTGGTCGTCTTTTCTGCCCTATACTAACTTTGATATATTGGTTTACATCAAGCCTGGTGGTCTTCTTTGCTGCATTATACTAACTCTGATATATTGGCGTACATCGTGCCTGGTGGTCTTCTTTGCTGCCCTATACTAACTCTGATATATTGGCGTACATCGTGCCTGGTGGTCTTCTTTGCTGCATTATACTAACTCTGATATATTCACGTACATCGTGCCTGGTGGTCTTCTTTGCTGCCCTATACTAACTCTGATATATTGGCGTACATCATGCCTGGTGGTCTTCTTTGCTGCCCTATACTAACTCTGATATATTGGTGCACATCATGCCTGGTGGTCTTCTTTGCTGCATTATACTAACTTTGATATATTGGTGTACATCGTGTCTGGTGGTCTTCTTTGCTGCATTATACTAACTCTGATATATTGGCGTACATCGTGCCTGGTGGTCTTCTTTGCTGCCCTATACTAACTCTGATATATTGGCGTACATCATGCCTGGTGGTCTTCTTTGCTGCCCTATACTAACTCTGATATATTGGTGCACATCATGCCTGGTGGTCTTCTTTGCTGCATTATACTAACTTTGATATATTGGTGTACATCGTGTCTGGTGGTCTTCTTTGCTGCATTATACTAACTCTGATATATTGGCGTACATCGTGCCTGGTGGTCTTCTTTGCTGCATTATACTAACTTTGATATATTGGTGTACATCATGCCTGGTGGTCGTCTTTGCTGCCCTATACTAACTCTGATATATTGGCGTACATCATGCCTGGTGGTCTTCTTTGCTGCATTATACTAACTCTGATATATTCACGTACATCGTGCCTGGTGGTCATCTTTGCTGCCCTATACTAACTCTGATATATTGGTGTACATCATGCCTGGTGGTCTTCTTTGCTGCATTATACTAACTCTGATATATTGGCGTACATCATGCCTGGTGGTCGTCTTTTCTGCCCTATACTAACTCTGATATATTGGTGTACATCGTGCCTGGTGGTCATCTTTGCTGCCCTATACTAAGTCTGATATATTGGTGTACATCAAGCCTGGTGGTCTTCTTTGCTGCATTATAATAACTCTGATATATTGGCGTACATCATGCCTGGTGGTCGTCTTTTCTGCCCTATACTAACTCTGATATATTGGTGTACATCGTGCCTGGTGGTCATCTTTGCTGCCCTATACTAAGTCTGATATATTGGTGTACATCAAGCCTGGTGGTCTTCTTTGCTGCATTATACTAACTCTGATATATTGGTGTACATCATGCCTGGTGGTCTTCTTTGCTTCCCTATACTAACTCTGATATATTGGCGTACATCATGCCTGGTGGTCTTCTTTGCTGCCCTATACTAACTTTGATATATTGGTGTACATCATGCCTGGTGGTCTTCTTTGCTGCATTATACTAACTCTGATATATTGGCGTACATCGTGCCTGGTGGTCGTCTTTGCTGCCCTATACTAACTCTGATATATTGGTGTACATCATGCCTGGTGGTCGTCTTTGCTGCCCTATACTAACTCTGATATATTGGCGTACATCATGCCTGGTGGTCTTCTTTGCTGCCCTATACTAACTCTGATATATTCACGTACATCGTGCCTGGTGGTCTTCTTTGCTGCCCTATACTAACTCTGATATATTGGCGTACATCGTGCCTGGTGGTCTTCTTTGCTGCATTATACTAACTCTGATATATTCACGTACATCGTGCCTGGTGGTCGTCTTTTCTGCCCTATACTAACTTTGATATATTGGCGTACATCATGCCTGGTGGTCTTCTTTTCTGCCCTATACTAACTTTGATATATTGGTGTACATCATGCCTGGTGGTCTTCTTTGCTGCCCTATACTAACTCTGATATATTGGCGTACATCGTGCCTGGTGGTCTTCTTTGCTGCCCTATACTAACTCTGATATATTGGCGTACATCGTGCCTGGTGGTCTTCTTTGCTGCATTATACTAACTCTGATATATTGGCGTACATCATGCCTGGTGGTCGTCTTTGCTGCCCTATACTAACTCTGATATATTGGTGTACATCATGCCTGGTGGTCTTCTTTGCTGCATTATAATAACTATGATATATTGGCATACATTGTGCCTGGTGGTCTTCTTTGCTGCATTATACTAACTCTGATATATTGGCGTACATCATGCCTGGTGGTCTTCTTTGCTGCATTATACTAACTCTGATATATTGGCGTACATCGTGCCTGGTGGTCTTCTTTGCTGCATTATACTAACTCTGATATATTGGTGTACATCGTGCCTGGTGGTCTTCTTTGCTGCCCTATACTAACTCTGATATATTCACGTACATTGTGCCTGGTGGTCTTCTTTGCTGCATTATACTAACTCTGATATATTGGTGTACATCATGCCTGGTGGTCGTCTTTGCTGCCCTATACTAACTCTGATATATTGGTGTACATCATGCCTGGTGGTCTTCTTTGCTGCATTATACTAACTCTGATATATTCACGTACATCGTGCCTGGTGGTCTTCTTTGCTGCATTATACTAACTCTGATATATTGGTGTACATCGTGCCTGGTGGTCTTCTTTGCTGCCCTATACTAACTCTGATATATTGGTGTACATCATGCCTGGTGGTCTTCTTTGCTGCATTATACTAACTCTGATATATTGGTGTACATCGTGCCTGGTGGTCTTCTTTGCTGCCCTATACTAACTCTGATATATTGGTGTACATCGTGCCTGGTGGTCTTCTTTGCTGCATTATACTAACTCTGATATATTGGCGTACATCGTGCCTGGTGGTCTTCTTTTCTGCCCTATACTAACTCTGATATATTGGCGTACATCGTGCCTGGTGGTCGTCTTTGCTGCCCTATACTAACTCTGATATATTGATGTACATCATGCCTGGTGGTCTTCTTTGCTGCATTATACTAACTTTGATATATTGGTGTACATCGTGTCTGGTGGTCTTCTTTGCTGCATTATACTAACTCTGATATATTGGCGTACATCGTGCCTGGTGGTCTTCTTTGCTGCCCTATACTAACTCTGATATATTGGTGTACATCATGCCTGGTGGTCTTCTTTGCTGCCCTATACTAACTCTGATATATTGGTGCACATCATGCCTGGTGGTCTTCTTTGCTGCATTATACTAACTTTGATATATTGGTGTACATCGTGTCTGGTGGTCTTCTTTGCTGCATTATACTAACTCTGATATATTGGCGTACATCGTGCCTGGTGGTCTTCTTTGCTGCATTATACTAACTTTGATATATTGGTGTACATCGTGTCTGGTGGTCTTCTTTGCTGCATTATACTAACTCTGATATATTGGCGTACATCGTGCCTGGTGGTCGTCTTTTCTGCCCTATACTAACTTTGATATATTGGTGTACATCATGCCTGGTGGTCTTCTTTGCTGCATTATACTAACTCTGATATATTGGTGTACATCGTGCCTGGTGGTCTTCTTTGCTGCATTATACTAACTCTGATATATTGGTGTACATCATGCCTGGTGGTCTTCTTTGCTGCATTATACTAACTCTGATATATTCACGTACATCGTGCCTGGTGGTCTTCTTTGCTGCCCTATACTAACTCTGATATATTGGCGTACATCATGCCTGGTGGTCTTCTTTGCTGCCCTATACTAACTCTGATATATTGGCGTACATCGTGCCTGGTGGTCATCTTTGCTGCCCTATACTAACTTTGATATATTGGCGTACATCATGCCTGGTGGTCTTCTTTGCTGCCCTATACTAACTCTGATATATTGGCGTACATCATGCCTGGTGGTCTTCTTTGCTGCCCTATACTAACTCTGATATATTGGCGTACATCGTGCCTGGTGGTCATCTTTGCTGCCCTATACTAACTTTGATATATTGGTGTACATCAAGCCTGCTGGTCTTCTTTGCTGCATTATAATAACTATGATATATTGGCATACATTGTGCCTGGTGGTCTTCTTTGCTGCATTATACTAACTCTGATATATTGGCGTACATCGTGCCTGGTGGTCTTCTTTGCTGCATTATACTAACTCTGATATATTGGCGTACATCGTGCCTGGTGGTCTTCTTTGCTGCATTATACTAACTCTGATATATTGGCGTACATCGTGTCTGGTGGTCTTCTTTCCTGCCCTATACTAAGTCTGATATATTGGCGTACATCGTGCCTGGTGGTCTTCTTTGCTGCCCTATACTAACTCTGATATATTGGCGTACATCGTGCCTGGTGGTCATCTTTGCTGCCCTATACTAACTTTGATATATTGGTGTACATCGTGTCTGGTGGTCTTCTTTGCTGCATTATACTAACTCTGATATATTCACGTACATCGTGCCTGGTGGTCTTCTTTGCTGCCCTATACTAACTCTGATATATTGGCGTACATCGTGCCTGGTGGTCATCTTTGCTGCCCTATACTAACTTTGATATATTGGTGTACATCGTGTCTGGTGGTCTTCTTTGCTGCATTATACTAACTCTGATATATTGGCGTACATCGTGCCTGGTGGTCGTCTTTGCTGCCCTATACTAACTCTGATATATTGGCATACATTGTGCCTGGTGGTCTTCTTTGCTGCATTATACTAACTCTGATATATTGGCGTACATCGTGCCTGGTGGTCTTCTTTGCTGCCCTATACTAACTCTGATATATTGGCATACATCGTGCCTGGTGGTCTTCTTTGCTGCATTATACTAACTCTGATATATTGGCGTACATCGTGCCTGGTGGTCTTCTTTGCTGCCCTATACTAACTCTGATATATTGGCATACATTGTGCCTGGTGGTCTTCTTTGCTGCATTATACTAACTCTGATATATTGGCGTACATCGTGCCTGGTGGTCTTCTTTGCTGCCCTATACTAACTCTGATATATTGGGGTACATCATGCCTGGTGGTCGTCTTTGCTGCCCTATACTAACTCTGATATATTGGTGTACATCATGCATGGTGGTCTTCTTTGCTGCATTATACTAACTCTGATATATTCACGTACATCGTGCCTGTTGGTCATCTTTGCTGCCCTATACTAACTCTGATATATTGGTGTACATCATGCCTGGTGGTCTTCTTTGCTGCATTATACTAACTCTGATATATTGGCGTACTTCATGCCTGGTGGTCGTCTTTTCTGCCCTATACTAACTCTGATATATTGGTGTACATCGTGCCTGGTGGTCATCTTTGCTACCCTATACTAAGTCTGATATATTGGTGTACATCAAGCCTGGTGGTCTTCTTTGCTGCATTATAATAACTCTGATATATTGGCGTACATCATGCCTGGTGGTCTTCTTTGCTTCCCTATACTAACTCTGATATATTGGCGTACATCATGCCTGGTGGTCTTCTTTGCTGCCCTATACTAACTTTGATATATTGGTGTACATCATGCCTGGTGGTCTTCTTTGCTGCATTATACTAACTCTGATATATTGGCGTACATCATGCCTGGTGGTCGTCTTTGCTGCCCTATACTAACTCTGATATATTGGTGTACATCGTGCCTGGTGGTCTTCTTTGCTGCCCTATACTAACTCTGATATATTGGCGTACATCGTGCCTGGTGGTCTTCTTTGCTGCATTATACTAACTCTGATATATTCACGTACATCGTGCCTGGTGGTCGTCTTTTCTGCCCTATACTAACTTTGATATATTGGCGTACATCATGCCTGGTGGTCTTCTTTTCTGCCCTATACTAACTTTGATATATTGGTGTACATCATGCCTGGTGGTCTTCTTTGCTGCCCTATACTAACTCTGATATATTCACGTACATCATGCCTGGTGGTCATCTTTGCTGCCCTATACTAACTCTGATATATTGGCGTACATCGTGCCTGGTGGTCTTCTTTGCTGCCCTATACTAACTCTGATATATTCACGTACATCGTGCCTGGTGGTCTTCTTTGCTGCCCTATACTAACTCTGATATATTGGTGTACATCGTGCCTGGTGGTCTTCTTTGCTGCCCTATACTAACTCTGATATATTGGTGTACATCGTGCCTGGTGGTCTTCTTTGCTGCCCTATACTAACTCTGATATATTGGAGTACATCATGCCTGGTGGTCTTCTTTGCTGCATTATACTAACTCTGATATATTGGCGTACATCATGCCTGGTGGTCTTCTTTGCTGCATTATACTAACTCTGATATATTGGTGTACATCATGCCTGGTGGTCGTCTTTTCTGCCCTATACTAACTCTGATATATTGGTGTATATCCTGCCTGGTGGTCTTCTTTGCTGCCCTATACTAACTCTGATATATTGGCGTACATCGTGCCTGGTGGTCTTCTTTGCTGCATTATACTAAGTCTGATATATTGGCGTACATCGTGCCTGGTGGTCTTCTTTGCTGCATTATACTAAGTCTGATATATTGGTGTACATCGTGCCTGGTGGTCTTCTTTGCTGCATTATACTAAGTCTGATATATTGGTGTACATCGTGCCTGGTGGTCTTCTTTGCTGCCCTATACTAACTCTGATATATTGGCGTACATCGTGCCTGGTGGTCGTCTTTGCTGCCCTATACTAACTCTGATATATTGGCGTACATCGTGCCTGGTGGTCTTCTTTGCTGCCCTATACTAACTCTGATATATTCGGGTACATCATGCCTGGTGGTCTTCTTTGCTGCCCTATACTAACTCTGATATATTCGGGTACATCATGCCTGGTGGTCTTCTTTGCTGCCCTATACTAACTCTGATATATTCGGGTACATCATGCCTGGTGGTCTTCTTTGCTGCCCTATACTAACTCTAATATATTCGGGTACATCATGCCTGGTGGTCTTCTTTGCTGCATTATACTAACTCTGATATATTGGGGTGCATCGTGCCTGGTGGTCCTCTTTTCTGCCCTATACTAACTCTGATATATTCGGGTACATTGTGCCTGGTGGTCTTCTATACTGCATTGTAGCAGCTCTGATATATTCGGGTACATCGTGCCTGGTGGTCTTCTTTGCTGCATTATACTAACTCTGAAATATTGGGGTGCATCGTGCCTGGTGGTCGTCTTTGCTGCCCTATACTAACTCTGATATATTGGCATACACCGTGCCTGGTGGTCTTCTTTGCTGCATTATACTAACTCTGATATATTGGTGTACATCGTGCCTGGTGGTCTTCTTTGCTGCATTATACTAACTATGATATATTGGCGTACATTATGCCTGGTGGTCTTCTTTGCTGCCCTATACTAACTCTGATATATTGGCGTACATTATGCCTGGTGGTCTTCTTTTCTGCCCTATACTAACTCTGATATATTGGGGTGCATCGTGCCTCGTGGTCTTCTTTGCTGCATTATACTAACTCTGATATATTGGCGTACATCGTGCCTGGTGGTCGTCTTTGCTGCATTATAATAACTATGATATATTGGTGTACATCGTGCCTGGTGGTCTTCTTTGCTGCATTATACTAACTCTGATATATTGGTGTACATCATGCCTGGTGGTCTTCTTTGCTGCATTATACTAACTTTGATATATTGGTGTACATCATGCATGGTGGTCTTCTTTGCTGCATTATACTAACTCTGATATATTGGCATACATCGTGCCTGGTGGTCTTCTTTTCTGCCCTATACTAACTCTGATATATTGGTGTACATCATGCCTGGTGGTCGTCTTTGCTGCATTATACTAACTCTGATATATTGGCGTACATCGTGCCTGGTGGTCTTCTTTTCTGCCCTATACTAACTCTGATATATTGGTGTACATCATGCCTGGTGGTCTTCTTTGCTGCCCTATACTAACTCTGATATATTGGCGTACATCATGCCTGGTGGTCGTCTTTGCTGCATTATACTAACTCTGATATATTGGCGTACATCATGCCTGGTGGTCTTCTTTGCTGCCCTATACTAACTCTGATATATTGGCGTACATCGTGCCTGGTGGTCTTCTTTGCTGCATTATACTAACTCTGATATATTGGTGTACATCATGCCTGGTGGTCTTCTTTGCTGCATTATACTAACTCTGATATATTGGCGTACATCGTGTCTGGTGGTCTTCTTTGCTGCCCTATACTAAGTCTGATATATTGGCGTACATCGTGCCTGGTGGTCTTCTTTGCTGCCCTATACTAACTCTGATATATTGGCGTACATCGTGCCTGGTGGTCATCTTTGCTGCCCTATACTAACTTTGATATATTGGTGTACATCGTGTCTGGTGGTCTTCTTTGCTGCATTATACTAACTCTGATATATTCACGTACATCGTGCCTGGTGGTCTTCTTTGCTGCCCTATACTAACTCTGATATATTGGCGTACATCGTGCCTGGTGGTCATCTTTGCTGCCCTATACTAACTTTGATATATTGGTGTACATCGTGTCTGGTGGTCTTCTTTGCTGCATTATACTAACTCTGATATATTGGCGTACATCGTGCCTGGTGGTCGTCTTTGCTGCCCTATACTAACTCTGATATATTGGCATACATTGTGCCTGGTGGTCTTCTTTGCTGCATTATACTAACTCTGATATATTGGCGTACATCGTGCCTGGTGGTCTTCTTTGCTGCCCTATACTAACTCTGATATATTGGGGTACATCATGCCTGGTGGTCGTCTTTGCTGCCCTATACTAACTCTGATATATTGGCATACATCATGCCTGGTGGTCTTCTTTGCTGCATTATACTAACTCTGATATATTCACGTACATCGTGCCTGGTGGTCATCTTTGCTGCCCTATACTAACTCTGATATATTGGCGTACATCGTGCCTGGTGGTCTTCTTTGCTGCCCTATACTAACTCTGATATATTGGTGTACATCATGCCTGGTGGTCTTCTTTGCTGCATTATACTAACTCTGATATATTGGCGTACATCATGCCTGGTGGTCGTCTTTTCTGCCCTATACTAACTCTGATATATTGGTGTACATCGTGCCTGGTGGTCATCTTTGCTGCCCTATACTAAGTCTGATATATTGGTGTACATCAAGCCTGGTGGTCTTCTTTGCTGCATTATAATAACTCTGATATATTGGCGTACATCATGCCTGGTGGTCTTCTTTGCTTCCCTATACTAACTCTGATATATTGGCGTACATCATGCCTGGTGGTCTTCTTTGCTGCCCTATATTAACTTTGATATATTGGTGTACATCATGCCTGGTGGTCTTCTTTGCTGCATTATACTAACTCTGATATATTTGCGTACATCGTGCCTGGTGGTCGTCTTTGCTGCCCTATACTAACTCTGATATATTGGTGTACATCGTGCCTGGTGGTCTTCTTTGCTGCCCTATACTAACTCTGATATATTGGCGTACATCGTGCCTGGTGGTCTTCTTTGCTGCATTATACTAACTCTGATATATTCACGTACATCGTGCCTGGTGGTCGTCTTTTCTGCCCTATACTAACTTTGATATATTGGCGTACATCATGCCTGGTGGTCTTCTTTTCTGCATTATACTAACTCTGATATATTGGCGTACATCATGCCTGGTGGTCTTCTTTGCTGCCCTATACTAACTCTGATATATTCACGTACATCGTGCCTGGTGGTCATCTTTGCTGCCCTATACTAACTCTGATATATTGGCGTACATCGTGCCTGGTGGTCTTCTTTGCTGCCCTATACTAACTCTGATATATTGGCGTACATCGTGCCTGGTGGTCTTCTTTGCTGCATTATACTAACTCTGATATATTGGTGTACATCGTGCCTGGTGGTCTTCTTTGCTGCATTATACTAACTCTGATATATTGGTGTACATCGTGCCTGGTGGTCTTCTTTGCTGCCCTATACTAACTCTGATATATTGGTGTACATCGTGCCTGGTGGTCTTCTTTGCTGCATTATAATAACTCTGATATATTGGTGTACATCGTGTCTGGTGGTCTTCTTTGCTGCATTATACTAACTCTGATATATTGGTGTACATCGTGCCTGGTGGTCTTCTTTGCTGCCCTATACTAACTTTGATATATTGGTGTACATCATGCCTGGTGGTCTTCTTTGCTGCATTATACTAACTCTGATATATTGGCGTACATCGTGCCTGGTGGTCGTCTTTGCTGCCCTATACTAACTTTGATATATTGGTGTACATCATGCCTGGTGGTCTTCTTTGCTGCATTATACTAACTCTGATATATTGGCGTACATCGTGCCTGGTGGTCGTCTTTGCTGCCCTATACTAACTCTGATATATTGGCGTACATCGTGCCTGGTGGTCTTCTTTGCTGCCCTATACTAACTCTGATATATTGGTGTACATCGTGCCTGGTGGTCTTCTTTGCTGCCCTATACTAACTCTGATATATTGGCGTACATCGTGCCTGGTGGTCTTCTTTGCTGCCCTATACTAACTCTGATATATTGGCGTACATCGTGCCTGGTGGTCGTCTTTGCTGCCCTATACTAACTCTGATATATTGGCGTACATCGTGCCTGGTGGTCTTCTTTGCTGCCCTATACTAACTCTGATATATTGGTGTACATCGTGCCTGGTGGTCTTCTTTGCTGCCCTATACTAACTCTGATATATTGGTGTACATCGTGTCTGGTGGTCTTCTTTGCTGCATTATACTAACTCTGATATATTGGCGTACATCATGCCTGGTGGTCTTCTTTTCTGCCCTATACTAACTCTGATATATTGGCGTACATCGTGCCTGGTGGTCTTCTTTGCTGCATTATACTAACTCTGATATATTGGCGTACGTCGTGCCTGGTGGTCTTCTTTGCTGGATTATACTAACTCTGCTCTGTAATCAAAGGAAATGTCATCGAAATAACAGCACATTCCTCATCCAAAACTTGCAAATGATCCATCGTTATTCTCACACAGATTCCTTGTGCATTTATGCCACCTGGGAATTCTTGTAAAAACTACACTGGTTCGATGCTTTTCAAAAATTGTTGTGTTCAGTTTTATGAGGATCTTTGGTAAATTCATTAGTTATTTTTAAGGTGTGTAGCACTCTATCAACACAATAATATGGTAGGTGTAACCTATGGATGCACACCGATGGCTACCATTGTATTTTACCATTGAAATCTGTGCTCCTTAAAAACATCATAAGGTCAATAGATTGGTATTGATTTACATTCACTGGTAGCCGGATATGTTTATGTTGAACCAGTATGATATATAGTGACTGAGGTCACGTTCTGAAGTAGCTTGCACTCTCAGTCTTATGATAAAAGACATCTAACCCTTGAAGGGCAGCATTTAATATTGATTTACTAAGCACCATTTTATACCACCATACAGTTTTACAGTACTCATAATTCCATTATTGGTACTACACAAATCCGGAAGATGAACAAAAGTAGATATTTGAGGCATCATGGCATCCTTAATCCTTTGAGGGACGCTCATGCAGGATTGCATCATGCCTCATCATGATGCACCAATGAAGTGCTGGCAACACTTCTTGCCAGCACTTCATTGGTGCATCATGCCGTTGTCAGTTTGACAGTAGTGACAATACAGAGTTGTCATACTGACAACTTAGGTCATCAGTTTGGTGACCTAAAGTCGTCATTCTGACCACCTAAGGGAGTTGTTTTAGGTATTGTCAACCTGAGGATCTAAAGTCGTCACCACTGGCTAGTTTTGGAACTGCCAGGTTTTGATAGCGGGTTACTCGCCAGGGCTGCATTCATGCATCATGACGACCAATGGGCATGATGCATTTAGGCCCGGTCACAATTTGTCTTGGAAACCCAAGACAATTGTCGCACAACAAGCGTGACTGTGGCTATAACAAAATTTTGTTCTAAGACAAAAATGTTTTGCAACAAAACATAAACAATTTTGTTGTACAACATTTTTTGTTGAGGGGTGTGTCACACACTCATAGCAAATGTTGCACAACATTTTGCTTTTGTTATACAACAATTGTTTTCAAGACAGGTGTGACCGGGACTTTGATGCATTAGCGGCCTTTAAAGGGTTAAAGTAGTGGATAATGAGTGTTGCGGTGATGGTGGTTGTTGTGTGGTCCTCGGTCATCACACCACCACATCAAAGTTAATATAGACACATCAGTATAACCAATAGGACAACAAACAATTCACAATCAGTGACTGGTACTCAAACTACTAGAACGGCTATATGTGCAGACACAAGGTGTGGCCCTCACACCACCACATCAAACACATAGCGACAAGGTTTTAATCAATAGGATCCGATTAATCAACACCTGGTGTTAAAATTACCCAAAAGGCTATGTATGTAGACACAATATGTGGTCACCACACCCCCTCCCACATCACACATATCTAAAATCATCCAAAATATGCAGATATGTAGAAAAAAAAATGTGGAGGCCATTTCTCATCACGCTACAACTACTCTCATTCAATTCGCAGTCGGGACCCTTAATTTAGTGACATAACAGCCCAGTGCTATTTGTCATGTAATGCCTGCAGCATTATAACTGTTCTACCAAATGCCATATGATAACTACATAAGTGCTGGAGACCATTTCTTAACAGGCTACGACTGCTCACTTTGAATTCTCAGTGGGAACCCTTATTTTATTGACAATGCAGCCTAACCAAGGGCCCGAACTGGATCTCTAGAAATGGAGTAGGGGTTGTGGCTATATATATATATATATATATATATATATATATATATATATATATATATATATATATATATATATATAGTACAGGGTAGGTCACTCTTGGAGCCGCCATACTGGTACAGACTGCTTGACAGTAGGCTAAAAGCAGACATGGAACATTGCAGTCACAGTGCAAACCCTATGGGCTCAAAGCAGACATGGGACTACAGGGGCTGTTTGCAGTCATAGTACCTTAAGAAATAGCCTCAAGATCATACAGAGCAGACAGACATGGACTGGGAAGTTAATAAAAGTTAATAATTTGTTTATAAATGAGAAAAGGAAATTTGTTGCATGCTGATCCTTCTATGTGTCTCCTTGCTGTTTGTTAGTCCTGTGTGTACTTCATTTGTACACATTTAATGTCGTGTGTTGAGCCCGTTTAAAACTAAGGATCGATTGTTTAGACTATTTACAAATAGAACAAGTAAAGGTCAAGGGCATCTCTAACGATCTCAACCTTTTTTTTTTCAATATACTATTTCTGTAGTGGATACAAAGATATCCTCATATCTGTCCTTGTTATTGTGCGAAAAATGAAGTCAATCACAAACATGTTTACTTTTCCTTTTAAGATATGTAGCTTTTGACTTACTAAACAGATAGTAAAGAATTAAAGTTTTTTCTTGTTTCTTCCTGATTAGTGTCCTTGCCTTACACCTGGCTCTTTTGATAATGAATTACACCTTATCTAGATCTGAAGGTTCTTGTATTTACTCCACTGACTGATAGTCTAGGACATATAGCATCAACCTTGGCACTTTTGACAGAAAGTGTGAAAGTTTGCATATAGGAGCCTTTGAATGTGCTGAATCCATTTCTAAGTTGAAACATTATTTTCAAGAAACATTTCCCCTTCTAAATTGACTTTGAAAAGAAAAAGTAAATAATTCATAATAAATAACATGAAAATTCATTGAGGATTTAATGGAGTGGGAAATTAACAGAAGGGCAATAAAAACCATGTGTTTCCCAATGAAATATATTATACTGAGTATGAAATCATTCATATGAATTGTTTTTCCCCAAAATAGGGCCCGTAAAAGGTAGCCATTGCTGAAATTCCTTATTTTTGCAATAACTCTGCAGGTGGTGATGATAGACACTGAGTTCAAGTGTCCACTAGCCCATTTTCAGGGTCTAGGAACTCATTGGTAACATTCTGATTTTTCTCAGAAGTACACTAAGCCTTTTATAGGTCTATTTCTGGTCGCCATTACCGAAATTCACAATTTCTGCAATAACTACTAAGACAGATAAGCATTCATACAGTAAGGCTATATCCTCATTTTCAGGGTCAAGGAATACAATAGAAGCATTGTTCTTCCTCTCCCATGTACATATATCTCTATAAACCTATCATTAGCCTGGACAAGGAAGCCATTACCAAAATTGACTACTTTTACCATTTCTTGTTAACAAGGCTGATAGACACTTATTTCATGTGTCTGCATCCACATTTTTAAGGTCTAGGGACATGATAGGATAATTATTCTTAAATCCTTTTCGAATTGTGTCTACATCCACATTCAGGGTCAATAAATATACTTGTGGAATTCTTTCTATTCTTCTATATTTATTTGGTAGCATTCAAGCCCTTTAAATACATTACTGGGCATAGCAATCATCCTGTATCATTTGTTGTCTTGAATAAGGTCTAAATAAGACTATCACAGCATCATTCTTAGCTAGAATGGAGAAACAACAATCCAGCCTGTGACAATTCTGTCCCTCACCTTACAGTCAGGGTTCACTTGAAATGGTTTTTATACCATTACAACTGCCTCTGATAATCCAGTTGTTTGGCTCCCAGTCCCAGTCAGTGAATTTGGGAAAACAGTCTGTTCATTCAACATCAGAATGTTACTTGGTAATGCAGTTAGAGAGATTTCACGTTCAGAAATTAGAGGCTAAACAGGATAGAAACTAACAGGATAAAGCCTAGCTCACACTTTCACCCTAACGTGTGCCTTACGGTAGTTAGTTGGTTTACTAGTATAGAACAAAGGACATAGTCAATGTCACCTTGTCTATGTTTATATTATGTCACATGCTTTGCTATTGGATAAGGCAAATATCAGTAATTTGTAATAATTACCAAAGAATCAGTTACAGTGAAGACTGGGGCAAAGATCGAGGGCATCCAGACAGATACTAGCATACAGGCACAGTACTATTACGGCAACCCAAGTCAGCAACCACCACCCTCATTAACTCACTTGGGGATAACTTTGACCTCACCTGCCTTGGAAATCAAGAAAATTTCAACAATTATCTCATTATGAGCCTTTTTTATGGTTCACCACCCACAATTCACTATTTCTATTGGCAGGCAGAACTCCTTTGTCACTGTTATTAGAATATCCCCCTTTAGCAGTATAGACACTGTTGAACATTATTTTCCTACCTGCCATGGCTAACCCTCAGCCCAAAACCCTTTCCTCCCATCCCAACCATCTCTCCAACCATATGCTTCAAACTGCCACTGATCCAACTTCCAACCACCCTCTTGCTGATTATTGCAACTTGAGTGTGCATGTATCTTAGGACCACTATGCTGAGAGCGTTGGAGTATGGCATGTGTAACATACAGATATTTGCTTACAAAAGTACTCAGTTACTTAAGATAGGGAAACATTTGATTCTCACCTACATCCAGTCATCTAATATCCAACCATCTAACATCCACTCATCTAACATCCAATCATCTAACATCCAACCATCTAACATCCAACCACATGACATCCACTTATCTAACATCCAACCATCTAACATCCAACCACATGACATCCACTTATCTAACGTCCAACCATCTAACATCCAACCACATGACATCCACTTATCTAACATCTAACCATCTAACATCCAACCACATGACATCCACTTATCTAACATCCAACCATCTAACATCCAACCACATGACATCCACTTATCTAACATACAACCATCTAATATCCAACCACATGACATCCACTTATCTAACATCCAACCTTCTAACATCCAAACACATGACATCCACTTATCTAACATCCAACCATCTAACATCCAACCACATGACATCCACTTATCTAACATCCAACCATCTAACATACAACCACATGACATCCACTCATCTAACATCCAACCATCTAACATACAACCACATGACATCCACTTATCTAACATCCAACCATCTAACATCCAACCATTAAACATCCTACCACCTAAAATCTTACTACCCATCACCCAACCATAAACCATTACGAGTTTCATAACAAAAAAAAGAAGCTTTTTTTCAGCCACCCCAAACCCACTCCGGAGGCAGGCAAGAGACTATTCCTTCTTTCCCGTGGTGATAACTAAAATTTTAATTTAGATTTTGTATTGAAATGTATGGGTATATATGTCACTTTCATCGATTCTATGGTAAAACTCTGAAAAAGAGATGAGAAAGATGAAAAAAGTAATGTGTGTTAGGCTAGAGCCATAGAAATATTGATGAAAATCTATGAAACATGAGAAAAAAAATGAAAATGCATGAAAATGAATGAAAATAAGAAAAGTTTCTTCAAATTACTCAAAGATACAAAAGAAATTAGGGTCGTCCCTGTTTTGGTAGGGTCGGTCGGGTAACTGGAAGCACAATGTTAAGACAAGATGGCGACTAGCTAAGACGGAACCCGGGGGAGCTCCGACTTATTTATGGATAAATCACAGGCATAGTGAAAAGTGGTAAAAAAGTTTAGCTTCTTATATTGCCTAAAAGTATACCAACGACCGAGGTGGGCAATTTTACCCTCACCTACCACGCCATTCTTCGCAGTGGGCAAAAATACCCAACGTTACCCCACGACCACGTCAGGCATCAACAAAGATGGCGGACAAGAAGCGTGTCAGAATGAAAAAGCTACCGACAAAAGCAACTCAAACTGAAATGATTGAGTATATCAACCAGCTTGAAGCAAGACTAGCAGCAGCAGAAGCTAACATGGATGCTGTAGAAGCCAACTATGATGATCTTGACCACAAGGTAAACAAAAACATTGAAAATCAAAACACAACTGCCCGGCTACTTGACAGTGTAGCGAAGAGATTGACAGCTACTGAAACTCTATGTAAAAATACAAGCTCAACAGTTGTGACACTTGACACTGATGTTAAGACAATAGAAGAATCAATCCTGTCAACTCGCATTCTGGCCAATAATCTGAATGATAGACTTCTATCTTTTGACGAAGAGGATAGGAAGAAAACTCTCATTCTTCAAAACATGCCTGAAAACTCAACTGAGAACCTCAGACTCTATTGCACAGTACTGTTCAGAAATCTGGAGTTACCATATGGCTGTGAAAAAGTTGACTCTGTGTACCGTAAATATGATACAAGTCAGAAACAACACAGACCCATCATCATCAAGCTAGCCAACAGGAGTATAAAGGCAGAGATATATAGGAATATATCAAAGCTCAAGAACTTTGATCACTGGGATGGAGTCTCCTTAATGGATGATCTCTCCAAAATAGAACAGAAACAGTACAATGAACTACGATCCCTCTATTTCCTAGCAAAGAGAAGGAAGATCAATAATGTCAAATTGAAGCAAAGAAGCCTCATAGTCAACAATAAGACTTATACACACAAGGACATCTCACTACTTCCTCACGGTTTGAACCTGCAAGCAGCAATGTCGATGAAAACAAAGGATGGTATAGCATTCAAATCAGAACACCAACCTTTGTCTAACTTGTACCCCTGCAACATTACACACAATGGAACCACCTACCAAAGTGTCGAGCAGGCTTTCCAACACTGCAAGGCCAAATGTGCTAATGATGAAGAAACAGCGAAGAAAATCCTCTCAACCAGTGAGCCCATAGAAGCGATGCAATTGGGCAAGGAAGTTAAGCCTAGTGAAGGCTGGAACAAAAATGCTACCTTGCTCATGTATACACTACTTGAACTCAAATTCCAAGATCCTAGCAGGAGAAATTATCTCACTAGAACTGAAAAAAACAGGTTATACGAATGTACTTTCCACCCTGTATATGGAGTAGGCCACCATCTTGGAAATGTCCAAAACATGGGCATTGATGATGTGAAAGGAGGAAATATGCTTGGGCTATTACTAGAAAAACTTCGTGCTGAAATCTTTGACAAACAACCTGATGCACCATCTTCCCCTCCAAGTACACCCTCCACACCAACACAAGACGACCAACAAGCCTCTGGTGGTCTACAGGAGGTATTGAAAGACAATACAGATGATGATACAGATGATGAGCAAGAGAAATCTACCGCTGAAGATAGAGAAAAATCTGATACAAGCTCTGGAGAAGAAGAATTGTCTGATGATGAAAATGAAAATGACAAACCCAAGACTACCAAGAACAATGGGATAAGTGACACTAGTGAAGAAAACAAAGCTAAATCAACTGATCCTAAGCCGCAACGCAAAAGTGATCGTCCAAAAAAAGAAACGCCCAAGGTCAAAAGTGAACTCTCTCTTTAAATTTCCAGCCCATTAATTAAATTAAGTTTTAAATTGTATATAAACTGTTTTTTAATTGTATATATATATATTTTGTTAATAATTATCATTTTGAATAATGCACTTAGATATTGTGTTATTTGGAAATACGTGTAAGTTTCTCCTGACACTAGTGGACCAAAAATATTTTGTTTAAAACATACCGAAAAATCCACTAGCTGTCACTATGTCTATTATTGTGGAAATGTGTGTTGAGTAATATAGAGCTATTTAAACCCCCCCTTACACTCGATTGCCATTATGTCCCATAAAGTTGGTATGAGCAGCCATAAGTGCAGATGCTCACTACCTTTTGTTATTCTAAAATTAGAACTGAATGAATGGGTTAAAAGGATTACCAAAATCTGTAAGGTACACTTAAATCAATCTTGTGATTATTATAATTCAAAACACGGGTCTGAATTATAAATTAGTTAAGGAAAATGGTCAATGCATTATGCACATGAATGCACAAAGTATTAGGAATAAGATTTCAACACTAGAGATAGAATTGTTTAATCAAGATATTGATGTGCTCCTGTTTTCTGAAACCTGGCTGACTGTAATGGATTTAGACTTTGATTACGAAACAAATGGTTATAACTTATATAGATGGGACAGATTGCGAGACAAGGAAGCTGGAGGTGTATGTGCCTACATTTCTGAAAGCTTAACATGTTCATCTACTGCTTTTTCGGAGTTAAATATCAGCAATATTGATATTGAGATACAATGGTTAAAAATCAGTAAAGGTATGACCAAACAAAAAATCGTAGCTAACATCTATAGGCCACAGGATGGAAACAAATACAATTTTATAAACGTATTAAGGGAACAACTATCGAAAATTGTTAATTTGGATAAATATGATGTAATTCTAACAGGCGATTGCAACATTGATGTTTTGCTCGAATCAAATGTAAAAGACTATTTGTATTCTAGCATGGCTGATTTTGGACTATCACAACTTATAAAACAACCCACAAAAACCAAAGGAGGAAAAGCTTGTATTGATTTAATTTTTACAAATATCTCACAAGTTGTATCCAGCGGTGTTGCAATATTGAATACTAGTGATCATCTGCCTGTTTATATGGTTATTGACAAAACTGTTGACAAACAACAACCTTCAAGTTTTAGTGGAAGATCCTACAGAACTTATGATTCAAATAGATTTGCACAAATGTTTTGTGAGATGTCTTGGAATGTTTTTGACAACTCTGATGATGCCGAGAAATGTTGGGAAATTTTTGAAACAAATATAAACAGTGTATTAAATATTGTATGTTCTATTAAAGATTTTAAAATAAGATATAAATCGCAACCATGGCTAACCCCAGAACTGACAGCTTTAATAATAGAAAAGAATAATGCACTAAAAAAGGCTCGTCGAACTGAATGAACATGGTTTCGACGTACCATCTGTTGATGTAGCTGATTATATAAATTCATATTTTACTGACATTGGCCCAAAACTGGCCCAGAAACATAATAATACATGGGAGTTTACCGGTACAATGTGCAACAACATCATGCCTGATTTTATGGTTAGTCCTGATGAGGTAACAAAGATCACAAAGGACATCAATGTTAGTAAAGCATCCAACTTGGATAATATATCTTCCAGAGTCTTTAAGGATGCAGTTATATGTCAAACCAACAGATTTACATGGATTTTGCAGTTAATTTTTGACCACTCTAAAATACCAAATTCATGGAAGGTGGCCAAAGTTACACCCTTACCCAAATCCGGTGATTTATCAAATGTTTCCAATTTTAGACCAATAAGTCAACTACCCATACCAGGAAAAATTCTAGAAAGAATTATGCATACACAAATGATTAAGCACCTTGAAATTAACAAAATTTTATCTGATGTACAAGGGGGATATAGGAAAAATTGTTCGACTTTTGATACTATAGCCAAGATTACAAATGATATTTTAAGAAATCGAAATACAGGAATTAGTACCTTGGCTGCCTTCATTGATACAAAGAAAGCTTTCGACTGTGTAAATCACAATATTTTATTGAAAATATGGCATTTCTGGGAAAAACCTTCTCCTTCTGAAAAATTACCTACAGTCTAGAAAACAAATGACAATAGCCAATGGTATAATATCGAAACCTGCTAACATTACATGTGGTGTACCACAAGGTAGTATAGAAGGTCCATTACTATTTCTTATTTATATAAATGATATAATGACTGAAAATAATAATGTGAAATATTTACTATATGCTGATGATACTGTCTTATATACCCATGGACCTGATTTACAAACCATTGTACCAGATCTTCAAGCAGGTTTAGACTCTTATTTTAACTGGTCGAGTATGAATAAGCTAACGATGAATGAATCAAAAACTAAACTAGTTTATTTTACTTCAGCAATAAGATATAAAAGGTTGAAACTGAATGAGATTGATATTAAAGTCAATGGTAAAACATTGCAGTTTGTACCATATTTCAAATACCTAGATGTCATACTTGATAGTGAGTTAAATTTTAATGCACATGTCAATGATCTAAAGAAAAGATTGGCATATAAGTCTTATTTACTGGGAAGACTTCGCCTCTATGTACCAAGTGACATACTTTTAAAGGTTTTCAAAACATATACCCTACCAATTATTGATTATGCAGATGTACTGTATCACGATGCAAACCAAAATCTACTAGATAGTGTACAACGAATACAAAATAGATGTCTAAAATACTGTTTAAAACTACCAATGCTCACATCTACTGACTTTATTCATCAAGAATGTGATTTACCCTATTAAGCTGAAAGACGAGACTATCATGCCCGTATAATTGGTTTTAAATGATCTAAATACCCCAATTTCTGTGAACCAGGCAACTATAATACCAGATTACATGATTGACCAGTCTTGAAATATGATAATATAAATACTGCATCCTATTCTAGGTCTGTTGAAGTGTATGTATCACAGCTTTGGAATGTCTTGAATCCTGCAATACGTAACATTGAAAAAATGTCTGATTTCAAACGTGAAATGAAACAAATACTAAAAAATACTATACCTCATAATGTAATAAATCATTATGATGGATAAGTCCTTAATTGTCTACAGTCTAGGTTATCTACTTCTAAATGATTAGGTTTATCTCCACATGCTGCTTCTAGTCAGTCTATAATCTGGGTTTGACAGGAGTACATTATTTTTCAACCTATATAATCTTATGTCTAAACAAAGCAAAATCTGGTCAAGGTTTATACTTGATGACTTTGTACTGTGAAAGTGCACTTGATTGATTATTCCTGGGTACCAAAAATAGCGAGTTGTGATAAGTAAATCAAGTTATTGTACCAAATTGTGATACCCACTCTTATAATAACCCATCTTGTCACCGCTTTTCAAGGTCAAATAACTTATTATGTGATATCTGTTAAGGGTAGCACATAACATCAGCTCTGCTGAAGTGCTATCCTAACTTGTTTGGTCCAGTATAATCATATGACAAAACTACCAGACATCTATTTTGTATGTATATTCTATGTTATTGGCAATAAGGTGTTGAATATAAATTTGGATGTTAAGGATGTGTTGACACATGGATATCATCATACACAGCAACTTTTATTCCAATGGTATAACTTACTCGACGAAGACGAACAAGTGTCACAATTAACCATCAAAATGTCTGGATTTTCTACGCAATTACTACTATTTGTATCGTTTAGACCAAATAAAGTTAAATCGTTTCAAAAAAACTTTTTTTTTGTCCAACATGTATACCTTAGTAGCCGATTTAAGTGCCCAGGCACTTCTCGATTTCAATACCTCTGTACCCCTAGCAATTATTTGAGACCTCTTTGAATACTGCTTAAGTTTGTATCCCGGTACTTACATGGGACCACAGAGCTTAGACGGGCCGTTATGGTACGCCGTTATGGTACGCCGTTATGGTACACCATTATGGTACACTGTTATGGTACACTGTTATGGTACACTGTTATGGTACACTGTTATGGTACACCATTATGGTACACTGTTATGGTACACCGTTATGGTACGCCGTTATGGTACACTGTTATGGTACACCGTTATGGTACGCCGTTATGGTACACCGTTATGGTAAACCGTTATGGTACACCATTATGGTACACCGTTATGGTACACCGTTATGGTACACCGTTATGGTATGCCGTTATGGTACACCGTTATGGTACACTGTTATGGTACACCATTATGGTACACCATTATGGTACACCGTTATGGTACGCTGTTATGGTACGCCGTTATGGTACACCGTTATGGTACACTGTTATGGTACACCGTTATGGTACACTGTTATGGTACACCATTATGGTACACCATTATGGTACACCATTACGGTACACCGTTATGGTACGCCGTTATGGTACACCGTTATGGTACACTGTTATGGTACACCATTATGGTACACTGTTATGGTACACCGTTATGGTACACTGTTATGGTACACCGTTATGGTACACCATTATGGTACACCGGGGAAAATAACTATTTAATCCACCATGAACCACCACAAAAGTGTTGCAGTGAACGAGTGTAGTTTTTACAAGAAGCACCAGGTGGCAGTGCAGTGGTCCAAGGAACCTCTTTAAAAATAATGATTGATCTCTGGCAAATTTGGTAAAAGGATTCCATTGTCATTTCAACCACATTATTTTGCAGTGTAGCCCCGCTATATGGATAGAGTGACCAAATCGGGTGTATAAGCAACACTTTGTGATCCAAGTATCAAAAACAGCCTCATACAGGGGTGGGGTCTGCCCTGGATTTGCAGACTGAACAGAGGCCCTCTAAAATGGACCATACACTAAAGCGTATTCTTCAGGATTTGCAAAGGTATAGTGCTTTCCAATATAAACCTTAGGCTCATTTTCCACCAACCGATATGGGCCCTCTAACGGCCAACGGTAGCATCCACTGTGGGTCTGTCCGCCATGCCTCTCCATTGAAACCTATGGTATCCTTGTCAGCCGAGGTGGTACTTTGGTGCAGCTGTCGGCCAACAGAGGGACCATATCGGGTGGTGGAAAACGGCCCTTATCAGTATGATACCTTTGGTCAGGTCTGCATTCCTGTGATAACACTCGGTATATTATCCCCATGTATTAATATACGCGGCTTTCTAACAACTTACTAACACTATCACTTCCTGCAGTGTGTCTTGAGTAATAAGCAGAGATTGTGTCATATACCCTGGTACAAGGTCTATGGACAGGCAGTTCGCTGACATAGAATCTCACGAAACGATGGCAGAAGTTAACCAATCGGGGAATACATATTCTTGCTAATAGTGTGGCAGAATTCATGGGATATATATGGCCTAACGCAGACTCGTTGGTTAAAGGATCGACTTCAAAATAACAGGAAAATAGTTGGTTGAAGGCCCAAGATCACAGTTCGACACAAAAAAAAATATAAAAGAATTATGAAGAAATGTGGGATGAATCAATGTGCGTTCATATAAGCCTACAAGTATCAATTTGGGGATCATCTTGCTGGAGTAGCTTTTTAAAAAGTAGTTCAAAATTTGCGATTTGAGGAATTATTCAAAGTACAGAATTATGTCAGCTTTTGAAGGAAAACATTTTAGAAAAGTTGTTTTTAAGTGGAATCTTTTAGATATTGGATAATTCACTGTAGTCTAATAACCTCATCATTATAGGCCCTTCTTACCTGTGTGTGATTTAGCTGTGTGTGATTTCCTTCTGTCTCCTAGTTCAGTGTGCCGTCAGCGCAGCCTCACATAGTGACACCTCACCTAGCAATTGAGTCCTACATGTGACTTTAGTCCCTTCAACTGTCCTTTATAAAGGCTAACACTGCAGTTCGGCTACTTTAAGGACATTAACGGACCAATGGGGTCCACATACTATCCTAATTCTACTCAAGTCCTCTCTCTCAATGTCGCAATTTGCAGTAATTATCACTAAAAATCCAAGGGCATGTGTGTCCTGTAGAGGAGCCAGGGGTTGGTCCTCTATCCACACAGGGTTGTAGACTGCAACTGGTACCAAGACTAACTAATCATGCCATGATATAGATGTCGCGTTATTTGAATTGACAGACACAGGAAAAGGGTGATGCAAGAAGAGCAGCATAGGATACCCTTACTTGCTGCTGATTGCTGTAATGCACATATTTGTAGTGTCTGTGTGGGAATGGCTGTCTCTGGCCAAACCTGCCCATAGCTAAAGAACTGATCTAATATAGGACACAACACCTATATGGGATAACTTTGTATTTTTAGAAGTTTTTATAGAAGCTAAAGCAAAACATCGCAATAAAGTATGAAAATTCATGACAAAACTGTTCAGCAAGGTGTTCGAAACGGAAATGAGCCATCCTAAATGAAAGTGGGACAGAGCAGGTTTTCGTAGGCTTATAAATGTAAACACGTGTTGATAGAGTGTGTTTATATGATAAGTCACGTTGTGCACACTCATACAGTGTGTGAGATACACCATGATAACTCATGTCTGATAATATGCATTATGTAACACACCCTTTCCCTTTCTGCTGTCTGCAGGAGTCCAATAATTGTTAAGTTATTTTAATGTGATGTAAAATTACTGTAATTGTCATCATAATATCCTATTGACCACTGATGTGGGTTGGCTTAGAGAGAGAGGTCAGGTACGGTGAGCTTATTGTCATACTTTAACATAATTTGAGTTTTAATTTCGCTGCTGACTTTGTGGTGGGAAGAGTGCCTCTGCCACGAGGGGTGGGCCAACCCTTGTTAGTGGTCAATAGGATTTTATGATGATAATTACAGTTATTTTACATTACATTAAAATAACTTAACAATTATTACCATTAGATAGCCGTTTATTGACCACTAACATTGTGGGTAGGCTACTTCAACTCGTTCGTGAAATTAAAACTCAGGCAGGAGCTTTGCTATCTAAATAAGTTTTATTATATGTTAGCAAAACTACAGTTATCACTTTATATGTAGACACAACATATATAATATAGGTCAGGAACTTTATACTCCGAGTTAACAGGCAAAATGTTATACATTGCGTAGACCTTGTATGACTGGCCAGTGTTATTTCAATGACTGTAGGGGTAATGTACGTACCCCCCTTTTTTCCTAAGGGAAAAAAGTTTACAGCTATCTTGCTGTAATGGCCTCAGCACTCATCGTTCCTGTAACTGTCTTGGAGGCTGAAAGTCACCAAATCTTACCGCATGTAAAGGATATAACTGATACACAATGTAACCTAAGCTAATATTTGAATATAAGTGACTAAATAGACTCATGTAGATATTTCTACCCTATAATAAATTCATCTGCAGATGAATTTGTTTGCAAACAAGTGTATGAGTGTTTATGCATCATAGATCCAGCAGGAATGGGATAAAGTCTGTAGGCTGCAGGACAGGTAGTACATACATACCAAGCAAAGGTGGTTTCATTTGACAACCCTGCTGATCTGAAGATCTCATGTACCAGGACTTGTTTTCTTGCTATAGCTGACGTTGATGCATGGCGAGCAGAGTAAGCTGTATACTGTTCATCTACTCCAGCATCCTTCAGCACTGATTTTACTTGTCTGGATATTGTCTTTGCACTGGCCCTGGAGATGGGCAGTTTCACTGTTGAAAAGACAAATGGCATAGCAGATTGTGACCTTTGGTCAGCAATGTATGCCCTAAGGTGGGAATAGACACACAACCTTTCATCTTCTCTCCTTTGAAAGTACATAATCAGCGGCTTGTTAGTTGGGTTGTTCGTTTTTGTGCAAAGTGAGTATATAATCTTGACTGAGTGGTCGGTCCACTCACCGTCTTCTCTGGGCATAAGGTGCAGGGCCTGCAGTCTTTGTCCAGTTGCTAGTAAGATCAGTAACATAGTGTGTCTGGTAAGTTTCTCATAGTCTGGTCCCTATATGTAAACCCAGTTCTGCAGTGTTAATACTGCTGGTGAGGCTGGTGAACCATGACTGTGCTGCCCAGTTGGGGACCACTAATAGGCCAGTAAGACAACTTGAAGGTGATTCTGTGTTTCCATGCATAAGTGTGTATGCACTGTGTGACCTCATCACATGGTATGGAACCCAGGGAACCACCTTTTCTGATACAGCATAAGGCTGTTGTGGTATCCATGAATGAATGTACATATTGTCCCTTCACTCGATGTTGAAGTTTCTTTTGAGCCATGAGAACTGCCTTCTATTCGAGAATATTGATATGTAGTTCTTGTAACTCAATAGGACTATGATCACTGTGTTAGCTGGTTCCCGTAGACACAGTGTGAGCTGCTCGCCTAGGAGCCTGTTGAGCATTTTGGAACACCTGCTCCACCTCGCGGTCCTCTGTTGATCTGCAGCTCTCCCCGTCCTTTAGGGTGTGGTCAGGCTGGTCCACATACAGGGGTATGGCCAGGAATGGTTCACCCCTGTCCCTCCTGTTCCTAGGCTGGTGATCTTTGTCCTGGGAATGTACCACCACGCTGGTGAAAGCGTAATTGTCATATACACCACCTTTTTGGGATGGCCCATTCTGTACCGTTACCAGTATCAGCCGTCTAGGTTTCAGTCTCTTGGCAGAGTGACTAAGCAGGTCTGCCTTCCTCTTCATTAGTGCCAGTGGGGCATTGTGCTGTGAAGACCTATGCACAATTGGTGTAGGATGATAGAAATCGGTTGGCAACTTGACTTTTGAGTTATATGGAATCTTTAAGGGAGGAACTTTAAAATATGATTGAAATTTATAATGCATCTTATTTTCTCTGTAGGAGAGATACTGTAAGTGAACTACATGTAGGTCGTATAATCTGGGTTAGAGTGTCAATTTCTGTACACACTGTAGCCTATACTAAGCTGAGTCTATGTGACCGTATCATTAGGAAATACTGCCCCGACACTCATGAATTTCGAAGGGGCATTTTCCTGGGCCTTTATACAAGACAGGCACTTATTTGAGATCTAGTTTTTAAGGTTAAGATCTATTTCATGAGACCTCTACCCCGCGTTCTAATTTGAGAATGGCTGTTATTCAAGTCCCATCGTTTAACACAACAATATATACATATACATGTATATACATGTGTTCTGTGATGTGCATCCAGGTGTGGATGGAGCGGTACATGCAACTCAACGACTACCCTACACACCCCTACACCCCTTCCCTAACACACACTTCTACCTCTTACTTAGAACACCAGAAATCCCCACATGAAAACACACTCATGTATAAGTTGGTGATCTTGCTGTATACCACACCATGGGTTTGAAATGGCTGTTCCTTACTATAAGCTTTATAGAACGTGCACATAAGCCTCACCCTGAGTTCCTCCAAACCCTAGCTCCTAACCCTATCTCTCTAATAATGGATTATAAACAGTGGCGGCTTATATGTGGAGTGTTACATCCTATATTATACATATACATAGAGTACCCATCCTGTTAACATGTCCTCAGGGCGGCTTATATCTGGGGGTTTTATATCAAGTATTACATACATAGAGTACCCGCCCTGTTAGTGTGTCCTCGGGGCGGCTTATTTGTGGGGTTTTATATCAAGTATTATATACATAGAGTACCCACCCTGTTAGTGTGTCCTCAGGGCGGCTTATTTGTGGGGTTTTATATCAAGTATGATATACATAGAGTACCCACCCTGTTAGTGTGTCCTCGGGGCGGCTTATTTGTGGGGTTTTATATCAAGTATTATATACATAGAGTAACTGCCCTGGTAGCGTGTCCTGAGGGCGGCTTATATCTGAGGGTTTTATATCCTATATTATACATATACATAGAGTACCCGCCCTGTTAGCGTGTCCTGAGGGCAGGTTATATCTGGGGGTTTTATATCCTATATTATACATATACATAGAGTACCCGCCCTGTTAGCGTGTTCTGAGGGCAGGTTATATCTGGGGGTTTTATATCCTATATTATACATATACATAGAGTACCCGCCCTGTTAGCATGTCCTCGGGAGGTATATACAGCTTTACCCTACCTGGGACATGGTCTCTGACTCTGAGGCTGTTCGGAAAATGTATACATACATACATGACACTATCTGGACACACCTTAATTGAATTAATAGTCGATAGATTTTCATCTCAAGATGAAGAGGACGACTTCATAGCCTAAACCAAGAATCCTTAGTGTGATAGCCCTATTTGGTATCAACTTCAAAGTAAAGCATCCCAAATTGTCACATAACTAATGATGAAATTATTTCTAATACCAATTGGAATTTTGAACATGTCTGACTAAACCAACATTGCCTCTAGTGCTACCCCTTAGTTCATCCTTTGTTACAAAACCTGACTTCTTCTATGTGAGTGAGTAACCGTATAGGCAGTATTTATGATAACAATGATTCTAAATGTATTACATATTTTTATTCTTTCCCATTTGTCTCATAACAGATTCCATTTCCATATAGATCACCACAAACTTACAATCTTGAATTGTACCTACACCACGCAGATGAAGGTAAGAGATCAAAACAGGCCAACTGTGACACGTCCTCTTTCCGAGCATCCCCGACCAGCCATCCGACTGGGGTGGGGCTCCTTACCTCTTCAGTGGTATACACCCTATCTATAAGACGTACACAGTAACAATGGAGCCTACCACCATATGGAGTACCACATTATTTATATAACAAACAGGAGGTATTAAGGACCCCCTCCAGGCCCCAAGATGACCGCTAAGAGTCTGGGCAAGCTGAGGAAGCAGCTACAGCTGCTGGTCGGGGAGAATTTCCCTGTGGGAGTACAAGAGTTTGTCAACTGGGCAGGGACGGAGTACAGGGCAGGGCTACTTGTCGTAAAGGTATGTGGAGACAGAAACTGACATTTTACTTGCAAAGATCATTATAGTTAACACATCAACTGGCTCATCAGGGTAAGTGTGAAATCATAACCCAATATAAGACAAAAACAGAGGGATCACTAAAGTGATCAAAACCAAGCCCCGTCTGCATCTTATGTATGATGTTTCTGAACTCTGGGCGTGTCTTATATGTATAAGGGTATATAATTCACCAGCGGACCGACAGGAGGCCATTTCTCAATATACTACGACTACACATAGCCACTACGATTTTAAAATGCCAAGAATAAGCATATAGCATTATTTAAATGAACATAGCAGTTCATTAATGCAATGAGCAAGTCCAAAAAAAAAGGCTATTATAGGAACTGCCCTATGACTGCTCACTACGATTAGCAGCTATGCAGTAATTACATAAGGTTTAGTAGGGCAGTCATACTGGTGCAGACATTAGGGACTACTAGTGCATGGTACTGTTATGGCCAAAATTATTAGGTTCTCACTATGATTTAAAAGACGGCAGTCGTAGTGTGTTAAGAAATGGCCTCCACACCTAGTATAGAAGTGTGCTTCTTGCTGTAAATGCATAACTATCGTGCCATAACGCGACATGTGGGGGTCTTATCCCTCAAATCATCTAATTTTCTGTTTGAGTGGTAAGAGCAATGACAGTATCTAATCCCTCAAATACGGCCCCGAAGAACAAATACTCTCATCCTTCAAACTGCATTATCTCTATAATGTTTTAAGGGAATGTATCGGGCCTACTGAGCTAAAATTTCAGTGTGTCTAAGAAATTGAGCCTGCTCTGCCAGGCATTATCAGCCCTCTCTGTCAGGCAGCCTGACCAGCCCGAGGGCCTGGCTGGTCAGGCTGTGCAGTAGCCCCAGCCAGGGCATTATCCACGGATTAAGCCCTGCCAGCCTCGTTTTGATTAACACTGAGCTCTATGGATCAAGATGCCCTCTCTATGTTAATGGTAGAACCTCATATAACAACTTTGAGATATTGCCCTCTTGTACCATTATTGTTTTAGAATACTTTGTCCCTGATTTTCCCTCTTCATTTTCATCAACATTCTGTGGTGTACTACAATCAGATAAAGCATTATGGCATAAAGGCCAGAGGATTTTGACTCGAAGGGAGCAGTTTTATAAGCAATTAATATATGATAAGCTTATTCCTCAATTACTGTTATCCACAAGATCTTCTTAGGAGAGTTTCATAGGCGTACTGGACTGAAATATCATGCCAATTGTTTTAGTATAGTTTGCCCTTACAATTCCTTCTTCATTCTCATTTCATTGATGGACTAGAAACTTGATTCCAGTACAATAACTATAACTAACGAATGGTCATATAGTGACTAATATACAGAATGAATGAGGAAGGTTTTGTAGAAGTTATTTACCAAGGTAAATTAAGGTAAATAACTACTACCAATCTCCCTCATTTATTCTGTATATTAGACACTGCTAATAATAACTTGGTAGATAACTTCTCCAAAATCTCCCTCATGAATTCATTCTCTACATTAGACAGAGCTAGTTCTATCAAGGTAAAGTAGGTGCAGTCACACTAGGTCAACCATGGACCGCGTGACACGATCTACACCCATACCGTATCCATGAGTATATATTATTATGTACTAAGCTAGATTTCTCTTCCTTTAAACCGGTAGATAAAATGTTCAACTATTTCTCATAGCCAATGTTTTAGATAGCATGTGCTCAAATCTAAAAGCAGCTCTGTTTGTGTAAAAATGATCCGCTCAATGCAGGAAGTGTTAATGAAATAAAAGATAGACAAGTCTGGGCTGTGCATTCATCAGAATTGATTTTTGTTTTAGTTTTTAAGCATCTTGATAACTTTTTTCTCCACACATAATGCTCTTTAGAATGAATACGCTACTATCCACTTCCAACATTCATTATCTAATGATTCTTCTTTACTGCCTTCCATGGTATTAGCATTAAGTTTCCCTTACACCCATACATGTGTTCTCACAGAAAACATTCCGGCTGTGGATCAACTGCTGTGACAACGGTCATGTCACACCTGGAGGGCATTTCAAAACCATGTCTATAGCTATGGTTTAGAAATGCCCTCCTGAGCATGATTCTCAAAAATCAATACGTTTTAATTTTTGCAAGTGCTCTTGGATGACCTTTCAGAGAGTGCCATATGTAATCAACTTGTGGCAGTAAATTTCACAGAAGGCTGTCCGTGCTGCTATACTTATAATTATAACTTTCATCTATCACAGCCTACGACAGTATCAGAAATACAGAAGGTAGTCCGTGCTGCCGTGTCGCTCCAGCTTCATGTTCGTGCCATTGGTAACGGTTTCTCTAGTTTCCCGGGTTACCCAGAGAATGGACAGGTCGCGGTGTACCTGACTGAACTGGTCAGATCAGATGGAGGACCCCCCATAGAACTGTTCAGGGTGAGCGTATAAGATCAGTTTAGAGAACGATTTAGGGAGGGCATTTCAAAATGATAGCTAATTGCTGTTTCTTTTTTTAATAGCCTTCAGAAAGTTACTGTACAACAAACTGATGTACCTCAGTGGGGCCTTTCTTGACACTCAGATACACACTGGGTTTGGATTTGGACCTCCTCCATGACAAAGGCCATAAAGACATTTCACTCTATATAGTTGTAAAGATTCAAGTATTACCATATTGTTATAGCAAGATATCAATGTGCCAATGAACCTTTCCTGTATTATTTGTCAGAATGAGGAGAATTGTCCATAGTTAAATTACTGGTGATCTAATCAGACCTCCTCTAGGAACAAAGGCCCCAGGGGATTTCACTCCCACTAACACTAGCTTACCAATGATCTTTACCTGTATTATTTGACAGAATGAGGACAACCCGTCGGAGTCGGAGCTGACGGTATTAGCAAGTGTAACAGTAGAGGAGCTGCTGGACTTTCAGCTCCACCATTGTGTCGAACTACTTACAAATGTGGTACAACGCGCTGCTACGGTGGGCGGTATTGTCACCACCGCCACTCATGTAACTAGTATACTATATTCTATATAATCATAATTAAGTTATAATGTATGCCTATGTAAGTATTACTACACTAATGTGTGGAACTATTTACATCCACAATGATTGTAACCAGTTAACTGGAGAATGTTTGCATGATAAGTGTACAGGATTGTTAGCAATCAGAAGGAGTACACTGTATTATACAGACCATCCTTTCAATCCAAAAGAAAGTATCACACCCCAACCGACACATCTGGCTCTCCTTATGGGCGATTTAACAATTCATTTCCCACTGCTGTATAGAACAAATGGAAGGCATAACAGTAATAAATATTTAAGGAATAAGGCATGAGGAAGTAGCCCTGTTCCCAAATAAAGACCGAGGTCAAAGCCCAAGGTTTTTATTTGGGAGTAGATGCATGTCACCTTCACTTCTGAGTGACCTTATCCCTATCATAACACGGTATCAGAGTGCTGCTGTGCATTGCTGTGCATATATAACCCAATATACGCAATATATAATAAAACAACCCTGTCACTCTCCAATCACATCTCTCATCACTATATAAGTGGGAAGCAAGACTATGCTTGGTTTATTGAATAGGTGCATAGCAACCATGTTATAATCCACATTAATGTCTACTTCAGGGTACGGGCCTGCACTGTAAGTCTATCAGTGACCAGATTGTGCGTATCCGTGTCGTTGATGCCACCGGGGAGCTGAAAACCTACGACCAGTCGGACCCTGAGGTGCTTAATGCTGTGAGAGGTGGCCTTGGACTGTTTGGGATCATCTACGATGTGACGTTCCAGGTGGCACCACTGTCTGTGGTACAGATTGAGGATAGATGGGAAATAGCACAGTGAGTATGAGTTGTATGTCCCTGTAAATGGCATGTCCCATATGTGAGGATGCACAATGTAGATGCATATGGGGTGATTCAATAAATGATGTTTTTGGTCCTTTTTTGCCTTCTTGGAGGTACAGCAAAATATTTAGAGCCCCATTCTTCTTTCATTTAGTCATACTGATAGAAAACATCGCGGGCTTCTAAATGAGGGCAGATTTGCGCATCTCAGCCTATTATTTTGGGAGATATTGGACTTCGATGGTGAAAAATTACCAATGATTGGCAATTTTTTACCTTTCCCTCCATATTATAAGTCATGTATGGCCTACTGAAACACCCTATTTGTTCCCTTTGGGGAGGGTCCTAACTATTATTTCGATTTCTTTTGGGGTTGATATGACGCGTGAATTTTTGAAAGCATGGCTTCCTGTAAAAAAGTTTCTACTCACCACCCCTATGATAAAAGTACATTGGCTAGCCTGGTAAAATACTAGCCTTATTCGTCTAATTAACCACCATCAAAGAGTGAATGTGAGATTGATTGCTCTTTACAATCTCAGTTCTTTTAGATTAAATCATGTACAATGGTACACATTAATCATCCTATTAATCATGTATGTATTAAATTCCAGCCAGGTGTTCTATGAGAAGGAGTTCCTGTCGGCGCTGGTCCATAACAATGTGTCTATAGAGCTCCACTGGTGTGTCATGAACAGCGTCAGCGGGCTGAAGAGGATGCAGACGGTAGCCAAGGTGAGCAAGTTTTAACCCTTAGACGCTTTGAGGGCCGCCGTAGATTCAAACAGTCCCACCAGCACTTCATTGGTGCATCATGCTCTCCAATGGGCATGATACACTCCTGCATCAGCAGCCTTTAACCCTTTTAATCTATATTAATGTTGTTACACTACCTCCAGTGCTGCATGGTGCACCGATCAAGTACTGGTGACTCACGCAGCATCGTTAACAGTTGTTACAGCCTTTACGAATAGACTCACCCAGCACTGTTAACAGTTGTTACAGCCTTATTGAGTAGACTCACCCAGCACTGTTAACAGTTGTTATAGCCTTTATGAGTAGACTCACCCAGCACTGTTAACAGTTGTTACTGCCTTATCGAGTAGAGTCACCCAGCACTGTTAACAGTTGTTACAACCTTATCGAGTAGAGTCACCCAGCACTGTTAACAGTTGTTACAGCCTTATTGAGTAGACTCACCCAGCACTGTTAACAGTTGTTACAGCCTTATTGAGTAGACTCACCCAGCACTGTTAACAGTTGTTACTGCCTTATCAGTAGACTCACCCAGCACTGTTAACAGTTGTTACTGCCTTATCAGTAGACTCACCCAGCACTGTTAACAGTTGTTACTGCCTTATTGAGTAGACTCACCCAGCACTGTTAACAGTTGTTACAACCTTATCAAGTAGATTCACCCAGCACTGTTAACAGTTATTACAGCCTTATCAAGTAGATTCACCCAGCACTGTTAACAGTTGTTACTGCCTTATTGAGTAGACCCACCCAGCACTGTTAACAGTTGTTACAGCCTTATTGAGTAGACTCACCCAGCACTGTTAACAGTTGTTACAGCCTTATCAAGTAGATTCACCCAGCACTGTTAACAGTTGTTACTGCCTTATTGAGTAGACTCACCCAGCACTGTTAACAGTTGTTACGGCCTTATTGAGTAGACTCACCCAGCACTGTTAACAGTTGTTACTGCCTTATTGAGTAGACTCACCCAGCACTGTTAACAGTTGTTACAGCCTTATTCAGTAGACTCACGCAGCATCGTTAACAGTTGTTACAGCCTTATTGAGTAGACTCACCCAGCACTGTTAACAGTTGTTACAGCCTTATTCAGTAGACTCACACTGCACTGTTATCAGTTGTTACAGCCTTATTCAGTAGACTCACGCAGCATCGTTAACAGTTGTTACAGCCTTATTGAGTAGACTCACCCAGCACTGTTAACAGTTGTTACAGCCTTATTGAGTAGACTCACACTGCACTGTTAACAGTTGTTACAACCTTATCGAGTAGACTCACCCAGCACTGTTAACAGTTGTTACAGCCTTATTGAGTAGACTCACCCAGCCCTGTTAACAGTTGTTACAGCCTTATTGAGTAGACTCACCCAGCACTGTTAACAGTTGTTACAGCCTTATTGAGTAGACTCACCCAGCACTGTTAACAGTTGTTACAGCCTTATTAAGTAGACTCACCCAGCACTGTTAACAGTTGTTACAGCCTTATTGAGTAGACTCACCCAGCCCTGTTAACAGTTGTTACAGCCTTATTAAGTAGACTCACCCAGCACTGTTAACAGTTGTTACAGCCTTATTGAGTAGACTCACCCAGCCCTGTTAACAGTTGTTACAGCCTTATCGAGTAGACTCCCCCAGCACTGTTAACAGTTGTTACAACCTTATCGAGTAGACTCACCCAGCACTGTTAACAGTTGTTACAGCCTTATTGAGTAGACTCACCCAGCACTGTTAACAGTTGTTACAGCCTTATTGAGTAGACTCACCCAGCACTGTTAACAGTTGTTACAGCCTTATTGAGTAGACTCACCCAGCACTGTTAACAGTTGTTATAGCCTTTACGAGTAGACTCACACTGCACTGTTAACAGTTGATACTGCCTTATTGAGTAGACTCACGCAGCACTGTTAACAGTTGTTATAGCCTTTACGAGTAGACTCACCCAGCACTGTTAACAGTTGTTACAACCTTATCAAGTAGAGTCACCCAGCACTGTTAACAGTTGTTACAGCCTTATTGAGTAGACTCACCCAGCACTGTTAACAGTTGTTAGAGCCTTATCGAGTAGAGTCACCCAGCACTGTTAACAGTTGTTACAGCCTTATCGCATGCACGATGATCTTCCTTGGTTAAGGCTTCCTTGGTTAAGGCTTCCTTGGTTAAGGCTTCCTTGGTTAAGGCTTTCTTGGTTAAGGCCAAGGATGGCACATAACATCAGCCATGCGGAGATACCAATCTGACTTGTATGGTCAAGTAATCTCATTAGATTTTATGTTGGCATATTGCCCAAGTTATCAAGTATGCGTCGATTGTATTGTATTTTGTTCATAGAGTGCAAGGGGCCGTATAGCAATTTCCAATATAACCACTCATGTAATACAGGAGAAAGACGAATGTCCTTTGATTGAAATCATGCCAACAAGTATTTTGATAATGTAATTGTGATATAGAATTAGACCAATTAGGGTCACATGCAGTGATTCTGGCTGCCCATCGGCTTCCAGAAGTGATGATAATCGTATTTAAATGATTTGGGGTGAATTAGTAACCAAGATAATTATGTAGGGGCTGGCATCTTAGTGTATATATTAGTGCGCTTCATCCGAGAGATGTGTTCGTGTGGTGCTCGTTCCTTCTATGCCAACCAGGTGTCGCTTTGCGAAACCCGTTTGGTACAAGAGGGGGCAGCACCACGCCTCGCATCTAGCTCCTACTAAGGAGCCGGACGATCCGCAGAAGAGGACTAGACCTAGTCCAGTCCAGACGTGTTCTTCTCCTAAATAAAGCCTACCCGAACAGGGGGGAAGTTTCCAGGGCTTTGCCCAACCCGAACTACTCATGTTGTGTTGGTACCTCTAGCGTTAAGCGAGCCAAAGAGCCACCCAACATATAAAGTCAATACGAAACGTTACGGTTATAACAAACTCCAAGCTCTAATAGAACTAAAGAGCACAACATCCCTAAGGATACTATCCCCACACCGTCCATTCATGACTGAGGGCAGTCAGTCGACCGTCAGTTTATTTTTTTTATATACAAACAGGAGGAATGGCCATGTGACCTCCCACATTCATCAGTGCCATACCGCTTGTCATCAGTGGGTCGTCATCTGCTTCAAAGGCATTGGCAATGCTATCACTGGTGTAGATGAAGGCTCTAAGTTCAACAAACTGTTAATGGGGGACTCTCATATGATTCACTTTGGCATTATGCAGTCCAATATGCATGAGGCATTCCTAAAAGGGTTGATCACTGCAAAACAGTACTAGTAGCAAAAATGATATTGTCCGTTAGAAAATTTCACGTGACACCACTATCTACATGTTAATTTCATTGAAAGATCTGCATGAAAGATCTTATAACTAGATTATTACTTTAGCCGTGTGTCAAAATGGAGATTACAAAAGAGTTATTGTCGTCGGCAATTTTGTTGGCCCCAAATTCTATCTCCATGTGGACACACCGCTTATGAAGGATCTGCTTGTACTCCAGTAAACTATTAATTCCGTTGTATCACACAAAAAAAACAACAAATATTTTCTCCCCACAGAAACGTCTTGATAACAATGCGTGGGAGCCACGCAATGACCAGGTCTACATCAGGACTATAAACCGTCCTCCCGGCCCTACATCTCCCAGCACTGAGGAATGGTTTGAGAACAGGGACGACCCTCTCAATAAGATCTACAAGTCTAAACACTGGTTTACGAGCAAAGTACCCGCCACCACACCCATCGTCACCCACAAGATGGTCTCTGAGTGGAAAAGTGCATTCGAGGTACATTTTGATTATATTGATATTAAGTGACTTCCCCAAATTGTTATTTTTTCCATATATATTTGTACCGTGTAGGGTACAGTAATACAGGTCTCACTATACTATTTTAGTAGGGTAAGGTAATTCAGGTGGTACCGCATGCCTTGAACTACTTTGGTACCCATATTGGCCCTACCCACAGTCTCACAATACAATATTTGTATCATTAATTTATAGGGTACAATATTACAGGTGTCACTATACTAAATTATTATGTTGTAGGGTACAGTATTACAGGTCTCACTGTACTAAATTATTATGTTGTAGGGTACATTGAACTCCTTTGGTATGGCAAAGCCGTACCCAAGGTCTCACAATACAATATTTATGTCTGTATTATTACTTTATAGGGTACAGTGATACAAGTCGTGCCTCATGCCGTGAACTACTTTGGTATGGGAGAGCCGTACCCGCGATGGCACATGGAGTTCTCCTTCAACCTGGACGCCGAATGCTCCAACGTACACTACGCCATCATGGTATGTACACATGTAAACCAAGGTCTTACCAATGTGTGCAGCATTATCATTTCAAGCTTTCTCAAAGTAAGATTGACACACAATTGGGCTCATGGATAAACAGGTACACATGCCATTTGGTACATGAAATCACTGTAACAAAGGTTATTAACTTTCCAATCAATCCTTTAAGTACCAGAGATGCAGGAGTGCATCATGCCTACTGGTCGTCATGATGCACCGATGATGTACTGCTGAGTGTGCACACCACCACTTCATTGGTGCATCATGCCGTCTCTCAGAGAGTGCATCCTTGGTGACCTACTTGCCCTCGCTACATCATGATGACAACTGGGCATGGTGTGTGATACATCAGCAGCCTTTAAAGGGGCCCTGGCACGGCAAAGTACAACATAGGTACCGACCCAAAGATTGTTGGTAAACTCGCAGGAACCAGTGGGGCACCCTGATTGGTAAATGGGTGGTCATGTGACCCTTTAATGCGGGCATGCATTCACTGTGCCAAGACCCCTTTAACGCGTCTAGGGATAATAGTGCATGTCTCATGCCCATGGGTATGATGCACTAATGTAGTGTCAGTCTTGGTGCCTTGATGAGGGCTCCTTCCATGCATCCAGGCTAATGTAGTGACAGTCTTGGTGCTTTGATGTGGGCTCCTTCCATGCATCCAGGCTAATGTAGTGACAGTCTTGGTGCCTTGATGTGGGCTCCTTCCATGCATCCAGGCTAATGTAGTGACAGTCTTGGTGCCTTGATGTGGGCTCTTTCCATGCATCCAGGCTAATGTAGTGTCAGTCTTGGTGCCTTGATGTGGGCTCCTTCCATGCATCCAGGCTAATGTAGTGACAGTCTTGGTGCCTTGATGTGGGCTCCTTCCATGCATCCAGGCTAATGTAGTGACAGTCTTGGTGCCTTGATGTGGGCTCCTTCCATGCATCCAGGCTAATGTAGTGACAGTCTTGGTGCATTGATGAGGGCTCCTTCCATGCGTCCAGGCTAATACATGAATAAAGTGGACTCTCCACTGCTACATTTATGGATTCCAGCCCATTAGCATGGTGGGCCATTGCTTTAGCAACCCTCAAAATGACTAATAGAATATCCATTAAATCATTCACCAAAACTGAACTAAAGGACTAATAGAATACCCATTAAATCATTCACCAAAACTGAATGAAAGGACCAATAGAATACCCATTAAATCATTGACCAAAACTGAATAAAATGACCAATAGAATACCCATTAAATCATTGACCAAAAATGAACAAAATGACTAATAGAATACCCATTAAATCATTGACCAAAAATGAACAAAATGACTAATAGAATACCCATTAAATCATTGACCAAAAATGAACAAAATGACTAATAGAATACCTATTAAATCATTGACCAAAAATGAACAAAATGACCAATAGAATACCCATTAAATCATTCACCAACACTGAACAAAATGACCAATAGAATACCCATTAAATCATTGACCAAAAATAAACAAAATGACCAATAGAATACCCATTAAATCATTGACCAAAACTTAATAAAAGGACCAATAGAATACCCATTAAATCATTCACCAAAACTGAACAAAAGGACCAATAGAATACCCATTAAATCATTCACCAAAACTGAACTAAAGGACTAATAGAATACCCATTAAATCATTCACCAAAACTGAACGAAAGGACCAATAGAATACCCATTAAATCATTCACCAAAACTGAATAAAAGGACCAATAGAATACCCATTAAATCATTCACCAAAACTGAACTAAAGGACTAATAGAATACCCATTAAATCATTGACCAAAACTGAACAAAAGGACCAATAGAATACCCATTAAATCATTGACCAAAAATGAACAAAATGACTAATAGAATACCCATTAAATCATTGACCAAAAATGAACAAAATGACCAATAGAATACCCATTAAATCATTGACCAAAACTGAACAAAATGACTAAAAGAATACCCATTAAATCATTTACCAAAACTGAGTAAAATTACTAATAGAATACCCATTAAATCATTGACCAAAAATGAACAAAATGACTAATAGAATACTCATTAAATCATTGACCAAAACTGAACAAAATGACTAATAGATACCCATTAAATCATTCACCAAAACTGAACATGTTCTTATACTTGCTGTAGGAGTTGATCAACATGATACGTGCTGAGGCAGAACAGGGAAGGTTCCCTGTCATCAAGATCGGAGTCCGGTTTACTGCAGCCAGTGATGTCTTCCTCTCACCTTCATACGCGGGTAACACGGCACGGGGAGGCAGCGGTGAGTGGTCTTGTTTTCTTATAATGAGGTGCATTAGAGTTTGACCACAAGCTGATAGATTAGTACTAACAAAGTTTATGATGACAAATACACCTCCATCCATTATTTCTAATGACATTATATACAATGCTACTGTTTATTTCAGACAGTGATATCTAACAAAATTGATTTTTTTTTCTTTGGAAATAAACACTGTGAGTGTTTTTGTCGTCAGAAGTGGGACTCCATATTTAATATGTGTTAATGTGTATCTAGGCGTGTATTAGATGGACTGGTCTTTGGACTTTTGATGACGTCATGGCTTCAAAATGGCAAAGTAACCTAAATTGCAGATGCCCATCATTGTAAATTCTATTTTATTTGAAACAGAGAAAGGGCTGCAGTAAGGAGCATTCCCTATTTCAAAGCAGAGACCGAACAATGCACAGCTACCACCTAGTGGGAAATTTCTTAACTATAAATGCCTGGCAGTTTACCCTGATAGTTGACTCTGATAGTTTACCAATCCAGCACTAGGGTGTAGCACTGTAGATGGTTCCTCATTACTTCCCCCCTGTGGTACCAGGGGGCAGCACAATGATGTAGACTACTGCTGAGGGAATATTGCAAGGCGCTCAAACCAGATTTTGATAGGAGTTTTGTATCATGAACACGTATATTTTGCATCCATTATCAAGATTCAGAAATAAGAAAAAACATATATTGGAAGCAATAAAATCAAGTAAAAACTGATGATATTCCAACAGCATCAAAATGTAAGATATATATCCTATATTCCACCTCCAGCACAAATAGCGTGCACATAAGGGTTGCTCCAAATGACTGTATTGTTTATTACCCATCACCTTTGCATTTGTTTCAGGTAACACATGTCACCTAGACCTAGAGAGTTTCCCCGGTACCGCCAGCTGGCATGAGTTTGTGGCACAGGTGGCCTACAAATGGCTGCAGATACCGGGCGCTCGACCAAACTGGGGCCGACAGTGGCATTTTGTACCAGGGATTATACAACACCTTAAACAGGTGAGGTAACTAGATGGTTAAACTATGACGATGAATACATGAAACAAGTATGCATTATAATCATACAATGAAACACAGTATGTAAGGTAATTTCCAGACTGTGGGATTAGGAAAAGCTTATCTTCCTTCATTTCCCTTTAATACCCTCAATAAGACTTTTGATCTACATTGATACCTGTTTGATTAGTGCTGACTAACCATTGATTAAATATTTTGTGCCCACACGGTTCGGAAAATACCCTGTCGGGTAGCACCACTTTATTAGAAGTAACTTTCTCTTCATCGTAGCAAAACCTTTCTCATGAGAAAAACTGACTCATGAATGACCCCTTATTCTATTGAAAATACAGGTAGCAGTCTTACCCTTTGTCCTTGTCCATTGTCATATTTTGATGCGGAAATTTCAATAACTTGTAACTCTTATCCAAAAATTAATCATAATTGTTTTTTTCGTATTTATGACAGACTTGCGAGGCAGAGCTAAATCGGTTTAGGCAGATCCTCGAAGAAAACTGTCAGGACAAAAACCACATGTTTTTCACCTCCTTTATGGAAGAGCTCCTCTACGGCCCCACACTGCCACCTGAGGAATTCTGCGCCCCTGAGGAGCCACAGCCTATAGCAGCCCTACAGCAGAATGGGTGGGCACACGCTAACACATTTGTCACATCGAATGGCCAGGTCGTTCAGCCACAGGTCGTGCAGCCTCAGCCATTGGTTCAACAGGAGGTTGTCTTGGCTCAGTCACAGCCCCAAGTTATCCAGCAACCAATGGTACAACAGCAGCAGCAACAACAGCAGATGGTAGTACAAGGGGGCCAGCAGGTTGTCGTAACTCAGAATGGGCAGCACGTTGTCCAGCAGGTGCCAAATGGGAAGCAGCCAGAGTGGGAACAAGTCGTCATCCAGAACAACAGTCACCCACATCAGCAGCAGCCGCAGCTTGTACCAAATGGCCAGGGCCAGTACACACTATCCCACCCAGGACATCCACAGGTTACGATGAATCGCGAGGAATCGGGAAGTAAGAAGAAGAAATGGTGGCAGTTTGGGAGAAGGCATAGCTACGATGAAGACCTGCAACATCATCAGCAGCAACACCATCAGCAGCAACACCATCAGCAACAGGTCATAGCTGCAGCACCAAATCAGGTCATCGTCAATGGTGGTCACCCTCAACATCAACAGCCACAGCAGCAGCAAATCCACATCGTCCAGCCGAGCCAGCCGCAGGGGTTGTTTGGTGCACCACCGGCACAGGTCCAACAGCCGCAGCAGATCTCAGTGATTAAGCCTGAGAAGGCACAGTTGTACTACCCAGGGCAGGGTCAGGGACAGGTGCCGCCGGCGCAGCAACAGAAGCAGGTGATTGTACTGGGGCAGGCACCCCAGCAGTTTAACCAGCCAAGGGGGGCAATATACACGGCTAAATAGTAGATGCATGCACCCAACAAGTTAGATTTGCCCAGAGGTGCAATATTCACTGCTTAATAGTAAAAAAGGAGAGACACCACCTAGAAGCAATTCAACCGGCCAACAAGGACAATAGTAAGTTTAAAATACTCAGTGAAGAAACTTTATAGTTATGAAACAGCGCAGTAATAGCCAGGAGGAGCAATATTCAGTTCTAGAAAATGGTAAAAGTACCCCAGGGGTTCCTACAGCCTCTATGTACGGCAAAGCGAATCTAGTATCTGCTTCAGGATTTCTCAATTATTTGTAGTCTTCATCCATTTAGCACTGTAAAACTGTAATTCTGCTACCTAATCCATGCCTAATATCAAAGAAGGTATATAAGATAACCAGAACGCATTTCTTTTTCTGCATTATAGTTCTTTAATTAGGCCGAAAAAAATAAAAGGTGTGTTTCCAGTAACATAGCTCAAAGAGCTAGGGTTGGTAGGTCGGATTTCTTTTTTTTTTCTTTTTTTTTTTTACACTTGTATAGGAAATGTTAGGACACATATCAATGGATGTATCAAATTCTTTGATTTCATTGTAAAATGATAATGGGAAAATAATAAATGTAAGAGACAGGGGAAGAACATGAAAAGGATACAGGAAAAATCCTCTTTAAAATTTCTTTAAAATATGGAAAAAATAAGAGAAAATTCTTCAAAATCACAAAAAAAAGTTTTTCAGGTTACTGGAAACAAACCTTTTTTTTTTTTTATTTGGCCTTATTGGAGTTTAGAATAGGCATACGCTGTTTTCCATGGGGAAAAGGCAAGAGACTCTTTTTAAAAGGTGGAAAGAAATAATGAGAAAATAATGAGAGTAATATTCCAATGGCTTAGTGACAAAAGAAAAGGATGGTAGAAATACTGTGAAAGGAACTGGCTATATTGCATATCGATGCTGTAGTAATATTACTCACAACGTATACCTTTATTGAGACTAAGAAGCTCTGTATTCATATCAACTTATATGTTATTGTTGGTTGTGGTATTTTCAATATATCTATATATTTCGAACCCACCGGTTTTTTGAGGGCTCAGATACTTTCTTTTGTGATATCTATTTTCCTAGATGTTTGTATCTCTATATCATTTGTTTCGATTTCAATTTCTAGAGTATATTTTTAGAAATGGCAAATTATCTTATATCTTGACTTTTGCATACCTTTTCTTGTAAAATGTAATCAATTTTGGTACAAATAAAACAAACTAACCTTTTTAAGATACTTCATGGGTGATGCATTTCAGTAATTTAGGCACACTGCCAACATTCAGGGTTTGTCGTTATTTCAAACCGTCTCATGAGGAACAGCTAGATTTTCTAGCAGCTAGAGGGCGTCACTGAGTAAGGATCACCCTTCTTTACTTAAGAAGGGTCTAGGAAAACTCACCAGGGGGCAGGGCAGTTGTACAGAGACTTCTTGTAACAACACCTCTGCACTTCTGCCAAGAAGTCTCGGGAAAAAGATGATTCTTTGAAGTAAAATAAAAAATTTAAAAAATAAGAAGAAAAAAGAAGAAAACAAAAACAGTGACAACAAAGAAGAGCAACAACAGATAAACATACAGACACAGAAAAATGAACGAAAAGACAGTGACGTATGGATGGAGGTTTTTGGGTCAAATAGGCCTGTACTGCTCAGTTACTTCCATGAGTATATCAATAATGATTATCCTTTAGAAACAGACTTATTAATACTTTAAGCACTACTTATTACCTATACGGTCAAGTCTCGCGGAATGGGGTCACACAGGGAGGAACCATACATGCCACATATTTTCTTCCCCCGTATGTTCTATTTAGGAAAGCAGCAGAAAAGCATTTCTGATGTAGCACACTACCATAGTCAGGTATTAGCTATGAAAGATTCTTGAGAATAAATTATATCACACAAAACCAGACCCGGTCAAGTAAAGTTCAAAAGTTTATTACAAATGTATCATGGATATTATACAACAAGGAGGTGGAATGTTTTATGAGTTGATAATGCTGCTTGATCGACGTTTCAATGAAATTAATTCACCGTCTTTAGGAAAGATTCAATTGATAGCTACAAGTCAATTTGAAGTAAAAGGGGCAGATGAACTATACGTGCCGCACATTGTATCATTTATCTTATTCTAGTTTTCAAATGAATCAATTTTGCTTTGTCCATTTGATTCATTGTTTCATTACCATGTTATGACATGAATATCTGATAGTTGATCCCAAAATTAAATGAATGGGGTATGGACATATGCAGCAGGTATGGTTTCTTAATTTGTGCGCTAATGTGAATCCTTTCGTGAGACTTGACCACAAATGCAGTATCAGTGGTGCATCGTCACAACTCCTTCACATGGATCAAAAACCCGTAGAATCAGTTAATGTTGGCTCGATACGGTTACGTTTATTATATGTATCATGGAGTCTAAATGGCACATATCACAAGGAGCAACTCGACTTGAACAGTTAAGAGTTAAGTGCATAAATGCATCATGCCGACCCTATGTAACTGATATACTTAAAGTACGGAAGCCGTGGAGGGCCACACCTTGAAAAAATTCAACTTAAACTATTGTATCTCCAATATGGAAACAACATAAAATGGAAAAAAAAATACTACTGTCAAACCTGAGAATTCACCTGTCAACCGTCAAAGTAAAAAGAAACTCTGCTGTCAATATGATATTTTCCCCTGTCAACTGTCAAGTTGACAGTTCACAGCAGTTTTTTTTCTAACTTGACAGTTGACAGTGGAAATATCATGTTTTCTTATCTGGTGTCAACATGATTTTTTTCGCAGTCAACTCTCAAGTTGACAGTTGACAGCAGATTTTTTTCTTACTTGACAGTTGACAGGGGACAGCAATTTCATTTTTCAAGTTGACACTTGACAGGAGAAACTATCATGTTTGACAGCAATTTTTTTTTTTGAACTTCATCTTGGTGATTCTGAAGTGCATGTTTTTTTTTATGGTGTGGCCCTTCATGGCTTCCATACTAGGAGAGAGTCTGTATGATGCACCAATGTAGTGCTGGCAAACAGACCCACCAGCTCCTCATTGGTGTATGATAATGACTAATCAGTATGATGCACTCCTGCACCAACATCCATAAGGGTCACTCATTCCCTGCTGGGGGAGATTGACCCCCCCCCCTTATATCTAACAAGCCCTACCCCCCCCCTCCTGGCAATAAATGACTCGGCCCTAAAAGAGTTACCAACAGGTGTCCACCAGCCACCTCTGGTCATAAATCCAGTATATACCCATGTACCCAACAGGAGCTTGTCATACCTGGGTCACCAAAGACTTAAACATCCTCTGTCTTCATACAGCTTCTGACAGCTAGGCTAACCAAGTGTCATAAATCCACACATATAGGTCACATAAAGCCCTATGTAGAGTCTATACAAAAAGTTTTTCCCCCAACAGGCCATTCAGTCCTGCAGTTCATATTGTTCTGCAGACTGATTTTGGCAGGACCAGAGCCATGACAACCAAATTGTAGCCCAAGGTCCCAAGATTACAGTCAGACATTCTGTCCCGCAGTCTGGTCATTTCTGCAAGCCCGGCAATGATTTTGACAGCAATGGCCTTGGTCCTGTGAGATTTCGTATTGACTGCGAGTTGAAGTTATTTATTAGCAGCGGGGCCGATGGTCAGCTTTCTGTGTCTCTGAAGGACACAGCAGCAGCTCATTATGTAGTCTCCTTGAAGGACACAACCAACTGACCAATCAGGAGCGGGCTTCTGCTGCAGCAGCTGCATAGCTGCCTAAGACCAAGATGCTGAACTTTGTGATACTCATTCAATGCATAAATGCACTGATCTTTCCAGGGTAAAACTTAAAGCAGTATCTGTTCTTTGAAATAGTTGCCAATAAGTTGAAATAAAAAAAAAGACTGCTATGATATTCTTCTATTTATCACTGCTCATTATTTGCTCACTTAGGGAGTGGTCATTCTTTATGAACAGGGGGTTGTGGGTTTGAGGGCATACAAATTTAAGACCCCTCCCAAGGGGGGGATAAATATGTTCTCCTCGGCTCAGGCTTGTTGGGGCACAACAAATTTTGACTATCATCAAGGGGGGGCGAAAACCCACCACTGTGTCCCTGAAGGATACAAGCTGACTTTTGCGTCCTTGAAGGACACTGGTAGACCACTGCATCTTTGAAGGATACAACTATAGGCCAGTGTGTCCTCCAAGGACACAAGCAGCCCACTGCATCCTTGAACGCTATAAGCAGCCCGCTGTGTCCTTGAAGGATACAAGCAGACCACTGCATCCTTGAAGGAAACAAGGAGATCACTGTTTCCTTAACGGATACAAGGAGACTATTGTGTCCTTGAAGGACACAAGAAGAACAATGTGTCCTTGAAGGATACAAGCAGAAGTTGACACTATCTCCTTGAAGGATACAAGCAGAACACTGTGTCCTTGAAGTACACAAGCAGGCCAATGTGTTATTGAGGGATACAACGAGACCATTGTATCCTTAAAGGATACATTTATATGTGAGTAATTGACAATTTTCTATGGACATGTACATGTGTCCTTGAAGGATACAAGCAGCCCACTGCATCTTTGAAGGATACAAACAGACCACTGTGTCTTTGAAGGATACAAGCAGACAAGTTCATCTGTGGAGGATATAGCATGTCCTTCAAGACACTAGCACACCACTGTGTACCGGTATCTAAGGGACACAAGGAGACTATTGTGTCCTTGAAGGATAAAAGCTGACCGCTGCAGCATGTGTTCTAGAAGCAGGGGTAGATACTAACATTTTGGATCTTTGGCCACCCAGGCCAGCAGTCTATATATAGAAATGTATTTTCAAATATTCTACTGGCCAAATGGCCAGTTTCAAAGGATTTTTAGGAAAAATCACTGGCCTGCAACCCAAACTACTGGCCATTGGCCACCGGGCCAGTGTTAATGTCTACCCCTGAGAAGTATAGCGAGGTTCTATGTTGAAAAGTCAGTGGTTACTGACAATGTCTTTGGCATGTTTTGTGCAGTACGTGTAAATGTGCACTAATCCTAGGGATGTCATTGACAAACATTTGTTAGTGATTCCGGTAATCACAAATTTTGGACTCAAATTTTGTTCAATTGCCCTCAGAACATCCGGTAACAGAACATGTGTGGGTCAACACGGTAAAAGGTATGCCAGCGCACCCCCTCGAGGGTGTAGGATGCGGTGGTCTGCTTGTATCCTTCAAAGACACAGTGGGCTGCTTGTGTCCTTGGAGGACACAGTGGGCTGCTTGTATCCTTCAAGGATGCAGTGGTCTGCTTGTATCCTTCAAGGACACAGCGGTCTGCTAAAATTCCTGTCCCCCTTTTTATTAAAGGAGGGCTATCACGGAAATTATCACTATGGGTACCTGCACAAAAAGTGCTCATAAATCCGCGGAAAATTTGCAGCACCCTGATTGGTTAAGGGGTGGTCGTGTGACTTGTTATGGCGAGTACCTCTTAGCCATGCTAGCCCCCCTTTAAGCAGCGTGCTGACTTTTTTGGTTAAAGCTTAAATGGGGTGATTTCTTTTGCCCCCCCAACAAACCAGCCCCCCTGTTCTTAGAAAATTCACATATATGTTACAATCACCCCCTGAGGGGCGTGATCATTTTAGATTCTAAGTTTGTGCAGGCAGTCAACGTAAAAATTTCAGACCCCTCCCAAGTGTGGGGGCTAAGGGAGTGGCCATTATTTATCAACAGGGGGAATGGTGGGATTTCATGTGGACACACAATAATTTTTTACATCCCCCCCTTAACAGCAGTCAAAATTTTTTGTGCCCCCTGGGCCAGAGGCGCGGGAGTTTATGCACCCCTCTTTGATCTATAGTAGTGCGCAGGTCTTTTTGCTAAAAAGAGGCTAAATTTGTTGGGCCCCTGCTCAAGAGGGGTCAAAGTTTTATTAGCCCCCCTTTGGAGGGGTCTGAAATCTTTATGCCCCTCCTAAACCCACCACACACCCCTGTTGATAAAAAATAACCACTCCCTAACAAAATGTTGACCCCTCTTGAGGGGGGGCTAAAAGAATTTACCTTCTTTTTAGCCCAAAAGCTGTGCACTACTATAGATCAAAGAGGGGTGCGAAAATTCTCAGCACCTCTGGCACATTGGGGAGGAGGGCACAAAAAATTTACAGTCAAGGAGGGGGTGTAAAAGAATTTTGCGTGTTCACGCGAAAACCCACCACCCCCTGTTGATAAATGATGACCACTCCTTTAGACCTGCCAGCTGTTGTGTCCTTGATGGACACTAGACTAGCCCACCCCAATGTGTCAACAAAGAACTGGTGTTGTGTCCTTCAGGGACACAAGGCTAGCCCACCCATGCACTGTGTCAACAAAGCTTTGAATCCAGGATCATCATCCATGGACACAATAAATAAGCATTTCAATTTCTTTTTATCACTATTTTGATCTGTCAAATTCTATAACAAAGAAAAATTCTGCCTATTTTTTCAGAAATCAGTGTGTTTGTGCTTTGAATGCAGGCTGTAGAAGGTCCACCATCTTGGTTTTAGCAGCTGCCATCTGCTGCTGCAGAGACTGGCTCCTGATTGGTCAATTCCTTGTATCTCTGAAGGACACAAGGGTTTGTATCCTTCAGGGACACAGAAGGCTGACCATCGGCCCTGCTGCTGTTTGCTATGTTCAGGTCACACCTGGGTTCTGAGTCTTTGTACTGACTATACACTGTAATAAACTAACTTTTGAATCTACCAGGGGACCCTTGTAAAACTGAACAGTAAACCAGGGAGCCAGAGTAGTTTTTACAAGAAGCCTGAGGTGGCACTACAGTGGTACAAGGAGTCTCTGGCTACTTTGGGACAAGGATTCTGTCACTATTTCAACGATTTCTTTTTTCTTGTTGTAGTGTAGGTTCAAATTCTTGTATTTATAAGCCAAACCATGACATCTTATGAGCTGCAGGAGACATATTGATGTAAATAGTTCATAGGCACATGTTATAACCGGGATTTTACGGTATCAGCTCAATTCCACTATTTATCACTTTCTTTATATTAGTAGCCCTAAAGGAGAGCACATGGTACCCAAACGTTTTCTATAAATTCTCTCCATCACTGAAGTTGTTTACCAGAAATGCAGTGGTGCATTTCGTCAACTCTCCAGGAATGTATTTACCCGATAGTTTAACACTGCACTGCTCTTAGGAGGTAGGAGCAAGAGTCAAAAGTACTGGAAAAATTGACACTAGTTGGCCTTAACCCCATGGCAAATCTAGGTGATCTCTAACTGTCTTCATTAATCAGGCTTAAGCTAGTTATATTAACTGAAATAAATTACCGAAAGGCCGAGAAATTAATACTTGATGAAGAATAAGAATATATTGAAGGAACATATATATGGGTCATTCCAAAATTTACTGGACATGTGGTTCCTTGGGCATATAATAGCAAGGTAAATACCTCTGCATCACCAATAATATTTTCATCCCTTATTGGGGGTTCATAGCTAAGATTTCCATATGGTTTGGGTGGGTCCTGGGGCATAATTTATCTTCTATGTGCATTCATGAATTTTACATGATGAGGCATGAGTGATTTTTTTTTTCAAAGTGACCATCCAGACCCTCACAAAAGAGCACAATTTTTCTTATTATATACAATCAAGAGGTACCCAAGGGGGGTAGCCTCCATAGAAATTTTTTTTATGTACTTCGAGAATGACCCAAGCCAGGTAGATAATAGTGATTTTCAATGCACACCCAATTCACTCATGCCTCACGGTCTTTAACCTCTAAACAGAAGTAAATTTTATTACCACATACAGTTTCTGTACTCTATACACACTTTTAAGCTGTATGTATCATGTCTGAAAATGAATTACGATCATATACCACCTGGTTTGGCTGTATGGGGTTTCTCATCGCAAAATGAGGCATGAGTGAACTGCGGCAGGAAAAACAGTGCGGGAACAGGAAGGCGACTTCCTGTTCTCCAGCGGAAATGCCCCACATCTGGGTCTCAGCAAAATCAACTCAGAGGATCTCGCACGGAGCTTGAAGAAAAGTCCACACAGAATTTTTTATCAACTACACATAAAAGCTAAGGAAATTCGATGAAATTACCCCAAAATATTGTTAAAGATGTGTGTGGGTGTCCGTAGATCACTTTTTGTGTACCGAAACGATGTATTTTAGGTGCTAGGAGGTAAAATGTGCCACCGGGAGACACTTGGGATACCACTTGGGCCATTTTGGATTCATCCAGGCAAGATTTTTCTTTTTGCAGAAAAGTGGACGTGAGTGAACGATCGTTTCCCCGGCCAGATTCTGCCCTCTTATGGTCCAATTTATGTATCCTTGGGTCTAAATTGATGATAATTCCTTAGAATAGATTCCCCTATGTGTGTAAGATGCATCTTTGGCCATGTTTGGGTGTTTTGAGATGACCCCCCTCCCCCAATATGGGTCTGTACAGAGAAATTTTGGCCCCGTCGTGAACTTTAAGGCCCTCTGATGACCAAATCTGGCCTTTTTCCATGGTTTTCTGAGCTTATATTCCTTTTTTCTACCTTTATTTCTTCATTTTAGTGTGTTAACCCTCCTCTGGGATCAAAAAGACAGCTGGTATGTTAGACATGTCCTACCTCTATTATGTTAACCGGGTGAGTTCACCTTTGCACAAAGCCCACACTACTCTAATACTATATTGCTTGAATTCACTCATGCCTCATTTTCTGTATTTTGGCCAGGAATGGCATATCTAATGCACACAGCTCTATCATATTTCACTATGATATGCCCCTATGGTACCCCTTACTCACACAATTGTCAATGGTTAGATTCTTGATGATTTATTTTCAAAGAATTTTGTGGTAGCTGAAATTCTATGTTTCTGATACATATGCGGTCACTAAAAAATTCCATAATATCCTAATTTGTTCTGATTTATTTATTTATTTTTTTTTTTTTTTGGGGGGGGGTTATTGACCATCATTTTTAAGTATACAGGAAAATGTGAGTTATTGAAGAAGATTATTTGGTGTATGTTAAGATATTATTCTAAACCCCATGTCAAGCGCGAGAAGTATAGAAATTTTGCGAATTTATATTTTCAAAGTCATGGTGGACACTGAAGATGGGCCTTAGGTGTGTATAAATGACTCTAGATCGGTAGTACAACCTCATTTCTCATTGTGTGTGCGACCCCATTGGTATATAATGATGTACAGCTGAGGTATGGCCCTTCTCATAAAGATTGATGCAATGTGAGGTGTGAGTGAACCATGTCCATTTTCAACTTTTTTTTTTATGGTTAAAGTTAAAGTGTTATTAGGACAACCTATCATCTTGTGTGGTGTTCCTATCATTTCTATTCCACAATAGACATATACCCAGCAAATTGTCGTGACTCCTCGTCAACCTGTGTGAAGTGGCTCACACATGTCGCTAGATGGAACACGACGTCGCTATAGCACAAGATCACCAGGAATAGCAATGGTTGTGATCACATGGCCTCACCTCAGATGGCGAGGATGGTGATCACTCAGACTCACCAGGGATGGCCACGCGGGTGATCACTCACCTCGCTAGATGAAACACGCACCTCGTCATAGCACATGTTCACCAGGGATGGCGAAGATCGTGATCACTCATCCTCACCAGGGATGGCGACATGAGTGATCACTCATCCTCACCAGGGATGGCGACATGAGTGATCACTCACTTCGCTAGATGAGATGCACACCACGTCATAATACATATTCAACATGGATGGCAAGGATCGTGATCAGTTACCTCGCTAGATAAAACGTGTACCTCATGATAGCACAGGTTCACCACAGAGGGTGAGGATCACCCACACTCACCAGGGATGGCGACACAAGTGATCACTCACCTCGCTAGATGAAACGCGCACCACTTCATAGCGCAGGTTCACCATGGATGGCGAGAGTGGTGATCACTAAGACTCACCAGTGATGGCGACGCTGGTGATCACTCACCTTGTTAGATGAAAAGCTCATGATCATCGACATTGGTAATCATGCAGCCTCACTTCTGCCAGATCAAAGTATGTTTTGCCAGAGAAGGTATTGCCATATGTATCTTCCCTCTAACCACAGACAAGGTGTTCATGTTGATATTTCCCTATGTATTTTTCCTGTAACCAGAGAAAAGGTGTTTATGGATAGTTGCTTTCATTTTAGAGATACCTCTATCTAAATTCAATTGATATTCTCTCTATATAATCTTGTTTGATTCAACTCTGAAGTATTACATGGAAGTCAGTGTGAAACAAAGCACATTTGATACGTATGGGACTTATACTTCATGCCCACACTTCCTAGATAGGCTACATGTTGAACAGTGGTGCTGTCTCAACAACTTTGGCAATGGTGGTGATAAGTTGCCACTGTGAGTGAGAGTGAGTTACAGATGATGCAATCCTCAGAGAGCATTGACTTGGAGTGACACAAATTCATGTATTGAGTGAGACCAATGTTGGAAATGGTGGTGATAAGTCGCCATTTTGAGAGAAGATTAACTAGGAGTGAAACACACTCACGCAGTGAGTGAGAGCCATGTGGCAATGCAGGTGAAAAGTTGCCATTCTGACTGAGAGTTGACAGGCAGTGGCACATACTCACGAAGTGAGTTAGATCCATGTTGGCGATGGTGGTAATAAGTCACCATGCTTTGTGAGGGATGACAAGGGGTGGCACATACTCACGCAGTGAGTGAGATCATGTTGGCGACTGTTGTGATAAATCGTCATGCCATGTGAGACTGACACACAGTGGCGAAAGATGAAGCAGTAAGTTATCACTCAGAAAGGAGTTACCATTGATGACCAATCATGGCGACAGATAACGACAATTTGCTGGGATGTGAGTTATCAAAAGAGAGTATTTGGTGTATGTTACTCTGTACTGCATGTCAAGCATGTGTTTCCGAGAAGTGTAGAAATTTTGTGAATTTATATCTTCAAAGTCATGGTGGACACTGAAAATGGTCCTTGAATGACTCTAGATAGGTAGTACAACCTATTGTCTGCGTGTATTTAATGGTATATGATGGTGTATTGCTGAGCTGTGGTCATTCTTGTAAAGATTGATGAGACCTATAAGGCCTCGTTAAATACGGAACAGCTACACCTTGGGGAATATGATGCTAAATTATTAACTGATCGTTGACATTTGCTTGTATATATATTAGCAGGTAGGTCTAGAATTATCTACCACTACACCCTCAGGTGGGTAGAAGGCTTACCTTTCTTTATTACCAGGGGTTACGATTTCTCGACACTGTCAGTGCTGTATTCATGTGGTGTTTATGGAATCTCAGTACACTGAACATACTCGTGTATACTACACATATGTTTTCATATATATCAACCTCTGTCAGCAATTAAGATAAATGTTCACAAAAATGATTGCAGGGTATGATACCATGAGCAGCACTGAACCAATCCTTAATGTGTACATGTTTTGACATTTGTATATAAACCCACCATAATCTGATAATTCATGTCTGTTAAGTAGTATCATAAATCCTATGGAAATAAGTTCTTCTTACAATATGAGCTCATTTACTCTGGATAGTTCAAACCCTCTCCCTCCCCCTGCTCCCCCATTTACAGCTGGCCTCTAGGTGATTACATGAGTGAAGGATCATAGGAAAAAACCACAAGATGGTTGTCATCGTTTGATGTATTTGTGTCCAGTGCTCGCCGACAGATGTACCTATGCTCTGCTGTTTATATTCACAATGAGGCTGCAAGACACCTGGCCACCTTGTGTAGGGGACAGGAACTAAATACCACCTGGTGGTGGAGACAAGAACTAAAAAACCACCTGGATTCCACAGGATACCGATGACAGCAGTTTAACTAGTCCTCAGGGTTACAGCCTGCCGCGTCCGCGCTAGATAACCAGACACTACGCGGAGACTGCCATGGTGAGCGTAGGTGCGTGGACAGGGGCATAATCCTCAGGACTACTGCTATGTGATTCTAAAATCTAAGGCTATAGTACTCTAGTGTGTGTGTTTGGTGGGGGAAGCCAGCTCATTGAACTACATGTTAGAAATTTCTCAAAAATGTCAACGAGATCATAAGATATAGAGTTTTATTACTGCTAGATAGTAAATGACAATCAGTCATTCCCGGGGACTGGGAAAACAGTGTTTCTTAGTCTCTGGGATGACAAACTTAGTCCTGAGGAATATATCATGGTCCTTGGGACTAATCGACTTCAGGGATACTAAGGAACTAACCATGGAACTAATCCAAGGGACTATGTACATTGTATCAGTTCTGAGGACTAAAATGTACTTGCCTAGCTCTCAGGACTATTTTGAAGTCCCCAGGACTATACCTCTAGTCCTTGTGACTAAAGGTTTTGTCCTTCATTCTGGAATGATAGTCCTAGGGATTAAAATGTAGTGCCCTGGACTAGATCCATAGTCCTCAGGGCTACATTCGTAGTCCCAACTACATTAGACATCAATGAATGAATTCATAGTTCTGGAAACCACATATTCATCCTGGGGACTACCTGTTTAGTCCTGAGGACTAAACATATACTTGTTCTTTGGACTTACATTAGTCCTGAGAATTATGACTCTAGTCCCTAGGACTAAACGTATAGTCCTTGAGACTGGGCAGATAGGCCTAGTCCTGGGGGCTAAAAACTTGCTCTTGGTTTAGGTCCCACCTGTCAAGTCATACATATTTCTAGTCGAAATGCGTACAGCCTTGAATGCCTGGTCTGAGTACTAGAAACAGCCAGGGTGTGTCATAGTCCCTGGGACTAGAATTATATTCCTGAGGACTACATTGTGGTCCTGAGGACTAGACATGTACTTGCCCCAGGACTTAGATTCAGTCCTCAGGACTACGCCCCTGCTCCCTAGGTGTAATAAACCGGAATGATAGTCTTGGGTCTAAAATCCTGGGGACTAAATCATAGACCCAGAGACTACCTGTTTAGTCCTGAGGGCTAGAAAGTACATTTCCAGGACTAAGATCCTAACCCTGGGGGCCATAGTAAGGTATATTTAGTGCGCTAAGTGCAAAATTAAAAGGTAGAAAATACTGGGCACTCGAGTTGTAGTTCTACAGATTAAAGATGTAGTCCTCAGGCTAAAGGCTTATATGCTGTGCTGTAGATTTCAACTGATAAGTGCCATTATCCAGATTTAAACAAAAAAAAAAGACTTTGTAGTGTCTAACAGAAATTCTTTCCTACATTCCATTGTTACCTACCCATTCCGCAAAGGCCATTACTTGGAGAGGGGCTCCTCAGTAGTGGAAATTGTTTCTGGGATGTATCAGTATTAACCATTTGTGCATATATAAACCGTCTCAGCGAGAATGCATCGGTGCATCCTGGCACTATGCGGGATACAGTATATATACAGAGGCAATCAAAACATCTTTCAAGGTTGGCAACCTACCTATATATTGGGTGACATATGTCTAGGCAGGCCATGTTTAAGAAGTTACCAGTCAATCATCCCCTGTTTTCACTCCCTAGTTTCAAACCAATTATAGGTTTACTTCCTCTAGGTGGCAGAACAGCTCAAGCTCAGACTTATCCTGATATACTGATCACTGCAGCGTGGAGGGATGGGGCATGGGTCCCACAACCCAACCTCACAACTAACATGAAAATATCAGTGTTATACTTCAGTTTCCTATTCAGTTATTTTTTGGAAAGTGAAACACTATTACTATGGGAAGTATTAAGTTAAGCAATCTGGCAGATCACCTGCCCAGTACCCTGTTATGATTAAACATGACTGGAATTCAATATGATCACCCTGCCCAGTGTCACACATGTCATAGAGCTACAATTAGACCACACATACCGTAAAAGCATGGTCATTAGTCATTTTTTTTTGTTATTTTTGATCAAAATCAGCTAATAACTTTTTCCCAAACTCTACCCCCGGCTTATGACTGAGGTCTTTTACGGTAGTACATGGGCACACCATCATAATCAACCGTACATCAGCCCCTACTTGGACATGTCTGCAGCATGACAAAAAGGGGTCAGCGACTCGGTCACCGCGGCACTGTAGCCTGCTACCCTATATATAGATTATTGGAAATCAGTGCATTTTCAGGATTAACGCCTTATTTTTACTCTACAAATATTTAGAATAAGCTAATCTTTTCAGGCACCTACTGTGGTATAGGGAATCGTATATCTATCAGTAATATCCTAGTTGTCCACTTTTACAGGGTGGAAGAATTATGTAGATCGGCCAACAATATGGACTGGGCATCATTTCGAAGTTGCCAAAGTAGGAAAAAACATCCACAAAATTTGGTATAAATTGACTCTGTTGAGTTGTTCTTGATTGATACCGACTTTCCCTGGGCACCAGAGTGCTAAATATCATGAATTCAATTGAACGTTACGGCATCAATGGAGCATGCGGGAAATTAAGGTCATGCGGAAAGAGGTTTAATGCACTTATTGATACATATGGAAGATCCTGACTTCTGCCTGATGATAATTATACATGTATGCCCCGGATATCATTACACCTATTACGTAATAAGCTATATCTCTGTCATGCCAACCCAGTTAACCAGGCTAAGGGATTGTGACGTCATAATTCCCAGTGTATGACGTCATCAATCTGTGTGACACTGACAATGGCTGCTCACTTTCCCGTGAAATGCCATCAATTGTATCACAGTGCAGCTGTTTAGATTCCTGTAAGAGACCTGCATCCATCACAGTAAGGGTCATGAGGCTCAGAAATCTAGCAAACGTTCTATATCCCCTTGCATATAAGCTATGCCTTCTCACGTGTAAGGCATGTATTTTGACAGGATATATTCATTTGCAGTGTAACCAGCAGACAACCCTGGCCACCAGGAAACACTCTCAGCCCTAATTGTAAATGGCTTATAAAGAACTCTGCACTGGGTACAGGGCATCCCACTGTTGTTTTCCAAATATAGAAGCACTGTACTGTAAAAAGCTTGCTCCAGTCTGACGGTGTACCTGGAAGACAATGCTGGCTTGTGGAGGACCTATGCAGCAGACAACAAACCTGGCTGGCAGAAAACCGTGGTAAGAGGACCATCGTGCAAGGCGGACAAGCATTAGACCCGAGATCTTGAAAGTCATCACAGGTTACAACGATATTCCACTAGGTCTCTTTGAAAGAAATTAATATAGTAAATGTGTGGCTCAATCGCACACCAGAGGCCAAGTGAACTATGGGTTTCATGATATGGGGCCCTTTGTTTATATGTGGCCCTTTTCACAGGGATAGGTAGGCTTTTGTCGTGGGGGCCCAAAATCATGGCCCCTTTGACAGGGGGCCCTATAGTGGGTGCTCAGCAACATTCTGCCCATTGACCATTGTGAGGTGGGTCAATGAAATTCTGGTGCTAGCCACTACTCTTACATATTTCCAACAAATACCAGCATTGTTCATGACATCCCTATAATACAACAGGCTTTACATAATTCAGTATACGTCAAGTGGTACAGAAAGTGGCCATTGGGTTGTACTTAATGACACTTACATACTGACTGGTCTCATCCAGGGGCCTCTTAATGTCTCTAACCATGTAAGGGCTGTTAAAACAGGAGTGCAATGTGGCTATTGGTCAGCATGATGCACCAACAGAATCTAGCCAGCACTTCATTGGACCATCATGCCGACCCTATGGGTTTGATACATAAACTCCCAGCGGATCGTCATGATTCTCTAATGAAGTGTTGGTGAGCAGTCTCACCAGTACTTCATCGGTGCATCATGACGACCAATGGGCATGATGCAATAATGCATCAGCAGCTCTTAAAGATTAACCCTACCCTTTTTTCATAGTGTATGTTGAAGGCCTTTTGGTCAAATAAAAAGATATTAAAATGGCTATTGAAATATGTGCCCCATAGAGGAGAGCTGATACTGGAGTGCATCCAAAAATGATGACAAACCATAAGGCATAATGGATGAATGCATTGTTGACTGACAGATCACATCAGGCTTAAATTTGCAACATATGCAATTTTGCAGCTTGTGCGAATAACTATCAAACCAAGGCTGCAATTATGCGTAATACGGACAACAATGTTGTTGATATACTGCTGAAGGGTCTGAAATGATCATGATGTCGTGAAGGGTTCAGTGCCTAATGTCAAGCGGTTAATACCTTGGGGTCATTGAAGGCATCCGATTGCGTGTCCTACCTTATGTAGAATGGGGTAACTCGGCTCTCACCACATTATGGATAGGGTGGAGATTTTGGCCGACGCCCCAAAAGGAAAAAAGAAACATTATGCCCTACTAGATGTCTGATAATTCATTATCAGTGTTTAAACCAGTTATTCATATCTTAGTGCAGACAGGTATGATATAGATGCTGTAAGACCTACTAGAAAATGTGTAACGCTAATAGAAAAATCTATTAAGTATGATTAACACCACTAAAAACTCCCTATCAACACACAAGTTTATGTTCAAACTATTACAATGTATAACTTTATATATACCAAAAAAAGCTAAAGTAAGGCTTGGACAGTTTTGAAATCATGCATTGGCAACAATATGGGAAAAACTGAAAATTTGAGAGATTTCACTCCTATTTCTTACCTTTACCCTAGCCCATTCAAAAACCCTTACATAATCATCATATTAAGCGTCCATTGTCTCTAGTATGCATGCGTATTATATAGAATAATTATGATATGCCTCCTAGGTTATAGTCGTACTGCCTGGTAAGTGAATGCATAGAGACCACCAAAATTCCATTAGCGCTCCACAATCATTAACCTCTCAGAAAATGACCACAGCTGATCTATACATCATCATAGACCATTTAGCTCACTCACAAAAAAGAGAAATAAGGTTGTACTACCTATCTAAAGTTAGCTATTTAAACATACATAAGCCCTACATCTATATAGTGTCTACCTTTACTTTAGAAATAGAATGTCTCACCTTTTCTATACTTGGCGTGTCTCGCGCATGCTATATGGCACAACAATATATCTTTACATACCTTAAATAGTATTTGCTGCTTCCCTATATGTATATATGGGTCATTCCAAGATTTACTGCACATGTGGTTCCTTGGGCATATAATAGCAAGGGAAACACTTCTACACCACCAATGATATTTTTATTCCTTAGTGGGGGGGTCATAGGTAAGATTTCCATATAGTTTGGGTGAGTCTCGGGGCACAATTTATTTTTTATATGCATTTAATTATGAATTTTCAAGAATGGAACATTACTGATAGAGTCCATCTAACCTAGTTACAGAATATCACCAGTCTTCTTATTATATTATTATATATGCAATCATGAGGTACCCTGGGGGGGGTCTTCCATAAAAAAAGAAATTTTTATGTACTCCAGGAATTACCCATGCCAGGTACATATAAGTGTTTTTCAATGCACACCGCAATCAGTAACGCTCCAGGGACATTACCGATGGTTACAGATATTACTGGATGGTCAAAGTTATATTTTCATGGTATCTTGGGTGGTGTTTCTATCATTTGTATTCAATTGTAGACATGTTTGGCTTATGAGAAAAGACTATTTGGTGTATGGAAAGATATATTTTAGCACCATATGGGATGTGCGAGTAGTGACAAATGTACAAAAAGTTGTGATTTTTAATTTTCAGAGTGATATTAGACACCAAAGATGGGCCTTATACATGTTTAAATGACTCTAGATATGTAGTAGAAACTCTTTTATCATTGGTTATGTGATGCCAATAGAATATGAGTTTAAGAGTTTTTGAGCCTCACTTTAGCTTTTTGGTATACATAAAGTCATACACACACACATATATATATATATATATATATATATATATATATATATATATATATATATATATATATATATTTCTTTATGCTAAGTCAATGCAGGAACTGGCTAACTGGTGGTACAGTGATACTATCATATCCTGGCCATTAGCTTTCCCCATGGTTTGCAGAATTGGACTAGTGACAAATAGCATTCCAAGTCTGGATATGGATCTAGATGTATGTCTGTACCCATGTCTAACCCCTATGCACCTACAGCATCCAGCCATCCACCCTAACCCCTATAGGCAGTGTGTGTACCTATTCTGGACCCTGTATGTCTGCACCCATGTCTAACCCCTATGCACCTATAGCATCCAGCCATCCACCCTAACCCCTATAGTCAGTGTATGTACCTATTCTGGACCCTGTACAATGTCTGTACCCATGTCTAACCCCTATGCACCTATAGCATCCAGCCATCCACCCTAACCCCTATAGTCAGTGTGTGTACCTATTCTGGACCCTGTACAATGTCTGTACCCATGTCTAACCCCTATGCACCTATAGCATCCAGCCATCCACCCTAACCCCTATAGTCAGTGTGTGTACCTATTCTGGACCCTGTATGTCTGCACCCATGTCTAACCCCTATGCACCTATAGCATCCAGCCATCCACCCTAACCCCTATAGTCAGTGTGTGTACCTATTCTGGACCCTGTACAATGTCTGTACCCATGTCTAACCCCTATGCACCTATAGCATCCAGCCATCCACCCTAACCCCTATAGTCAGTGTGTGTACCTATTCTGGACCCTGTATGTCAGTACCCATGTCTAACCCCTATGCACCTACAGCATCCAGTCATCCATCCTTACCCCTATAGGCAGTGTGTGTACCTATTCTGGACCCTGTATGTCTGCACCCATGTCTAACCCCTATGCACCTATAGCATCCAGCCATCCATCCTTACCCCTATAGTCAGTGTGTGTACCTATTCTGGACCCTGTATAATGTCTGTACCCATGTCTAACCCCTATGCACCTATAGCATCCAGCCATCCACCATAACCCCTATAGTCAGTGTGTGCACCTATTCTGGACCCTGTATAATGTCTGTACCCATGTCTAACCCCTATGCACCTATAGCATCCAGCCATCCACCCCAACCACTATAGTCAGTGTGTATACCTATTCTGGACCCTGTACAATGTCTGTACCCATGTCTAACCCCTATGCACCTATAGCATCCAGCCATCCACTCAACCCCTATAGTCAGTGTGTATACCTATTCTGGACCCTGTACAATGTCTGTACCCATGTCTAACCCCTATGCACCTATAGCATCCAGCCATCCACCCTAACCCCTATAGTCAGTGTGTGCACCTATTCTGGACCCTGTATAATGTCTGTACCCATGTCTAACCCCTATGCACCTATAGCATCCAGCCATCCACCCAACCACTATAGTCAGTGTGTATACCTATTCTGGACCCTGTACAATGTCTGTACCCATGTCTAACCCCTATGCACCTATAGCATCCAGCCATCCACTCAACCCCTATAGTCAGTGTGTATACCTATTCTGGACCCTGTACAATGTCTGTACCCATGTCTAACCCCTTTGCACCTACAGCATCCAGCCATCCATCCTAACCCCTATAGTCAGTGTGTGTACCTATTCTGGACCCAGTACAATGTCTGTACCCATGTCTAACCCCTATGCACCTATAGCATCCAGCCATCCATCCTTACCCCTATAGTCAGTGTGTATACCTATTCTGGACCCTGTACAATGTCTGTACCCATGTGTCAACCTGCTAACATAGGGGTCAGTTTTTACTTCTACCTCTCATAAACCCCCATCTGGATGTGGGAGCAGCTCTCACACAGACCCCATGTACCACCCATACATGTGTGCAGGCAAGGAGAGAAGTTCATGGACTACAGTAGATCCTCCCATATAGGATGCACCCTGATAAATCCTATAGGATGAATAAAATCAGGGGTTATCTTTTGGACATTTTAGTACAGTTCTATAGTGTAAGACACTCGCCTATAAGACTAGGCTAAACCCTGTAGGCTGCACCTGGGTCGATTTTTTGGTCATTTTGATACTGTTCTCCTATCAGAAACACTCTGAGAAGGGGTGAATCCACATCTTAAATAAGCAAGGATAAATTACTATATGCCATATTCATTCTAATAAGTGCGCATGTGCAGAAAAATCAATTGTTGGATGCTAAAATCCTTAATAGGAAATTTAATTCTAATAAGCCCAACCCCTAAATCTTAAAATTATTATTTTTGCCCTAAAAATCTTGATTTTTAGACTTCATTTGAATGATATGAGACCAGGGAGGGGTGTGCTTATGGTCCAAAAGGAGGGTGTGTGCTTATTACAGCAGGTGCACATATCAGAATGAATACAGTACATGCTTTCTCCTTGGCTACTCATGTAGACAGGCTATCTTTAGTCACTTACTCTTGTATCTGTCTAAGTTGCTCGGGGGAGGGGGGGCACACTAAATCTTTTTAATACGGGTGTGCGAGTGAACCCGTGACAACCCTTACTCTTGCTAGGGCACTAGTTGGCAAAGTTATCCTTCAAAAGCCTGCCCTTACTAGGGTACTTTTGACACCATAATCCTAGATTTGGCTGAAAATAACTTAAATAAATACCTTTTGGGTAAAATTTTGGTCTTGCTATTTTATGAAAACTGGGACAATTTTTGAAATAGCATGCATAAACCGGGGTATTGTTCTGAAAGACCCTTGTAGACCTTGCTACGGGCAGTTTGGTCCAAAACTGGACCCTTGCTACGGGCAGTTTGGTCCAAAACTGGAGTGAGTAAGTGAGTGAGTGAGTAATAGATGTTTAACGTCATTTCGACAGCTAAGGTCATATTCATGGCGAGAACTACATTACACAATTTCAGAGGAATGTGTCAGTGCCTGCGCATATGTGCACCACACACATCCTGAGGGGATAGTAAAGAGGAGATATAGACCCTTTTAAGTGGGCTAGGGAAGCCCGGGTCCAAAACTGGACCGTTGCTACGGGCAGTTTGGACCAAAACTGGAACCTTGCTACGGGCAGTTTGGTCCAAAACTGGACCCTTGGTAGGGACATTTTGTCCAAAACTGGACCCTTGGTAGGGACATTTTGGTCGGAAACTGGACCCTTGGTAGGGACATTTTGGTCCAAAACTGCACCCTTGGTAGGGACATTTTGGTCGGAAACTGGACCCTTGCTACGGGCAGTTTGGTCCAAAACTGGACCCTTGCTACGGGCAGTTTGGTCCAAAACTGGAGTGAGTAAGTGAGTGAGTGAGTAATAGATGTTTAACGTCATTTCGACAGCTAAGGTCATATTCATGGCGAGAACTACATTACACAATTTCAGAGGAATGTGTCAGTGCCTGCGCATATGTGCACCACACACATCCTGAGGGGATAGTAAAGAGGAGATATAGACCCTTTTAAGTGGGCTAGGGAAGCCCGGGTCCAAAACTGGACCGTTGCTACGGGCAGTTTGGACCAAAACTGGAACCTTGCTACGGGCAGTTTGGTCCAAAACTGGACCCTTGGTAGGGACATTTTGTCCAAAACTGGACCCTTGGTAGGGACATTTTGGTCGGAAACTGGACCCTTGGTAGGGACATTTTGGTCCAAAACTGCACCCTTGGTAGGGACATTTTGGTCGGAAACTGGACCCTTGGTAGGGACATTTTGGTCCAAAACTGCACCCTTGGTAGGGACAATTTGGTCCGAAACTGGACCCTTGGTAGGGACATTTTGGTCCGAAACTGGACCCTTGGTAGGGACATTTTGGTCCAAAACTGGACCCTTGGTAGGGACATTTTGCTGAAATACACCCTTGTCAGTAGCCCAGGAGGCTGTTGCTCCTATAGTAAAAGGAAGAGCTGGCTAAAAATGCCCTCATTTCCAGTCCTTTCTTTTCATGTAGCTATAACTTGTCCCTTTTGTTGCTCACAAGTGGTCATTCAAGTACAGTGCTCAAAAAGGGGGATTTGAGTAGGTACCTAGTTGGGAGAAGTCAGTCAGTACTATAAACTATAAATAAACTATAGAGCGTGTGACATGAGTAGGTACCTGGTACTGCAGCTCTATCTATTTTAAACAAGGCAGTTGACTTTTCAGACTAATGTGGTGAGTGCAAGTACTTAGGTGAAGCAGTGCATGTACTCACAGCTCATTTTACAATAGGAGCAACAGCCTACTGGGTACAGACTCTTCATGTTGACAACATATGTGCCTAGGTTGACAACTTCATGGCCTGTCACTCTAGGGTCATCAGGAAAGGCCATGTGTCTGGACCATCAACAGTCGTTAAGGTGAAAAATCTATGCCATGGCTGACAAGTTTAATTTGACAGGTTTGGACTCCTTTATTTCATGCTGTTCAATAAGAAGACTCTATCGATTTAACATTGCTTTTGTGTGTGTGTGTGTGTGTGTGTGTGTGTGTGTGTGTGTGTGTGTGTGCGTGAGTGTGTGTGTGTGTGACAGGAGGGGCAGGGTTTTATAGTTAATTAAGTCTTTAGATCCCTCGGCCTTATCATAGCTCCATGATGACAGTATGTGGACAGAATGTGATTTCTGCACACTTTGTGATGATAGGTTGTGGACAGAGTGTAGTTTGTGGATACATTGTCATTGTTGGTTGTGGATAAATTGTATCTTATGGACACTCTGTGAAAATAGTCTGTGGACAGTACATTTCTTTTGGACACCTTGCGCTGGACTGTTGTGGAACTATTGTGAAAAAATGTGATGTGTGTCACATGACTGGTGATGTTCCCTAACCAGGTTAGATGGACTCTATCAGTAGTGTTGTGCTCATGAAAATTCATAATTAAATGCATATAAAAAATAAAATATGCCCCAAGACACACCCAAACCATATGGAAATCTTAGCTATGACCCCCCACTGAGGAATACAAATATCATTGGTGGTGTTGAAGTGTTTCCCTTGCTATTATATGCCCAAGGAACCACATGTCCAGTAAATCTTGGAATGACCCATAATATACTTCTTTCGAAAAACGTACACCAGTAATATTTAATTATTGGAGTTTTACTTTTTTACGGTTCTATATAATCAGTCTTAAAAGGAAATTGGCTAATGGCTTCAGTTATCTTTCTACTGATTGTGGCCATATTGGTTTTCAAAAGTGTTGACAATGTACAAACTCACTTCATATACGCCTCCAGAGTGTTTTTTTATGTGTATTTGATTAGGATTTTATTCTATGTAATTAACCTAGAATTGTATTTTCAGCCCATGGCAGCCATTTTGGATGTTTTTTGCACCAGCCACCAAAATGTTTCCTCGGTGCCAAATAACTGTACATACAACTTTATGATGTTACCTCTGTGTATTCATTTTCTAATTATTTTTTATACTTTGTAATAGCCCTAAATATAATAGTTCCGGCATATAGCAGCCAAAAAAACATTCTAGTAGCTCATTTTGAAGGGGAATTTATTTTACACCTGACCCCTGGTGTTTTCATGTGTGTTGCATATGAATCAGACTCTGTTTGACCAAAATTAGTTTAATTTGATATGTTCCATCTTTTTACTTTTGGAGGGCACGTGTGGGGGGTATGAGTTTTCAAAGTCAACAACGAAGGTCAGAGTCCTGTTTCTAATGATGTAGACTTGGCAAGTTACTCACAAAGGCTGCATTCATGCATCATAATGACCAATGGGCCCAATGTATCAATACAGCAGTGTCCCTCCAAGACTAAAGCCATCCTGCATATTCATTGACATGATCAAAGGCATACAGAGTACATATATACCCCACACAGACATGTATGTGGATCCTCCTATCTTCAGTACTATAGGGGTGGAGAACACATTTAAAGAGCTAGGAGAGGGCATAAAATGTTATGTTTTGGTTACATTGAGTGAATGTTAAAGTAGAAGATACATGATTTAATATGGTTTAATATAAAATTTTATACATGTTTACCTCTCTTTAGATTTGTTTTATATCAGAACTTAGAATCTGCATACTGAGACATCAATAGTAGTGAAAGAGGCCATACGGACTTGGCTAACAAGTGTCTCCTATCATCTTTCCCTTTATGTAAAGGTTGTGTGTGCAAATCCTGGTGTGAGGTGTTTTGACAATGGCTTTTTTCCCCCTTTTGAAAAGGTACGTTCAAACTCATAAGATGTAAGCTGGATACCTTTGTTTTACATCCTAACCATCCACTCACCTGCCCCATTGGGGTTGGTAAACACAGTGGGAGCAAACCACTACACTAAAGCTGTTCCCAGTAGGTTTAAAAGATAATTAATGAATTTTCTATTTACTTCAGGTTTTCAGATTTCTTTATAATGCATGTAGTTAATACTTTAATAAAACTTCAATAATTGAATCTTATTGGTGTAGGTTTAGACATATATCCCAAGACCCACAAGGTTGATGTTGAAAGAGGAAACAATTATGAGAAAATTGTACTTTACATTTTTATCTCTTATGACAGAGCAGTTTTTACATTCTATAGGAAAATAGCTAGCATTTTTCTTTAATATCCATACAAACTTATTCATGTTTATTTGTCGAGAAAAGTTACAATTTCATCAGAAAGTAATAAAACTACTGATGATGTACTCCAGGCTGCTGGTGTCCATGGAGATTTGCTTCTAAGGAAACATTTCTTTCGTTGGTTTTTTTATGTAAACATGACCTGTTGGTAATATTTACCTTGCCATTTCAAATCTTCATTGGAACATTCTGCTACATTTGATGATTTAGAATAAACTACACACCTTTTATCTGTCAAATTTAAATCATGCTGACCATTCTGTTTATTTCTACCTGAAGAAGAGTAATCAACTTACCCGAAACATCACACAAGAAAAAATAATGCCCCTCATTTCAGTTTCAATTTCCCTCATGTGGACTGGACTGAGGGGTGATCCCCCTTAGTTGTATTTTCCATAAACACTTTTAAAATTATATTTCTTCAACTTTCTTTTTGACAAGTATTTTATTTCAGAATTACTGAAATATCATAAAAAGATTATCTAGGAAAAAGGTGAACTCACCCAAAACAGTGTTTACAATTAATGAAAGAGAATAAAACACCTAGTGACAAAACTGAATTTTTCCAGTATCCTTCTATCCAATATTCCAATGTCCAGAAAAATGGTGACCTAATGGGTCTGGAACCGCTGACTTACATCTAATCCAGTTTTTAGCAGGGCAACAACATCCCCTAAAAATGAGGTGTCATACATCAGAATATATTAAGTAATATATTATAAGTGTAATAGTTCTATATCTAGGTTGAGATTTATAGTTTGAGTCTACATCACAAAAGACTAGACAATGTATCTCACTTTAGTGCAATCAGTACATGTTTATTTTAGTGTTACATTTGGTTCAGGTACCACACTACTCCACACTACTCATAATGACCTCTGAAGTAAGGATCTTACACTATCTTGCAACCTACAAACCTCTGTACAATTAATGCCAAATAGTAATTATCACACATGCAAACACTGAATCATCTCCTTAAACCAGGGGTCCCCAGAAGATGTCACTTGGGTGCTTGCCACTTTGGATGTAGTGGAAGTCCGTTCCAGCGGTGAAGAACTCCTCCTTAGATATTTTACCATTCTTGTCTGTGTCAATGGCGGCAAAGGCGATATCAGAGAAGCCAGGTTCCTTGATGCCCCATATGTCAAAGAATACTCTGTATTCCTCTATGGAGATGATACCATCATTGTTTGTGTCAATGACATCAAACATGAGGGACAGGAGGGACTCCAGCTTGGGCTTCATAGAGGGGTCTTCAATAAACTTGCGCATGGATGCAACGAAAGCCTCTTGACTAAGGGACGATGCACCAAGACCATCAAACACTTTGTCCCTCACCTCAAACAACAAGCAGAGGTAAAACTCATTAATATCTGATGGAAATAATATAAAACATATACTGAAGAAATCACCACATATCATCTGGAGGAAAATCTCATTTTAATCAATACATCACGGGGGAATTAATTTGGTCCAAGAAGGTTTTGAATTTTGTAATGTGATAGGGCTATAGGTCCTTGGTTTTGTTTTGTTGTTTTTTCATAAAGATTTTTGTCTGGGGGGTTCTAAGCCCAAACTTATATTGTGTATTCATGTATTATTTGCTATTAACCATTGTATTACCACAACTACAGATTATGTATCAAAAAGATAATGCATAGTTCTGTTTGTATATAATTTGTGTGGCAGGAAACCCTACCGGATAACATATCTATTGGGCATGTGTCTATGTCACTTCCGGCCTCCTGGGCCTCTGATGCCCTATTGTCTGTTGTATTCATTGAGTTTAGTTGCGAGCAGAAAATAGGAATATTTTTTCCTCTTTTCCTCCTTGCTTCTTATGTTCAATAAATGGTGGGTCAAGTTGGCCTGTTCCAAGCCCAATCTTGCATTGTGTATTCATTTATTGTTTGCTATTAACCATTGTATGCAAATTAGGAGGTAAGTGACTAAATGGAGGCCTGTGATTGGCTTCCATATTTCCTCCTTGAGCCTATATACTTTGCCAACACACTATATGTGACAGGATCTGTGAAAAGGGCCCTTAGTGCAGGATGCATTAAGGTCCCTATTCCCAGTACATATTAGTGATGGATGTTGGATAGGTGGAGGTTGGATGGGTGGATGGATACACTTTCAAACACTTATGACACCTATTCACTACATATCAATACACTGCCTAGGACAGAACATTATATATCTAGATGCTTTCTATACTGTTTAGATCCACTCTGAATCTTGAAAATAAGCCGAACACATCTTAACACTGTCCAAAACACTATGTAAACACTTCTCACATTAAACACTTTCAAAGGGTAAACATCTTTAAAGCTAAACATCTTTAAAGCTAAACATGTTCAGCAAAAGAAAATATTAGGAAAGTGGTACAAGAATCTGTTTAGATATGTGTTTAAATTCTAAACACTGGTATTTGGCCCCTTGATACCAGATAAACAGTGTTGAGGTTATACTGACTTAGTTAGCTACGCACCATTCCCATTTTCTCTGCTAGGGCTTCCCCCCGGCTGGGGTCCAACTTCTCTGAGAAGCGCTTCTCCAATATAGCATAGTCTGCCTTGGTGAGAGTGCCGTCAAAGTCCACATCAAACCTCTTGAAGAAAGTGATCATCTTCCTGCTCCAACGTTCCTCGTCTCCCATGGTGACTGATTACTGTGTGGTTCGGTGTTAAATGGTGGTGAGAGTGACCTCTGACAATGCCTGTACTCATCTACGACTTGGTGCTTTATTGCCCAGCTTCCCCTGCTGCACCAGTTGGAGATGTCTCTGCTCCCTACGTAAGAGACCTGACTTCGCAAATTCGATGCATTTTAGGGGTGGGGTGGTCACAGAGAAATGTTGGAGTAGTGTGATATGTCTTTTTATTGGAATACTATGGTTGTGGGTGGTTACTACTGCACCAGTAATTTTTCTTAAATATGTAAAAACTTGCACGGACAAATGTTGACGTCAACATTTGCCCGTATGTGGGTGCACAAAATGGACATACAGTAGATAGATAACAGAATTGTTCCTGTGCTGCAAGTTGGTACGACAGCCGAGCAAATGTTGACATGATACCAAATTGTGGTGGAAACCATGGCAACAGTTTACATTTATTTAAGAAAAATTACCAGTGCAGTAGTGACCACCCACACCATAGTATTCCCATAAAAAGACATATCACCCTATTCCAACATTTCTCTGAGACCATCCCACTCCTCAAATGCATCAAATTCGCAAAACCAGGACAATTGCAATTTTTTTGTTTTTGTCAAATCTAAAGACACGGCCAAAGCTAAAACTGGTATGGAGAACCAGAGCACATCATACACATTTTGTGTAACATAAAAGAGAGAGAGGGAAATATATACTACACCATGAACCTGTTCTGCCATGGTGAGTCTTTAGTGTGGGGTGAGGCGTTAAATGGTGGTGTGAATGGTCTCAGCTCTGCCTGTGTTAGTCTGTGGCTGGGTAATGTGTTGGGCTGGCATTACTGGAGCCATCAGATGAAATGGCCCAATGATGATAGGCCACCAGGAAATAGCCCCACTGATGGGAAGCCTTTTGGAATTTTAGCCACCAGATGATAAGTCCCGTGAAACCAGTTTGGTCGACCTCCCTAATATGAACCACATTTTATACTCATCCAACATCTGATTCAAATACATATTTTCAAACATCCATCCACCCAATATCCCTCCACCCAACATCCATCAGGTTGAGGACTAACCTGTTTCAAAGTATGAATTATAATCCCTAGATTGTGGGGTGTACTAGGAACTTAGTACCCTTGTTCATCTTCAAATGTATATTTCTTTCTGATCAAAATATTTAATTTTGATGTCACCATATGTGGCATGGGTCTTTAATCTACATATACAATTTTTCAAGATTTTTTTTTTTTTTTCAAATCCGCAAATTTGAGTATACGTGAAAATGTCCCTTTTATCAAGTTATGTTTACAGTAATTACATGTTGAAGTACTTATGATCACGTTACCGTCAGACCTTGACAGTCTGTCCCTGGCGGTAGGAAAGATGATGGAGGAGTAACTACATAATTATTTTGTTATTACCAAATAGTTGAGCTATTTCTAGACATGGCCAAAGCTGTAACTGGATTAGATAAATAGGGCGCCTTGTGTAGCTGTAAATTCTGTTTAACGAGAGGGAGAGATTCAACACCATGAACAATGAACCTAACTGCTCCTGTAGCAGTTACCCGCATATCGGCACATGGTGTCACCACCCCAAATGCTTTGTGGCCATCCAAAAAATCACAGGTCTTCCACCTTTGACCTGATATTAAAAATACTTAAAATTCTCACAGTGCTTAGCTACCTACACCATATTTTAGCTTATGCAATGGAGAAAAAAATAAGATAGGTCCACATAAACATAGTCAGGCTAGATTTTGCGCAAATTGCCATGGTAACCAGGTAGTGATTTTTGCATGGTGAGGCCTGATCAGCGCATGAATACACATCCGGACCCCTTCACCCCATGAACTTTGTTTTGAACAAAAAATATTCTGGGACTATTGAAACACTCCTACTCATCATTCTGATACCAAATAACAATGGGTTTGGCCCCTCTTTCCCTTCCCTTGGGGCCAAATTCCTCGGAAGTGGTCCGATTTAGGGTGGTGACACCACATGGTCCTTGAAGCACTGTTTATGCATTAGTGTAGCATGGCCATTGGCAGTCGTGATGCAGCGATGAAGTGCGTCTGCTTGCCAGGACTTCATTATTGCATCAAGTCGACCCTGTGGGACAGCATCATCCTTGTAGCAACAATCCTTGCTTGTAGGGTCAGCATGATGCATGTACTTGGACTCGGCAAGTTACTCACCAGTGCATCGTTATGTATTAATGCATCAGTGACCCTTGGAGACTTAAGCATATCCTCTACATTCATTTATATGATAACAGACACACAGGGTAGACACGCTCCATGCAGACTAATGGATCATCCCATCTCCTTGGCTGCCCTCAGTAACACCCAGGAGTAATCCTTACCAGAGCAGTGTGGAAGCCAACCTGAATGGACCCTCCATCTTACCTCACAACAAGTGTCACTGAAGCACTCTTTCTGCTTGTCAGTCCACTTAATTGTGAGGATGACAGTCTCTCTAAATCCTCAGCTTGTATATAAGTCATAATCTTGGTTAAAGGAAATACTATAACATATATTGATTCGGCATGTGATCTGGAATTTCCTAATTGCTTCAAATTATATTCAGATAAAACTACTGTAACTGTAATCATGTATTGTAGAATTCAATGTATATTTTAGATAGACAGGCTGTGGACAAAATGTAAGTTTTATAGCAAAAATCACATCAGAATATACTTGTATACTACAGGGTATCTGGAGTTGCACCTTAGAATTGGGACGGTCCCTCTGCAAACTCACATACGGTGTAATTGGGGATAATGGATGCAGTAATAATGTGCAATTAGGTTAAGTAGTTAGAAATCCCAGAGTTGTATACTTGTCGGATTACACATCTAAGTAGGATAACCATGACCAGTCACCACTCACCCCTTTAGCCTTCTTCTCACCATATACTGTGTCAGGAACTGGAAGGCCACTTGCAGTTCAGCCTCCAGGGGGGCGTTTCTTGGTGTAAGTACAATTTTTTTAAAGTAACTTTTGAGAAACCATTACACAATGGCTGACAATAGTCGTTGTCATAACAATGATTTGACCAGAGGATTTCAGGCTTAATTGTGTTCTAACAAGACTTTTGCTAGAAAAAGTCACTAGAATGCATCTTTATAACCAAATCTTTGTGTTCATCTTTATAACAATATACATTGTTATATGGTCTCTCTGATCTAATAAGTCAGAAATAACCAATAAAGGCAGGAATAATCAGAAGAAGTCAGGACAAAAATAGATGATGTCAAAAACAATTTGAATAAGTTTGGAAATTAATGTGTGATGTCGATATATAATTTGAAGACGTCAGGAAATTAATATGTGAGGCTAGGAATTATTTGATGATGTCAGGAAATTAATGAGGGAGGTCTAGAATGACTACCCCTATCATCTATTTATTTCCTGACTTTTCCAAATTATTCTCGACCTCACCTATTAATTTCCTGACTTTTCCAAATATTCTCGACCTCACCTATTAATTTCCTGACTTTTGCTAATCATTCTCGACCTCACTTACAGAATGACATAACTTCTGTTCCAGTACATTGATATTTTCTACTACCTATGAAAGAACTAAGGAATTCATTTGGAATCTCCTGGCCACCACTCTGTTAGCATACACGGGGCAGTCTATTTAATACCATGGACTTGCCATGTTTCTTGCCCTTCATCTTTAATTTTCTTACTTAGACCTATGGGCTTAGCAGTGACCTGGCCCCCTCAACTTTAATGTTTATTTGGGATCATGGGCTTAGGTAAGATCTCACCTTTAACTTAATATCTAGACCAATAAGTTAGATAAAGGTTGATGATAGGTTTAGAGAAATGGTAAGGGTTAGCTTAATAATTATGGTTCGGGAGTCTCTAGGTGTACAAACTAAGTTGATGGATGATGTCAGACAAAGGATTTGGGAAGAAAATTCATTGGGCTGAACCTGAAAATTCAGGGAGGGAAAACTCAGACACATAAATCTTGAGTCATTTCCTTTTGATCATCATCCTTGACACTGACATACTGTAGTAGTGTCCCTTCCAGGTTTTCCAGTTGACCCCTTCACCATAATCCACACTCCCATATTTGCCGTTTAGATTAGAAGCATGACATCCCCTGTACCACCATCCCCCCTTGTACACTGAGGCACAGTTTTCTTGCCGTCGTCTATCATTGTCTGCATCATATGTAGTGAATCTCATTCCATTGTGATAGGCCAGAGAATCTCCTGTGAAAGAAATTATATTTTCTTTAGACATTTGATCAAAAGATTTTGTACAGACTAAACCAAACAAAAGGGATGAGGGGGGTATTTTGAAAAAAAAAAAACTGCAAAAAGGGTAACTGAACAACCCTAAAACCAATGACTTTTGTTCTAGTGTATGAACCTAGATAGCATGATTTATAGTTAGAGCCCTAATGTAGCTTTGGACATGACCCCCTAGGCTACTGTATGGGCAAACTAAGTATCAACCTTCTTCTAAAAATCTATTGATCCATTGTATTATGTAAGTACTGACTTAGTGATATATACCTCAAATAATATGTTTACAGAAATGTGATTAGACATGACATGAGGATAACCTCTGAATCCTCACAAACAGACATCGTTTCTGTCTGTATGATCACAAGTAACAGGAAATGTACTGTCTTTCTGAAACCGAGTCCACAATAGACTTTGTCCTATAGAAAATAAAGATCTGTAATATTATTACCTGGTGGTTTGGTACCATTAAAACCTCCAACAGTGAGTCGATATTTAGAATCTTCATCCCCCACAATGAATGTAGCATACTCTACTGCAGCTATCACTCCATCGTTATCCTCCAGTTCTATCCTCAGTCGGTACTCGCCGTCTTTTGTCAGCTCATGTAGTTTGTCATTCCCAAGCCAAAACTCACCACAACGGTCTCCAAAACCTTCTTTGTATTCTGTCCAGTTACGGTAGAAATCTATTTCCCCATTTATGCGCCTCTGGAAAAGCTGAATATAATTGACTTTAAACAAAATGACTTTACACGCCTCAAAAATTTAAGCTAAATTGAGCAGATTTGACCACTTGACCAGATATTACTGGTACTGTTTCTAGCTAGTTTACACACATACCCTCCATGAGCTTGAGCTTGCACATAAGTCATTTGTGTAGGTTGAATCATCTGTGAAAAAAAAGAGATTTAAATATTTTACACTTTCTATCAGTATTGGTTTGAAATTTCAACTCTGACTGACCATTTCTTTTCTGACAGTTCATAAACATTCTAAAATGATAATGTTCTATGGTTACTTAGCTCTTTCATGAAAAATGAAAAGGCACTTTTAGCTGGCTAATCACAACAAAATATGTTAGTACATAAATATGCATACATGAACACATTAGATTAAGAAAACTATAAATGGAAATTCACAAATCTAACACAATGTTAGCTTACCTTCAATCATAAAGGTGTAGTCAGCATAGGAAACATTGTAGTCTGGACTGATCAGAATACAGTTATCATAATCCCCGTTATATCTGAACACAAAGGCTGAACAATTTGCATTATGTTTACAAGATCTGGCACAAGACAACACAGTCCACTGATTCTCAATAGCAAATGTATTGTTTTCACCTTGGAGTAGCAAGTTCTTGTCAGTTTTCTGATACTGGATTGTGGAGACAAATGTCAGATTTGAGGCTGACCCAAGTGTGTATGAGAGAAATAGTATCAGGATTGCCAACACACGTCCCATGATGAGGATGAAATCTGGTGCACTGCAGTCATCGACAACACACAAAGTTGTGCTGTATCACTGCTAGCTACCTTTAGGTTTCTAGTCGCAAACTATAAATGGTATCTGTAACTTGTCTAAACCATGGTGTACTGCCATATCACGTTACAATTTAATGTGCATATTCAATTCAAACCTTCACAGGTTGTGAATTGCCTTGTCATGCAGCAAAACATCCTTCAGTTCAATTTCATCAGCACGTTGGTTGTTACATGTCAAGATCAGAATTATCCGACACTGAAGTAGGTGAAGAAGCAAGCAAGCAGTTCCAACAATTCAAAGATCCCATACATAAACCATACTTATTGTAATGGTATTTTAGGTAAGGTGAGTAAATGTAACGTGAAATGTAGAATTTTGCTTTGTTTACAAAGTAGTCCTCTGAGAATCCTGAAAATTAGATTTGAAGTATGAGTCCTAAGATTGCAATGATTACAAGATCTTGGTAAGTATATATTTCCTCACTTGCTTATAAAGCATATATCACTTTAATGTTATGTGTGGTGTAGACAGGATCTGGTACTATATGTGCATGCTGATTCTGTACCTGTACGTCTCAGACAGAGACTAAAACACAGCTATATAATTTATACTTGTCTTATTCACCATCACTCAAACGTGCATCTTCATGCTGGTCAATGTTGCTGATTGTAACAGAACAAAATGTGAAACAAAACCTCATTATGTCCATTATCGATTACGTTTGACCTTTGTGAGCCTCCCTGAATCAGGACACAATAGGGGTAGCGCTAGCCTTTATATCCATCTCACGGGATAGATCAATCTAACAGTCAAGCATTTAAGACTACAATGGTACCTTTGTTGCAAACACCTGAACAGACCTTCTGGGATTATGGATCTCTCTTTCATTATTTATTTTGCTTCTCGTATTGACATTTATTAGTACACTATAGGGGTTTTAGACCTTAGCATTATATGTTTATTTTTCAACAACAAGGGTTCTAAAGGATTAATACCCCCCTTCTTCTTGCACGACCAAAATCACTCTTTCAAACTAAAGTAATGCAGAGGCAATTTTGCTATAAACGAATAGCAATTAGCAAAGGATTGTGCCCCTTTCAGAGGATTTGAAAATATGATTTACCGGTTGCATTAAAATAAAACCTGAAAACTAAACAGTCCCCTAATGACTAATGTTCATGTTAAATGAATCCATGTTGGATCACTCTCACTAGTCAAAAATCAGAAGGTATATCATAACAACCAATGGGCATGATGCACTCCTGCATCAGCAGCCTTTAATGGTTTAAGATAAGAATCAGTAAGAAGGAGGTCGAGGCAAGGAACAATTGACGTCATTAGTTCTTATCGCAAATGCCAATCACAGACATCAATAATTGCTCTGCCACTAAGAGCTTTTGTTTCCAAAGCAACATTATATACAAGAAAAAACAGCATAAAAATCCATTTTCAACTTGATAGCAGACATATTTTCATATCATCTACTTACTAGCCTCACTGCTGCTCAATGTATTTCCTGCCTATTCTTCCAGCAGTACAGACTTGGGGAAACACTGTTGTTTATAAATTCCGAAACACTGTTGTTAATTCCCCTTGGTGTAGAACACAGCTGCCTACCTCTTAGTGTTTTATTTATGTTACTTATGCCATACTTTGCTCCATTTGTATAAATAAAGAGGTATGTCTTGTTGGTGTTTGAGAACATCTTCTATCCCATCTTATTCATGTTGGGGCATGGTCTATGATAGCGTTGTATCGGTATGAGTTGATCAGTTCCCGAGTGGGGCAGACACTCGGTTACGCTGGGCGAGTGGTGGCAGCACTGCTCTCCAGGCTTGTCAGCTTAGAATCAAGGGGTCACCACCTAACCCCTGTGGCTATATAAAGCCAGTTCGGTGACTGGTGGAGACAGAATCCTTACGGGCTCTGTATGAACAGGAGTGCTTTCTCTCCTCTGGCTATGAGAAATTATATAGGTAGCTAACACTTTGGTACAATTGGTTCAGAACTCAGAACTTTCTTGAAGCCCTGTCTGTCTGTCCATCCTATACACCCTTAGGCAGTATTTCCTAAGTTTTCGTTCTTATAATCGAATCCCATTTAAGTTTTCTTCAGGTGTAATTTTGGCTGCAAGGAGGCACTTTTGTATTGCATAACACTGTATTTTAAAGATGGAGAACAGCTGTTCATAGGTTCATACCTGTCCTCCAAATTACAGTAAGATGCTATGAGGAGTAGAAAAGGTAAGCTGGCTCTTTTATTACTAGTCCAAGAACCAGCTGTCCTGAACAAAGATTGTCGTAGATGGTAACATGAACTCTACATGTAGTACCAGGAGGCTCATATATCCCTCAACAGCTACAGCAGACCCTATACACTAATACCCCTAGTGTCAAGACGATGCACTTAAAAGTCCATACTCCCCTATTACAGACGTCATAAAGGGTAATCCACAAGACATCCTCTGGCTGTATTATCTGAATAAAGTGACTTAATACGGTTTATCTCTTGCCAAAAAGGCTGCACTTATCCACACTGCAAAAACATATTCTTGCAACGTTTTTGTAATCACATTAATTTCCTAAACATGTTTAGCCAAACAATGTGCTTAGCTCAAGTGTTTAGACATGTAGGTGTTTAGGTTAAAACTTTGTGATAAGATATCTATGAATTTTTGTGTTTAGGTGTTTAAATGATTTGATGGAGAGTTAAGGTTTGCAGACAGGTATGCATTAAAAGAAAGAGATTTATTTTGTTTGTTTTCTCATTTACTTGGTGGACATCAGCAGGTATTTACTTCTCAAGGTCTCCAAAGATGTCAGCCACAGCTACATGTACATGTACATGTATTACACACTGCATCAGAATGAGAGACTTGAGAAAGTACAACAGCTTGGCAGGAATAACATTGCCTTATCTATTCCAGAATAACATCTAATAGGTGTCAGTCATGGAGCTTATTGATTATTTTATGCTAACAATGGTGGTGTAAGGTGAATCTAGTCACTTTTCTATTGCCCTTTCTATTCACATGACACTCTATAAAATGAAACCATGATAAACAGGGGATTTGGGGACATTTGACACAACAATTGATTATAACTGTGTGCAGATAGTCCAATCAAATGTAGTGCTGCTACCCGGTGTGGATTCAACATCCAAGTATCTAAACATATTGATGTTTAAATCTAAACACTTATTATTCAACTGTTTCAACTCTAAACATCTAAACATGTTTAGCATATAAGTTTATGTAGTTAGAATAAAAGTGTTTGTTTCCTAAATGTGTAGTCGATGAGACACCTAACTGACCTATATGTTAAGGTTTTAAACATGTTTAGACCTAAACATGTTTAAAATCTAAACACAATTTTTGCAGTGTATGATATGTTGAGTAGCTATCATTGTATAACAATACACCAAAGTACCCATGTTTGACTGGTTTCTATCATGGCCAACTGGCCATTTCTCCAGAAATCTTTAACTTTGGTTACAGATTCTGAACATTGAGATCGTTCACATGTACCAAATATTGAGTCTAGACATAGATATATATCATAAGTCAATGATGACATAAACAAATGTTCAGAAATGCTAAATACTTTCAGTTTAGGACTCATCTTCCCAGGCATGCCAATTACACCATAAGATGACCACCATTTCACCTTGAGTTGACCACCACTCACATAGAGAGTTATGCCTTTAATTGAGTAGAAACCACTGATTATGTAGGATTACATCAAAAGATTCATATTCATAATATCTTGGGACATTGCATTCTTTGCTGTTTTCCTATTATGAGTAGTATGCAAAGGAACCATATGACATCAAGAACATAAATGCTAAGTCAAGCAAAATGTTATTGTGGTGGATATTGATAGATAATCATAAGCAATGCCTTTTTAATACAGGGCTAGGATTATTACCTCTAATTGGATGGGAATGGCAACTACTATGAACATAATCTTTGCTGAAATATCCCTTCCAATTTAGCTGCTGCAAAACATACATTTTCATTACAATACAGCACAATCAACAGTAACATTATATTGTATATTTCTGTAAGACACTTATTCTTTTTTGAAATTATGGCTTAATTGAAATGGCCCCATTCAAAGGCTGTGTATCAAGAGGTCGTCATAAGCTGAAAAGTGGTCATCTTTTGAAAGGTGAAAATGAACTAAATGGAATGTTCTTAGTAGGGGTAATAAACTAGATATATATTATACACATGGATTTTCAAGATATAGCAGGTAAAAAACCCTAAACAATTATCTTTCATTCAGTGCCTTTTGGAAGTCTGAGGACCTAAAACTCTCAGAGATATTACCCACTACAAATCCCTCATTGAAGGCCTGCACAGGAACGGTCATCTTTAGGTTAATCTACCCTATTGAGAGTGTTGGCAGCGTTTCTAGTCAGAAAGGCACTCTAGTTAGGATGTATAAGGTGCATCCAGGCTTTGGTGTTATGATAGAAAAAACAATTCCTGTTCTAGTCTTGAAGCTATATGATTATGGTGCTTCACTGTTCAGTTTTAGGAGGATCGCTGATAGATTCTACAGTTAATTTACACAGTTTAACATCCTGACCCACTCTACCCCCCCCCCCAACCACCCACCCACCAACTACCCCTGTGATGTAGGAGTACCCACGGTCCCTGGGGCTGCAGGCTATTCTGGACTTGTAATATGCTGTAGGAGCACCCACCTTCTACATACTCTGTCTAGCAACAACCACCTTTTTGTTTTTTAATTCTGATAAACATGAACTTTTTTTCAGTATTCAGTTTAGGTATACATGGAGATTGGACTGGTTTTGAGACATAGTAAGGTTTCCCAGCAAATTGTCGTCATCTGTCGCCATGATTTGTCATCAATGGTGACTCCTTTTTGAGTGATAACTCATTCCGTCATCTTTCGCCACTGTGTGTTAGACTCACTTGGCATAGCAATTGCTATTCCTGGTGATCTTGTGCTATATTGACGTTGTGTTCCATCTAGCGACATGTTTGAGCCACTTCACACAGGTTGACGAGGACTCACGACAATTTGCTGGGTATCTTTAATCTATATGTGCCAGACCACTTAAATGAACCTCTGTGTAGTACATCAATGGCTGATTTGAGTGCCTCAAAAGTTCTCTAAAGAGCGGAAGATACAGGGGTATTGAAAACAGTCCTTAACACTAAAACCGGTTCTCAAATAAGCAGCTGTCTCAAATGGGGTCAGGGGTAAAGAGGCATTGACATTAATGAGAGCCGGGGGTGCTTAAACGTCCCTGTTTGGTGCATGACACATGAAACCCTTTTTGAACAATGCACCACTGAAGATTGGTGAGAGGCCTCTTTTAAATCTTTAACTTGACCAGTCTGAAAAGCCCTAACAATGTAATAGAGCAGCATCCCAGTCTACTTCCTTATCTCTGACACTACACCACAGTCTTGGAAGCAGAAACTTGTTATGGCTATTTCATGACCTAGTCGTTCGGTAGGTTGGATTTTTTTTTAATTAGATCCAAGGCTTCATATAGTCAATCTTTGCTAGTCTTTCACTGGTTATCATAAGAAAGGATCGTTTCCTGTATGAAATGAGGAAAAAAATTATGGTAAAATATGCATATATCTATTTCGAACAAAGAAAAAATTCAGAGGTCGGCCCCTTTCAGCTGAGCTCGGTCGGGGTGACTGGAAACCTTTTCTGTTTCTTTTGGCCTATGTATTGGCACTGGCACATACAGGTGTGTGGGAATGGATCCTATTTGGCCTTCCAGCACTGACCAAAGTCAGCTGTGCCCCTTACACACAGGGATTTCAGATTGGAAAATAAAACATCCAGAATCTAACCTAGATTAAGTAGAAAATAACTCTACAAAGTCTACAATCCATCCCTCACAATCCTTTGGCTGCTCCCCCTTCACTGGGAGAGACTTAGAAGTTATGTACACACCTGGTGTGCCATTTGGCATATGACAGTTAGTGGGTTGCTCCTGCTGCCCAAAGTGCCTGCAGGGCATCAGGAACGCATTTCCCATGATGTTACAACCAGACCCTTTCAGATCATACTGGGATCCCTTATTCATAGAACTGCAGGGCCTTATAAATACATACTTTTTGTGCTCTACATCAATGACGTCACCCAGCAAGTCTCAAACTGTAAATGCTTTCTATATGCTGACGACATTGCCCTTGCTGTCTCAGGTTCTGATAAAGACCACCTACAAATGTTGCTACAACATGACCTGGACAAGGTCGCTGTCTGGTGTGACCAGAACCGACTGACTGTGAACTGTGATAAGACTCAGATACTATGGTCATACTCACCAAGGATAAAACCGGATCTGTGTAACAATACGCTGAAGCTCAAAGGCAGTCACCTGAAGGTAGTGAGACAATTTAAATACCTAGAAGTGTTGCTCGACACCCATATGTCTCTAAGGTCACAGCTGCTAAAGCAAATAAAGGTAATGAGACTGAGGCTCACACAGCAGCATAGACTGCGCACAAAGACTGACAAGGAAACTTGTATCAAGGTGTACAAGGCAATGATCCGCCCAGTGGCAGACTACTGTAGCTTCCTCACCGATGACGACCCGGGTTGGGCTGCTGATGAATACTTCAGACATTTCAAAACCATTGCCTTAGGACGTGTGAAGGAATCCGGGACCCCAGAGGAGTGAATATTGACAACCTACATGCCTGAAACAGTGTGAGTAAACTCCAAACAACGCAGGACCAACAACTACTGGGGCACATGTACAAACGCTCCAGGAATCCTGACATGGTAATGGTACCGCCTCAACAGTACAAGGTCACCAAAAGATCCAGATGAAGCACAACAGAACAAAGAATGATATCTATAACAGTCCTTGCCAAAGGGGCCTGTTTCTGTGGAACAATCCGTCTCATGAAGTACAACATAAGGAGACACTGTCTAAATTCCACCAGGCTATAAAGTCTCTAAAGGAATATGGTCCTCATGGGCGATTCAAATATTAATACATATATTCGATAGTTAAGAATACTGGTTGAGGACTCTCAGAGCTTGGTGGTTTCATCTACCTGTGTATGACTTTGAAAAATGATGCACTTCTGTAAATGAATTTTGATAATATTCTAAAAGGACTATTTATGATGGTAGATAACAGAACATTATTGAGATATATGATAAGTTTGCATTGACAGTGGCTGATTGATGAAAATCGCCCCATAGATGTGATATTTTTGGCCGATAAACATATTCAATTCAATTGAGCACTGCAGGGCCTTATAAGTACATAGTTTGGTCGGGCAGTCTCGTACAGGGCTAAGACAGTGCAGTGCTAAGTGCATGGGGGTCAGCGTATGTGTATGAGTGGTCTATATTTGTGGCTCTCAGCCCTCTACATGTGTCTTTGTGCAACTACATGAAGAAAAGGGAAAAAAAATACACCAGGAGGGTATTTCTCAAGATGGTACGACTAGACACAACATCTACAATTTGTAAGCCTGAAAATTAAAGCGTACGATCAGCACTTATTAAGTAATTACATAGGGTTTGGTAGGGCAGTCGTACCAGTGCAAATCATTTGTAAGCATGAGATGTATTTCTGTAATGGCATCAGAGTAAGGGATCCCAATACGGGGCCTAGTCCTACCATCTCGACAAATGCCTTCCCGGGGTGGGATTGCACCATATGGTAGTCAGTGCTCATAAATGTCATTAGTGGCCTCCACAATAAGTTTTTTTGTATACCTAGGCCCTCACATATTGCCTCCTTCATATTGTCTCCTTTATACACGTTGTGCTACACTGCCTGCTCATGGTGCACACGTCTTAGAGGCCTGATCTTGTTAAACTGAAGTACCTTGAAATACTTCCTAAGTACCATTATACTCCACCTTGCTCTGCACCTTATTGTTCCTTGTGTAGGTTTATTTCCATATTCTACAGTTTGGGGGCCAACAGGAGGTTTTATGAATTAGGTCAGTTCTAGCAGGAGATTTTGTGAATTGGGTGAGGTCTGGGAGGAGGTTTTGCGAAATAGGCCAATAGTAGAAGGAGGTTTAATGAATAAGGCCATTTTTGAACGGCAGATGTAATTCTTGGGAAAATTCTGTCCCATATCAGGCATATGGGATTTGTACCCACGCACCAGACAGGGATGGGATCTTGAGTCTCATGTGCTAACCATTACACCATGAGTCCTCAGCTGATACTTCGGGTGTTAGAACATTTACTGAAGGGCAATATGCTACTTCTATGACTAAGTTATCAATTATAGATAAACAGGGTGATTTCACTTTGAAAGTTTGACTGGTCAATCTAGTGTAGTGGTTAAGGCCTGGGTCATCCTCTGATTGCCAAAATGATAAAGGGGGGGTTCAGGGGGGTCTTTTACAAAGCCTTTTACCTTGTATGTGTAAGTTAAAAACACTTTCCCCTTGCAGTCTTTTACCCACATTCTGTGATTCAAAGTCAGACATGCTAACCATTATACTATTGAGACTGCTGGTGATTGTAGACTGGAAAATATGCTTATATTTATGGTTTTACTATTACATAAACTTCAGTGGATGGAGTACAAGTCAGAAAACCTTCTTAGAGCTGCAGCTCCAGCTCTGCGGAGGTTTTCCATTATATAGACTACACCGTCGATTGGTTTCATTTTGGGACATTTTTTCAACTTTGGGGTCCATATCTACAGAAATAGTGGGGCGACAAATGGAAATTTCAGTGGCAGATCCAGGATTTGGAAAAGCAGGGTGCGAGGCCCAAAACTCCTTATTTTTGGCCAAATTTAGTGATCCAAAATATGTAGTTAAACTCTTAAGTACTGGGGAAAAGGGGGGGGGGGGCGGGGGCCCTCTGAATTTGCACTTCGTAAGGTCCTTGTTCTTAGTGAGAAATGGGACCAGAAGTATTCATGATGAATGGTTCAGTACTTTTTTATTCTGCAGCTCAATGTATCCACACAGAAAAAAAAATGTACATCGTTCACAGGATCCAGCCATTATATTATAATATGAATTGTTTAAGAGTAGGGATAGAGCCATTATATTATTATATGAATTGTTTTAGAGTAGGGGATAGAGCCATTATATTATTATATGAATTGTTTTAGAATAGGGGATAGCGCCATTATATAATTATATGTTCGAATTGTTTTAGAGTAGGGGATAGAGCCATTATTTTATTATATGAATTGTTTTAGAATAGGGGATAGAGCCATTATATTATTATATGTCAGAATTGTTTAAGAGTAGGGGATAGCGCCATTATTTTATTATATGAATTGTTTTAGAGTAGGGGATAGAGCCATTATATAATTATATGTTTGAATTGTTTTAGAGTAGGGGATAGAGCCATTATTTTATTATATGAATTGTTTTAGAATAGGGGATAGAGCCATTATATTATTATATGTCAGAATTGTTTAAGAGTAGGGGATAGCGCCATTATTTTATTATATGAATTGTTTTAGAGTAGGGGATAGAGCCATTATATTATTATATGAATTGTTTTAGAGTAGGGGATAGAGCCATTATATTATTATATGAATTGTTTTAGAATAGGGGATAGAGCCATTATATTATTATATGAATTGTTTTAGAGTAGGGATAGAGCCATTATATTATTATATGTTAGAATTGTTTAGAGTAGGCGATAGAACCATTATATTATTATATGTTAGAATTGTTTTAGAATAGGGGATAGAGCCATTATATTATTATATGTTAGAATTGTTTAGAGTAGGTGATAGAAGCATTATATAATTATATGTTAGAATTGTTTTAGAGTAGGGGATAGAGCCATTATATTATTATATGAATTGTTTTAGAGTAGGGGATAGAGCCATTATATTATTATATGTTAGAATTGTTTTAGAATAGGGGATAGAGCCATTATATTATTATATGAATTGTTTTAGAGTAGGGGATAGAGCCATTATATTATTATATGAATTGTTTTAGAGTAGGGGATAGAGCCATTATATTATTATATGAATTGTTTTAGAGTAGGGGATAGAGCCATTATATTATTATATGAATTGTTTTAGAGTAGGGGATAGAGCCATTATATTATTATATGAATTGTTTTAGAGTAGGGTATAGAACCAGGTGGATATCTGATGTGTTGAACATAGTGCATGTAGGGTGGTCCAAATGTTGTACATGTACACACACATCAGCTGACTGCTCCTCACCTACAGGTCACAGGTCATGACCTGCAGGTCACCCAGGGTCATCTAGAGGTCAACTACTAGTTACAGGTACAGGTTAACCCTTGTAGGGCCACAGCAATGGACCATGCCCATTGGTTGTCATGATGCACCAATTAAGTGCTGACAAGACGGCTCACCAGCACTTCATTGGTGCATCATGCCCATTGGTTGTCATGATGCACCAATGAAGTGCTGACAAGACTGCTCACCAGCACTTCATTGGTGCATCATGCCCATTGGTTGGCATGATGCACCAATGAAGTGCTGACAAGACTGCTCACCAGCACTTCATTGGTGCATCATGCCCATTGGTTGGCATGATGCACCAATGAAGTGTTGGTGAGACTGCTCATCAGCACTTCATTGGTGCATCATGCCCATTGGTTGTCATGATGCACCAATGGAGTGTTGGTGAGACTGCTTGCCAGCACTTCATAAGAGCTTGACGCACTCCTGTATCTGCGGTATTTGGAGTGCTAGAGGTGTAAGATCTGGGGGATGCATGTTCTCATTATCTATACATAGATCTATACCTAAGGCTATCTAGACTCATTCCTTCTTACCGTATTATTGTAGTTAACTGTCGGCTTTTACACACTGGAGTGCCCCGTTAAAAATGCCTGGGTCCCCTATATGCCACATTCATCTCACATAAGCACCTGGCATACTCTACCTTAAGCACTAAAAACTCTGTTCAAAAAAAGGTGTGGGATACAGGACATTGAAATGCTCCCTCACTTTAACCAACCACTTTGGTAAGTGTTGGTTTTGAATAACCACCAGTGGTACCAGGGTTTGCTGACAACCCATCAAACATCAAAAACAGACATTGAAATGCCACCTGGATTGTAGGGCAGGGCCCAATTATATCTCCACTCTCTACGAAATAACTGCTGAACTGCTATCCTTATATGAAACTAAAAAGTGAGCCATCATAATTGCATTAGTGGACAGTGGACTAGTATAGTTTCTACAGAAGACAGTAAAGTAGTTCAGGGAACCTCTGTGAAAATAACACCAGAACTCTGGCAACCTTTGCACAAAGATTTTGCTGTTATTATACATTATTTTCACAGTACAGATCTGATAGCACCGGGATGTTTGTTCACATTTAATACAGTATATCCTACACCAGGTGGCTGGTGATCGGCTGTTCCTGGGTCTAATTCAGGACCCCCGGACCAGGGTATATCGGGCTGGCCTCCTACAGAGAGTATGCAGTACATGACTTGCACACAGAGTGACTTATGAGGCCTGTCTACATGGGTATTTACTAGGGTATGACCCAGTAAGCTCACCCTTACTCAGATAAGCAAAGCTCTAAGGTCTGGAAAGCATTTCTCAAGATGGTACAACTAGTAAGTTGAACTAGACCTCTTCAAATTGTACAGGAATCTATCACTCTAATCCCATTATAGCCCCACATCTAGTGACAACAGATAATTAATCAGGTCACGTGACTTTCTCAGCTGTAACTTGTTTTAAGATCGTAAAACCATGAAATAGGTGCAAATGTCCACTACCATGGAAGTTTTTACACCCTATTCTCCTCTGTGGGACTGGTGGCATCCCACATACCCATACAGTCAGTAAACAAGTAAACGGATAATAAGACTCGGCCTACGGCCTCGTCTTATTATCGTCGCTAACCCCCACGAGTCATGAGTTATCCATTGACTACTTATTTTTTACCACGAAACCAATAAATAATCAATATTATACCAATAAATTCAAGTTGAAAACAAAAATTATTCCCCCTCCCCGGGACTCGATGCCAGCCATTGTGTGTACACAGGTACATACACCTCGGCACCCGGCAGCGGACAGCGACAGCCCCGGCCTCGGCTAGGCTTGGCAGCGGCACACGGCGAAAGATTTCAATGCGTCTCGCTGTTATGTTTGTGTATAATACACCTCCTCACCCGGCAGCGGACAGCGACAGCGCACATGGCGTAAAAAGATGCTTCTCGCGGCTATGTTTGTGTATAATACACCTCGTCGCCTGCCAGCAGACACCGGCAGCGCACACGGCGAAAAAAGATGCGTCTCGCTGTTATGTTTGTGTATAATACAAGGCTTGGAAGCGGCACACGGCTAAAGATTTCAATGCGTCTCGCTGTTATGTTTGTGTATAATACACCTCGTCGCCCGCCAGTGGACAGCGACAGCGCACACGGCGAAAAAAGATGCACCCAGACCGGGACGCGATCCATGTACCTCTCACGGCTGAGCACAAGGCGCTAACCGCTAGGCCACCGCGTCTCCTCCCAGTGCGTCTCGCTGTTATGTTTCTATACTAAATACACCTCGTCGCCCGGCAACGGACAGCAACAGCGCACACGGCTTTGTATCATATCCAGACTTGGTTCTAACCAAGCTTCTCTTGTCAGTCCCTGTGGCGCAATGCATAGAGAGTTGGATTAGGGATCTGAGACTGTAGGTTCGAGCCCTGCCCTGGCCTTGAAAATTTCGTGGGTTTTAACATGTAACATATGACATGTAAGGACATGAGGTTATCAATGTAAGGCATGCGGTTATCCAGGATAACCGCACGCCTTACATGGATAACCGCACGCCTTCCAAAATTGATGTTACAGCCTATAGGGTGTGCAATATCGACAGATATGTGGATGGGAATAGACCCCAAAAAGCACTTTGTAAGCCAGAAATCGTGGTATAAGTGGCGATAATCCAGTCTGTAACAATTCGGTCCCTCCCCTTACAGTCAGAATTTGCAGGGAACGTTTTTTTTCTCTTTATTTTGCCTTGGTAATCCAGTTATTTTAGCTTCCAGTCCCAGTCAGGAAATCTGAGTGACAGTGTCTATATTTAACATTAAAATGCAACTTGATATTCTAGTCAGCTCAGATTTAGACCCAGCTGGTTGGGTCAGATACATCTTTAGACAAAGAGGAGAGGGCCTAAATCGTAATCCCAGTTGACACTTTGACTCTTGGGAAGCCCATACAAGTGAAAGAGCATCTACAGACAAACTGACACTGAAGTCTTCAGTGTCAGTTTGTCAGGAGGCCATTTCTTAAACCACTACGACTGCATACAACTACTACAACTTCACAACCTCAAAGTTAGTGCCAGTGATCGTAGGGAATGCACTACAACTGCTCAGTACGATCACTCCTTATATAGTACTCACATAGCATTTGGTAGGGCAGTCGTAGTGCTGCAGGCATTACATGGCCAATACTATTGGGCTGTAATGTCACTAAATTAAGGGTTACCACCACGACTTGAAAGTGAGCAGTAGTAGCCTGTTAAGAAATGGCCTCCTGTGTTTGCATATTACAGTCTTTGATTTGGATGGATAAAAGAAAACATTAGTACAGGGTTAGATTAATATCAAGCAGTTTGTGGGCTAATTGAGGGAAGGGATGGACCCCCCCCCCCCCCCCACTGACCACCCCTCCCCATCCCATCCCACCCCAACCGTGGCTGATTAAACACCCTGTCCATTTGAGATCCGGCCAGCCAACAGCCGTGATGAGAGGGCCCGAATTATCGCACCCTGAATGTATATATAAAGCGGATATTGCGCTGCCGCCAGTCGACACAATTTTCACTAATCTGATTGTTTTTGATAATGCAAAAGCATAGAAAAAATCAGTCGGATTAGGGAAACTTTGGCGGACTATCGAAAGTGGCATACCCGCTTAATGGCTTTGTGGGATCCACCAGTCCCACCTCGGGGAGTACGATGTAAAAATATCCCATGGTCGTACAGAGTAATTCTGCTTATAAAAGGAACTGCTGGTAGTGTGTCTACATTGTATACTGTTTAAACATATAGAACAAAGAATTAAGTGAAAAGTTCAGAAGTCATTCATGGTTTCGTTATATCATTGTGATCCACTGGGAGCCGCCCATAGTAGAAGAACCAGTCTTTAACCCTTTAAAGGCTGCTGATGCAGGAATGCATAATGCTTGGGAGACTAGTCACCAGCACTTCATTGGAGCATCATGGAGACCCTACAGTATTGGTTCATATGCTCCCAGAGGGTCAGCATGATGCACCAATGAAGTGCTGGTGAGCAGTCTCACCGGCACTTCATTGGTGCATCATGATGGCCAATGGACACGATGCATTAATAAGAACTTTAAGGACTAATAACTCAGAACAAAGAAGCCATGATGGGCCCCGCCCAAGTACCAGCATACTGGATGGCGTGCACTAATAAAGAATCCATGACCCCCTATGACATTAACTATTGTCTGTTTTTAACTCTTTGTTGATGCATTAATGCATTATGCCCTTGTTTGTCATGATGCTCCAATAAGGTGCTGGCGAGAGTGCTTGCCATCACTTTATTAGAGCATCATGCTGACCCTACGGGGTGATACAAAAGCTGCCGGAGTGTCAACATGATGCTCGAATGAAGTGCTGACAAGACTGTTGCCAGCGCTACATTGGAGCATCATGCCGATCATCTGGGACTGTATCAATCCCATAGGGTCGGCATAATGTGTGAATGTAGCCCTGGTGAGTTACTCGCCAGGGCTGCATTCACGCATCATGACGACCAATGAGCATGATGCATTAATACATCAGCGGCAGCGGCCCTTAAAGGGTTAACTTTTTATTCTCATAACCTACATGCACCGAAGTCGTTTTCATCTTCTACCAATGTGTAGCCTGCACTTTGACAGCAATGGCCTTATCATTTTACAGGGCATTTCTCAACATGACGTGGCAATGTCTCATAGTAGAGAGGTTTAGCAGCGACTACGTGGGCAATCTAACGTAGACGTGCAGCATACCTACAGCCTTGGTACGTCTGCGTTAAATGAGCTACAGGTGACGTACGTAGTGTTTGCTAAACCTCCCTATTACTATAAGCGAGTGGTCATTTTTCAACAACAGGGGAGGGGTGGTAGATTGTTTTCCCCTTCCCCCAAGAGGGGTCTGAATTTTGTTTGCACTCCCCAAAACCACCACCCCTCCCCCGTTGTTAAAAAATGACCACTCCGTCAGTGATGCAAGTAGGAATCCGTTTCTGACTGGTTTCTGACCGTTTCTGACTGGCTGCTATACTAGAAATGGGAGGATGAGAAAGAAAACTTTAAACCTTATATATGTTTATAGAGCAATTTGTCATCTAATTCCACTTATTCATATCCAAATATGGTCAGATTTCTTTTCTAACCTCCTCAACACATATCATTGCACCAAATGCAATTTTGATATATTGTCCCATGCATATTTCTGTTTTGGGGATTGACAAATAAAGGAACATCAAACGTCAATGCACAGCTAGAGCTCAGTTAATTCTAGACTCCAAGGAATGCCCGTCAGCACAGTCCTCATGGCGCAGTGGTAGTGTGCTGGACTTTATATCAGGAGATCTGGGGTTCAACTCATGGCCAGGGCAACTTTGAAAAACCTTTTTTAAACATAGATATTTGTTTGAAACAGAATTGTATGGCTTCCAAGAAACGTTTTTCTATGTTTGTCCATTCAGGATTTTGGTTAGGTTTTTCAAACCTTTTTTTTATCTTTTACATATATTGACAATTAAACATTACTAATAAAATGACAGTACAGAATGCCGAGGCTGGGCTCTATCCCTTAACCTTCTGATATGTACTCTAACAGCTTACAGCTATTTTGGGGGTCCCTAATCCTCTATGTTTCAGATACCTTAGCTAGTTAGACCTCTGCAGAAATCTGCGCAATAATTCCCTTTTAGAAAGGCCGCCATGGACAATCCAGAATGTTGTCTAATTTGGCTGGTCAGATGGTATTTGATTTTAATGTGATAACACCTATCAGAGGGGATTATGGCCCCTCAGCATGGCGCTTCACCAAGTTCTGTCGTTTTGGGTATATATATATATATATATATATATATATATATATATATATATATATATATATATATATATATATTGAGCTACGGTTTGATTTTATCACAAACAGGAAGCCCATGCAGTCTCATAAAGGATATTTGATACTTTTGTTCACTTAAAACATATATGTGTTTTATTCTGTCAGTGACTTATTGAATTCTGCTGTTTCCTGCTTCTATGGAAATTTGCAAAGGATGAGGTTGCTACTAGGTAGCTTTTGATGGGCTAACATACATACGACACATGGGAGGAGCTGGGGTGAGGAACTATCATGTTTAAATGCCGTTGCTGCCTCTGGACCAATCAGAGACCGCCATTTCAATTAGGCCATATGCCCCTTCATTCAGTGTGATCTTACATTAACCAATCAGCATGAGGCACATCATACACAAAGACCCTTACCTAGGTTTTGATGGAGACCCAGTATGAATGATTTATATAAAAAAAAAACATACCACTCAATTCAACAGTATCCTACACATCAACTAAACACTCCCACCGAGCAGCTGACTTTGCATTGGCTGAGCAGATCCAACATGGAGACAGCATTCCTGAGGTCAGTACTATAAGTAAATACCAGTAGATCCTAGACTTAATGCCAGAATACCGGGTATGGTCTAAAAGGAAAAGATTTGTTTCCAGTCAACCAACCAAATATTGATAATGTTTGATAATCTTTTCATATCTTTCATCATTGTTTACCAGAAACAGCACAGAGACTGCATTTCTCAAGTCAGTAGTATAAGTCAGAAATATTAGACCCTCAGCTTAATGTAAGAATACCAGCTATCATATTCTTAATATGCTGCCCTATGTTCGACCCAGATGATTGCTTTTAAGACTGACAGATTTTGTCTTTTCAATAACGGCAATGTAATCATCACTACTCTCACCTTGTGCTAGTACCTACAGCTCTCAGTGGTACAGGCTGGCAGTAATCATCATTACTCTCACCTTGTGCTAGTACCTACAACTCTCAGTGGTACAGGCTGGCAGTAATCATCATTACTCTCACCTTGTGCTAGTACCTACAACTCTCAGTGGTACAGGCTGGCAGTAATCATCATTACTCTCACCTTGTGCTAGTACCTACAACTCTCAGTGGTACAGGCTTGCAGTAATCATCATTACTCTCACCTTGTGCTAGTACCTACAGCTCTCAGTGGTACAGGCTGGCAGTAATCATCATTACTCTCACCTTGTGCTAGTACCTACAGCTCTCAGTGGTACAGGCTGGCAGTAATCATCATTGCTCTCACCTTGTGCTAGTACCTACAACTCTCAGTGGTACAGGCTGGCAGTAATCATAATTACTCTCAGCTTGTGCTAGTACCTACAGCTCTCAGTGGTACAGGCTGGCAGTAATCATCATTACTCTCACCTTGTGCTAGTACCTACAGCTCTCAGTGGTACAGGCTGGCAGTAATCATCATTGCTCTCACCTTGTGCTAGTACCTACAACTCTCAGTGGTACAGGCTGGCAGTAATCATAATTACTCTCAGCTTGTGCTAGTACCTACAGCTCTCAGTGGTACAGGCTGGCAGTAATCATCATTACTCTCACCTTGTGCTAGTACCTACAACTCTCAGTGGTACAGGCTGGCAGTAATCATCATTACTCTCACCTTGTGCTAGTACCCACAACTCTCAGTGGTACAGGCTGGCAGTAATCATCATTACTCTCACCTTGTGCTAGTACTTAAACTCTCAGTGCTACAGGCTGGCAGTAATCATCATTACTCTCACCTTGTGCTAGTACTTACAACTCTCAGTGCTACAGGCTGGCAGTAATCATCAACTCTCACCTTGTGCTAGTACCTACAACTCTCAGTGCTACAGGCTGGCAGTAATCATCATTACTCTCACCTTGTGCTAGTACCTACAACTCTCAGTGGTACAGGCTGGTAGTAATCATCATTACTCTCACCTTGTGCTAGCACTAACAGCTCTCAGTGGTACAGGCTGGCAGTAATCATCATCACCTTGTGCTAGTACCTACAACTCTCAGTGCTACAGGCTGGCAGTAATCATCATTACTCTTACCTTGTGTTAGTACCTACAGCTCTCAGTGGTACAGGCTGGCAGTAATCATCATTACTTTCACCTTGTGCTAGCACTAACAGCTCTCAGTGGTACAGGATGGCAGTAATCATCATTGCTATCACCTTGTGCTAGCACTAACAACTCTCAGTGCTACAGGCTGGCAGTAATCATCATTACTCTCACCTTGTGCTAGTACCTACAGATCTCAGTGGTACAGGCTGGCAGTAATCATCATTACTCTCACCTTGTGCTAGTACTTACAACTCTCAGTGGTACAGGTTGGCAGTAATCATCATTGCTCTCATGTTGTGCTAGTACTTAAACTCTCAGTGGTACAGGCTGGCAGTAATCATCATTACTCTCACCTTGTGCTAGTACCTACAACTCTCAGTGGTACAGGCTGGCAGTAATCATCATTACTCTCACCTTGTGCTAGTACCTACAACTCTCAGTGGTACAGGCTGGCAGTAATCATCATTACTCTCACCTTGTGCTAGTACTTACAACTCTCAGTGGTAGAGGCTGGCAGTAATCATGAGTACTCTCACCTTGTGCTAGTACCTACAACTCTCAGTGGTACAGGCTGGCAGTAATCATCATTACTTTCACCTTGTGCTAGCACTAACAGCTCTCAGTGGTACAGGCTGGCAGTAATCATCATTACTCTCACCTTGTGCTAGTACCTACAACTCTCAGTGGTACAGGCTGGCAGTAATCATCATTATTTTCACCTTGTGCTAGCACTAACAGCTCTCAGTGGTACAGGCTGGCAGTAATCATCATTACTCTCACCTTGTGCTAGTACCTACAACTCTCAGTGGTACAGGCTGGCAGTAATCATCATTGCTCTCACCTTGTGCTAGTACCTACAACTCTCAGTGGTACAGGCTGGCAGTAATCATCATTACTCTCACCTTGTGCTAGTACTAACAACTCTCAGTGGTACAGGCTGGCAGTAATCATCATTACTCTCACCTTGTGTTAGTACCTACAGCTCTCAGTGGTACAGGCTGGCACTAATCATCATTACTCTCACCTTGTGCTAGTACCTACAACTCTCAGTGGTACAGGCTGGCAGTAATCATCATTACTCTCACCTTGTGCTAGTACTAACAACTCTCAGTGGTACAGGCTGGCAGTAATCATCATTACTCTCACCTTCTGCTAGTACTAACAGCTCTCAGTGGTACAGGCTGGCAGTAATCATCATTACTCTCAACTTGTGCTAGTACTAACAACTCTCAGTGGTACAGGCTGGCAGTAATCATCATTGCTCTCACCTTGTGCTAGTACTAACAACTCTCAGTGGTACAGGCTGGCAGTAATCATCATTACTCTCACCTTGTGCTAGTACTAACAACTCTCAGTGGTACAGGCTGGCAGTAATCACCATTACTCTCACCTTGTGCTAGTACCTACAACTCTCAGTGGTACAGGCTGGCAGTAATCACCATTACTCTCACCTTGTGCTAGTACCTACAACTCTCAGTGCTACAGGCTGGCAGTAATCATCATTACTCTCACCTTGTGCTAGTACCTACAACTCTCAGTGGTACAGGCTGGTAGTAATCATCATTACTCTCACCTTGTGCTAGCACTAACAGCTCTCAGTGGTACAGGCTGGCAGTAATCATCATCACCTTGTGCTAGTACCTACAACTCTCAGTGCTACAGGCTGGCAGTAATCATCATTACTCTTACCTTGTGTTAGTACCTACAGCTCTCAGTGGTACAGGCTGGCAGTAATCATCATTACTTTCACCTTGTGCTAGCACTAACAGCTCTCAGTGGTACAGGATGGCAGTAATCATCATTGCTATCACCTTGTGCTAGCACTAACAACTCTCAGTGCTACAGGCTGGCAGTAATCATCATTACTCTCACCTTGTGCTAGTACCTACAGATCTCAGTGGTACAGGCTGGCAGTAATCATCATTACTCTCACCTTGTGCTAGTACTTACAACTCTCAGTGGTACAGGTTGGCAGTAATCATCATTGCTCTCATGTTGTGCTAGTACTTAAACTCTCAGTGGTACAGGCTGGCAGTAATCATCATTACTCTCACCTTGTGCTAGTACCTACAACTCTCAGTGGTACAGGCTGGCAGTAATCATCATTACTCTCACCTTGTGCTAGTACCTACAACTCTCAGTGGTACAGGCTGGCAGTAATCATCATTACTCTCACCTTGTGCTAGTACTTACAACTCTCAGTGGTAGAGGCTGGCAGTAATCATGAGTACTCTCACCTTGTGCTAGTACCTACAACTCTCAGTGGTACAGGCTGGCAGTAATCATCATTACTTTCACCTTGTGCTAGCACTAACAGCTCTCAGTGGTACAGGCTGGCAGTAATCATCATTACTCTCACCTTGTGCTAGTACCTACAACTCTCAGTGGTACAGGCTGGCAGTAATCATCATTATTTTCACCTTGTGCTAGCACTAACAGCTCTCAGTGGTACAGGCTGGCAGTAATCATCATTACTCTCACCTTGTGCTAGTACCTACAACTCTCAGTGGTACAGGCTGGCAGTAATCATCATTGCTCTCACCTTGTGCTAGTACCTACAACTCTCAGTGGTACAGGCTGGCAGTAATCATCATTACTCTCACCTTGTGCTAGTACTAACAACTCTCAGTGGTACAGGCTGGCAGTAATCATCATTACTCTCACCTTGTGTTAGTACCTACAGCTCTCAGTGGTACAGGCTGGCACTAATCATCATTACTCTCACCTTGTGCTAGTACCTACAACTCTCAGTGGTACAGGCTGGCAGTAATCATCATTACTCTCACCTTGTGCTAGTACTAACAACTCTCAGTGGTACAGGCTGGCAGTAATCATCATTACTCTCACCTTCTGCTAGTACTAACAGCTCTCAGTGGTACAGGCTGGCAGTAATCATCATTACTCTCAACTTGTGCTAGTACTAACAACTCTCAGTGGTACAGGCTGGCAGTAATCATCATTGCTCTCACCTTGTGCTAGCACTAACAGCTCTCAGTGGTACAGGCTGGCAGTAATCATGATTACTCTCAACTTGTGCTAGTACCTACAGCTCTCAGTGGTACAGGCTGGCAGTAATCATCATTACTCTCACCTTGTGCTAGTACTAACAACTCTCAGTGGTACAGGCTGGCAGTAATCATCATTACTCTCACCTTGTGCTAGTACCTACAGCTCTCAGTGGTACAGGCTGGCAGTAATCATCATTGCTCTCACCTTGTGCTAGTACCTACAGCTCTCAGTGGTACAGGCTGGCAGTAATCATCATTGCTCTCACCTTGTGCTAGTACTTACAACTCTCAGTGGTACAGGCTGGCAGTAATCATCATTACTCTCACCTTGTGCTAGTACCTACAGCTCTCAGTGGTACAGGCTGGCAGTAATCATCATTGCTCTCACCTTGTGCTAGTACCTACAGCTCTCAGTGGTACAGGCTGGCAGTAATCATCATTGCTCTCACCTTGTGCTAGTACTTACAACTCTCAGTGGTACAGGCTGGCAGTAATCATAATTACTCTCAGCTTGTGCTAGTACCTACAGCTCTCAGTGGTACAGGCTGGCAGTAATCATCATTACTCTCACCTTGTGCTAGTACCTACAACTCTCAGTGGTACAGGCTGGCAGTAATCATCATTACTCTCACCTTGTGCTAGTACCCACAACTCTCAGTGGTACAGGCTGGCAGTAATCATCATTGCTCTCACCTTGTGCTAGTACCTACAACTCTCAGTGGTACAGGCTGGCAGTAATCATCATTACTCTCACCTTGTGCTAGTACTTAAACTCTCAGTGCTACAGGCTGGCAGTAATCATCATTACTCTCACCTTGTGCTAGTACTTACAACTCTCAGTGCTACAGGCTGGCAGTAATCATCAACTCTCACCTTGTGCTAGTACCTACAACTCTCAGTGCTACAGGCTGGCAGTAATCATCATTACTCTCACCTTGTGCTAGTACCTACAACTCTCAGTGGTACAGGCTGGTAGTAATCATCATTACTCTCACCTTGTGCTAGCACTAACAGCTCTCAGTGGTACAGGCTGGCAGTAATCATCATCACCTTGTGCTAGTACCTACAACTCTCAGTGCTACAGGCTGGCAGTAATCATCATTACTCTTACCTTGTGTTAGTACCTACAGCTCTCAGTGGTACAGGCTGGCAGTAATCATCATTACTTTCACCTTGTGCTAGCACTAACAGCTCTCAGTGGTACAGGATGGCAGTAATCATCATTGCTCTCACCTTGTGCTAGCACTAACAACTCTCAGTGCTACAGGCTGGCAGTAATCATCATTACTCTCACCTTGTGCTAGTACCTACAGATCTCAGTGGTACAGGCTGGCAGTAATCATCATTACTCTCACCTTGTGCTAGTACTTACAACTCTCAGTGGTACAGGTTGGCAGTAATCATCATTGCTCTCATGTTGTGCTAGTACTTAAACTCTCAGTGGTACAGGCTGGCAGTAATCATCATTACTCTCACCTTGTGCTAGTACCTACAACTCTCAGTGGTACAGGCTGGCAGTAATCATCATTACTCTCACCTTGTGCTAGTACCTACAACTCTCAGTGGTACAGGCTGGCAGTAATCATCATTACTCTCACCTTGTGCTAGTACTTACAACTCTCAGTGGTAGAGGCTGGCAGTAATCATGAGTACTCTCACCTTGTGCTAGTACCTACAACTCTCAGTGGTACAGGCTGGCAGTAATCATCATTACTTTCACCTTGTGCTAGCACTAACAGCTCTCAGTGGTACAGGCTGGCAGTAATCATCATTACTCTCACCTTGTGCTAGTACCTACAACTCTCAGTGGTACAGGCTGGCAGTAATCATCATTACTCTCACCTTGTGCTAGTACTTACAACTCTCAGTGGTAGAGGCTGGCAGTAATCATGAGTACTCTCACCTTGTGCTAGTACCTACAACTCTCAGTGGTACAGGCTGGCAGTAATCATCATTACTTTCACCTTGTGCTAGCACTAACAGCTCTCAGTGGTACAGGCTGGCAGTAATCATCATTACTCTCACCTTGTGCTAGTACCTACAGCTCTCAGTGGTACAGGCTGGCAGTAATCATCATTATTTTCACCTTGTGCTAGCACTAACAGCTCTCAGTGGTACAGGCTGGCAGTAATCATCATTACTCTCACCTTGTGCTAGTACCTACAACTCTCAGTGGTACAGGCTGGCAGTAATCATCATTGCTCTCACCTTGTGCTAGTACCTACAACTCTCAGTGGTACAGGCTGGCAGTAATCATCATTACTCTCACCTTGTGCTAGTACTAACAACTCTCAGTGCTACAGGCTGGCAGTAATCATCATTACTCTCACCTTGTGTTAGTACCTACAGCTCTCAGTGGTACAGGCTGGCAGTAATCATCATTACTCTCACCTTGTGCTAGTACCTACAACTCTCAGTGGTACAGGCTGGCAGTAATCATCATTACTCTCACCTTGTGTTAGTACTAACAACTCTCAGTGGTACAGGCTGGCAGTAATCATCATTGCTCTCACCTTGTGCTAGTACCTACAGATCTCAGTGGTACAGGCTGGCAGTAATCATCATTACTCTCACCTTGTGCTAGTACTAACAACTCTCAGTGGTACAGGCTGGCAGTAATCATCATTACTCTCACCTTGTGCTAGTACTAACAACTCTCAGTGGTACAGGCTGGCAGTAATCACCATTACTCTCACCTTGTGCTAGTACCTACAGCTCTCAGTGGTACAGGCTGGCAGTAATCATCATTACTCTCACCTTGTGCTAGTACTAACAACTCTCAGTGGTACAGGCTGGCAGTAATCATCATTACTCTCACCTTGTGCTAGTACCTACAGCTCTCAGTGGTACAGGCTGGCAGTAATCATCATTGCTCTCACCTTGTGCTAGTACCTACAGCTCTCAGTGGTACAGGCTGGCAGTAATCATCATTGCTCTCACCTTGTGCTAGTACTTACAACTCTCAGTGGTACAGGCTGGCAGTAATCATCATTACTCTCACCTTGTGCTAGTACCTACAGCTCTCAGTGGTACAGGCTGGCAGTAATCATCATTGCTCTCACCTTGTGCTAGTACCTACAGCTCTCAGTGGTACAGGCTGGCAGTAATCATCATTGCTCTCACCTTGTGCTAGTACTTACAACTCTCAGTGGTACAGGCTGACAGTAATCATCATTACTCTCACCTTGTGCTAGCACTAACAGCTCTCAGAGGTACAGGCTGGCAGTAATCATCATTGCTCTCACCTTGTGCTAGTACCTACAGCTCTCAGTGGTACAGGCTGGCAGTAATCATCATTGCTCTCACCTTGTGCTAGTACTTACAACTCTCAGTGGTACAGGCTGGCAGTAATCATCATTGCTCTCACCTTGTGCTAGTACTTACAGCTCTCAGTGGTACAGGCTGGCAGTAATCATGATTACTCTCACCTTGTGTTAGTACTAACAACTCTCAGTGGTACAGGCTGGCAGTAATCATCATTACTCTCACCTTGTGCTAGTACTTAAACTCTCAGTGGTACAGGCTGGCAGTAATCATTATTACTCTCACCTTGTGCTAGTACCTACAACTCTCAGTGCTACAGGCTGGCAGTAATCAGCATTACTCTCACCTTGTGCTAGTACTAACAGCTCTCAGTGCTACAGGCTGGCAGTAATCAGCATTACTCTCACCTTGTGCTAGTACTAACAGCTCTCAGTGGTACAGGCTGGCAGTAATCACCATTACTCTCACCTTGTGCTAGTACTAACAGCTCTCAGTGCTACAGGCTGGCAGTAATCAGCATTACTCTCACCTTGTGCTAGTACTAACAGCTCTCAGTGGTACAGGCTGGCAGTAATCACCATTACTCTCACCTTGTGCTAGTACTAACAGCTCTCAGTGCTACAGGCTGGCAGTAATCATCATTACTCTCACCTTGTGCTAGTACTAACAGCTCTCAGTGCTACAGGCTGGCAGTAATCAGCATTACTCTCACCTTGTGCTAGTACTAACAACTCTCAGTGGTACAGGCTGGCAGTAATCATCATTACTCTCACCTTGTGCTAGTACCTACAACTCTCAGTGGTACAGGTTGGCAGTTAGAGCCCCAAGTAGTAATATCCTCTGGTTATGTCAATTTCAACCCTTGGAAGGCCGCTAATGCCGAAGTGCATCATGCTTATTGGTCGTCATGATGCACCAATGAAGTGCTGGTGAGAGTGCATTTCATTGGAGCATCATGACGATCCTACGGGGCTGACACATATACTCCCGGAGGGTCGTCATGATGCACCAATGAAGTGCTGGTGAGCAGTCTCACCAGCACTTCATTGGTGCATCATGACGACCAATGGGCATGATGCAGTAAAGGTTTAATAACCAATATTCTGCTTCTGAATAATTGGACAATCCACACAGGCCATAATTGGCAATCACGTCATGGCTGGTTTGGGGTAAAATTGACAAATGGGTATTTATACCTTGCCTATGTCTAGACCCATTAACAGATTCTCTGAGTGTTTCTCCCTATTTTTCAGGTCTTATCTTATTGTCGTAATAATGATGGTGTGCGCAGTGGCCTTTGTGATGCCTCGTGTCGTGCTGCCTGACGACAAGGTTGATAAAGATGGCGACTGTCCGTAAGTAGCTGTCAATGGTTTATCCGTGACATTTGGTCCAACATGGTTATTCTTTTACCGACCTTGAATGTCTATTTCTTTGATAATTGTAAATATAGCTAAGGTGGGAGGGGGGGGGGGGGTTATGGCACCCTAATGCAGTCTGGAAGGCATTTCTTGCGCTGGTACAACTGAGCACTTCCACTATGATTTGAAACTCTCAAAAGTTGGTAATGCACTGTGACTGCTCTGTAGTCCCAGTAGTTCCGGTTTACCTATTTAACCAAACTAAAGTATGGAATAATATTCACCTAAAGCCAAAAAACAATATTGTGTGTTTCCAGTAACATGGCCCACACAACTTGTTTTTAGGCCTAATATTTATATTATATTGTAAACATGTTTTCTTCCTTCGTGTAATGTGTTTTGATCTATGTTGCATCATTTACTTCTTGGGATATTGGCCACGCAATCAAATTTGGCCCTCTTCCTGAAATTACCAACACCCGAAAATGTTAACTACAATATTATCACCTCCTCCAGTATAGTGGAGTAGTTAATAAACACTTTTTTTAGTAAAAGAACTTCAGCACTTCAGGTTGGTCGCTACTTGTTGAAAACGATCCCATGGCGCAGGTCTCTGTGCATCTTGGTTATATACGTCAGAATTGCCATCTTTGGTACACATATACTTAGTTATGCTCTTAATATCCACAAGAAATTTCGGGGCATTTCAATGGAAATTGGGTATCTGCCGATGGTTTGTCATGATGCATGAATGCAGCACTGGTGAGTAACTCGCCAGAGCTGCATTCATGCATCATGACGACACATTCCCAGAGGGTTTGCATGATGCTTCAATGAAGTGCTGGCGAGCAGTCTCACCACCACTTCACTGCCACCTGGGGCTTCTTGTAAAAACTACATTTGCTCCCTGATATATAATCAAGGTGGTTCTTAGTTCAGTTTTACAAGGAACCCTGGTAGATGCAACAGTTGTTTCTTACAGTGTATAGCATCAAAAAATTTTAGATAGTATATGTAACATTGCTTTAAATGAACCATTGTATCGTATATTCCCACTCTAGTCTACCCCCAGCTTATGCCATGGGATTTATCATAATAGAACAAAGAGAAAACTGTACAAATTAGTCCCTAAAATCGGCTTATAACTGTTCCCCAAAATCTCTCCCCAGGCTTATGATTGAGGTTGGCTTATGAGCGGGGTTTTACTCTGATTAGTGATGCTGGAGTAAATGACATAGATTCTGTTCATGTTCCTTATTGCAGGGAGGGTGTATGGTGCGCTTCATGAACCAACATCAGGTCACCATCTGACTCAACTACCAACTTCTTTTGAACGCAACATGTTTTTTTGGTTTTTTTTTTTTGTTTTTTTGTTTTTCATTGTTTCTCTATCAAATGGAACAAGTAACTTAAGAAATCCTCTTCAAGGAGTTTTTAAATGCATCATCATTATTTTGTGCACAGCTTTGATGAAAATTAAATATATATCAAAATGCTTTTTTGATTGCTTGTTTTTATCATTAGGAAATAAAATGAAGTAATGTTATGTTTTCTGGACCATGGCGTGCATTGGGGTGGATCCACCCTGAGGGAGACAGCACCCGAGGGGTGGATGACCACGATGTATGCATGCATGGGAGTTTAGTTCTGTATCTATTTCACATTATATTGATATAAAAATGTTAAAATCAACGAATAATGCACGGAAATAAGTCACATGACCAGCATTTTAGATTGAGACATGTTACCCCACTGGATGTGTGGTGTATGCCACTCTAGTGTTACATCTATGAAGAGTTGTTATTCACTTGAAATAAAATTGATGGGCAGATGTCATTGAATCCCCATGTCCCATGTCACCTTTAAAAGCCTAACATTTTTTTTTTATCAAATATTAAAGAAATAATCCCCCATGCCAGGTCACTTTTTTCCTTTCCCATTTCACTAAGGGCGATTTCACATATGTTATTAAGATATGCCCATGTCACCACTTTAAATCTATAATACAACTATTCGAGGGGCATTATAAAATGTAGATGCGTACATTGATACAATGCATTGATACAATGCATCCTGTATACAATTATTCACTTATAGCCTGTGATTGATTGATTGAAAAGGTTTATTGGCCATAGAATTATAGCAAACGATATTCTCAGGACTATAGCCATAACATACAGCTATACATTGTAAATATTAAATCAGTAGCATCATCCAAAAAATTAGACGACCATATTATACTCGTACTTAGACATTGAGCAAAAGGTTTTCAGTGTCTAGCAAGCAGTTTCCATGAACATCAGTATGCCAAATGTATCTTGACACTGTACACATCCCTATGTACATCTGGGTTAACATTATCTCTCTGACCTCTGCATACCTCCAGCATCTTGTCTGACCCCTGCAATCCTCCAGCATCATGTCTGACCTCTGTCTACCTCCAGCATCATGTCTGACCTCTGCATACCTCCAGCATCATGTCTGACCTCTGCATACCTCCAGCATCATGTCTGACCTCTGCATACCTCCAGCATCATGTCTGACCTCTGCATACCTCCAGCATCATGTCTGACCTCTGTATACCTCCAGCATCATGTCTGACCTCTCCCTACCTCCAGCATCATGTCTGACCTCTGCCTACCTCCAGCATCATGTCTGACCTCTGTCTACCTCCAGCATCATGTCTGACCTCTGCGTACCTCCAGCATCATGTCTGACCTCTGCGTACCTCCAGCATCATGTCTGACCTCTGCGTACCTCCAGCATCATGTCTGACCTCTGCGTACCTCCAGCATCATGTATGACCTCTGCGTACCTCCAGCATCATGTCTGACCTCTGCGTACCTCCAGCATCATGTCTGACCTCTGCGTACCTCCAGCATCATGTCTGACCTCTGTCTACCTCCAGCATCATGTCTGACCTCTGTCTACCTCCAGCATCATGTCTGACCTCTGCGTACCTCCAGCATCATGTCTGACCTCTGCATACCTCCAGCATCATGTCTGACCTCTGCATACCTCCAGCATCATGTCTGACCTCTGTATACCTCCAGCATCATGTCTGACCTCTGCATACCTCCACCATCATGTCTGACCTCTGCATACCTCCACCATCATGTCTGACCTCTGCATACCTCCAGCATCATGTATGACCTCTGCATACCTCCAGCATCATATCTGACCTCTGCATATCTCCAGCATCATGTCTGACCTCTGTCTCTCATTGTGGTTACAAAAGCATAATAAATATAGAAGGTTGAGGTGGACTGGATTAAAAAAGGTACACACCATCATTTTTTTCTTGAGAGAAGACGCATTCTTGTCAGTATAAGAACTGGTGGCATAGCCATCTCCTCACTCCGTCCCCAACATTAATTAGAGGTATGAGGTTCTACCAGACCTGTAGGCACGGGGCACAGCCTGATAATCTTCATGCTTATCCCCGCATGCTGAACATTCCCCATCACCATCTTACCCATACTCACCAGTCTATCCATGGGTTTTACCATGTGGAATTTGACATTTAAGGTTTGCTCCAGTGCCTTTAGACATCCCCCCACCCCTGCCCTCCCGTCCCATTCTGTCCCTTCTGCATCGCTATTCTCTTGTAATTTTGGCAAACTAGTTCATCTAATTGTCCTAGGCAGTAGAAATACTACAGTAAGACCCTGCATACTATAGGCTGCAGCTGCAGCTTATAAATACTTCTTGAACTTAAGGTGTGGCTTATATTCCAGGCTACAGGGGCACAGGAAACAGACAGGGGGGAGCTCGGCCCCACCCTTAATAATGTGAAGGTACCCATGAAAGCCCATCTAAAAATATGGTGAACCTCAACTGAGACCCCTGCCCCTCCAATGGAAATTTGCTTCCCATGCCTCTGGTTATGACCACAATTTCAGACCATCCTGCAGCTTATAACATTTTCTTAAAGTCAGCATGGCTTAGACACAGATGCAGCTTTTATTTTATGCTAATAACTTCTTCCCATAGGATTAATGTTGAAGGGCCGATCTGCACACCCGCAGTGGCTAATCCACCATGCAGCCTCGTTTTGGGTTCATGTAAACATTCAAAATGGTGGACAGCAGCTCCTACGGGGAGCTATGGTTATTAATTTTGTTAAATTTGATTCATTTAAAGCTTGTAGAAGCATAAAATAAATAGTGAACTAAACTCCCTGGTGTACAAGATGTCTGATCCTCCCCCCGGGGGGATGTCTCCCCCTCATGGTGGAACGGCCACCTTGTACACAGCGGTCATTAAGTTCTCACTATATATGTGTGGCTTTACAGTAGGAGGGTGTAGACCAGTGGCTGTACGCTACAAAGCCAGCCAGGAAATGTGTAAGCCTGTATTATCACTGGCACACACTGCCTTGGTGCATACAGTAATGTCTGTATAAGCGCCAGTCTAGAATAAGCGCCGGGGGTACAGGGGTATATAAATCAACCTTAGCCAATTAAAACAGTTTTCTAATAAGCACCTTGCCCGTATAAGCACTGGGGGTACACAGGGTTTGAAATGAATGCGTGCCCGGGTGCCAATATGGGCCACTAGGGTATAATTATAAAGACGTCTACACTGATGTAGCCGATACCCAGCAGTATATGGCTGGTAGATCCGCTTTAGAAAACTTCACTATTCTATACTAAATAAACATGCACTGCAGCTGAATAAGTACTTAAGACGCAATTTTGACAAATGTGACCCATCCTAACAAAATAGTACGGAAGTCGCAAATAGAAAATGTTGAGATATTGCCATATTCATTTACAGCTCATCAAGAGCTTTCATTTGGTATATAACACTTGCATATTTGAACCAGGTTGCCCTCTGTGGGTCGTCAGGCTGTAAATGTAGTCATATCAATTAATAAAAGATTAAACTGAGATAATTAACATATTAAACATATAATAATTTATAAATCCTATATAATTCCTATGTAATTCTATATAACCACAAAAGTTATTGCTATTTCTATTAGGCATTTGGGGCTTAAAGTACGTTTAGTAAGCAAGGTTTCTAAAAGACATGTACCCATATGTTACAAAAATGCTAAAATATCAATTTTGAAACTTTTGATATTTTTGATACTATGCAACTTGAAAAGGCTATTGCTAGGCTTCTACATGTGCGACTTCAGTACCAATTTTAATGATGGGTCACAAATATTATGTGAAAGAATGTCAATGTTGCTTAAACAAATAAAAAAAAATCACCAACATATGATGGTGTATGGTGCAATTGACAGTTTATTTTAACCCACGCACTAACATACCATCTTCAGTTCAAAATGGGTTACCTGCGATGTGTACAGACATTCCATGTTATGAAATGCCTTCTTCCTGGCCTAAATAACTGTGGAATTATGAAGGTATTAAAATTGAAGACCGTTCTAATAAGATATTCTAAGTTTTTAAAAAGTGTCAGGCTGGCATGAGCAGTACAAAACACACACAAAAATAAAGATAAGCAGCATTCAGTTATATAAGTGAATTTTGTAGATTCTACAAATTAATCAGTAAAATGCCACGTAACTTAACTCCTATATATTCCTGTCCAGGACTTTCCGCATGTTTTAAGATACATGTGCCTGGATAAAACACCGAATAAAAACATGTAATGTGCCACTGTCAGCAACTGGGCTTCCCCCGCTTCTAACACCATCCCAAAATATTATTGAATCTTTTTTCTTACAACTTTGAGTAAGGCTGGGAAATCCAGACTCGCCTTGACAAAAACCTAAAGTGTAAGTGGTCCATGAGAACGAGGCCCAAACCATCATCCTGGCTCCATGTATCAATGTTTGGTGTTTTATTTGGCACAGGATCAGGGAGAAACAACATGACGAAGACTGTGAGAAATTACTGTTGAATCGACTATAGACTGTTAAAAAATATTCTGTAGAAAAAACAAAGAATCATTGGCAACAATTAGTGCCAATCTTTTATTGTTTTTTAACGGTGACCTTTTTTCAAAGGTCACCTTAATTTTGACAGACTTTCACCGTTATTTCTAAACAACTACTAGGCATAATTGATTACACACCGTTTTTTCTTTAAATGCCATCCAAAATTGATTTTTCATATGAATATTTGGCATATGATATTTAGAGAACAGACAACGAACTTCTTCACATCTTGATTGTCTGTTGTCCTATAATGCACAAATGCATCTGAGTGCATTATAGGACAACAGGCAGTCGAGATGTGAAGAAGGAGTTGTCTATTGTCTTTATAAAATGTTGTAGATTTCATTCCAATTAATCAAGTACCCAATCAGGGTATATCTAGACCAATTAAGGGTACCTGAATGGTTTACAGCTATGAAGACCTTGCTCAGCCGTGCACTGTACTCCTATAATGCACTCAAGGTCACTTCTATAATGCAACAGAGCACTGCCAGCCGTTTTATAAGTCATTCTAAGGATTTCATGGTAAATCAACAATGGACTATGTTATCTTTATATATATTTTGGTTCCACATACAATTCATCAGGACATCTTAGTGCCAGGATAAGACAATCATAGAAATGTATTATGTTCATTGGTACATCATAGCAACCCTCGTGGAGCGTAACTCTCACAAGGGCTGCATTCATGCATCATAACGACCAATGGCATGATTCATCTGCGGCCCTTAAATGGTTGAGACACATAAAAAAAGGCATGTTGCCTAATGTAGGGGGGGCATGTGACCCTAGGCCACAATCAGAACCGCCACTGTTAATACGGTAGATTAACCTAAAGACGGCCACATACCTTGAGACGTCCGGCCCCAGAAAATAGCCACAACATTGGGTTTGCTCTGTTGCTAGTTGCTAAACTCAATGCTCATTAACAATGTCATGATGTTGATGCAGGAGTTAGTCCATTTTGTCATTGCAAATTATGTTGGCTGGATGTCTTAAGGTATGTGGCCATCTTTAGGTTAATCTACACTACACTGCAAAAATGGTGTTTAGATTTTAAACATGTTTAGGTCTAAACACATTTAAAACCTAAACATATAGGTCAGTTAGGTGTCTTATCGACTACACATTTAGGAAATGAACACTTTTATTCTGACTACATAAACATTTACGCTAAACATGTTTAGATGTTTAGAGTTGAGACAGTTGAATAATAGGTGTTTAGATTTAAACATCAATATGTTTAGATGCTTGGATGTTGAATCCGCACCAGGTAGCAGCACTACCTTTGACTGGACTATCTGCACACAGTTATAATCAATTGTTGTGACAAATGTCCCCAAATCCCATGTTTATCATGGTTTCATTTCATAGAATGTCATGTGAATAGAAAGGGCAATAGAAAATTGACTAGATTCACCTCATGCCACCATCATTACCATAAGATAATCAATAAACTACATGGCTGACACCTTTTTGATGTTATTCTGGAATAGATAAGGCAATGTCCTTCCTGCCAAGCTGTTGTACGTTCTCAAGTCTCTCATGCTGATGCAGTGTGTAATATATGTACACGTATATAGCTGTGGCTGACATCTTTGGAGACTTTGACAAGTAAATACCTGCTGATGCCCCCCCCCCCAGTAAATGAGAAAACAAACAAAATATATCTCTATTTTTTAATGCATACATGTTTGCAAACCTTAACTCTTCATCAAATCATTTAAACATCTAAACACAAAAATTCATAAACACAAAAATTCATATATCTAAACACAAAGTTTTAACCTAAACACCTGCATTTCTAAACACTTGAGCTAAGCATATTGTTTGGCTAAACATGTTTAGGAAATTAATGTGATTACAAAAACGTTGCAAGAATATGTTTAGAATTGTGTTAAGGATCTAAACACCATTTTTGCAGTGTAGTGATAAAAACTAATTAATATCTCTGAACTTGTCAATAGCAGTGTGTAGGCCATAATCATCAGAGAAGTAATTTCTTCAGTAATATTATGAATTTCACCAGAAAAAACACCTAGTAATTCATTATAATTAAGTTGTATTTATATCCTAATTAAGATATGAGAACATGTTGGGTAGAGCAGCATATATTCTCATGGCACCAATCCAAGATCCAAGATGCATGTCAGAAACATACTCCTTGTAGACCAATATTTCAACAAGTTGGCCCCTTGTAGAGCAACATTACCAATACTTCAACAGGATGGCCCCTTGTAGAGCAACATTACCAATACTTCAACAAGATGGCCCCTTGTAGAGCAACATTACCAATACTTCAACAAGATGGCCCCTTGTAGAGCAACATTACCAAAACTTCAACAAGATGGCCCCTTGTAGAGCAACATTACCAATACTTCAACAAGATGGCCCCTTGTAGAGCAACATTACCAAAACTTCAACAAGATGGCCCCTTGTAGAGCAACATTACCAAAACTTCAACAAGATGGCCCCTTGTAGAGCAACATTACCAATACTTCAACAAGATGGCCCCTTGTAGAGCAACATTACCAATACTTCAACAAGATGGCCCCTTGTAGAGCAACATTACCAATACTTCAACAAGATGGCCCCTTGTAGAGCAACATTACCAAAACTTCAACAAGATGGCCCCTTGTAGAGCAACATTACCAATACTTCAACAAGATGGCCCCTTGTAGAGCAACATTACCAATACTTCAACAAGATGGCCCCTTGTAGAGCAACATTACCAATATTTCAACAAGTTGGCCCCTTGTAGAGCAACATTACCAATATTTCAACAAGTTGGCCCTTTGTAGAGCAACATTACCAATACTTCAACAAGTTGGCCCCTTGTAGAGCAACATTACCAATATTTCAACAAGTTGGCCCCTTGATGAGAAAAATTACAAATATTTCAACAAGTTGGCCCTTTGTAGCACAAGATTACCAATATTTGAAGAATATGTTACCCTTTATAATTTGTTCGGCCAGCTCTTTTTCGATTTTCATTTTTCAAAATCCAGCTGTTGCTTAAAAATGGTGACTTAAAACAACCTGACCTTCGCTTAAGGATCTCTATATTGCAAGGAAACCTCATTAGACTTATTACAGGTCATCTACAGTGCCCAGTATCCAAACCAAAAATGGAGATGATTGACCATGTGATACTAAAATTACAGCTGTACAAATGTTTGGGATCTTTATATAGGAATTGACAGTGGTGTACTAAATGGCATGACATCTTATAAATAATGATTGTTGCATAGAATCTACACCACACTAACTCACATTTTAGGGTAATATCTCTTTTATCACATATTACAGACACTGAATGGGTTGCCATGGTATTTTCATGATAATCAAAAGGATTTCTATGTTCCCTTTTGAGACTCCCTCTTCTGAAGTCATGGAACATTCCCAGGTAACAAAATGAGGTTATTTTAACGTATAATTAACGTCATTTCAAAGTTGAAACAACATTCAAAGAGGGTTCAGCTTGACTCCATTTCGTGGGCTCAAACCAACATTGAATGAATGATAAAGAACGTTGATTTAACACAAGAAATTTCATGAAAATATGCATTAAAATGATGCCAAATTAACGTTGAATCAACCTTATCTTACTCACTACTTTGTGTATATATTGCCATAGGATATTTTCTTTATTTTATACTTTTCTGATGTATTTGATTCATTTCCCCTCGTCCCTTCTCCTATGCTCCAGTGGGATCATGTCCCTCATGTGTAAGAGGAGCAGCCCATTGGTTCAATAAGGGATTACAGGACAGGAATGGCTTATACAAATTGCAAATGTCTCAATAATGGTGTCCACCACATCATGGACCATAATGCAGGGACTATTTTCATTCATTTATAGATATATTTCACCTACATATACTTAAAAATGGGATCTTGATGATAAGGTTCTTAAAACTATCACATTACCATCATTATCATATAGGTTTGACAACTACCATTATGCAGCACCCAGCTCAGTCTTATCATAACATTTCCTGCCACCTAGTGAGTCATTTTGGAATCATAGAATAATGTTGAATCAACGTTTTTTTAACCAGTTAAATCAACGTTGTTTTGAGTCCACATTCTGAATGTTGATCAATGTTCATCAAGGGTTATAAAACGTTATCTGCTGGACATTGGTTAAACATTGAACCAACATCTATGAAAAAACGTTTTCTTAAAAACCAAAAATCAATGTTGAAACAATGTTTTTTTTTCAAACTTTAGTCCAATCAACCATCAGTGAACGTTCACTTAATGTTTCTTGTTACCCGGGTTGACTGCTATATCAGTAGGCTATTGTAGCCCCTGCCTGGTTAGCTCAGTTGGTTGAGGGTCTCAATATCTGCAGGTCGAGAGCTTAAGCCTCTCTTGCAACTTTCAACTATGTAAGATTTTCTCAAAGGTGCCACACACCACATAATTTTGTACCAATGATTCACGACAAAGATACAGGGGCGTGACAGAGTCGGTCATACACCATAGAATTCAGAAGAAGAAGAAAATCCTCCTTTTCATAGAAACATTGGAATTTCTGAGATTAAGTGCTGACCAAATGGCACAATGTGTATTGGCAAATGAATATTGCTTTTCAATGGTTATCATTCATTGCATGTAGTAGCAATCACCGTGTAGTCTTGCTTTGCTGATTTACCCCAAAATGCTGTAAAACCCCACACATTTAAATCACAGCCTAGAGACAATTGCGAGTTCAAGGTGATACATATTGCCTTACATGTAGACAGCTGTGGTTTCTGGCAGTCTCCTTAAATCAGGGTCCAGCTTATAGGTGGGTGCGGCTTGAACACCGGGTTTACACTACTTTTGCTACAGAAAGAGCTCAAGAAGAAGTTAACCTCCCTTGGAAGCTAAATCATTACTGCAGGACAATTCAGCACCAGTCTGCACCATTTAAATACGGTTAAACTGTAAATCTATATAGTGGGTTTGACTGAGGGCTATCTCATGAGGCGGAGCCAAATCCTGCCTATATTTTTATCTAACCAGTCAATAAACCACAATGTTCAAACGATGTACTTTTTAATAAAAATTACCCCCTTTCAGTCTGAAAGATTGGTCATATCATCATTTGATGCCCATGGTTGGAGAGTTTTTTTTACACTTGTATCATTTATATTTGTTTCCTAGATGCAACATACAGCGAGCTTTCCAGATCCAGAACAACGAACCATGCATTGTAATTGGGTAGTCCTTGGGAAACTGCTCTGTCGCATATCCGTACCTCCTCTTGGATGTCAGTGATGGTCGCTATTAGCTTGAGGAGTGCGTCAGTGGTGAAGTTTACTTTTCTGGTGGGCGTCGAGGTACACTTTACGGCACTGTAGCGTTCCTTGGAGATCCTAACCCCGTTGAGCAAGATCTCCAGCTTCAAACTGTCAATGAAGAACTCTAATCTGGGGACTGTGGAAGGTGTAGGTGGTTCACATTTCACTACTGCTTTTCTCTTCTTGGACGCCTGGTCACCACTCTTGGTAAAACGCCTGTTGATACCTGTAAAGGGTTTCAAAGTAAGAAGAGAAGTACCATCAGTGTAAGCTGAATCAACAGCAGAACCAGCAACAGGAGCAACGCTCGCGTCAGTATCTCGCGACTTTTGAAAAGATGATAGCCACACCCTGTCGTTCATGTTTGTGGAGGGTGAGTAAGTCGGAGAGGTAAGAAAAAGCTAGCTCCGACTCTGTTCGACGTCGGTGTCCCCTGGTGGATAGCAGAAGCCGGTGGTTCATGATAGCGGAGGTGAGTAGATCGGGTGATTTTCGAGCAACCACTGGAGAAGTCAACTCTTCCTGCTCCTCCTCCTCCTCTTTCTCTTCCTCTATTTCTACCAAATTGTGGGTCTTCAAATAATCCGTATGAGTGCAATCGTGCGTGTCTACGTCAGCTGTAGTTGCACTAGCACAGACTTTTCCAGCGTTAGCATTAGCATCAGCAGCAGCAGCAGCAGCAGCAGCAGCAACGGGGGTATAAAACATTGGTGTCCAGTAAGGAGGTGTATAAGACCCACCATCAACAGCAGCTCCCATGTCAACAGCAGCAGCACCAGTAGTAGTAGCACCAGCAGTAGTAGCACCAGCAGTAGCAGCAGAAGCAGCAGCAGTAGTAGCAGTAGTAGTTGCAGCACCAGCAGCACCAGCAGCACCAGCAGTAGTAGCAGCAGCAGCAGCACCACCACCACCACCACCCTTAGCAGCAGCAGCAGTAACACCACCATCACACATTACACCACATGGGTTGTAAGCAGGAGCAACTGTAGTAGTACCATCTTCAGCAGCAGAAGACAATGAAGTCTTGTTGGTCCTTCTCGTCTTCCTTGAGAGCTGTACCTTAGTCGGTCTTTTACTCATGGTGAGGGTTGCAAAGAGAGTGTGAGTGAATGAAACGCCTCTGGAGATAAGTCGCTTAGTGCAGTTTGAATAGATGAAAGGTTGCTTTGACATCTCTTCTTAGAAAAGAGGATTAATCCTGTAGTCACAACAGAAGAGGTCCTCGCTCGGTAGGAGGCCTATAAACCAATTTTCATCTATCCTCCACAGGGGAAATAAACAATAGGAGAATCCGGATAAAAAACTTCACTCCATTCTTAGATCATCAAAGGGTAGGTGGAAAAAAAAGAAAGTTCCAGCAAGATCAAAGTCGGCTTTTGATAGCTTTTTAGAAAAAAGAGCTCTAATCCTATCATCACAGAGATCCTCACTCGGTAGGGTGTCTATAAATCTAATTTCACCTGCCCTCCACAGGTAAACCAGACCGTAGGAGGATCCAGATGAAAGTTTATCTAAATATGATTAGAAAACTTCAAAGAGTAGTCGGTAGCAATTACACACCCCTGTTAACAATAGGAGAAGTAAAAATTAAGAAATCTCATAATACCTTAATGAGTGAGCCTCCCTCACACCTGTAAAGTGGATTAAACTAATTATCACACTTTAATTCCCTTTAATCCCGCCAAAATACAGTTATCACAATACCTCTCCACCCATTTTATGTAAACAGATCTAAAAGATAAGTCGCTACAGAGAATGAAAGCAATCACCCTAATTTTCACCAAATACACTTGTCACAATGTCTTTCCCCCTGTTTGATGTTAACAAATTCAAAAGACTCATGCTGATAAGCCACTACACAGAAAGGAAAAGGTGGTAAGTATCCAGATGGAAATAGGCTTAGATCATCCTATATAAAGCACCCATATTTCTCTTTGGAATGATATATCACTGCTGACCAATTAGACTACCGCACCTACCGCCACTACCTTTACCGTCACCAGCACCACCTACCCGCTGGCTCCCTGCCTACCTGCTCGCCTACCGACCTTCATCAAGTGATTTCTGAAGTTTTTGCAGGCAAGATGAGTCTTAAAAATAACCCCTCCCTATCTGACTCTGACGTATGTGAAGTGAGTGTACAGGATCATGTCACATGTGAAATGAAATTTACATATGGCGATCGTTTGCTTCATGATATAGGAAGGCTGTTAGTTGGATCTTGGAAGAAATTGGGAATCACCTTGGACATCCCCTTTGAGTGTATGCAGGAGATTGTCGTTATCAAGACGGTGCAGGATATGTGTATGGAGATGTTCCAAACTTGGTGGTCTAAAACTACGGATCATGCTAGATGGGGAGAACTCCACCACACCTTCATCAGTGTTCATCGACAAGATCTGTTACTTCAGTCCCAGAGCTTTTTCAAGACGCACAAATTGGATTACAACAATCCCAACCAGTTTTTAATGGAGAGGTACTTTGTCACCATGTCTGAATCTCTATTCAGGGAGTGGGAAGATATGGGGACATATTTAGGTTTGTCGTCTGAAAAGCTAAATAGAATCACTCAACAACTGGAACAAGATATGTCTCTCCACGCTTTCAAAATGTTGAAAATGTGGCAAGCTAAACCCGACAGTACACATCATCAGCTCATTCGAGTGCTGATGGATGACATGCGGAGGTTTGACATGGCCAGATATATATTGCTTCACTTTGAAAACAAAGAAAAAGAGATGCTACGTAGAGATTAATTGTGGAAGGGCATGGTGACTTATGTAAAGGAGTTAGAGGTGTGTACCACGGGAATCCCATCTTAAGTCGCTACACAGGAACGTGGTGGTGGAGATAAAAAGTATGCAGCTGGAAAGGGGATTAAGCACATCAATATAAACCACTTACGTCACGTCTCTGCTGTCTCATTTACCATCTTGCCTACCACTGATACTTCCACACACAACACAGCTACTACCACCGTCATCACTGCTCGCACCACGTTACCTACCTACCCACCCACCTACCTACCTAAGAGAATGGTCAAGTACATACGTTTCGTCAATTTATCAAGGAGACTCAACACTTTCGACACAACTATGTGGTATAAACCCCGTCCTTTCACAGAGAAACTCGCTGCCCATGGATTCTTTTACATTGGAGGTAAGGATCTTGTTCAATGTTACCAATGTGGAGTCGCTATACACACATGGTTAGAAAGTGACGACATCACCGTGGAGCATTTCAGACATTCTCCTACCTGTCTGTTGGACTCGGAAGGTATGAATCTAAGTCCACAGACCAAAATTTTGCTGACGGCAATGTTAAAGAAATTGAACTCTCTGGACTACGAGTTGCAGCTTTTCAGAAATAAGCGTGGAGGAGTTTTTACTTTTGAACAAGCAAATGCTATGTTTTCAAACGCTGTAACATCGGAGGACACAGTAGATAAATGAGAAACAACATATATACACCAGACACCACAGACAACATAAATGAACCGACCAAAGACCATCCACAATGAATCGCGATTCATGTGTAGATAAGACACAGAGATAGTTTGTATGTAAAAAAAATGAAAATGAGATTAAGACAAATAAAAAGTGGAATGTGCACTACTCCATATGTGGGTTCTATTGTATTTCTATTTAATATTTAACTACCTTATGTAAATTTTACTTTTACTAAACCCGCCCCTAGCCAAGGGGCGGGTTTACTAAAAAAAAGGGGCCCCACCCACCCCAAAGGCCCCCCCAATCCAATGGTTCCCCCAAAAGGCCACCCCACCACTAGGGCCCCCCTCCCCTCCCCTCCCCTTCCCTTGACCTTATTTGCATAATAGAGGTCACATGACCTAAACAGCCAGCCAATCAGAGGGCGGCACACCACAGGGGGTTTGGGTCACGTGACCATTTTTGAATTTCCCGTCAAAACAGAGGGCTCTGATTGGTCCATTTTGGCGCCACACTACAGGGGGTCTAGGTCACGTGACCCCACATTTGAATTTCCCGCCAAAAGGGATGCCTCTGATTGGCTGCATACCCAGTGAGTAATATCCTTAGATTAGCTATAGTCCCGTTCCGATACATACTATACTACTCACAGATAGAATTGTATCAACAGATGAGTTTTGTTAGGGCAATTTAACTCAATTCATCTCATGCCTGCCTCTTGTTGTGCAGGTACTAAAGTTAAGGTCAAGGTCATGATATACAAACAGTGGCCTTAGTATTCAGGAAGTAATGTTAGTTTGTTAAATAATTACATTGTTTGTGCCAAGTCACTGTCAGCAACACAATAAGTCCACTATGGAGTGGTACTGTTTACTTAAATGTTAAACAATGGCACAATTCAAGATGTATTTGGGTCAATCAAAAAAAAAACGACATGTAAAAACTTAAATGAATTCAAAAACAGTATGCCAAAAACAGAATAGGGGAATAAAAGCATTATTTGATACAGATGCATTAGTAAAACGATGGGAAAATGTAAGTACAAACAGGGCAAAGAAATTAGATCATTCCAGTAATGACACCACTCTTATGGATATATCTAGAGTAATAGTCCTTATTCATCGAGTGCATACATGTAGACTATAGTGCCATCACAGTTCTATGTAAGATTCAAAATACGCTTTATAAACACTGACTGCTGCATGGAGGTGGGGGTACAAAATAATTTACAAAAATAAACCCAATGAATATGTCATTTCTATGCAGGGCATTGTGGCTGTAGAGGACAGCCTACGTGACGACTTTAGGTGACCTAAGAGGACCCCATGACAACCTAAAGCTGTAGATTTAGGTATTGTCAACCTGAGGACCTAAAGTTGTCAGTATTGACGAGTTCTGGATCTCGTAGTTTTTCAGTGCACCTGCCAGCATAGAGTCCTACTTAGTGGGTCGTGGTATAGGAGATACATAATTAACACTGAATAGAGCACACCCTCTGTGGTGTACCCAGACACGGTACTGAATGTTATACATTCAGGAAATGGAGGAGTTGTAAACAGGGCAAAACTCCAAAATCACACATATAACTCAGAGCACATTGTCCGGCGGGCGCTGACTCTTACCTAACGGGAGAGTCAGGCTTCCTGCATAGGGCTAATTTGTCAGGTGGCTGGAATTGTAGGACATAATTTTCTTATGTCAATTTCCTCTTAAGGATGGCTTCCTAAGACATGTTTGTTGCCATTTTGTGAGAAACCTTTCATACGGGGGCCCAGATTATTTGGTTCTTGCAAATCTGTTAGCCTTCACATCAAGTTTAGCTGCCATGATCGGCCATGATGGAAGTGGTTTCAGGTCTCACAACAGAGGTGTTATTCATGAAATAATGTTATCCATGAGAATCTGCTTGGTGAGTGGAGATTGACTTCCTGTCTGGCAGAAAATGCACCTGCTTATGGCTACCTGTTGCAGCCCACACAGCATATGCCAAACCTTGGAAAAAGGTGCGATCTAAAGGTTTCCAACAAAAGATGCTCTTCCCACTCACAGAGAGCAAAACTAAGGTGGTACTCTTGATAATATTATAAGCTGATTTTTGGGGATTTGTTTCTGTCAAATGTTATTCTTAGAAACTTGCTGTTTCTAGAGCACCTGCAAGTTTTAGCTAGGGCAGTCCCAGCGACTCAGTCCTTAACTGAGTCGCGCACAGTGACTAAGAGCACAGAGCTCTTACCAGGAAACCGGGTAACACTTAATGGAAGATGGTATAGAAGATATGTAATTCATAGCCAATGTCAATCCATCCAGAAGATTTGTGCAAGACCAAAATGTCTGCAGTTCTGCGGACAGTTTTATACGTTTAACAATGTCATAGGTCATAGACAGGACAACACTCCTAAATTATAAATATAACTCTGGAGACAAGACATGAAAGAAACCATTGAATGAGGGGAACATCAAACCTGGGCAGCAGCCTTGTCCTGACGTATGTGACAACTATTTTACAAGACCTTACACGTTCATCATAAACTCACCTGGAGGCCATTAAACACACTATGACTGCTGTCCTTCCAGTTGTATTGAAAAGCCTTGAGTTAATGCCATTCCAGTATCATGCATTATTCCACGATTTCTGGGATTCTGAGTGCTTTTCCTGGATATTCCCATGCACATACCTGTTGATATTGCACACCATGATGCCTGCATCATGACTTTTGTAAGGTGTGTGGTTATCCAAGGATAACAGGCATGGATAACCTGCACACCTTACATGTCCTTACATGTCATATGTTACATGTTAAAACCCACGAAATTTCATGGCCAGGGCAGGGCTCGAACCTGCAGTCTCAGATCCCTAATCCAACTCCCTATGCATTGCGCCACAGGGACTGACAAGTAGTGGCTGGCTAGAACAAGATCTTGATATGATACAAAGCCAGGGGAGGCGCCAACTGCAGCCTGTCCGCTACCATAACCGCGGGATGCATTCAAACAAACCCAAGCCGAGACTTTTTTTCGCTGTGTGACTGCTACCATAACCACGAGACGCAGTCAAAGCATGCCAAGCTGAGACGGGTGCTGTAGCTGTCCGCTGCCGGGCGACGAGGTGTGTGTACTGATCGTGTACAAACACTATTTTTTGCCGTGTGCCGCTGCCATAACCGCGAGACGCATTTAAAGCATGCCAAGCCGAGAAGGGCGCTGTAGCTGTCCACTGACGGGCGACGAGGTGTTTGTACCAATCGTGTACACACTTTGGCTGGCTTTGAGTCCCGGGGAGGGAGAACAATTTTTGTTTTTAACTTGAATTTATTGATATTCTATTGATTATCTATTGGTATCGTGGAATAAAATAAGTAGTCAATGGATAATTCATGACTTGTCTGTGTTAGCAAAGGATAATTACACTCAGGCTACGCCCTCGTGTAATTATCCTTTGCTAACACACACTCGTCATGAATTATCCATTGATTACTTGTTCACTAGTTGTTACTGTTACCTGCACTAGTGCAACTGCTCTACCAAACCTTATGTAATTACTGCATAGGTGCTGATCGTACAGAGCAGTCGTTGGGCCTTACCTACGATAGCCTGGCTTATTCTTTTCAGTTTGAAATCGTAGTGCATGCGTGTAGTCGTAATAAATTACGAAATGGCCTCCATAGGTATGTGCAGGGACAGATTTAGCATTGAAGTTACTGATTGCAATCACGAGAATACACTCTTAACGACATAGCCGTGATGTCATACGTCATAGCTGGGTGTCAGTCACTCAGAACAACACGCACACTGAGGTGAGATACGTGTTCCTACTGGGCTATGATAATGATGACATTACCACTGAGATGATGATGGAGAGGGATCGACATAAGGACATCATAATGAAGAACTTTAACGACTCCTACAGGAATCTAACACTGAAGATGCCAATGGCGTTAGACTGGTACACCATGTTGTGTCCCACTGCCCGATTCATCATGAAAACTGACCACAATGTCAACATACATGTTCCTAATGTAATGTTCTGATGGAGGAAAGACTGGGCACCGTCATGTTTGGTTCATGCTCTAGTAGAGAATATATTTGTCACACAAAAAATGAACACCAACGGTAAATACTTGGTTCTTTTATAGAGTTCCCGCACGCACGTTACCTTCCGTTGGGTGTGTTGTGGCACAGGTTACGTTTTACCTGTATAGTATATTGCCGGTATCAATAGATACCGGCAGTGGAGCTACTTATATGGTATGAAAACCTGAAAAAAAAATATATTAAAAATATGTATGCCTATTCAAGTTTTTGACTTTGTACCCATATAAAAAACGGAAAAGAAATAATGAAAAATGGATAAATATTCAAGAAACAAAAAAGAATAATAAAGTGCAGGGTTGACAAGAAACAAATATTCTTAAGCCTAACTGCTAAAGCAAAGTTATGAGGTAGATTTTAAGATGATCAACAACGCCACCTTACCTAAGATTGGAACCATCATTGGCATCAGGAACGTGAGTGTGGTAGTGGGAGACGCAATGGGCGTGGGGGGGAGGGGTCTAGCTCTATACCTGGGTACCCTAAGCCAACACATGTGACAGCCAAATCTTGATTATTTCATTGAGAGTTAAATGGACCCCACATGATCCTCCCAATACTGTGTGCAAATATACCGGGCATTCCTACCTGTAGGAATGTAGGGGGGGGGGCGGTTGTTAACCCATGAAGGGCATAGAGTGCATTAGTGTAGGTAGGGGGCAGGGGTTAACCCATGAAGGGCATAGAGTGCATTAGTGTATGTAGGGGGGCAGGGGTTAACCCATGAAGGGCATAGAGTGCATTAGTGTAGGTAGGGGGGCAGGGGTTAACCCATGAAGGGCCTAAAGTGCATTAGTGTATGTAGGGGGGCAGGGGTTAACCCATGAAGGGCATAGAGTGCATTAGTGTAGGTAGGGGGGCAGGGGTTAACCCATGAAGGGCATAGAGTGCATTAGTGTAGGTAGGGGGGCAGGGGTTAACCCATGAAGGGCATAGAGTGCATTAGTGTAGGTAGGGGGGCAGGGGTTAACCCATGAAGGGCCTAAAGTGCATTAGTGTAGGTAGGGGGGCAGGGGTTAACCCATGAAGGGCATAGAGTGCATTAGTGTAGATAGGGGGGCAGGGGTTAACCCATGAAGGGCATAGAGTGCATTAGTGTAGGTAGGGGGGCAGGGGTTAACCCATGAAGGGCCTAGAGTGTATAAGTGTAGGTAGGGGGGCAGGGGTTAACCCATTAAGGGCCAAAATGCATTAGTGTAGGTAGGGGGGCAGGGGTTAACCCATGAGGGGCCTAAAGTGCATTAGTGTAGGTAGGGGGGCGGGGGTTAACCCATGAAGGGCCTAAAGTGCATTAGTGTAGGTAGGGGGAAGGGGGTTAACTCATGAAGGGTCTAAAGTGCATTAGTGTATGTAGGGGGGCAGGGGTTAACCCATGAAGGGTCTAAAGTGCATTAGTGTAGGTAGGGGGGCTGGGGTTAACCCATGAAGGGCCTAGAGTGCATTAGTGTAGGTAGGAGGCGGGGGTTAACCCATTAAGGGCCTAAATTGCATTAGTGTAGATAGGGGGGCAGGGGTTAACTCATGAAGGGCCTAAAGTGCATTAGTGTAGATAGGGGGGCAGGGGTTAACCCATGAAAGGCCTAAAGTGCATTACTGTAGATAGGGGGGCAGGGGTTAACCCATGAAGGGCCTAAAGTGCATTAGTGTAGATAGGGGGGCAGGGGTTAACCCATGAAAGGCCTAAAGTGCATTAGTGTAGGTAGGGGGGGCGGGGATTAACCCATGAAGGGCCTAAAGTGCATTAGTGTAGGTAGGGGGAAGGGGGTTAACTCATGAAGGGTCTAAAGTGCATTAGTGTATGTAGGGGGGCAGGGGTTAACCCATGAAGGGTCTAAAGTGCATTAGTGTAGGTAGGGGGGCTGGGGTTAACCCATGAAGGGCCTAGAGTGCATTAGTGTAGGTAGGAGGCGGGGGTTAACCCATTAAGGGCCTAAATTGCATTAGTGTAGATAGGGGGGCAGGGGTTAACTCATGAAGGGCCTAAAGTGCATTAGTGTAGATAGGGGGGCAGGGGTTAACCCATGAAAGGCCTAAAGTGCATTACTGTAGATAGGGGGGCAGGGGTTAACCCATGAAGGGCCTAAAGTGCATTAGTGTAGATAGGGGGGCAGGGGTTAACCCATGAAGGGCCTAGAGTGCATTACTGTAGATAGGGGGGCAGGGGTTAACCCATGAAGGGCCTAAAGTGCATTAGTGTATATAGGGGGGCAGGGGTTAACCCATGAAAGGCCTAAAGTGCATTAGTGTAGGTAGGGGGGGCGGGGATTAACCCATGAAGGGCCTAGAGTGTATAAGTGTAGGTAGGGGGGCAGGGGTTAACCCATTAAGGGCCAAAATGCATTAGTGTAGGTAGGGGGGCAGGGGTTAACCCATGAGGGGCCTAAAGTGCATTAGTGTAGGTAGGGGGGCGGGGGTTAACCCATGAAGGGCCTAAAGTGCATTAGTGTAGGTAGGGGGAAGGGGGTTAACCCATGAAGGGCCTAGAGTGTATTAGTGTAGGTAGGGGGGGCAGGGGTTAACCCATTAAGGGCCAAAATGCATTAGTGTAGGTAGGGGGGCAGGGGTTAACCCATGAAGGGCCTAAAGTGCATTAGTGTAGGTAGGGGGGGCGGGGATTAACCCATGAAGGGCCTAAAGTGCATTAGTGTAGATAGGGGGGCAGGGGTTAACCCATGAAAGGCCTAAAGTGCATTAGTGTAGGTAGGGGGGGCGGGGATTAACCCATGAAGGGCCTAGAGTGTATTAGTGTAGGTAGGGGGGGCAGGGGTTAACCCATTAAGGGCCAAAATGCATTAGTGTAGGTAGGGGGGCAGGGGTTAACCCATGAAGGGCCTAAAGTGCATTAGTGTAGGTAGGGGGCGGGGCTTAACCCATGAAGGGCCTAAAGTGCATTAGTGTAGGTAGGGGGAAGGGGGTTAACTCATGAAGGGTCTAAAGTGCATTAGTGTAGGTAGGGGGGCTGGGGTTAACCCATGAAGGGCCTAGAGTGCATTAGTGTAGGTAGGGGGGCAGGGGTTAACCCATGAAGATCCTAGAGTGCATTAATGTAGGTAGGGGGGGCGGGGATTAACCCATTAAGGGCTTAGAGTGCATTAATCTAGGTAGGGGGGCAGGGGTTAACCCATGAAGGGCCTAAAGTGCATTAGTGTAGGTAGGAGGGCAGGGGTTAACCCATGAAGGGCCTAAAGTGCCTTAGTGTAGGTAGGAGGCGGGGGTTAACCCATGAAGGGCATAGAGTGCATAAGTGTAGGTAGGCGGGAGGGGGTTAACCCATTAAGGGCCTAAAGTGCATTAGTGTAGGTAGGGGGGCAGGGGTTTACCCATGAAGGGCCTAGAGTGCATTACTGTAGGTGAGGGGGCAGGGGTTAACCCATGAAGTGCCTAAAGTGCATTAGTGTAGGTAGGTGGGCGGGGGTTAACCCATGAAGGGCCTAAAGTGCATTAGTGTAGGTAGGGGGCGGGGCTTAACCCATGAATGGCATAGAGTGCATTAGTGTAGGTAGGAGGAGGGGGTTAACCCATCAAGGGCCTAGATTGCATTAGTGTAGGTAGGGGGGGCGGGGGCTAACCCATGAAGGGTCTAAAGTGCATTAGTGTAGGTAGGGGGGGCGGGGGTTAACCCATTAAGGGCCTAAAGTGCATTAGTGTAGGTAGGGGGGGGCAGGGGTTAACCCATGAAGGGCGTAGAGTGCATTAGTGTAGGTAGGGGGCGGGGGTTAACCCATTAAGGGCATAGAGTACATTAGTGTAGGCAGGGGGGCGGGGGTTGATCCATTAAGGGCCTAGAGTGCATTAGTGTAGGTAGGGGGGCGGGGGTTAACCCATTAAGGGCCTAAAGTGCAATAGTGTAGGTAGGAGGGCGGGGGTTAACCCATGAAGGGCCTAAAGTGCATTAGTGTAGGTAGGAGGGCGGGGGTTAACCCATGAAGGGCCTAAAGTGCATTAGTGTAGGTATGGGGGCAGGGGTTAACTCATTGAGGGCCTAGAGTGCATTAGTGTAGGTAGGGGGCGGGGATTAACCCCTGAAGGGCCTAAAGTGAATTAGTGTAGGTAGGGGGTGGGGGTTAACCCATGAAGGGCCTAAATTGCATTAGTGTAGGTAGGTGGCGGGGGTTAACCCATTAAGGGCCTAAAGTGCAATAGTGTAGGTAGGAGGGCGGGGGTTAACCCATGAAGGGCCTAAAGTGCATTAGTGTAGGTAGGAGGGCGGGGGTTAACCCATGAAGGGCCTAAAGTGCATTAGTGTAGGTATGGGGGAAGGGGGTTAACTCATGAAGGGCCTAGAGTGCATAAGTGTAGGTAGGCGGGAGGGGGTTAACCCATTAAGGGCCTAGAGTGCATTAGTGTAGGTAGGGGGGCAGGGGTTAACCCATGAAGGGCCTAAAGTGCATTAGTGTAGGTAGGGGGGCAGGGGTTAACCCATGAAGGGCCTAGAGTGCATTAGTGTAGGTAGGGGGGCAGGGGTTAACCCATGAAGGGCCTAAAGTGCATTAGTGTAGGTAGGGGGGCAGGGGTTAACCCATGAAGGGCCTAGAGTGCATAAGTGTAGGTAGGCGGGAGGGGGTTAACCCATTAAGGGCCTAGAGTGCATTAGTGTAGGTAGGGGGGCAGGGGTTAACCCATGAAGGGCCTAAAGTGAATTAGTGTAGGTAGGGGGTGGGGGTTAACCCATTAAGGGCCTAAAGTGCATTAGTGTAGGTAGGGGGGCAGGGGTTAACCCATGAAGGGCCTAGAGTGCATAAGTGTAGGTAGGCGGGAGGGGGTTAACCCATTAAGGGCCTAGAGTGCATTAGTGTAGGTAGGGGGGCAGGGGTTAACCCATGAAGGGCCTAAAGTGCATTAGTGTAGGTAGGGGGGCGGGGGTTAACCCATGAAGGGCCTAGAGTGCATTACTGTAGGTGAGGGGGCAGGGGTTAACCCATGAAGTGCCTAAAGTGCATTAGTGTAGGTAGGTGGGCGGGGGTTAACCCATGAATGGCATAGAGTGCATTAGTGTAGGTAGGAGGAGGGGGTTAACCCATCAAGGGCCTAGATTGCATTAGTGTAGGTAGGGGGGGCGGGGGCTAACCCATGAAGGGTCTAAAGTGCATTAGTGTAGGTAGGGGGGGCAGGGGTTAACCCATGAAGGGCCTTAAGTGCATTAGTGTAGGTAGGGGGGGCAGGGGTTAACCCATGAAGGGCCTTAAGTGCATTAGTGTAGGTAGGGGGGGCAGGGGTTAACCCATGAAGGGTCTAAAGTGCATTAGTGTAGGTAGGGGGGCGGGGGTTAACCCATTAAGGGCCTAAAGTGCATTAGTGTAGGTAGGGGGGGGCAGGGGTTCATCCATGAAGGGCCTAAAGTGCAATAGTGTAGGTAGGGGGGCGGGGGTTAACCCATGAAGGGTCTAGAGTGCATTAGTGTAGGTAGGGGGGCAGGGTTAACCCATTAAGGGCCTAGAGTGCATTAGTGTAGGTAGGGGGGCAGGGGTTAACCCAAGAAGGGCCTAGAGTGCAAAAGTGTAGGTAGGGGGGAGGGGGTTAACCCATTAAGGGCCTAGAGTGCATTAGTGTAGGTAAGGGGCAGAGGTTAACCCATGAAGGGCCTAAAGTGCATTAGAGTAGGTAGGGGGGCGGGGGTTAACCCATGAAGGGCCTAGAGTGCATTAGTGTAGGTGAGGGGGCAGGGGTTAACCCATGAAGTGCTTAAAGTGCATTAGTGTAGGTAGGTGGGCAGGGGTTAACCCATGAAGGGCCTAGAGTGCATTTGTGTAGGTAGGGGGGCAGGGGTTAACCCATTAAGGGCCTAAAGTGCATTAGTGTAGGTAGGGGGGCAGGGGTTAACCCATTAAGGGCCTAAAGTGCATTAGTGTAGGTAGGGGGGCAGGGGTTAACCCATTGAGGGCCTAGAGGGCATTAGTGTAGGTAGGGGGGGCAGGGGTTAACCCATGAAGGGCCTAAAGTGCATTAGTGTAGGTAGGGGGGCAGGGGTTAACCCATGAAGGGCATAGAGTGCATTAGTGTAGGTAGGGGGGCGGGGGTTATCCCATTAAGGGCATAGAGTGCATTAGTGTAGGTAGGGGGCGGGGATTAACCCCTGAAGGGCATAAAGTGTATTAGTGTAGGTAGGGGGGCAGGGGTTAACCCCTGAGGGGCCTAGAATGCATTAGTGTAGGTAGGAGGCGGGGTTTAACTCATGAAGGGCCTACAGTGCATTAGTGTAGGTAGGGGGGCGGGGGTTAACCCATGAAGGGCCTAAAGTGCCTCAGTGTATGTAGGGGGGGCAGGGGTTAACCCATGAAGGGCCTAGACTGCATTAGTGTAGATAGGGGGGTGGGGGTTACCCCATTAAGGGCCTAGAGTGCATTAGTGTAGGTAGGGGGGGCGGGGGTTAACCCATTAAGGGCCTAAAGTGTATTAGTGTAGGTAGGGGGGCGGGGATTAACTAATGAAGTGCCTAAAGTGCATTAGTGTAGGTAGGTGGGCGGGGGTTAACCCATGAATGGCATAGAGTGCATTAGTGTAGGTAGGAGGAGGGGGTTAACCCATCAAGGGCCTAGATTGCATTAGTGTAGGTAGGGGGGGTGGGGGTTAACCCATTAAGGGCCTAAAGTGCATTAGTGTAGGTAGGAGGGCGGGGGTTAACCCATGAAGGGCCTAAAGTGCATTAGTGTAGGTAGGGGGGCAGGGGTTAACCCATGAAGGGCCTAGAGTGCATTAGTGTAGGTAGGGGGGCAGGGGTTAACCCATGAATATCCTAGAGTGCATTAATGTAGGTAGGGGGGGCGGGGGTTAACCCATTAAGGGCTTAGAGTGCATTAGTCTAGGTAGGGGGGCAGGGGTTAACCCATGAAGGGCCTAAAGTGCATTAGTGTAGGTAGGAGGCGGGGGTTAACCCATGAAGGGCCTAAAGTGCATTAGTGTAGGTAGGAGGGCAGGGGTTAACCCATGAAGGGCCTAAAGTGCATTAGTGTAGGTAGGAGGCGGGGGTTAACCCATGAAGGGCATAGAGTGCATAAGTGTAGGTAGGCGGGAGGGGGTTAACCCATTAAGGGCCTAGAGTGCATTAGTGTAGGTAGGGGGGTAGGGGTTAACCCATGAAGGGCCTAAAGTGCATTAGTGTAGGTAGGGGGCGGGGGTTAACCCATGAAGGGCCTAGAGTGCATTACTGTAGATAGGGGGGCAGGGGTTAACCCATGAAGGGCCTAAAGTGCATTAGTGTAGATAGGGGGGCAGGGGTTAACCCATGAAAGGCCTAAAGTGCATTAGTGTAGGTAGGGGGGGCGGGGATTAACCCATGAAGGGCCTAGAGTGTATAAGTGTAGGTAGGGGGGCAGGGGTTAACCCATTAAGGGCCAAAATGCATTAGTGTAGGTAGGGGGGCAGGGGTTAACCCATGAGGGGCCTAAAGTGCATTAGTGTAGGTAGGGGGGCGGGGGTTAACCCATGAAGGGCCTAAAGTGCATTAGTGTAGGTAGGGGGAAGGGGGTTAACTCATGAAGGGTCTAAAGTGCATTAGTGTAGGTAGGGGGGCAGGGGTTAACCCATGAGGGGCCTAAAGTGCATTAGTGTAGGTAGGGGGGCGGGGGTTAACCCATGAAGGGCCTAAAGTGCATTAGTGTAGGTAGGGGGAAGGGGGTTAACTCATGAAGGGTCTAAAGTGCATTAGTGTATGTAGGGGGGCAGGGGTTAACCCATGAAGGGTCTAAAGTGCATTAGTGTAGGTAGGGGGGCTGGGGTTAACCCATGAAGGGCCTAGAGTGCATTAGTGTAGGTAGGAGGCGGGGGTTAACCCATTAAGGGCCTAAATTGCATTAGTGTAGATAGGGGGGCAGGGGTTAACCCATGAAGGGCCTAAAGTGCATTAGTGTAGATAGGGGGGCAGGGGTTAACCCATGAAGGGCCTAGAGTGCATTACTGTAGATAGGGGGGCAGGGGTTAACCCATGAAGGGCCTAAAGTGCATTAGTGTAGATAGGGGGGCAGGGGTTAACCCATGAAAGGCCTAAAGTGCATTAGTGTAGGTAGGGGGGGCGGGGATTAACCCATGAAGGGCCTAAAGTGCATTAGTGTATGTAGGGGGGCAGGGGTTAACCCATGAAGGGCCTAGAGTGTATAAGTGTAGGTAGGGGGGCAGGGGTTAACCCATTAAGGGCCAAAATGCATTAGTGTAGGTAGGGGGGCAGGGGTTAACCCATGAGGGGCCTAAAGTGCATTAGTGTAGGTAGGGGGGCGGGGGTTAACCCATGAAGGGCCTAAAGTGCATTAGTGTAGGTAGGGGGAAGGGGGTTAACCCATGAAGGGCCTAGAGTGTATTAGTGTAGGTAGGGGGGGCAGGGGTTAACCCATTAAGGGCCAAAATGCATTAGTGTAGGTAGGGGGGCAGGGGTTAACCCATGAAGGGCCTAAAGTGCATTAGTGTAGGTAGGGGGGGCGGGGATTAACCCATGAAGGGCCTAAAGTGCATTAGTGTAGATAGGGGGGCAGGGGTTAACCCATGAAAGGCCTAAAGTGCATTAGTGTAGGTAGGGGGGGCGGGGATTAACCCATGAAGGGCCTAGAGTGTATTAGTGTAGGTAGGGGGGGCAGGGGTTAACCCATTAAGGGCCAAAATGCATTAGTGTAGGTAGGGGGGCAGGGGTTAACCCATGAAGGGCCTAGAGTGCATTAGTGTAGGTAGGGGGGCAGGGGTTAACCCATGAAGATCCTAGAGTGCATTAATGTAGGTAGGGGGGGCGGGGATTAACCCATTAAGGGCTTAGAGTGCATTAATCTAGGTAGGGGGGCAGGGGTTAACCCATGAAGGGCCTAAAGTGCATTAGTGTAGGTAGGAGGGCAGGGGTTAACCCATGAAGGGCCTAAAGTGCCTTAGTGTAGGTAGGAGGCGGGGGTTAACCCATGAAGGGCATATAGTGCATAAGTGTAGGTAGGCGGGAGGGGGTTAACCCATTAAGGGCCTAAAGTGCATTAGTGTAGGTAGGGGGGCAGGGGTTAACCCATGAAGGGCCTAGAGTGCATTACTGTAGGTGAGGGGGCAGGGGTTAACCCATGAAGTGCCTAAAGTGCATTAGTGTAGGTAGGTGGGCGGGGGTTAACCCATGAATGGCATAGAGTGCATTAGTGTAGGTAGGAGGAGGGGGTTAACCCATCAAGGGCCTAGATTGCATTAGTGTAGGTAGGGGGGGCGGGGGCTAACCCATGAAGGGTCTAAAGTGCATTAGTGTAGGTAGGGGGGGCGGGGGTTAACCCATTAAGGGCCTAAAGTGCATTAGTGTAGGTAGGGGGGGGCAGGGGTTAACCCATGAAGGGCGTAGAGTGCATTAGTGTAGGTAGGGGGCGGGGGTTAACCCATTAAGGGCATAGAGTACATTAGTGTAGGCAGGGGGGCGGGGGTTGATCCATTAAGGGCCTAGAGTGCATTAGTGTAGGTAGGGGGGCGGGGGTCAACCCATTAAGGGTCTAAAGTGCATTAGTTTAGGTAGGGGGGGGCGGGGGTTAACCTATTAAGGGCCTAAAGTGCATTAGTGTAGGTAGGTGGCGGGGGTTAACCCATTAAGGGCCTAAAGTGCAATAGTGTAGGTAGGAGGGCGGGGGTTAACCCATGAAGGGCCTAAAGTGCATTAGTGTAGGTAGGAGGGCGGGGGTTAACCCATGAAGGGCCTAAAGTGCATTAGTGTAGGTATGGGGGCAGGGGTTAACTCATTGAGGGCCTAGAGTGCATTAGTGTAGGTAGGGGGGCAGGGGTTAACCCATTAAGGGCCTAAAGTGCATTAGTGTAGGTAGGGGGGCGGGGGTTAACCCATGAAGGGCCTAAAGTGCATTAGTGTAGGTAGGGGGGCTGGGGTTAACCCATGAAGGGCCTAAAGTGCATGAGTGTAGGTAGGAGGGCGGGGGTTAACCCATAAAGGGCCTAAAGTGCAATAGTGTAGGTAGGGGGGCAGGGGTTAACCCATGAAGGGCCTAGAGTGCATTAGTGTAGGTAGGAGGCGGGGGTTAACCCATTAAGGGCCTAAATTGCATTAGTGTAGATAGGGGGGCAGGGGTTAACCCATGAAGGGCCTAAAGTGCATTAGTGTAGGTAGGGGGGCGGGGGTTAACCCATTAAGGGCCAAAAGTGCATTAGTGTAGGTAGGAGGGCGGGGGTTAACCCATGAAGGGCCTAGAGTGCATTAGTGTAGGTAGGAGGGCGGGGGTTAACCCATGAAGGGCCTAAAGTGCATTAGTGTAGGTAGGGGGGCGGGGGTTAACCCATGAAGGGCCTAAAGTGCATTAGTGTAGGAAGGGGGAAGGGGGTTAACTCATGAAGGGTCTAAAGTGCATTAGTGTAGGTAGGGGGCGGGGATTAACCCCTGAAGGGCCTAAAGTGAATTAGTGTAGGTAGGGGGTGGGGGTTAACCCATGAAGGGCCTAAATTGCATTAGTGTAGGTAGGAGGGCGGGGGTTAACCCATGAAGGGCCTAAAGTGAATTAGTGTAGGTAGGGGGTGGGGGTTAACCCATGAAGGGCCTAAAGTGCATTAGTGTAGGTAGGGGGGCAGGGGTTAACCCATGAAGGGCCTAAAGTGCATTAGTGTAGGTAGGGGGGCAGGGGTTAACCCATGAAGGGCCTAGAGTGCATTAGTGTAGGTAGGGGGGCAGGGGTTAACCCATGAAGATCCTAGAGTGCATTAATGTAGGTAGGGGGGGCGGGGGTTAACCCATTAAGGGCTTAGAGTGCATTAGTCTAGGTAGGGGGGCAGGGGTTAACCCATGAAGGGCCTAAAGTGCATTAGTGTAGGTAGGAGGGCGGGGGTTAACCCATGAAGGGCCTAAAGTGCATTAGTGTAGGTAGGGGGGCAGGGGTTAACCCATGAAGGGCCTAAAGTGAATTAGTGTAGGTAGGGGGTGGGGGTTAACCCATGAAGGGCCTAAAGTGCATTAGTGTAGGTAGGGGGGCAGGGGTTAACCCATGAAGGGTCTAAAGTGAATAAGTGTAGGTAGGGGGTGGGGGTTAACCCATTAAGGGCCTAAAGTGCATTAGTGTAGGTAGGGGGGCAGGGGTTAACCCATGAAGATCCTAGAGTGCATTAATGTAGGTAGGGGGGCGGGGGTTAACCCATTAAGGGCTTAGAGTGCATTAGTGTAGGTAGGGGGCAGGGGTTAACCCATGAAGGGCCTAAAGTGAATTAGTGTAGGTAGGGGGTGGGGGTTAACCCATTAAGGGCCTAAAGTGCATTAGTGTAGGTAGGAGGGTGGGGGTTAACCCATGAAGGGCCTAAAGTGCATTAGTGTAGGTAGGGGGGCAGGGGTTAACCCATGAAGGGCCTAGAGTGCATTAGTGTAGGTAGGGGGGCAGGGGTTAACCCATGAAGATCCTAGAGTGCATTAATGTAGGTAGGGGGGGCGGGGGTTAACCCATTAAGGGCTTAGAGTGCATTAGTCTAGGTAGGGGGGCAGGGGTTAACCCATGAAGGGCCTAAAGTGCATTAGTGTAGGTAGGAGGGCAGGGGTTAACCCATGAAGGGCCTAAAGTGCATTAGTGTAGGTAGGAGGGCAGGGGTTAACCCATGAAGGGCCTAAAGTGCATTAGTGTAGGTAGGAGGCGGGGGTTAACCCATGAAGGGCATAGAGTGCATAAGTGTAGGTAGGCGGGAGGGGGTTAACCCATTAAGGGCCTAGAGTGCATTAGTGTAGGTAGGGGGGTAGGGGTTAACCCATGAAGGGCCTAAAGTGCATTAGTGTAGGTAGGGGGCGGGGGTTAACCCATGAAGGGCCTAGAGTGCATTACTGTAGATAGGGGGGCAGGGGTTAACCCATGAAGGGCCTAAAGTGCATTAGTGTAGATAGGGGGGCAGGGGTTAACCCATGAAAGGCCTAAAGTGCATTAGTGTAGGTAGGGGGGGCGGGGATTAACCCATGAAGGGCCTAGAGTGTATAAGTGTAGGTAGGGGGGCAGGGGTTAACCCATTAAGGGCCAAAATGCATTAGTGTAGGTAGGGGGGCAGGGGTTAACCCATGAGGGGCCTAAAGTGCATTAGTGTAGGTAGGGGGGGCGGGGATTAACCCATGAAGGGCCTAAAGTGCATTAGTGTAGATAGGGGGGCGGGGGTTAACCCATTAAGGGCCAAAATGCATTAGTGTAGGTAGGGGGGCAGGGGTTAACCCATGAAGGGCCTAAAGTGCATTAGTGTAGGTAGGGGGGGCGGGGATTAACCCATGAAGGGCCTAAAGTGCATTAGTGTAGATAGGGGGGCAGGGGTTAACCCATGAAAGGCCTAAAGTGCATTAGTGTAGGTAGGGGGGGCGGGGATTAACCCATGAAGGGCCTAGAGTGTATTAGTGTAGGTAGGGGGGGCAGGGGTTAACCCATTAAGGGCCAAAATGCATTAGTGTAGGTAGGGGGGCAGGGGTTAACCCATGAAGATCCTAGAGTGCATTAATGTAGGTAGGGGGGGCGGGGATTAACCCATTAAGGGCTTAGAGTGCATTAGTCTAGGTAGGGGGGCAGGGGTTAACCCATGAAGGGCCTAAAGTGCATTAGTGTAGGTAGGAGGGCAGGGGTTAACCCATGAAGGGCCTAAAGTGCCTTAGTGTAGGTAGGAGGCGGGGGTTAACCCATGAAGGGCATAGAGTGCATAAGTGTAGGTAGGCGGGAGGGGGTTAACCCATTAAGGGCCTAGAGTGCATTACTGTAGATAGGGGGGCAGGGGTTAACCCATGAAGGGCCTAAAGTGCATTAGTGTAGATAGGGGGGCAGGGGTTAACCCATGAAAGGCCTAAAGTGCATTAGTGTAGGTAGGGGGGGCGGGGATTAACCCATGAAGGGCCTAGAGTGTATTAGTGTAGGTAGGGGGGGCAGGGGTTAACCCATTAAGGGCCAAAATGCATTAGTGTAGGTAGGGGGGCAGGGGTTAACCCATGAGGGGCCTAAAGTGCATTAGTGTAGGTAGGGGGGCGGGGGTTAACCCATGAAGGGCCTAAAGTGCATTAGTGTAGGTAGGGGGAAGGGGGTTAACTCATGAAGGGTCTAAAGTGCATTATTGTAGGTAGGGGGGCTGGGGTTAACCCATGAAGGGCCTAAAGTGCAATAGTGTAGGTAGGGGGGCAGGGGTTAACCCAAGAAGGGCCTAGAGTGCATTAGTGTAGGTAGGGGGCGGGGGTTAACCCATTAAGGGCCTAGAGTGCATTAGTTTAGGTAGGGGGCGGGGGTTAACCCATTAAGGGCCTAGAGTGCATTAGTGTAGGTAGGGGGCGGGGGTTAACCCATTAAGGGCCTAAAGTGCATTAGTGTAGGTAGGGGGGCAGGGGTTAACCCATGAAGGGCCTAGAGTGCATAAGTGTAGGTAGGCGGGAGGGGGTTAACCCATTAAGGGCCTAGAGTGCATTAGTGTAGGTAGGGGGTAGGGGTTAACCCATGAAGGGCCTAAAGTGCATTAGTGTAGGTAGTGTCATACTGGTGATTGGCATGATCAAGTTGTCATATGAGAAATATCATAAGACTAGTGGTATATAGTGTAATTATCTCAAGGCTCTTATAAATAGTGTTATTTCCAGTTGTCACTGGTTTATTCAGCTTTAGGCAACATGTAAGAAATATCAATCATACAGTAGTTAGTATGTAGGTAGTTTGCACATACAGTAAACATACAGTAATTTATAAGGTACAATGTTCAGTTCCACTCCACCTGTGAGGTAATAATAATACAGTGTCCAGCATACTTCTAGGTGGGTTCCCACACCTAGCTCCTGACATGCTGCTTAGAGGAATAATGTAATAATGGATAACTTTACCCTCTGGTGGAAGTCTTGAAGAAGATAGCCTCTGGCCACTAATGGTAGGAAACCAATGCCTGTCTAGCATAGTTTCACCATAGTGCAGTGGTATAGCAGGTAGCAGGAGATGACTGGAGATGTTACCTCTAGAGCGGTTCTTGGTGATGTCTTCCTGGAGGTGCAGACAGGCTATTTGTAGCAAATCTTGGAAAAGCACCTCCAGACTGACTGGAGCCAGCAGCATCTGCCTAACTCTACAATTGTTTGAGGGGACCCTTTCAAGTGTCACAGGGGGACAAAGGACCCCCATGGACGCCGCTATGGCCCCCATTGTCTTGGTCGGTTCTGCATCTTTAGACCCTCATATCTCGGCCGTTTATGCGTTTATAACCGCCATTTTGGGCATGCGCGGAGTTGAATATGCCAAGATTATAATGCCCGCTGGATAGGCGCGTAATTTGCGCCGGTTTGTCTGTAGCTCACTCGGAGGTCAATTCAGTCTCCATGGCGTAACTTCCTTAATACTGGGAGTTCCGCCTTGATCTTGGGCTCATTCTGACCGTCTAATTATGGGCTTTCCATAGAATTTTTGATATTTGACCTAGGTTGCTCAGGAGCGACGCTAGAGCGACCGGAAGGTTATGGCGTCGTGCTTATGTAACCCATTGTTCAGTCCTTAGAGTGCTCAGACACTCATGACGGCGTCAGCGGTGCTCAGGCACCCGTGACGGCCGGTTGCATTCACTTACAAGTTATTAATTTGTGCATTGAACCATGAGGTCGCACACTGAGACCCTCATTTTTATTATATTGTGCAGTGAACCATTAGGTCGGAGCCTTTGATGTCAGAGAGTGTATGTAACTGACCTGGCTGGTGTGCAGTGGGGCATGAACGCTCTTATGTAAAGTTTGAGCGCTCTTATAGCTCTTAGAACCAACCTATGTATTAATTTCATAGATATTTCTTTGATTAATACAAAATATGTTAGAATTTATGGAACAATAAAATGGTATATCATAGAATACTCCCTCTCCCCCGAAAGAATGCGAAACTCCGTCATTTCGCCGAGGGAATGTACAATTTATACAATTTTTACCTTATTTTGGAGTTGTATACTGTTTTGTAAGAGGATTTGAAGTAATGGGGAGTGCTTCAAATGCAATTTTTGTGGTAGAGCTTTGTCAGTATAAACAATTTTCTCCTGGGTATAAGTACATTTCCGAGTTTCTATATCTTACCATACCATAGCTTATTTGCTTATGTAACATCAATATTGGGTACAATATTCCCTTTTTATGTACAACATACAATTTGGCAAATAGTGTGCAATTTTGGCATTTAATATTCAATTTAGCGTGCAAATTGAACATAAATGACAATTTCAGTGTGCAAATTTACAATTTCGCGTGTAATTGCGTTCAATTGACAATTTCAGTATGCAAATATATAATTTTTGCGTACATTTGGCAATTTAAGTGTGCAAATATATAATTTTCGCGTATATTTGGCAATTTTAGTGTGCAAATATATAATTTCGCGTACATTTGGCAATTTGAGTGTGCAAATATATAATTTTCGCGTATATTTGGCAATTTTAGTGTGCAAATATATAATTTCGCGTGCATTTGGCAATTTTAGTCTGCCAGTGTATAATTTTGCGTTCAATTGATAGTTTCTGTATGTACAAATATAATTTTGCGTACAGCTTGGATACACATAGAAATGTTGATTTTCTAAAAATCTGACTTCAGTGTATGAATTGGGTACAGACATACAGTATAATGTGCAACATATAATTCAAATGCAAATTGGATACAACTTACAATCTAGTGTGCAAACATGCAATCTTTGTGTGCAAAATTGGGTACAAGTGTACAATCTGGTGTGCAAACATACAATTTTAGTGTGCAAATTGGGTACAAGCGTACAATCTGGTGTGCAAATATACAGTTTTAGTGTGCAAATTGGGTACGAGCGTACAATCTGGTGTGCAAATATACAGTTTTAGTGTGCAAATTGGGTACGAGCGTACAATCTGGTGTGCAAACATACAATTTTAGTGTGCAAATTGGGTACAAACGTACAATCTAGATTACACTATTCAATTTATGGGATTTGAGACAAATTTTTCCGAGGGCCGGAAAAACAAAGTACTTCATGTACAATAGGCTTGTTTGTCTCTGAGTTACTCATTGATTTTGCTATATGGGTGTATTAATTGGCAATTTCGGCAGTGGGCCGCTGCTTAATTGACTTTTCCCCTAGCCTTTTGAGTATGTGTCCCTGAAAGAGATTTATTTGGTGAGTATCTTAAGTAAACATGTTTTATGTCAACAATTTTCTCAACAATTTTTTTTTTTTTTTTTTTTTTTTTCATTCATTTTTCCAACAATTTTTCTTGGATACCTAAAGTGTGTTACTTTAAGTAAACCTTGGCATAGTATACAGGTGCTAGTGGGTACAAAAACTGTCTTAGTTATCTACCTGCATTCATGTATATTAATGTTAGATTTGTACAATTTTACAATTTGTAATTTGCAATTTCGCAATTTTGCGCGTATATGCGCGCATTAATCATTGATTTTTGTGAGAATACCATAGATTTTCATATTATACATCAACAAGTGGCTGTGTATATAATTTTTTTTTTTTTCTAATACTTTGATAATTTCATTGACAGTGGAGGTGTGTCAGGAGTGAGATGTGTGTCTCCTCCCTGGTGTGCTCATGCAGTGGTGGCACTTGAGGTGTTAGGTGCCAGATTTTGGCATGTGTCTGTGGCAGTGCCTAGCTTGGTGTCAGTGGACAGTTCAGGGTGGGGGGGGGTGTGTGTGTGTCCATTTAAGGAGTGTGTGGCTGGTATTGGAGCATCAGTTCCTCTCTGGAAGTCACTGCTGTAGTACCATGGCCCACCTACAAGCTCTCTTTGCTCTGCCTGTCCCCCAGGTGATGGAGGTGGGGAGTCCAGCTAGGGCCCTGGTTGAGTCTAACCAGACCATCCATTATGGGTACATAGTGAGTAATTTCAAGGAGATCATTGAGCATGGTGATGTGATGGTCTGTAATTACTCCTGCCATTATTTCCTGGGCTCAGCCTTGCGTCGGGGGGCCACTGTGGCCCTTCTGACTAGGGCCTTGAGCAATATGGGTTTCTGGCCCATGGATTATAACCTAGGGCCGCGGGAGTGAGTGCTATGGGATTATTTGTTGGCGGCATCCCTCCTCGATCTTGTGGCATCCGGGAATCCATCCACGGCTGCCGAGTATGGACTGGGGATGCTGGAGGCCCGGCTCGCTGAGTGGGAGCAGGATCACGGCCATATGTATGGCCCGGACTCGGCCCCGGACTCTCCCATTGATGTTGAACCCGAGGATCTGTGGTAGGATCCCGACTGACTGAAACCTAGGGTGTAAAAACCCGCCATCCCAAAGGCCCTTTTCAGGGCCGGCAAATTGTCCGAAAAGTTCTGAATACTGTCTCTGATGTGTTGTCTCCTGGTGGTGGACTGGGGGCAGCCTAGGCTGTGGGCAGTCTAGGCTGTTTCCACAGTCACCGGGGAGGGCTGGTGGTTTAGAAAATTAGCAATAGTCTGCATGTTTGACCTTGCGGTCTCCTCCTGTTGTTCGTCAATAATTATATCTGTTGTATTTTCCAGTGCTGTCATGGTCACCGGGCTGGTGCCACAATCATTCTGGAGAAGCATGGAGTAGTACAGTCCTTTGTTTTTAAGGGCTGGTATAGTGCTGAACCTAGTGCGCCAAGGTAGGTGTATCACCTGAGGGAGGTGATAAGCAAATTCTCCTCTCTGTGTTGTTATAACTGCTGGTCCATTCCAGGTAAATATAGCCTTAGGTAGTGGGAAGGTTTTAACCACTATATCCTTATAGGTAGGGGCAGCTGCTGATTTAATCTCATCAAATTCATGTGGTATTGGCCTCAAGGGTAGCGCGAAGTTTGAGTCTCCACAATATATTTTAAAATATATTGTGGGGTTTGTGCGCTTGGCCACATTTTTCTTGCCACAGTGTGTCTGTGCAAATTTCTTAAGGTACTTCATTATTCTGTAGGCTGAGTAGATGGTCAGGGTGAATAATATAGCAATTATCAGGGTGTGGGTTTCCTGAATTGTGAGGAAAGGGGTGTGGGTTTCCTCTGTAGGGGTTAATTTGGTAGGATTCTTATCTGGGAGCAATTTGTGTAGGGGCAGCTCGGTGACTAGTCTGAATGCTTTGGCTGTAGGCAGGTAGGCCACAGTCCCTCCTAGTCTGTATAATTTGAGTAGTATGTATACTATAAAAATGTGAGCTGATATCCCTAGGATGAGTGCTAAGCTTTGGAAGATTGGATGCTCTGTAACTCGACGTAGGTATGATTCCTCGTAGCGCGTTTCCATTTCCTTATTAAGGTTGGAGGCATCTTTTAATACTGTTTTGGCAAAGGGCTCTAAATTTAGTTGAGTAATATCATCCATGATTGGATTTTCCTGTAGTTTTTCTAAGGTTCTAGAAAGGTTTACTACTGGGAAATTTGGAAGATTCTCTCTTTCATCTGGTTTGGTTTCAGAAATTTGGTTAAGTGCTGCCATGAATGGTAAATTAATTGTCTTGAGAATGTAATGAAATGATAAGGTTGAGTTACAGGGCAACCTTGTGTTTGGAAGAGAAAATTCTCCTACACTGATTGTGCACCCACAGGGTACACCTATGATTGAGTAGGACTGGGCTTTTCGAGTTTCAGACGTTTTACCATGGCAGTTGATAAAGTAATGGGGTTCATTAGTAGTGACCAGATACTCATCTTCAGAAATGGAAATAGCATGGGTGGTAGGTGCTTGCAGTGGTGAAACTGTAAACTTGCAATGTTCCTTAATCTGTTGAGCCTGGTTAGTAAAAATGGCTACAGGGCATGTAGGCCTGTGTTTATAGATTCTACCATTTACATCTCTGCATACCTTTACTGTAGTACCTTCACATGCCTGCATATCTGCTGAGTCCAATTCGATAAATAATGATTCATCGTAAGATACTGCTAGAAACTCAGTTGTGGTTTGTAGTTTGGTGACTCCTCTGGTGGGGGTCTCCTGTGTGTCTATAGGCATGGGTGATGTAATCATTTGGTACAGTTTGAAGGTTGAGGTGGTAGATTGAATTATAATGTCCAGATGAATATATATATGGTGAGCTGAGTAAGTGTATGAGGTCAGCTTCTGTGAATAATAGAAATCTAAGTCATTAATTGCGACTTGTGCTCCAGGGTGTGTAATCCTAAGTTTGTTATTAATGTCAATTAGGTATCTAGCAAGGTCTGAGGGTGGCACTATATCAGGGGTTAGGATCCCTGATGATAGCATCCTCAGGGCTGCATTTGTCCTTTGCAGTGATTGAACTGTATTCATTCTTGCTGCTATGATAATTAGTGCATCATTTAATACTTGCATTTTTTCCCTTTGAGTTTTCTCGTGCCTTGAATATGAGTCAAGTGACCTGGACATGTTAGAGGCCCACAGGTTGACGGTGTCACCTATGGTGTTGATTGTGCTGTCCAGTACCTTCTTATCTTGGATGTATGCTTTAACAAACTTATCTTGTCTGTCTGTGATCTTTTCAATGAGACTAGCTGCTTCCTGATCTTGTTTAGCAAATTTTCTTAGTATTTCATCTATGTTCTTGAGCTGTCCCATTACTTGGTTTACATCTTCTACTGTGGCTAGACCTAGCACACCGCGAAACAGGGGTGCTAGAAAACCCAGTATGGCCTCTCTTTTGGCCTTGTCCAATGTGTTTATGGGGTTGGATAAGAACAATTTGACGGAGGCTAGTGTTTCATTTATCTCCTTGTCTGCAATTTCCAGCAAGGTGTCTAGCTCCTTAGCTTGTTGGATAATTTGGCCAGAGGTATGATCTTGTAGAGTAGGAGTGGTCAAATGGAGTATTCTATCCCTTATGGATCCTTGGGTAACGGGTGCCCGAGGTATCTTGTAGGGAATAGCTAACAACAGTGTTGTGGTTGTATGTCCATTGACCAATGGTTGAGGGCTAGGTTTGAATACTACTCCTATGTTTTGTCTCACCACAGGTGTATAACCTGCAGTAAGTGGTTCAATAGTATATAATAACAGCATAGTTAGCAGTATGGGTGAAACTCTCAGTGTCCCCATGGTGCTTGTGTAAAGCAAGTTTGCTGTTTAAAGTCTTGTCAAATTTGTAGTGATTTGGTGCTGGTAAAGTCTAAGTGTATGGTGTAACACTTTAAATGAAGTGGTTCAAACTGTACCTTTGCAAGATTGAGCTGTCTTGGCAATATGTCCGGTGAGTCTATAGAGGTTGACCAGTAAATGGTAAGGTCAGGTTGAAGGTGAAGTAGGTGTGTTCTTTATCCTAGTGCAGTCTCTCCTAATGGAGAAGTGGGCTGGCTAATTCCCAAGTGGGGTCCTGTAGACTTGTGTTCCAGACTGCAGCTGGATGAAGACTGATGGTGGGCTATGGTCCACAGTGCTTCTTATGTAGCCTACCCTACCCACATCCATTGTGGGCCTGGTATTGTTTCTCTGGAGACAATGCATTAATCTCCAGTGTCTGCTACCTGTGGGGTCTATTGTGTAGTCTGTGTACTGGTAATTAGCTCCTCCTGTCATCCAGGACAGCCATTCATGACCGTCTAGACAGTTGTCTGAGGGTAGCTTATAAGGTCAATTGATCTCTATAGACTGCTGTGTTGGCATAGCGCGCTCTTTCATGTGGGGATTAGGCTTTAGACACTCCATTGTGTTACCCTTACTCTTCTTAGACTTCATGTCTGCTTTACTTGGGGGGTCCCAGTCTTTGACCCTTTCAGAGGCAATAACCTACTGATATATTTACAAATTTGATTGGCTTTATATACATAGTAATTCATTATCAGTCACACATGTCTTATGTGTGGATGAAGAGAATTTGTAATACATTTTGAAAATCTTATGACTTTGGTATCTCAATCTTGTTTCTAATTTCTTGAAACTGCACCACACCTAGATGTCTTTCTTAGTATGTGGTGTGCAGGCCTAGGCTTGATAGGGCCTATGCCTGTGGTTTCTCTTGTAAGGGTGATATCATTTTTGTTCCTTACAATTTTGCTGTAGTATTTGGCCTCATGTGGAATAAGCCTGTGTGCAAATTCATTGTTTCTGACAGCCACAACCTTTTTCAGTCTGTCTATGTGCACTGGTCTAGCCACCAATAGATTGGTGTCCAAGTTTTTGAGTTTGGCACTTGTCAAACTAGGTCTATCTACTACAACATATGGTCCCATAAAAAGGGGTTGAAGTTTCTTACACTCTGTGTTGGTCAGGATTCTTGGAATGTTTAGGTACACCATGTCGGTGACCTTGATTTCCTGTGGTGTAAGTTTCTTATCATATCTATCCTTCCTTTCCTTTTGTAGCTTGGCGACCCTTTCTATAGCTTTCCTCCTAGAGGTATCTTGATTTGTTATCATGTTAGCTACATGGTCTGCTACTGTGGATATGTCTTACTGTATTCCCAGCCCTAAGTCCATTGGGGTGGCTGGGTTTCTCCCATGGAGTAGGAAGAAAGGGGTGAATCCTGTGGTTTGGGATTCAGTGTTGTTTAATGCAAAGGTTATGGGTTCAATAAATGAATCCCAATTGTTTTGGTGCTTTGAGCAGAATGCTCTGAGTGCTGTGCCTATGCTAGCATTGAATCTCTCTACAAGCCCATTTGATTGTGGCCTGTATGGTGAGGAGAATTTATGTTTGATCTTGAGGTGTTTAGTTAACTTTGTGAACTTTGCACCTGTATAACATGTTCCATTGTCTGTTTGAAGAGTGGCTGGTGTTCCATGATGACAAATTATATTCTTGTAGAACTCTGCTGCTGTTGTCTCAGCTTTTAAGTCAGTAGTAGCCCAAGCTGTTGCATATCTGGTAGCATAATCTATGCAGACTTGTATATATTTGTTTCCCCTGGCAGTTGTGGGAAGTGGTCCCACCGCGTCTAGGTTTAGGAACTTCATTGGTGAAGTCATGTACTCTCTCACTGTCATTGGTGTTTTGTGTGAGTGTACTTGCCTTTTTGCTGTGAGGCATGTGTGGCAGGTGGAGACATATTTTGTTGTGTCTGCTAGCATAGACTTCCAATATACCCTAGGTCGGAGTGCTGACAGCATCCTACTTGAACCAAGATGGCCGCCAGTAGGTGAGTCATGGAAATACTGTAGTGTACTTGTTATCCATTGCTGTGGTATAACAATTTGAAGTGGTACAGTATTGGTTTTTCTCCAATTTATGGGGCATATATGGACTAATGTACCATTTACCAAGGTGTATGTCTGGCCTTGGTTGATGATTCTATTTCCTTGTGCTTTTGGTGCAGGCAAGGTTCCATCCTCAAGATATTGTATGAGGGGCAATAGGTCCTTGTCTTTCCTTTGTTCCAAGCCAAGGTTTGTACCTGAGATGGATGTGTCGGGAATCTGATCCAGTAGTTGATTTATATCTAGCACATGTTGTTTTATTCTGTCTCTTTCTTTTTCTTTTTCATCGACTATTGGCCTATCTTGTGCCTTTTGTTGGGGTGTGTCACTCTTGTTTTGGTGTGTAGGCTCCTTTGGAGGGCCTATTCTCGCCTTGATGGGAGTGGCAACCTTTTTCTTTAGAGGCACAATTTGCTTTTTGTCAATCTTCTTTGTCTCAGAGTTCTTTGATTTAGTAGATGCAGTGTCTTTTGTGACATTTTTCCTGGCAGGTGGGGTTTTGATAGGTTTGTTTCCTGTGACCTTTTTCTCATTTAGAATAGTTTGTGATTGTGTGGGGGGTTTTGGTGTGCCCTCCTGAATCATTTCTCTAGTCTTTGAGCGTGTGGTCATAGGACACAAATGGTTTGGTGTTTCCTCTCCCTGCCTTGGTTCAAAGAATCTGACTGATTTAGAAGTTGCTTGAGTAATAGCATATATTGTGTCTTCTGGATCTTCATCATCTGAGTCAGGTGGGGTGAAGGGTGGCTCCTTAGGAGTTGCCTTCACTATCTGATTGAGTGATGAGAATTCAATAGGCTCGAAGTCATTATCTGGAAAGAGTTGTGAGTATTCTCTCTCACAGTGGCAAAACACATAGTGTGTAGATTGCTTCAAGATACCCCTAATGGGTGTCTCTGGCCTTTCAATGGTGTTGGGTGGATCATCCCTTTTGAATGGTACTTTCTTTGTTACTTTTGCAAACTTGGTTCTACTGGCTGCTCTAACTCTCCTTGGTGGGGGTGGAGGGTTAGTCATGGGTCCAGAGTCTGGGTATTCCCTTCTAGACATAGCATCTGGTGGTGTGTTATCATCACCTTTCACGTGTTGGATGGTGAATGAAAATTGTTGTATGTCTAGAGCCCATCTGGCCCATCTATGTGTGAGTCCTGTATTGGTTAGCAGTGGGATTAGGGCTGCATGGTCTGTGTATAATTGGAAGTGTCTATTCTCTAGATAGTGTCTGAAGTGTAATACTCCATACACTACTCCCAGTAGTTCTCTCTCTGTGGTATTGTAATTTCTCTCATGTTTTGAGAGGGTTCTACCTGCAAAGGCTACTGGTCTGAGCACTCCTTCATTATCTCTCTGTGAGAGTACAGCTCCTAAACTCACATTGGAAGCATCAGTTGCCAAACTGAACTCTTTCTCATAGTTTGGATATCTGAGAAGAGCATTGGTACAGAGGGCATGCTTTAATGTTTTGAAAGCATTATCTGCCTCTTCTGTCCAGACAAATGCTTTGAGATGTGTCTGTAGATCATATAATGGTCTAGCAATTTGGGCATAACCTTTGATAAACTTTTTGAAGTATTGGCATAGGCCTGTGAAGGATCTGACATTTTTGACTGATTTTGGTGTTGGGAAGGTTTTGATTGACTCCACCTTTGTGGGAGATGGTTGTAGTCCCATGGGTGTGACTCTCATTCCCAAGAAGTCTATTCTGTCTATGAAGTATTCACATTTTGATTTCTTCAGTTTGAGTTTACCAACTCTTAGGCTGTTGAACACGTCTTCCAGGTCATGGAAGTGTTGTTCGATTGATGGTGATAATACCAATATGTCATCTAGGTATGGTAGGGCACATTTGTACTTGAGTTTGTTCAGAATTAATGTGACTAGATGGCAGAATCCCGCCGGTGCCGTCGCTAAACCCATCGGCATCCTTTCATAGACATATTTTTTGTCATTTGCTATGAATGCGGTTTTATGCTGATCCTCCTGTCTTATAGGAATTTGAAAAAATCCCTGTTGGGCATCTAGCTTACTGAATACTCTTGGTCTGAGTGACCCTATCATGTCTAGAGTGTCATCGGCCCGGGGTGTAGACAAGGCTTGATTTATCGTGTTCTGGTTCAAATAACGAAAATCTGTGACGAGCCGATGGCCTCCCGATGATTTTTGTACTAAAAAGGATCTGGAGGCCCAGGGGCCCTCGGCACATTCTCTCAGAATGCCCTGTTGCACTAGCCTTTCACACTCTTCCCCTATTGCGGCCTGTTTTTCTGGTGTTTGTCTATATGGTAGGAAATGACATGGTACTGCCTCAGGTTTTACATGTATTGAGTGTGTATACAGGTGTGTGGCACCAATGTCTCCATCTTTTCCTACAAATACATCATCATACTTGGTCAGCAGTGATTTTAATCTATCATGCTGATCTTTGGATGTGAGCACAGATTTTGGTGGAACATTCTCTTCCAATTCTGGCTCGAGGTCATGTGCCTCGCTATGTATAGCAGCTATTTCAGAGAGTCTGATTGAGTTGGGTTCAGGGTCAGCATATGTGGACTCACAGTCTGAGTCTGTGTCACTGAATTGAGTTACATCCTCAGGCCGTATGGCTGAGATGGATTGATCAGTGTGTGGGGTTGTGTCTGACACCTGCTGAGGTTTTTCTAAATCAGATTCCTTGACTTTCTGAAATAGAGCTATGATGGCACCCTTTTTGATTTTATGTGGGCGCCTGCTGGTGTTGAGTAACACTAGGGGATGTTTGTTATTTTCCCTGGGGGTTACTGCTGCCCTTTGAACTAGGTATGGGGCATTGTTATTTCTTTGGAGGTTATCTACTACTCCAGTTTTCCCTTGCAGTGATTGAGTAGATGTGACCTTACCCAATACTGCAAGTTCAGAGAATGGAGGGATGGTAAAATCCCTCACTGCCCTAATGGGTTTGAGAATTTGTTCAGGATCAACATTAAATTCAATTTGAGATTTTGTAGTGCTTAAGAAATCTGTGCCGAGTACAATGGGCTGTGTGAGGTTGGGTATTACAGCAAATTGGTATTGGAATCTGACACCTTGGATTCTAAAGTTCAGCATAGCTGAATGTCTAACATGACACACCGATCCATCTGCCAAGTGGATGTTGATTTTAGATTTCCTCAGTTGGATATGGAATCTCTTTTGGAGATCCATGAGGAATGATTGTCTGACACAGGTGATAGTAGCACCTGTATCAACCAAACATTGTACACCTGAAACATCATATAGATTTGCATTGATACAGCCATTTTGAAGAAGTACAATAGAAAGCTTGGTACTCTCACCTGTATCCTTTGATGATGAATCTGGTGGGGTGATGTGTATCACTGATGGACGTCTCTGTCTGTTAGATGGTAGATTGGCACTAGCAATTGTCTCTGGTTGGATCTTTGTTAATCCTGCTTGATTGTTTGTATTTGGGGTGTCACAGTGCACTGGCCCATCGGCACTGTGACATCCTAGTTTTCCTGGTTCTGTGGGGTGGTTGAGATGCTTGCCACCAGGAGTTTGGAGATTTGATCCATCACATGAGGTGGTATTTGGGGGTTACTTTGTTGGTTCCCCTGGTAACCTCTTGTGTCAGGTTTGTAATCCTCCTGGCGTGGGTTGGAACCCTGGTTATATTGACCAGAGTTGCTGTATTGACCGGAGTTGTTGGATCTCTGGTTGTTGTAGGCGCCATTGTTGTTGTAGGATCCACTGTTGTAGTTCCTATGTGGACTCTGGCCCCTACTGTTGGATCTTTGACTATAGGATCCAGAGTTGTTTGAACCCTGGCTGTTGTTGTAGGATCCAGAGTTGTTGTAGGATCCAGAGTTATAGTTCCTATGTGGACTCTGGCTCCTACTGTTGGATCCTTGATTATTATAGGATCTGCCATTACTTGGGGTTCTGTCTCTCCTATCACTGTATGAAGAGTTACCATTGTTGGAGTTGGAAGAGCTGTTGTCTTTCCTACTGTTGTGACCCCCCCGGTTGTTGTTGTTGCCCCCTCTACCTCTACCTCTATTGGATTGGTAGTTGGGGTCATAGTTATTTCCTCTGTATCTACCGGTAGGGTCTCTTGATGCAACCTTAGCTTCCTGTTGCCTTACATGGGCACTAGACATTAGGTTAACATCTTCATCTGAACTAGTGCTGATTTCCTGGACCTTTTTCTTAGTAGGCTGTGGGTTGGTTTCTGCATCCCTTACCTTCCTAGATCTCTCTTGGGTCTCAACCTCTAGGGCTAGGTCTAGGGCTTGGTCAAAAGAGTCTATTTTCTTGTTCTCAAGAGCTATAGAGATCCAGGGCCTCATGCCTTGGGTAAATGCCTTGCTTAGGGTTTCATCATTCTGGCGTTGGGCATTACACACTTTCCTGAGATGGCATGCATAGTCTAGAACAGGTTCATCTATCTTTTGTGCACGGAGTGCAGTCCTTGAGATTATATTGTCTCGAGTAGCAAAGTACTCTTTTAATTTATTCACTACATTGGTCCATGTCAACATATCAGGTGTGGCACTCTCCCTGAAGGATTCAAACCAAGCTAGTGCTTGTCCTTCGAGGTACTTGGGTAAATATGTTACCATGGTGTCACTGTCTGTCACTTTGTACTTATCCTTCAGATATTCTGGGAATTTGTGATCAATGAATAATGCTGTTGACATGAGTGGTGATGGGTGTGAAAAGGTTTTGGGTTTTGTTACCTCATGTATCCTGATCTTTCTGTCGTCCTGCTGTTTATTGTCTATGAGCTTGGTCATGTTGGACACCATGGAGATTATGATGTCATCCTTTGATCCAGAGGCAGATGGTGTGACAACAGGTGTGATGGCAGGTGTGGGAGGCTGTGGGGTCTGGGATGATACCATTTTCATGAGATCTGCTATCTGTTGTTGTTGTCTCTCTAGGGACTTCCGCTGATCTTCCATGGCCTTCTGTTGAGCATCTATTGCTGCATTCCTCTCTGCCAGTTGTTGGTTGAGGATCCTCTCCCTTTCCTCCTGCTGGGACTTGTTGGTCTCTAGGGCAGTAACTGCATCTTGGATGGCCTTCTCATAGGCCCTTATCTTCTCAGCTGTCTGATTAGGTTGGGGGCCTTCATCGGTGTCCATGATGGAGGGTGTGGGGGAGGTGTCTCTGGAGGAGTGGCTGTCAAAGGCTGGGGCTGGGGTGGAGGATCTAGATGAGGGTGTGGATCCACCCCCTGAGGCAGATCCTTCTTCCCCTGAGGTAGATAGCGTGAGTTGGGCGTCCTGTAGAGATCCCTGGGAAATGTTGGATCCCTGAGAACTGGTTGTTCCCTGAGTAGACAGGGTGGGTGGTGTGGGGTCTACTGAGTGTGGGTCTGTTGTATTGGAGGCTGGTTTGCCTCCTGTGGGCCTCCTAGATCTAGGTGGGAGGGAGACCTCTTCAACAGGCCCCTGACTACGTAAGGTCTTTGTGTGTTGTTCTGCCAGCTTGACTGATAAGGCCTTGATGTGTGTGGTGGACCTCACTGACGTGTGGGAGACCTCACTGACGTGTGGGAGACCTCACTGACGTGTGGGAGACCTCACTGACGTGTGGGAGACCTCTCTGACGTGTGGGAGACCTCACTGACGTGTGGGAGACCTCACTGACGTTTGGGAGACCTCACTGACGTTTGGGAGACCTCACTGACGTTTTGGGAGACCTCACTGATATATGAGAGATCTTACTGTTGTGTGAGAGATCTCATTGATGTGTGGGAGATCTCACTGATGTGTGGGAGATCTCATTGATGTGTGGGAGATCTCGCTGATGTGTGGGAGATCTCATTGATGTGTGGGGGATCTCACTGATGTGTGGGAGATCTCACTAGTATGTGGGAGATCTCACTGGTATGTGGGAGATCTCACTGGTGACCTTGGTGGGTATGGTGTCAAGGTCAAGGTCACTGGGTGGGTGGAGTGGGTCTAACTGTGTGTATGCGGTACCAGCTTTAATTTACTGTGTGCATGATTGTTCCCAGTTGCGGTACCAGCTTTAACTTACTGTGTGCATGATTGTTTTTAGTTGTGTTACCAGCTTTAAATTTTATGAGCCTGTGAGGGATGGGATCTTAGTAGGATGTTCTCCACCACTTTGTCATACTGGTGATTGGCATGATCAAGTTGTCATATGAGAAATATCATAAGACTAGTGGTATATAGTGTAATTATCTCAAGGCTCTTATAAATAGTGTTATTTCCAGTTGTCACTGGTTTATTCAGCTTTAGGCAACATGTAAGAAATATCAATCATACAGTAGTTAGTATGTAGGTAGTTTGCACATACAGTAAACATACAGTAATTTATAAGGTACAATGTTCAGTTCCACTCCACCTGTGAGGTAATAATAATACAGTGTCCAGCATACTTCTAGGTGGGTTCCCACACCTAGCTCCTGACCTGCTGCTTAGAGGAATAATGTAATAATGGATAACTTTACCCTCTGGTGGAAGTCTTGAAGAAGATAGCCTCTGGCCACTAATGGTAGGAAACCAATGCCTGTCTAGCATAGTTTCACCATAGTGCAGTGGTATAGCAGGTAGCAGGAGATGACTGGAGATGTTACCTCTAGAGCGGTTCTTGGTGATGTGTGTTCCTGGAGGTGCAGACAGGCTATTTGTAGCAAATCTTGGAAAAGCACCTCCAGACTGACTGGAGCCAGCAGCATCTGCCTAACTCTACAATTGTTTGAGGGGACCCTTTCAAGTGTCACAGGGGGACAAAGGACCCCCATGGACGCCGCTATGGCCCCCATTGTCTTGGTCGGTTCTGCATCTTTAGACCCTCATATCTCGGCCGTTTATGCGTTTATAACCGCCATTTTGGGCATGCGCGGAGTTGAATATGCCAAGATTATAATGCCCGCTGGATAGGCGCGTAACTCCCGCCAGTTTGTCTGTAGCTCACTCGGAGGTCGATTCAGTCTCCATGGCGTAACTTCCTTAATACTGGGAGTTCCGCCTTGATCTTGGGCTCATTCTGACCGTCTAATTATGGGCTTTCCATAGAATTTTTGATATTTGACCTAGGTTGCTCAGGAGCGACGCTAGAGCGACCGGAAGGTTATGGCGTCGTGCTTATGTAACCCATTGTTCAGTCCTTAGAGTGCTCAGACACTCATGACGGCGTCAGCGGTGCTCAGGCACCCGTGACGGCCGGTTGCATTCACTTACAAGTTATTAATTTGTGCATTGAACCATGAGGTCGCACACTGAGACCCTCATTTTTATTATATTGTGCAGTGAACCATTAGGTCGGAGCCTTTGATGTCAGAGAGTGTATGTAACTGACCTGGCTGGTGTGCAGTGGGGCATGAACGCTCTTATGTAAAGTTTGAGCGCTCTTATAGCTCTTAGAACCAACCTATGTATTAATTTCATAGATATTTCTTTGATTAATACAAAATATGTTAGAATTTATGGAACAATAAAATGGTATATCAGTAGGGGGCGGGGGTTAACCCATGAAGGGCCTAGAGTGCATTACTGTAGGTAGGGGGGCAGGGGTTAACCCAAGAAGGGCCTAGAGTGCATTAGTGTAGGTAGGGGGCGGGGGTTAACCCATTAAGGGCCTAGAGTGCATTAGTGTAGGTAGGAGGCGGGGGTTAACCCATTAAGGGCCTAAATTGCATTAGTGTAGGTAGGGGGGCGGGGGTTAACCCATGAAGGGCCTAGAGTGCATTACTGTAGGTGAGGGGGCAGGGGTTAACCCATGAAGTGCCTAAAGTGCATTAGTGTAGGTAGGTGGGCGGGGGTTAACCCATGAAGGGCATAGAGTGCATTAGTGTAGGTAGGAGGAGGGGGTTAACCCATCAAGGGCCTAGAGTGCATTAGTGTAGGTAGGGGGGCGGGGGTTAACCCATTAAGGGCATGGAGTACATTAGTGTAGGCAGGGGGGCGGGGGTTGATCCATTAAGGGCCTAGAGTGCATTAGTGTAGGTAGGGGGGCGGGGGTTAACCCATTAAGCGTCTAAAGTGCATTAGTTTAGGTAGGGGGGGCGGGGGTTAACCCATGAAGGGCCTAAAGTGCATTAGTGTAGGTAGGGGGGCAGGGGTTAACCCATGAAGGGCCTAGAGTGCATTAGTGTAGGTAGGGGGGGCAGGGGTTAACCCATGAAGATCCTAGAGTGCATTAGTGTAGGTAGGGGGGGCGGGGGTTAACCCATTAAGGGCTTAGAGTGCATTAGTGTAGGTAGGGGGGCAGGGGTTAACCCATGAAGGGCCTAAAGTGCATTAGTGTAGGTAGGAGGGCAGGGGTTAACCCATGAAGGGCCTAGAGTGTATTAGTGTAGGTAGGGGGGCGGGGGTTAACCCATGAACGGCATAGAGTGCATTAGTGTAGGTAGGGGGGCAGGGGTTAACCCATGAAGGGCCTAGAGTGCATTAGTGTAGGTAGGGGGGCAGGGGTTAACCCATGAAGGGCCTAAAGTGCATTAGTGTAGGTAGGAGGCGGGGGTTAACCCATGAAGGGCGTAGAGTGCATTAGTGTAGGTAGGGGGGCGGGGGTTAACCCATGAACGGCATAGAGTGCATTAGTGTAGGTAGGGGGGCAGGGGTTAACCCATGAAGGGCCTAGAGTGCATTAGTGTAGGTAGGGGGCAGGGGTTAACCCATGAAGGGCCTAAAGTGCATTAGTGTAGGTAGGGGGGCTGGGGTTAACCCATGAAGGGCCTAGAGTGCATTAGTGTAGGTAGGGGGGCTGGGGTTAACCCATGAAGGGCCTAAAGTGCATTAGTGTAGGTAGGGGGCAGGGGTTAACCCATGAAGGGCCTAGAGTGCATTAGTGTAGGTAGGGGGGCTGGGGTTAACCCATGAAGGGCCTAAAGTGCATTAGTGTAGGTAGGGGGGCAGGGGTTAACCCATGAAGGGCCTAAAGTGCATTATTGTAGGTAGGGGGGCAGGGGTTAACCCATGAAGGGCCTAAAGTGCATTAGTGTAGGTAGGGGGGCGGGGGTTAACCCATGAAGGGCCTAGAGTGCAATAGTGTATGTAGGGGGGCAGGGGTTAACCCATGAAGGGCCTAGAGTGCAATAGTGTATGTAGGGGGGCGGGGGTTAACCCATGAAGGGCCTAGAGTGCAATAGTGTATGTAGGGGGGCGGGGGTTAACCCATGAAGGGCCTAGAGTGCAATAGTGTATGTAGGGGGGCGGGGGTTAACCCATGAAGGGCCTAAAGTGCATTAGTGTAGGTAGGGGGGCGGGGGTTAACCCATGAAGGGCCTAGAGTGCAATAGTGTATGTAGGGGGGCGGGGGTTAACCCATGAAGGGCCTAGAGTGCAATAGTGTATGTAGGGGGGCGGGGGTTAACCCATGAAGGGCCTAGAGTGCAATAGTGTATGTAGGGGGGCGGGGGTTAACCCATGAAGGGCCTAGAGTGCAATAGTGTAGGTAGGGGGGCGGGGGTTAACCCATGAAGGGCCTAGAGTGCAATAGTGTATGTAGGGGGGCGGGGGTTAACCCATGAAGGGCCTAAAGTGCATTAGTGTATCATGTCAGTTGGTTGTCATGATACATGAATACAGCCCCTACAAGTAACTCACCTTGGTTACATTCATGCTAACCCTATATTGGATCGATACGCTCCTGGAGATTAAAAGATTAAGTGCTGGCAAGATGACTTGCCAGCACTTAATTGATGCATCAGTTTGACTATCAATTGATGCACTCCTGCATTAGCGGTACCTATAGGGTTAATGGATTTACTTGCAGGGTTATTGTTTAGAATTAGATTAGACATGTGATCCTAAGGTCAGGGAGCAGTGAGGCAGTGAAGGCTGTAAATATCACGTCCTGGAGGCTGCTGTGCACCCCCCTGTACCACACGCATTGTGCTGCCCCCTGGGGGGAGGGGAACTGTACATTCCCACCTGTAGGCTCAGCAGCAGCTGCAAGGGGGCATTAATTAACTAAGGCCACCCTTAAAGATATGTTCGTTTCCTGTCCAGAGGGTGGGATTTTTCAGACCCATGAGGGAGGAAGGGGAAAATTTGTTTTTAGGAAAACATTTTTATTTGTCATGAATATAGTATGAATTTGTCATCGCATTCTAGGATTCAGTGATTGGAAACCTAGATTCTTGTGCTGATGGACGAAATACAAAAATTGTTTAGAACTCAAGAAAAAAAAAATCCCATTCCCAAAATATTTTCCACCAGGCCTCTGGACAGGAAACGGACATATTTTTAAGAGTGGCCTAAGGGAGGGTTTTTCAACTCTTGACTGGGGGTCAATTTTTTTCAGCCCCTCTGCGTTGGGGAGGAGGGCAAAATAATTTTACCAGTTTTTGGCAAAAAGGCCCACGAGTTACTATAGGTCACAAGGCTCCTCCGGGACCCTTGCGAGGGGGAGCAAAAATCTCTTTTCGTGCATCTGTGTGAAACCCCAACAGCTCTCCCCTTTTGTAACAAAAATGATCACTCCCTAAGTAAGCCTAAGGGCAAATTCACTACCATTCACCATTCCATCAGTCACCATACATCACCATGTCGATACTGCAGGGACGCTGCTTCAACCTTAGAGGCTGAACAGGATGTTTACATGCATCACTGGTGAGTAACTCGCCCGTGTCTTAAGCATCATGGCTGCTTCTACCACGAGAACCCATAAAAAAATGAGTGAGATCTGTGAAATATAATGATTATATATCATAGCTACTGGAAAATTGGCACATAATTTCAAGTAAAAAAAAAAGTATCCCAAAATGTCTCGGAAAGGTGCACGCCCATTTCAATATCTTGTATGAGCCCTTGGAATGAGAGGAAAATGTATTGGGTGTATGAGTATATATGTAAACATTGTATCAGCACATGGAATAGGATAAGCTCATCCTTGCCCCACCCATCACAACATGAAGCAATTACAAAGTGTATGAGTAGGTGTTTAGCGACAACAACAAAAAATGGCATGTAGAAAAACTGACATGTCGTGAAACGAAATGAATGTCGTAAAACGTGGTGTAAGTCCCATCAGTTTGACAAGGGGAGCCTGGCGCTACCTGGAGGCTGTTTCTTAACCCTTTTCAGGGCCGCGGATGCATTAATGCATCATGCCCATTGGTCATCATGATGCATGAATGCAGCCCTGGCGAGTAACTCACAAGGGCTGCATAAATGCATCATACCGACCCTAGGGGTTGACATAGCATCATAAGGTCAGCATGATGCTCCAATGAAGTGCTGGTGACCAGACCCACCAGCGCTTCATTGGTGCATCATGACTTATGGGTATGAAGCACTTCCACAAGTCTGCTTTCCACCAATTCATTTTTACATCATGTCAGCACTCTAGCAATGTATCAACCCCATAAAGTCAGCATGATGCATCAGTGCAGTCCTTAGGGGGAAACTGACCAGGGCTGCATTCATGTATCATGACGACCAATGGCCACAATGACTCAATGAATTATCCGTCCTCAAAAGTAATAACACAATGTTACCCCCAAATGTAATAACACAATGTTACCCCCAAATGTAATAACACAATGTTACCATCAAATGTAATAACACAATGTTACCCTCAAATGTAATAACACAATGTTACCCCCAAAAGTAATAACACAATGTTACCCCCAAATGTAATAACACAATGTTACCCTCAAATGTAATAACACAATGTTACCCCCAAAAGTAATAACACAATGTTACCCCCAAAAGTAATAACACAATGTTACCCTCAAATGTAATAACACAATGTTACCCCCAAAAGTAATAACACAATGTTGCCCTCAAATGTAATAACACAATGTTGCCCTCAAAAGTAATAACACAATGTTGCCCCCAAAAGTAATAACACAATGTTGCCCCCAAAAGTAATAACACAATGTTACCCCCAAAAGTAATAACACAATGTTACCCTCAAATGTAATAACACAATGTTACCCTCAAAAGTAATAACACAATGTTACCCCCAAAAGTAATAACACAATGTTACCCTCAAATGTAATAACACAATGTTACCCTCAAAAGTAATAACATAATGTTACCCCAAAAGTAATAACACAATGTTACCCTCAAATGTAATAACACAATGTTACCCTCGAATGTAATAACACAATGTTACCCCCAAAAGTAATAATACAATGTTACCCTCAAATGTAATAACACAATGTTACCCTCAAATGTAATAACACAATGTTACCCTCAAAAGTAATAACACAATGTTACCCTCAAATGTAATAACACAATGTTACCCCCAAAAGTAATAACACAATGTTACCCCCAAAAGTAATAACACAATAACACAAAGAGGTGCGTCGCGAGGTACACCGATGAGGTGCGTCGCGAGGTACACCGATGAACTGCGTCACGTAAACCCAAAAAGAAAACGTGCACATTTTTGTTTTGCTAAAAGATTGTTTGGAAAATCGTTTTGATTAAACGTGCACGTTTTTTCACTTCTCAAAAAAGGTTTTCCATGCATTCTTCTGTAATTTCTTTGTCAACACTATGAAATCGAGTTAGGCCATACACGTTTTCATCAGCACTCTCTGAAAAGATTTATAGAGGTTCTTCCTCGTTATCTTTTGGCAAGACCCTCCTGAAAAGATTTAGAGAGGTGCCTTCTCGTCATCTTTTGGCAAGACCCTCCAGAAGGGTTAATAGAAGGGGAAGGGTGTAAGGGGTGTATGAGTCTGGGTCCACAGTCTGGGTACAGGCTGAGTTTGGACGGGGGGTAGTGGGGAAATCTGGTCAGAATTGGCTACCGACTGCCGAATGGTCCCCAGAACCAGAGGTGGTGAGATTGGCATTTAGAGGGGCGGAAACTGTGCACCTCAAAAGTATGGGGCAGTGTGTCTGTGCTCACGTAAAAATTGGGGACCATAACTCTGTGTACATGTGAAAAAATAGGAGGCGGTGAATAGCAATGAGGGTCCATGCCGCACATGTGTATTTCTGCAGATCTCAGGTACAGTCCCTTCATATGCCCTGAATTTAGGGGGCGCTACCTTCAAATGCCCTAGAGAGCAGCGGATTACTTCAGGAATCTGGGAGTGGTTATATCGTCTGGATTTAGGGGGACGGTAGTTTGGCAGTGGGGAGATACCATCATAGAGTGAGTATCCCCCCCCCCCTACCGAGTACCCCCCCCAGGGCTGGGGCAGACTCAGTAGTGAGGTCCACCCCTACACCAGTACAACCAATACCAAAATACCTCCTTGTCACCAGTATGGGGGCCAGAAGGGGTCGGGTAGGTGTTGGCAACAAGCCGATCCTGGAAGGCCGTCAAGTGAGAGGAAATGAATTAACTACTTAAGTAACCCTGATTCTAGATCAATTATCCCATTAGAAATACTGAAACTGACTGGTTTCGTGTGATTTCGCAGTCATGCAACCTAGCTAGATATCATTAACAGAAAATGCCGAAAGTTTGCCATAGAATGTCTCTTTGACGTCTCTATTCACCAAACCTCCATAATAAGTTTAGGGTTTGGCTTTGTGGATTTTGGGTGAATTTACCAAATATCCACCATAAGTTTGAGGTCTGACGATGTGATTTTTCAATAAATTTACCAACAGCCACAGTTTAGGATATGGCTATGTGCATGTGATTTCTGTATAAACTTACCACCACCCGACCATACGTTGAGGGTCTGGTTATGTGATTTCTGTATAAATTTACCACCACCTGACTATACATTTAGGTCTGGTTATGTGATTTCTGTATGAACTTATTTACATAGCACCATACGTTTAGGTCTGGTTATGTGATTTCTGTATAAACTTACCACCACCCGACCATACGTTTAGGTCTGGTTATGTGATTTCTGTATGAACTTATTAACATAGCACCATACGTTTAGGTCTGGTTATGTGATTTCTGTATAAACTTACCACCACCCGACCATGAGTTTAGGTCTGGTTATGTGATTTCTGTATGAACTTATTACATAGCACCATACGTTTAGGTCTGGTTATGTGATTTCTGTATAAATTTACCACCACCCGACCATACGTTTAGGTCTGGTTATGTGATTTCTGTATAAATTTACCAACACCCCACAGTAAGTTTGGGTTGTGTCTATGTGGGTTTAGCGCACATGTTCACTAACACACCCCGGTCTGTTGGTAATTATACTGTGCTTCCCTCTGGCGGGGGTTTGTTAAGTCACCGTGCAGTGCCACACACACGTTGTGGTTTTAGATTAGCAGAACGGGTGCTGATTGGATTATACAAGTCATGTGACATAAGTGTTAAGTACTAGATCCTGCAGTAGCTTTGATTAGAGGTTTGCAACTCACCACCAAGTAAGCACTCCTTATGTATAAGGCATTGATCGCTGCCATTTTAGGATAGATTGTAGGTTATCAGGTCCTTCTTAGCTTTAGGAACAAAGTGTGTAAATTATACATCACTGTCACTACCATGTACATAAGTGCTTATCGAACAGTGCAGCAACGGGCCGTTACCTACGATAACTGACTCTGGTTTTCAGGGTTCAAATCTTAGTGTCTATGAGTTGTTGTAGTAGGTTGAGCAATGACCTCCAACACTAAAAGACCCACACTGTAAACAATAGTATAGTCGAAATAACAACGGAATCCTCATCCCAAAGTTGCCAGGGATCGGTTGTTATTTTTTTTCAGAGAGATGTTATTTTTACAGAGATTCTTTGTACCACCATACTTCCACCTGGGGTTTCTTGTAAAAACCACACTGGCTCCCTGCTATATAATTGTGGTGGTTCACTGTTCAGTTTTACAAGGATCCCTGGTAAATTTCATCCGTTATCTTTTTATAGTGCAAAGCCCATGGGACAAAACTCAAGGTTATAACCAATAATGCATTAATGCACTGTCACCCTGTAACCTGGTGAGTAACTCGCCAGGATAGATTCATGCATCATGCTGAGCCTCCAGGGCTGATACACTCCCAACGGGTCAGCATGATGCTCCAATGAAGTGCTGGTGAGCAGACTCACCAGCACTTCATTGCTGCATCATGCCAATCAGTGATGCACTCTTGGCATTAGCAGTCCTGACAGAGTTCCATGGTTTAATTCATTACATCATGACACCCAACGAGTATGAAGCACTCACTGAGAAAATATTCTTACTCACTTAAGTCTGTATCCAGACTCAGGCAATGTCGCCAAAATGAGTATGATTTGAGACTCAGCCTGACCCTGTGGATGATACTCAGGCAGAGCCAGAGTATCACCCCAGGCTCAGCCTGCACCAGCCTCAGGATCTGCCTGAGTATCACCCCAGGCTCAGGCTGAGTCTCAAATCATACTCATTTTGGCGACATTGCCTGAGTCTGGATACAGACTCAAGTGAGTAAGAATATTTTCTCAGTGCTCCTGTATTCGGACCTAGCGGGATGCATTATTGACCAATGAGAAAATTCCTGTCATTCAGTGCAGACTCTTTAGGGTACATAACACAACACCTGGTACCTATCAAGCTGGCTATTATCAGTCCTTATCTCGCAAGGTACCAGATTAAGCAGGGGTCAGCCCGCTAAGGATCCCGCTAACCGGGAATTGCACTCCTGCATCAGCAGCCTTTGAACGGTTACACTGTAAAAAATAACTCTTGAATCTATTAGGTATCCTCATGAACCACCGAAATTGTATTGCAGTGAACCAGTGTAGTTTTTACAAGAAGCCCTATGTTGCAGTACAGCAGTACACAAATGTACAAGGAATCTCTACCAACTTTGGAATGAGGTTTCCTTCGCTATTTCGACAACATTGTTTTTACAGTTTAGGTACACACAGCCTGGAGTTGATGAGCTACCATCAGGACCCACACTAAGCGCTGTAAGTGTTCTGGGTATAGGGATATAAGACACACACCTCCTCCTCGCCTCCCCTGGGACACAGCAGCTGTCCTATACACATCAGTATAGTCCCTGTATCATGGAGCTGGGTACTGCCTAACAATCCTGGCTCTAACACATCTTATCTGATGGAAATATAATGGTAAAGGTGAACGATGATGAGTGTTTGGCGACAATTATTTCCCGAGCTGGTTTGGGCCGCTCCGCACTTGGCCTACCGGCCTTGTGCAGAATGGCCCAAACCAGCTCGGGAAATAATTAGGAGTCAAACACTCATCAGAGTTCATCTTTACATTTATGTCAAGGTGTTTGGGTTGATAATTAATCAATATTTCATCAATAAGATTGAAATTAAACCCTTATTTACCCATCGTCATCGCGAAATCCTGACCGCCGCCATTTTAAATTTTTACATTTCAAAAAGGCTGCGCATGCGCAATGGACCTTTGACGTCATTGTGCGGATTTGGCGCCGGTTATTTAACGCAGGGGTACAATACACGGTCTCAGTGCATTGTCAATGGAGCATCGATATTCACCTTGACATAAATGTATAAATGTGTGGAATGCGGATTCCTTTATCTCTTTATACTGAAGACATATGTGAAGTAGTCTTGAAGTTCTTGTATATTTAGTCAGATTGTTTGATAAGGTTTATGTTAGGCAGCAGTTGCCATATGAATGCAAGAGTAAAAGGGAAATCTTCTTCCTCTTGGCCAGGAAAAAAATGAACTCTTCTTCTTAGCGAGGTAAAAGTGAAATGTGCTCCTTCCTGGTCAGGAAAAAAGGTAACTCATCTTCTCCCTTATAGCCAGGAAAGAGGAAATCTTCTTCTTCTTGGCTACAACACTTACTTAGTTGTGTCAATAGGGACCTAACATCCTATTACTTAATCAATAACTCTGTACCCCCAGTCCTTATTTGAGACAAGCACTTATTTGAATAGTGTTTTTAGTGCTTAAGATTGTTTTCACTAACCCCCATACCCACCACATTTCAAGGTCGGCATTCATTTGAGACCGGCATTTATTTGAGACTGGCATTTATTTGACACCGGCATTTATTTGAGACCGGCATTTATTTGAGGCTCTTGTGCCATCAGGGCCCTTGCCTGCCTGCGGCAACAGTCTTTGTACAACAAGGTTGTATTTGAACCTTACCCTAGAAATATCCCGCTTACCTTCAGTGTGCCACAAGAGAGCCCACCCTGGAGGGCATTTCTCGTGATGGTACGACTAGACATCCAGTACAACTTGAAACCCTCAATATCAGACTGGGTGATCATAGGTAAGACACTATGACTACTCTGTATGATCAGCACTTAAGACAGTAATTACATAAGGTTTGGTAGGGCAGTTGTACCAGTGCAATCATTAGCGACCACTAAATGCAGGGCTGGAATGGCATTTAACTGAGGGATCTCAGTACAACTTAAACTTGAAGGGGTCTAGTCATAACACCTTGAGAATTGCCTTCCAGAGAGACTTTTATAATGCTCTGTATTATACTGATACAGGGCAGTTTTTTGTTGTTGGGTGGCCTTGTATACAAAATCTACTGTTATAACCCATTATTTATTTCAGTAAAAATAATTATGTTTCTTATAAAACGTAGCCATGTCAGGAATCATTTTCATTAAGTTATCTGATCGAATTTCTTTCATTTAGTTCCCATTCCCTCTTTTTCAAGCTGACTGGAGTTGATTTGTGCCACATTTTATACTGCATACTTAATTGCGAACAACATTCTATATTGAAAACCAACTGCCCAGAAAATCAACAGCAATCTTAGCATTAAGATATAACAGTCCACAGATCACCTTGGAAGGGGTCACAAAATGTGCTGCCAGGCAAATAAGCTGCTATCTATGTCGACAACTGATGTCATATCCAAACAGGTGAGACAAATATTAAATTACGTCTCTTTAAACATAGGTAAGCTAAGAAGGAAAAATGAATTTTTAGCTTAACCCTTTACGCTAAAGCATTAATGGATCATGCCCATTGGTTGTCATGAAGCACCTATAAAATGCTGGTGAGCTGTCTTGCCAGCACTTCATTGTAGCATCATGACGACCCTCTGGGAGTTTGTGTATCAACCCTATGACTACTTATGACTACCAGTATGCATTTATGCATTCCTGAAGAAATTATGGATGAATGCATTAATAGATTGTGTCCTTTGATCGTCATGATGCATGAATGTATATCCCTTTCAGGTAACTCGCCTCTGCCGCATTCATGCATCATGCAGACGCCATTGCTGCATACCTGTGTCTTACCAACATACATTCCCAAAAGTTTGATATGATGCACCAATTAAGTGGTGGACTTGCTCGCACTCAATAAGGGCCACTGATGCATTAATGTATCATGTTCATTAGGCATCACCAGCACCTCATTGGAGCATCATACCGATCCTACATATCTACCCCATCCCCACATATAAACTACACACATGTACATAGAATGTACAGCCACAATCTCACCTACATATCACCTACATATCTACATCTTCTCACATATAAACTACACACAGGTACATAGTATGTACAGCCACAATCTCACCTACATATCACCTACATATCTACCTCCTCCCCACATATAAACTACACACATGTACATAGAATGTACAGCCACAATCTCACCTACATATCACCTACATATCTACATCTTCTCACATATAAACTACACACATGTACATAGAATGTACAGCCACAATCTCACCTGTATATCACCTACATATCTACATCCACCCACATATAAACTACACACATGTACATAGAATGTACAGCCACAATCTCACCTACATATCACCTACATATCTACCTCCTCCCACATATAAACTACACACATGTACATAGAATGTACAGCCACAATCTCACCTACATATCACCTACATATCTACCTCCTCCCCACATATAAACTACACACATGTACATAGAATGTACAGCCACAATCTCACCTACATATCACCTACATATCTACATCTTCTCACATATAAACTACGCAGATGTACATAGAATGTACAGTCACAATCTCACCTACATATCTACCTCCTCCCACATATAAACTACACACATGTACATAGAATGTACAGCCACAATCTCACCTACATATCACCTACATATCTACATCTTCTCACATATAAACTACGCAGATGTACATAGAATGTACAGTCACAATCTCACATACAAGCCACAATCTCACATACAATCTCACCTACCACTACAGTCATATCTAGGTACTTCCTACATATCAATCTCCACCCCCCCCCTGTACATAAACAAACAGCTACATGCACATAGAGGACATAGTACATGTCTATCTCCTCACATATCGTAAGACGCCTGATGTTCTGTGAGATACAGTCTAAACCCACTGCATATTGTAGAATCTTGTTGAACTCAGGATGTAGCTTATATGTAAGGTTTTCGGGTACTGACGAACTGCACCAAGGTTGAAATCTCATGACACATGTGTGGCGTATAGTTCTCTCCAGATTTAGAGTTGTGGCCCAAATGCAGGTGCGGCTTATAGCCAGTGTTTTATGGTACATAACATAGTAGATGAGGTAGATGTGAGGAAAGTGTAGCATACATACAGATAGCATTCTTACCTCTGTTTACACCGTATGCAACCTATTAGAGCTACACTGACTCTCATAGCCCTACAGAGTATCTATATAGTTATACCAACTCACCTATAGGTATTGGCCTGTGGGAGCATGACATTAGCTCGTATAACCACTGGGTTTGAGCGCTGACTGCTGGCAGGGCAGTTGTAATACATCAATGCACATTTCTTTTTAGGGTTATTTCCCAGATTCAATATGTCATCTCAGCAAAATGTTTGCAACTCAATAAAATGTTTGACACTCTAAGGGACTGGGGTCTCATCTTTTATTTTCTTACCTTTTGCCCTGTCAGTTTTCAAAGAATATCTGTATGAGGTTGAACTTGTTACAAGCAACCCTTTCCCTTCTCTTTCTAGCAAAGAAAGTACCTAAAGAAAAAGTTAAGGGTATGTAGTACACCTGTAGGCTGTTGCTCCTATTGTAAAAAGAGCTGTGAGTATATGCCCTCTTTTCTAAACAAGTTGTCCACTGCTTCACCTAAGTACTTGCACTCACCACATTAGTCTGAAAAGTCAACTGCCTTGTTTAAAATAGATAGAGCTGCACTACCAGGTACCTACTCATGTCACACGCTTTATAGTTTATTTATAGTTTATAGTACTGACTGACTTCTCCCAACTAGGCACCTACTCAAATCCCCCTTTTTGAGCACCGTACTTGAATGACCACTTGTGAGCAACAAAAGGGACAAGTTATAGCTACATGAAAAGAAAGGACTGGAAATGAGGGCATTTTTAGCCAGCTCTTCCTTTTACTATAGGAGCAACAGCCTCCAGAGCAGACTGTGAAGAGATATTGGACCAGACTTGAAAGTTTTTCTCCAGTGGTCCTTAAAGAATCAATGTTGATCAGATAGCACATGACGTACTACACCATGCCAGGCAATGGTGGATCAGTGGCCCTTACAGGATCAATGTTGATCTGCCAATGGTGCATCAGTGGCCCTTACAGGATCAATGTTGATCTGCCAATGGTGCAACATTGGCCCTTACATGATCAATGTTGATCAGCCAATTGTGCATCAGTGGCCCTTACAGGATCAATGTTGATCTGCCAATGGTGCAACATTGGCCCTTACATGATCAATGTTGATCAGCCAATTGTGCAACATTGGCCCTTACATGATCAATGTTGATCAGCCAATTGTGTATCAGTGGCCCTTACAGGACCAATGTTGATCAGCCAATGGTGAATCAGTGGCCCTTACAGGACCAATGTTGATCTGCCAATGGTGTATCAGTGGCCCTTACAGGACCAATGTTGATCTGCCAATGGTGTATCAGTGGCCCTTACAGGACCAATGTTGATCTGCCAATGGTGTATCAGTGGCCCTTACAGGATCAATGTTGATCTGCCAATGGTGTATCAGTGGCCCTTACAGGACCAATGTTGATCTGCCAATGGTGAATCAGTGGCCCTTACAGGACCAATGTTGATCTGCCAATGGTGCAACATTGGCCCTTACAGGATCAATGTTGATCTGCCAATGGTACATCAGTGGCCCTTACAGGATCAATGTTGATCTGCCAATGGCGAATCAGTGGCCCTTACAGGACCAATGTTGATCTGCCAATGGTGTATCAGTGGCCCTTACAGGACCAATGTTGATCTGCCAATGGTACATCAGTGGCCCTTACAGGACCAATGTTGATCTGCCAATGGTACATCAGTGGCCCTTACAGGACCAATGTTGATCTGCCAATGGTACATCAGTGGCCCTTACAGGACCAATGTTGATCTGCCAATGGTACATCAGTGGCCCTTACAGGACCAATGTTGATCTGCCAATGGTACATCAGTGGCCCTTACAGGACCAATGTTGATCTGCCAATGGTACATCAGTGGCCCTTACAGGACCAATGTTGATCTGCCAATGGTGAATCAGTGGCCCTTACATGATCAATGTTGATCTCCCAATGGTGCATCATTGGCCCTTACAGGACCAATGTTGATCAGCCAATGGTGCAACATTGGCCCTTACAGGACCAATGTTGATCAGCCAATTGTGCATCAGTGGCCCTTACAGGACCAATGTTGATCTCCCAATGGTGCATCAGTGGCCCTTACAGGACCAATGTTGATCAGATAGCTCATGAAGTACTAGTGGGTTTACAACCTGCCAACATTAAGGCCAGCTGCCAAATGGTTTGGTATATATCCAGTCTGGATAATGAGCTGATCTTCACTCCCACCCAACTACCTGCCTCTACCTTCCTACCACAGACCCCTCTACAGACATCACACAGGGAGAAAGATGGGTCATGGATGCTGCTAGGGAGTATTCTATTTGCTTGTCCATACCCCCCCCCCTCTCCCACAAACACGGACATACCCAAACCTACCCTGGACAGGCCTACTTATCGCTATACATTTGACCTACCAGTGGCCATACAGTAAGGATCTCTCATGTACAGCACATGGAGCACCCATACAGTGTGTCAATCCCTCCAGTTGGCTGCTGGGAGGTAGAGGAGGAGTGCACACCTTAATAAGAAGCCACTATTTCGTCCTCCATCTCAACCCAACCTCTCCCATACACTGCACCACCTCCCACAACTGCTACTGGAGGGGGGCACTCCATATGTATGACATACACACAGTCATGCAGACCCTGTGGTCAGGGCACTTTTTGACTGAAATCCCTCTAAACAAGAATACGTTTTGCAAGATAAAAATTCCCACTAAGTAAGGGACCAGATGTTGACAAAATTCCTTCCGTGCGCAGCCTTTTTGACCAATCTTCTTCAAAACAGGCTTTTTAAAATAGAAGAAATCCTTTAAAAAAGAGGGCAAAATTCTGATATTAATGCTTGAATTACACACCCTGCCACAAACGAGGGGGGTGAATGTTTAATATTTTCTTGGCCCTAGACTGACTCTTTGATTTTTTGCACTGATTTTAGTCTTGAATAAGCGCCTGTCTTCAATTAGCACCGGGGATAGAGCCTACAACTGTAAGCGCCTGTCTTCAATTAGCACCGGGGATAGAGCCTACAACTGTAAGCGCCTGTCTTCAATTAGCACCGGGGATAGAGCCTACAACTGTAAGCGCCTGTCTTCAATTAGCACCGGGGATAGAGCCTACAACTGTAAGCGCCTGTCTTCAATTAGCACCGGGGAGAGAGCCTACAACTGTAAGCGCCCGGTGCTTATACAGTCTGGTACGGTACCTCCGGCACTTAGAAAGGATTTTCATGGCAACGTTTCATGAAAACTGCCAAGGTATAATGGAATTTTTTCAAATTTTCCAGAAAGGTCACTGGCATTTTGGTCAAATTCACCTATGCCAAGAGGAAACTGTTCAAGGGATTTTGCTCATAAGTAGAATCTTAGGGGTGGGGAGAGAGCATGAAAAGAAAAAATAGGTTCATAGTTGACAATACACATGTATGCATGTATTAGACAATAATATAAAGTGCCCCCCTGGCCCCACCCAGTAATCCCTGCAGTACCTGGGCAGTATACAGTAGTCTGAGCAGCACAGAGCAGCCCCTGGCGGCTGGAGGCTAAATCAGACACACACCAACCAGTCAGTCAGTGGGAGGGGGGGGGGTGGTGACCAAGTGGTCCATCTATACTGTGCTATACTGGAGGTAAAACCTTTAAGGACCACTCATGCAGGAGTGCATCATGCCCACTGGTCGTCATGATGCACCAATGAAGTGCTGGTGAATTGGCTTGGTGCACTTCATTGGTGCATCATGCCCATCCTCTTGGAATGCATCAAGCCTGTATGGCTGTACATCTGCCTGTGTGCATCATGACGGATGACACTGGGGGTATGGTGCACTCCTACAGCAGCCACCCTTCAAGTGTTCAGATATTGGGGGTTAAGAGGCTTGGGGCCCGGCCCCTCAGAGCACCCAGATCAGGGTAGGATGGAAAAGGGTCAGTTCACATGGAGGAGTGTATGGGATGATTGGGGGGGGGGGTAATACAGGGATAGCCTAGGTAGATATGCAACAGGGTGAAGACGGGAGGGGGTGACACTAGGGGGGGGGGGTCTGGAGCTGGGGGGGAGGGACAGGGGCGGATCCAGGGGGGGGTCCTGGGGGGGTCAGGACCCCCCCATTTTGGTCCACCCATAGCATGTCAAAATAGGGGTCCCCGGAGGTGGACCCCCCCCCTTTGGGCCCACCCAAGATGTCCACTTTGTATGCCCCCTTTCATGACCCCTATTTTTATCTGATATACTTTTTATTGTGATATTTATGACTCTACAGCATCTAAAATATATAACAATTTCTCAAAATTTTCTAACACAAGGCAATCCAGAAAAAAATCACCGTCATATCATAGATATAGATAATGCTTGGCTTAGGCCTATATGTAAGGCATAGCTTATACCTTAAACCAATCCTTGACTGGTATAGGCTATGGTATAGGAATGGGTCAGGGATGTAGGGTATAATTACATTAGATTGTGACTAAAAAAAACATTCCCAATGTGCACCAGTGACCACATAAGCATCTGGGCATTCGTTGTGCCTTATGAGTTGTATACTATGTGGGGTTCCCCAGGTAATCTTCTATCAGATTTATAAGTTAGGGTGTATAAAAGATACTTTAAACAATGAGTTGACATCTTTGATTGACACCAATATTTCAAGAATTTTCTTGGGGAACAAGCTGTCCAAACCCTATCAAAGAACAATCGTTACAATGTTTGGTATCAGGACATAAATTTGCATCCCTTGCTGAAATTGCCTGCCTACACCAAAATGCTTTAGATATAAGTTTGATGAGTATGTTATAAGGTTTTCTTTGGGCATGAACCAAAACTCTCTTAATCACCAGTGGATAAACACATTTCGGAAGGTACACCAAAATGCTTTAAACTTCAAAATTTGACATCAATTCTTCAAAGTTTTTCCCAGGGGTGGCGGCAGGCCCCCACCCCCTATAATAATAATATCTTAAAATACTAGATTCACATCTGAGACTAGTTGAATCCCTTAAACTTGAAAGTTTGACATCTATATTTCAAATTATTTTTTGAAGGACCAGCCCCCAAAAAATCACAAAGGACAAAGCCTTACCACATAAGATTTGCATCCCCTTTATGGAAACCCTGCCCAACTCAGGTTCACACCAATGTGTTTAAAAATTTGATGTTTGATATTTATAAATCTGAATTTTCTAGGGGACATGCCCTAGACGACAGCATTGTCCAATTAAGGTTTAATAAGATTTTCATTCCCTGTTCTCCTAATCATCGATTTACTGCTGATGGTACACCAAAATGCTTTACTGGATTGGGGTCTAGAAATGCATCAGAATGCACCATTTGATGTCTAGATTTCAAAAAAATTTTGGGGGATCATGCCCCCAAACCCCCCTTACATATGTCACGGCGCTGCGCTTGCGATGTTGCCGTGCTTCACTTGTGATGTCGTCGCGCTACGCTTGCGACATTGCCATGATTGCTCCCAGGGTAACTGAGGGTTGGACCCCCCCCCCCTTTCCAAAATCATGGATCCGCCCCTGAGGGAGGACAGATGGGCCTTCAAGGTGAGGGGTGATGGAGGAAGGTGGAGGGTGGGAGTACTGCACTGTGCAATCCTATGTATACATGCTTGGCGTGTGTATGTGGGGGGGGGGGTCAGGAGTGCAATAACCAATACTGTAAAGGTTGAGGGAGATGGGGTGGGGGTGAGTTGAAGGAAGTACAGGAGCAGCTTCCTGGTGTCTTGGGGGAGGGGGATGTGTACAACCCTGGAGATGCGCTGCATATAGGAGGGAAGGAGGCGGGGTGGAGGAGGTCTGACCCCCACCCCCTCCCTCCCTCTAACCTCCACCCATCCCCCCATCCCCTCCCCTCCCTCTATATAAACCCACACAGCCCTGTACCCAGCCGCAGATCAGGACAGGCAGTGACAGAGACCACTAACGCCACCTTTTGACTTTACTGACAAACCAAACCACCTATCACCATGGGAGACGACCGCTGGACAAAGAAGATGGTCACTTACTTCAAGAGGATCGACTTTGACCATGATGGCGCAGTCACCAAGGCAGACTTTGAGGGCATGGCCAAGCGCTTCTCTGAGAAGCTGGACGCTGAGAAGGGAAAGGCCCTGACAGGACAGCTGCTCACCGTGAGTAACTCTTATAAAACTAGTTCTTAACCCCCTTAGGACCACCAGTGCATTAATGCATCATGCCCATTGGTCGTCATGATGCATTAATGAAGTGCTGACGAGACTGCTTGTTTGCACTTCATTGGAGCATCATGCCGACCCTCCGAGAGTTTGTGTAACAATCCCATAAGGTTGGCATGATGCACGAATGTAGCCCTAGTGAGTTACTCATTTATAAGACCCTCACCCACTCCCTAAACTTAAATACCGCCAGCTATTTTCCTTCCATCATTTAGCAGGAGAGACTTTGAAAAGTCTAAGTTCCTCAGAAGTTCATCTATGTAGATTATATTTCAACACAGAAATTCACGTTTTATGTTTGAAAAAAAGTCATTTATTTGCATGAGTTGTGCTAGCAGGGAATTCTGTCTCTATACTAATATCGGGTAGAACTATGTCCAGTTATAATACTTCCCATGTGAGCTGCTCCTCGAGTTGGCCAGGCTGCTCACAAGTGCTCCAATACAAACCCTGCCTTCATAATCTGGGAGAAATGCTCGCCGAATGAAGCTGCTTCCTTCATTCCTGTCTCATCCATTTCTGAGTTTGAGTAACTCAGAGCTATGTCCAGTTATATTACCCCTACACGTGAGCTGCTCCTTAGAGCTGCTCCTGAGTTAGAAAGACGTCCAGTCTGACCCAAGATGTAACCCTGGTTATTATTAGTTGTATGTATTACATCACACAGTCCCATCTCAGCCCCCTCTACTGCAGCAGCTGGTGATACCAGGCTGTCCAGTGGGCTAGTCGTACTATTTCTGGACCCTGCAGTTACAGCAGCCAACCCGACCTCCCTAATACCCTGAGGTTACTCCCTAAGGTGTCCACGATTCATGATTTCTGGTGGGCAAATGTTCAAAACAGGAAAAGATATCTGCTAGGTTGAGTGATTCACTAATACATCATGACAATTGGTCGTCTCAATCATACACCAATAAACTACTAGTGAGACTGCTCACCAGTGCCTCATTGGTGTACGGTGCCGGCCCTCTAGGAGTGTCGCACTCCCATTAGGTCGCTGCTATGTATGAATGGTGGACCTGGTGAGCTACTCACCATGTCGGCAATCTTGCATCGTGGCCACCAATGAGCATATTTAATGCATTAATGCATTATCTCCCAGTATTTAAAAGGTTCCTGAAAGTTTTCCTTTTCAGCTTCCTGTCTTTCTGTGTGCTGAGCAGGTTGTAGCAACGACATCGAGTGCAATGTTGAGGGGTTTAGATCCATTGAGAACACATTTTGGAAATACCTTTTCACCTCATCCCTCGATTTATACCAACAAAACCACTCATCCTACTTGAGGAAATGTAGCTTGATTCTGTTTTTGCATACCTTCAATTCTGATATTTCTACCTGGGCGTACCTATAGTTTACAAACCTCCCATATACAAATAGGTACATGCATGTACCTCATCCTCACCCATGGATCTTTCTATTCCACTGTGATTATTCATAAATAATCACAGTGACTCCTTGACCTCCAAACCCTGGAAATCTGCTGTGATTTGACCGTGTATATCTCTCTATAAATCACCGTGCCCCCATCCTATATCTACCTTCGTCCCCTATCTGCTCCTACCTGGCCCTACCTGGAAATCACCTGCTCCAACCTGTTCTAAATTGGTCCCACCTCCCATGTGCACCTATCATGCCCCCCCCAACCAGGATCCCCATCACCAGGTGGAGCTAATATCACATGTACGCCTCCCTCGGTCCCAGTGGTCCTGGTATCACAAGTAGCTTATCTATAAACCTCCTCCACCTCCAGGGTCCTCTATTACCTGCTAGCCACAGGTAGCCGTGCCCAGTCACACCTGGTCCACACGTATCATTTAGAAGCCTTCTCTAGACACTCTCAGCTGTTACTCAGAGTCCACATGTATCTATTTAGAACCCTTCTCTAGACACAGCGACTCTCTCAGCTGTTACTCAGAGTCCACATGGCTGTACAGCTGTCCCCTCCCCCTCCCCTTGACCCCCAGTCGTCTCCAGATCTATATTTAAAGATCCACTCTCTCATGAGCACTATGAGCAACTGCTTTCTCTAGATATGTCAAGTATTGCTTCTCTAATTGAGCTTCCTACTTCAGCAAACCTTTTTATATAATCAGGATATTGTTGATGCGACCATATTTCTTCTGTCTATAGACAGAACCACATGTCTGTGTTTTAGGTATTAAATTTTAAGTGTACTCAGAGAGTAAAAGAAGCAAGCTACCTGGATGGTAGTGTAATATGATTAACACTTTCTGTACGACATCATGACCCTAGGTGTCTTCATCATTTTTCATCATGAAGACGCCATAAAGAGCTGTATCAATACATGGCCATTTAAACCCAAAGTGGTTCAGTACAGTGCTTAACGCGGTTGTTAAAGGACGCCAATGGATCAGTGCATCGGCCAACCCTCCAGAAATTTACCAACCCATTAGGGTAAGCATGGAATAATTTACAGGTCTGGCGAGTTATCCACCAGGGCCACATTGATGCATCATGACATGGGCATGATGCATCAATGTAATATCTGCCTTTTGAAATGATAGAATGTGGCATGGGTGGAAGCTACCGTATTGACATGTGTTTAAACACTCGGGCGCTCATTGATTTCAATCCCACTGAACTCCTCTGCTTGTATGGGACAGGCGCTTATTTCAATACTGTTTTCAATGTTTACGATGACTTTCAATACCCCTGGTGCTTATTTGAGACCCAAGTGCCGAAGCGGCCCATTGCGGTATATTCATATGTTAGGCAGACAATAGCCGTAGGTTGCCCATCAAAGGTTAAGACAACCCACCAGGAAGCTCTTCTCTCACCTGAGCCAGGTGAGAACACACATTTTGATGATGTGCTGGAGGGTGTTGCTCCTATGGGAAAAGTAATCCTTAGTAATCCAGCAAAACATAGCATCACCTTTCATGAAGATGGTAAGAGACCCCTAGGTAACACCAATCTGTTCTCACCACACCCAAACCACTGTTCTATTAGCCTACATCTAACACTCTGTCATCTACTGGTCTGTAGCCATGAGGAAAGGATGATCTGTGCACACTATCATGCAGTATCCCCTCCATGTAGCTATGTTCAATGGTTCTGTACATTCAAAGACATGATTATAACAATGTGGTCCCACCCAGTGCTTCTAACGTCAGAATGAGGGCAGGCATACACGTTCTTTATTTATACCTGTTAGTGACTTCGATCCTTGTTCTAGAAAATAGGCTGATGTGTTATACTGTAACCAGGTAGGGAACGCTACAATGGTGGCTCCCCATTTCCTATACTACTTACATCCGGGTTACTCCCCACTGTGTCACGTGGTGCGGCCTGACACCAACATGTGCTGCCTGTGGCTCCCCCTAGGTACCAGATAACAAACTGTTTATAACCTACACAAGTGGTCCCTGAGTGCCTCCTATTCTATTACTTCTACACCTAGTCTGCTGCTATAGCTGCATATGTAGTGCCATATAAAAGGTACCTCTTATTCTATTACCTCTACACTTAGACCTAGAGGAGTATCTGATGAAATGGTTCATATCACTTTAGCTACCTTGAAATGTTCTTTACAATGTAGAAAGGTCAGATGATTTATGACGTGTTACAAGGTTCCATTACCATGAAGTAACTCTGGGTTAGATTTGTCATCACTTTCCTAGAACCACCAGTCTGTATCGGCACATCGGCCCATGCTCTCACATTACAGTAAAGTAAATGTACTGAACTTTATTAGTTAAAGAAGAAAAAGAAAACTTCTGAACAGGTTTCTTATAGAGAGCTAAGTGCAAACTCCCTACTCCCATCAACACGCACTTACACCATATGCATGGCACACACCAGAAACCAGTATAGTGGGTCAATCCCGCCCATGACGCGTTCTAGGGAATACTTCTGTTGCATTTAGGCATTATGGGTCCCCATTTTGTAGGGGAAATATTACAATGCTTGGTACCTCCCTACACCTTACTATTACAGCAACCAGCGGGCAGAACTATTTTATGAGGGTATTCCACTGCCGTTGGTCGGCAGAGATTTTACCAATCCGACTGATTTTTTCGTCACTTTTGTATCATCAAAAATAATCGAATTAGCAAAATTTCGGCTAACTGACAGCAGTGGAATACTTGCTTTACCCAAAATCCTTGTACGCCACAGTAGTGATCGAGATGGGACCACCTTGTGGTAGTCCTGGAAATTGCGGGTGCCCATACTTCCCCGTAACTCACCCACCAGCAGTTGGTGTGCCTATTTCCGGTTCCTGTCTGAGGTGGGAGTGGTGGTATTTATATTGGTCAGGAGGCAACACATAATGGGGTATTTATATATTCGCACAGACACCAGCAAGTTATGACGGACTGAACTTTGGGTTCGGGGATGAGATTTGGGCCACCAGCCTAACTGTGTGACTGCCTAAATGCCTAACTTCCTAACTGCCTAACTGTTTGGAGGATATTGCACAGCATCCTACACCTGAATGGCCTCATATCACACCGAGACTCACTATGAGGGTGTCTATAGTGTTCTACATTCCTGCCTACTATGCAATCTCCCATGGTTTGAGAGTTTTCAATAGCATCAATATTCTGTGCAGAATTCTACAGGGGCTGATTCCTTTACTCATGAGGCAAAAAAAAAATATTGTGTGTTTCCAGTTACATGGCTAAAATGTCTAGGGTGGTAGGTCGGATTTCTTTTTCTTTTTTTTTATCATTTTGTATAGAAATATATGGGTAAACATGATGGATTCTATGATTTAACAGTAGAAATAAGAAAAACAAAAGAAATGTGAAGCACATGTAAAATATATGGATGACTGGTATAGACTGTATACAGTATACATACTAATTGATGGGGATCTAGATACGCTTCACAAAAAAATGATGAAAAACTATAAAAATTATGGGGAAAATGCCTAAAAATTCCCCAAAAAGTGTCAAAAATTCCCAAAATAATTTTTTTCCAGGGTTGGTCCTGTTTTGTTAGGGTCAGCCCGGTAACTGGAAACAAACCTTTTTTTAGGCCTGATGAAAACATGTGCCTCAACTCGTCAAGAAAACCACTATGTGCAGTGACATAGAGATGAATCTTAGGGAGTGATCTCTGAAGACAGAATACCTCTTAAGTGGGATAGCCAAATCATGAGATTTTCAGATCGCCAGATATTGAAATAAACCGCAGACTGCCTGAATGTCCATGTGTGATTTGTCCCTCTGACTCCTAGTGCAGACCAATGCTGACTGTCTGACTACTAGGACATGTATACAGCACTGACTCCCAACCATAGCTTCACAGCCCTCTACAATACAAGTATGCAACGCTTCCATACCATGAATAAATCTCCCCTGCCTTTTACAGAAGACATATATAGATAGAACTAAACGACCGTGGTGTACGAGGTGGCCGATCCACCACGAGGGGTGTCTCGGCCACTGAGGACACCAGGGGAGTTTAGTTCTATATTTATTTCATGTTTTAGAGGGTTTAAATAAGGACAAATTATCAAAATCCGGTACCGTAGTTCCCCGGACGAGTGCCGGTCCGCCATTTTGAATGTTTACATGCACCCAGAACGAGGCTGCAGTGGTGAATCGGCCGCTGTGGTGGATCGGCACACGTTACGCCACTGGGGGCGTGCTGATCGGCCCTGCAATGCTATCTCTATGGGAAGAAGTTATTCACATAAAATAAATAGGTAATACCTTATACCACAACCTAACCTGTCCAGGGCCACTGAGGCAGGAGTGCATTTTACCCATTGGTCAGCACTTGATTGCCTGCCCTCTGGGGGTGTACCAACACCAGGTCAACATGATGGATTGACATAGCTCAGACAAGTGGCTCTTCTGTGCTGGATTTATGCATCAGAACACAAACAATGATGCACTAACGCATCAGCAGTGAACCTACCAGAACGTGCATCAGTCCTGAAAGGGTTAAACCATTGCCTCAACTCTTCACAATGCAGCAATATAGGCAATATCATACATCACAGCTTAGGTCATATAGCCTGGGCCATTTACAATGCAGACACAGGGGCTATGTGAGAGTGGATGCATTCTGGTGTAAATGGGACATAACTCTTTAAGGGCCGCTGATGCATCAATGCATCACACCCATTGGTCGGCATGATAAACCAATGAAGTCACTTCATTTGAGCATCATGCCGACCCTCCGGGAGTATGTCAACCACATAGGGCATATGGCATGATGCGTTCATGCATCATGATGAGAAATGTGCATGATGTATCAATGAATTAGCGGTCTTTAAAGGGTTAAGTGATTACATGGCGATAGCACGGTGGATGCCCACTGCAAATGGCACCTTACGTATTGCGCCTTATACCATTATGGATGCCCATTGCTCAAGAAGCATGCGGTATTGTACACTAGCACCATAAGCTATTCCGGTCTTTCACATTGCCCAGTGTTCAGCGCCATTGACCTGGGGCCATTGATTTATCTGGTACTGCACTGATTATAGCTGTATCGATGGGTACCGGTTGCACCCTACAGATTCTGTAGTAAATACAGAGAATTATCTCAATGAATGATAATTCATCCTCTTACCTGCCTTTAGACCCTGGATGTCTGTACTATAAAAGCTAACTGTTGGATCTACGGGGATCCTTGTAAAACAGTAAACCAAGTTAATTGTATTGCAGTGAACCAATGTAGTTTTTACAAGGAGCCCCAGGTGGCAGTGTAGTGGTACACCATTATTTCGATGACATTTTGTTTAAAATGGGTCTGTGTGAGTTCTGAGTTGGGGGGGGGGGTGGTGTTACTGCAGTCTATATCAGTGTTATAAGATGCTCCATCAGTTTCCTGTTGGGGGGTGGAGCCCTTTTGACCCCCTCCCCATCATTGCACCCCTAGGCCACATGGTATATGAAGCTAGCTTTACAAGTTTAGCCCCCTCATACCAAACCTATTCACTGACACACATACCTTAGGTATGAACCCACCAGTCTCAGCCCACCTAGGCCTAAGCCTTACCACCACAGTCTCAGCCTACCTAGGCCTAAGCCTTACCACCACAGTCTCAGCCTACCTAGGCCTAAGCCTTACCACTACAGTCTCAGCCTACCTAGGCCTAAGCCTTACCACCACAGTCTAACCCTACCTAGGCCTAAGCCTTACCACCACAGTCTCAGCCTACCTAGGCTAAGCCTAACCACCCACAGTCTCAGCCTACCTAGGCCTAAGCCTTACCACCACAGTCTCAGCCTACCTAGGCCTAAGCCTTACCACCACAGTCTCAGCCTACCTAGGCCTAAGCCTTACCACCACAGTCTCAGCCTACATAGGCCTAAGCCTAACCACCCACAGTCTCAGCCTACCTAGGCCTAAGCCTTACCACCACAGTCTCAGCCTACCTAGGCCTAAGCCTTACCACCACAGTCTCAGCCTACCTAGGCCTAAGCCTTACCACCTCAGTCTCAGCCTACCTAGGCCTAAGCCTTACCACCACAGTCTCAGCCTACCTAGGCCTAAGCCTTACCACTACAGTCTCAGCCTACCTAGGCCTAAGCCTTACCACCTCAGTCTCAGCCTACCTAGGCCTAAGCCTTACCATTACAGTCCCAGCCTACCTAGCACACATGAATTAGTGAATTAGTTGCTCGCTGCATGGTGCTGCATCAAGGGATCCTGACAGGGTGACACTTTGGTTCAGTTGAGTTTCGATACATCAAACTTCAAAATTCCAGTTGACCTATCGCCTAGATATACATATACAGATTTGATTACTTAGGTGGAGTTTATTGTGTATCCTCATCAAAGGACCAGAGATTTAGTAACCGTCTGATTTTTATATCAAACAAAGGTGACCACATTTGTGAGACTTGACTTGAGATACTTCATTGGTTACTCAGTAGGACCCTTTTAACCTGTTCACCTGGCCTGGTTCCCATCCAGTACCTGTACTATACACCAGGACAGGGACCCTGGAGGAGCTACACCCCCTCCCCCCCCCCACACACACACACACACACACCTGTCATCTATACATACCGTAGTGGGTCGGTTCAGTGTTCGGGCAGTTATAAGTTTCAATACCCCTTTAGCACTGGCTATCATTTCAGACAGGTGTAAATGTGAATATGCCTTAGTAGTGCAGACTGATTCCAATATCCTTGTACCCCTGGCGCTTATTTGAGACCGGCACTTGTTTGAGATTCAGCGAGCCACTACGATACATCCAGGTAGAGCTGGTATATGTAAGACAGGTGGCAGTGTTGTTTGTTCTAACTGATATATTCACCTTAAACCTCTACCAGCAGCAGCAGTCCCCTGGTAGGAAGCTGTAGGTGGGTGTAGGTGTTGGGGGGAGTAGGTGTAGGGGGATATAAGGAGGGCAGGAGGCTAAATATCAACATGGTGATTTATAGATACAGTAGCTGATGTTATGGGACAGACAGTGACTGGTAGACTGGTATAATACACACAGTGGGGGGACCTGTACAGGAGTCTGTATCTCATACACTCCATGTAGATATATGAACACAGGTAGGAAGGAGGAGGCCAGTGTCAAGGAGCAGGAGGGTATCTCAAAAAGATTGGGAAACCAGTTCTCACTGTAACTATTTGATCCTGCAGTTCTCCTACATTTCTCACCCTAAGAACAGACTTCCCTGCTTGACCTCTGCTACAAGTGAACTGCACGGAAATAGGTCGAGTAGCAAAATAAGAGACTGGACCCCTCCTATACCACTCCTATAACTGACTCCCTCTTTACAATACAAGAGGGAATCCACTCCAGAAGGTCAGTGAGTTCAATTTTGGAATTATCACCTCCGACAGGATCAATTCCAAATCTTTTTGAGATACCCTCCAGAGAGAACACTAAATAACTGCTGGGGTTATGGAACTGACACTGACAGGGAAGGAACACTTAACAGCTGCCTATGAGCTACTGAATTTTATGTGGCAGTGGGAAGACAAGGTTAGCTCTGCAATGTTGTTAGGCCTATATTGTAGACAGTCAGCAGCACATTGCTCCTGTTGCTAAGCTGACATTATGGGGTGAAAACAGCAGCACACTGCTTCTGTTGCTAGATAAGATTGTGAGGTATAAACAACAGCCCTAGCTGGTGTGCAGTGGGGCATGAACGCTCACATGGAAGTACAATGTATTAATTTCTTATATATTCTTTGATTAATACAAAAATATGTTAAGATAATTGGAATAATAAAATGGTATATGATACTAGGCTGACATTATGGGGTGAAAACAGCAGCACACTGCTTCTGTTGCTAGGCTGGCATTATGAGGTGAAAACAGCAGCACACTGCTCCTGTTGCTAGGCTGGCATTATGAGGTGAAAACAGCAGCACACTGCTCCTGTTGCTAGGCTGGCATTATGAGGTGAAAACAGCAGTTAACTGCTCCTGTTGCTAGGCTGGCATTATGAGGTGAAAACAGCAGCCCACTGCTCCTGTTGCTAGGCTGGCATTATGAGGTGAAAACAGCAGCACACTGCTTCTGTTGCTAGGCTGGCATTATGAGGTGAAAACAGCAGCACACTGCTCCTGTTGCTAGGCTGGCATTATGAGGTGAAAACAGCAGTTAACTGCTCCTGTTGCTAGGCTGGCATTATGAGGTGAAAACAGCAGCACACTGCATCTGTTGCTAGGCTGGCATTATGAGGTGAAAAAAGAAGTTAACTGCTCCTGTTGCTAGGCTGATATTATGAGGTGAAAACAGCAGCATACTGCTCCTGTTGCTAGGCTGGCATTATGAGGTGAAAACAGCAGCCCACTGCTCCTGTTGCTAGGCTGGCATTATGAGGTGAAAACAGCAGCACACTGCTCCTGTTGCTAGGCTGACATTATGAGGTGAAGACAGCAGCACACTGCTCCTGTTGCTAGGCTGGCATTATGAGGTGAAAAAAGAAGTTAACTGCTCCTGTTGCTAGGCTGGCATTATGAGGTGAAAACAGCAGCACACTGCTCCTGTTGCTAGGCTGGCATTATGAGGTGAAAAAAGAAGTTAACTGCTCCTGTTGCTAGGCTGACTTTGTGAGGTGAAAACAGCAGCACACTGCTCCTGTTGCTAGGCTGGCATTATGAGGTGAAAACAGCAGCACACTGCTCCTGTTGCTAGGCTGGCATTATGAGGTGAAAACAGCAGCACACTGCTCCTGTTGCTAGGCTGGCATTATGAGGTGAAAATAGCAGCACACTGCTCCTGTTGCTAGGCTGGCATTATGAGGTGAAAAAAGAAGTTAACTGCTCCTGTTGCTCAGGTCTAAGCTAAAGTATAGAAATGACCCTGGGTGATTTTTGACCCGGAGTCATTTTTGACCCTGCCCCCCACCATCCCCCCACTTACCCTACTTGAAGAATTTTCACCCCAGAGTCATTTTTGACCCTGGGTCATTTTTGACCCAGAGTCATTTATGACCCTGTCCCCCACCCCTCCCCTTCCCCCTCTCTCTGCCTTATCAGTTGACCTAGATAAGTGGCCTCTCCCCTATACTGACTTTCAGTTATGAGTGGGCAGCAGATTAAATTTCAAATTGTGTTTTCTCAACTGCTATAGTTCATATCCAAAAGTTATTTTAGATTTAACTAGGATACATATTGGTCTTTCCAGTGATGTATGATTGATCAATCTCAAATGTGATACAAACTTATCATTTGCATTATTGTGAGCCCAGAGAGCTATTTTCCCTCATACCCACTGCAATAATTAAACAGAATGCAAAATAAGATGGCTAAAAAGTAGTTTGGTATTCTAGACTACCATTATCAATCCTACTCTTTTCATATATGATGGTTTTATGATGGATAGATAAAGAAAAATGGCCCCAAAAAGCAAATTAAAATTGCTTTTTCCATAGCAGACAGAGCAGGGTCATTTTTCACCCTGGGTCATTTTTCACCCAGGATCATTTTTGGGGTTTTACAGAACCTGGTTGCTAGGCTGACTTTGTGAGGTGAAAACAGCAGCACACTGCTCCTGTTGCTAGGCTGGCATTATGAGGTGAAAACAGCAGCACACTGCTCCTGTTGCTAGGCTGGCATTATGAGGTGAAAACAGCAGCACACTGCTCCTGTTGCTAGGCTGGCATTATGAGGTGAAAAAAGAAGTTAACTGCTCCTGTTGCTAGGCTGGCATTATGAGGTGAAAAAAGAAGTTAACTGCTCCTGTTGCTAGGCTGGCATTATGAGGTGAAAAAAGAAGTTAACTGCTCCTGTTGCTGGGTGACATTGTGAGGTGAAAACAGCAGCACATTCCTGACGTTTTGAGTAATTAACCTGGCTGTTTATATCTTTTTAAAGAAGTCCAGCAGTTTATAAAAGTAAAATGAGTTTAAAAGAGTTAGTAATTACCAAGTGTTTAGACGTCTGCAGGTTTTGTTGAGGCCAGTAGCTACTTCAGTACTCACTAAAGCAGGAAACAGCTTCAGTTTAGACACACAGAAAAGATGTCTAAAGCAGTGACCGATGGGTCATCCTTTGCGAGTGGCTGTTTGCAGCTAACTGTGGGTGGTAATAGTTAAGTGAGAGGCAATAGAGCACGGAGAGGTAACCGGTGCTACCTATAGTGTAATAGCAGGATGGAAGTTTGTCAGACCAAAGTGAATACTTTTGCTTCAACAAACCCCATAATGTTTGCTTCATCTGTTCAAGATTAAGGAATGACTGTGCTCAACAATGTAAGGACGTGAATAAGTTGTATGTGACATAGGGGGGGGGCAAGATGGCTTCCTAGAGGACAAGATGGCTGCCCCCATACACTAACCCCATATACTACTATACAGTCCTTGTTTGTGAGTGTCTGGGCACTGCCAACTTGTAGTACTTGTAAACTCCCCACTACACAGCGTCTCATCTTCTTCTCACTGACTCCTGTAGGGCGCAGCACCTGACATAAAACCTGTACTCAGGTAAACAGAGGTCCTCTGTAGCTGCCCCCTGTGGTAGATTATAGTCAGGACTGCAGACTTTGGCGAGCCCTCCTATAGCAATCAATCGGAATAGGACTGGTTTTTCGGAAGAACCATGTCCATGCTCACATCAACGATTACTGGGTCTGGAGGGTAATTCTAAAAAACTGACGACCTTTTTGTGGCCATGTTATGCATATATAAACAATCATTTTAGAAAGAGAAGATAGCCATATTTTCAAATGATTATACATTTCCAGTGTTACATATGCATAATCCATGCAGAGATTATGCAGAAATATCAGTTATGAACTCGATTAGAACTGATTTAGAGACTTTTGTGTCCTGACAAAAATTGTAATTCTATATCGTGAGTTTTTAAGAATCACCCTCCATGCACCATACTTCCAAACCTGGTGCATATGTTAATAATGTGAGAGGTTCCAAGATCAGAACAAGAGACCTCGCCATAGGGAGCTCACAATCCCGAATAATAGTGATGTCATGTTGACATTAGATAACATCACTTAAAAGAATCTAGATAGCTCATGGAATTAGTCATCTCACCTTCTTTCAAAACCACCAGTTCTAAACCATCATTATCCTCACTTATGCTGGATAGATGACCCAATAAGTGATAGAACTGACCATTTAGGGTATTTGTGGGTTTACCTGCTACCAATCATCATAAACCCCTGGAGTTATATCTGCAGCTGGTTGGTTCCCTTTGTCGGCCAGGTAAAATCCTCCTGTATAGACTATACTTTGTCCCCCGGCTGACACTGCTACCTGCCTCCTATCGCCTTACCTACCAGGTACAGGTTCACACAGGTTACGTGCACCAGGGCTACAAGTGGGGCTACAAGTGGGTTCTGATTTCAGATCACTTCTACTCCTCATTCCTCAATCCTCTGTTTATATAAACTAATGCAGATCACTCTTATTTTAGTCAAAATCCTCCTTTGAGAGTAAGCAGTTAGGTAGCACTCATCATAGATCAAAGGGGGCTGGTGAGAAAATTTGTGCAGAAATTCTGCTGCATAGTTCATCCTAAAGTGGCTTGCCATGCATGGTTTGATTCTTGGGATCTTCAATTGTACATTTGGGCCTCCCTAGCCCACTTAAAAGGGTCTTAATCTCCTCTTTCCTACCTCCTCAGGAGGTGTGTGGTGCACATATGCGTGGGCACCAACACATTTCTCTGTGACTTTGTGTAATGTAGTTCTTGCCATGAATATGACCTTAGCTGTCGAAATGGCGTTCAACAACTATTACTCACTCACTCTATTGTACATTTTCATTGTTTCCTAGTAGGCATACCCACTGAGGGATTAAGACATTTACATTGCTGTTGCTCAGTGACATTTTGTGCAGGTGGTGTACAAACTGCACATCTCTAGCCTTTTACAATAGCTTGATTGCATGTGGCTGGTCAACATTGGCGCCACAAGTGACAAGTGCGAGGTCAAAGCGGCATGCAACCAGATTCAAGGAAATCAAGGTGTTGCAATTTTGTGACTGTTCACAGCAGAACTCGGCATGGTTGCAATATGCAAGAAATTTGTGTCAGTGAATCTGCCGCTAAAGTGCAGGACAAATGTAGGTAGGACATCACCTGTACAGGAGGGAACTGTGGGTGGTACCCTGGGGGTAGGCACTGTATGGGTGGTACACCCCTCCCCCCCCATAACCCACCACCCTCATATATCTCCCAGGGTACTTCAGGGGAAGTAGGCACAAACAAACAACTACAGCTGAATCCATGTTACCTCCTGTTTTCATTCTACCTGAGATGCCAGTTCTATTTACCTATTGTAACACCAAATTTAGTCTATTGATGAGATGAGAAAAAAAGGGTTCAATCCTACAATTGTATAATTTTGCTTGTCTGGCATCTCTGATGGGTCAAAGGTTCTAGGCCCTTAAAATTAATAGGCTGATCTTGGCCTTTCAGGACCTTAGTAACATGGGAGATTTTTGTAAAAGTGATGGAAATTCCTTAAAATTGTCGAGCAGCATTGCATTTTCAATCGAAGGGACATGGAGAGTTATATAAATGAGCCCCCCCCCTTCCCTCTCATTCAGGGCTGGTAGAATATGCTGGGGTGGCAGCTGCAAATCCAGGATTTGGAAAAGTGGGGTCTATTTTTTGGCAAATTTTAGGGTCCAAAATAGGCAATTAAATCCTCAAGTACTGGCAAAAAGGAGGGGGGGGGCGTGCCCCATGCTCTCCAACCAGTATTACGGGGGGTAGGAGAGTTGCAGTGTGCAGGGGGTGGGGGTTGTTCTGATGGAGGTGTATGGGTGGAGAGGGGTAATACAAACACAGAGGTTCACCTGATGCTGGCCTATCTACCACCATGATGAGGTACAAGGACTCGTTATCTACCCTTACCTCCCTGTGTGTTGGTATTACAGATAGCAGCAGTACCACAGTCAGCAGCCTCTCCACCCCTAACACCTCCCCTTGTACATGTTTACACAGATAGATGCAAGCATCCTGTACTCACTCCTCCCATCATTACAGTGTAAGGAAATGTCATTTAAATAACAGTGAAATCATGCATCATTATTGCAATGGAGATTCCTCCTACCACTGTACCAACATTGGGGACCACTGTACTACCACTGGGAACCACTGTACTACCACTGGGGACCACTGTACTACCACTGGGGACCACTGTACTACCACTGGGGACCACTGTACTACCACTGGGGACCACTGTACTACCACTGGGGACCACTGTACTACCACTGGGGACCACTGTACTACCACTGGGGACATCATTTTAGAAACTACACTGCTTCACTGCAGTATGATTGTGTTGTTTCGCTGTCCAGTTTTATCAGGATTCCTGATAGATTCATGGAGGATCTTTGTCATCCATGATCACTTTGGTGACCAATGCAGCTGACAATTGCACCATGACAAGCACTGAGCAAGATGCACTCCTACATCAGTAACCCTGAAAGGGTTAAGGGTTTAGGTATGAGAGGGAGATGTAGGTAGGTGGTGGGTAGCATTATGTAACATGGACCATGCCTGCAGCTTATTTGGCAGACTATATACAGCACAGATAATCCCCTTATACCCCTCCTCCTGTACAGATTACCAGCATGGTAGCCACACATGTGCTAACATATGCCACTTACTCTCAAACCATTTCCTGTCAGAAACCTATTTAAAGTCTGCTGACCAATGTGTCCCTAACTTTGGTCCACTAAGGCTCCATCCTCACATTTATTTACATTGGAGTGACTAAGGATATACTCATATGAACCTTGTGGACATCTTAGGATCTAGAATTGAGAACTTTCATGAGCATGTGTTAATGTTTTGGCGTGTCCACATTTTCAGAAGATAATCGTGAACATTCTCAATTCTTGTAGCATTAACAAGTCAATACTTTAGGAATTCCTAAGACCTTCCTTGGATCTTGTTCAACGCATTAATGCATTATGATAAAGCGATAACTAGATATGATGAAAGTTCAATAGTTGGTACTCTAGAACAGAAACACAGACAGGATGATCAATGTGGTTGTCTGCACTCAGATCTCCTTCCCTTCAGACACTTCTAAGTAGGCATGTTCACACCCATGTAGGACTTGTACACCCACCCAAATATACTTAGTATCTATAGGAACAGACATTTCAGAATACATTATAGAGCCACCTCAGAGTTAGATGTATGTAATGGCATCAAGAGGAACACTTCAAGTTCAAGGGTCGCCAAGAAAGTTGTTTTTTTTTTCTACCATGAGCAAGACCCCCTGGATCAGTCCCAGTTACTGTTATATAGGAACCCAATCCCCCTTCACCATGAGCTAATCACCATCCCATACCTGAGCTGCTCCTTCACATCAATATCATCATCTTCTACCATCTGTATCACCATGTCCACACATCACCATGTCCAGGTCTGTAGTCACTGACACAGCCATCTCCCCCTCACCATGAGCTGATTACACCATAGCCCAACCTGAGCTGCTCCCTTCCGCATGTGGGACATCATTATCATCAGCTGCTCACACCTGTCCACACTACCCCATGACCAGGGCGCCGCTCACCATGAGGAGGTGCTCACCCCCTGCTCTATAACCCCCACCATGAGTTGCTCCCAGGTCATGCCCATGTATGAGGCAGCCTGATGGTGGTGGTAGGGGGTTGTGAGGAGGGGACCTGGAGCAGTGGTGGGTGGACAGATATAGCTCCTGGTGCAGGTTGTGTATGTGTATAGGTGAGCTGCTCATGGTGAGTGTGAGTTGCTCATGGTGGTGGATATAGGCTGGGTGAGGGGAGCAGCTCAATATAAGTGACCATCACCCCCACCCCCTGACTGCCTGCCTGCAGACACTGTAGGGGTACATTGATTATGTGTGTAGGAAGGTTTTATAAGAAGTCATTCTACTCATTCTACTAGTCACCTGTGGTGAACAGTACTACATAACATATCAATCAATAAAAGAGACATGGAAACATGAATTCATTTCTCAAAAACTTAATATACTGTGCTAGACAAGAAAAGTGTGGTGTTTCTTTGAGAGAAAATGCTTGAACATGACAGTATAGCTCTTGCTGTACTCAATTAGACGTCGATCTCCCCACCATCGAGGTAAGAGAGTTGGATCAAGACAACAAAAATGGCAGCCTAAAATAAGACAAGTACACATAGTCTGTACAAAGGTCAAACACATCAATGCTTATATCAGTGAATCAGTGATAAGGGAGGGTTTTTTTCTTTAGCAACAGGGGGAGGCGGTGGGTTTTCATGCGGATGAGCGAAAAAAGATTTTTGCCCCCCAAGCAGAGCAGAGGGGATAGCCTGTGACAGGGTACATGGAGTATCCACACTGCTTACCTGCCCAAAAAACAGTGTCATGCCCACATGTAGGAGGGAGAATGTACACCTGTTGTACCTGAGGGGAAAATAGAGACAGGTGAAAAAGGTGGTTACTCCACACTGTGCCTGCCCTGGTCCATAGGTCACTGAGACTAAGGGAGTGGGGGGAGGTAGAAAACCTGAGGTACACTGGGTTCAACACTATACCACCCACTGTGCAACTGTGAGGGTATTACAAGAGGTGGCCCCTTCCTACATGAAATGTTCAGCACTGAGAGGCAGACATATTATGGGCAATCATAATCAACATAACTTAACATAAAATATGTGGTGCATTAGGGTAAAATAGAAGCAATATATATGCTAAAGACAGAGGGATTGGTAATCCATTTTGTCTCCATGATACATGACTCCATGTTTCTTAGTCAATAACATGGTTCTGATATACTCATACATGATACTGAATCTATAGATCTGATATCGATTGTTTAATTCACCACCAAACGTTACTTGCCTTTACTGTATAGGGACGGAATGAGAATATTATCCATTGATGGCATTTTCCTCAGTTGGGTTTCATAGACCTAAAACAGTGGCCATACTGTCTGAGTATACATACATGTGATGTCATAACCACAGATAGGTATCTTCTTCTCAAAAGAACTTATCGCGATGTCTTTTTAACTGCTTTTGTCGAAGGTTGTGTATATCATCATCCTACAAGTTACTATACCTTATTGCAAATGTAATTTTCCTAACGCTGTAATGACACAATTCTGACTATTGCATCCCCTCATTGTCGGATAAAGAAAGAATATTGGATTAGATGGAAGTATCTAGGGTGGCATTTTCTAGGGTGGCATTATCTAGGGTGACATTATCTAGGGTGGCAATATCTATGGTGGCATTATCTAGGGTGGCATTATCTAGGGTGGCATTATCTAGGATGGCATTATCTAGGGTGGCATTATCTAGGGTGGCATTATCTAGGATGGCATTATCTAGGGTGGCATTATCCAGGATGGCATTATCTAGGGTGGCATTATCTAAGGTGGCATTATCTAGGATGGCATTATCTAGGATGACATTATCTAGGGTGGCATTATCTAGGATGGCATTATCTAGGGTGGCATTATCTAAGGTGGCATTATCTAGGGTGGCATTATCTAGGGTGAATTATCTAGGGGGCATTATCTAGGGTGGCATTATCTAAGGTCGCATTATCTAGGATAGCATTATCTAGGATGGCATTATCTAGGGTGGCATTATCTAAGGTGGCATTATCTAGGGTGGCATTATCTAGGGTGGCATTATCTAGGGTGGCATTATCTAGGGTGGCATTATCTAAGGTGGCATTATCTAGGATGGCATTATCTAGGATGGCATTATCTAGGGTGGCATTATCTAGGGTGGCATTATCTAGGGTGGCATTATCTAGGGTGGCATTATCTAGGGTGGCATTATCTAAGGTGGCATTATCTAAGGTGGCATTATCTAGGGTGGCATTATCTAGGGTGGCATTTTCTAGGGTGGCATTATCTAGGGTGGCAGAGCTGATTTTCCCAATTACCTATGATGAAAGCCCTTTGGCCACCACTGTTTGCTGATGTCTTCAATTAAGCTGTATGTATACTGCAGATGGTGAAAGTTGGGGGAGATATCCTAGTCTCCAATCACCCCCACACGTGCTGCAGGGTGGTCCCCCGCACGTGCTGCAGGGTGGTCCCCCACACGTGCAGCAGGGTGGTCCCCCACACGTGCAGCAGGGTGGTCCCCCACACGTGCAGCAGGGTGGTCCCCCACACGTGCTGCAGGGTGGTCCCCCACACGTGCAGCAGGGTGGTCCCCCACACGTGCTGCAGGGTGGTCCCCCACACGTGCAGCAGGGTGGTCCCCCACACGTGCAGCAGGGTGGTCCCCCACACGTGCAGCAGGGTGGTCCCCCACACGTGCAGCAGGGTGGTCCCCCACACGTGCAGCAGGGTGGTCCCCCACACGTGCAGCAGGGTGGTCCCCCACACGTGCAGCAGGGTGGTCCTCCACACGTGCAGCAGGGTGGTCCTCCACACGTGCAGCAGGGTGGTGTGGTGGTGAGTTTGGCACTGCTACCATTGGTACTGTTTGGTATGTCTGACAGGTAAGACCTGCTAACTACTCACCCAGTAAAGGCTGCTAGCACAGTGATGCAGGATGTCTGTTGGTCTCCATGGTGTGTAAATGCAGCCCTGGTGAGTAACTCACCAGGTCTGCATTTACACTGTATCATGCTGACCGTGTGGAGTTGATGCACTCCCAGAAGGTCTCCATGAAGTCAGTAAACCGCCTTTCCGGCACTTCATTGGTGCATCGTGACAACCATTGGTGATTATCGACCCTTGAAAGAGTTAAGGTACCCACCATACCGCCCACTAACATTATCACTGCCTGTACCAGCCCCTACCACACATTGCATAAGGCGCCACACAACAATTTATTTTTGCACAGCTAATTTGGGACGGTCAGAGCCTGTTAGCTTTATTGAATTTGGAAGGTGGTAAGTCCATGTCTGAAGTCAATGCCAACTCTGTCCAACCCCCGGGGTCCAACCCTGGGATGCTCACACCGTGTGGTGGTCATTAGGGCAGATGTAGATAATCCTAGCTCATAAAGATAGTGGTAATCCTGTGAGCGCTTCATGATGCCTCCAGGATTATCACTGTGATGCGCTAATACAGCTTCAGCGAGTAACTCGCCAGCACTGCATTGCTGCATCATGGGTAATCCAGCAGTGCATCATGGCTAATCCAGCAGTGCATCATGGGTAATCCAGCAGTGCATCATGGGTAATGCAGCAGTGCATCATGGGTAATGCAGCAGTGCATCATGGGTAATGCAGCAGTGCATCATGGGTAATGCAGCAGAGAGAGAGTGTAGACATGTGAGAAATCAATGATAATCGATAAAAAACATCTCATGCAGTTCTTTCATTTTTCATCGCTAAAAGGTGAGAATGTTTATAAATGTGTGAGTACCTATACTCTACCTTCACATATATGGTACCCCATTCTTAGGAACCCTAATGTAATATCTAAACATAACTTTAGATGACGACCCTGAAGGAAAATGAACAGAAAAGACAATTTCTGCAAATGGCGTCCAGAGTGGCTTCTAACCTTGATGTATACATACATCCATGGAAGCAGAAGCACGAGGACAATGAAATATGCTCTTCTGGCGGCTTCACATACGCTATACAACTGTTGGATCCTGTATAGAGATGCCGGCAGATAGATTTAACAGAGATTTCATAGAGTGTAGCTAATGAACTGTAGTGCCCCCTATATCGCTATATGTGGAATGTCCCCAAGGAGGCTTAAAATGACTCTTCTGCCTTCTATTATATAACACCCCAGGAAACCAAATATCTGGGACTTAGAGGAATGCTTTAAAAGTGGCTTCCTCCCCACCTCCCTGTTCCATGGGGAATACAAGGGAATCCTTTGGTGACTTAAGTTCATTAAGAGTTAGGTAACCATCCTATGCTGTAAGATGGCACCAGGCAGAACCTGGAAGAAGGTCTAAATATGCCAATGTTGTTTTACACATCGTGTTAGTCATCTGTCCTGTTCTGGGATTAGATGATGATGGACCTGTAGCTGCATAATGGAATATTGCTCATCCGTGTATCCTTGTAGTCTTAATCCTTGCATCAAGCTTATTGGTGATACCTACACTCTTGGTTAAAGTAGCTTCTTGTTTAGGACACCCCATACCCAGTTTGCTCAAGAGGCCCCATGGAAATCAGTGTAGAGAAATCCCATTCCTCAAACAGTTACATAAGCACTGAGTGTGAGCAGTTCATGTGCTGCTCATAGCTGCTGCTGAGTCACTCACTGAGGCACTCCTATAATCATTCACAGAGAATCCATTTACATTACAACTATACTCAAACCATGCAATCACATTACATCATATTACACTCACACAGGTACTCCCTGCTCTTCTAAAACATCTCTTATGGCACTCACAGTGGCACCCCTCTAAACATCTTAAACACAGCCACTCCCATACACATCAACAAAGCTCTTGATAACGTCCCCACTCACCTAAAGACCTAGTACCCATCAATTACCACAGACCCACCCCTCACTATAATCAAAACACTTTCTTGGGCCCTGATGGGTGTCCCCATTTTAAAAATTAACAATTTTACCTTTGCGGATTGAGAACTGTCTGTCCCCGTGTTTATTTTGAAAAACAAATTCTCATCTCTCTAGGCCCAAAAAAGGCCAATGTCACTGTGTCAATTTTAGGGGCTTTAATCAATTTCTATGTAAAAGTGTCCTTTGATATAATTGTATTTGTATTGGTTGTAAAGTAGAGTACATGAAATAAACACACCGAAATATCAGCATTACCACAACGTGATAATATATTAGATATACCCAGGGACTGAGCTGTCAGGTCCTTCTAATACCTCCATTACTTAAATCATCGCAGTCACCCCTCACCACCTTCACCCTGCCCTCTACGTCCCTCCCCCTCACTTCCCACACATATAGACACCCCCCCCCCACACACACACAGAGTGTTAGGATTCCCAGGTACTTCCTCATTCCCGGCATGCCCCAGAACATGCAGGTAACCAGCTGTAGGTGCACCAGGTGAAGGCTGATAGTGGAGCACCCTCAGGTTTTACATGCCACTCTCCTGCCCTATGTTAACCCTCTCACTGCTCCTTATCCAACTGTCTAGCATTGTGGGTGGTTTGGGTGATGATGTCCACTGTATCTATAAGCACGCAGGCACTGATTGAATTCATGCAGCCCAGCACTCATTACAGGCCAGCTGTGAGACAAAGACTTCAGATACAAGACTTAGATTATTGAGGAATTTAAAATTCCAAAGCCTTCGTACCCACAATACATATTTAGGACGCAGCGCTTATTCAATACCTGGTGCTTATACAGAACAATATGGTAATTACAATTTAGACGCATGCGGCATGTTGTTGGTGCATCTCGATAAGCAGTTGGGAACACATCAAGCCAGCATGAACCCACAGTGGGTGTGAATCCATTGATGCACCAATGTCACAAGTGGGTGGGCAGCTCATTGTAAGGCTGAAGTACACCATAAAAATGTTATTGAATAAAGGACACTTAGGGCAGTGCTTTCACATTGTTCCTCACTGTGCTGTTTTCAGAGGCCCTATTGCAGAAATTGCACTGCTTGATTCAGTGACTCAGTAAACATGTGATAGATCCAACTGCCATTACTCAGAGTGTAGGGAATGTAGAGTGCAGTAGTTAGCTCTTGATTGGGTGTTCCACTTACCCCTGAAATTAATCCCTATTTGATATCAAAGCTGCATGAAGTAATGGTAGAGACTATAAGGCATAGCAGAGAGCAGTCTAACTATAGGATGGGGGCAGGTCATGATGTATAGACAAGATCAGAGTATTTAGTGAGGCTGACAAAGAGGCCCACTGTATATTATTCTCTATACTATTATAGATGATAGGTAACTCTTTGAAACAGGAGAACCCCTCAAGTCTGCGTCATTACCTGCCGTAAGGGGTGCATCCACTGCGACGGATGGACCATCTGTCTCCCTTCATCCGTATTCTTCTCAATAGAAACCAATGATAAACGAAACGGCCGAAACCGATGGATAGACCATCCGTCGGCAGTGGAATCAGTATCTCTTATAGAGTAAGAATGGCCAACTGATCCTAAATGACTATTTTAATATGGTATCTAAATGGTGTTAGGTGATGGTATCTTGTGATAACAATTTGATTGCACACCCTATATTGAGGGTTACAACCTTATAGTAGTAGGGCCCACTACATTCCGCAGTCTGAGCTATAAAACGGGTGTGTGAACAGGGCCTGACCCTGGTGCACTACTACACCCTACTCTGGGACCTGGATAGAGGATACAGGTCTATTACCCCCTGTAGCAGCCTCTAATACCCCCTGTAGCAGCCTAACAAGGAGGACCAGTAGGGGTAGGTAGGAGGAGACTGACAGGGGGCTGGGGGAGACAGCAGCATGTGTAGAGTACAGTCAAGGTGGGTACAGGATCTACAGGTAGACCACCAGACTGAAAATTATTTCTGGAAGTTTGTCATAAGGCCAGGATGGGTTAGGTGAGGATGGGGGTGGGGGGTATTCACTGTGGGCTTATGTAGTTAGTTAGTTTGTGGAGTGGGGGGTGATGGCCATGTTCCAAGTTCACCAGGCTGATACTGCAATGGCTGGATGTTGGTGGTGGTGGGTGGGGAGAGGGAGGGGTGATGTTATGTTATGTAGAAGTCAGTCTAGATCTGCTTAGGATGGCCTGGGGGGAGGAGGAAACTGATCTCCACCTCTCCCCAGCTGGAGGTAGAAAAACAACACTCATGTCACGTGACAGCGACATAGGTGTCGCAAATACCCCACCCTTCAACATCCAGCCCGCATCATACCTACCCCTCTCCTACCTATCCTGAGCCCTCACTCACACACACACACACACATGCACAGGCCCCCTATATTGCCCATGTCCCAAGTGCTCTCCACAGGTGGGTTCTGGAAATAACAAGGTACTTTGATAGGTGACTCAAGGGGTTGGGGGGGGTGTCCCAGGTGGGATGGATGGTAACTAGGGAGGTAAGTATGTAACTAAGGGGGGTCCCACCTGTTGAGCAGGTTGTCAGGAGTACAGGTGAGGTACAGGTGATGTCAGAGTGTGAGGGGATCACCGGAGGAGCAGCTCATGGTAAGGGGAGCAGCTCTTAGTGAGGAGGGAATGGTAGGTTGCACCAGTGTATGACGGTGAGGTGTGGTGGCAGTGCAGCTAATGGTGAGGGGAACAGGTCATAGTGAGGGGAGCAGATCAGGTCGTGGGAGCAGCCCATGGTCAGGGGAGCAGATCATGGTAAGGGGAGCAGTTAACTGTGAGAGAAACACCTGTTGGGTGGTTGTTGGGGCAGCTCAGGGTAAAAGTGTAAATACCTTGCTCCTAAACCACCCAGGGTGAGACACACCTACCCCACCCAGGCCACCACCCAGAAGACACTCCTTTGCAGGAAGTATGAGAGGTGTAGTAGAACAGCTATTGTTTGCTATGTATATATATTTTGTATCAGGAGTTGCTTCACACGACAAGTATCTTTCATATTCTGAATAATAAATTGTATATTGGCAATGTAAGGTTTGTATTCTGTTCATCCAAACCTGAGAAAAATCCAAAATTATTATAATTTGAAAAAGTCTGTTAGGTCTAGACATGATGCAATAGAGGTATGTATAATCATGTTGTTTAGAGCTTCCTATATCATAGTTTCCATCTTCCCCCTTGTCAGCCATCACTCTGGCCACCCACACTCACTCACACACTCACACACCTATCCATCACACAGCTCACCTCACACCCACTCTGTACCTCCCTCCTACTTACACTCTCATTAACCATACAGCCACATACAGCCACATACAGCCATATCACAATGTACTCCGAATGTTCACCTTTGCAGTTTATAGTGAAATCTAGAAGATGATATGGATGCAATTGAGTACCTCATTGCTCATAGATTTGGATTAATTTCAGCCTGTGGTTACTTGTTCAACACTCACTTAACCTAAGCGCTCATAAATACAATTTTGGCATGGTTAAACATGAAGCCTAGGAGCATTGTTTTGTCCTTTCAGATTTTAGATGAAGCCTTCAAACATGATTCCATCAATATAAGGTTATCATGAAGCCTTTTAGCATTATTCTTGAAGGGGATCGTGAATTCCTGCACCCGATAGTCCAACGCTCAGGGTCTGGTTGTCGGGCAATCCCTCCCCCTAGTGGTATCATACCACTGCAGGCGTAGTTGTATGGTAGGAAACATTAGGTCTGGGGATGTAGCTCAGTGGTAATGCAGCCGCTTGCAAGTCCGTAGACCCGGGTTCGAATCCTGGTGTCTCTAAAGAGGTTTTCGCTGACCCCTACATTCTAACAGTATAGGGTGGACATATGGCCTCAATGTCTGATTATATCAGTATGGGGACAACATGATGTCTTGAGACCTGATTCTGTCAGTAAAGGGTAAAGAAGAGTGAAGGCATCCCCTGTTATTACAGCCTCATATACCATACATCAACAGGTGGGCTGCTGCCACTCTACCCCCACCCTGCTAACCCTTATACCACAGTGACTCATATCAAGTCAGTACCCTGGCAGCTTTATACAATACAAGCATTTACTCAACTTGCAAATATTTTAATGGTGCATATTTCTATAGCTCTGTACACCATTGCCTATTCAAGACCAGGAATTATTCACGTGAGCCGAGTTTAAATTAGCCATCACTGAGCTACCGGTTGAGGTGAGCTGTAAGGTTAGCTGGTGCCCAGGTGGTGTGGTAAAGGTGTGGTAGGTAGGTGGTAGGTGAGCAGGTGAGCAGCTCAGTATCAGTGTGATATATGGGGACCTATCTGGAGCAGCTCTACCCCCCATCCCCAAGCACCCACACACACATACATAGATACCACCACATGTATACACAGTATAAGCGGCTGAGCTGTATATATAGTTAGGGGATCCTGCAAATTCCACTAGTACATGTGACTATGTGTCATATTCGATGTAACACGTGACAAAATTGGCACAAATTTTGAAATTCTGAAATTGGCTGCTGCTTTCAGAGACTCTTATGTACTACATGTCTGAGTGCAAGTCACAGGAGATTTGTTTTTGGGCTGTCTGGCTATACACATGATTGATGAATTTATATTGCCAAAGCTTTATGAATTTCGAGCCGATTTTATCTCTAGAAGTTATTCAAAATTGTCGCTCAGAACTGGCACTCAATTCAGCTCAAATACAGCAAGTGGTATCAATCACCCATTAGCACCTGTGTAAGTACAGGGTGGTGATGTTGTGTCAGTCAGCATAGGAGGGTTAGGGTGTGTGGTAGGATGGCAGATACAGGGAACTAGAGTTACACCCTCTATTATAACATGGGCCACTGCTAGCCGTATGGAGCGAAGAGACTGGTTACAGAGTTGTACAGAGGCAGCCACTTGTGGGGGATTGAGGTTCTAGTGGTGCACTGAAGGATGCATAGATATTTACCACAGACTTGATGGTATCCAATTTAAAAAAGCCTTGAAATGCCATACCATGTTTAAAACACATTATTCGAGATTACTTTTTCTTGCTAGTGCCTCATTGATACAGCAGGAGAGAAAAAAGCCAACAAAAATCATTGATGCGATTGCTAGAGATTAACTCAATTTTTTTATCAATGGCACAATGAACTAATTCAATTATGATAAGAGGTTGATGGAAAAGGACCCGCTACATTTTCTAATCATTAGCATTAGGTAGACAAATGCCAATCCTAGCCCTTTCCCTGTCTTGCTAAGTGCCTATAGACCAGCCGTGACCTTGCCCTATCAACGCTTGTTAAGAGAATATTGGATAAAGTTGCCCATTAGAAATCTGGTATTAATCAGTTTCTTCATTCTTGCAGATATCTGAATATGAGTTTATTTCATATAATGACTTTCTCTTCCTTGCAGATGAGATTTGCTGAGAAAACTAGTTTTTGATAAATTATTCAGAATATATTCAAATTCATCTCTAGCAGACATTAATTAGTTTTTCCTCTGCTTAATCTTACAGTTGTGTGACACCTTCCTCAGCACCGTTGGTGGTGGAGCATCCATCGGCCAGGAAGCCTTCGTCGCCTCCATGAAGAAGCTGGTTGACGACCCCTCCATGAAGGCCAAGCTGGAGGCCCCCCTTCCCCTCTTCTTCCATGTCATTGACACCAACAACGATGGCCTCATCTCCAAGGAGGAGTATGGTGTATTCTTTGACATCCTCGGCATCAAGGAAGCCGGCCTCTCTGATGCCGCCTTCGTCGCCATTGACACCGACAAGGATGGAAACCTGTCCGAGAAGGAGTTCATCACCGCCGGATCTGACTTCTTCCTTAACAAGGGTGGCGAGCACCCAAGCGACATCTTCTGGGGACCCCTCGTTTAAGGAGTCACTTCAGCGTGATGATGACTATTTGTCATTACTTGTAATATAAACAAACAATGCAAAGAAAAACCACCATTGATAAATGAAGAACAGTCTTTTCTCAGTCTTTCTCACACTCCATCTTCTGTAAATGCATCAACTTCAGCTGAACACCACCCACTGCTGATGACTTACTCTTGTTATGTACTTTATATTACTATTATTATTCCTAACTATATATATATATTATATATTATAACCATTCATACCATCAATGTTATCTGTATATGTGTTTTTATGACTAAGCAGCAGCAGCATTTTTATACAATTATGATGACAAATTGACACCTTATTTGTAAGAGACGTTGTTGTCCTTCGCGATCTGCCGAAAAAGTTGATTTGATGCGGGTCAGTGGCGGCTGAACCGTTTGGCTGCCATCTTTCTTTCCATTGGATTGAAGGAGACTGCGACAATTCGGCGTTGTCACAGGGTGACGCAGGCCAGTGAATCCCAAACCAAGGACCACCATGAACTATAGCACAGAACTGAAATGTTGTATATGACGAACAATTGATTCTTATATCTGCCAACAGGGCCAGTATTCCGTCCATATATCCTCACACATGATGTCGTCACAATGAAACAATGTGTGTGCGTATAAGCTTTATATTGGTACCTGTACATATAATGGTATAACATGTAATACATACTGAGGGCATCTACTTAGGTCTGGTAAGGGATTAACCAAAGCTGCACCCCAAACCAAGTTACCATGATACCAAGATAAGCCTGGTCACTGGGTTAATAGTAGCCATGCTTGTCAATACCTGCTACCAGAACATAAACACCATCATGTCCAGGTCTCTGTCATATATTAAGTAGTAAAGTCACATACAGTAGCAGCGATAATCAGTGGCTGTAATACGGTCCCCCGTCCTGGGTTTAGAACTGACAGGGAAGGCAGTACTTCCTGGCTCGTGGCAGTCGATCTAGCTAGACTGTCAGGAACCGGGACTAGCTTCAGGACAGGGAACCCTCCATCAAAGCCACATCCAGATCCAAGATGGCCGCTCCCAGTGATATCCGCATTTGAATGGTTCGGGAATATCTCACAGGGACTCCTTTCGTAGCAGATATTTTTGTCTGAGTGCATGGGGTCTCTGGTGGTGAGGGGTGAGGCGTTGTCTCTTACAGATCAGATACTTAAGTAATAATAAAAAGAGAAAAAAACAACTGAAAGATGTACAGCAATTCTTGTCTACAGCTAGGACCCATCATCATCAAGATCGTCGAAAACACATTGGCATGAACCCCATGTAACGATATTGACAGGGCGGGGCCGGCCCAGCATAGTAACTTATTGTATATGGGTGTTATTATTACAAGTAGGCTTTTGTTAGTTTCTGGTTTGTAGTCGTAGAGTAGTAGCCTAGCGCCATCATGATTTACATATTTCATCGCGCTGTTCAGCGCCACCGACTCCTATGGGGATATCGTTTTATGGATCATGTCAAAGTGAATAAAGAAAAAAAAACATTGAGAAATCAATGAAAGTAACATCAATTTTGTGGTTTGTGTTGTATTTACTATATGAAATTTGTCATTCACTAAAGGCTGATGTCTGAATAGACGCATTTAAATGCATGCTTCCAAAAATGCTCTTGACCTTTAAGTAATTTTCTAACACACACTGGCTCACACATCTTGTGAATATGGCACCTAATCATGGGCTTGTCAATCATCGAATTAGACTTCTAGCAATGTCAGACTTTTAAATTTCCTTGTTCTCAGACATAATGCCACATAGAATAATCTGCCACCCAAAGAAGCTGTTGAATGGGACAGTAAAATGAACCATTATATAAATAATTATATGATTGGGTACAGGTAATGACAAATGGATTATGTGGGACATCTTAAAAACTTAAGTAATCAGTAATCTCTAAGTAGTGAACTCTAATCAAGTAATCACCTACATTTAATATAAAAGAAAACACCTCAGTTAATCTGTCAAAAAAGAAAGATCTATAGATTATTTCTGAAGCTGTTGGATACAGTCACAAAGATATTCACCTAAATGAGGATAACAGAGGAGATATGTGTAAGAAGCCACAGTTGAAGCCACCATGGGAACTGCCAAGGGAAACACTGCTTAAACCAGATTCTCAAATTAGCAGAGGTGTCATTCTAGCACAGAGTAAAGCAGTTTTTAAATTTCAAAATTCCATATGTTTGTATATTTCCAAAAGTGGCAGCTCCTGTTTAAATGAAGGTGCACCAAAACACTACAGTATGGAGTTCGGCTGAGTTAGCAGCTGACAGTATAGCTGATGTAGGAGGAATGTGGTCATTATTGGTTCTAAAAGACATCTGCTGCAAGTTATCATATACCACATGGGGATACCATCATTAAAAACTGATCTCTAATAGGAGAGAGACATTTCAATAGAGAGATATTTCATTGAACAGAAAAATTATGTGTAAACACAAACATGTCAGTAGTTTTTGCAACACAGTAGGTTAATCTGGGGTTCACTGCAATTTGTGTAAAATCAAAAGCTCAAATGCTAAATGAAGCCGCGGGGGATGTATCATGGAGAAGCAAGCTGGAGTCAAGAGCACAGGCAACTTTAGTCATCATACATCTATACCGAGGAAGCAGATTGTCCAATGGGGGCAGCCATTGCTAAGGCTGGTTCCCACATCTTATCACTGATAACAGTTATCTGGTGAGTACCACTGCCCCCCCAAGAGGACCGCACTGGATGGCTGGGATTATTTCATTGGCTGATAATTGATCCCGCTAAGTCTGTATATGATTGTAGGGCGGACATGGTAGGTGTGGTATAACAAGGTTCCGGGATCCTTAGTTGGGGGCACCATTGCTTGTTTTGCTACATGGAGAGAACATCAATGATAACAGCCAGCATGATGGGGACCAGTTTTTATTTTAGGCACCCAGAAAGGTCTGCACTGAGTTATCTCATTGGTCAATAATATATCCCACTAGTTCGGTATAGGGAGACGTAAACACCTAAACATGGTGAACACCTAAACATGGTGAATAACCATCCGTGAATTATAATTGGAGTAATTGTTTCCCCTACATTTTTTGGAGTTGCAAGCTGCGACAGCATCCGGGAGCATAGCGACCATAGCAACTCCATAATGTTTTCGGTTTTCTCCCTATGATGTCACCTATGATGTCACTGGTGACGTCATGCTGTCTCAGTGATGTCACCCACAGTGGCTAGTGATGAAGCGGCAACTCCTATCCGTGGTCCTTGCCACATTTTTCTTGTTTTAAACAGGCGGTTATTTTAAGTCTATTTTATTCTAACAGTTATTTTGACAACCCTGCACTCCCAGAGGTTACTTGAGTTTATTTATAGCTGGGTGCTAAAAAATATGATATACAGCAATTGGTAAAGTTACATATTTGACGCGCTTCACATAGATTCAAGAGGAGAAAACCAGTTTCCTGCAAAGTATATTTATGAGCTAATAAAAATCACATAAGTGATTTGCCATTGCAAAAAGAGGATGTGTATACACCTGTGGTATAGGTAGAGGTAGATAAGCCGTATCAGGACCAGGTGGCACATGTCAAACTGTCAGACAACTACAGTACGAGGGGGGCTATAGATAACCTCTCAGCTTACATATATGTATACAGAACTTAACGACCATGGCATACATTGTATACAATGGCATACAAAGTATGCTATGGTCGTTTAGTTCTCTATTTTTTCATGTTATTTTGATTTTAATTGCTTAAATTCACATAATTTAGCATCTAAATGTGTCACATGACCAGCAGTGGCGATCGAGACATGTTATGCCACTGGGGGTGTGGTGATCGGCCCTTCAATGTTAATCATGTGGGAAATAGGCATTCACATGAAATAGAAAGTGACACTACTTAGGGATGAGTTATTTACTATCAAAAGAAATGTGTTTTTTTGCACGTGAGCACAAAAAGACCCCCCCCCCCACAATTGAGGGTCAAATTTTGTTTCTACCTCTCTTTATTTCTATGGGTATTTCTCAAATTTCTACCCGTTTTTCTAAAGAATTGAAGACATTGTCAAATACCACCAAGCACCCCCATTTTGATATTTTTCCTAACGATGATGGTGTCTCAAATGTTACCAGATTGGGGGTACCAGGGCATGGAGGGCATTTCTCAAGATGGTACAACTAGACCGTAGTAGGATCCCTCTCTGTTATGCCATTTCATGTATCCAGTGATTACTGATGATGGCACTGCTATCACTGCTCTATCAACCCCTTTGTATTAACAGTCACTTCCCTGAGCCTTTGATTCTTCACATCCCTTATTACCTCAGACAGAGGGTTTGCATTTGCTCTATATTTTCTATTGTATTTGGACTTGAATCCTAAGATAATTTGCTTACCCAGAAATTTCTCCTTGGATTTTCTATCTGAGGAAGCAACGGCTCGCTGTATTACATTGAGTGCTGGTCGTGCAGAGCAGTCGTAGCCGGGTCGTAGCACCTTACCTACTATCACCATTCTATTAGTGGAGGCTCCACTACGCAATTTTTTGCTACATTCTCATGGAATGTTATCCCCATAGTGCCTAAGGTATAGGGTGTTGACATTCCTATATTGTAAACATGAGATTCAAAATTGTAAACAGGAGATTTCAGGGGTCATTTCGTGGGTGATCTCTCTCCTTGTTTGCCATATTTACAAACTACCCTATACCTGCATAGACTCGGCTATGAGAGAGACTAGAGTAAACTAGATCTGAACTAGTATGTACATGTAGTAAGCATTATCAAATACATGATGACTCATTGAATTATAGATATAAAAGGATAAAAGTGTGGGAAGTGTTGCTTAATGAGGTTCGTTTCAGCATTATTTATAACTGAAACACCCCTGTTCATTGTCACAATAAACCTCTGTAACCCTCTAAGGGCCACTGATGCAATAATGCATCATGCCCATTGGTCGTCATGATGCATGAATGCAGCCCTGGCGAGTTACTCACCAGGGCTACATTTATGTCGACTCTATGGGGTTGATAAACTCCCGGAGGGTCGTCATGATGCACCAATGAAGTGCTGGTGAGCAGTCTTGCCAGCACTTCATTAGTGCATCATGAAGATTAATGGGTATGATGCACTCCTACATCAGCAGCCCACTCAGGGTTAGTTTTAGTAGTAGATATAGTGTAGATACATAGATAAATATTAGGTTATGTTATAAAAAAGGTTATATTAACTTGTACCTCCCAAGGCTGTGCCCTATGCTTCATAGTAGGTCTGTATAAAAACATGTGAACAGCCAAACAGTAAAGGTGACCCATGGAAGCACCAATGGGGTATCCTTCCTGTTTGTCTCCTCACACATATTCTGTAAAGGTACAAAACGACTTAGTTTCGCTTCTGGTTCAAACATGGAGCATTCCAGTTCAGAAGCTGATGTCATTATTTTGTGTAAAAAAAGAGACTTTATAGCTTTTTTTTCAAATAAAATGTAAAACCATAATTGTTCTTCAGTCAGTCAGTTTGTTTGTTGCTTATTTTCTAAAGTCCTACTTTTTATTTGCTGTGAGCTGCAGAATTCTCTTGCACAGGGGCGTAGGAAAAGGGGGGCCAGGGGGGCCTGCCCCCCCATCATAAAGGAGGTGGGGCCTGAGCATGTCTGGCCCCCCCAAAAAAAATTGCCCAGAATTCATAATGAATTGAACAAGGAGCTAAAACTTTGCATCTCAAATTAGATTGATTTAGCAATGGGATAGGGAAAATGGGGGCCTGGGCCTCAAATCAGATCTAAAATTCATTTTCCTTTTCTATACCAATTCTATATAGGTATATATATAGGCACCATTACGCTTAAGCCAACAATTCTAGGTGGTCGAGGTGGGGCCCCTGCTGGGCCCCCCAATGAAGATTTGCTTCCTACGCCTCTGATACATCTGGGTCTGTGTATATCTTTTGCTAGGTCTGGAACTATTTTGGCAGATTTTCTACAGATAGGATCAGCCTCAAGGCATATTCAAAACCACAAAACAGATTGTGCGGCTCTCTATTGGTTAACAAATGAGAATAAGATGTGCTCAGTTTGCAAGGTCCTACTCACTTAACAGTTTCGTCTATACACACATGCAGGTACCTTTTACCTTGTTGACCCAGATGCAGTTACAACCTTTTTGCACTATGACTATATATATATTATATTCTCAGGCTGAATTTTTTTATACTCTCAGTGGGTTGGCCTATTTCTGTCTACTCTATGTATATAGATACTTAACTGAGACATGGGGAATTGTGAACGAAACAAATCTTTTGTATGTACCGTAATCTCCCGCGTATAAGGCGCACCTCCCGTATAAGACGCACCTACAGTTGAAGAATATTGTCAAAAAAATCAAAAAATCATAACTTTGGTTCTACCGAATGGATTTTCAAAATTCAAAAAGCTATGTGTAGCTAGGGCCCCCCACACCCCCTTGAAACCCCCTGAGTTAAGGGGAATGTGACATATCAAAAGAAAGCTCTTGGTGTCCCCCTTGCGGATCCAGGAAGTACTAAAACCTCGCGTATAAGACGCGCTTTATACATTGGAGGTTACGGTAATATGAAATATTATGATGTCATTAAGGTGATTTTGCATCTGTACAGCATGATTCAAGGTTTAACAGTAGTATATACATGCAAAGTCAGCGCAATGGATTAGCTACTATCTAGGTCATGACCTACTGGTAGACCGGAAGTGACCTAATTTCAGCCAATCAGAGGGCTGGATTTGACAGGAAGTGACGTCATAAGGTCATGACCTAGTTTTTCCTTTTCTATACCAATTCTATATAGGTATATATATAGGCACCATTACGCTTAAGCCAACAATTCTAGGTGGTCGAGGTGGGGCCCCTGCTGGGCCCCCCAATGAAGATTTGCTTCCTACGCCTCTGATACATCTGGGTCTGTGTATATCTTTTGCTAGGTCTGGAACTATTTTGGCAGATTTTCTACAGATAGGATCAGCCTCAAGGCATATTCAAAAGTCATTCATCTATCACTTTTTATCTCTTAGAAGACTGGTGAAGAGCAACCTATATATTTGTATATCTATGCCAAAATGAACAACTATTATCTTTATGGAGAAGAAAGCAAAGCTTAATGTGGTAGTAGGTAGGTAAGGCCAAGGTTACACTTTTTGCATAAGCTGCACAGCCAATGTCCTTACCGTATACATTCTAATAAGTGCACATGCTCTAATAAGCGCACACCCCTGTTTTTTAGACCCCACTTGTGTAAAATCAGTCAAATGAGCCCTACTATAGCCGAGATAAGTGATGATGGGATAATTGACCTGGATTTCGCAACTTTGTATGGTGCTGTATTGGACCCACGATTCGGGATGTTGAAAATAAGGCAACCCTACAATTGCGAGATCCCGTGCATATTGAGACATGTATCCTCGGTAGCCACCGTGGTACAGACAGTGAAAATTCTGCCAGGAACGACTTGTGACGTTTTGTGTTCTTCGAACCATGCATTTTGAGGCTCGGACGCTGTCTTCAAACCTAATTTTGAAACACTATCTAGCTTACAGCTAGATTCAGTTGACACTCTAGTGGGAAGTGGATCTTGGACAGTAGTCCCAATTATGAACAGAGGATTGAAACCCGTGTATCTGAGAAAGAATGAGAAGATCGGGGATATGTCCCTGATAGAACACATCTCGGAAGCCCGATTTCGAACTGATTTACCTGATGGGACAGTTCGGGGACTACCAGACGACCTAAGGAAGTTGCTTAATGAATCTTCCCTGAGGAGGAATCCAGAGAAAGAGAAACTTCGAGCTCTGCTTGTTACCTACAACGATGCCTTTGGGAAACCGGGGGGCGCGGTAGGTCGCACTAGCAAGGTATTACACACGATTGACACCGGTGACTCGAAGCCATTCAAAATACCCTATAGGAGGTTACCACTGAAAAAGAAGGTGGAGGCGGAGAAACAAATTCTCGAACAGCTGGAGAAAGGGGTCATAGTGCCGAGCACGAGCCCTTGGTCTAGCCCTGTGTGCATGACCACGAAGAAGGATGGGTCTATTCGATTTTGCATCGATTATAGAAAGCTGAATGGCTTGATGAAGAAAAACTCCTATCCCTTACCAAGGATAGACGAGACCTTAGACTCATTGGGGGGGAATAAATATTTTTGTACCCTCGACCTTCAATCTGGGTATTGGCAGATCGGGAAGGACCCTAAGGATATGGAGAAGACAGCCTTCTCGAGCCATATGGGCCTATTCCAGTACAATGTTTTACCTTTTGGGCTGTGTAATGCACCAGCCACTTTCGAAGTTATGATGGAGGAGATGCTAAGTGACCTTCTTTGGAAGAGTTGTCTGGTGTACCTCAATGATGTCATAGTATTTGGAAAGACTTTTGAGGATTGCATGAGCAACCTTAAACTAGTCTTGAAAAGAATCCTAGCAAATGGGCTGAAATTAAAAGCAAAGAAATGTAATTTATTTAAATCATCTATTACATATCTCGGCCGTATAATAACTCCTGACGGCGTAAAAGCCGACCCTGAAAAACTCCAGACAGTATCCGAATGGCAGAAACCCATATGTGCGAAGGAGGTAAGATCCTTCCTGGGCTTCTGCTCATACTATCGAGACTTCCTCCCGAATTACTCCAAAGTAAGTTACCCCTTACAAATATTGGCACATTGGACCCCAGGTCGAGCAAAAGAATGTTTTCCATGGGGAGACGAACAAGACATAGCCTTCGAGCAAATAAAACACTTGTTTGCTAACACGCCAGTATTGAAATATCCAACTGCGGATGATCATTTCATACTGGACACAGACGCTAGCAATGATAGTATTGGTGCAGCCCTGTCGCAGGTCCAGGACGGGGTCGAAGTACCAATAGCCTTTGCTAGTAATACTTTGAATAGGGCACAACGAAACTACTGCACCACCAAACGTGAGTTGCTGGCTGTGGTGGTGTATACCAAAAAGTTTCGACACTTCCTATGGGGTACCGACTTTACTCTCTGAACTGACCACTCATCCCTGAGGTGGCTACTTAATTTTAAGGACGCCGAAGGTATGATTGGCCGTTGGCTGGCACACTTGTCAGAATTTGGGTTGGAGCATAGCCAGATCCAACATAGACCGGGCCCGAAGCATATCAATGCAGACGCCCTTTCCCGGAGGCCTTTTAGAAAGTGCCAGAAAATCGATTGCGATGATTGCGGGGCTCACAACGCGGTGGCCGCAACGGTTCGAACTAGACAGTCGATGCCGTTGCCTAGTGCCAGTATGGAAAATGTTATAGAATGGCCAGAAGAAACCATCCTACATTTCCAACAAAATGATCCCGCTATCAAGAGAGTGATTTGTTACCTGAACAAGAATGCCAAGCCCGAACGGCCGGCATTGTCCCTCGAAGACAGAGAAACCCGCAAATTTCTAGCACAATGGACCAAGCTAGAGATTCGAGACGGTCTACTGTGTCGATGGAAAACCTGTCCCACAAAGGACAAGGTTCTACAGATAGTGATTCCTATGTCACTAAGACGAGATATTATGTTTTATTGCCACGGGCATAAAACGAGTGGACACTTCGGGAAGAAGAGGACCCTAGAACGCCTAGCCAGGAGGTACTACTGGCCAGGAATGCACAACGACATCATAAGGTGGGTGATGACTTGTCCCGAATGTGGCAGGAATAAGCCCGGTCCAGGAATGGGAAAGATGCCCCTGGTGCAAGAGCTATTCGGAGTTTGATTCGCCCGGGTAGCTATTGACATCATCAGCGGAATCGAACCCACACCCTGGGGCAATACTTGCATGATGGTAGTAACTGATTACTACACCAAATACACTCGAGTATATCCTTTACCTGACCACAAGGCAGCCACTTGCGCTATTGCCTTCGTGAAAGGATGGGTGTTACATTTAGGTGCACCTTTGATGATGCACAGCGACCAGGGACGAGAATTCGAGTCCAACCTGTGGCAAGAGATGTGCCACTATTTGGCTATTTGTAAAACTCGAACTAACCCATACAGACCACAGTCTGATGGCCAGGTAGAAAGATTCAATCGATACAAGTCCTTAAACCCTTGGTAAATTCTTGCCAGGACGACTGGGACGAACAATGTGACTTCGTGGTACACGCTTATAATAGCACCGTGCACGCTCCCCGAATTTGTTAGTATTTGGGGAGGACATCATAATGCCCGCTGATCTTGTATATGGTGTTATAGGGGTAAGCCCCGAAGCCCCATGTACTGTAATGTTTTTAGAGTCTCTGAGAGACCAATTTAAGAGAGCTTATGAAGTAGTTCGAAATGAACTACTAAAGAACGCGAATTGGCAAAAAGTTGGGTATGATACCCACCTAAAGCCATGACAATTCAGTGTGGGCGACCGAGTGTTTAGGATGCATAAACCTTTAAGGTGCAAGAAACTGATTTCGAGCTGGAACGGACCCCATGTGGTCACCCAAATTATATCTGAGAGCACTGTTATGCTTATGAGTCTAGCTACAGGCCGTATGAATAAGTCTAACGTGTGTAGGTTGAGGAAATGGAGAGGACGGGATGCCGCCAACTCCGAGTGTGAGGAAATTTCTAAATGGATGAACGAACAGAAGGACGAGATCCTGATGAAGACCAACAAATTATCTGGGAAAATGAAGGGTATGGCCCCGAAAAAGAGGAGAGGCCGACCTGCTAAAGTGGCGAATGAGAAGAAGCCGAAGAGAGGATGACCCCGAAAGTGTCTCGGCGGAACAGAGAACTTGAGGTAGGGGGAAAGCGTTGGCACGTTCCACTGGACCTTCTCGAGAATCTCAGTTGAACAACAATGGAAGAGAGGTGAGACGCAGTCCCAGAATTGCCGGGCGGACTGCCGTTACTTAATGTTCCGAAATCACAACGAGTGTATTGTCCTGTTAATGTGTCTTGTTATGTGTTTGGAGGTTGAGACACCTCAAGTACGATTCGAAATACGACCACGCCGGACATTACCACCCTACTCATGGTTCCTGTGGGTGGCAGACAGCTTGGCTGACATGTACGCATGATGCTACATGATATTCTGCCGAACTCGATTAGTGGAGGGGGTAAGTCCAACAACGGCCTATGGAGAAAACCAACCCCGACCCCGGGTTATCCGGGGTAGTACGGACGCCTGCCACGAGCGGGAAGGGGGGCGCTAGGGAGTGGAATGTCGGAGTGGCGCAGTGCAGTCGCGCATGCGCAATGGTTCCGCATCGCTTGTTGTGCCTCTAATATCGCTCACAGCAAGCGAACCGTCTTACCGAGGTAAGACATGCCGCTGTTTTCTCTGCCACTTATAGTGACATAGTTCTTCTCAGCTGACTGCCATTGACTCCTTCTGTTCCTTGAACGAAGGAGGATAACCCCCTGAGCCGTCTGAGCCCGAAATATGGCTCAGTCGGAGGTGATGGCGACCGTAACGGCCAACCCCGAAGGACACCCGACTCCACTTCGAGCCCAAGATGAGGCACCCCGAAGTCCAGTAGTGGAACTAATAGACACCACCGAAATGGAGTCATCTATCCCCAAAACGGCTCCAGACACCCTGAGCATCCCGAGAGGTGCAGAACTGACCGCCCCGAGAACCCCACGCCCGAGTACGACTGAAGGAACCACCCCTTCAGTCATCATCGAAGTCCCCGTGACTTTCACTGACCGACCACCAGCTGTTGGGTATGTGAACGTGACCAAAGGATTCATCCGGACGGCCACAGGCAAGAATCGGTACTGCCCACCAAAGTACCTGGGCCTTAAAGGCAAACCTCCACGGCTGATACCCTATGATTTACAATCTAGGATCTGCCGTGGATGCACCGATACCGGAGTCACTGACGTTTCCGACATCTGGTTCGAAAACTATTTCGGACTGGCCGAAGCGATGTGCATCAGCGATGGCCTAGTTGCCGTTGTTGACGCCGTCTGCGAGGACGACCAAATTAGGTCACAGACAGGGTACCCCCTGCTGTATGGCCTAATCGGGTTCGAGGAGCGCCTTCCCAGCATCCACTCCTGCAAAGTCCTCCTCCCACAAGGACCACCCTGAGAACGCACCTACGCGTTCATGTCTGACTCCCAGAAGAACTCTCCTGTTCGCGAGGAAGAAGATGCTTTGTTGGCTGACCCCGAGCTCGAGAAAGAAGAGCAGAGAATGGCTAATGAGACCGCTCGCGACGGACACGTGGCCAGCAAGATCCCCGAAGCTGCCTCGAGCCTTGAGGGTGGAGCCTGCTACTCCACCAAGGTAAACACCGCCAAGGAAATGAGCCTCGAGGAGCTTGATGCCCGCCAAGAGGCCATTGAACGCGAGCGCAAAGACTTAATGAAGCGCAAGTCGAAACTAGAGAAGGAGGTGGAGAAAGCCAAGAAGGAGTCCACGGACAAGCCCGAAGCTAAGCCTAAATCGAGCCGCCGTAAGAAGAAGGTGGTAGAGGAGAAAGCCGAAGAGAGCGACGACTCCGCAGCCTCGACTTCGTCTTGAAGCTCGCGGAGTCGAACCCGGAGTGGTAAAACCACCAAGGAGGAGGATGCCCCATCCCCCTCAAGATCTACCCGGACGAGATCTTCTCGAAGAACGACCCCTCTTGCCCCCGAGCCCGTCAGTAGCACTGCGGTTGAGGAGGAAGAGATCCAAGAAGAGGGTAATGGAGATCGTGACCGGCAGGTTGCCGAAATGAGCCGGCACCTGCTGGAAAACATCGACTCGTTGGAGGAACCCCTGGGGGATGCCCCTGACGAGACCTGTTTAAATAAGTGGGTCAACGCCCGAACCGGATTCCCGGATTATACCCCGAAATGTTTCATGGATTGTCAGCGTCACACTGACAGCTACTCGATTCCTCCCGCCACCAATCGCGACGGCAATAGTGACGACGAGGAATGGATGAAAATCCTAAAGAAGGACTCTGGCCCCGCGAAATTCTATCGCGTGTGGGTAGCCTCGCTTGGAGACACAGCTAAGACGCCTAAGTCTTACTATGGCTTCGAGCACTGGACGAAGCTCCAGTATGCCGCTTCGAGCTGGACACCTTCAAACCCGACCTGCCCGTTCGAGATCTGCGTCAACGCCGCAGAGACTGAGAGAGTCTGGCCTTCCAAGGACTCGTTCTTCAGACACCTCGTGGAGCATTATATGCACCACGCACCGGTGTACCGATGTTCCAATGAGAAGAACGAGAACAAGAAATGCCAAGGGCTGAGAACCACGAGGCGGGGACGCATGGCCGAGCACTTAGCTCAGGTCCATGGTCTCAAAGCCAGCGACGCTAGACTCAAAGCCTTGAAACTCCACGAACGACTTATGTCGAAGTGGGACCAGATGACCTCAGAGGAGCGATTGAACATCACTATGAGGACCGACGCAGGACGCCTACTTCCTCAAGAACGTGCATTCTCATCGATTTGACATGTCTGCCGAAATGCACTGGCGTGTCAAAGTCCAGAGGAGAGATCCCGACGCGGTCGACCGTCATGGAAGACCCCGACCACACCCCGGTAGCGACCCCCGACGGGATGCCAAGCGGCCAAGGTTGGAGTCACAGTCTCCAGCCCCAGCTCCTGAACATAAGAAGAGGTCTCCCGATCCCAGCACGATCGCGGGGGCTACATCCTGAGACCCCTCGAGCCTTGAGCACGTCTCGCCCTTGAGCTCGAGCACCTATCGACCTGTAGGAGGGACCTCGACTGGTAACCACCAGACCTGGTTCGAGGGACGGAACACCCTCTCACACTCTGACTGGTTTGCAGGTCACTCTGGGTCTACCCTTTCGTACCAGGGCACACCAGAGGAGGACGCCTTGCTCGCCAAACTCAAGGCACAATCGGCCGAAGCAGACGAGTTCCCCACTCTGTCTGAAACCCAGACACCAGGCCCCGAGTCCCAGACCCTATTGCCTTCAAAGCCAATGGGTCCCCCGGCTGCTCCTGCTACTGCTTCCTCTCGAGGGCGGGTCCGACCTGTGGACCCAAAACGACCCGGACATGAACTCTTTCTGAAAGACCCCAGTCAACCTCTCCCCGAGGTTGGTAGGGGCCGAGGCTGACCATAGATGAGAGTGGAGCGGTAGTTGGGTCGTCTCGACGGACCAACACCGCTACCCCATCCCCGAGCGCCACCACCACTTCGAGCTCCGCCTATGAGAGCTGTTCTGATACTCACACGACCCCGGTGCCGACCCCTCCAGCACGAAACATGAAGACCACCAATGTGTTACACTTGGTGAAATCTAACTTCGAGCTGGAGGACCCCGATGACTACATCAGAAACCGGACACAGGAATCCTGTGATATTCAGGCCGACGTCTTCCAGGCGTGGCAGGAATGACACATCAGTCAGGCCACCGGCTACCTTCAAGGTGTCACCAAAGGCGTGTTCGAATGTCTGCACGAGATTCAGCGGCGAGAAATCGCCCGAATCTCGTAGGACATGCAAGGACAGGCGAGGGACCAGCTTCGGGCCTCGCTTCAACGTGAGAACGAGGCCAAGGCCATGAAGCTGAAGTGTGAGTCGCAGCTTCAGGAGCTGAGGAGTCAATATGACCACCAGGACGTTCGATTCATGGCAGTGTTCGGCTGCTTCATGAAAGATTGGGATGGCACTGCCGAAAGTGCCTTCGAAAAGCTCCAGGCCAAGCTGCAGGAGGCTAGACAGCTCGAGGCGGACATTGAATCCTTTGGATTCACTAGTATGGCCACCCCAAGAGCCTCCGCCAGTGCTGGTGCGCCACCAACCGGACCCGAGAGGGAGTCTGAAGGCGCCACTGCTGCCCCGATTGTCACCCCGACTAGACAAACCCCGAAGCAGCCACGGTAGCCACAACCCCTGCCCAAACACCAGTGGTCCATAACCTGATCAGTTTGGACTCCGATCTGGAAACCCATTCTGGGGAAACGGTGATGGAGACAGATTTGTAACACTCGATGTAGGCAAATACAGTTAACGACCCTGTCTTATGGGATCTCTGAACACCGAGACTGTGCCCCGAACCCGAAGGATGTCCGGACGGATGCAGGCCCACAGAACCCAATGGACGTATCTACATCTTCCCATCTTGATCAGGGAACACCACACAGCGACGCGGCTTGCCACCGCCAAGTCCATCATTCGCCGAATGGATCTGCAGACAAGCAGTGAACGACCCCGAAGACACCCCGAAGTTAATTTTTATTGTACAGCAGACCCACTACGCCGGTGGGCTGCTATAGAACCATAGATATGTTGTATATAACTTAATTACCCACTATTCCTCTTACCCTACGCATAAAAATTGTTTCTGTTAATAATTTCGATCCTAACGTCATCCACTAGGACCGATCTCATAAATCATGTCAAACAGAATAATTGGTGCTACAAACCTACGAGATCTGTTACCGTAATGCTATTTAATATTTCTCAGGTACACACCAATTGTGTTCATACTTTGAGGTTAGTAGTGGTATAGATATATATATATATATTCTTATAGTTATAAAAACCCACAGTTATTGCAAACTGTGCAAAAATAACTAGTATATAGTGTTCACACGTGAACAACAAAAATTTTCTTTTCGGGTCATGCAACTTGGTATCACATATAATTACAAATACGGTATATCGTTATTTAACATACATTTAAATACTCTATGTACGGACTCAAACATGTTCTTCCGAACTTGTTTCGACCCATATTTCTCTTTAATCCTATTCCATAGTGTATGTGTATGTTTACTTTATCCAAAATATTTATATGTGGTCGACTCCTGTTATTAAGACGTCACAAATAACATATCATGTTCTACTTCGAACTCTCGTTTATTACTTCGAGCCCTTATTTTTTTAGAATAACGAAGTTGTTACTCTGTTAAATTATGTTATTATGCACACCCCTTTCCTTATTCTGGTGGGGGTAGTATAGGGGCTCGTAGATCGTGATATAGTCTGAGCGTCTCCCTCGAGAGGGCGTTTCGAGCGGTGCGCCCATCACCGGTAGTCACTAGAGGTCTCCTCGACCCCTGGTCTCTGCGGGGTGGTGGCAGCACTGTTCGCCTCGCTCCAGCTCCTACCTGGGGCCGGGGAAGGCGTTAGTCTGGCTCTACCTGCCAACGGAGTCGGACCACCTTTACCTGAGCTTGCACTATAGCTAAGCGGTACACTTCGAGGTGGATGTAAAACATATACCGCAATAAATACGTGCCGGTTGCACTAACCCGAGATACCTTGTCTGGTTTTCACTTTGAACTAGTCGAGACATTAATCCGAACCACTACACATAGCTTGATTGGGTCTATTCATAGAACAGCCAAACGACATAGTGCATCGACCTGTTATGAGGATAGAGGGGCAGACTGGCCTTACATGACTGTACCTATTTATAGGCCCTTGTGTGCCAAAAACCCTGCCTACCATTAGTTGTAGTGTGGAGGTGTACAACCACTATTTGTATCAACAGCTGCTATCTGTTGTACAGATAGTGGTTGACCACCTAACTGCTAATTGTGTAGAAAGAACACTGTCTGTATGAAAGTGTATCAAAGTCATCTTAGAGGAGCAGCACAGGGGACCCTCTGGGGTCATTTAATTCATAAGATTACTGATAGCTATAAGTTGTTTTTTTATGTTGTCCAATGTCTCCGGGTATAGAAAAGTGATGTTTGACCAATGAAAGCTCGTGCAGTCACTGAGAAATCTGCAATTCTTTAAAACCATCTTTTGAAATTTTAGCCTCGTTTTTTGAGAGCTAAAACACATTGGTCTACCTGTTCTGGCGCTAATATTCATCTTACAACAATTCCAATGGTAGATACCCCCCGTAAATTGGACCCAATGATCACATTGCAGCTAACCATTTGTTGCTAGGACAGACGGTTACCTAGCAACAGCTGTTTTTAGCTAGCAATGGACCCTTTCCGAGACGAAGAAAGACCTTTTCCTAGGAATGACTTACAGAATGGAGATCATGGCTATTGCTTCTCATTTTGGTATTGAAAAGGTCCATGCCATTGTAGAAAATGCAATATTGTACCAAAACACAGTGAGCTAATCAGGGAATGTAGAAAAAAAATGATACAGCAAGTATGATGAAAACATGCAACTTCAGCATTATCTTCTATTGGAAAAAATATTTTATACTGGATAATTGTAGTGTGTCTTATATCCTCAAAAAAAATCTGAGGCTTTCACTTTACTCCTAGAGTAGCTGATTGACTAGCAACAACAAATTTACTTAGCAACCTATATTGACATAATGCGTAATGCATAATGCATATTGCACATCCATATGAACTAGCTACAAGTTACCGGATGAATGAATATATTGTTCTTGGATTATAAGTTCTCTTGAGCTTAAGCTTCATGGTCTTTAATGAATAATTTATTGGGAACAGGGGTCGATGGTGTTAAATTGTTATATCTTATTTTCTCTTTCTTGGGCTGTCTTCTATGTCTGTATGTCAATGCCCTTGTGTCTATAATATGTCATAATTGCCAACTCACATACCTCATTGTCCTTGTGCCTCTCATGTGCGTGTATAAAATTCTATTGTTTGATGTAATGAATATCAAGTAACAGCTGATGTGATGGTTTATATAGTTAAAATTGGAACTAATTGTAATATTGAGATTTATACTGCAAGCTGGACTTCCATTATCCACATTGTAATTTTGTGAGAAGTTCAAATAAACACTTTTTCAAACCTGAGAAAATTGAGAAGTATATTCCTAAAAATACATTTTGATTTGATGAGAATCTATGGACTAAATGTACTTGGAAACAATTATACCTCAAAATACCCCCCAAAATAGGAAATAATTATATTTAACAATTGTGCAGTTGGTTATTGTTTAGAAAGTACTAGCTTTTGCATAGCAAGTAGCCTACCAACTGACACACAGATGCTCCAGATATGAAAAGATATCCGCCAGGTATTCTAGTGATCACAGGTTTTTTTTTACTAAAGATGTCTATTGCTGGGCAAGAGACATCATGAGTGTATTGTTTGTAAACCAACCACATTCCAAGGACCATGTGATAGCCAAGTTCATGTACATGTGTATATGTAGATCCAATGAGATGAGATTCAAATATTAGTCAGCTATATTTGGTTGAAATATATAATCCTATCATAAAATGTCCCCATAGAAAAAAAAAGAGAAATCACCCAGCAACTCATTTCCTTTTTCTATTTTGGAAAATAATATAAACCATACCTAGCGGCCTACAAATATCCAGATTACTACTATTCTATAGTATGGTACTTTGAGTAATATACTTTAAGCTGCAGCCAGAGCCTGAAATGACCTATAAGCCACACCTTATACAGGGCTTCATACAGGTTCTGCAGACTTAAATACAAAATCAACTGTAACTACTTTGGCTAAAGATAACATCAGCAAAGTATCATTGAAAGCAGTTTATGTATCAGGTTGAGGTGACAGGTCAGTCTGTGATTTATGTACATCTCATGTGAGTCTCAGAACACAGATGATATCCTAATATTTCATTTGGTGTCATTTGGTAACCTGCCATACCTTAGTAATTGCTGTTATAATAAGTGTGACATAAAGCCTATGTGCTTGATTACCCACTATCAGTGACATCATTCCATTCCTGTCAAGGAGAAGTCAAGGAATGCTACCAACAATAACATGTTAAGTCAAGTTGCTATCAAGAGCTATATTAACATAGCTATGTTAAGGCATATAGCTATTTTAAGGCATATATCTGTCTATACAAAGTCATATCAAATATACAGACTGATTCAACTTACCTACTGATAATGATCAAAGCTCTCCCACCAAAATGATAAGGCTAAAATTAAATATTGCCCCTGTGTGATGTTACATGCCATCATACATAACACATAATCACCATCTCGAACTCTCTCATTCTAAAGCATACAAAGAATATCTTGGGTAATCCGAGGCTTGGTAAATACCTTGTTTCCAGTATGTATCTACATATCATTTAATCCTTTTGATTGATATTTAGCAACATTATTAGAATAAATTAATGACCAAGGATTATAATTATAGGAACTGTAACAAGAAGGGACTCCTTATGTACCTAATACTACCATAGAATCATGTGTAAATGGCATGGCTTCTACATGAATCCAACCCTTGTCTTGTCATATACAATGTAGGATGCCCCTGTGCCTCGTAGCCTTAGCTTTAAGTCAATTACCTTAGGCCAATGCTTACAGTATTGGTCTGTGACTTTGGGTGTGTGTAGAGGGTGATGAAATTACCTCCTTATGGTCATTTAATGCCTCCATATGTCATTCTTCTCCAATGAAATGCTGGTCAGTCCTTTAGCAAATGCTGCATCAATGTATCATGCCAACCCTCCAAGTACCTCAGTACCAACTGAGAAGGTGGAGTGTAAAAATGAATATTCAAATGCTAAAGCATATTATGAATGTACATGTGGCAATGCCCTGAAATATGTAGGCTATAGTAGTTCAATCACTTCACTTTGAACATATCTGGATAGAATGTTAATTGTTATATGGATGTTTCCATCATGTAGATGATGATCACTGGTGACAGGCAGATGGTCCATGACTTTTTAACTCTTTCCAGCCTTTTAACAATGATAGAGCTGGCTGGAAAGAGTTAAAAACATATCTATGGCCTCAAATAAAGTCCTAGCTAATGTCTTGTAACATGACTTTCCAGCAAGGAGAATGGTCACAGGTAGGGTCTTTTGGTTAGTTTGCTAGGCACTTTTTGTTTGTTGGATCATATGGCTGGTATTTGTGGCCTTATAGCTGAGTCCTACCAGTAAGGCTCCGGAAAGGTCCACTTCTGCCAACAGAAGTGATCTTATAAAGCAGCTAATTCACCATTGACAGAATGATGATATCAATTGCAAGATCCATGCAATCACAGTTATCTGATGCTGCTAGATTAAGCTAGATTTCCTTAGTAGAGCTTCTAGAGAAGGTTTGTGACAGAATAATCATCACACATTATATCTAATTCTGATCAAAATCTATATAATATTATAAATAACATAATTTAGAGTAATGCTGCTTAAGGGCCGTTCAAATATTATGTAACACAGTTTTTGACCACTTTTTTACCCTCCCTCCCCCTTGTAACAATATGGGGCTTCTAATCAATATTCCTAAATTTATTTGATCCTTCTCAGCTTAACAAGAATTATAGGAAGATCTCTAAAATCACATTAAAATGCTTGTAAATTGTCAAATTTAGCCATGTGATGTATTCCTCATGCAACACTTGGGCAGACCCCCCTCCCTCTGTAACAAAGTGTAACAAACTTCATGACCCCCCTCCCCTACTGTGTTACGTAATATTTGAATGGCCCCTTAGCAAATATTTAATTGCTAAGATGTAAACAGGTCTAGCAATAAGGCTTTGGACACACAACTTCAGATTTATTTTCTTTATAAATCGATAGGTTCCATAAATATGTTTTCATATCTGAGTAGAGCAGTTGTCTGTTGGTGAGCCACTTGCTAAACAAAAGCTAGCAAGGTTTCACCACTTGCTAAACAAAAGCTAGCAAGGTTTAACCAAGTGCCAACTCTTTGAGTATTGAACAACTATCTGACACATTTCCTATTACATTAGGGATATTTCTAACAAGATCTACTCAGTTCTAAATAAATTGAGTCCAATGATGGTTAACTCGCTTCACAATTATACATATTTGTCTATGAACAAGCTCCTCTGTATAAGTTGCTATGTAAATTTGTTGCTAAGGAATCACTGCCCCACAAGTAGAGTAAAACCTCAGATGTATTCTCATTTCATCATTTTCAGGATATAAGACACACTACAATTGTCTAGTAAAGAATACTTTGCCAATAGAGGATAATGCTGAAGTCGCATGTTTTCATCATACTTGCTATAGGTCTATCTTTTTTTTCTATATTTTCTGATCAGCACACTATATTTTGGTACAATATTGCCTTTTTTACAATTGCATGGAGCTTCTGAATAGCAAAATGAAAAGAGTATCCATTCTGTAAGTCATTCCAAGGAATGGTCTTTCTTTGTCTCGGAAAGGGTCCATTGCTAGCTAAAATCAGCTGTTGCTAGGTAACAGCTTGTCCTAGTTACAAATGGTTGGCTCCAATGCGATCGTTAGGTCCAATTTAGGGGGGGGGTAGGTACCTTTGGAATTGTTGTAAGATGAATGTTAGTGCCAGAACAGGGTGATCAATATGTATTTTAGCTCTTAAAAACGAGGCTAAAATTTCAAGAGATGGTTGTATAGAATTGCAGATTTCTCAGTGACTGCACAAGCTTTCATTGGTCAAACATCACTTTTCCAAACCCGGAGACATTGGACAACATAAAAAAACAACTTATAGCTATCAGTAATCTTACGAATTAACCTCCTAAAATACAGCTCTTTTGAAGGACTTGCTGCTCTACTATCTGTATCAACTGCAAATTTCATTCCCCCGTACACTAAGTGTATCAACATTGCTTTTATGGCATGGTGAATATTCAGTTTGTCAGTTTGGAAGGTGCATATGGGACTCATCTCTATTTGGCCCATCTTTTGACCAATTATAACCTGATTCAACCCAGTTTGCCTTCCTTTGGTCAATCTGCTTTTATTTGGCCCAATTTATCCCATCTTAGGCCAACTTCACCCACTTTTAGGTCAATCTTCTTAGGCCATTTTGACTTCTTCTGCCCTAATTTGACCTGATTCAACCATCTTGTCTTAATCTGAGTAAATTTGGCCTAATATCTGACCCATTCTGGGCCAATTTGATCTATTTTGACAAAAGTTCCTACAGATAGCAGTAGTTCATGCAGATAGTGTTTGCATGGTTACTGCAGTTAGCCTTTTTACACAGATATAGTGGTTGGATGGTCTGCCTCTAACTATACTACTCCAGATTGCTGTTGTTGATATAGATAGTGGTTGTACAACAGGCCTAGTTGTGACTCTCTCACTCTAAATTAGGCATGCAGACACCACTGCCAAATCACCAGACACCATTCACATCATACACTATTGATACCAAAACACTTACACTTTCACTTTCCATTTTTCCAGCTTGAGAAACTTGGAAAGAAAGGAAAGGGTAGATAAAGTATATAGACATATATTTTCTGACATAGGAATTATTAGAAGGATTTTAGAATTCCAAACTGAAACAGCAATTACAACACTGCTGGTATAGGCCTAGTTCAGTACATGTTGGTGTACTTGTAACGGGTCTATAAACAGCCTAATGTTAACATGTCCACTTTGATAATATCTTATCGACCGGTAATGTAAATACGGGTACTTATCAGTATCCAACTGTTACCTCATGTTTCTACAACCAGCTAGGCACTAAGCCTGTTATGTAAGAAGATTAATATCTGCCGCACGGTTCCCGCCGTTGCTAATTACAATCTATATGTTAATGAGATCACATGTTAATGAACCTACTATATAAAGGGCCACATGTCTCTACCTTACAGAGTGTCTTAGACGCTAAGACCTCTCGCACCTCCATACTATATCCAATATCTGTTAAAAACCTACTACCTATACCTAGGCAGAAAGAGTCATGCAGTATTACCTTCATAGTATCGATACGTGCTCACTTTGTCATTGAACCAAGCAACCCATGTTCAACAAAGTAATAAAGCTTCAGAAACTCTAAGTTCCTTGTGTTGTTGTCTCTAAGTATTGGAGTCACATAAGACAGATAACCCGACAGGTCTACCGACGGGTGGCCCGACGGTTACATACTCATTGTCACTAGCAGTGGTTGTCCTCTACCACCAGTCAGTGGCTTAGGACACATATGTCATTCTCTTTTGTTTGGGTCAGCTGGTTTGAGGTACTAACTTTTGTTGTGATTGGTTTACACTTTGCTTCTACTATAAACATAGAAGTAGCCTGGGCACCTGGCTTAGTCACACTTCATCTAGGACCATGTCGAATACAGGCCCTTTGAATATGAGCCAAATTTCATCCTAATCAAACAGATGAATCAAATTTTCCTATTTTATCACATACGGTGATGTACTATTACTGACTCGGGCTAATTGATATCATTGCCACATCCATGCAGCCATGTGCACCATCCACATGCATAACATCCACCCATAGCCAACATCCATCCACACCCAACATCCATCCACACCCAACATCCACCCACAGCCAACATCCATCCACACCTAACATCAGTCCACACCTAAATTCCATCCACACCCAACATCCATCAATACCAACCTCAATTTATACCCAACATCCATCCATTCCCACCATCCATCCATACCCAACATCCATCAATACCCAACATCGATCCATAACCAACATCCATCCATTACCACCATCCAATCATTCCCACCATCCATCCATCCATACCCAACATCCATACATATCCAACATCCATCCATAACCAACATCCATACATATCCAACATCCATACATACCCAACATCGATCCATTCCCACCATCCATCCATAACTAACATCCATCCATAACCAATACCATCCATAGCCAACATCCATCCACACCCAACATCAGTCCACACCTAAATTCCATCCACACCCAACATCCATCAATACCAACCTCAATTCATACCCAACATCCATCCATTCCCACCATCCATCCATACCCAACATCCATCAGTACCCAACATCCATCCATACCCAACATCCATCCATTCCCACTATCCATCCATAACCAACATCCATCCATAACCAACATCCACCCATAGCCAACATCAGTCCACACCTAAATTCCATCCACACCCAACATCCATCAATACCAACCTCAATTCATATCCTTCCACCTGACATCCATACATATCCAACGTCCTTCCACCATCAATTTGGTCTCTCTTAGGTGAATAGATGTTGGGTGCAGGATTTAGTCATGGGTGGATTTTGGATATATGGATGTTGGGTGTATGAATTAGGTATAGGTGGATTTCCGATATATGGATGTTGGGTGTATGAATTAGGTATGGGTGGATTTCGGATATATGGATGTTGGATGTATGAAATAGGTATGGGTGGATTTCGGATATATGGATGTTGGGTGTATGAATTAGGTAGGGTGGATTTCGGATATATGGATGTTGGGTGTATGAATTAGGTATGTGTGGATTTCAGATATATGGATGTTGGGTGTATGAATTAGGTATGTGTGGATTTCAGATATATGGATGTTGGGTGTATGATTTAGTCATGGGTGGATTTCGGATATATGGATGTTGGGTGTATGAAATAGGTATGGGTGGATTTCGGATATATAGATGTTGGGGGTATGAATTAGGTATGGGTGTATTTCGGATATATGGATGTTGGGTGTATGAATTAGGTATGGGTGGATTTCGGATATATGGATGTTGGGTGTATGAAATAGGTATGGGTTGATTTCGGATATATGGATGTTGGGGGTATGAAATAGGTATGGGTGGATTTCAGATATATGGATGTTGGGTGTATGAAATAGGTATGGGTGGATTTCAGATATATGGATGTTGGGTGTATGAATTAGGTATGGGTGGATTTCAGATATATGGATGTTGGGTGTATGAAATAGGTATGGGTGGATTTCGGATATATGGATGTTGGAGGTATGAATTAGGTATGGGTGGATTTCGGATATATGGATGTTGGGTGTATGAATTAGGTATGGTGGATTTCGGATATATGGATGTTGGGTGTATGAATTAGGTATGGGTGGATTTCGGATATATGGATGTTGGGTGTATGAATTAGGTATGGGTGGATTTCGGATATATGGATGTTGGGTGTATGCATTAGGTATGGGTGGATTTCGGATATATGGATGTTGGGTGTATGATTTAGTCATGGGTGGATTTCGGATATATGGATGTTGGGTGCATGATTTAGTCATGGGTGGATTTCAGATATATGGATGTTGGGTGTATGAATTAGGTATAGGTGTATTTTGGATATATGGATGTTGGGTGTATGATTTAGGTATGGTAGTATTTTGGGTGAATGGAGGTTGGCTGTGGATGGATGTTGGTTAGGAGTAGATATTGGGTATGGGTGAATGTTGGGTAAGGGTGGATGGCCAGACATTTTCATTGTGATGAGATAATGAATGGATGTTTGAAACAGGAAGGAGACAGTGTGAGTGTATGTTAGGAATGAATGTTTGTGACATGGCCTACAATGCTGGAGGCTGGTACTGATGGTGGCTTAATGTCTGACCTCTGATATTCAGCAAGTGAACGGCAAGTGGCCTATCAGCAGGGGGCTGATTTTTCAAAGAGCTCCAGTCCTGACACCATATATGGCTCATGGAAGGCTGAATGGGTGAGTGACTGATCATAGTAAACTTATACATAGCACCGCATGAACCTAGTAAGCACCAGCATGACCCTCAACTTTGCACTTTTTCAGAGTACAAAAATGTGACCTATGCTTGAAGTGCGAGTGGTGTTCCGGTTGAATTTCCTGTTCCTGTGAAGGGAAGTGGTGCATGGCGGTAGTTAAATATAGTCTACTCCCAGCATGCTTTGCTGCTTCCTGTATGGTGGTACCCTGAGGGTTTATACCTCAGGGCACCAGAGTACTGGTCATAGTTGACCTACCTTGATGTGTAATGTGATAAGTAGAGAACTTACACTGTAGGTGACTTTGTAGAGGGACCATCCTAATACTAAGGTGCACTGAATTTCGGACACCCTGTAGTATACAAATATATTCTGTATTACATTCTGACTTGATTTTGCTATAAAACTTACATTTTATCCACAACCTGTCTAGTTAAAATATACATTATATTCTGCATTAACTATATACAGTAGTGTCCTGTAAGGTCCGGGTCTTTGAATAAGTGCCGGTCTCGAATAAGCGCTGGGGGTACAATGGTAGGAAAATTAAGAAATGCACTATAAATCATGTCTTGAATTTATAAGTGTGGGTCTTGTATAAGCGCTGGGATAGAGGGGTGTTGAAATCTATTAGTGCCAGGGCGCTTAAACAGACCATTACAGTACGTGATCACAGTCACAGTAGTTTTATCTGAATGTAACTTGAAGCGATAATGCTAGGAAATTCCTAAACCAGGTACCAAATAGGTAACTGTTGTAGTATTTACTTTAAGCACTTGCTTATGAGGAAATAATATCCTCATAAATTAAGTGGGCTGACAAGCAGAAAGGGTGCTTCAGGATTGTCCCTTGTAAAAGCAAATTGAGGATCAATTTCTTCTTAAAAAACAACTTTATTTGATCAAAACATTGTAGTACATGAGTCAAATGATCTTTTGATTGCTTCGTATATTACCGATACCATATATGCTGGTTTTGTGTTGAGAAAATGCTCAATGTATCAGTTACAGTAGTTAAAGTCAATGTTCATTTTGATCAATTTGCAGTGATATAACAAATACAAACCCCTTATAATATCAATGATACAATCGAATGGAGCTACACACATATAATACTGGGTCAAAAAAGTAAGGAGAACACCTCAGCTTAGCTGATGTTTTGTGTCCACCTTGTCTGTATTATATGAGAAAAAAATAATCATGTGTTGTCTTTGAATTCAGTCTTTGCGCTCGCGCCCCTCCAGTTGTACCACAGGGCATGATGTTGTTTGAAGATTCTTTTCAAAAATACTAAACGTATTGCCCTCTCTCTCTCAGGTTAAAAGAAAGTGTACCATGTGCCCTAGTTCTCCAAACCAGTTTTAGCTTTTGCTGTGTCTAGAAATAGGTTTGGCCATAAGAAAATAATCCTGCAATTAGTCATGGTCTGACTTAAACACAATCATGAATACTTCATCATGTAATTATGATATTTTATCTCTTATGTAGGGAGCAGTGAAATCTCTGACTGGTACGGCAGAGGAAGCCAGGCAAAAAAGTACCCAGTCGCAGGCAGTTAGTACAGTGAGTGACGGAGAGCACTCTCACCAACATTCAACTCCACACCAAACAACAACCAGTCATCATGGCAGACCAGGTCCGTTGGAGCAGGAAGATCACTCACTTTATCAAACACATTCATGTCCCACTTTTCTCTTTGCTGGTCACATTAAACTTTAGCTAAACACTCTTTGTTTAGCCAAAGGGTGTTTAGCTTTTAAAAGCGTTTAAAGTAAAGTCTGTACAAACATAGTGTTTAGCTTTTGACAGTTTTAGACATGTTCGGCTTTTCTCAAGTTTTTTATATCCCAAGTATTTAGCTTTAGAAAGTGTGTAGATGAATAGCATTTAGTTGTAGGCAGTGTTTAGATATATGCAGTGAATATGTTTTACACCTTGTCCTCCGAAAGTGATGCAACTTCGAGAGGCAACAAACTGACACGCTCCTTAGGTGACAAACTGACATGCATTTGAGAAACCTCTGTTTTTACAATATACGTGACCTGACTGGTAAAAGGGACCTTATTCCCCTTGAAATAAGGTCCCTTTTCGCAGATCCTGTCAAATATTATAAATAAATTGCCATGAAATACAAGTTGACTCATTACTTGAGGTCTATAGAGCTCCTTTAATGCCCAAAGCAACAAGATCCTAATACTTATATTAGTTTTCTGACATCAGGGTGAAAAACTGACACACTGGCGACAAATTAAACTATCCCTGACTCCTTATGCCATAACAGATAATGTTCTTAAATATTTATCTTTGCTTATTTTCTTTTGGGTGAAAAAAATCTTCTTAGGCGAAATCTGACACTCTGGGTAACAAACTGACACACTGGCGACAAACTGACATGCTAGGCGAAAAACTGACACAATGAGAAAATTGTCCCTCTTTCTCCTACCTCTGAGATTTAATCCTAGACTACCTACATATTTCCTTTACCCCCTAGTGCATCACCATAGGGTCAATTCCTATGGTCCCAACATTATTTTAACTACTTGTAATTCCATCAAAATTTTTTAGGGCAACAAACTGACACAATGGGTGACAAACTGAAACACTGGCGACAAACTGACATGCTATGCGAAAACTGGCATGATGAGAAAATTGTCCCTCTATTTTCTACCTCTGAGATTTAGTTCTAAACTACTTATACATTAACTTTGCCCACTAGTGCATTACCCAATGGTGAATTTATAACATCCTAACCTTATTTTTACTACTTCTAAGTCCATCAGAAGTGTTCAGGGTGAAAATCTGACACTGGTGAAAATCTGACATCTGACGACAAACTGACACAGAAGGCACTTTTCATCAAAATCATTTTCACCTTAACAAGCTCAATATTTAATTATCCCTGACTAGTTAAAAATATTCCCTTACCCTTCCTCCTTATGCCATAACAGATACTGACCTTAACTATTTTTCTTTGCTAGTTTTCTTTTTGATGAAAATTCTTTTCTAAGGTGAAAAACTGACACACTGCCGACAAACTGACAAGCTGGCAACAAACTGACATGCTAGGCGAAAAACTGACACAATGAGAAAAAGGTCCCTCTCTCTCCCACCTCTGAGATTTAATCCCAGACTACCTACATATTGCCTTTACCCCCTAGTGCATCACCATAGGGCGAATTCCTATGGTCCCAACATTAATTTAAATACCTGTAATTCCATTAGAAGTGTTTAGGGTGACAAACTGACACAATGGTTGACAAACTGACACGATGGGCAACAAACTAACATGACTTTCATTGGTCATCATTGTAAACTCACAACTGTATTTAAGAAAAAAACAACTATTTAGTATTTACCCCATATATGGAAAGTATGTAGAAGCAAAATATCTATGTCCTACTACCAAGAAAAAAATATCAGCCCTGTGTCAGATTTCGCCTTCAGAGTTGCATCACTTAGGGGAGACAAGGTGTTCAGAAGTGTTTAGATGTGCACAGTGCATTAAGATGCATTTAGATTTTAGTTCCTTATGTGGGGTTGGTCTGGGATACTGGTAGTATTTTATTAAACTTCAGGCATCATTATTTCAGCAATTGGTTGTTATCATTTGAAATGTACCGTAAGAAAAGAGGCATAGAATTAGGTTAGTTCAGTCGCTATCTTGAAATGTACCGCTGGTAATATAGTGAAAATACTTGAGTCTTGCCCTGAATGATGATTTTTCCTTAACCCTGGATATAAGATGCATCTTAAGAATCACACAAGGGGCTGACACTCTATAGAATGTCTGACTTTTGCTATGTTTTATAAAGTCCACACGTCTGGGCCAGTGGGCTAACCAATTTGGGCACAGATCAGTTTCTAAGTGGGCTCATGAGTTTGGGCTCAGATTGAGTTCAACATGAGTTTCAGATGTGGCCCAAACTGGGCTGGCAGATTTTGACATATCTTTAAATGAAAATTTAGAAGAATTTATTGAATTATTGAATATGACCCCCCCCCCCCCTTACCAAGTATACTAATACCCTGTGATACCCTTCCATGACGATTGCATCAGTAGAGTATAAACATCAGTTTGCAGTAGAGGTACCACAAAAGGTCACTTCGAGTCTAGTGACATCCTGGCCTTCTTTCGTGCCTCTCTTCATAGATGCACCATGAAGGAGCATAGGTCACAGTTCATAGTGCCTGTAGTTAGCATGTTTGAACCTTATACCATATTAACTGCAATAGGAATGCTAGAGTCACTTGATAACTGCTAGGATGACCATCATCTGCACATTCTTCTAAGGACTATCTAAGGATGCCCAAACTATGATAAAGTCTGAACATTGTTACTTGATGTATAATTTAGTAGCATACTTCAGTTGTTCTGGATTTGAGAAGATCAATTCTGTATGGTGAAGAAATGTGTATGTGAAATAGATTGGCAATCACAAAAGCCGAAGGTTGGTTTGTCCCATCTAAACACACTCTCAACCCAGATTGGGTTACTTGTCTTGCAATTAAATCTTCATCCATTTTGTTTGCCCAATGTGGCCAACACCGTTGGCTGAGGACAAAACCCATCAGGAGCCCAATGGGCTCAAGGTGGTTTGCCCCGTTTAGAGCTGCCCAGTGTGGCCCAGACTGGAAACCCAGTATCTGGTCTAACTAAGCCTATGATCTGAATTCTGTCCACTTTGGCCCCAACTGGCTTGGTACATTGGGGAAAGTTTGCATTTTCAATAGATTTCCTTAAGAAAAGTCCACAAACTATGTGAAAATCTTCTCTGCAAGCTCACCCTTTCTTGCTGTATTGAGGGTTTGAAATCAGAGTGGCTGTTCCTACTCAGAGCATGTTAAGAAATGACTTCCTGAGTTGTATGTGTCATACTAGTAATTATGCATGATCAAGTTGTCATATGAGAAATATCATATGACTAGTGGTATATAGTGTAAATCCAACAGGCTCTTATAAATAGTGTTATTTCCAGTTATCACTGGTTTATTCAGCTTTAGGCAACATGTAAGAAATATCAATCACACAGTAGTTAGTATGTAGGTAATTTGTACATACAGTAAATATACAATAGTTCATAGAGTATAATGTTCTGTTCCACTCCACCTGTGAGGTAATAATAATACAATGTCCAGCATAGTTCTAGGTGGGTTCCAACACCTAGCTCCTGACCTGCTGCTTAGAGGAATAATGTAATAATGAATAACTTTACCCTCTGGTGGATGTCTTGGGGAAGATAGCCTCTGGCCACTAATGATGGAAACCAATGCCTGTCTAGCATAGTTTCACCATAGTGCAGTAGTATAGCAGGTAGCAGGAGATGACTGGAGATGTTACCTCTGGAGTGGTTCTTGGTGTTCTGCCTTCTAGGAGGTGCAGCCAGGCTATTTGTACCAAATCTTGGCATTGCACCTCAGACTGACTGGGGCCAGTGGCATCTGCCTAACTCTGCAATTGTTTGAGGGGAGTCTTTCATGTGTCACTGGGTGCACAAAGGACCCCCATGGACGCTGCTGCGTCCCCCATTGTCTTGGTTGGTTCTGTGACTTCAAACCCCCATATCTCGGAAGTTTACGCCGTTACAACCGCCATTTTAGGCATGCACAGAGTTGAATATGCCAAGTTTATAATGCCCGCTTGATAGGCACGTAACTTGCGCCAGTTTGTCTGTAGTGCATTCGGAGGTTGAATCCGTCTCTATGGCGTAACTTCCTTAATAATAGGAGTTCCGCCTTGATCTTAGGCTCATTTTGACTGTCTTATTTTGGGCTTTTCATAAATGCTTTGATATTTGACCTAGGTTGCTCAGGAGCGACGCTAGAGCGACCGGACGGTTATGGCGTCGTGCTTATGTAACCCATTGTTCAGTTATTAGAGTGCTCAGACACTCATGACGGCGTCTGCGGTGCCCAGGCACCCGTGACGGCTGGTTGCATTCACTTACAAGTTATTAGTTTGTGCACTGAACCATGAGGTCGCACACTGGGACCCTCAGGTTTATTATATTGTGCAGTGAACCATTAGGTCGGACCCTTTGATGTCATAAACTCTGTGTAACTGACCTGGCTGGTGTGCAGTGGGGCATGAACGCTCTTATACAAAGTTTGAGCGCTCTTATAGCTCTTAGAACCAACCTATGTATTAATTTCTTAGATATTCTTTGATTAATACAGTAATATGTTACAATTTATGGAATAATAAAATGGTATATGATAGAATACTCCGTCTCCCCCGAGAGAATGCGAAACTCATTTCGCCAAGGGAATGTACAATATACATATTTTTACATTATTTGGAGTTATATACTGTTTGTAAGAGGATTTGAAGTGATGGGGAGTGCTTCAAATGCAATTTTTTTTGTGGTAGAGCTTTGTCAGTATATATAAACAATTTTTCTCCTGGGTATAAGTACATTTCCGTAATTCTATATCTTACCATACATGGGTGTATTTGCTTATGTATCATCAATTTGGGTACAATTTTCCATTTTTATGTACAACATACAATTTGGCAAATAGCGTGCAATTTTGGCATTAAATGTTCAATTTAGCGTGCAAATTGAACATAAATGACAATTTAGTGTGCATATTTACAATTTTGCGTGTAATTGCGTTCAATTGACAATTTTAGTATGCAAATATATAGTTTTCGCGTTCATTTGGCAATTTTAGTATGCAAATATACAATTTCGCGTTCATTTGGCAATTTTAGTATGCAAATATACAATTTCGCGTTCAATTCACAATTTTAGTATGCCAATATACAATTTTGCGTTCAATTGATAATTTTTAGCATGCAAATATACAATTTTGCATTCAATTGATAATTTTTGTATGCACATATATAATTTTGCATACAGTTTGGTTACCTAGAAAATATTGATTCTGTAAAAAACCCGATTTAGTGTATAAATTGGGTACAAACGTACAGTATAATGTGCAACATACATTTTAGTGTGCAAATTGTGTACAAGCGTACGATCTAGTGTGCAAATAGAAAATTTAGTTTGCAAATTGGGTACAAACGTACAATCTGGTGTGCAAACATACAATTTTTAGTGTGCAAATTGGGTACAAACGTACAATCTAGTGTGCAAAATAGTAATTTAGTTCGCAAATTGGGTACAAACGTACAATCTAGTGTGCAAACATACAATTTTAATGTGCAAATTGGGTACAAACGTACAATCTAGTTTACATTATACAATTTTTGGGATTTGAGACAAATTTTTCCGAGGACCGGAAAAACAAAGTACTTCATGTACAATAGGCTTGTTTGTCTCTGAGTTACTCTGTGATTTTGCTATATGGGTGTAATAATTGGCAATTTCGGCAGTGGGCCGCTGCTTTTAATTGACTTTCCCCTAGCCTTTTTGAGTATGTGTCCCTGAAAGAGATTATTTGGTGAGTATCTTAAGTGAACATTTTTCATGTCAACAATTTTTCTCAACAATTTTTTTTTTTTTTTTTTTCATTCATTTTTCCAACAATTTTCTTGGATACCTAAAGTGTGTTACCTTAAGTAAACCTTGGTATAGTATACAAGTGCTAGTGGGTACAAGAACTGTCTTAGTTATCTACCTGCATTCATGTATATTAATGTTAGATTTGTACAATTTACAATTTGCGCGTATATGCGCGCATTAATCATCGATTTTGTGAGAATACCATAGATTTTCATATTATACATCAACAAGTGGCTGTGTATATTTTTCCAAATTTTTTTTTTTTTCAATACTTTGATAATTTCATTGACAGTGGAGGTGTGTCAGGAATGAGATGTGAATCTCCTCCCTGATGTGCTCATGCAGTGGTGGCACTTGAGGTGTTAGGTGCCAGATTCTGGCATGTGTCTGTGGCAGTGCCTAGCTTGGTGTCAGTGGACAGTTCAGGGTGGGGGGGGGGTGTGTGTGTCCATTTAAGGAGGGGGTGGCTGGTATTGGAGTATCAGTTCCTCACTGGAAACCTTTGCTGCAACATCATGGCTCACTTTCAAGCTATCCTTGAATTGCCTGTCTCCCAGGTGATGGTGGTGGGGAGTCCAGCTAGGGCCTTGGTGGAGGCCAACCAGACCATACACTATGGCTATATAGTGAAAAATTACAGAGAGATCTGTGAGCATGGTGATGTGCTGGTTGACATGTACTCCTGCCACTACTTTTTGGGTTCAGCCTTACGTCGGGGGGCCACTGTGGCCCTTTTGGCCAGGGCCTTGAGTAATATAGGGTTCTGGCCCATGGACTCTAACTTCGGGCCGCGGGAGCGAGTGTTGTGGGACTATTTGTTGGCAGTCTCCTTCATTGATCTTGCGGCGTCCGGGGACCCATCTATGGCAGCTGAGTACGGACTGGGATCGATGGAGGCCCGACTTATTGAGTGGGATCACGACCACGGCCACATGTATGGATCGGACTCCTATTCTCCCGTCAGTGTTGAACCCGAGGCTCTGTGGTAGAAACCTGACTGACTGAAACCTAGGGTGTAAAAACCCGCCATCCCAAAGGCCCTTTTCAGGGCCGGCAAATTGTCCGAAAAGTTCTGAATACTGTCTCTGATATGTTGTCTCCTGGTGGTGGACTGGGGGCAGTCTAGGCTGTGGGCAGTCTAGGCTGTTTCCACAGTCACCGGGGAGGGCTGGTGGTTTAGAAAATTAGCAATAGTCTGCATGTTTGACCTTGCGGTCTCCTCCTGTTGTTCGTCAATAATTATATCTCATACAGTGCTGTCATGGTCACCGGGCTGGTGCCACAATCATTCTGGAGAAGCATGGAGTAGTACAGTCCTTTGTTTTTAAGGGCTGGTATGGTACTGAACCTAGTGCGCCAAGGTAGGTGTATCACCTGAGGGAGGTGATAAGCAAATTCTCCTCTCTGTGTTGTTATAACTGCTGGTCCATTCCAGGTAAATATAGCCTTAGGTAGTGGGAAGGTTTTAACCACTATATCCTTGTAGGTCGGGGCAGCTGCTGATTTAATCTCATCAAATTCATGTGGTATTGGCCTCAAGGGTAGCGCGAAGTTTGAGTCTCCACAATATATTTTAAAATATATTGTGGGATTTGTGCGCTTGGCCACATTTTTCTTGCCACAGTGTGTCTGTGCAAATTTCTTAAGGTACTTCATTATTCTGTAGGCTGAGTAGATGGTCAGGGTGAATAATATAGCAATTATCAGGGTGTGGGTTTCCTGAATTGTGAGAAAAGGGGTGTGGGTTTCCTCTGTAGGGGTCAATTTGGTAGGATTCTTATCTGGGAGCAATTTGTGTAGGGGCAGCTCGGTGACCAGTCTAAATGCTTTGGCTGTAGGCAGGTAGGCTACAGTCCCTCCTAGTCTGTACAGTTTGAGTAGTATGTATACTATAAAAATGTGAGCTGATATCCCTAGGATGAGTCCTAAGCTTTGGAAGATTGGATGCTCTGTAACTCGACGTAGGTGTGATTCTACGTAGCTTGTTTCCATTGCCTTATCAAGGTTGGAGGCATCTTTTAACAATGTTTTGGCAAAGGGCTCTAGGTTTAGTTGAGTAATATCATCCATGATTGGATTTTCCTGTAGTTTCTCTAAGGTTCTAGAAAGGTTTACTACTGGGAAATTTGGAAGATTCTCTCTTTCATCTGGTTTGGTTTCAGAAATTTGGTTAAGTGCTGCCATGAATGGTAAATTAATTGTCTTGAGAATGTAATGAAAAGATAAGGTTGAGTTACAGGGCAACCTTGTGTTTGGAAGAGAAAATTCTCCTACACTGATTGTGCACCCACAGGGTACACCTATGATTGAGTAGGACTGGGCTTTTCGAGTTTCAGACGTTTTACCATGGCAGTTGATAAAGTAATGGGGTTCATTAGTAGTGACCAGATACTCATCTTCAGAAATGGAAATAGCATGGGTGGTAGGTGCTTGCAGTGGTGAAACTGTAAACTTGCAGTGTTCCTTAATCTGTTGAGCCTGGTTAGTAAAAATGGCTACAGGGCATGTAGGCCTGTGTTTGTAAATTCTACCATTTACATCTCTGCATACCTTTACTGTAGTACCTTCACATGCCTGCATATCTGCTGAGTCCAATTCGATGAATAATGATTCATCGTAAGATACTGCTAGAAACTCAGTTGTGGTTTGCAATTTGGTGACTCCTCTGGTGGGGGTCTCCTGTGTGTCTATAGGCATGGGTGATGTAATCATTTGGTACAGTTTGAAGGTCGAGGTGGTAGATTGAATTATAATGTCTAGATGAATATATATATGGTGAGCTGAGTAAGTGTATGAGGTCAGCTTCTGTGAATAATAGAAATCTAAGTCATTTATTGCGACTTGTGCTCCAGGGTGTGTAATCCTAAGTTTGTTATTAATGTCAATTAAGTATCTAGCAAGGTCTGAGGGTGGTACTATATCAGGGGTCAGGATTCCTGATGATAGCATCCTCAGGGCTGCATTTGTTCTTTGCAGTGATTGAACTGTATTCATTCTTGCTGCTATGATAATTAATGCATCATTTAATACTTGCATTTTTTTCCTTTGAGTTTTCTCGTGCCTTGAATATGAGTCAAGTGACCTGGACATGTTAGAGGCCCATAGGTTGACGGTGTCACCTATGGTGTTGATTGTGCTGTCCAATACCTTCTTATCTTGGATGTATGCTTTAACAAACTTATCTTGTCTGTCTGTGATCTTTTCAATGAGACTAGCTGCTTCCTGATCTTGTTTAGCAAATTCTCTTAGTATTTCATCTATGTTCTTGAGCTGTCCCATTACTTGGTTTACATCTTCTACTGTGCCTAGACCTAGCACACCGCGAAACAGGGGTGCTAGAAAACCCAGTATGGCCTCTCTTTTGGCCTTGTCCAATGTGTTTATGGGGTTGGATAAGAACAATTTGATGGAGGCTAATGTTTCATTTATCTCCTTGTCTGCAATTTCCAGCAAGGTGTCAAGCTCTTTGGCTTGTTGGATAATTTGACCAGAGGTATGATCTTGTAGAGTAGGAGTGGTCAATTGGAGTATTCTATCCCTTATGGATCCTTGGGTAACGGGTGCCCGAGGTATCTTGTAGGGGATAGCTAACAACAGTGTTGTGGTTGTATGTCCATTGACCAATGGTTGAGGGCTAGGTTTGAATACTACTCCTATGTTTTGTCTCACCACAGGTGTATAACCTGCAGTAAGTGGTTCTATAATATATAATAACAGCATAGTTAGCAGTATGGGTGCAACTCTCAGTCTCCCCATGGTGCTTGTGTAAAGCAAGTTTGCTGTTTAAAGTCTTGTCAAATTTGTAGTGATTTGGTGCTGGTAAAGTCTAAGTGTATGGTGTAACACTTTAAATGAAGTGGTTCAAACTGTACCTTTGCAAGATTGAGCTGTCTTGGCAATATGTCCGGTGAGTCTATAGAGATTGACCAATAAATGGTAAGGTCAGGTTGAAGGTGAAGTAGGTGTTTTTTTTTTTATCCTAGTGCAGTCTCTCCTAATGGAGAAGTGGGCTGGCTATTTCCCAAGTGGGGTCCTGTAGACTTGTGTTCCAGACTGCAGCTGGATGAAGACTGATGGTGGGCTATGGTCCACAGTGCTTCTTATGTAGCCTACCCTACCCACATCCATTGTGGGCCTGGTATTGTTTCTCTGGAGTCATGTACCTAATCTCCAGTGTCTGCAACTGTGGGGTTCTATTGTGTAATCTGTGTACTGGTAATTAGCTCCTCCTGTCATCCAGGACAGCCATTCATGACCGTCTAGACAGTTGTCTGAGGGTAGCTTATGAGGTCAATTGATCTCTATAGACTGCTGTGTTGGCATAGCGTGCTTTTTCATGTGGGGATTAGGCTTTAGACACTCCATTGTGTTACCCTTACTCTTCTTAGACTTCATGTCTGCTTTACTTGGAGGGTCCCAGTCTTTGACCATTTAGAGGCAATAACCTACTGATATATTTACAAATTTGATTGGCTTTATATATATATATAAGTAATTCATTATCAGTCACACATGCCTTATGTGTGGATGAAGAGAATTTGTAATAAATTTTGAAAATCTTATGTTCTTTAGGTATCTCAATATGTTTCTAATTTCTTGAAACTGCACCACACCTAGATGTTTTTCTTAGTATGTGGTGTGCAGGTCTAGGCTTGATAGGGCCTATACCTGTGGTTTCTCTTGTAAGGGTGATATCATTTTTGTTCCTTACAATTTTGTTGTAGTATTTGGCTTCATGTGGAATAAGCCTGTGTGCAAATTCATTGTTCCTGACAGCCACAACCTTTTTCAGTCTGTCTATGTGCACTGGTCTGGCCACCAATAGGTTGGTGTCCAAGTTTTTGAGTTTGGCACTTGTCCAACTAGGTCTATCTACTACAACATATGGTCCCATAAAAAGGGGTTGAAGCTTCTTACACTCTGTGTTGGTCAGGATTCTTGGTATGTTTAGGTACACCATGTCGGTGACCTTGATTTCCTGTGGTGTAAGTTTCTTATCATATCTATCCTTTCTTTCCTTTTGTAGCTTGGCGACCCTTTCTATAGCTTTCCTCCTAGAGGTATCTTGATTTGTTATCATGTTAGCTACATGGTCTGCTACGGTGGATATGTCTTCCTGTATCCCCAGCCCTAAGTCCATTGGGGTGGCTGGGTTTCTTCCATGGAGTAGGAAGAAAGGGGTGAATCCTGTGGTTTGGGATTCAGTGTTGTTTAATGCAAAGGTTATGGGTTCAATAAATGAATCCCAATTGTTTTGGTGCTTTGAGCAGAATGCTCTGAGCGCTGTGCCAATGCTAGCATTGAATCTCTCTACAAGCCCATTTGATTGTGGCCTGTATGGTGAGGAGAATTTATGTTTGATCTTGAGGTGTTTAGTTAACTTTGTGAACTTTGCACCTGTATAACATGTTCCATTGTCTGTTTGAAGAGTGGCTGGTGTTCCATGATGACAAATTATATTCTTGTAGAACTCTGCTGCTGTTGTCTCAGCTTTTAAGTCAGTAGTAGCCCAAGCTGTTGCATATTTGGTAGCATAATCTATGCAGACTTGTATATGTTTGTTTCCCCTGGCAGTTGTGGGAAGTGGTCCCACCGCGTCGAGGTTTAGGAACTTCATTGGTGAAGCCATGTACTCTCTCACTGTCATTGGTGTTTTGTGTGAGTGTACTTGCCTTTTTGCTGTGAGGCATGTGTGGCAGGTGGAAACATATTTTGTTGTGTCTGCTAGCATAGACTTCCAATATACCCTAGGTCGGAGTGCTGACAGCATCCTACTTGAACCAAGATGGCCGCCAGTAGGTGAGTCATGGAAATACTGTAGTGTACTTGTTACCCATTGCTGTGGTATAACAATTTGAAGTGGTACAGTATTGGTTTTTCTCCAATTTATGGGGCATATATGGACTAATGTACCATTTACCAAGGTGTATGTCTGGCCTTGGTTGATGATTCTATTTCCTTGTGCTTTTGGTGCAGGCAAGGTCCCATCCTAAAGATATTGTATGAGGGGCAATAGTTCCCTGTCCTTCCTTTGTTCCAAGCCAAGGTTTGAACCTGAGATGGATGTGTCGGGGATCTGATCCAGTAATTGATTTATATCTAGCACATGTTGTTTTATTCTGTCTCTTTCTTTTTCTTTTTCATCGACTATTGGCCTATCTTGTGCCTTTTGTTGGGGTGTGTCACTCTTGTTTTGGTGTGTAGGCTCCTTTGGAGGGCCTATTCTCGCCTTGATGGGAGTGGCAACCTTTTTCTTTAAAGGCACAATTTGCTTTTTGTCATTCAGACTGACTGGGGCCAGTGGCATCTGCCTAACTCTGCAATTGTTTGAGGGGAGTCTTTCATGTGTCACTGGGTGCACAGAGGACCCCCATGGATGCCGCTGCGTCCCCCATTGTCTTGGTCGGTTCTGTGACTTCAAACCCCCATATCTCAAAAGTTTACGCCGTTACAACCGCTATTTTGGGCATGCGCAGAGTTGAATATGCCAAGTTTATAATGCCCGCTTGATAGGCGTGTAACTCGCGCCAGTTCGTCTGTAGTGCATTCGGAGGTTGAATCCATCTCTATGGCGTAACTTCCTTAATAATAGGAGTTCCGCCTTGATCTTAGGCTCATTTTGACCGTCTTATTTTGGGCTTTCCATAAATGCTTTGATATTTGACCTAGGTTGCTCAGGAGCGACGCTAGAGCAACCGGACGGTTATGGCGTCGTGCTTATGTAACCCATTGTTCAGTTATTAGAGTGCTCAGACACTCATGACGGCGTCTGCGTTGCCCAGGCACCCGTGACGGCTGGTTGCATTCACTTACAAGTTATTAGTTTGTGCACTGAACCATGAGGTCGCACACTGGGTCGCACTCAGGTTTATTATATTGTGCAGTGAACCATTAGGTCGGACCCTTTGATGTCATAAACTCTGTGTAACTGACCTGGCTGGTGTGCAGTGGGGCATGAACGCTCTTATACAAAGTTTGAGCGCTCTTATAGCTCTTAGAACCAACCTATGTATTAATTTCTTAGATATTCTTTGATTAATACAGTAATATGTTACAATTTATGGAATAATAAAATGGTATATGATATATGGCTCTCCCTGGGTACATTATGGCTCTAGTGATGGGAATATTTTGATTTGCATGACCCCCCTCCTCATACTTTGCTACCTTTGACTTGAGGTGAAAAACGCAGATGAATTCTTCAGAACATGGTCAATTCCATTTCCATCATATATTAAAGAATTCTTACCTCTGTTTGTTCTTACAGTTCAGAGAGATCTTATTTGGCAATGTTGGTGGATCATCCATTGGTAAGGAGGATTTTGCCACTTCCATGAGCACAGACCTTGAGGACCCTACTGTGAAAGACAGGATGGAAGCCATCTTGCCCCTGTTTTTCCCTATCATCACCACCAACAATTATTATATCTCCAATGAAGAATACAAGGAAGAATACAAGGTCTTCTTTGACATCCTTGACATCAAGGGAACTGCCAACGCTGATGCTGGCTTTGCCACCATTGACACCAACTATGATAGAAAACTGTCCAAGATGGAGTTCATTGCTGCTGGAACTGACTTCTTCTTCCACCAAGGTGGCGAGCACCCAAGGGAAATCTTCTGTGGACCTCTGATTTAGGGAGTCACTTTAGAATGAGTGCATGTGATATTAGGCTATTGTGCTATTAGGTTTTGGCATTACTCAAGAAAAAACGCAATTGACAAATGATTCTTTTTTTATCAGTCTTCCTCACACTCTATATCCAGTAAATGCATCAACTTCAACTGAAAACCACTGACTGCTGATGACTTAGTCTTTTCATTTACTGCTGCAGGTCAGCGGCAACTGAACCTGTGGCGGCCATCTTTCTGTCAAATGTATTATTGGATAGAAGGAAAACACAATGAATCGGCATCATCACTGAGCTATGTTGGTTAGCACAGTCGAAGCAATGATAACACTTTTGTCCATCAAGAGCTGTAGCACAGAACTGAGATGTTGTATCGGGGCTAAATGCAGCCATGCTTGTCGATACTTGCTACAAGAGCATATACACCACCATGATTACCTTGTTTCAAAAGTTGAAAATAAGGTACATTCTAGATATATAAAGTGGATGCTATACAGATGTTTCAAAGTGTGGTCAGATCTGGATGTTTCAGTGAAATCAAAAGAAGCATACCCTACCCTTAAAGAAAAGTTAAAGTCAAACCAGCTGCTTCTTATATTTTGTTGTACCCATGGGCCACCCACTCCTTTAGTGATGTTAATGTTAGTATCATGTTTTATATAATTATACTATATACAATCTTATATATAAACTTTATATAAGCTCTTAATCTCTAGAATATAACTCTTATAAACCTCAGCAATTCCTCTATCATTTATAGCACGTTTTGACCTAATTCTGATGGATCAACTAAGTTATTGCTACCTACTACATGACAATCAACTATCTAAAGAAACAAATTTTGAAAAAAGTTCCCGTTCTCTGTCATATGTCAAGTAGTAAAGTCATATACAGCTATCATTTAGTGTTTTCTTTAAGGTATCTTCTAACCAGCGCCTACGGCGCTGTGATAATGTACAAAAAGTTATCACATTTTGAAACCCTCTTGCAGGGGCCTGTCTTTCCTTATGTTTAAAAATATAGTTATATACAGACTCTTAAATAGGGATCTTATATATATATAAACTTTATATAAGCTCTTAATCTCTAGAATATTACTCTTATAAACCTCAGCAATTCCTCTATCATTTAAAGTATGGTTTGACCTAATTCTGATGAATCCACTAAGTTGTTGCTACTTAATACATGACAATCAACTATCTAAATAAAAAAAAATTGAAAAAAATGCCTGTTCTCTGTCATATGTCAAGTAGTAAAGTCATATACAGCTATCATTTAGTGTTTTCTTTAAGGTATCTTCTAATGAGAATGAGTTGACTTCTTTGTAAAACTTGATCATTTGGTATACTCTGCTTAAATATAATTTTTGTAACACATCTTCTTTTTGTGTTCAGCTTTAAACATGTTTGTAAAAATCATGGCTTTAAACATGTTCATAATGTGTTGATTACTTTGTAACACTTGATCCTTAGATTTACCTTCTAGAATATAACTTTTGTATCACATGAATATGAGTCAAGACGCCAAAAGTACTTACAGTACATGGTGGCCTATATGCATCAAAAGAGGACATAAGCAACTAGAGTGCATCTACTTATACTAGATACGCCCCTAACATCTGAAGGTAATAAGGCGGACATGGTAGGCTCTCATGGACCAGGAGCCTATATCAAATTGTTACCCCAAGCATTAACCATGACCATAAGGACGACTGATTCAGTCATTAACCCATTTAAGGCCCTTATGCAGGAGTGCCCATTGGTCGGCATGATGCATCAATGAAGTGCTGGTCATTGGTGCATCATGCCAACCTTAAGAGGTTGATACATAGACTCCTGGAGGGTTGGCATGGTGCTCCTATGAAGTGCTGGTGACCAGTCTTGCCAGCACTTCATTGCTGCATTATGATGACCAATGTACATGATACATTAATGCAGCTGCTGGCCATTAACGAGTGATGTGCTATGATCATATCGTGCCATGTCTGAAGATAGGTCATCAAGGATATTATGTCTCCAGGGGAAAGGCTTGGGCTGTATAATTTTAACATACTTTTGATATGGTCTATTTCATTTTTGTAATACATTATTATGGTGTTGGTGTGACTTGTAGCACGTACGATATGTTTATTTACTTTTACTACTATACTTATATGGGATTCATGTCTTATGTCTCTCCCATCTACGATGGTTTGCCACAAGATAATGAGGGGAGGAAATGTCAGATCCAGATATGCGATCCAGAATCCTCAATACATGAGAAACATCATGTGATAGTGTTAGCTACCATGTCATAAGGCTAACGGTGGTATGTTAACATAACACTTTTTGAATAAAGGGGACTTAGCCCATTGGGAGAGATGCTATTCAAATTTATGATGTTCTCATTGGCAATACTTTCATACGTCACAGTTGTCTTTGAGAGGGAAGTTGAATCCCTGAGCCCTACCACTCAGGATTTACCTGTGGGTTTAACAGACCTTCTCACGGTCCCCTCTGAACAGATATCACGGGCCTCTGACGAGTGCCACCGATCCCGTAACGCTATGGGGAATGAGATCACTATGTACTGCTATAGGCAGGTGATCTTTTCTTTGGACACACAACAAATCCTCAATTCACGGCCAACTGACGGGACAGTATCATTGGCCCTTTAATTGTTTCTAGTTCTATTAGAGTTTGGAGCATGATTATTTGGTTCACTATTAATCCCTAATCTTTGTAATTCCACTATCACTGCACACCAGCGTCCTTGGCTGTCCTCAATAACACCCAGGAGTTATCCATACTAGAGCAGTGTATCCTCAAGAGCCGCATAACTGGGGCACCCTTTCTGCTTGTCAGTCCACTTAATTATGAGGATAATATTGCTCTTAATCCTCAGCATGTCTATAAGATATACACTATAACAGATTGACAAAAATATTCTGAAGTTTGTAGTAGCACTCAAAACGGAAGCTAATCAATGACTCATCGCTAGTTTATGATTAATTTTGCCTCATCTTGCACATGATGAGCCAAACTTATAAGTAATGAGCATCCAGACTCATTAAACCGATGAGCAAAACTTATGACAATGAATAGGTAAACCAGAGTTATAACTGGTAACAGGTGGGGTTCAGTAGGGTGTGTGTATCACCTTTTTCACATAAACGAAACAAAACACAGTACAGTCACTCAACACAGAGATTATTTTGGTATTTGGATGTGATGTGAAGGGGACAGGAAGTATAGAGGTGAGTTTATGTGTTTGTGTGTGTTGAAGGCCTATGACCACTGTGTGTACATGAGTTACAGGCATGCAGTGGGCCACCACTGAAGAGTGAGAGAGCGGGCACACAGTCTCTGCATGTATGTTGCTCTCTCACTAACTCTGTCTGTCTATCTGTCCATGGTTTTCTCTCACTCTCTCCTTACTCTCTTTCTGTTCCACTCTCTGTCTGTTTGTCTGTCTGTCTGTCTGTCTCTCTCTGTCTCTCTCTCTCTGTCTCTCTCCCTGTGTGTGTGTGTGTGTCTCCCTCTCTCTCTCTCTCTCTCTCTCTCTCTCTCTCTTTCTCTCTCTCTCTCTCTCTCTCTCTCTATATATATATATATATATATATATATATATATATATATATATAGCGTTTAATTGATGTTATGGTACAGCAAGTGCGTTTATGGGTTCTATATTCCATGACCCCCGCAGCAGGGAGTGGAATATTGAACCCATAAACCACGAGTGCTTTATCATAACATCAATTAATGTGTTTATCTAACATATTGCTCCATTTTGTATTAATTTGTTATCTTATAACTCCATAATAATTCCAGGAGAAGACATTTTGTTAGGCTGAGTGATAGAAAAATAATCCTCGCCATGTTGTCAGCAGAAGTCATCCTGTGCTTCCTTGTCCATATTCGCCGCAGGGCCCCGGCATGTGAATAATCAATTTCTTACATTGAAATGTTGTGATATTAACCTTTCAACCTATCTATTCTTTACTACATGGTGCCGAAGATTATTCTCACCATGTTTCATCGCCATTCTGGTCTATAGAGAGGCCAAATACCAAAAAATTCTTTATAAATTGAAGCGAAAAGCCAAGTTGGACCATGTTGACACTGTGAAAGTAGACCAGATGTTGGCGTATGACACACTTATGGGTCAAAGGTCAGCAAGCCGCAATGCCGGGTGGCGAGATGTATCGCTATGGAAAATGATTGGATTCTTATTGATTTCGAACAATATGGAGAATATAGGCATGGCATGTTCATATAGGATGTTTTAACTGTTAATAACTCGACATGGCACCATTGGATATATATACCTTAGTAAGCCCTGGGATGTATGATCCTTAATGACTCTCAGACCCTTCTTGGGGCCATTCTTGGTACCCTTGCCCTTCCAGGCCCTCTGAAATTTGTGTCTGTGTCTGTCAGGTCATGTGTCTTTTCCATAAATCTAGCAATTTCATAATAAGCAATAAGATGATTCTTTTAGTAACAGTCAAATATCAAAGGAAAAACAAAAGTTGGGTAGGAGAGTCAATGAGATTGCCATGACAAATGATATTTTAGCTCCCGGAGGGCTGGTTATCGGGTATTCAGAGAGCATGGAAAGCACATAAAAATGTTTGTCAAATCATAGAGGCTATATCTCAGCCAATTATCATCCGATTTAAACAAGTGAGGGATCTAAGATGTTTGGGAAATCAAGGGCTTTCATTTGAGTTCATTGGCTAAGCCATCTCACCAACATGGAGTTAGCTACGGGGCTGTAACACTCACATAATTGTGTTGTGAGTTGCAAGAATTGCTCTAAATCAGTGAGTTCTCAGTCTTTTTAAATGTCATTGGTGGTGTAGAGGTACGTTTTATACATAACCATAGCGTTGGGTACTGTCTGGCATGGTGGGTGAGTCTAGTCGTCGGATGTTCCTCAGGTTCCAGATAGGTGGCAGCACCGATCCGGGTCTGTGGGGACATCTGACGGCGAACACCTAGGTTCTTATATAAAGACCAGGGCTCAGCCGCTACGTCAGAGGCCCTTCTGGCCTCCGATCATGTAAGACCATTTTCTAATAACTAATAGCTGCCCTATCACCAACTACCGGGTAGCCGTGAGTGTGTATATAATAAACTATCCGTTGGCATACACTTGAATCACTGTCTTACTCCTTCTTTCCCGAATAGTAAGGCCGAACCACCAGGGCCATAAGACTAAAACCATTACACTGGTGCCGTGACCAGTTAATTTTGGTGTATAGCCCGGACGTTATAAGGTCCGAATGGCTAATACATGGGTTAGATAGCCTCGCGGTAGCTAACCCTGAAGGGCAAGCAGTTGCCCAGGAGAATGGCAATGGGTCAATGTTGATCCATACCCATTCGGCCTCCCGAGATGCAGATTCTGAATCTTGGAGAGATCCTGAACCTCACTATAAAATGGATAGTGAGGAGAACATACCAGACTCTGTACGGAGGGAACAATCCATACAGAGACAGGGTAATTTGATGAGTCAACAATCACTTGTTGACGAATTAAGTAATTCGATGATTGAGGTTGGTGGTAGCACTAACCCAGAACATCCGGCACCCATGCCAAAGAGGGTTACGTTTGGAAAACTACCTTACAGTATACCCAGACCCGGACTACCAATATTAGATTACAGCGCCATAGACGGCGACGTAACCTATGCGATACCAGAGGGTGAGGAATTTAAACAACCGGATGTCCTGTTGTTAAACGAAACTTATGTTACTGTGAACGAGAATCTAGAAGAAGACTTAATCGGCATGCGAAATGAATTCGAAGCCAGAAAGAGTGAATACATGAAAGAATTAGAAGGTGAAGCAATAAAACTTCAGGAAATGAGAGTGTCATTTAATAAAGAATATGACAATAGACATACTCGTATCCAGACATACATAGATACAAACGATCAATTAAGTCTTGATAAGGCAAATTACGAATCCGAAATAAGCCGATATCAGAGCGAATTAGAGGAATTGAAACTTCAGTGCAGCAAACAAGCTGAAGACAATGAAACTATCCGGAGGGGTATTATAGCTTATAATAAACAACTGGAAGAGGATAGAGAGAAACTTACGAATGAGCTTCAGGAATTGCAAACTACTGCTATAACCCTAGATAAATATGTAGAAGCCGCACAGTTGACTATAGGTACTATAGATCCTAATGTGGTATCTACAATGTTGGCAAAATCATCACAGATTGTAACTCCCACCAGATTTAACCCATTCGTTGCGGATGGGGCTGATAAAAATGTAGTATCCGGAATCTATAAGAAACCGGATAACACCGCAGCCAGCGGAACGGGTATCTTAACTAGTAATTTCCCACAAGGAACTACTAATAATGGAAGTACGAACGGTGCCTCTACACCCCAATCACCTGTGCTTGATACTGTAGGCCCTGCACCACCGATACCGGATTTGAATCATAAGATTAAAGCGTGTACAAAACACTACACCCGTACCTCGACCGCAAGTACCGGGACCACCATTGTATTTTTCTCAACCCGGTCATAGTACATCAGCAGGTCCAAGATTGCCTAACCCGCCTTCAGGTCAGAGCAATGTTCCTAATGATGGACGCTTCCCTAGACCGAACCCCCCACAATCTAATGTGACAGGTGGTACGTTTCTACCAAGAACAACTCCCTATGGATATAGGTATAACTATAATCCGGCAGGAGGAAGTAATTACCAATATGGTAACACATATAACCAGGGATGGAATCAAAATAATTCCTACCCCAGGTATACATCTTCTGGAACAACTGGAAATGCGAGTTATGGAGGTGGATACCCTAACGGTGCTTCTGGGAACTACCCTAATGGTGGTCCCCCTGGAGGTAATCCCCCGGGCGGCCCTGCAGGATCCGGATCCGGTGGATCAGGATCCGGAGGAGATGGCAGGAAGCCCAACAGGAGAACTTCCATGCCTGCAGGGATGCAAACCATCTTTGATAGAAGCCAATGTATCCAAAATCTGGGCATTGACTGGTACCGGAAGGGAGCAGACGGCATGGAAGTCATGAACTGGAGCATGCGTGAAGCAGATAGACTACGAGGATGTAATAATCCGGCACGTAGGCAAGCAAGGATACCCCCTCTATATGATTCGAATGATCCATGGAAGGATAGGTATCAGGCTTTTGTCGATGAAGTCAACTGTAGTGGTTGGACAAAAGAAGAAGCTCTACCTTATCTGATCTGTTGGTTGAATAAAGGTGGAAACGTAGCCCTCAATCAATGGAGAGCAGCATATGGGATATACGGCACATATGATCAATTGGTCGAGTGTGCCGCGTACCTATTTGGTTCGATCGTTAGAGAGGACCCATGGGTAAGCTTTAAAAAGAGAACTCAGAAACCTAAAGAATCTCATAAAGTCTTTGGTTTGGAGCTACAGGACTTGCTATTGAAAGCACGTCCAAATTGGGCTCATGATGACGACTGCTATCTGCAGGAATTGTTTACACAATTCTACAGTGGATTACGGGATCCGGATCACAAACAAGTAGTTTGGGATTCTTGGAAGGATGACACATCATTCAGTGACCTATTCATATCAATCGACGGACATGATATGAAGAAAAGATTGGTGGGTCTAGGACCTAACCCGGTACGAGCAGCTCCATTGCAATACGGAGGTTCACCTGCTCAGGTATATGAAACTTCCCAATTAGCTCCGGTTGATTTACAGGAGGCTGATCAGGAAGAGGAATATGTCTCTGATGAAAATGGAGAGTATATTGGGTCAGTCCAGGTAGCTGGAAAGTATTACCAACTCAAGGTGGTAACGTGACCCCTGCGGCCACGCCAACCGTAGCAGCCACTGCTGCTCCGACTAATATGATGGAAACATTGATAGCTGGATTAACAGAGGCTTTGAAAAGACCTAGAGTTGATAAATCTCAAAGGAGATGTTTCAGATGCCAGAAATTTGGACACTACGCATCCGAATGTATGGCTGAGAAGCCTGTCCCCCGTAGACAGGAAGGTGTCTCTGGTATAATAGCAGAGGAAAACTGAGGAGGGGTCCCCCTATGGGCAGAGAAGGGGATCCCAGTGAAAATCTTGCCATAATATCACCATCCGTAACGATAGTTCGCATGAAGTAGCAAACTCGCCTAACACCGAGGTGGTTGTAGACACCCGGAAGGTTAGGGAAGCTGATATGACAGGTGCCCAGGGAGCACAGGGGAAACCCGATATCAGTAACGAGGTAGGCGGCTATGAGTTAGCCAGGGTTGGTAGTGCCCACCTACCCCCGGGTCATCCTTGTCTGGAATACCTGAAAGGATGTGGATTGGCTCCAGGTGTGAACAATGATGTTTCAATCGTCACGGACACACCCTCTGTTGTCAAAGGAAGGCGGTGGTATGTTTGCCTCACTGTTAACGGAAGATCTGCCGAATTTCTTATGGATACGGGTGCTAGCCACTCCTGTATCTCCAAGAGATTCTATGATCTTATTCCGAATGAACACGATACTCTCAGATCGGGAGGAAGTTCTCAAACGGCCGATGGCAGTACTATGCAAACGTATGGTAGAACTTGTGTGAAGTTGCAGCTGGATGGAATACATGACTATGTCATGGGGGCCACCATTGCGGATATAGCTGATGAGGGGATACTTGGGTTGGATTTCGCATCCCTGTATGGGGTGGTTTTAGAACCACAATCAGGAGAGTTGAGTGTGAAATACCCGTATCCTGTAAAGGTTAGGTGTGTACTGAGACAAGTGAGCAGTATGGCTAGTGTAGCACACACTGTGCGAATTCCCGCAGGTGTATCCTGTGATGTGCTCGTAAGAAGCAATCCTGCAATGCGCAATAAGCCTGCAGTGATAGAACCAGATGTAATTGCTTTGTCAAGTATCGGATTGACTTCTGTAGACACTATTGTAGCAAATGCATCCTGGTCGGTAGTACCTGTTTCCAATACTGGAAACACTACTATCTACCTGAAGAAGGGACAAGTTTTTGGAAACGTGACTCTTGCGGAAACTGTAACGGATAGTAAGTTAAACTTACAGAAGGTAACAGAAGATGATGAAATTTCGGATGACTTACATAAGTTGTATGAAGAAACTTCATTAGAAGATCCGGGACACCGGAAAGAGTTTTATGATATATATGCTCTGTCAGTATAGGACTGCCTTTGCCAAACCTGGTGAAAAACTAGGTACGACAAATAAGGTAGTACACAAAATAGATACTGGAGATGCGGAACCCTTTAAGATACCGTATAGGCAGTTACCTTTAGCGAAAAAGAGAGTAGCTGAAGAAGAAATAAACAAGATGTTGGAACAGGATGTAATAATCCCATCCAATAGCCCATGGAGTAGTCCTGTGTGTATGGTAACAAAAAAAGATGGTACTATCCGCTTTTGCATAGACTACAGGAAGTTGAATGGAGTAACGAAAAAGAATTCGTATCCATTACCGAGAATAGATGAAACCATTGACTCCTTAGGAGGTAACAGTTGGTTTTGTACCCTAGACTTGCAATCAGGATATTGGCAAGTGGGAATGAATCCATCAGATATGGAAAAGACAGCATTTTCGAGCCATATTGGATTATTCCAATATAATGTAATGCCATTTGGTTTGTGCAATGCACCAGCAACATTTGAAGCAATGATGGAAACCATATTAAATGACCTATTGTGGAAAAGATGTCTTGTATATCTTGACGATGTAATAGTCTTCGGAAAAACATTTGAAGAGTGTTCTAACAATCTCAAATTGGTATTAGAACATATTATTTCCAATGGTCTCAAATTGAAACCCAAGAAATGCCACATGTTTAGAAAGTCCATAAATTATTTGGGCCGCATCATTAGTGATGAAGGAATAAAAGCTGATCCCGATAAAATCGAGTCAGTAACGAATTGGGATAGACCTAAAACACCCAAAGAAGTGAGGTCCTTTTTAGGATTATGTTCCTATTACAGGGAATTTATTCTGAATTGTTCTAGAGTCAGTTACGCATTACAAGTAATAGCTAACTGGACCCCAGGAAATACCAAGGAAAAATTTCCTTGGACGCATGAACAGGAATCTGCTTTTCAAAAGCTAAAAGATCTGTTCACGAGTACTCCCGTATTGCAATATCCGAATGAAACGGATGATTTCATACTGGATACAGATGCTAGTAACGACAGCATTGGTGCAGCTCTCTCACAAGTCCAAAATGGGAGAGAGGTACCCATTGCCTTTGCCAGCAATACACTGAGTAAAACTCAGAGGAATTACTGCACAACGAAAAGAGAATTGTTGGCAGTAGTTGTGTATACAAAGAAGTTCAAACATTTTCTATGGGGAACGAACTTTACGTTACGTACGGATCATTCTTCTTTAAGATGGTTATTGAACTTCAGAGATGCTGAAGGTATGCTAGGTCGATGGCTAGCCCACTTATCTGAATATGGGCTTGAACATCACCAGATTCAGCATAGACCCGGAGTTAAGCATTTAAATGCTGATGCTTTGTCTCGAATACCAATTCGGAAATGTGATAATCCGGATTGTACTGATTGTGGAGCTCATAGGACAGTGTTAGCAGGGATTCGAAGACCATTTGAACCCCTAGTTGCCAGTATACTGGATTGGTCTATGGATCACATACGACGTTTCCAGGAAGCTGACTCGATAACTGCACAGCTACTGCAATGAGTACCAAAGGGTATACGTCCAGTTAGACCAGAGAAATGAGAAGGTTTCTTGCTCAATGGACGGAGCTTGAAGTCCGGAAAGGCGTGTTATACCGTTGGAAGCCATGTAATAATGGTGAGAAAATCATGCAAGTGGTGATACCACACGCAATGAGACATGACATTATGTATTTCTGTCATGGACATCGGACCAGTGGTCATTTCGGGAGAAAACGCTCATTAGCACGACTCTCCAAGAAGTACTATTGGCCTGGCATGACACGGGACTTGCAAAGATGGGTAACCACCTGTCCGGACTGTTGTAAAAACAAACCCGGACCCGGGATGGGCAAGCTTCCACTATCCCAAGAACTTTTCGGAGTTAGATTCGCGAGAATCGTGGTAGATATCATTAGTGGATTGAATACAACCGCTAATGATAATACCTGTATGATGGTAGTGTGTGACTACTATACGAAATACACCAAAGTGTTTCCACTACCAGACCATAAAGCGGTCACTTGTGCCGAAACCTTTGTAAAAGGTTGGGTACTGACTTTCGGTGTACCATTGATGTTACACAGTGACCAAGGCAGAGAATTCGAGTCGAATCTCTGGCAAGGTATGTGCGAATACTTAGCTATCTGCAAGACTAGAACCAATCCGTATAGGCCACAAAGCGACGGATTGGTAGAAAGGTTCAATAGAACCCTTATTCAGGTCCTAAAGTCGCTTGTTAATGAACACATGGACGATTGGGATGAGCAGTGTCACTTTGTGACACATGCTTATAACAGTACGGTACATTCAAGTACTAACTGCACTCCGAATCTTCTAGTATTTGGAGAGGACCTAATAATGCCTCCAGACCTGGTATTTGGAGTCGTAGGAATGGACCTGGAGCTACCTTGTCATGTAGTTTTCGTCAAATGTTTAAGAGACAGATTCAAAAAAGCATACGAGTCTGTCCGAATTGATTTAGAAAAAAGTGTCAAATGGCAGAAAGTTGGATATGATACCGATCTAAAGCATCGGAAATTCCAATCCGGAGACAGAGTTCTGAGATTACATGAACCACTTAGACACATAAAATTAGCGTCTAATTGGGACGGTCCTTTTACTATAACACAAGTTATTAGTGATTCTACCGTAATTATCAAATCAGACCTTGGTCGACTATATAAGTCAAATGTGGCTAGACTAAGGAAATGGTCTGGGAGGGAGACCTCCACAGAAATATATGGTGAAGGATCAGGAAAGATCATGAATCAGAATCGTATAATAGACCAGGTAAAGAACACTACAGTGAAGCGAGGCCGAGGTAGGCCTAAGAAGTGTTCCGAATCAGTGCCACCCACCCCAACACCGATTAAGCGTGGGGGAGTTAAAAAAGTCTCGGCAGGTGAAGATAAAAAGAAGAGGAAAGGTGTTTCGAAAGCCAAGAAACACCTAGAAAAGGCTTTTCAGACTGTCAGGTCCGAAAAGGAACTATCCAAGAAGGGGATATACGTTCGCCGCAGCCCTCGAATTGCCCAGAGGACTGCAGTGACCTAACCTGTATACACAACGAGTGTAATGTTTACATTTAGAGGAACGGATGACAACTGACCCGAAAGGCTTATTTGTCTCCACCGTATGACGTACCAGTGGGTAGTGGATGGATAATCCGGTGGATTTGCTTAAGCTTTCGTTAAACTCCACTTAAATCCCCAGACGAGTCGTCGGCGTGAGCGATAATTACCTAAAAACAATCAGTTTGTTGATGTTCCGATTGTAGCACGTGCGTTTCCGCATGACGTCACCGTGTCCAGTCTCGGCTGACCTCTCGTGACCCCGCGGGCTCGCAGGGAAATGACGTCAGGAAAGCTGGCTTGTCGCCATATTGTTTTTCGGTAGGATTTGAGACGGACGGGTGATCTCTTCCTCTTGAATTTCTACCGTCTAACAACCCCTGGTGCACCCTCAGAGTCGGCCTCTCAGCAGGCAGACTCCGCTAGTGTCGGCCCCGGTGCCGTAAAAGCCGGGAAAAGGAGCGTTTTGACTCCTGAGCCGATTCCCCAGTCATGGCTGAGGAATCCGTAGCTGCAGCCAAGCTATGACCCGGATAAGCTGACTCCATCCGCAGAAGCTTTTCCGGAAGCTTTGTCACCTGTTACACAGGCGGAGAGCGAGATGATGGAAGTGGAGGAACCCACTGATCGCTCGTTCGAGGAAAAGCTGGCTTCATTCTCACTGAATGAGCCAGAGAAGATACTGTCACCACTTCCGACCGAAGGATCTGGAGACGCTGCGAATCCTGAAGCAGCAGCAACTGGGTCCGAGACTGCACAAGTCGACGGCTCGAAGGACCAGTGGAAGCCAGCAATGGCCGACCCGTTCCCAGCAGACTACGACGGTCGGTACCTGTATGTCCATCCAGACCTACAGGCACAGGTGACAAACCCAGACGGTACTCCTATCAAGTTGGACCTGAAGGTGAGGATGGCTATCGAGGGCGTCATGGTCCCCGATCAGCTGGACAGGACGCCACCCGAATGGCTCCGAGACTGGCCTTGGTTCCAACGGGGACTCATGGTGGCCATTGCCTTCCGACCGGTAGTGTACGAGGCAAACAGAGGAGCTTATCCGAAGCCGGACAGGTCTCTGTGGAATGTTACACAGACCAACATAGATTGGTTAGGCTGTGTCTCGGAACCCGAGGGGCAGACTTACCCACGTCCTTGTGCCCCAGTACCGGACCATAAAGGAGTTCCGCGAAGCCGCTGCCAATTTTAAACAGTGGGATGACGGTTATTACATAACCGAAGCTGAGTTGGTAGATGTCCAAAACAAGTCTCTAACCGGAATGGACAGGAGTACAGCCCTTCGGACGATTCTCGTCCGTCGCCTGACTGCAGAACAGGAAGCCCTGGAGAAAGCAAGAAGGGAAGCGGAGGTACCCGCACCTCCAATCCCGGATCTGAAACTAGGCGCTAGGAGCACAGCCGGTTCTGTAACAGCCACCGGCAGTACTACCGATTCGAGTCCGGTAGAAGCATCAACCTCCAGTGAGTCCGGAACCAAGGATCCGGAAGACTGGAAGGTAAGCAAGAACAGGAGGTCTGCTGCTCGGAAGCTCAAGAATCTTCCAGATTCTGCTAGAGCCGACCCGCAAGCCAGCACCTCAGCCACTGGTAGTACTGCCATGGAGGTTGTTTCCTCAGACGAGGAATCGGTACACGAGTCCTCGGTGGAGTATGATGAGAAGGCAACTCCATCAACTCAGACCGAGGCAGAACGCTGGGCTATTGCCAAATCCGGATTTAAAACCCGGATCCCAACGTGTTTCTCCGACTGCGCGTACGGAGTAAAGAAGGATGGTTTGACACTGTACAACGAGTCGGATGATGAGGATTGGATGCGTCTCTCGGACGAAGACCCCAATCTGAGCAAGGCCTATCGAAAGATGTGGCTTATGCTTAACCATACCAAAGGGTATTATACCTATACCCAGAGGTGTAAGCTGCGTTGGGCACTTGAGAAGTGGTACGGTGATGACCAAAAGTCCTGTCCCTTCTCCATCTGCCAGGATGCTAGTGATGTTTCGGTCCGGACCTGGAGCACTTCAGCCCGGTTCCAGAGGCATCTTGTAGAGGCCCACTTCCACCATCACCCGGTTTACATTTGTGATCCGAAGAAGAAGTGCCACGCAGAGGGGTTAAATGGAGCTCGTAAACGCATCATGGAGCTTCATCAGGAACTCATGAAGGAGTTTGATAGCCTGAGTGAGGATGCTTGGTCAAAGATCCGACCAGGGGACCAAGTCCTCTGCGAAGTTCCGAAGACCAAGGATTCGAAACTCCGCGCTAAGATCGTCCTGACTCCCGGCAAGGGGAAGCTGGACATGCACAAGTCTCTCTGGCAGAAATGCGAGGAATCCGGAAAGGAGGGTAAGAGAGCTCGGGAGAGAGTCAGGAGGGACCAGAACCGTGGTGGTAACGGCAATGGTCAGACCACTACTGCGAAGGCCAGGGTAGAGGATCGTTCCAGATCCCCCTTGGCACGTGACCCACACGAGCAGGTTCAGAGTACTCCTGTCTTCAAGAGACCCGAACCTGCAGGATACGCAGGCGCAGTATCTAAGCCAGGGAAAGTTAGCACCCGTAACTTTTCGTCCATGACCCAGGGACCTGGACCTGAGAGCCAGACCTTGGTCGTAGGAAAAGGAGGTCGACTTGTTCCCAAGAAGACTTCAGCACCTGCTGCTGCCGGATCTGCAGCTGCTGCAGCCGCCCTACCGGTGAACTTCACCCCAGAGCAGGTACAACTGTACATGCAAATTGGGATGAAACAAAACCCAGCACCCCCCACCTACTGTCTACCAATAGCAGGAGTGTCCGGAAGCCCTAAATCCGGAAGTGGCCCTCAGGCAGTGTCGACACCCCCCAAGGCCGTCGCACCACCTGCGAAACCAAAGGATGCGATTACCATCAGGACCGGTAACGCAGAAATTTGGTTTGAGAAGTCTCGCCAGGGGGAAGCAGATGTCCAGAAGGCCATTTACACCCACTGGGAGAAGTGTGTTCGCGACAGAGCGACCAAATTTCATAAGGGTCTCCTAAACGATACCCTGTTGTGCATGAAGGAGGTGGGCGACACCGAAAAGGAGCGCCTCGAGACTGTTATCCGAGACGAGGTCAAAGCTCGGGAGGAGGAAGCCTTGGCTGCCAAAGAACAGGCAGCTATGGACGTACACGTTCTGGAGAAACGTGTCAAAGAAGAAATTACCCGGAATACCAATCTAAACACTAAGTTTATGAGGGTATTCGGAGTCGATATCGACGAGTGGGATGGCACTCCCGATTCGGCTCTAGAACTTCTTAGGAAGAAGCATGCTAAAAAATCTACCTAAGTGTGCTCCGGGTTATTCGGATATATTTTTTTTTCTCTCTTTCCCATAATAACCAGATTTAGTCTTTGCAGAAAACTATATATCTGCGAATGTCTCTAAAAAGGAAATTTTCTAACCAGTTAATTGTGCAATTCAGGACATATAACTTTTATTATATCCTGAATAGACTATTCGGATTAAAATCTACACTTATAAAAAATCCGATAGTAGATTTGCTGCTGCTATTCGTATCCGGATGCTGGTTCCTGACTTCTCCTGACTGCTGCTATTACCCGTTGCTGACCACTATATAGGATGGACTTGTACGATTCTCTACTAATGTTCCGAATGGATTACTCTACACTACTATATTACTTCTGGATCAACCCGTTTTGGACTCACATTTATGTCAACCACATCTAAAAGGATTACGTTTGTACCTGTTGACTACCGGACTGTTATTCTACACCATTCGGATATACCTATGAACAATAGCACTCCTAGAGGATTGTGGGTAGCTGCCCCAAATTCAACTACCGTGTTTACATATATTACCTTGGATTATAAAAAGACTTTAGCACGTCCATCCTGTGGTTAGCTGACCACCTTAACTACCACGTGGCATCCGGCAGACTGCAGCGCAAGACTTCACCAACATTTATTATTGTCATGTATATAATATGATATAATATAACTATTTTTGCTAATATTATTTCTATGTGCATATTTACACTATGATGATAGACTATTGTATATTTTCATACGGGTTTAAATTAATACAGATCTCTGGTTACTATTCATATTACTTAACATGATCCGGTAATTTAGTATATTTAGTGCATAGTGTATATTCACCAGATTATCTTAACTGTCCTGCGAGACATGAACTTGTATAAATTTAATTATCTGGTGCTATAATGGTTATTTGGTACATGATGGTGTCATATGCATTATTCTACTAATTTTTTTTTCTTTTCAAGTGTATAATTCATAACGGTCCTATTTCTAAACTGACGAACCCTTTTACGGATTCATTGGTCATATCATATAAAAATGTCATTAGATAGTATAGTTACTTTAAAAGTCTTTTTCAAGACTAGATAATCATTAGTGATATTAATAACTACAAACCTATTAGGATGTTATTATGTGATTTATTCAATATTTAACAGTTTCATTATAAGAGCGTTCATGCCCCACTGCACACCAGCCAGAGTCAGTTAGACAGAGTTTGTGACATCAAAGGCTCCGACCTAATGGTTCACTGCACAATATAATAAAAATGAGGGTCTCAGTGTGCGACCTCATGGTTCAGTGCACAAACTAATAACTTGTAAGTGAATGCAACCGGCCGTCACGGGTGCCTGAGCACCGCTGACGCCGTCATGAGTGTCTGAGCACCCTAATGACTGAACAATGGGTTACATAAGCACAACACCATAACCGTCCGGTCGCTCTAGCGTCGCCCCTGAGTGACCTAGGCCAAATATCAAAGCATTTATAAAAAGCCCATAATTAGACGGTTAGAATGAGCCCAAGATCAAGGCGGAACTCCCATTATTAAGGAAGTTATGCCATGGAGACTGAATTGACCTTTGAATGCACTACAGACAAACCGGCGCGAGTTACGCGCCTATCCAGCGGGCATTATGAACTTGGCATATTCAAGTCCGCGCATGCGCAAAATGGCGGTTATAGACGCATAAACGACCGAGATATGAGGGTCTGAAGATGCAGAACCGACCAAGACAAAGGGGGACACAGCGGCGCCCATGGGGGTCCTTTGTCACCCAGTGACACTTGAAAGACTCCCCTCAAACAATTGCAGAGTTAGGCAAATGCTACTGGCTCCAGTCAGTCTGGAGGTGCTTTTCCAAGATTTGCTTCAAATAGCCTGGCTGCACCTCCTAGACAGGGAGAACACCAAGAACCGCTCTAGAGGTAACATCTCCATTCATCTCCTGCTACCTGCTATACCACTGCACTATGGTGAAACTATGCTAGACAGGCATTGGTTTCCATCATTAGTGGCCAGAGGCTATCTTCCTCAAGACATCCACCAGAGGGTAAAGTTATTCATTATTACATTATTCCTCTAAGCAGCAGGTCAGGAGCTAGGTGTGGGAACCCACCTAGAAATATGCTGGACATTGTATTATTAATACCTCACAGGTGGAGTGGAACTGAACATTGTACTTTATAAATTACTGTATGTTTACTGTATGTACAAATTACCTACATACTAACTACTGTATGATTGATATTTCTTACATGTTGCCTAAAGCTGAATAAACCAGTGACAACTGGAAATAACACTATTTATAAGAGCCTTGAGATAATTACACTATATACCACTAGTCTTATGATATTTCTCATATGACAACTTGATCATGCCAATAACTAGTATGACAAAGTGGTGGAGAACATCCTACTAAGATCCCAAATTACCCAATGCTCTCATAAAAATTAAAGCTGGCAACATTACTAAAAACAATCATACATACAGTAAACCCCACTCCACCCACCCCGTGACCTTGACCTTGACACCATGTCCACAAAGGTCACCAGTGAGATCTCCCACATACCAGTGAGATCCCCCACACATCAGTGAGATCTCCCGCACATCAGTGAGATCCCACACACATCAATGAGATCTCCCACACATCAGTGAGATCTCCCACACATCAATGCGATCTCGCACACATCAATGAGATCTCCCACACATCAACGAGATCTCCCACACATCAGTGAGATCTCCCACACATCAATGAGATCTCCCACACATCAATGAGATCTCCCACACATCAGTGAGATCTCCCACACATCAATGAGATCTCCCACACATCAATGAGATCTCTCACACAACAGTAAGATCTCCCACACATCAGTGAGGTCTCCCACACGTCCGAGAGGTCTCCCACATGTCAGTGAGGTCTCCCACACGTCAGTGAGGTCTCCCACACGTCAGTGAGGTCCACCCCACACATCAAGGTCTTATCAGTCAAGCTGGCAGAACAACACACAAAGACCTTACGTAGTCAGGGGCCTGTTGAAGAGGTCTCCCTCCCACCTAGATCTAGGAGGCCCACAGGAGGCAAATCAGCCTCCAGTACAACAGACCCACACTCAGTAGACCCCACACCTCCCACCCTGTCTACTCAGGGAACAACCAGTTCTCAGGGATCCAACATTTCCCAGGGATCTCTACAGGACGCTCAACTCACACTATCTACCTCAGGGGGAGAAGGATCTACCTCAGGGGGTGGATCCACACCCTCATCTAGATCCTCCACCCCAGCTCCGGCCTTTGACAGCCACTCCTCCAGAGACACTTCCCCCACACCCTCCATCATGGACACCGATGAAGGCCCCCAACCTAATCAGACAGCTGAGAAGATAAGGGCCTATGAGAAGGCCATCCAAGATGCAGTTACTGCCCTAGAGACCAACAAGTCCCAGCAGGAGGAAAGGGAGAGGATCCTCAACCAACAACTGGCAGAGAGGAATGCAGCAATAGATGCCCAACAGAAGGCCATGGAAGACCAGCGGAAGTCCCTAGAGAGACAACAACAACAGATAGCAGATCTCATGAAGATGGTATCATCCCAGACCCCACAGCCTCCCACACCAGCCATCACACCTGTTGTCACACCATCTGCCTCTGGATCAAAGGATGACATCATAATCTCCATGGTATCCAACATGACCAAACTCATAGACAGAAAACAACAGGACGACAGAAAGATCAGGCTACATGAGGTAACAAAACCCAAAACTTTTTCACACCCATCACCACTCATGTCAACAGCATTATTTATTGATCACAAATTCCCAGAATATCTGAAGGATAAGTACAAAGTAACAGACAGTGACACCATGGTAACATATTTACCCAAGTACCTTGAAGGACAAGCACTAGCTTGGTTTGAATCCTTCAGGGAGAGTGCCACACCTGATATGTTGACATGGACCAATGTAGTGAATAAATTAAAAGAGTATTTTGCTACTCGAGACAATATAATCTCAAGGACTGCACTCCGTGCACAAAAGGTAGATGAACCTGTCCTAGACTATGCATGCCATCTCAGGAAAGTGTGTAATGCCCAACGCCAAAGCGATGAAATCCTAAGCAAGGCATTTACCCAAGGCATGAGGCCCTGGATCTCTGTAGCTCTTGAGAACAAGAAAATAGACTCTTTTGACCAAGCCCTAGACCTAGCCTTAGAGGTTGAGACCCAAGAAAGATCTAGGAAGGTAAGGGAGGCAGAGTCAAACCCACAGCCTACTAAGAAAAAGGTCCAGGAAATCAGCACTAGTGCAGATGAAGATGTTAACCTAATGTCTAGTGCCCATGTAAGGCAACAGGAGGCTAAGGTTGCATCAAGAGACCCTACCGGTAGATATAGAGGAAATAACTATGACCCCAACTACCAATCCAATAGAGGTAGAGGTAGAGGGGGCAACAACAACAACCGGGGGGGGGGGTCACAACAGTAGGAAAGACAACAGCTCTTCCAACTCCAACAATGGTAACTCTTCATACAGTGATAGGAGAGACAGAACCCCAAGTACTGGCAGATCCTATAACAATCAAGGATCCAACAGTAGGAGCCATAGTCCACATAGGAACTATAACAATGGATCCTACAACAACCAGGGGGACAACAACTCTGGATCCTATAGTCAGGGATCCAAAGGTAGGAGCCACAGTCCACATAGGAGCTACAACTCTGGATCCTATAATCAAGGATCCAACAGTAGAAGCCATAGTCCACAAAGGAACTACAACAGTGGATCCTACAACAACAATGGTGCCTACAACAACCAGAGATCCAACAACTCCGGTCAATACAGCAACTCTGGTCAATATAACCAGGGTTCCAACTCACGCCAGGAGGATTACAAACCTGACACAAGAGGTTACCAGGGGAACCAACACAGTAACCCCCAAATACCACCTCATGTGATGGATCAAATCTCCAAGCTCCTGTTGGCAACCATCTCAACCACCCCACAGAACCAGGAAAACTAGGTTGTCACAGTGCCGATGGGCCAGTCGCTGTGACACCCCACAAACAAACAATCAATCAGGATTAACAAAGATCCAACCAGAGACAATTGCTAGTGCCAATATACCATCTAACAGACAGAGACGTCCATCAGTGATACACATCACCCCACCAGATTCATCATCAAAGGATACAGGTGAGAGTACCAAGCTTTCTATTGTACTTCTTCAAAATGGCTGTATCAATGCAAATCTATATGATGTTTCAGATGTACAATGTTTGGTTGATACAGGTGCTACTATCACCTGTGTCAGACAATCATTCCTCATGGATCTCCAAAAGAGATTTCATATCCAACTGAGGAAGTCTAAAATCAACATCCATTCGGTGTGTCATGTTAGACATTCAGCTCTGCTGAACTTTAGAATCCAAAATGTCAGATTCCAATACCAATTTGCTGTAATTCCCAACCTCATATGGCCTGTTGTTCTCGGCACAGATTTCTTAAGCACTACAAAATCTCAAATTGAATTTAATGTTGATCCTGAACAAATTCTCAAACCCATTAGGGCAGTGAGGGATTTTACCATCCCTCCATTCTCTGAACTTGCAGTATTGGGTAAGGTCACATCTACTCAATCACTGCAAGGGAAAACTGGAGTAGTAGATAACCTCCAAAGAAATAACAATGCCCCATATCTAGTTCAAAGGGCAGCAGTAACCCCCAGGGAAAATAACAAACATCCCCTAGTGTTACTCAACACCAGCAGGCGCCCACATAAAATCAAAAAGGGTGCCATCATAGCTCTATTTCAGGAAGTCAAGGAATCTGATTTAGAAAAACCTCAACAGGTGTCAGACACTACCCCGCACACTGATCAATCCATCTCAGCCATACGGCCTGAGGATGTAACTCAATTCAGTGACACAGACTCAGACTGTGAGTCCACATATGCTGACCCTGAACCCAACTCAATCAGACTCTCTGAAATAGCTGCTATACATAGTGAGGCACATGACCTCGAGCCAGAATTGGAAGAGAATGTTCCACCAAAATCTGTGCTCACATCCAAAGATCAGCATGATAGATTAGGATCACTGCTGACCAAGTATGATGATATATTTGTAGGAAAAGATGGAGACATTGGTGCTACACACCTGTATACCCACTCAATACATGTAAAACCTGAAGCAGTACCATGTCATTTCCTACCATATAGACAAACAACAGAAAAACAGGCCGCAATAGGGGAAGAGTGTGAAAGGCTAGTACAACAGGGCATTCTGAGAGAATGTGCTGAGGGCCCCTGGGCTTCCAGATCCTTTTTAGTACAAAAATCATCGGGAGGCCATAGGCTCGTCACAGATTTTCGTTATTTGAACCAGAACATGATTTTTTTGAGGTTTGAAAATTAATTTTATTGTCCGACACAATTTAACAAAAGTGGATAATGACAATAAAGGTGATTCCTCATCCAATTCATCTGTTACAAATCCAGTTATTTACACATTATGACATATATGAATGTACATGATGAAATGAGGTCAAACAAGTAGAGAATATATGTATTATGTACACAAAAACAAGACTACCATAGGACTTAATGGCCACACAACAGTGAAAATCAAGCCTTATCTACACCCCGAGCCGATGACACTCTAGACATGATAGGGTCACTCAGACCAAGAGTATTCAGTAAGCTAGATGCCCAAAAGGGATTTTTTTCAAATTCCTATAAGACAGGAGGACCAGCATAAAACCGCATTCATAGCAAATGACAAAAAATATGTCTATGAAAGGATGCCGATGGGTTTAGCGACGGCACCGGCGGGATTCTGCCATCTAGTCACATTAATTCTGATCAAACTCAAGTACAAATGTGCCCTACCATACCTAGATGACATATTGGTATTATCACCATCAATCGAACAACACTTCCATGACCTGGAAGATGTGTTCAACAGCCTAAGAGTTGGTAAACTCAAACTGAAGAAATCAAAATGTGAATACTTCATAGACAGAATAGACTTCTTGGGAATGAGAGTCACACCCATGGGACTGCAACCATCTCCCACAAAGGTGGAATCAATCAAAACCTTCCCAACACCAAAATCAGTCAAAAATGTCAGATCCTTCACAGGCCTATGCCAATACTTCAAAAAGTTTATCAAAGGTTATGCCCAAATTGCTAGACCATTGTATGATCTACAGACACATCTCAAAGCATTTGTCTGGACAGAGGATGCAGATAATGCTTTCAAAACTTTAAAGCATGCCCTCTGTACCAATGCTCTTCTCAGATATCCAAACTATGAGAAAGAGTTCAGTTTGGCAACTGATGCTTCCAATGTGAGTTTAGGAGCTGTACTCTCACAGAGAGATAATGAAGGAGTGCTCAGACCAGTAGCCTTTGCAGGTAGAACCCTCTCCAAACATGAGAGAAATTACAATACCACAGAGAGAGAACTACTGGGAGTAGTGTATGGAGTATTACACTTCAGACACTATCTAGAGACTAGACACTTCCAATTATACACAGACCATGCAGCCTTAATCCCACTATTAACCAATACAGGACTCACACATAGATGGGCCAGATGGGCTCTAGACATACAACAATTTTCATTCACCATCCAACACGTGAAAGGTGATGATAACACACCACCAGATGCTATGTCTAGAAGAGAATACCCAGATTCTGGACCCATGACTAACCCTCCTCCCCCACCAAGGAGAGTTAGAGCAGCCAGTAGAACCAAGTTTGCAAAAGTAACAAAGAAAGTACCATTCAAAAGGGATGATCCACCCAACACCATTGAAAGGCCAGAGACACCCATTAAGGGTATCTTGAAGCAATCTACACACTATGTGTTTTGCCACTGTGAGAGAGAATACTCACAACTCTTTCCAGATAATGACTTCGAGCCTATCGAATTCTCATCACTCAATCAGATACTGAAGGCAACTCCTAAGGAGCCACCCTTCACCCCACCTGACTCAGATGATGAGGATTCAGAAGACACAATATATGCTATTACTCAAGCAACTTCCAAATCAGTCAGATTCTGTGAACCAATGCAGGGAGAGGGAACATCAAACCATTTGTGTCCTATGACCACACGCTCAAAGGCTAGAGAAATGATTCAGGAGGGCACACCAAAACCCCCCACACAATCACAAACTATTCTAAATGAGAAAAAGGTCACAGGAAACAAACCTACCAAAACCCCACCTGCCAGAAAAAATGTCACAAAAGACACTGCATCTACTAAGTCAAAGAACTCTGAGACAAAGAAGAATGACAAAAAGCAAATTGTGCCTTTGAAGAAAAAGGTTGCCACTCCCATCAAGGCGAGAATAGGCCCTCCGAAGGAGCCTACACACCAAAACAAGAGTGACACACCCCAACAAAAGGCACAAGATAGGCCAATAGTCGATGAAAAAGAAAAAGAAAGAGACAGAATAAAACAACATGTGCTAGATATAAATCAACTACTGGAACAGATTCCCGACACATCCATCTCAGGTACAAACCTTGGCTCGGAACAAAGGAAGGACAAGGAACTATTGCCCCTCATACAATATCTTGAGGATGGGACCTTGCCTGCACCAAAAGCACAAGGAAATAGAAGCATCAACCAAGGCAAGACTTACACCTTGGTAAATGGTACATTAGTCCATATATGCCCCATAAATTGTAGAAAAACCCATACTGTACCACTTCAAATTGTTATACCACAGCAATGGGTAACAAGTACACTACAGTTTTTCCATGACTCACCTACTGGCGGCCATCTTGGTTCCAGTAGGATGCTGTCAGCACTCCGACCTAGGGTATATTGGAAGTCTATGCTAGCAGACACAACAAAATATGTTTCCACCTGCCACACATGCCTCACAGCAAAAAGGCAAGTACACTCACACAAGACACCAATGACAGTGAGAGAGTACATGGCTTCACCAATGAAGTTCCTAAACCTAGACGTGGTGGGACCACTTCCCACAACTGCCAGGGGAAACAAACATATACAAGTCTGCATAGATTATGCTACCAGATATGCAACAGTTTGGGCTACTACTGACTTAAAAGCTGGCCACAATCAAATGGGCTTGTAGAGAGATTCAATGCTAGCATCGGCACAGCGCTCAGAGCATTCTGCTCAAAGCACCAAAACAATTGGGATTCATTTATTGAACCCATAACCTTTGCATTAAACAACACTGAATCCCAAACCACAGGATTCACCCCTTTCTTCCTACTCCATGGAAGGAACCCAGCCACCCCAATGGACTTAGGGCTGGGAATACAGGAAGACATATCCATCGTAGCAGACCATGTAGCTAACATGATAACAAATCAGGATACCTCTAGGAGGAAAGCTATAGAAAGGGTCGCCAAGCTACAAAAGGAAAGGAAGGATAGATATGATAAGAAACTTACACCACAGGAAATCAAGGTCACCGACATGGTGTACCTAAACATACCAAGAATCCTGACCAACACAGAGTGTAAGAAACTTCAACCCCTTTTTATGGGACCATATGTTGTAGTAGACAGACCTAGTTTGACAAGTGCCAAACTCAAAAACTTGGACACCAATCTATTGGTGGCCAGACCAGTGCACATAGACAGACTGAAAAAGGTTGTGGCTGTCAGAAACAATGAATTTGCACACAGGCTTATTCCACATGAGGCCAAATACTACAACAAAATTGTAAGGAACAAAAATGATATCACCCTTACAAGAGAAACCACAGGCATAGGCCCTATCAAGCCTAGGCCTGCACACCACATACTAAGAAAGACATCTAGGTGTGGTGCAGTTTCAAGAAATTAGAAACACATTGAGATACCAAAAGAACATAAGATTTTCAAAATGTATTACAAATTCTCTTCATCCACACATAAGACATGTGTGACTGATAATGAATTACTTATATGTATATAAAGCCAATCAAATTTGTAAATATATCAGTAGGTTATTGCCTCTGAAAGGGTCAAAGACTGGGACCCCCCAAGTAAAGCAGACATAAAGTCTAAGAAGAGGAAGGGTAACACAATGAAGTGTCTAAAGCCTAATCCCCACATGAAAGAGCGCGCTATGCCAACACAGCAGCCTATAGAGATCAATTTACCTTATAAGCTACCCTCAGACAACTGTCTAGACGGTCATGAATGGCTGTCCTGGATGACAGGAGGAGCTAATTACCAGTACACAGACTACACAATAGACCCCCACAGTTGCAGACACTAGAGATCAATGCATGGACTCCAGAGAAACAATACCAGGCCCACAATGGATGTGGGTAGGGTAGGCTACATAAGAAGCACTGTGGACCATAGCCCACCATCAGTCTTCATCCAGCTGCAGTCTGGAACACAAGTCTACAGGACCCCACTTGGGAATTAGCCAGCCCACTTCTCCATTAGGAGAGACTGCACTAGGATAAAGAACACACCTACTTCACCTTCAACCTGACCTTACCATTTACTGGTCAATCTCTATAGACTCACCGGACATATTGCCAAGACAGCTCAATCTTGCAAAGGTACAGTTTGAACCACTTCATTTAAAGTGTTACACCATACACTTAGACTTTACCAGCACCAAATCACTACAAATTTGACAAGACTTTAAACAGCAAACTTGCTTTACACAAGCACCATGGGGAGACTGAGAGTTTCACCCATACTGCTAACTATGCTGTTATTATATACTATAGAACCACTTACTGCAGGTTATACACCTGTGGTGAGACAAAACATAGGAGTAGTATTCAAACCTAGCCCTCAACCATTGGTCAATGGACATACAACCACAACACTGTTGCTAGCTATCCCCTACAAGATACCTCGGGCACCCGTTACCCAAGGATCCATAAGGGATAGAATACTCCAATTGACCACTCCTACTCTACAAGATCATACCTCTGGTCAAATTATCCAACAAGCCAAAGAGCTTGACACCTTGCTGGAAATTGCAGACAAGGAGATAAATGAAACATTAGCCTCCATCAAATTGTTCTTATCCAACCCCATAAACACATTGGACAAGGCCAAAAGAGAGGCCATACTGGGTTTTCTAGCACCCCTGTTTCGCGGTGTGCTAGGTCTAGCCACAGTAGAAGATGTAAACCAAGTAATGGGACAGCTCAAGAACATAGATGAAATACTAAGAAAATTTGCTAAACAAGATCAGGAAGCAGCTAGTCTCATTGAAAAGATCACAGACAGACAAGATAAGTTTGTTAAAGCATACATCCAAGATAAGAAGGTACTAGACAGCACAATCAACACCATAGGTAACACCGTCAACCTGTGGGCCTCTAACATGTCCAGGTCACTTGACTCATATTCAAGGCACGAGAAAACTCAAAGGGAGAAAATGCAAGTATTAAATGATGCATTAATTATCATAGCAGCAAGAATGAATACAGTTCAATCACTGCAAAGGACAAATGCAGCCCTGAGGATGCTATCATCAAGGATCCTAACCCCTGATATAGTACCACCCTCAGACCTTGCTAGATACTTAATTGACATTAATAACAAACTTAGGATTACACACCCTGGAGCACAAGTCGCAATTAATGAAGCTGACTTCATACACTTACTCAGCTCACCATATATATATTCATCTGGACATTATAATACAATCTACCACCTCAACCTTCAAACTGTACCAAATGATTACATCACCAATGCCTATAGACACACAGGAGACCCCCACCAGAGGAGTCACCAAGTTGCAAACCACAACTGAGTTTCTAGCAGTATCTTACGACGAATCATTATTCATCGAATTGGACTCAGCAGATATGCAGGCATGTGAGGGTACTACAGTAAAGGTATGCAGAGATGTAAATGGTAGAATCTATAAACACAGGCCTACATGCCCTGTAGCCATTTTTACTAACCAGGCTCAACAGATTAAGGAACATTGCAAGTTTACAGTTTCACCACTGCAAGCACCTACCACCCATGCTATTTCCATTTCTGAAGATGAGTATCTGGTCACTACTAATGAACCCCATTACTTTATCAACTGCCATGGTAAAACGTCTGAAACTCGAAAAGCCCAGTCCTACTCAATCATAGGTGTACCCTGTGGGTGCACAATCAGTGTAGGAGAATTTTCTCTTCCAAACACAAGGTTGCCCTGTAACTCAACCTTGTCATTTCATTACATTCTCAAGACAATCAATTTACCATTCATGGCAGCACTCAACCAAATCTCTGAAACCAAACCAGATGAAAGAGAGAATCTTCCAAATTTCCCAGTAGTAAACCTTTCTAGAACCTTAGAAAAACTACAGGAAAATCCAATCATGGATGATATTACTCAACTAAATTTAGAGCCCTTTGCCAAAACATTATTAAAAGATGCCTCCAACCTTGATAAGGCAGTGGAAACACACTACGTAGAGTCACACCTACGTCGAGTTACAGAGCATCCAATCTTCCAAAGCTTAGGACTCATCCTAGGGATATCAGCTCACATTTTTATAGTATACATACTACTCAAACTGTACAGACTAGGAGGGACTGTAGCCTACCTACCTACAGCCAAAGCATTTAGACTAGTCACCGAGCTGCCCCTACACAAATTGCTCCCAGATAAGAATCCTACCAAATTAACCCCTACAGAGGAAACCCACACCCCTTTCCTCACAATTCAGGAAACCCACACCCTGATAATTGCTATATTATTCACCCTGACCATCTACTCAGCCTACAGAATAATGAAGTACCTTAAGAAATTTGCACAGACACACTGTGGCAAGAAAAATGTGGCCAAGCGCACAAATCCCACAATATATTTTAAAATATATTGTGGAGACTCAAACTTTGCGCTACCCTTGAGGCCAATACCACATGAATTTGATGAGATTAAATCAGCAGCTGCCCCTACCTATAAGGATATAGTGGTTAAAACCTTCCCACTACCTAAGGCTATATTTACCTGGAATGGACCAGCAGTTATAACAACACAGAGAGGAGAATTTGCTTATCACCTCCCTCAGGTGATACACCTACCTTGGCGCACTAGGTTCAGTACTATACCAGCCCTTAAAAACAAAGGACTGTACTACTCCATGCTTCTCCAGAATGATTGTGGCACCAGCCCGGTGACCATGACAGCACTGGAAAATACAACAGATATAATTATTGACGAACAACAGGAGGAGACCGCAAGGTCAAATATGCAGACTATTGCTAATTTTCTAAACCACCAGCCCTCCCCGGTGACTGTGGAAACAGCCTAGACTGCCCACAGCCTAGACTGCCCCCAGTCCACCACCAGGAGACAACATATCAGAGACAGTATTCAGAACTTTTCGGACAATTTGCCGGCCCTGAAAAGGGCCTTTGGGATGGCGGGTTTTTACACCCTAGGTTTCAGTCAGTCGGGATCCTACCACAGATCCTCGGGTTCAACATCGATGGGAGAGTGGGAGTCCGAGTCCGATCCAATCATGTGGCCGTGGTCATGTTCCCACTCAACAAGCCGGGCCTCCATCAACCCCAGTCCATACTCGGCGGCCATGGATGGATCCCCGGATGCCGCAAGGTCGATAAGGGATGCTGCCAACAGATAATCCCATAGCACTCGCTCCCGCGGCCCGAAGTTATAGTCCATGGGCCAGAACCCCATATTACCCAAGGCCCTAGCCAGAAGGGCCACAGTGGCCCCCCGACGCAAGGCTGAGCCTAAGAAATAGTGGCAGGAGTAATTGCAGACCAACACATCACCATGCTCAATGATCTCCTTGAAATTCCTCACTATGTAACCATAGTGTATGGTCTGGTTGGCCTCCACCAGGGCCCTAGCCGGACTCCCCACCTCCATCACCTGGGAGACAGGCAAAGCAAAGAGAGCTTGAAGATGGGCCATGGTGCTACAACAGAGGTTTCCAGAGAGGAACTGATACTCCAATACCAGCCACACACTCCTTAAATGGACACACACACACACCCCCCCCCCCACCCTGAACTGTCCACTGACACCAAGCTAGTCACTGACACAGACACATGCCAGAATCTGGCACCTAACACCTCAAGTGCCACCACTGCATGAGCACATCAGGGAGGAGACTCACATCTCACTCCTGACACACCTCCACTGTCAATGAAATTATCAAAGTATTAGAAAAAAAAAAATATATACACAGCCACTTGTTGACGTATAATATGAAAATCTATGGTATTCTCACAAAATCGATGATTAATGCGCGCATATACGCGCAAAATTGCGAAATTGCAAACTACAAATTGTAAATTGTACAAATCTAACATTAATATACATGAATGCAGGTAGATAACTAAGACAGTTTTTGTACCCACTAGCACTTGTATACTATACCAAGGTTTACTTAAAGTAACACACTTTAGGTATCCAAGAAAATTGTTGGAAAAAATGAATGAAAAAAAAAAAAATTGTTGACATGAAACATGTTTACTTAAGATACTCACCAAATAATCTCTTTCAGGGACACATACTCAAAAAGCTAGGGGAAAAGTCAATTAAGCAGCGGCCCACTGCCGAAATTGCCAATTAATACACCCATATAGCAAAATCAAAGAGTAACTCAGAGACAAACAAGCCTATTGTACATGAAGTACTTTGTTTTTCCGGTCCTCGGAAAAATTTGTCTCAAATCCCAAAAATTGTATAGTGTAAACTAGATTGTACGTTTGTACCTAATTTGCACACTAAAATTGTATGTTGCACACCAGATTGTACGCTTGTACCCAATTTGCACACTAAAATTGTATGTTGCACACCAGATTGTACGCTTGTACCCAATTTGCACACTAAAATTGTATGTTGCACACCAGATTGTACGCTTGTACCCAATTTGCACACTAAAATTGTATGTTGCACACCAGATTGTACGCTGTACACAATTGGCACACTAAAATTGTATGTTGCACACTAGATTGTAAGTTTGTACCCAATTTGCACACTTAAATTGTATGTTGCACATTATACTGTATGTCTGTACCCAATTCATACACTAAAATCAGGTTTTTTTTACAAAATCAACGTTTTAGGTGTAACCAAGCTGTACACAAAATTATACATATCCATACAGAAATTATCAATTGAACGCAAAACTATATGTTGGCATACTAAAATTGTGAATTGAACGCAAAATTGTATATTTGCATACTAAAAATGCCAAATGTACGCGAAAATTATATATTTGCATACTAAAATTGCCAAATATACGCGAAAATTATATATTTGCATACTAAAATTGCCAAATGTACGCGAAATTATATATTTGCATACTAAAATTGCCAAATGTACGCGAAAATTATATATTTGCATACTAAAATTGCCAAATGTACGCGAAATTATATATTTGCATACTAAAATTGCCAAATATACGCGAAAATTATATATTTCATACTAAAATTGCCAAATGTACGCGAAAATTATATATTTGCATACTAAAATTGTCAATTGAACACAATTGCACGGGAAATTGTAAATTTGCACACTAAATTGTCATTTATGTTCAATTTGCACGCTAAATTGAACATTGAATGCCAAAATTGCACACTATTTGCCAAATTGTATGTTGTACATAAAAATGGAAAATTGTACCCAAAATTGATGTTACATAAGCAAATACACCCAGGTATGGTAAGATATAGAATCTCGGAAATGTACTTATACCCAGGAGAAAATTGTTTATACTGACAAAGCTCTACCACAAAAATTGCATTTGAAGCACTCCCCATTACTTCAAATCCTCTTACAAAGCAGTATATAACTCCAAAATAAGGTAAAAATATATATAGATTGTACATTCCCTCGGCGAAAGGACGGAGTTTCGCATTTTCTCGGGGGAGAGGGAGTATTCTATGATATACCATTTTATTATTCCATAAATTCTAACATATTTTGTATTAATCAAAGAATATCTATGAAATTAATACAGAGGTTGGTTCTAAGAGCTATAAGAGCGCTCAAACTTTGTATAAGAGCGTTCATGCCCCACTGCACACCAGCCAGAGTCAGTTAGACAGAGTTTGTGACATCAAAGGCTCCGACCTAATGGTTCACTGCACAATATAATAAAAATGAGGGTCTCAGTGTACGACCTCATGGTTCAGTGCACAAACTAATAACTTGTAAGTGAATGCAACCGGCCGTCACGGGTGCCTGAGCACCGCTGACGCCGTCATGAGTGTATGAGCACCCTAATGACTGAACAATGGGTTACATAAGCACAACGCCATAACCGTCCGGTCGCTCTAGCGTCGCCCCTGAGCAACCTAGGCCAAATATCAATATATTATGGAAAGCCCATAATTAGATGGTTAGAATGAGCCCAAGATCAAGGCGGAACTCCCATTATTAAGGAAGTTACGCCATGGAGACTGAATCAACCTCCGAATGCACTACAGACGAACCGGCACGAGTTACGCGCCTATCCAGCGGGCATTATGAACTTGGCATATTCAACTCCGCGCATGCGCAAAATGGCGGTTATAGATGCATAAACGACCGAGATATGAGGGTCTGAAGATGCAGAACCGACCAAGACAAAGGGGGACACAGTGGCGCCCATGGGGGTCCTTTGTCACCCAGTGACACTTGAAAGACTCCCCTCAAACAATTGCAGAGTTAGGAAGATGCTACTGGCTCCAGTCAGTCTGGAGGTGCTTTTCCAAGATTTGCTTCAAATAGCCTGGCTGCACCTCCTAGACAGGGAGAACACCAAGAACCGCTCTAGAGGTAACATCTCCAGTCATCTCCTGCTACCTGCTATACCACTGCACTATGGTGAAACTATGCTAGACAGGCATTGGTTTACATCATTAGTGGCCAGAGGCTATCTTCCTCAAGACATCCACCAGAGGGTAAAGTTATTCATTATTACATTATTCCTCTAAGCAGCAGGTCAGGAGCTAGGTGTGGGAACCCACCTAGAAATATGCTGGACATTGTATTATTAATACCTCACAGGTGGAGTGGAACTGAACATTGTACTTTATAAATTACTGTATGTTTACTGTATGTACAAATTACCTACATATAACTACTGTATGATTGATATTTCTTACATGTTGCCTAAAGCTGAATAAACCAGTGACAACTGGAAATAACACTATTTATAAGAGCCTTGAGATAATTACACTATATACCACTAGTCTTATGATATTTCTCATATGACAACTTGATCATGCCAATAACTAGTATGACAGTTACATATAACTGTTATCTTCACACATATGCGAATTATAATACTTATCCTGATACTTATACCGTAAACATAGATTGCTATTATGTGGTATAAAATATTAATTAACAGTTCCGTTACACATAACTGTTACTCTTTCAACATATTCGCATTTTACTTTAACATCCGGGTTGTTATTCTGTAACTACAAATACTATCACATATATGAAATTGACATTCGAATGATATTATACATGATGTTAATGTTATATCTATGGTTGTACCTCTATTATTAGGGTTTAGACATATCGTAATGTTATCCCTATAATAATACAATAGTTATAACTCCTTCCTTAATGTCTGGGGGAGTGGTGTAGAGGTACGTTTTATACATAACCATAGCGTTGGGTACCGTCTGGCGTGGCGGGTGAGTCTAGTCGTCGGATGTTCCTCAGGTTCCGGATAGGTTGCAGCACCGATCCGGGTCTGTGGGGACATCTGACGGCGAACACCTAAGACCAGGGCTCAGCCGCTACGTCAGAGGCCCTTCTGGCCTCCGATCATGTAAGACCATTTTCTAATAACTAATAGCTGCCCTATCACCAACTACCGGGTAGCCGTGAGTGTGTATATAATAAACTATCCGTTGGCATACACTTGAATCACTGTCTTACTCCTTCTTTCCCGAATAGCAAGGCCGAACCACCAGGTCCGTAAGACTAAAACCATTACAGTGGCATCTAAAAGATAGATTGTTTCAGAATCTGCCCTAAAATTGTTTTACAAAAGTCCCAGGCAATACAGATCTGTAGCAAGTTTTACAATTTTTCTTTCATATTCCTCAACCTGAAGACCTAAATATGACACTATCTGGCTTTAAAAAAAGAACAAAGTATCCCAGAACATTAGTACATCTGGAGTTATGAATTTTCAAAAAAATTATACATGTCCACCTAGAGCCCAGTGTTTGGGCATGACTATATTCAAAAGCAGTGTAGCTCAATTTGGAATCAAGATTGGTAAAGGCACACGTCTTACTGCTTCAGCCTTCTAAAAATAATGATAGAATAGACAGGAAGCACAGCTTTCTAACGCACCAAGTCCCAAGTCTGTATCTTTAACGGTTCCCGAGAAACAAATTGGCAAGGTTCTGACCAATAGTTTTAGTACAGAATATTAACCTCATTCCTACACTTGCCCACTGGTCTCTGTGGCATCTATTTACTATGCAAATGTACTGAGTGACATATCTCAGCAACTGCTTTACCGATTTGCTTTAAATCAAAGGCAATAAGATCCTCCTCCATGCTGCACCACCTGTCCTCTCAACCTGACAGTTTTAAAAACACATGCAAACAACATGCATGACATCTCAATGTCAATGATCAGCAAATCTCAAATAACAACTTTAAGCTGCCAATTTTCCATTTCCAACCCATCTCTTCACAGTTTCCCCATATGAAAATGGACATGACAACAAAGCTGCATAGCTAAGAGACTGATCATTTTTAACACATACCCCCTCTCTGCTGTTGAGTAATGACCACTCCCTAAAGTAACACCTAATTTGAGTTGCATTGGCTCCCTAGAATGGCACAGGATATGGCCTCATAGTGTAGGAGGGTTCTAGCAGTAGTTGTGGAGGGAGGGTACTAACTGTGGGTCACTATTCATACACATTGGGGGCTGATCACACCACACTTCTCTGCCTGTGCTGCTGTGATGCATCTGACCAGCCACCACCCCTGCACCACTGGTGTATAGGTCCCCTTCCAGTTCTGGAAGGAGGCCCTCCCAGGGTGGGTCCTGAGATCAGTCCCCAAAAATAGTAGCAAACTCTCCTGATTGGTTCTGACCATTCCACCACCTTCCCAACCCTCTGATTCTAAGAATTCTGAGAAGGGAAGATGGTGGCGAAGGTCTACCACCAAGCGAACAAACAAGACAATTAATCAACCTCTTTTGAGTACAATTGTACCAGCAATACAATATAATACATATGTTTCACGGTTATGTTACAGGTCAAGGTCAGGCAGAACCCCACAAGAAGATTCCACAAGCTTTGAAAATTAAAGTAACAAATTTCAAAATTTCATGTCATAGATTATTTCTGTGTGTTTTTAGGTCTACAAATATACATTTATTTTTCATGCGACTTCATTATTTTACTGGGATCCCACATGCCAGGTTTAAATCAGAGACATCACAAGGGCCTAACTGTAACTCACACTATACAAGGCAAATGAACCAGGCTCTACCGTTTAGGACAAGCCAGGGTAGAAAAATACCGATTTTTAACAAATCAACAGGTGAGTGTACTGCATGAAAAAGTCATTAAGAATTTTATGGGCATTATTTAAAAAAAATATACCTTTTTATTAACTGCTGCCACCATCAAAACGATAATGCAAAACTCATCACTATCAATTAGGTTTTGATGATTTTTTGATCAGCTTTTGATAAGTCTCCATTTTCAGTGAGATAAACTATGAATTTAACCCAGTGCACCGAGTACATATTAACGAAGCATCGGGTAGATATTACTTAACCCGGTTAAATCCTATAGTTTCTCTAACTTAAACTATGGTCCAAGTTTGTCATACCTTCTATATATGGTAGGAATGTCTATACACCAGGTTTCATGATATATTCACAGTGAGATACTTTTGTTCTAAGCTGTGACCACAGTTTAACCTAGCATGAATTATTTTATGTTCAGATAAAACTATTGTAACTGTAATCACATTATAGTCAGTGCAGGATTCGATGTATATTTTAGGTAGACGGGTTTAGGACACGATGTTAGTTTTATTTCAAAATCAAGTCAGAATAATCTTGTATACTACAAGGTGCCTAGAATTAGGTACACCTTAGTATTAGGATGTTCCTGCTACAAAGTAACATAAAACCTCAGAAGCCATCCTCCAGAAGCCGTAACAATTCATGAGCAAAATTCGGCTGCAAAATTCTGATCGGCTTCTTAGGGAGGTTTTAACTTAATTAGAGATAATGGATAAAATAGAGTTATAATATGCAATAAATTATGTTGTTAGAAACCTCCGAGTTCTATACTTATTACACATTACACATCTAGGTAGGTCACTCATCCTTTCAGCCTTCGTTGACTCATATATACTGTGCCAGGGACTGGAGCCTTCAGGAATATAGGTCAGTTGCTTTACAGCCTCATGAGCATTAGCCCTGCTGAATATCAGCCCTCAGACATTAAGCCACACATCCATTCATTATCCCCTCACAATAGTCATGACATTGTAGGTTGTTGCATGGATGTCAATCTGAGTGAATAAAGATGTCAGGTAAAGTACTGCACTGACTATATGTTAAACATAAGAAGATCTGCCCCCTGATGGTAGGCCACTAGTGTTTAGCCACCTTAACATAAGCTCTCCTGAATATCAACCCTCAGACACCAAGCCACACTGATGTTCAGCTTCCAGGATTCTAGGCCATGTAACAAACATTCACTCCTAACATCTATTCACACTGTCTCCCATTACAAATATTCTTTCATAATGCGTTTACAATGTTCATTCATATGACATCATTCCATACCCAACATCATCCCACCCATACCCATGTGGATGGATATTGGGTGGATAGGTGTTGGGTATTGGTCGATGTTGGTGTATGGATTTTTGGTGTTTGGTGGGTCAATGTCAAGTGTGTAATGGTTCTTATTAATAAACTTGTATGGTTTGAAGTAAAACCAGACAAGATATCTTGGGTTAGTGCAACAGGCACATATTTATTCAGGTAAGGTTTTACATTCACCTTGAAGTTGGGCACTAAATATAAAACCTAGCTCAGGAAAATGTGGTCAGACTCTGAGCGTGGTCAAAGCCTGACTAATGTCTTCCCCGGCCCCAGGTAGGAGCTAGAGAAGCGCTAACAGTGCTGCCACCACCCCGCAGCGACTGAGTGTTATGAGCAGAAGTCTTTCTAGAAAAAATATATATCTTGAACTGAAGTTTGAGTTACAGATCTCTTATTATTGCGTCGTTTTGTAGCACATTTAACAGTTTTATAACAATAAATAATCTCAAGATCAAACTTATTAACGTAAATTCTTATGATGTTTGATATACAAAAGAACCTTTATGCACAGGTACAAAAATAGTGGTAAGGACTTTGCGGTGGCAAGCCACATCGCTGTTTTGGTGTGCCCTGAAGAAGATGGGAAGATGTAGTTTCATCCATTGGATATCCTGGGTCTGCATCTGTCCGGGATTCCTCAGTCCTGCACAGTTCTGATATACATAAAAAAATAAGTTCAAAAATCCCTAAACATTAGGTCACCCATATGCATCAGTCTTCCAAACTTTACACATCAGTTTCCATCACCGTTTCATCAGTTGTAGCTTTAGGAACTGAATCCAGAATTATCAGATTTTGAGTAATGGGGACTAAATCAGGGGTAGCAGCAGTAGTGGTTGTTCTGTGTTAGTGCTCTAGGTACCCGCTGGACTGTCAGTAGTAATGGTAGAAGCAGTACCGGTGGCCTCAAGACTCTTCGGAGTCTCTGTTAGTACTTCCGATTTGGTGGTTGGATGCCTTAAGGTGGACACACTCATAAAACCGAAGGATTTTATGTCTTCCTCTAGCTGTTTAGCTTCCTGGAGTTTCGTCTGCAGTTTCTCCAATACACTCTCCAGAGTGCCATCCCAATCCTTCATGAAACATCCAAATGCAGCCATGAATCTGACATCCTGATGGTAGTATTGTCTCCTTTGTTCCTGGAGTTCATTTTCATACTTAAGCTTCATGGTTTTAGCCTCATTCTCACACTTAAGAGATGCTCGATACTGATCTCTGGCTTGTTCTTGCATATCCTGTGATATTCGTGCAATTACTCCTTCGTGCAAGCACTCCTTCGGTCACCCCACATAGATACCCAGTCGCCTGGTTAATGTCTTTCTTGCCATGCTTTGAAGACATCAGCCTGGATATCACAGGATTCCTATGTCCGGTTCTTCATATAATCATCTGGATCCTCCAGCTTGAGGTTAGATTTCACCAAGTGTAACACATTGGTGGTCCTCATGTTCCTGGCTGGGGGTGGGGTCTGGCTTATTGGATTGGTATCAGAACCGCTCTCATAAGCTGAGCTCGTAGTGGCAGTCACATTCAGTGATGGACCTTCAGTACCTGCTCTTTGAGTCGATCCTGCAACTGCTCCTCTTTTATCTATAGTGATGCCAAGCCCTCTGACAACCTCTACAGGTAGTGGCTGGCTGGGTTCCCTCATTACCAGTTCTCGACCTGGTCTCTTTGGGTCTGTCAGCCGAGGCATTCCACGACCAGTGGTAGCGACAGGACTAGCAGGAGGACCCATAGACTTCTGGATACCTCAAAGTTGTATCAACATTGCCTCTCATCCAGTCAGAATGGGACTTGTAATATGTTCCGCCCCTCGAACCAGGTCTGAAAGGATCAAGGCTTGCCATTATGGTCAAGGGCATCAGGTTACTTTCTCTGAACATTGACACGCCAGTGCATTTCTGCAGACATGTCAAATCGATGCGACTTAATGTTCTTAAGGAAGTAGGCATCCTGCTTCCCCTCAATGGCATGGCAAAAGTGGTCAGTCTTGAGAGTGATCTTACTTCTCTCTTCCACAGTCATCTCCTCCCCTTTGGTCATGAGGTGCTAGTGGAGCTTCAGGATTTTTAATCTGGTGTCACTGGCTTTGAGACCATGGACTTGAGCCAGATGCTCTGCCATTCAGCCATGTCTCATGGTTTTCAGACCATGACTTCTCTGGTTGTGGTTCTTCTAGCTATTGCACCTATACACCTGGGCATGGTGGATATGGTGCTCAAAAATATGTCGGAAGAAAGCATCTTTGCTAGGCCAAACCCTCTCTTTCTCTGACTTATAAATACAGATCTCAAACGGGCAGGTCTGGTTTTCGGGTGTCCAGTTTGAAGGAGCATACAGCAGCTTTGTACGGTGCTCGAACCCATAGTAAGACTTAGGTGTCTTATCCACGTCACTTAGGGAGGAAATCCATACGCGATAAAATTCTGCAGGACCAGCATCTTTTTTTTAGGATTTTCATCCACTCCTCGTCGTCACTCTCACCATCACGGATGATGACTGGAGGAATTGAGTAGCTGTCAGTGTACCTCTGACAGTCCATGAAACACTTCGGTGTAGTTGGGGAAGCCAGTTAGGGCGTTCACCCATTTGTTCAGACTGGACTCATCAGGGGCGTCCTTCAGCGGTTTCTCGAGAGAGTCGATGTTTTCCAGCAATTGTCAGCTCATTTCCACCAACTCCATTTTCATTATTGTCATTAGCCTCTTGCTGCAACTTCTCCTCCTCAGCTGCTGTGCTGCTGATGGGTTCAGGTGCAAGGGGAGTACTTTTTCGAGTAGTCCTCGATCTAGTACTTCTGGCTGGGGAAGGGGAGTCATCTCTTCTAGCGGTTTTACCACATCGGAGTAGGCCTCTAGAACTTTGAGATGAAGTCAAGGCCACAGAATTGCCACTGTTCTTTTCCTTTTCCTCAGTCACCTTCTTTTTATGATGGTTCGTCTTTCCCTTGGTTTCATTTTTATCCTTAGATTCTCTGACAGCCTTCTTGACTTCTTTCTGAATTTTAGTTTTTCACTCCGTTAGCTCCTTTCTGGTGCGCATTCAATTCCTCTAGAGTCATATCTTTCGGAGTCTAAGCCACGGTAACTCTGGTGGAGTAATAAGCTACACCTTCCATACTCGAATGAGCGTCAGGGACCTTGGCAGCGCCGTCCCCGTCTCAAGCTGTCTCATTTTTCATCCTCTGCTCTTCTTTTTCGAGTTCGGGGTCTGCTATTAGAGCATCCTCCTCATCTCTCACTGCCGAGTTATTTTGTGACTCAGTCATCAACGCAGAGGTTCGTTCCTTCGTCGTTCGAGGCAGCAGGACTTGGGGTGAGTGGACACTTGGCAGGCGCTCCTCGAATCCTACTAAACCATATAGTATGGGGTAGGCAGTCTGTGATTGGATACGCTCATCTGCAATGGCATCTATGATGGTGACTAGACCATCACTTATGCACATTGCTTCAGCCAGTCCAAAATAATTCTCAAACCAGATTTCAGTAACGTCAGAGACTCCATAGTTAGTGCAGCCTTGACAGATTTGAGTTTTTAAGTCATAGGGTAGGAGCTGTGGTTGGTGGTTTCCCTTCAGTCCTAGATAATGCGGTGGGCAGTATCTATTCTTGCCAGTGGCCGTCTGGATAAATCCTTGGGTCAAATTTATGTATCCGACAGGAGGTCTGTTGGGAAGAGTTTCAGGAACTTCGATTATCATGAAATGAGATGTTTCCTCAGGCGCATTCAATGTTTGGGTCGCTGGAGCGATCAGTTCTGCATCAGCAGGAATACTCATGGTGCTAGAGGTCGATTCAGGAAGGGTTTGTTCATTTTCCGAGGTGTCCATTAGTTCCACAGCGGGACTTTGAGGTGCTTCATCGGGAGTCCGGAGTGGGGTGGGATGCCCCTCAGGATTGGCCATTACGGTCACCACCACCTCTGACTGAGCCATATTTCGGGCTCAGGCGGTTCAGGAGTCTTTTCCCCCTTGTTTAACACTAAGGAGGTGTGTGGGTTTCAGAGATATCGGGTACCCAGTGGGCCACAGAACGTTGCATCAACATTGACAACCCGCTGATATTGTGGTGATCAACCTGTCTTAAACACCTTTCCAATGATTCTATTTCAATGTTGTCAACGAACACCATTTCAACAATAAACAGTTGACATATCAATGTTGAGATATTGTTCTCAATTCAATGTTGACTCAACATTGATTTGTCAATAATGAATCAACAATATTGATTTCAATGTTGATTCAATGTTGATTCAACATTGACATGTGAACAAAGAATGCCCTAACAAACATCATATCAATGTTGTGTCAATGTTGAATCAACATAGAAATACAAATGTTGAATCAGCGCTGATGGTTAGATATTGAATCACAGTTGATTTTGATTATGTTGTGTCAACTTTCAAATTCAACTATATTTCAACCTTATATCAACCATTGATATGCAAACATTGGAAACATTGTTTTAACACTGAATCAATGTTGATGTGCCCAGTGGGTATTCCTAAGGCTTTCTTATGTGGAGTAAACAGCAGCACGTCTTACCCCTGTAAGATGACTCTCGTGCTGTGAGCGATATTAGGGTCACAACAAGCAAAGCGGATCCAATGTGCATGCGTGACTGCACTGTGCCACTCCCAATTCCTGGCTCACTAGCGCCACCCTTCCCACTTGTTGCAGGCATTTGTACTGCCCCGGATAACCAAGGTTCAGGTTTCTTTTCTCCATAGGTCGTTGGTGGAATAACCTCCTTCTCTGTTTATATCATCAGGAGTTTAACAGAAGAACATGTAGCATCAAGCATACATGCCAGCTTAGCTGTCTGCCACCCACAGGGAACATAAACAGGGTGATTATACACGATGTGGCAGTGTTTCAAATCATATTCGAGATATCTCAACCTCCAAACACATAAAAATACATTTAAACAGGACTATACACTTGTTGTGATTTCAAAACATTAAGTAACGGCAGTTCTCCTGGCACCTCTGGGACTACATCTCACCTCAACCTTATATTTTAACCCAGTATCACGGGAAGGTTTAGTGGAAGATGCCAACTTCTTTCCCCTACCCCGGATTCTGCATTCCGCCGAGACAATTCCATCACGATTAGATTCTAAATTTGTGTCGCTGTCAACTTTTTTAGGTTGTCCTCTTTTAGGCTTAGTGTCACTAATCATCTCACAGGGTCGACCCCTCTTACGCTTTGGGGCCTTCTCCTTTGATTTCCTTACCAATTCATTAGTTTTCACTAATATTTTGTCTTTTTCTTCATTCAGTCTCTTCGAAATCTCCTCACATTCGGCATCAGCAGCATCACATCCTCTTCATCTCCTCAATCTACACACATTACACTTGTTCATTCGGCCAGTAGCCAAACTCATGAGCATTACCATACATGTGACCACATGGGGGCCATCCCAGCTTGAAACTAGTTTTTTACACGTTAAAGGTTTGTGAATCCTGAATACTCTATCACCAACGCTGAAGTGTCTCATTTTTAAATAGGTATCATATCCAATTTTCTGCCACTGAGCATTCTTTAATAACTCATTTCGAACTATCTCATATGCTTTCTTGAACTGATCTCTAAGAGACTCCACAAACATTAGGGTGCATGGGGCTTCAGGACTTACCCCAATAATTCTGTATACTAGGTCCGTGGGCATTATAATGTCCTCTCCAAATACCAATAAATTTGGGGAGCAGTTCATCGCAGAATGTGCAGTACTCTTATAAGCAAAGTCACATTGTTCATCCCAATCATCCTGGGAAGAATTCACCAAGGGTTTTAGGACTTGTATCGATGTTCGATTAAATCTCTCTACTTGTCCATCAGACTGAGGCCTGTATGGATTAGTTCGAGTTTTACAAATTACTAAATAATGGCACATTTCTTGCCACAAGTTAGATTCAAACTCTCTCCCTTGATCGCTATGCATCATCATCTTCCCGAAGTGTCCGCTAGTCTTATGCCCATGACAATGGAACTTTATATAGGTATCACTATCTGCAAAACCTTGGCCACTCGACAACACTTTCCATACAAGCATGCGATAGGGGTTCGAACTGCTTGCTTTGAACTCCAGCAACTATTGCATTGTGAGCTCCACAATTATCACAGTCAATCTTCTGGCATTTTCTAATAGGCCTTCGGGACAGGGCATCTGCACTAGTATGCTTTCGAACCTGCTCGATGCTGGATCTGGCTATGCTCCAACCCAAATTCTGACAAATGTGCCAGCCAACCACCAATCATCCCTTCTGCATCCTTGAAGTGAAGGAGCCACCTCAAGGAGAAATGGTCCGTACGCAGTGTAAAATCAGTACCCCATAGGAAATGACAAAACTTTTTGGTATACACCACCACAGCCAGCAACTCTTGTTTAGTGGTGCAATAGTTTTGTTGTGCCTTGTTTAATGTGTTACTAGCAAAGGCAATAGGTACTTCGACTCCACCCTGGACCTGAGATAGAGCCGCACCATAGCTAGCGTCTGTATCCAATATGAAATGATCCCCTGAAGTTGGATATTTCAACACCGGCATATTAGCAAACAATTGTTTTATTTTCTCGAAGGCTACATCTTGTGCATCACCCCTGGGGAAGCGTTCCTTTGCCCTACCCAGAGTACAATGTGCCAATATCTGCAAGGGATAACTCACTCTTGAATAATTCGGAATGAAGTCTCAATAATATGAGCAGCAACCTAGGAAGGACCTAATTTCCTTCGCATTCATAGGTTTCTGCCATTCCGATACAGTTTTTCAGGGTCGGCCATTACACCGTCAGGAGTAATTCTATGACCAGGGTAGGTAATGGATGTTTCAAACAGATTAAGTTTCTTAGCCTTCAACTTCAAGCCATTAGCAAGAATCCGTTTCAAGACTAATTCGAGGTTGTAGGCACAGTCCTCGAAAGTCTTTCCAAATACCACTGCATCATTGAGATATACTAGGCAACTCTTCCACAGAAGATCACTTAGCATATCTTCTGTCATAGCTTCGAAAGTGGCTGGTGCATTGCACTGCCCAAAGGGTAACACATTATACTGGAATAAACCCAAATGATGCATAAAGGCTGTCTTTTCCATGTCTTTTGGGTCCCTTCCAATTTGCCAATACCCAGATTGAAGATCCAAAGTACAAAAGTATTTATTCCCCCAAAGCGAGTCTAATGTGTCCTCTATCCTAGGTAGAGGATAAGAATTCTTTTTGGTTAAACCATTTAACTTTCGATAGTCTACACAGAATCTAATGGCTCCATCCTTCTTCATAGTCATGCATACTGGACTGGACCAAGGACTTGTGCTTTGCAAAATCACTCCTTTTCTTTAGCTGATCCAAGATTTGTTTCTCAGCCTCAATACATTTCTCCAATTCTCTCATTTTTGTTTAAATAGATAGGGGTTTGACCTCTATTCATAACTGGGACTACTGTCCAGGATCTGTTCCCTACTAAAGTATCTACAAATTCTAGATGTAGACTGGATAGTACCTCATGATGAGGTTCAAATACAGCATTCAAACCTCGGAATGCATTATTCGAGGAACACAATACAGGCCATGCCAGCTGGTATTCTCACAGTCTGTACCATGGTGGCTACCGAGGACACATCTCTCAGTATACATGGCATCTCGCAATTGTATGGTTGCCGGATCTTTAACATCCTAAATCTGGGGTCCAAAACAGCACCATACAAATTTGCTAAATCCAACCCAATAATTCTATCGTCACTTATCTCGGCAATGGTAGGGGTTATGACGTATTCATAGCACTCCATTCCAATCTGAATGAACGTCTTACCAAAAGTCTGCATCAGGCTACCGTCAGCCGTGCAAGCATTAACACCGACCAGTAGTGCTGCATGGTTGCCAGAAACCAGGCTGACAAATTTTCTCGAGATGCATGAATGGCTGGCACCAGTGTCTATCAAAAATTCCCCAGTCTGCCCCTTCACCGAAACAGCAACGTACCAACGTTTCCCTCCAAAAGGAGAGGAGTTCTGACCTAATCGGAGTTGTTCTTTAGAGTCACTGATCTCCCATCCAAAACCTTTTAAAAAAGATACACATGGATGGTTTGGGGGGAGGTGTGCCGCACTCACACACGCCAACTCTTTAACCCAACCTCCCTCATCTTTGACGCAGGATTGCTCCCTCAGGTTCTGACTCTCACTTGTCCCTACCCTGTTGAAGCCCCCAGCTCGGACTGGGGTGGGAGGATCATTCCCACTTACCAGTCCCCCTGAAGGTACTGACTCTCGAACTACCCCAGACTTACCAGTGGTGGTATTTTGGCAGATTTTCGTATCACGGATCACATCCTTTGCTACAGATGTGACCGTCCTTAGTTTTCCTCCTCTACTGTCTCCTCCACTACATTCACTCTAGTCAACACAGGTTTCGGGGCTGTACTCTCATGGGCATAATGCCCCATTTCCTGGCCGCGGTAGCAACGCAGTCTGGTTCTATCCACCCTCTGCCGTTGAGGTCAAGTGTACACAGTTTTTGCAAAAGTCTTCATAAAATCTTCCATCATTTTCTTCATGTCGAAAGGTTGAATACCTTGAATTGTGGAAGGTTCAGGCAAGGCGGGGGCCTTAGTTATGGGTGACCGCGAAGTGCGGCTCATAGCCTTTTCTACAGTTCTAGTGACAGAGACGGGTTGTGTCTCCCTTTAAGTTCCATTATTATTCTTGTTGTATATTCTTCGAGAAATATACTTTCTTTTTTAACTTGTACAGCGGAAATGCTTCCATCCTCTTCTTCAATCTCAATGATTTTGAAATCATCTGGGGAAGAGTTAATTGATGTATCCCCGACATAGAAGTACTACTCGTATTTGCACAGACTTTCATGGTTGAGGTTTTCATCTCTACTTTCCAGCCACGCTAAATCTTATTTGGCGTTTCTCAGTCCACCCCCACCAGATTTATGCGTGGGGTCATAAACACTGTCATTTCGGACATGAGCCTCAGCATTGTTATTAAAAAAAGGGTCATATCGGTCTGGTTTCTTTAACGCTTCAGCTGGTGTTGATTTCACTATGGAGGCTGTGCCCTCTATAAAAGTGGTATTCGAAGGTATCTCCTTATCTAGTATTTCTTGCTGATACTTCAAATCCAATTGTGTCAGCGATGCACTAGTGTCAGTTTCAAATGATCCATTATGTCTATTTCCATTTTCATAATCAACACTTATCTTTCCTGTCGTTGTATGTTTCTCTGTACCTCACATGTATGTGTCCAAAGCATGTTTTCTTTTTGTTAAATTAGCAATCTCAAGACATAACTCTTGCTGCCTCAGGAATAAGTCTTGATTGCTGTCTTTCATTGAATTCATTATATCTTCGTTTTTCAAGATACAATGATCTCGAAGTTCTAATATCATATCTGCTTCATGCTTTTATTACGCTATTTCAGCCTTAATTTGGTCTGCTTCATTCTTCAAATCAATATTTCGAATTGTAGAGGTAGCCTCTATTTCTTCGAGATCAACTTCTTGTTTAAGTTTCTCATTTTCCCACTCTGATTTAGCAAGTTCAAGCTTTTTCTGAATTACATACATTTCGTATTCCAGATTTCGATTCAATGTATGTTTTTCTCCTGTTTTTTCTTCTAATTCATTGATTTTGTTCATTAATCTTTGTTGTTCGGTTTTATATTGATCACACTGTTTTTCTAAGTTCCTTAGTCTTAAGACTTTTCCCTCAGAGTCTTCAACTCATGGCAATCCCTGATGGATTCTAACTTTATTCATTGCCTCATCTCTTAATCTTGCTTGTTCATACAAGTAGTTGGTGGCTGATTCTTTAACATTTTTTGAACCTCCTATGTTGAATACTGAAACACTTATATTGTCCAAGGATCTTCTCGTATTAGGTGTATATGTCTCCGCGGTAGTCGAAGCTTGTCGTTGTGCATTAGCAGTCATCATAGTTATCGTTGTGATATAGAATGTATATTTATTCTTTAAGTAGAATTCACAGTTGGTTCACATATTTCCCGTGCTAAAGGTTTTCGAATTACTTGTTCTACATTTGGTCCACTTATTGAGGTGTACCCATTTATTACATTTTGGTTTATACCATCAATATTATCCATTCGGTGTGGGTGGATCCCGAGGTATTTGAAGTTCCATCATGCTCGTGTTCGGCCTCCAGGGCCACGCATTAAATACCAAGAAGTGGTCATGGCACCAGTGTAATGGTTCTTATTGTAATGGTTCGTTCTATCCTGTATAGATATGGGTGGCTCTCTGGCTTAATAGCTATAAAACCCAACACTACACGAGTAGTTCGGGTCGGGCAAATCCCTCAATCTTCCACCTCTTGCATGGCTGTTTTTAAAGTAATCAGATGGTCGGGTAATGCATGTGGACTGGACCAGTCCCCTTCTGCCGATTGTCCACATCCTTAGTAGGAGCTGGATGCAAGGCTTGGTGCTGCCCCCTCTTGTACCAAACGGCTATCATGAAGCAATGCCTGGTTGGCATAGAAGGAACAAGCATCACACCAACATGTCTCTTGAGTGATCCGCACTAGTATATATACAACGATGCCGGCCCCTACATTATTAATAAACTCGTATGGTTTGACGTAAACCAGACAAGATATCTTGGGTTAGTGCAACAGGCATGTATTTATTCAGGTAAATGTTTACATTCACCTTGAAGTTGGGTGCTAAATATAAAACCTAGCTCAGGAAAATGTGGTCCGACTCTGAGTGTGGTCAAAGCCTGACTAACATCTTCCCAAGCCCCAGGTAGGAGCTGGAGAAGCGCGACCAGTGGTCCTTATGACCTGTAGTGGCTACCAGTGATGGGCGTAACACTCGAACCGCCCTTTTGAGGAAGACGCTTACACTTTATCACACTCTACGAGCCCCTACAAGTGTATGTCAATTCTAGCAAGTATACGGAGGTCAGTAATAGTACAGCACTGACTATGTGATAAACATGAGTATTTGACAGTATGTTGGATAAGGATGAAGTATGTTTCATATTCACAGAGCCTGTTTTCAGGGGGCTTATCATCTGTAGGCTAAAATTCCCAAGGGCTTCCATCAGAGGGCCATTTCACCTGATGGCTCCAGTAATCCTAGCCCCACCCAACACCCAGTGGAAGAATAACGCAGGCAGTGACCGAGACCACTCACACCACCATTTGAGTCCACACAACAACCAGTCACCATGGGGGACCATTGGATCAGGAAGATGATCACTTACTTTAAGAGGTTTGACTTAAACCATGATGGTGCTTTCACTAAGGATGACCTTGAGGGCTTGGCTAAGCGCTTTGCGCAGAGACTTGACACCAAGAAGGGCAAGACCATGACCACTGTGATGAGGATAGTGAGTATCTAACTAACTCAGTACAATCTCAAAAATGTTTATCTGCTGTTCAGTGTCTGAATGTCAGTGTTTAGAAGCTTAACACTTATCTGAAGACATTTGTTGCATGGCCATACAGGGGGGGGTTGGTTTGGTTGCTAGCGCCTTAACCCAGTCTCTCATATATGAAATGGTTGGCCCTGAGATGAAGAGGAGGAGATCGAGGTATGTGACCCTGAATCCATGTGATGCACCATGTGATAATAAGATGGCCCATGTCAGAAGGTTAATGGTGGTGTCATATCTTAATAGTCTGTCATTATTAGTTATATAGACATGATGGATAGGACAAGGCCTCGCATCAGTTAGCAGTAAAGGTGTATTTATTCCAGCATATTGTACATATGTCTTAAGGTATATATGTGTTAACGTTAGTGCCGCTATGCTGGCTCTCCCTCCTCTCAGTGGGAGTGCAGCATGCATATATAGTTAAGGTGGGTCATAATAGGTGAATGATATATAATAAAGGTTAATGTTGGTAGTTGATACCCTGAATATATAACAGTGGCATGTTAATGTAACGCGGAAGATTCTGAGTAAAGGGGGCTCTGTGATGTCAGGATTGACTATTAGAAGGATGGCTAAACCCCTGAGATCCACCACCTAGGATTTTTACCTTCGGGCTTAACAGACCTCCCGTGGGGTCAGCATATGTTTAGACAAAGTGAGATATGTTAAGATACGAAGTTGTTGTACAGCAATTTTATTTATTTTTTTCTTACTGTTTTTGTGGGAGGTTCTTAACAGGTTGAAGACCGCACTCCATATGGCCCCAGTCATATATGTAGGACTGTGGCGATCTCTAGCCCTGAATGGTCAGATCTTAGTGCTATATCAAAGTGACATAAAAAGTGTATTTTTCACCATTTTCTATTAATTTTATGACTTAATTGATAGCACAACATAATAGAGGATTATATATTTATCCAGGTACAGACTCAGCATGAAGAAATACAATGTATATGTGAAGAAAATCATGGATTTTGTCACCAGATGTCCATAAAAATCTACCTGGAGGTTCCACTAAAACCTATTTCCAATTTTTGGGTTAAATATCCTAAAGAAAACACTAAGCCCAAGTCAAAGCTCAGAGCCTTTTCCACAAGAAAATATTAACATGTCTAAGATATGAAATTAAAGGTTTTCTGAAATAAAACATGATAAAATGTGGCTTCCCTAAGAGTACAGTAGGTAAGGATAGGTGGATGGGGGTTGCACTCACACCTCAGTACCACACACACAGTGATATCAACTCATGTTCTGCTTGACTGCACTGCAGTAGAGGGTGGTCATGGTTCAGTGATCACAGGTAAGCAGGGTTAGAAATGGTCCTGGGTATACTTCTAAGCCTGTGGATAGATATGTGCATGTTGATACTTTTGAGCCTTTAAAGTTTGGGATTACTTCTCAGCCTCAGCTGAGACCTGCTTAATATTTTGGGGCATCTTCAGTCTCAGAGTGAGTGTGAGAAAAACATTGTATCCATTCTATTTTCTTTGGCTGGTGCCCCTTTTAGATTCAGCGTGTTTGTATACCAAATCTGTGCAAAGGAACTATATTTAACGTAGCTTTAATGGCATCTAAACTCTAACACACTATACACTCTTATCATAGGGGTATATTGTTTCAATATTTGTTAAGATGAGACTGGATGCAGTCAGTTTGTACAAGGCTGTTGTAATCTGTCCTCTTTCTAACACATAAGTTCATTCAATACAAATGTGTTTTTTTCTCCTTAGAATGTGTAATTCTTCAGAACACATTCAATGTTTTCATAAGATCTTCATAAGTTTGCTTCTTAGAAGATAGAAGTCCTATATAGATTTCCTATGTAGAATCATCTGAAAATGTTATGTCCTTAATACGTTCCAGAATTTTTAGAACAATTTCACTTGCATGGAACAATCGAAGAGAACTCTTTACACATTCAAACCAATTATATTATAAAATGTAAAATTATATATGGTTTAAACCTATCTTCTCTATTAAGAAAAATAATGACCATTTTCAAAACGGCTGACACTAGGGAACTAGAGGTGATAGGAGGCACTTGTTTAGCAACTCAGTATGATCACTTTTGCTACCTTGATGTCTCAACAAGAAGATTCTAGAAATCCACATATGAAACAAATCTTAAGAGAGGTATACATACACGCTATGTAACACCATGTTAAACCATGTAAATTCTATCTAAATGTTCACCAAATGTACTAGTTGCGAATTCTACTTTATACTTAACACTGAGTTTGCCTCCTAAGCATCCCAACATAGAATCTTAAAACAAAGCTTTATCCACTAAACCATCATTTCCATTGTCACCTTGGTAAGCAAAGAGGAAGTAATTTCAGAATCCTAGAGTTGATATTAGTCCTTCAAAACCAAGTAGGTAGAATCCTCATGAAGGCTCTCCATGGCTGAAACGTTGGTCACCACTATAATAAACTACATAAACAAGCACATCCTATCTAGGCGTACACAATTTGTTTATACATACCTTTAAAATGACATCATCACATAAAATTGGCAAACATACTGGCAAAAGGTGTTTACTTCATTCTTAATTATAAAATTAGACATGTGGCAGAATTTCCCAATGCTCGAAGAAGATTTAAAATAGCAAGGTAAAAGTAGTCAACAGGCCATTATCTAAACATATAATTGGTTCCATATATTATGCACGAAACCTAAAGAAAAAAGAGAAAAGAAAGGTTACCCCAGAAGCAAATCTCTACAGGCACAAGCAGCTGAGTGAACATAAGCCTCCCTCTTGTGGCTGGCCCACCAACTATGCTTACTTACTGTCTGTCTGCCTTGTATAGGATACTGACTAAACATTTAGAAATTGTTCGCAATATATTGAATTCATTTCACACCCCCCTGAGATAACCCACCTACATATCTAACGGCCAGGAACAGCACCCTTAATGTCCTTTAAACATGTAAATAATCTTTATAAACATATTTCTTGTGGCCTGAAATAGAGAATTAAGGAGCGGAGATTCTCATTTTGCCTTCATCCCCAATACTTTTTCACAGACCACTGCAATGTCCAAATCATTACAATGCATTCATTGGATATTCTCAGTCACATGACACTCCTCACTGATGGTGTGGACAGGAACACTTCATGAAGTATAGGATTATGCGGCACCTCAATCCCCAGATTACACTGTGTCCTTCTCTTTGTGCTGATCTATGTCCATTTCCTTGTTATTCTCAGGGTTACATTCTCTGAGTTGCTCTGTGTCCTAACCATGAGCATATTTGTGTTGCTCTCTGCCCTCCTCCATTATCTTTATGAGCTGTGACAGCATATACCACATTTATAAATACCTAGAGTCACACGTGGCTGCACTTGGCATGTAAGAAAACAGGTTTGGGGTCAAATATTCAACCAGAGAATTGAACTTCTACCTCATCCACAAATCTGGTGATATGTCCATATGTATAATTCAATAAAAACCCTTTGGATGAATATCTGGAAAGCACGGTTGACATTGTTTGAATGACAAGAAACGTGGAATGTAAAAAGTAATCACTTTTTAAAGTAACTGTTTAATTGGATTAGATGACCATGTTATCTTCCCTTGATTATATTATCATCAAGGGAAATGATTGAGTCAACCCAGCACATAAGGCCCATTTGCTGGTGTCTGGTATACAGAACTGGGTGAGACATGGTCTATTCACTCCATACATACCATAATAGTACATTGAGTGTGATTGCAGTTATTGTACCTATAATTACAATCAATTAAGTAAGTCTGGACAGCTTTGGGCAGTGTAGTACTACATAGGCATGAACAGGGTAATAGTGTTTTACATCTTGCCCCCATGGAGCTCCCCTTTCCCTGGTTCTCTCACAGGTATTGTCTGGTTTCCCCACTTGACGCCATTCACCAGCACTATAGGATGTAGCTATTCCCTTTAAGGACTGACTGCGCATGTGCGAATCCACCCCTCATATATTCCCCGAGGCTAAACAACTAGGTTACCTTGGTATAATGTTTAATATACCTCAACTTACAGAAAATCACTAATAATTTCAAAATTATTCAGAGAGAATCATCTAATTTGTTTTATATTACTCCTGTCCTATTACACACAAAGTGCACCCGCTGCTCTAGCTCTCCAAATCACCTTTAACCACTCTCTTTAATTATGTATGATCTGATTATGTTTTCTCCCCCTCTATTATCATAAAGTCTTTACTGGTTATACTTGGTATATCTGTGGTAGGTTCACTGCTCCTGAGGTAAGTAGCTTTTAATTAAGCCTTTTTCATGGTACAGGTGAGCCTCATATTACTGAAAAAATGTTGTTAGGAAAAAAAAGTACTGTAATGCCCCATGCATGGTTACAGCTTATATATATGTGCAGGCCAAACCACTAGCATCGTCTACCTGGCCTATCATATGCTCCATGCAGACATATATGGATCATCCTTTCTGTTAGGCTGTCCTTAATAACTACCAGAAGTGGCCTATATCAAAGCAATGTGGGGAAGCCAACCAGAATGGACCCTCCATGTATGCTCACAAGGGGCATCACTGGAACACTATTTCTGCTTGCCCGCCCGCTTAATTATGAGGATAACAGTCACTGTAAATCCTTGTCTATAAAACGTGATCTTGTTTGAAGGAAACACTCTAACAGATATCCATTTTGTACATGATCATAAATTTCCTAGCATTATTGCCTCAAATTTTATTCAGATAAAACAACTGTAACTGTAATCACATATATAAAGTTGATGCAGAATTACATTTCAGATAGACAGGCTGTGGACAAAATGCCGAGTCAGAATTCGCCTGTATTTTATAAGTGCCTGGGCGCACATAGATTTCAAGTAGGCTCTGCCCCCGACTGTAATTCAAGACCAGTGCATATTTAAGACTTAAATTATAGTGCATTTCAAAGTTTTAATACGCCTGTAACCCTGCGTTTATTCAAGACCGGTGCTTTTTCAAAGACCCGGTGCTCATACAGGCCAACACTTGTATACTAGAGGGAGTCTGGAATTAGGTGCACCTTAGTATTATGATGTTCTTTCTGAAAAGTCACATACAATAATCAAATAACATAATCAGTGATAGTTGCTGCAATAGAGTAAAAATAAACTTATGTAGTCTGAGCTCTCCACTTATCACATTATACACCCCTGATATACAATAACCAGACATGACTCACCCTTCCTCCCACTGTACACCCTGCCCTCTGGCCCTTGACCCACTAGTCTTGTAAACATACATCAGTAAGGCATTTCTCAAGATGGTACAATTGAGCATGGTGGAGCAGATTAGTGGCCAAATCGTTCAAATTGTGATACAAGCACCAAATTTGGACTGGATACTCTCTATAGTTAGTGTTTTCAGGAGAAAAACATGTTAGCCACTCAAAAAGTGACCCCTGATGACCTTGAGCAGGGCTCAGAGGTCAAAGAAACTCTGATTTTTACAGTTTTATCTTCATTATTCTAGTTCAAGGAATGGCAGCAACATCAAACTTGGTCTAGACATACCCCTTCAGTGGCCCTATGGTATGTCTAAGTATGAATGACCTTGACTCAAGGTCAAGGTCATTTCAAGGTCAAATACCAAGAAAAAAAACTGAATTACAGTACATATCCCCCTCTCGTAAACATGATATTGCCGGATCTTTGAGAGATGTCTATGCTCTGATACACTCTCTTTCCATGCATACCTAATGCACTACCGTAAACTATAGCCTCACTCATTGGTGCATTCGCCTATGTGCAAATGAATATTTTTGAATGAAGCTTGTTCCCCTGTGATTGTACCTATTGCAACTTCATTATAAGAACCAGCAGGCTCAATGCAACTACAAAACTTGGGCTTAGGCCGGGATTGAACTCATGACCCTTGCATTTGGAAACCTCTGCTCTCCCAGACTGTATATTGTACAGCCTGGGCACGTCCATGACTGGAGTAAACCCAGCCCCACCTTACACACAGTAGCAGATCTCTTCAAGGAGTGACAGGGACGACTAGCACCACAGTTTGAATTAACTACACACCACACATCAACCAGTAATCATGGGAGACCAGGAGCACTGGGTGAGAAAGATAGTCACATGGTTTAGGAGATTCGACATAGACCATGACGGCATCCTCAGCAGGGCCGACTTTAAGGCCTTGGGTAAGCGCTTCTCACACAGACTACACACAGAAAAGGCCAAGGACATGGATGAGAAAATGCTAATCGTGAGTAGCTGAATAACTCAGTAAATCCTTTACACTGCCAATCTGGTATAAAATTATGATCCAAACATAAGTGTGTGGCCTAAAGACATTTTCTCTTGTGCAGAACATGTTTAGCCGAAAGTGTTTAGCTTTTGAAAGTGTTTAAGGTGAGAAGTGTTAACATAAGTAGTATATGCATGCAAACTCAGCGCAAAGCTTCAGCTACTAACTAGGTCATGACCCACTTGCAGAACGGAAGTGACCCTATTTGAACCAGTCTTAACCAACTAGAAGCCTAGCTTTGACAGGAAGTAACGTCACAAGGTCAAGACCTAGGTTTTCGACCAATCAGAGAGCTGGAATATATGTCATGACCTAGTTACATAAATTATATATATATATTGCGCAATACTTTGGTTTGACCTACTTACAAACCGGAAGTAAACTCATGAAAACGTATGAGCTATGTATGAACAGGTATTGTGCAGTGGTTTACAAAATTGCACAATAACAATGATGAAATAGCAAATATGTATTGTGCGATTGCAGATGAAACATTACTTAGAAATTGCACAATAATGACTGATGAAATAAACAGAGAGAATTGCACAACCGTGGGCACCAAATTGTGTCCCCGAGGACACAGTCCAAGGGGAAGAAAGGCCACATTTGGTTACCCACGGCTGTGCAGTTCTCTCTGTTTATTTCATATATTTCAATATAACACAACTCGTTCATTTTCAGTACAGGGTACTTTTATAAGACACAATATTTACATATGAACCCAGTTTTTCCATTACCGGGACGTGCACAGATACAACAGAAGCATTTGTGGTGTGTAAATTTACTTGCTTGATACCACTTTTGACCTATGACACTAGTTTTCCACTTGTTGTGGTAACAATAGCCTTTCAGTTTAGCTATGTTAGCTATAGCATGTTCAAACAAAGCCTCTGCCAGGAAGTAAGTTTTGTTGTATTTAGGTCCTGGTAAAAGACTAGATAGAAAACCATCCTTGAAGTTTACCTCAAACGAGAAATGATTTTTCACTCCAGGTATACTTAAGGCGTAAAGCTCCACTAGACCTGTAAACATGTGAAACAAATGGTTTTAGCTATAGCAGATACTTGTAGTTTACAGTTACACTGGCAAAACACCCCTACAATGGGATTACACTCTAACTGCTTTGCTGTACAGAGCAACACTTTGTAGAACTGGCTGCATGTAATATTCATAAGGCAGAGTTTTTCTGCTTTGTTCTATTATCATTGCCTCTAAACTTTCCATGTTAAATGATGACTTAATCTAACCAGATATAAACTGTTACAACCAGTTATCTGGTGAAGTTGACGCAAAGAATAAACCTTGTAGTTTTTTTGTCAAATACACCCAAGTTGTTTTTTTTAGCGCCGGATTTTTGTTTTTTGTTGTGAACTTGTATAGTTTTCACTTTTTTGAATAGTTATTTTGTTTTCTTGGGTGATTAAGTTCACTTTTGCGTTAACTTTTTAAAATTTTTATAAATTTTTTGATAAATTCTTTTCATAAAATGTTCATTTTTGTTGCACTGTATGATACTTGTTTCTATGGGGAAAAAAGTTGTTTTTTTACACAAAATGTTTGTTTTTATTGGACAAAGTGAGAAAAACTACAGGGAGACAAATACAAGCAAAAGCTATTGTTTAAATAGAGAGGGGTAAGATGCTTACACAATCTTTAGACACCTTTTGTTTTATATACTGATAACTTAACCCTTGTTTTCTTTTAGAGTAGGTAGTAACGCTGTGGTTAACTACTTTAAATCCTGTGTTAATTACCATGACAACATTTTCACTGTCCAGCACATTTCTAAACTTTTCAGTCCTTAAGGTGTATTGTTTTTGAATTACACCTTTGCAACTAATTTTAATGGGCACTTTTTCCCCAGTGCCTATGTAATATTTGGAGTTCAAGGCGGTCATTTCATCCCCTTCCCACTCCACTTTGAACAATCCGGAGGTTCTTTTATCAAACACCAGACGGCTCTGGCAGCAGGGTTGAGGTAACCATAAGTTACCCAATGCTTTGGTTTGAACGTAGGTTTCTCTGTGGTGAGAATTTTCACAAGATTCAGAGGGCAACCATTTGTGATGTCCTCTAAAGAAAGCCTCATGTTTTTCAGGAATAATCACATCTTCTAGATTCTCTGCACTCAAAGCAAAGTAGAAGCTGTCGGTGTCCATTTCACACATTTCAAAGTCTTTTTCGTCTATGTATTCAAGGAGGTGGGTAAACAAGAAAGTTCTACCGGGTTGTCACTTAAGTCTTGTGCATCTTGAACTGACCATTGCAAGGCTAATCGTCTTGCCTTAGAGGGGGACACATACTTTGTTTGAAAAAAGTTTTGCTTGTTGCATATATATGGTTTTACTGTATGACCCATTTCCCAGCAGCTTGTAAAGATCTGAAAGAATTTTACAGTCCACATTTTCATCACCTTTTCTCCTAGCTCTGGTTACTTCTTCCATAAAGGGTAGAAAAGTCTTTTCTGGGGTGTGATCTACAAGGAGGTGGACAGTGGTTACTACCAAACCTTTTTTCAGGTAAGAGAGGAGTTCCCAACAAAATTCCCTTTGCATGGTAGCTTCCTATTAGCTGACGCAGCATCAGCATGGGGAATATAGATGTCGCGCTTACCATTGATATATCTCTTTGCAGTGACATCACAGGCTCCAGCTATTAGTATTACCACATCATAGGCTTCTGTTCTCAGCCTTTTTAGGACTTCTTTTTCAATGGTAGCTAGGGACCAAGATTTTTTGGCATATTCGCCAACTGAATAATTAGCATAACCATTGAGAGCACTCTCAATAAGTTCTCCCATCTCTTCAACTCGAGAATCTCCCGATACAAGTGCAGCCATAGTCTCAGAATTTCCTTTCGAGTCAGTATTATAAAATGTTGACACTAAAGTGTCAATTCTGTAATCAGTCAAACCTGAATTAGCACACACTTCCTAACTATGGTACTCCTGAAAAGAGAACATCAAGATCAGATAAGCATTCTCACCTACTTCTTCACTACAGTACTCCTGGAAGGAAAACATCTAAGTTCCATAAACTTCTCAGCCACTGCTATAGAATTCCCTAACTTTCATGGTTATTTTCCCATTCGGTTCTTGCCTGGGAAGGCATTTTCAGAGTCATATTTCGCATTTCCCACCACTGTCCATGGCCAACCTAAAGCCCACTTTTCTGACCCAGTTCCCTCCACTAATGGCCTCAAACCAGTGGACAATAGTAGCTTTTGCTCTGTTTCATTTTGACAATATTTGGCTTTTATTAGATCTTCTATAAGGGCTGGTTTATATTGCAAAAATGGGTGATATGTGGGAATCTTTTTCACGTCTCCTGCAAGTTTTATCCACCTAGGGTCAGATATTGAGAGTATTTCTCATGCAGCAGCAGGGTGACCCAATTCTAGTAGCCTCACATGGAAGTACCCTTGCTCTACACTGTTGTATGTGTAGGACTCCTCCTTATAAACAAAATCTATCTTGCAGGGGTACCAATTAGATAAAAGTAGTTTAGTATGTATCGGAATGGGACTATAACTAACTACAGGATATTACTCACTGGGGATGCAGCCAATCAGAGGCCTCCATTTGGTCACGTGACCTGGACCCCCCATGGTGATCACCTCATTTCCATAATATGCCATGCCCCCTTAGCCAATCAGAGCCCTCCATTTGGTCATGTGACCCCTCATTTACATAATATACCATATTCCTTTATGCTAATGAGACCTCATAGGCATAATAGATCACATTCCCTTGATCACATGACCTAGACCCCCTGTGAAGTGATTTCCAAATGGCTAATGGTCTAGGTCATGTGACCCAATTATCTAAACCGGGGTTGCCCAACCACGTGACCTCCTTTGTTTGTAAACAACATGTCATCTAGCTAAGTGACTTAACCATGAGGTTTCTATAATAGACCATACCCCCTTGATCACTTGGTCACATAACCACTTGTTTGTAAACAAGGGGTGGGGTTAATTATGCATAAAAGACTTTTCTCCTGTTAGATTCCCTAAGGGGAATGGTAAGAAGTTTGTTCCTAGGCGTAGTTTTACTACCCAACCTAAGAAGGGGGAGCCTGAAGATAATAGAGGGAAGCCTTCAGTATCTAAGCCGGGGTTCAGGTTTTCGGGATTCGGGTTCAAGAAGACAGAAACATGTTTCCGAATCCTCGCCATCTGAATCTGAAGGGGAACCAGTACCAGTCAGGAGACCACCTACTAGGGATCCTGCCTCGTACTCCTTTGATCGGATAAACGATGAATCATTCAAGATTCAGGAACATGCAGTTAAGGAGTGGCAGAAAACACACGAGGAGATGGCAATCTTATATCTGAATAATGTGGTACACTTGGTTGTACAGCTGACTCAGAACGTTCAGAATTTGGAAATTTCCAGAATTGAGAAGGATAAGAAGGAGGAATATGATCGTAAGTTGAAGGAAATGTTAAATAAGGAGATAAAGGTAAATAAGAACAATGATTTTTAGAAGATGGAGGTAGCTAGAGCCAGGTCAGAAACGGATACATTGAGTATGCGTTTCATGGACACCTTTGGCAAGCCCATGGCAAGTTGGAATGGGACCAGACGCCATGCTAAGTATCTGTTGGACAAACAGATTGCGGAGTACGCCTGGAACCCAAACCTGAAACACCTTATTCAGATGAGGAAGGTATGGCAGATTAAGTTATGGGAATTGTTAAGATGTATGAATTCGGTATCTACCTAGAGGAGACAAGACGTGTTCCCGAGCGTGCAGATGCTGAGTGGCCCTACCCGGAATGGAGTTACTCCTACATCGTGGTCATTGATGATGGACTCTGTGACTATGGGATCTGTGGTAGCTGATTTGATTATGTATAGTGTTATGATAAACTGATAAATCCAATCTACATACGTTTGGACTTAATACTAAAGCATATGATACGAGTGCTAAAGCATACACAAAGACTATTGGATACTCTAATAACAATCAGGACACCATCTGTTTATAACCAGCAGTGATTACGAATGCTGGAATATGAACAATAAATACCAAGTGAACTGCTTCTACACATGCAAGTCGAATCTTGCTAATAGGACATCACAACTCTAGTTCCTGATAAAGACAGTATTGGATTATACGATCACACAGCTACCCTGCCACCATCGTCAGAAGGAAGACTTGGAACACCATATCTGGATATAGACAATTTGCATATTGTTCTAATATATACGAAGTCTATATCATTTTATTGATGTTTGTACGGTATTCTACTACACTGGTAGTTTACCAATAGATATGTACATCTGGCAATTGTTAAGACCAGATTCAAGTTATTATACCATGTGTGTGCATATTTTTCTTCTGTCTGGTTCAGTAAGAAAATATTTCAAGACCTTACATATGTTTATGTATATAAAACACATAGTATACATACTATAGACTGTACCATAAATTATTTTTTTATTTTTACAAGGTCTAGAGGTAATATAATTATCAGATTCACAAATCACTACTACTACGAGTAATAGGTATCTGAAATTATACATTACAAATATAAAAGCATTAACATTGATTTGGAATACTCTTATGTATCTTTCAAGGTTGTAATGTAAAATGACTTTAATTTTTTTTGTATTTCCGAATGTTGTTACTGGGTATACTGTGTTCTAGGTTAACAAAAAGTTTCTCATTGTGAGTCGTATAAATGACTATTTAGTATCTGGTTAGATGTAACATAAATACTATGATCATTCAGTATTGTGTTTGAATACATGGAATATAATTTTTACCAGACTAGTAACCAGGCAACTCGTACGCTAATTATGTGCCCTAATTGATATAATTGTGTTAATACTATAACTTAGTTACTACCCAGTAGTGTAGCACCTTGTCATAGTCTTGGTGGGGGTAGTGTAGGGGCACTGTTTGTAATGAGCGTCACGTAGGTACGAGTTGGGCAGTTCCCGAGTGGGGTGTACACTCAGGTCTGAGAACGGTATGCTGGGGCGAGCGGTGGCAGCACTGCTCTCCGAGCTTCCTGCCTTAGACTCGAGAGGTCACCACCCAACCTTAGGCTATATAAGGCCAGGTCGGTAGCTGCCGGAGGGAGAACCCTCACAGGCTCCATACGGTCAATAAGCGAGAACTTACTCATTGTTTGATTGTCTGAATACCCTGATATGAATACACTTAAACTCGGAAGCAGGATTCTGAATAAACCTTGTTGCCTCTTCTGTACCGGAGATTGTCGTTTGCTAGTTCTTTCCGAATTAGACATTCGAACCCCAATTCAGAATACTTGACCATTACAGTGATATATCAATTCCATGTCGATAACCTTGTCAAAAGGTGGTATACATTAAAATCAAATAAAAAATAAAATGAATTCCTGCATTAAGTTTTATTTCCAGTGGACTCACATAACAACTCATAACTCTAACTAATGGAATACTTTACCACACATGTGTCCCTTCCTTTATGGGTTCAAGGTTATAAAATATGGATATACTGGTAAACAAGGTAAACACTTACTGAACAGAACCTCGATTCATTAAAAAAATCTTAGTTTCGCAAACAGACATCCTAAAATACGTTGTAGTGTCCACCGAATGTTGTGTAGCAAAGTTCCTTACCCCGGTGTACCAGCTGCTCAACTGAGAAGTATCATGTCCAGACAAACTGAAAGGCTTGGTATAGTTCTTCAGTGTATTTATTATAATATCGATGAGATGTGGATGGGATATAAGGCTTACACCTAGATCCTTCATTTCAAGAGGGTACTTGCTCCAAAGTTGTACAACCAAGATTGCACCATATATATACAGTCTGAATTATGACAAACAAAAGTTGAATGTGTACACCTCAATGTGTGGGTTCTTTTTTGGTCCTCTCCGATATTCGCCTATATTATGTAAAGAGTAATTTTTTTTTTTTGGCAAGCTTTTAGCTTGCCTTAAAAACAAACTAAAGGCCCCTACATTTTTTTTCCTCTTTTTTTTAGGCAAGCTTTTAGCTCACCTTAAAAACAAACTAAAGGCCCCAGAATATTTTTTTTTTGCAAGCTTTTAGCTTGACTTTTTTTTTATTTTGTCCTCTCATCAAAAAAAGGTATACAATAGTAAAATCTACCAACGCTTAGATATTTCTTTTTATAAAAAACTCAGACCTTTTATGCATAATTAACACCACCCCTTGTTTACAAACAAGTGATCATGTGACTACACCATGTGATCTAGGGGGTATGGTCTATTGTAGAAACCACATGGTTAAGTCACTTGGCTAGATCATGTGTTGTTTACAAACAAGGGAGGTCACGTGGTTGGGCTACCCCCGTTTACATAATTGGGTCATGTGACCTAGACCTTTAGCCAATCAGAGACCTCCATTTGAAAATCACTCCAGGGGGGTCAAGGTCACGTGACCAAATGGAGGCCTCTGATATGCTGCATCCCCAGTGAGTAATATCCTGTATCCACCATCTTTTTCCAAGCCTGCATAAAGACCTTTTTTTTAGCAGCTATGAGAGCTCTACCATGTTTCTTTGCCTCTCGTATTTCTTTACATTCATCTAGGGCAAAACCAATTTTTGTTTCTAACTGTTTCCCCAACTCATTTAGCTGCCATCTTTTGGACAGTATTGCAGATCTTATTTCAGCATTACTGCAGCATACCATCAGTGGCAACTTTTCTTTTGGAGGTTGTTCACTCTGATTGACTGGAATTGGCTTCTTCATTCTGACTATCTCAAAGAAAATCCCTTATTACACCTGATCTCCAACTTTTTCAGCAGATTATACACTACTGGGAGAAGCTTTTCATCCTGCCTGGACATAAGGCTATAGATGACAACATTTCTGTCAGGTGAACTCTTGGCATGCCTGACTGTTCTCATGTCAGACAAAACTTGACTGTAAGATACTTTCTCATGTTTGTTTTCACTCAGTTGTTTATAATTGACCTGTCTAGTGAGTTCATTTAGGTTCTTTTCATTTAAACCTATTTTATCTGTGAGAGACTGCTGGACACTATTCATAGAGTCGCCTATTTTTTTACCTTTTTGACCTCTCAATCTGTTATGAATATTGGTACTGTAAGTGCCTATTGAACTATGTAGTGTCTTGACTTCATTGTCCATTTTAGAGTCCAAACTGTCTACGCTGAGGTCAACCTGCTTTATTCGTTCGCGCAAAGTCTCTTCCATTCTCTTTATGCTATTTGCATTGTCAAGATGCTTGTCATCGATTTCATTTTCCAGTCTAAAGATATCTTTCTGTCTGTCATCCAGTAATGTCACATGTCTAGTCATGTCACCTTCCAGTCCAGTCACCTTCATCTCAAGGACAGTATGTGCCTGTTCAATATTCTCTAACCTGCCTATCAGATTTGAATTGTGAACCTCAAATAGTTTTGTCATTTCAGATAGAATGTCAGATTTGAGGTCATTCATTTCTTTTTTCTGTGAGTAGACAATTTTATCTTTTTGAAATACAGTGGCAATGTTTTCCAAACCCATTTTATGCATATTTCTCACAACTTCCTCAGCTTGACTACCCCCAGATGCCACCATTTTGTCTGCAAGATCCTTACTCTCTACTAGTGTAGCTAGACTGTTGGGGTTAAGAACCCCAGTCACAAAGATTTCCCCATCTTGGCTGTCACTCAGAGTTTTCATGCTGTCCTGAATATTATCATTATTCTGATTTAGTTCACTAAGCACCTCCTGTGTGCTTTGTGCAGCTTGTGCACCCCATTTTCATTGCGTAGAGCTAGGCCAGTGCCTGCGCGGCCTTTTTAATGCCAGCGTAACACTAGCTTCTTCATTGGCCTCTTTTTCCATTCACCCAAAGTTTCCTAGATATTGGTCTGGACGAAAAGCAGATATCTGTTTACAGGAGGCGAGTCACCTAAGATATCAAAGAACATTGTGTGTCAATAAGAAGTAGATTCCCGAGGTAAATTTTGATAGAATCAGTTTTTAAATCATTACTCCCAATGTTAAGTACCAGCCATGCAAGGATTCACCTCTACTAAATGGAGGTGTGATCAGTTGCAATGAGCTGCTGACAAATTTCCCTAACTTTGGCTTGGTTTTTGTTCATATGAAAAGCATGACAGGTGTGCTTTAGGTAGTTATAGTGCAGAGTAAACAAGAAGTACCTCTAAAAAGAAAACCAATCAGAGTGTTGCAGAAAATTGGTTCTGACAGCTCTGGGATGTCGTAAAAACGCCATCAACCGTTACGATACATAGGAATGTCGTAAAATTTAAAATATTTTTATTTCTTCTTCAAGTTCACCAAATAAAATAAATCAATTATGTAGAAGAAGATAATCACTATTATAAATTTGCCAAAAGGCTAGAAAATGTGTTTTGAAGACTCAACAGGCCATGCATCGACCAGTGAGTACACGAGTGAGTGAGCGATGCAGGGGGAGAAGACTGCTTCGTGATCCTGACAACAAAAGACATTGAATTAAACTTGCCAAATCTAACGAAATAACAGCTATGCTCTTAAAAACTGATACGCCCAAGAGTCCAAGATACCTTTAGGATTGTACTCTGAGAGAATAGGAGCTGTAATTATAATCTAACCCTTCCAATTTGTTGGTTTACCTAGAGCCGATCTTCGCGCACTTCTTTACACGGCCATATCGTCCTGTCCTCAAAATTTTGAATGACTTGCCGAATACAACAACATCATCCATATAAACCAAACATCGTTTCCACAAAAAGTCTCTGAGCAGCGATTCCATCATAGCCTCAAAAGGTACTTGGTGCGTTACACGACCCGAAGGGCAAAACATTATACTCAAACAAACCCAAGTGACTAGAGAATGCAGTTTTCTCTATGTCCTTAGGGCGCATCGGTATTTACAATACCCGGATTGTAGATCTAGGGTACAGAACCATTGGTTTCCACCCAAGCTATTCAAAGTCTCGTCTATCCTTGGTAGAGGATATGAGTTCTTCTTTGTCATTCTGTTTAGTTTACGGTAATCGACACAGAAACGGATAGTACTGTCTTTCTTAATGGTCATACATACAGGGCTAGACCAAGGGCTCATGCTTGGCACGATTACCCCCAGTTCCAGCTGTTTTTGTATTTCCTGTTCGATTAACTTCTTCTTCAGAGGAAGTCTACAGTACAGGATTTTAAAAGGTTTCTTGTCACCCACATCAATGGTGTGTAACACCTTATCAGTACTGCCTACCGGTCCTCCATCCGTAGGCATTCTCATACCTTCAGAGGAGTTCCCCTAGTTGCCTTTTATCTTCCATATCCTCTAAATCAGATTCATTTATCAGTTTCTGAAATTCTTCATCCAAAGGATGCTTACTAACAGGTTTTAATGGTTTCTTAAACTCGGCTTCAGCCACGTGTTCTACCAAATTCATCACCCCTACTCTGTTGCCTCACTTTAAATAAACCACCAAACCAGTTTGGTTAGTCATGGGTAATACAGACCATGCTGCATTTGCCACTATGGTATCCAGCCCTACGCTCGATAAATATATCGTGTCAGGTTCACAAACTCCTGTTTCATCCTTTTGGCCCGCTGATCCGCCACACAGGCCATCACAAGTGGTACCCGGAGGGACTTTCACCGTATGTACAACCGGGGCTACTGATGAGACTTGTCTCAACACACATTGTATGTGCAAGCCATAGGTGTTCCCTATACTCATCATTCCATCTCTCGGATCCAACATGGTCCCATACAGCCTGAGGATTCCATCATATCTAACCTCTGCTATAGTAGGCAAAAGAACGAATTCTTTACCTCCTATGAGGATAGGCATAAAAGTTCTCCCAAAAGTCTGCATACTGCTTCTGTCAGCCGTGCCAGCATTTAACCCCATTTTTAAGTTTTCATGACGGCCGGCCACCGAGTCGAAGAACCTTTTGGACACACAGGAATGGCTAGCTCCAGTATCCACTAAGAATAATCCTACCCGACTTTTCCCAGTTACAGGAATATACCACTGTATCCCTCCCAATGGGGATGGGTTGCTGGTAAACTTATGAAAGTCTCTGGAATCACCAAGATTCAACCTGAGTCCTCTTAAAAACTCCAGACAAGGATGACTTGGGGGAAGGCGTGTCCCACACACTCGGATCAACTCTTTAATCCATCCTTCCTCTTCCCTAGTGCGGCCATTTGCCCACTCGTCTCCTCCAACACTGATTTCTGCACTAGGGTCCCTGGCCCCGGTCAGTGTGCTGGGGTGCGAACCCACAGTCACCTGACCTCCAAGTAAATCTGATCTGGATTCTTCAACCGGTGTACCCCCGGTAGTTTTTTTGCATTCAGTTTTAGATGGGGCTATACCCAATGCCGTGAATACAACCCCCTCTAATTTTCCACAATATCTACAGCAACTGCATCTTGCAACTTTTCTTTAGATTCGTCTTCGGCTTCATAGTAAGCTGCCATAATTGGTTTTGGAGCTGTACTCTTAGAAGAATAGTGCCCCATTTTCTGGCATCTAAAATATCTTACATTTCGGCGATCCACTCTGGGTCTTGACCGACTACTTTGTAATGCTTCAGTTATTTTCTTCTACATCTCCTCCATCATCTTTGTCATGTCTTAGCTGTCTTAGCCGCTGTTTTGCCATTAGCTCAGGGCACACTCGAAGCCTTGGGTACTGTTTTCGTATCCTTCGACTTATTAAACACCTTTCTAGGAGTGTATTTCCTGCCGGAGTTGTTTCTCCTTCATTGCATTGCGCAGAAAGTACCATCCTCCTGCTCAATGTCAATCAACTCAAAGTCATCCGAGGTGTTAGACTCCTTGGGTCGATGTATTGCAGCAGCTATGGGGGTATGAACTGATACGTTAGGAACATCCCCCACTAACATAGGTTGTCTCTTCACAGCCATATCTATATATCAAGCAATGTGGACCCTTCCTTCCAGGCATCCCTTGCAGCCAACTGCTTGTCTCTGTCTCTCAACCCCTTGACGAATTGTGTTATCAAATCGTCCATATACCAATTTGGTTTTCTGTCCCGGGTCTGGCATTACGCAATAGAGCGTGGAGCTCTGTACCATAAGCTCTAAAAGCCTCCGAAGGCTTTTGAGTTTGCTTTCTAAAACTAACCATTGGATCTTCATTGACCATGTTACACAATAGCCCAATAGCAGTCACCAATAACTGCTCAAAACTTCCCATTAAGCCGTACCATGTACGCCATTGTTCCACAGCCATGCGACCCAGACCTGCCTTCAGGCATCTAACCAAATGTGGCCTCGCCTCGTATGGCGTCCACCCATTACAAGTCATCACATCAATGAAGTCTTCAAACCATTCCTTCCATTGTCGGGTACCATCGTATTCCTTGGGAATGATGGCTACCCTCCTGGCTGAGTTGTGAGCATACGTCAGTCTACCACACTTTTGTTTGCTCCATTCAATCACCTTGGTTTCGTTCAAGGTTCGATTGCCTCCTAATCCACCAAAACAACTGTTATTCGGTGGTGGTGGGGGCGCTTGACTATAACCCCATTGGGACTGTCCAGCTCCCATGTTTCCACCCCGCTACTTGGTCCACTAGAGGCAGTAATTGTCCTCAACAGCTCGGTTCCGCTCTTGTTGGGCAGCTTGTGCCTCCTTCTTCAAAGTATCCTTTAACATATATGATACTTCTTGCTCTTATCTCAGTGGTTTCCCTATGGATCTCATCTTGTTCGCTGACAAGCTTAGATTCCGTCTCAGCTTTATGTAATTGGAGTTTCTTCAAATTCTCCTCCATTGCATTTAACTCGGACTGTAATCTATTTACATCTTGAGCCTTTGTAACTTCCTCGGATCTAGTATTTTTAATTGCGCTCAGCCTATTAGCCTCCTCTTTTTAGAGTTCTGCTAATTTACTTTTGTCTTCCCCTTTCTTCTGTAGATTGCATTTGCGCTCTATGGGCTAGAGAGGAAAGTCTGTATTTCAGATCGGACTCTTTTAAAATGGCTTCTTGTTCTAATGAATGAACCTTATTGATCCGTTCCTGGGTCTCATCTTCGATCTTTTTCTGAACAGCCATGAATGATTCATGTTGCTTTTTAGGTTGTAGCTCTACCCGCTCTCTGGCTTTGAGATAAGCAGTTGTCGACTCATATCCGGGGTCCATCCGACGACCATGTCTGGCTTTCCGGCTCCCCCCTTGGGTTGAACACTGAGTCTGATAATGCCTCATCTAAGGATAATCCCAGCGTATGCACCTACGCTGTCTTCGGTAGTGTGATGCGATTGATATCTAAGATATCTCTTCGGGTTAGAACAGAACCACTGTCATCGTCTTCTCCGTCAACACTATTGTGTTTATCATCTTTTTGGTCGTCTCGAACGCTTTCGTGATCTGACAATGTCATTAAGGGTTCATCTCGCCCTACTTGGGTTCCTTTCGGCACCATGTCCTCGGTTGACTTCAATCCAACGTTCGGCGTTCCTGTCCTTTTGATAGGACCTTGGGCTATAGGAGTCCTTTAACCATCATAGGCGCTTTCCAAATTTCTCAGTTCTAACCCGCGCCTACCAGTTATTACCAGAGACAAATGGCTCAAGTCCAAGCGAGCAGGTCTGATCAACCCACTCAACAAACCCTTACAGCAAGGAGTACCTAGGTTCGCTCATCATTCCGGGTGTTGAGATTGTTCTCTGTATACCCCCGGAGTCAACCAGGAACTGTTGACCTGGTGCCCAGTTAAACAGCAACTGCTGAAGAACTTGAACTCACATCCCATCGTTTGTGGCTTTCGGCCGTCTGGCTGTGCTCCATCCTGGAACCAACTGGTCATGGCACCAGTGTAGTGGTTCGTTTGTTATGTAGATATGGGTGGCTCTTAGGCTCACTTAGTGACTATAAGAATCAACACAACACAAAGGGTTCGGGTTGGGCAAAGCCCTCAGTCTTCCACCCGCTCTGATTGCCTTTTATTATGAAGCATACTCAGAAGGCTAGGTAATGCGTATGGACTGGACGAGGTCAATTCCCCTTCTGCCAATCGCCCAGCTCCTTAGTAGGACACCTGGTTGGCATAGAAGGAACAAACAACACACAAGCACGTCTCTCGGGTGATCTGCACCAGTATATATACAACGATGCCGGCCCCTACACCATTCAGTCATTTATATCTAGGAGAAATACTGGTAAATGATAAATAAATAAAAAGCCTTAAGATATATAAAATAGCTTTAACCCACTAACTGTTTTTAACTGAAGTCAAGATAAGCATTTTCTATGTTGGCTGTCTGCACGTCAATGCCGTAATTTGCATATTATCATAAGCTAGGTTAGGCTCTTTATGTGACTAAGGCAGATAAATATCTACCCTGTAAAATCCCATATATAAGTCAACCTCAACCTAACTTTTGATTTCAAATCGACTTATAAAAAAAGATAATGCCAAAAAGCAAAACCCCACCAAGTCGATCCCCCAACTTGAGAACTCTTGGAGGCATCAGATTCAGGTACCAGGGCTTCATTCCAGTACTCTTCTTGAATGATAGCAAGTGTTCTTTTATCTGCCTGGTTCCACAGACAGGGCCAGACAAACCACAGCCTTTGATCACTCAGACCTGGTTCATTGAAGGAGAAGCCCATGGTAAATTACAGTTATGTAGGCCTGGACCTATGAATATGGACAGCTGCTGACATGCTCACCTCAAGCCACAAGAAACCCCAAGTTTGTGCCTTTTACAAATCTGGTAGGCCCACTGTTAGAATAGAAGGAGAATTCCTCCTTTGTGGACTCCCAATGAAGTTAAAAATATTTTACTGGGTATGCCCGCAAACCCCATTAGCTGAATCATTGATCAGTATGCATATTCAGATTCTTTTAAAGCATATTCCAATTATTTGCAATGCACCTCTTTCAGAGGTTCCTATATTCAGATCATGGCTTTTCCAATGGTCAGCCGGTCGGTGTTAGATCTGTGCCCTGGGCATTTTGTACCCTGGGCATTTTGTGCCCCGGGTGTTCCGTACCCCTGTTGTTTTGTGCTGCATGTGTTCCATGTGCTTTTTGTGTTTTTGGCTAGACCAATCCCTGCTTAACAAATTTCTGGAACCCTGCACTGACCATATACTCACGTTTCACCTTCTCTTTGTCTGCTTATAAGAATTTCACCTCAAATATAATAATTCAAATTACCTTCATCATTTCCATGACAATATTTATAATTTGATTCATGCATATGGTTCAATCTTGGTTCAATATACCACTACACAGTGCAGAAGGTACCAGGGTAACTGCTGGCAGCTACCCCATTGGGGACCCCATAATGTAGTATAGAAAACTGAAGGGGGAGATTACACAGTATTTCTACTGATCTGAATAATGCCAAGTTGTTTAGATGTGGTATACAACATGCACAATCATCTGAACTAATAACAATATAATAGGCTGACATTGTCTAGGACGGTAGTATAGAGATGTTTGAGATTTATTTGTACTAGTGTAATTCAGTTTGTCTGCAGTAACAAGAACTAGCGTAACTTCATTATAAGTTACCCTAGTACCAAGTTATGACTGATATATATATATGAAATCAAAGTAATGTAGTAACTACAGGTCTTGTCAGATCAGCATGTGTCACAGTAGTGTAGATGTACAGAATGTGTACCGGGTCAGATCAGCATGTGTCACAGTAGGGTAGATATACAGAATGTGTACCGGGTCAGATCAGCACGTGTCACAGTAGGGTAGATATACAGAATGTGTACCGGGTCAGATCAGCATGTGTCACAGTAGGGTAGATATACAGAATGTGTACCAGGTCAGATCAGCATGTGTCACAGTAGGGTAGATATACAGAATGTGTACCCGGTCAGATCAGCACGTGTCACAGTAGGGTAGATGTACAGAATGTGTACCAGGTCAGATCAGCATGTGTCACAGTAGGGTAGATGTACAGAATGTGTACCAGGTCAGATCAGCATGTGTCACAGTAGGGTAGATATACAGAATGTGTACCGGGTCAGATCAGCACGTGTCACAGTAGGGTAGATATACAGAATGTGTACTGGGTCAGATCAGCACATGTCACAGCAGGGTCGATGTACAGAATGTGTACCGGGTCAGATCAGCACGTGTCACAGTAGGGTAGATGTACAGAATTGGAGGCTATAGCAATGTGAGCTCTTTACACCTTGAACTCTTTAGGGGCTGCTGTTAATTAACGCATCATGCCCATTGCTTGTCATGATGCACCAATGAAATGCTGGTGAGACTGCTTGCCAGCACTTTGTTGGTGCTTCATGCCGACCCTCCGGGAGTTTGTGTACCTGCCCCATAGGGTTGGCATGAGGAATGAATTCACCATGCACCATGACGACCAATGGGCATGGTACATTATTGCATCAGCAGGCCTTAACGGCTTAAACACTGACTTGTCTGCATGAGGCATTAAATTAAATGGATTATAGTTTCATATTTTCCTATAAATTGAAAGTTTAATTTGGGATAGAAACCAAAGGTGGGCAATGTTTAAACATTGATTGTGATAGTGTACTCCTAAGGATAGAGTAAAGGTAATAAGATTTTCGCCATATTCTCAGTAAAGTCTCAAAATAATTTTTACTTTTGATATGTGCAAAAATGTGCAAAAATCTTATGGTCCCATAATCTTTTTTGGATTTACAGAAGATTTAACCCTATATAGGATTTTATAGTGATTTGTCACATACATCTTCAGATTCATATCCAAAAGTAATTAGATTTTGTTATTTATATACTTCTTCAGCACTTAGATATTAAGCATATCTTTGCAGTAGATTTTTATATTGACATATGGTCACAGGCATATTTCTAATATTTTTGCTGATTGAAATAATAAATTTATGTAAGGATATGGTTAGAAAAATGACATCTAGATTATATAGTCTTTTCTAGTTGGTCATGTATGGCAGCCCCCATGGCTCATGTGTAATGTCTCTGCCTTACTCACAGAAGATCCAGGGTTCAAATCCATGCCATGCCTTCCTGAAATCTGCCAATTTTGTGTATCCATTAAGTCAATGTAACACAGAGACCCCTGGTGTCCAAATGATAAACTAATAATACCTGCCAGCCACCTTTAAAACACTTAATTTAGTGACAGTGTTAGGGTTGTTAGACTCACATTAGACAAACTGCAACTTGCTAAGTGACAATTATGTGCTGCAATGCAGTGGATACTAAACACGCACCAACACTAATAGAATAACTTGTTGATTTACAGCACTAGCTGTCAGCATAAATTGAGAGTCACTAAACCTACAACAGCTGCACATATTAGACCCTTTGGTCCCTCAGCTAATAATGGACCCAAAGAATTTGTTCACAAAAAGCCTACCAAGTTTGACCTAATAAGCGCCCACGGCACTTACAAAAAATGTATTAATGGCCCTCCAGTAGTTAAGCGTTTAAGTGACTCTAATATCCTAAAGATTGACCTGTTCTAGTATAAAAAAAGGCCCCAAAAGAGGCAGGGAGCACTTTTTAGGGGAGGGGCGCTCATTACGTCGAATACCTTTGACCTTTGACCATGACTTTAAACCTTTTGGACCCTGACCTTGACCTTAATCTCATCACTTTAACCTTGACTTTGACCAGTGATGCCCTGATCCTGGACCACTTAACCATTCACCTTAGATAAGGTGATGTGACCTACTTGCATACTTATTAGGTATTTCTGGTAAATGCTTCCATTTGATAGCTTAAAAGTTAGGTTACATGATCTAATTAGGCCAAATGATGTCACTTCTGGTACATGCTGCAATCTGTGTGGTTGAAATGTAGATCAACCATACCCACTTCCTATTTGTATACAGGTCAACCTGAATTCTCCTAAATGCTATTTGTATACAGGTCAACCTGAATTCTCCCATATCCTATCAATATTTGTTAAATGAGACTGGATACAGTCAGTTTATAAAAGGCTGCTTTAAGCTGTTCTCTTTCTTACACATTCCTGACTGTGAGTCCATTCAATAGAAATGAGAATTTTCCTCCATGCAAATAGATGTGTTGAATTCTTCCATACTTGTTCAATATTATTGCCATCAGATATTAATGAGTTTTTACCTCTGCATGTTATTTCAGTGTAGCGGCGTATTATTTGATGCTCTAGGGGTATCAACCCTTGATGAGAAGTCTATGGTTGAAGCCATGCGCACGTTCATCAAAGACCCTTATGTGAGGCCAAAGCTGGAGTCCATCATGGGCCTGTATTTCGATGTCATCGACACCAACAACGACGGTGTAATTTCCAAGGAGGAATACAGGGTGTTCTTTGACATCATTGGCATCAAGGGAGACGGCTACGCTGATGCTGCCTTCACTGGTATTGATGCCAATAGGGATGGAAAACTGTCTAAGGAGGAGTTCTTCACTGCTGGGTGTGACTTCTACTTCATCACAAGTGGCAAGCATCCTAGTGACTTGTTTTGGGGACCCCTGGTTTAAAGATTGTATCCCAACTAAAATTCCGTCATTTTTTAGTCTTGCCATACTCATATGAGTTTTAACTGCTTATATATCCTCCCCAAGTTTTGAAACAATGTGCAAAGTGTTTCAGTATGAAATGTACACATTATCACAAAGAATTATACTGTAGGTCAACATAAAAAAACAATGTATAACATAACAACTGTCTGGCATTGCATGGATGAGTGATCACCTATGTAGAAACAGTTTTTTTTATGAATAGGTAACAGTGACCATGGGCAGGTTTCAAAGGATACTTTTCTATACATTAACTGTATAAAAGAATTGCCCAACCAGCATTAATGGAACCAGTTTTTCAGGACCCTGAAAAGAATTATACTTTCAGAAAGCATTCACACTATACGCTAGTGATCCCAAAATGACCAACATAGGCATTTAATTTCTCTGCCTCTGAGAATTACTAGAGAGGCAAGGGTTTGCATATGTAGTAGATGATCAGGATAAAAATTACTTAGCATTCTGGTTAATTAGTCTTTGAAAAGGTGTGTTTACACTGAAAAGCAATTATTAAAAAAAGAATTATGTACCAAATGATATTTTACTTAGAATTCATAAAACTTGACAGTTTCACCTTTACCTGAAACACCTGTATTAACTTCTACAGATTCTATACATCATGTTACTTTTGTTAGCTGAGAGAAGACACTATCATTACAGAATTATCCAAAATACCAAGATTTTTAACAAAGTTTGATAGATTTCATTCATGCAGTAGTGCCGCGTTTACTCAACAAAGTTTGATAGACCAATTTTAAAATATCTATACTGAACTTTATGTCAGAAGTCTCTGTTGAAAAATTGTGGAATGTCTGAAATGTTGAGGACAGATCTATTGAAAACTTAAGTTGAAGATGAGGGAAAGCTTCATAAGTTGATATATATGTAGGGGCTTGTGGAGCATTATATATAGTGTTTGCTCCCTATTCAAAAGGGCAGGTCGATCGGTGCGGTTACCACCGGTAGGACCAGAGGTCACGTCGATCTCTGGCAACTATGGGGTGTTGGCAGCACTAGTCTTTGCTGCTTCAGTTGTTTTCTGGCTGCGGCCAGGACAACACCTGAAGAGAGCCAAGCTATATTCATAGCACCACTTCAAACATATGTAATTCTGAAATAAACATGTGCCAGTTGCACTAACCCGAGCTAACTTGTCTGGTTTTACTCGATATTGACATATCTCGAACTAAACTGAAGTTATACAAGATCTCGAACCATTACACTGGTGCCTTGACCAGTCTTGGTTTTAGTGCGCAACCCTGGAGGTCGAACCGAACCATGACGGATCGACCCAAGGAGATTTGATGTTTGACAGTGGTGACTTAGGTTCTGAAGCGAAGGCACCACCATTTATGGTTGATACAGGCCAAAGCCTTATATCGAAACCGAAGATGGTTACACAAAAGATCGAACTCCTAAGTTGAGAACTACTCATATACAATTGACTTCGAATCCGAAGAAATTAGATTAGCAGAACCGACCATTTTGGTAAAAAAAAGTCAAAGTCCCATCATGATGATGAACACTTTGCTTCGAAGACATGTAGCTACTACTACTAGTACTGCTACAGCTACACCAATCACAGACAGGAAGTCCCTAGAAGGCTTAAGTGCATCTATATTTGACATAGGTGGAAGTCAAAGCCAAGCGTTGACTGCTAAAGAGTACTTGAGACAGCAAGCAATCAACCGGGACGAGATGATAACACGTGACCAGCAAAAGAAGTGGGAAAATTCTGAACACAAAGTATTGCGCCTACGAAATCTCGAAAAACAAGAAAATGAACAAAAGATTCTATTTTTTACTCTGAACAATCTTGAGCAGAATGTAGAAAATAAGGAGGCTAGAAACAGATCTCTGGAAAAAAGCACCAAGTTATCCAAAAGAAGCTCGATTGACTAAAGCTGAATTGGAAAACAAGGAACTCAGACTTGAGATCGAATATGAACAATGGGAAGCTGATCAAGAAGATAAACGCAACCAATTGTTAGTTGAGGAAGGTAGGATCAGGGAAAACATTGATCTTCGTAGGACCGAAAATGAAAAATTAGTACAGATCAGAAATGCAATGATTGAAGACAATAAACAATTAATGCTGGAGATAAAAGACAACAATGAAGACTTGTTAACTCACCAGCAGGAATTGTGCCTACAGATAGCTCAGCTAACAAAAAAAAAGAATGCTCTAGACAGTTATGTAATAGGTTTATAGAATACAGTACCACCACCAAAGCTGACCACAAAATGTCAACTAACAACTGACAACATTTTGAACAATGATAATGTCGATTTTGAAGTTTGAAATGTTTTATTGTCAAGTCACTATTCATACAGAAAGTGGTAAAATTAGACAATAATGTGAATCCTCGCTCAGTTATTACATTAAGTGGTTGTTTGCACATAGTTCAATGAATAAAGATGGGAATTTATACAATGAAGGATGAGAACAATAATATAAACAGAAAAAAATGAAATCTATATAACAAACAATATGTACTATGTACACAAGTAGCAACCTCTATAATCTTACAATAAAATTTCAAAAAGAAGGGAAGCAGGCATGGTACACCAGTTTGTTACTATCAACAAGTTTTAGACTAGCATGTATTACACTATACCAACAGGATATATATGGACAGATGAGTAGGTACAAAACATATCTTAAACAGATGATCAGCAGACATACAACATAAGAGTATAGTCACTGTGAGATCATTGATGAAATTCATGCAGTGTAGTCTTTCAACAGCTCCACATGAATAAAGTCTAGTAGAGGGTGTAGTCAGTAAACAACAGCTCCCTCTACTCAATCAGGATAAGGTGTAGTCTTTCAACAGCTCCCTAACCTGTATCTTAATTCATATTACTCATCCAGCTCATTCAGCTCATTACCCATTAACACCATCTTGGACAAGTCTTGTATCTGCCTAATTCCTGCTTTAAATTTAAGTTTACTTTCACTGTGTTGGACATCAGCTCGGAGATTGTTCCATAACTCAACTCCTCTATATAGCGGCGCGTTGTTGAATCCCATGTTACGTGCTCTGGGAATGACTATCTTGATCTTTGATTCGGACCTCATACCTGGCCTTCTGATTTCCTAATCGACCCAATCTGGATTTCTTGATAATTTGTACATGAAGCTAAGCAATAGTTCTTGTCGTCTCCTCATCAGGAGAGGAATATTAGCCTGTTCATGGAGCTCTTCTTCATTAAGATCCAAACCTCTGAAACAAATTTTAAGGCCTCTCTTCTGCATTCTGTCCAACTTTTTTAGCAGGCCTTCATTAGCCCCCTCGTAGGCAAAACAAGTGTAATCAAACACAGACATTATGGTGGTTTTATAGACTGTTACAGCAACTTTTTCAGATAACATGTTTCTGAATTTACTGAATCTAAAAAGACGGTGGTTAATTTTACTATTTAAGTCCTTTAGCGCAGGTTCAAAACTCAATAGACTGTCTAACTTTAGTCCTAAGTAGCAATAGTTATTCAGGGTTTCAAGTTCTTTGTTATACAAATATAGTTTTTGGCCCCTGGACTTTGGTAACCTTTTGCATGAACCATACCACACAACTTTGGATTTATCCTTGTTAGCAGTAAGCCTTTTGGTTACAAACCAGGATTGTAATCGATTTAATGCCGTTTGTAACCTATTGGTTATAGTTTCAATTTTGTTGTTTGAGCTGTATATTACCAAGTCGTCTGCAATCAGATAATGTTTGCAATCAGCAAGAGCATCACTGACATCATTTATATATAGTATGAACAAGAGCAGTCCCAATACAGACCCTTGCGGGACACCAAATTGTACTGGGGCTTCATTAGAAACAAAGGAACTGATTTTAGTATACTGGCTTCTCCCAGTTAAGTAACTCATTAGCCAATTGAGTGTCGTGTCATGTAAACCAAGTTGTCCTAAAATTTCAACAAGATAGGCGTGATTTACACAATCGAACGCCTTACGTAGGTCAAGATAACAAACTCCAGTCAAATGGCCTCTATCTCTATTTTCATAGATATCACTCAGGAGTCTGAAGACTGCATCTGCAGTCCCCAGTCCTGATCGATAACAAAATTGTTTTGCAGAAATAACATTTTTCTTATTTAGAATTTCATTTAAATGGCAATACATTATTTTTTCCGCAATTTTGGAAGGTACAGGTAATAGTGATATTGGTCGCCAATTGGTGATTAACTTTTTATTACCAGGCTTGGGTATTGGATTAACCCTTGCCCTTTTCCATTTTTCAGGAAATATGCCACTGGTGAAACTCAGCTCGTACAACCTAGTAACAGGAACTAACAAAAATAACAGTGCTGTTTTAAAAAAATCGCATCAATACCCTCAATTCCAGAAGTTTTGTTAACATTTATTTCTTTTATGAGTATCTCAACAAAGCCTTTCTCCACTCGCACAGGAATTTCAGCTGGATCGATATCGATGGCAAGGAAAATTCTTTCCATACTGATACCACCACAACTACCTGTTGTGATATAGCTGACGATTCTGATCTAGATGAATTCAAGGAACAGAATGTAATACCTTCGATCAAACCTTTGTCAAAGGTGTGGCACCAATGACAACTTCGTCACCTGCGGAAGCCCTGGTGAGGCGAAGATAACCTGACTATGACCTATTCATCAATGACAATGCTAGGGCGAACGTTACCGGTGACGGCATCTATCAACCTGGACATAAATCTGATGGGGGTGGAGATAAGAAACTGAGATTTAGTGTCGGTGATGTCCCTTTGGGAACCTACACTGACAAATGTACAATAAGAAGACTCCTGGTTGGGACATCAGACCCAAGGCTGAGCCCACTCCCACATAGGAAACGAACTCTCAAGGTCTAAGGTCCTCTTCGATATCTACTCCGACAACACCCAATGCTACTACCTCTGTAGCCACCCCAGCACAGATGGATGTTACCAAAATGATGGAAGAAATGATCAAAACTTTCACTGAAGCTATGACCATGAGACAGCCTCGACAGAGGGTGGACCGGTCTCAGTTAAGATGCTATAGATGTCAGGAAATGGGCCATGAATGCACTGCCCCGAAGCCCGTATTCGCCCGTGTTGCGGCTGTTCAGGAAGGTGAGGGCAAAGCAGGGAATGAGGAAAACTAGAGGGGCACATTAAGGGCAAACGATGTGATCCCTGAAAGAAACTGCCAAAATACCGGTAACGGCAAGATCTAACTATCCAATGAGCCAATATCTCCTGGGAGTCTGGTAAGTGAGAAGGATCCTCTCACTCCAGTCGGGGCTGGGAGCTTTGATGTGATGGAGGGTCAGGGGATCCGAAGCCGGAGGGAGAAATCCTGCATCAAAGACGAGGAAGGGTGGGTCAGAGAGCTGGCCCGGGTAAGTGTCACACACCTTCCCCCAGACCATCCATGTGTAGCCTTTTTGAAAGAATTTTGATGGGAGCTTGCTGAGAATCCTTCCCCTCTGGGAGGGAAAAGATGGTACGTTACTGTATTGGTGAAGGAACAGGTCGGGCAATTCTTGGTAGATACTGGTGCTAGCCATTCGTGTATCTCCAAGAAGTTCTTCGAACTGATGTCGGGCAAGCCTGATGCACGCCCTGTGGGTGTAAATGCTTGCACGGCGGATGGTAGCCGGATGCAGACTTTTGGTAAAACCTTCATACAGATCGGAATAGGCAGACATGACTTTGTCATGTGCCCCACCATTGCCAAAATAAGCAACGATGGGATAATTGGACTGGACTTCGCTAGTTTGTATGGCATGGTGTTGGATCCCCGCCATGGGTTGTTGAAGATAAGGCATCCATACAACTGCGAAATCCGTTGTGTACTAAGACACATGTCCTCTGTAGCGACCGTGGTACAGACTGTGAAGATTCCTCCGGGAACTACCTGCGACGTGTTGTGTTCCTCAAACTCTAAGTTGAGGGGGGCCAATGCGGTGTTCGAACCCATCCAAAAGGTTGAGTTCTCTAAGATTGGAATCTGTCGACACTCTAGTTGGCAATGGGGCTTGGGCGGTCATTCCCATGACCAGCCAAGGCCAGGATCTTATTTATGTTCATAAAGGTGAACAAGTAGGGCAAATGTCCCTCACCAAGTGTATATCCGAAGTCCAAATCCAAAGTGAGGTTGACCCGAAACCAGTAAGGGAACTGACAGATGAACTTGACAAGCTGGTTGACAATTCCTCGTTGACCAATGCTGATGAGAAAAGAACGCTTCAAAACCTGTTAACAACCTACTTCCCCGCCTTTGGCAAGGATGGAGGTCCAGTGGGTAGAACCGATACCGCATCAACACTGGGGATGCTAAACCCTTCAAGATTCCATATCGGAGGTTGCCTCTGAAAAAGAAACTCGAAGCAGAAAAGCAGATTCTTAACCAATTGAAGCAGAGGGTTATTGTACCTAGTACTAGCCCTTGGTCTAGTCCCGTTTGTATGACTACGAAGAAAGACGGAACCATAAGGTTCTGTGTAGACTACAGAAAACTTAATGGGTTAACCAAGAAGGATTCTTATCCATAACCTCGGATTGACGAGACTTTGGACTCCCTTGGGGGGAACAAGTATTTTTACCCTGGACTTGCAGTCAAGATATTGGCAGATTGGAATGAAACCCGAAGATATGGAAAAGACGGCTTTTTCGAGCCACGTGGGATTATTCCAGTATAATGTATTACCCTTTGGGTTATGCAATGTGCACGCTACGTTCGAAGCCATGATGGAAACCATGTTGAATGACCTATTATGGGAACATTGCCTGGTGTATCTTGATGAAGTAGTAGTGTTTGGAAAACGTTTGAGGATCGTGCCAACAACCTCGAATTGGTCTTGAAATGGATTCAAGCCAAAGAATTGAAGGTTAAACCTAAGAAGTGTAATTTGTTCAAAACATCCATTACCTACTAGGTAGAATAATAACGCCTGACGGCAGTCTTGCCAACCCCGAGAAACTTCAATCAGTTTCAGAATGGGCTAAGCCTGAGAATGCCAGGGAGATCTTTTCTTTTCTGGGCTTCTGCTCGTACTATAGAAACTTTATCCCGAATTACTCCAAAGTGAGCTACCCTTTGCAAATACTTGCGCATTAGACTCCGGGATGGGTTAAAGAACATTTCCCATGGGGCGACGAGCAATACAAGTCTTTTCAAGCTATAAAAGACCTGTTTGCAAATATGCCAGTGTTGAAATACCCAACCTCGGATGGGCATTTCATCCTCGATACAGATGCCAGCAATGATAGCATAGGGGCGGCCCTGTCTCAGTTAAGTTACTCTTGCTTTTGCAAGTAATACTTTGAATAAGGCGCAGACAAACTACTGCACCACTAAACGTGAGTGATTGGCTGTTGTGGTGTATAGTAAAAAGTTTCGGCACTTTCTATGGAGTTCCGACTTTACGTAGTCTATGGGGTTCCGGCCTTTATGTACATGTTGTTTTAACAATGATGCTTTAAAAAACAACACATCCGTTGCATCGATTCTTTCCCATGTGTAAGACAGGTCCCAAGTACACATTTTTTCCTCCTTAAACAATATACGAGTAGGTAAGGTAGTAGTACTACCTTGAACGTTAGAACAACATACGACGATCTTGTACAACCCCACAAGCAGTAGTGGCGACACAAGAATTTAATCAAACCGGCTTGATAGTCTTGATAGTAGTAGTAGTAGTAATAGTAGTAGTAGTAGCATCAGCACCATCACCAGCATCAGCACCATCAGTAGAAGTAGCAGCAGCAGCAGCAGCAATAGCAGTAGCAGCAGCAGTCTGCCCGAAGTCTGTCAAGTAGTTCGGTGTGGTGTACGAGTATCGAGAACACCGAGATGTTTCGACACTGGCTGGAGGGTGAGTCAGATGCATAATAGACCACCTTGACAAGTGGCAAGTTCTCCCTCATGAATGCTGCCAGGCAGCATTGAAACGCCAAGACGGCGCCAGTGTCGTCGGTACACAGAGCCACAGAGTGGTGGTTTGTGGCGCCAGTGTCCTCATCACGGTAGTGGATGACAGCAGGGTGCAGGGTCACTGGCTCCTTCGTGTAATACATACTCTGTGGGGCATCGGGGTATGATACCATCCAGTTTTCCGCAAAGTCCATCTGGATGGTAACTTCCAGCGATGACATACTAGCTCGCAGCTCACGTACGATGCGGTGTTGGTTGTGAGCACGGTCGACATGTGCAGCCATGGTGAGGAACTCCAATCTGGTTTTCTTGATGAAGTCCGCCTTGGATGCAATCTCTGTACAAGGGCGGAGCTTCTTGATAGTAGTCTTCTTTTGAGTTCCATCCTTGCCTGTCGACACATACTCATAGTCCACATTCTTCCAGAATTCATACTTGACAGTCTTGGAGGCTTTCTCCTGGAGAGTCCGTTTGAAATCCCCCCAGGTCATTGTCACAAACATCTCGTCTTTGAAAGAGATACCAACGGCAGCAAGCCGGAGTGCAAAGTTCTGGTGCTTCTGGCAAAGGCACAGATCAGTACTTTGGAGATCCACGGGGATGAACCAGGGAAGGCGGTTCTTCCGGATGCTATAGAAGAGTGACTGGGAGACCTGCAAGTGAGGAGGGTGTGTTGCCTCGTACCTCTTGTGGAGCACATGGATAAACTCCCTGAGGTACATTTGCTGGTGCTTCACCTTCTTCCAGGTGTTAAGGGGAGGAAGGATGTTTGCTTGGGAAGTCAGGTTCTAATTGAATTATGGGTAATTCAATTAGCTGCAATGTTAATAATAGTTAAAAATCCATTCCCCTTGACATTTACTCTATACCTATAACTGGGATCTAAAATGCATCAAACACTGACTAGTCATTGCGACATATAGGATGCATTTATTCAGGATACTCCGTAGAGCTCATTTATGGCAACACAACTATCAAATGACAACTGATACAAGGCAATGTAGTAGCTTTTTGTGTACCGAAAGTATGTAAATCGTGTAGAATACATGTTAGACGATCGGCGTGGGCAAAAATCCAAGCCCTGACGGAATTCTGGTAGCTTCTGTGGTCCAAAATAATGTGTAACGCGCTTGACCAAAATTTCTAGTCGGCGGTAACGCGCTTGATCAAAATGATATCCTGGCATGTAGTAGCCTCACTAGGGCAAAATTGATGAATAACTGTGTTTAATATCATAGAATAACGCCTTGGCTTTGCTTTAGTGCAGGTTTGGTAGCTTCTCTGCCATTTTGGAACCCCCCACCCATGCCAAATCATTTTCTCTTCCCTGCTGGCACTGTTTTAGGTACCATTTCAATCGATTTTTTCCATATTCCCACTATTTACACACATTCCTGTGGTTATGATACCTCCTCTATGTGCTTCTCATTGTTTAATTGTGTTGCATGGCTGCTGGGTTTCGTTATATTGGCACAGTGACCACCAGAAGACTGTAAATGTTATTTTCATCAAGCGCTTTACCGGCGAGTCAAAAATCCCTCCTTTGTACACAATAATAGAAAACTCGTGCTTCTTTGGTGTTAATATATTATTTGGGACTACTATCCAATGTCCTAATATGATGTGTGTTAGAATTTTTTTACTATGATTTATAGAAGACTGAGTTTTTAGTTGATACGGAAGCTAGTCACTCCTGTGTCTCCAAGAAATTCTATGACCTTATACCGGATGAGCATGAAACTCCCATATCGGGAGGAAGTGCTCAGACGGCCGATGGAAGTAGAATGCAAACGTATGGTAGAACTTGTTTGAAGCTGCAAATGGATGGCATACATGACTTTCTCATGGGTGGGACCATTGCGGATATATCGGATGAAGGGATACTCGGGTTGGATTTGAGTGTTGAGTGTGAAATACCCATATCCTGTAAAAGTAAGGTGTGTATTACGACAGATAAGCAGTATGGCCTCGGTGGCACAAACTGTTCGGATTCCTGCTGGAGTAGCATGTGATGTACTTTTACGAAGTGATCCCGCGATGAGGAAGCAACCGGCTGTGATCGAACCGGATGTGATAGCCTTATCAAGTATTGGATTAACATCCGTGGATACCATTGTTGCAAACGCATCCTGGACAGTGGTCCTGATTTCGAATCAAGGGACTAGGCCTATCTATTTAAAGAAGGGACATGTTTTCGGAAGTGTAACAATTTCGGAAACGGTCACTAAAAGTGATCTTAGACTACCGAATGATGAGGATTCTGAGGATATGTCAGACGATTTGAAAAAATTGTATGACGAAACCCTCCTCGAGGATCCGGAACATAAAAAGAATTTATGGCAATTATTAGAGCAATATCAGAATGCCTTTGCTAAATCTGGTGAACCTTGAGGGTGAACCACGAAGGTCTTGCATAGAATAGAAACAGGAAATGCGGAACCCTTTAAAATTCTGTATAGACGATTACCTCTGGCTAAAAAGAGAGTCGCGGAAGAGGAAATCAAAAAAATGTTAGAACAGGATGTGATAATCCCATCCAACAGTCCTTGGAGTAGCCCTGTTTGCATGGTAACAAAGAAAGATGGTAACATTCGGTTCTGTATCGATTACAGAAAGTTAAATGGAGTAACGAAAAAGAATTCGTATCCATTATCCAGAATAGATAGGTGTAACAGCTATTCTGTACCCTAGACCTACAATCCGGATATTGGCAGGTCAGTATGACTCCAACAGATATGGAGAAAACTGCGTTTTCTAGTCATATTGGGTCATTTCAATATAACGTAATGCCTTTCGGTTTGTGTAATGCACCAGCCACCTTTGAGGCAATGATGGAGACCTTGCTAAGTGATTTACTGTGGAAAAGGTGTCTAGTATACCTAGATGATGTAATAGTCTTCGAAAAAACTTTTGAGGAATGTTCAAATAATCTGAAATTGGTATTAGAACGAATCATTTCTAATGGTCTTAAATTAAAACCAAAGAAATGTCATTTGTTTAAACAGTCCATAGACTATTTGGGCCGTATCATTTCGAATGAAGGAATAAAAGCTGATCCGGAGAAAATCGAATCAGTAACGAATTGGAGTAGACCCAGGAGCCTGAAAGAAGTAAGGTCATTCTTGGGATTCTGTTCCTATTACCGAAATTCATACCAATTATTCAAGGGTAAGCTACCCTTTGCAAATTTTGGTCAATTGGACCGCCGGATATACCAAGGACAAGTTTCCTTGGGGACATGAACAAGATCAAGCTTTCAAGAAGCTAAAGGATCTGTTCACGAGTACTCCAGTATTACAGTATCCGAATGAGACGGATCACTTGATACTGGATATGGATGCTAGCAATGAAAGCGTTGGTGCTGCTCTGTCACAGGTCCAAAATGGAGTAGAGGTACCAATAGCATTTGCTAGTAATACTTTGAGCAAAACTCAACGTAACTACTGCACAACCAAACGTGAACTCTTAGCAGTAGTAATATATACAAAGAAGTTTAAACATTTCTTATGGGGAACTGATTTTACCTTGCGGACGGATCAGTCCTCTTTAAAATGGTTGTTAAACTTCCGAGATACTGAGGGAATGCTCGGTAGATGGATAGCCCACCTGTCTGAGTATGGCTTGGAACATAGTCAAATTCAGCATAGACCCGGAGTGAAGCATATTAATGCAGACGCCTTGTCTCAGATAACAATTCGGAAAAGTGATAATCCGAATTGTACCGATTTTGGAGCACACAGAGCAGTATTAGCTGGGATTCGGATTCCTTTCAGAACCCAGATAGACAGCATCTTGGATTGGTCTATGGAAACCAAAAAACAATACCAAGAGGCTGACTCGATAACTGCTAAGCTTTTGCAACTGGTACCAGGAGGTATACGACCAGCCAGACCTATAGTTTTGCTGGAAAACCGAGAAATGAGAAGACTTCTTGCTCAATGGGCCGAGTTAGAAATCCAAAAGGGTAGCCATGTAAAAATGGCGAGAGAATCATGCAAGTGGTTATTCCACATGTAATGAGACGTGAATAATGTATTATTGTCACAGACATAAGACCAGTGGTCACTTTGGGAAGAAGTTTTCATTAGCACGCTTATCCCAAAAGTATTACTGGCCTGGAATGTAGCAAGACTTATTAAGATGGATTTTCACCTGTCCTGATTGTTGTAAGAACAAATCAGGACCCGGATTAGGTAAATTACCCCTCTCCCAAGAACTGTTCGGAGTAAGGTTTGCTCGAGTTAGTGTAGATATCATTAGTGGGTTTAATAAAACTACTAATGATAACACCTGCATGATGCTAGTGTGTGACTATTATACTAAGTATACGAAAGTCTTCCCACTACCGGATCATAAAGCCGTGACATGTGCCGAAGCGTTTGTAAAAGGCTGGGTACTGACTTTTGGTGTTCCTTTGATGCTACATAGTGATCAAGGCCGGGAATCTAACTTATGGCAAAGTATGTGCGAATACTTAGCCATTTGTAAGACTAATCCGTATCGCCCTCAGAGCGACAGCTTAGTAGAAAGGTTCAATAGAACTCTTATTCAAGTTCTCAAATCACTAGTGAATGAGAACATGGACGACTGGGATGAGCAATGTCATTTTGTGACACATGCTTACAACAGTACTGTACATTCAAGTACTAATTGTTCTCCCAACTTATTAGTATTCGGAGAAGACCTTATATTGCCTGCTGACCTAGTGTTTGGAGTCATAGGCATGGATCCGGAACTACCTTGTCATGTAGTTTTCCTTGAATGTTTGAGGGACAGATTCCGAAAAGCTTATGAATCTGTCCGAATTGACCTAGAAAAGAGTGCACGTTGGCAAAAAGTTGGATTCGATGTGGACTTAAAACGAGAAAATTCAAACCAGGTGATAAAGTGCTAAGGTTACATGAACCTTTGCATAATATCAAATTAGCATCCAATTGGGATGGTCCATTCATTGTAACCCAGGTTATCAGTGATTGTACAGTGATTATACAATCTGACATTGTTCTATTTTACATATCCAATGTCGCGAGAAAATGGTCTGGGAGGGAGACCTCCACAGAAATGTATGGTAAAGGATTCGATAATGAATGTAAATCGAATTCCTGACCAGGAACCTGACCCGAGACCTACAGGGAAATGGGGCAGGCCCAAGAAAAAATCTATGGGAAAGCTACTGAAGTTACTAAACAATAAGCACGGTGGTGTAAAAAAAGTCTCGACGGGTGTAGACAGAAAAAAGAGGAAAGGGGTTCTGAAGACTACAGAATCCCTAGAAAAAGCTCTTTGATCTGTCAGGTTTGGAAAGGAATTACCCGGTAAGGAGGTAATCGTCCGTCGTAGTCCTAGATTAGCCCAGAGGACTGCAGTAACCTAACCCGTATACACAACGAGTGTGCTGTCCTGTTTACCGATTCAATGTTATATGTTATGTGGAAGCCTAACAACTGACCTGAAAGGTGTATTTGTCGTCGCTGTACGATGTACCAGTGGGTGGTGGACAGATATTCGCAGCCCGCACGTGTTGAGCGTGTGACGTCATGGCTTCCAGTCTCGGCTGACCTCTCGTGACCCCGCTTCAGAGCGTGGAAATGACGTCACGGAACCTAGCGTAACGCCATATTGTTTTTTAGTAGTAAAAGGCGTACACCCAGACAGAGTCAAAGCCCTAGGGAAGAGACCCTGTGTTGTTCCGGCCTCTGACGCCGTTAGGTCAGAAAAGGAGTGTCGTATACTCCCGATTCGATTCCTTCAGGCCGATGGCTGAGGAATCTGTGACCGTGGCGAAGCTATCCGGTGACCTGGATAAGCTGACGCCCGCTTCCGAATGCCTCACTCGTGAGGTATTGTCTCCAGTAACCCAGATGAACTGATGGAAGTGGATGCACCCACTGCCGATCAGTCATTCGAAAAGAGACTGGAGGAGTTCTACTTGAACAGTCCGGTAGCTGCTATTTCGCCACTGGCATCGCCAGCCGGAACAGCCAAACCAACAACACAGCAGCCGGATAGTCGTCCTTCGGATACTACCCCAGCTGCGTCAACAGAACAAGTCGATGGTCAAGCCGATACCCAAGGTGAGACCCGCGACTCGACTAAGCAGGAGGAACTCATGAACATAGAGGACTCCGACGACTTCATCCCGGAAGAAGAAACATCTCCCAGACTCTGTAAAAGCAGAGGAGCAAGCCGCTAAATCCGGCCCAACCACTGAAGACTCCATGCAAGTGGACTCTTCTGGAGAAGATTCGGTAGGGGAGTCCTCATTTGAGTACGATGAAGATGCAGCACCATCGAACCAAACAGAGGCCCAGCGTTGGAAAAACGCAAAATCTGGGTTTAAGGAACGGGTACCCACTTGTTTCAAGGACTGCGTTTCCGGATACCGGAAGAAAGATGGGGCTCCATTATATGCCTGCCCCAGACCCACCAATAAAAATGGAGAGTCCGACGATGAGGATTGGATGCAGTTATCCGATGAAGATCCGAATCCAAGTATAGCCTATAGGAAACTATGGCTTACGTTGAATGCTTCTGACAAGTATTACACTCAGAAGCGAATGCTCCATTGGGCACTGGAAAAGTGGTATGGCGATCATCTGAAAACCTGCCCCTTTTCCATTTTCCAAGATGAAAGCGATGAGACTGTCAAAACCTGGAGCACTTCTACTACGATGGTAACCTATAGCCGTCGCAGTGACTTAGCGAGACACCAGAAAACAGCCCATGCAGATGGTCTTGATCTCGCTTGGAAGAAGGTCATGGAACTTCATCGGGAGCTTATGTGAGAAGTAGATAAGCTAGATACGGAGGCCTGGTCTAAAGTTAAACCAGGCGACCAGGTCCTTTGTTCCACTAACAAAGGAAAGGAATCGAAACTCAGCGCTAAGATGGTACTCAACACAGGCCGAGGGAAATTAGATATGCACGATAGCATTTGGAAATTGTGCGAGGAATCTGGCAGAGAAGGTAAACGTGCCAGAGATAGGAATCGGAGAGACCAAAACCGGGGTCAACCCGGTAGTGTTCCGGATACCCAGAACCAAGCCAGGGAGGATCGTTCCAGATCCCCGCTGGCACGCCACCTGCATGATCAGCCGCAGGCCCCTGTTGTCTTTAAACAGCCGGCGCCTGTCAGAACATATGCATCAGCTGCACAACATCCGGGTAAACTGGACAAGAGGGCATATCCTTCCATGTCCCAGAAACCCGGACCGGAGAGTCAATCTCTGACTGTAGGCAGAGGCAGACGCTTGGTCACCAAGAAACCCGCCCCTGCTGCCGCCGCTGGATCTCCAGCACCGTTGAGCCAGGACCAGATACAACAGTATTTGGCCCTTGGTATGAAACATAACTTACCACCCGGATACTGTATTCCTACAGTTTCACAACTGGGTGCGTCTCCTGTACCGGTTTTATCCGGAACCGCCACTGCCACTGCGACAGCTGCACCAGTACTCCTTCCGAGTGCTGCACCACCTGTTGCGAAGATGCCGAAACCAGCCGATGCCATTACTATTAAAGCTAGTCCAGCAGAGGTCTGGTTTGATAAATCTCGCCAAGGGGAGGCGGATGTCCAAAAGGCCATCTACACCCACTGGGAGAAGTGCGTTAAGCAACGAGCTACGGATTACCATCAGGGTCTCTTAAATGACACTGATGTGTTTCCATGAGGTCAGTAATGCTGAAAAACAACGGTTAGAAACTAAAATTCGAGGAGATGTTAAATCACTCGAAGAAGAAGCTTTGGCTGCCAAAGAACAGGCAGCTATGGATGTCCTCGAAAAAAGAGTAAATGAGGAAGTACAACGGAACACCCGATTGAATACTAGATTCATGAAAGTGTTCGGAGTGGATCTAGATGAGTGGGACGGTACACCGTGGTCCGCTCTAGCTCTTCTAAAGAAGAAGCACGCTAAGCATTCAGCTTAACATGCTTCCGGATTCTATTATACAATCAGTTCATTAACCCGGAATGTATACAGAGTACACAGTCTACCAACTGGAACTCCATACACTCCAATGACCTAGCTTCGGATATATCCGAATAGATTTTGCTGATGTACCGGACGGATGCAGCGAGATGTGGAGTACCTAAAACACCTGTTACCTTGATATCCTATCTGCAACCAAGGTTTATGTTCCTTAAGCTACCCAGAACTATACATTACAGACACTGGATATACATTTGGAAATCTACTACTAATAGGACACTATAAACGCTACTACTACTTGGCCCGAGTGCCTTTATAATAGGATTCTTCAATCCAGATATACTACATTTGACTTAAGCACTCCAAGAGGAATTGGGTAGCTGCCCTATCAACAACCGTGATATATATATATACTAAAAAGAGACTATAGCACATCCTTCCCATGGTTAGCTGACCATACCCGGATTACTTCTACACCTCCACATCCACTACATCATCGCAAGGAGCATCCGGATAGTATATAATGTAAACAAAACTGTATGTATCACTATGTTCTATATTCAAATATGAACTATAGTTGTATTATTAAAAGGTTTATTGTAAAACCTAATCTATGTCATAAACTATGACTTTTTAGATGCATGCTAAATATGATACGGGTCTAGATCTAATATCATTGTATAAAGTTATAAAAACACCAAATGTGTTCATATAATAGATCTATAGCCCTATGGTATATTCACCAGGAAATGTTACGTTCCTTGGTATTATTTGAATGTTTCATCTGGTGATATGGTATTATATTATAAATACTGTGATACATAAAGATGTGTATATTTTTCTAAAAACAACTTTGTCTTTACTAATGTATAAGACGATTGAAATAATTTTTTTTCCTGAGTGTATTGTTATAACCTAAATACCCTTTAATAGTTCTTTTCAGAAATAATGGTTTCTTGTGTGTAATGAAAGTAATAACGTTACGGTTAGAGTCTTTATCAAGACTATTATGGATTCGTATGTTAATAACTTAATCACAAGGTTGCATATCTTGTTAAATGTTCAGATCCGTTACATATATCTGACTAGGTATTTTCACATTGTACTTACCTTAATATTATCCAACTATCCGTAACTTATCATTGCTTTCGTATCTATGGTCATATATAGACTCATAATTTCCTATGGTATGGATGTTTAACTATAACTAAACCTCTATTTTAGAAATGTATATGTTACCCCTATTTTAAGACATTAATAGTTATAACTCCTACCTATTGTCTGGGGGAGTAGTGTAGAGGTTTAATACTAACTGGTGCCATCTGGTGTGGCGGGTGAGACCTGTCCTGAGGTTCCGGGTAGGTGGCAGCACCTATCCGGGTCTATGGGACACCTGGCGACAAACCGGGAGCATCCCTATAAAAGGCTCTACGCTCACCTTTTACGTCAGAGGCCATGTAGGCCTCCGTACATAATACATGTAGCTATCATGTTATCCTAATCATGTACTCACAAGGGTAACCGGAAGGTGTAAAGCATAATAAAACCGTTGGCATACACTCGGAATACTGTCTCTGTCTTTCCTTTCAAATCACAAGACCCGAACCCCTTTGGTTAGAAAGACCCGAACCATTACATTATTTTGGAGTTGCAAGCCGCGTCAACGGCCAGGAGCGTAGCGACCGTTGCAACTCCATAATGTTTTCTGTTTTCTCCCTGTCTCCTATGACGTCATTGGTGACATCATGCTGCCTCAGTGACGTCACCCGCAGTGGCTAGTGATGTTGCCATGGCCCATGACCTATGAGCCCAATTCCTATCCGTGGTGCTTGCAACATTCTTCTTTTTTCTTTCATTGTAATCAATGACTTATGTTTATTTCTAAACTTCTTTATGGCGTCTCTTTTTTTCATTGCTTTTCTTTGAAGTATTGTCTTTTGCATTCACAAAGTATTAACCAGTAGCTTTCAGAAGAAGATTCATACCATAGTGGCCTGCTTAAGCACTGAGTGTTTAAATAAGTGCCGGCCTCAAAAAATACTAGGGCTATTTTGATTCTAAGATGGAAATTTACACTAAATCTGTCTTGAATAATTACCAGCCTTAAGAAGCCGTGAATGCAGTGGTAATGTACATTAGGGCCGGGGTGCTTAAATACTATAGTGACCAGGCCTCATTGATTTCAACCTGTCTCTATCCCCGGCCCTTATTCAAGCCCAGTGCTTATTTAAGACTTAGTTAATAGTGAGTTTTTCACTGTCAATGCTGCAGTACCCTCGGTGCTTATTTAAGACTTAGTTTATAGTGAGTTTTTCACTTTCAATGCTGCAGTACCCTCGGTGCTTATTTAAGACTTAGTTTATAGTGAGTTTTTCACTTTCAATGCTGCAGTACCCTCGGTGCTTATTTAAGACTGGTGCTCATTCAAAGAACAGGCGCTTATACAGGCCATTACGGGAGGCCACTACGTCATACCCTCTAATCTTTTATACGTTGTCAATGCATTAATCGATTACGCCTACTGGTCGTAATTTTGCAGTAGCTCACCAGGGCTACATTCATGCATTATGCCGACCTTACAGGGTTTCATATACTCCCAGAGGGTGGATATGATGCTCCAATGAAGTGCTGCTCAGCAGTCTCATCAGCACTTTATTGGTACATCATGGCAACCAATGGACTTGATGCACTCCTGTATCAGCTGGCCTTGAAGGGTTTTACATATATATATATATATATATATATATATATATATATATATATATATATATAAATATACCACTGCTCTAGTAACCTAAGGGATACAGGAAGTGCAGAGTTAGTTGCCTGTCCCTGCAGGTGCGATTTTGCATAGTGGAGGCTCACCTAATCTTATGGGATTCAAATCCTAGTGGCTGCGTTTAGCCGTCCCATGTTGAGTAATGCCATCCAGTAGGTGCAACTGTTGCTAAGACCCTCATCACCTCCATCGACACATGTGTTGTTTTTTTACTTCCTCACTTTTATGTCTCCTGATCTATTTCTGTTTCTACCTGTTTCTCTTGGACAGAACTATTTTTTTCACTAAGATGGGTAAAGAATTTTCTTTTGTTTTTTTTTCAACCAAGGCCATTTTATTCTAATAACTTGGATTACGGATTTTTTCACTAAATTCTTTGGTTGGCCATCGGTAAGAAGATAAAGATAAATGATGGCCCATGCCCATATCGGATTACTAATACATCCCATCGGCAAGAGCAAAAAAAAGCATGGAAAAGTCACTTTCATGTCATGAAATGTGTAAATAACTTTTCCACCTTGATTAGCAGAAAACTGATGGTTCATTGCTGACAGTACACTTTTTTTCCAACAGAAGATTTTTTTTGTCTAGATTCTTCAAAAATCCCGTCGGTCAGAGGCAAAAATGTAAAAAAAAAAAAATTCTGATTTGGCCAAAGACTCACCCCCCCTGGATCCGCAATGCAAGTTATCAGAATAAACAATGAACCTCCACCTCCTTTTCAAACATTGCCACTCCCTAAGGATGGTTCTCAACATGGTATAGGCCTGATGATCAAATTCCCGGACCCTATAAAGATGCTGTTAAGTGGTTCTTCAGCAACTTTCGGACATTTTACCTTTGTCCTACATTGTACATTCAATCCTTGTGCCACACACTGCTTCACTGTACTGCCATCTGCGGGGTACATATGGATACCACACTGCTTCACTGCAATGCTTCATTTCAAGGTGAATATAGATGCTCCACAGCACTAAACCCTCTTCTTGCACCCCTGCATTGAATATCGGTCGTAAAACCCTGACATAAATGGTCAAGGGGAATGGACTACCGGTCTTGTGCGGAGCGGCCCAAACCCCCTCATTGAGAAATGGTCGGCAAAAACTAATCATCGCTCACCTTTACCACTTTATCTTTCAGCATGTGTACAGTATACCACCTAACTACACCTCAGAGGGGGTGGCACACCTGTACACATGTTCCTAACCCTCTCCTCACCTACATCAACACTTGGTCTTTTTTACACATTCACTCTCAACTACACTCTTCTATTAACATTTTTCTGTCCAGAATTTGATTGAGTTAGGCAAAGCTAACTGGGTAGGTAAACTGAGGAAGCTATACAAACTTAACAGTACAGCTGATACAGATGCATCCCTCATCATGTTTCTTGGTCATCCTGATGCACCAATGAAGGTCTGGCAAGACTGTAAAAAAACTGCTCACCAGTGCTTCATTGTACTAGGGCATCACAACCAGCCATCTTGGGTGTACCCTAGTACATGGTCACTATGATGCATTTATGCCCATGAGGCAAATCAGTGCTACTCTATTGTGTCAATCTGTCCCTTGAAATTTAGACATTGTCAAAACTTGTCTGTCACCAATGTCTCAACTGGGAAACACTTTTTATTATATGTCAACGTGCTCCTAGAAACATGGGCATTTACCAAAGGTTTGATACAAAAATACCTCCACATACATGTACATCTATCTGATAATTAACCTTCTTCTGCAGCCTCTTCACAGGTGGGAGATAAAGGGGAGGAACAGGAAGTGTAGACTGGGATGTGGGAGGATGGGGAGAGGTCAAACAGACAACCCTGACCTTTGACCTGTAGGGCCAGCATACCTGAGGTAGGTAACACTCAAACCTGGTGCTGGTGTAGGGACATGCAACTAACTCTGCACTTCCTGTATCCCTTAGGTTACTAGAGCAGTGGTATATTTTTATATATATATATATATATATATATATATATATATATATATATATATATATATATATATATATACAGGATACAGGAGTGCATCAAGTCCATTGGTTGCCATGATGTACCAATAAAGTGCTGATGAGACTGCTGAGCAGCACTTCATTGGAGCATCATATCCACCCTCTGGGAGTATATCAAACCCTGTAAGGTCGGCATGATGCATGAATGTAGCCCTGGTGAGCTACTGCAAAATTACGACCAGTAGGCGTAATCGATTAATGCATTGACAATGTATAAAAGATAAGAGGGTATAACGTAGTGGCCTCCCGTAATGGCCTGTATAAGCGCCTGGTCTTTGAATGAGCACCAGTCTTAAATAAGCACTGAGGGTACTGCAGCATTGAAAGTGAAAAACTCACTATAAACAAAGTCTTAAATAAGCACCGAGGGTACTGCAGCATTGAAAGTGAAAAACTCACTATAAACTAAGTCTTAAATAAGCACCGAGGGTAGTGCAGCATTGAAAGTGAAAAACTCACTATAAACTAAGTCTTAAATAAGCACCGAGGGTAGTGCAGCATTGAAAGTGAAAAACTCACTATAAACTAAGTCTTAAATAAGCACCGAGGGTACTGCAGCATTGAAAGTGAAAAACTCACTATAAACTAAGTCTTAAATAAGCACCGAGGGTACTGCAGCATTGAAAGTGAAAAACTCACTATAAACTAAGTCTTAAATAAGCACCGAGGGTACTGCAGCATTGAAAGTGAAAAACTCACTATAAACTAAATCTTAAATAAGCACTGGGCTTGAATAAGGGCCGGGGATAGAGGCAGGTTGAAATCAATGAGGCCTGGCCACTATAGTATTTAAGCACCCCGGCCCTAATGTACATTACCACTGCATTCACGGCTTCTTAAGGCTGCTAATTATTCAAGACAGATTTAGTGTAAATTTCCATCTTAGAATCAAAATAGCCCTAGTATTTTTTGAGGCCGGCACTTATTTAAACACTCAGTGCTTAAGCAGGCCACTATGGTATGAATCTTCTTCTGAAAGCTACTGGTTAATACTTTGTGAATGCAAAAGACAATACTTCAAAGAAAAGCAATAAAAAAAAGAGGCGCCATAAAGAAGTTTAGAAATAAACATAAGTCATTGATTACAGCGAAAGAAAAAAGAAGAATGTGGCAAGCACCACAGATAGGAATTGGGCTCATAGGTCATGGGCCATGGCAACATCACTAGTCACTGCAGGTGACGTCACTAAGGCAGCATGACGTCACCAATGACGTCATAGGTGACAGGGAGAAAACCGAAAACATTATGGAGTTGCTACGGTCGCTACGCTTCGGCCGCTTGCAACTCCAAAATAATTCAAACAAGCAAAAATGAATGATAATTATCCAAATAGATTAACACATAAATGTTAGATAAATAGAATTAATTATCAAATGAATCGATTAATTGATCGATCAAGCAATTAACCCTTTAAGGGTGACAAATGCAGGAGTGCAATTGCCCATTGGTTGTCCAGATGCACCAATAGAGTGGTGGCGAGTACTTCATTGGGGCATGACGCCAAGCATCCTGGGGTATTTGAATCCTGTAGGATCGGTATGAATGTAGACCTGTCTAGTTACTCACCAGGGCTGCATTCATGCATCATGATGACCAATGGGCATGATGCATGAATGTAGCCCTGTCTATTTACTCGCCAGGGCTGCATTCATGCATCATGATGACCAATGGCCATGATGCATGAATGTAGCCCTGTCTATTTACTCACCAGGGCTGCATTCATGCATCATGATGACCAATGGCCATGATGCATGAATGTAGCCCTGTCTATTTACTCACCAGGGCTGCATTCATGCATCATGATGACCAATGGGCATGATGCACGAATGTAGCCCTGTCTAGTTACTCACCAGGGCTGCATTCATGCATCATGATGACCAATGGCCATGATGCATTAATGCCTCGGAACCCCTTATCAGCACCCACTAACTCTAGGTTGATAAACCCCGGCACCCAATACACAGACGCAGGTAGCTGTAGGTAGCGGCTATTTCCGGATCCTGCTGAGTGTGCGCAGAGCGTCCAGACGGCAGTGGTTGATGACAGCACGTCATAATTCATGACGGTATGTTGTCGTCATGGCAACCAGTCATCCATCCATAAATGACGTCATGCAAAATTTAACCATTTTTTACCCCCTCCCCCCTTGTCATGTTTTCTTCCAATTTTGCAATGCTGAAGGTATATGAAAAATTATTTCTGTCCTGCGGGGCCTGACCCCTCCTCCAGCATGACGTCATTTGTGGATGGCCCCCAGTCAGGCTACAGCTGTATATATATTTAGCTGTGGGTTTAGAAGGGTAATAGAATGTGAGGTTGTTGTTAACATACATCCTTGTACAATGCCACTTAAACTTGGCCTAAAAGAAAAATATTTTAATGTTAACCCTTTAAGGGCCGCTGATGCATTAATGCCCATTGGTCATCATGATGCATGAATGTAACCCTGGTGAATATCTTACCAGGGTAACATTCTTGCATCATGCTGACAAATGGGTTGATACACATACTCCCGGAGGGTCGGCATGGTGCTCCAATGAAGTACGGGCGAGCAGTCTCACCAGCACTTCATCGGTGCATCATGCTGACCAATAGGCATGATGCATTAATGCATCAGCGGCCCTTAAAGGGTTACGTTTTTGTATTATAGGGTCAAATGCCGGTGGATAAACCTGACAGGCCTAGCTATGGGTTGCATGTGGGCATTTACCAGTTTATGGCAGCGCCCTACCTTCAAAGAGTATCCAGGCAGTAGCACAGACTTCTATGGTACATTAATCTTGGTAGAGCAGTCGTAGTGCCGTAGATCTGCACTTAAAGTTGCTTAAAGTCGCTAACTGGCCGTAGTTTTGCAGCTTTAATGAGCTTTTTACAACTTTAAGCCATTAATAAACTTATAAGTGGTGGATATTTTGTAGATTCACCCAAAACCCACATATAGTCCACTCATATAAATGAATTTATAAAAAAGAGGTTGAGGAAAATATATTGTTTTAGATAATTGCAGGAATGTATATCAACTTTCCATTAGTAAGAAAGGAAGTAGACACTAGTACAAGTACATGTAGTTAGTCGTACAGTCTGACAACTAGAGCACACAGATCCCCGGCACTGCTTCACAACCATTATTTCTACACTGTAGAAAATAACTGTTGAATCTACCAGGACTCCTCGTAAAACTGTGAACCAAAGAAAAATGAGCCTCCATGATGATATATTGTAGTGATGTAGGGTAGTTGCTACACTGAAGCCCCAGATGGCAATACGTTGGTACAAGAAAATAATGACTAATTTCTGGCAAGTTTGGAATAAAGATTTCGCCTTTATTTCAACAGCCTATCTTTTAGAGTGTATGTACCCTGGCCCACTAAAAGAAGCCACACCGTGGCCTGATGTCTCACCAAGGGACACTCTTACAGACACATCTCTACAAAAACTGGAAATAGATTAGAAAGAAAAAAAATGTTACAAAAAAGAACAAGATAACAACAAAATTCAAACATTTCAGGGTCGCATTGTGCTAAATTCATTGGTGCATCTTGTCCATTTGTCATCATGATGCATGAATGGAACACAGGCAAGTTTCTCTCCAGGGCTGTATTGGTGCAACATTCTGACCCTATGGATTCATACACTCCCAGAGGGTCGGCATGATGTGCCAATGAATTGCTTGTGAGCTCCTAGTGTGCTGACATGATGCAAAAATGAAGTGGTGGAAAGTGGATTTCCTTCATGCATCATGCCAACCATTGGTCATGGTGCACTCCTAATCATGCACTGTTGCATTACGCCACAAAGGTGACACATGAATTCAGGAGAACCATGGAATCATGATGAGAGTGTCATGATACACTGTTAAGAAAAAAAAGTCACCGAAATAATGAAGGAATCCCCATCTCAAAGTTGTCAGAGATACAGCGATATTTTCAAAGAAATTCCTTATACCACCTTACTGCCACCTGGGGCTTCTGTTAGAAACTACACTGGTTCACTGCTAGATAATTAAGGTGGTTCACTGGTCCAGTCCCAGGTAGCAAAAATGGTGTGGCCCGAGTCTGGGCCAGAGCGGGCTCCTGATGTGGGCCACACTGGGTTAACACAGTGGGCGCCCGATGGGTTTTGTCCTCAGCAAAGGGTCTGGGCCACACTGGGCTAACCGATTCGGGCACAGATCTGTTTGAAATTGGGCTCACCGATTTGGGCTCAAAGTGAGTTTAACATGGGTTTTTGGTGTGGCCTAAAGTGGGCTGCCCGATTTGATGAAAAATTAGTGGTGACATGTTAAAAATTCTTTTTGAGAAATTTATCCAAAATCTTTTTTTTTTTTTTTTTTTAAAGGTCAATAAGCAACAAATCCTTGAGCTAATCTAAACCCCCCCCCCCATCACCAAAGCAGTAAATGCAATATCTACCCAAGTGGAAAGGCAGAGCAGTACCATTCATTTGAATCAAACTCATTCAGCCAACACAAGGCACTTTGATTCATTAAAGTGACATTCTGGCCTTAATCTTCCCCTACTAATTCCCTATGTAGGAGTAGAGAAGAGAGCCTTCAAGTTCATAATGACTGTACCTCTGCATATCTGCTCTTGTTCCAAGTTCAGTGCAATAGAAATGGTGTTGCCATTCCACTACTACTCAGATGACCTTGATTTGCACTTTTGACTAGAAACATCTAAGTATTTCCAGACTATGAGAAAGTCTGCATATTATTACTTCATATCTGATTTAGTAGTCTATTCCAGTTGTCCTATGTCTAAAAGAAATAAGTTTGGTATGGGTAGTAGAATTCTGCCTGGAGTGCTGTGAAACCACTTTGTAGTGAGTCTGCCATGGACTGGCCTACAGGGGCAGGGGATATTTTTGGTTTCTCAATTGCCTCTATATATAGTCCTCTTATACCTGGCCAAGTGTGGGACCTGTTTGCCCCCACACCACAAATACACCTTGCAAGCCTACTAGTACAAAGAAAGACATGAAGCTGTTCTTTCCAGGACTAGTCAGTGTTGCCTTTTACATGAAATATCTGGATCCCTACTATGAACCTACCTGTGTATTAATGGTATAGGGAAAGTGTCCTACAGCAGTGGTGGAGGGAAGGGAGGGGGGAGGGCAGGGCAGGGTGAGAGGAGGGCAGGGCAGGGTGAGAAGAGGGCAAGGCAGGGTGAGATGAGGGCAGGGCAGGGCAGGGTGAGAGCAGGGCAGGGCATGTGAGCAAAGGAGATGCCAGGGCAGTGCAGGGTGAGAATAGGACAGGGCAGGATGAGAGGGCAGGGCAGGGTGAGAGCAGGGCAGGGTAAGAGCAGGGCAGGGTAAGAGCAGGGCAGGGCAGGGTGAGAGCAGGGCAGGGCAGGGCATGTGAGCGAAGGAGATGCCAGGGCAGTGCAGGGTGAGAGTAGGGCATGGCAGGGTGAGAGCTGGGCATGGCAGGGCAAGAGCAGGTCAGGGCAGGGTGAGAGCAGGGCAGGGCAAGGGTGAGAGCAGGGCAGGGCAGGGTGAGAGGAGGGCAGGGCAGGATGAGAGTAGGGCAGGGCAGGGTGAGAGCAGGACAGGGCAGGGCGAGAGCAGGGCAGGGCAGGGTGAGAGCAGGGCAGGGCAAGGCAGGGTGAGGGCTGGGAGTGAGAGTGAGTGAGTAATATATGTTTAACACCATTTCGACAGCTAAGGTCATATGCATGGTGAGATCCTCATTACACAAATTCACAGAGGAATGTGTCAGTGCCTGCGCATATGTGCACCACACCTATCCTGAGGGGATAGGAAAGAGGAGAAATAGACCCTTTTAAGTGGGCTAGGGAGGCCCAGGGAGGGCAGGGTGACAGAAAGGCAGGGCAGAGCGGGTGAGAGGGGGAAAGGGCAGGGCAGGTTGAGTGGAATGAGGAGGAGATGGAAGGGGTAGGGGATGGATAGGGGAGGGACGAACAAAAAAGAGAGAGGGAGGGGGAACACTCATCACAGAGTTTAGAACAGTTCAGAAGATGAGGCTGCCCTGTCCAAACCCACTCTTACCCCAGACTGGGAAGACTTTATGCAGCTAAGTACCCATCTTGGGATGCCCATTTTGAAACCATCCTGGGCCCAATGTGGTTGCCCATTTTAAACCTGACCAGTGCCCAAATCGGGCGGCCCAATGTGGCCCAGACCGTATGCTGAGGACAAAACCCGTTGGGAGCCCAACGGGCTCAAGTGGGTTTGCCCGATTTGGGCTGCCCTGTGTGGCCCTGACTGGAAACCCAGCATCTGCCGAACCTAAAACCCATGTACTGAATACTGCCCGCTTTGAACCACCTTATCCCGGGTAAAACCAATTTGGCCCCAAGCAGGCTTGCTACATGGGGTCTTACTAGGATCCTTGGTAAATTCAACAGTTTTCTTTTTACAGTGTTGCTTAGAGTGTGTAGTCCTTGAGGCCAATACTTAAAAATACTTTCATAATACTGGGGGAACAGGTAACACCAATCCCCCCATGTCCAACTGACAGGACTTAGACCACATTCACTTCTTTTCACGACATGTCGTTGTTGTTTTTTTCTACATGTTGTTTTTCGTTGTAGTAGTTATACAGGTACTGATACTCTTAGTACCGGGCCCAGGCTGCTGGGTGGGTGGAGGGTGGGGTGCAGGGTCTGGGGGTAAGGAAGGCTAGCATCTTATTCTTAGTGCTGATACAATGTTTACCTACACACTCTTTCACCCAGTAAATTTTTCTTTCATTCCAGTGGCCCATATAAAAATATTGAAAAGAGGGTCCACCTTTTCTTCATTTCGGATACTTTTTTTTTATGTGCCGCATTGCTTATGCAAGGACTCTGCTGCAAAACATGTTTGTAATTGTATAAATAGACAAAGGTTCCCGAGTAGTGGGAAAGACTAAGGGTTATCTCACTCGGCTTCACCTTGTGAGATAACCCTTAGTCTTTCCCACTATGAGTGAACCTTTGTATTTATTTCATGTTTTATTAGTCAGGAATGTTCAAAAATTATTCAAAACGACATAAGAAGATGATCAATCATCTGTGTTATGATCATTTTGATAGCTTTCACTGGCCGTGAGATACGGGGCAGGGTTATCTCACGGGGGATGTGAGACACGGAGCTCCTAGGTTAATCCTGTGGGACGTTCATATTCCACTGTTCTGAACATGAAATGAATAAAAGTTGATTTTATCATTTAGGGTAATTAGGTGGGCATTTTTGATACTATTTATAAAAAGAAATGTGAAAGCAATGTTCATAGACATTTATCTAACGATTTGGGCCTGGACAGTGCTTTTTTGCTCATAACCCCAGTTCCTTATCCAGCCATAATGCACTCTCAGACCTTTTCCTCATCTTCAAGAGGGTGTTGGTTTCAATCTGGACATAGTAATAAATTGGCGAAGCATAAAAAGTCATCTACGCCATAGTTTTCCAGTTAAAACCATTTAGGGAATCAATCCCCGGCCGCTGTGGCAGGAGACGAGCTCGCTGTCCACTATACCAAGCCGACCGGTGGTAGAAGCCAATGCCAGTGGAGTATTTGAAAAATTTTTCCGACATACCTGATGTTTACACACCTCGTTAGCATAGAATTCAATGGTGCCAGGTGGAGTTATTAACAGAGAAACATCCTTAGATATCCTAGATGAATATGCCATGCCTAATATCCCCATTTTCTTCAAAATAAATAAGAATCCATTGATTTTCCACAGTGACACGAGTTGGGACCTGCCCCGTCCAGCCATTCCTTGTTCGACGTATGGCTGACCTAGTTCTTACATCCGGGCACCTCCCCGCTTCGTCAACAAGAGGCAATGGCCGTGTACCGGGCCATGTGCGTTGGATCGCTATGTAAAATCAGTGGATTCTTATTTATTTAGAAGGAAATGGAGCCAAAATGTAGGCGAACACCAACTAGAGATCGTATATATGGCGGTGCTAGAAGTACAACAGTTGACATTATTGGATTCCACCCGAAAAATGTGTGTAAAGGTGGAGGTATGTCGGGCAGAGTGACAACATGGCCACGACAGCTTGGCAAACCGAGCAGATCGCATGCACTTATAAAATGTCTTCTCCTGGATTAATTCTGGGGTTATAAGGTAAGAAATTGATACAAAATGGAGGGATAAACGCCTTAATGTAAGTTATAGAAAATCACTCATTTAGAGTTTATAGTCCACAACCGCTGCGCGGTTGTGGATTAATATTAACCCATAAACCCACTCGTGCTTTCCCATAACATACATTAAACGCTATCTATTAGTGGCATCAATCTACAGAAGAGCCTGTACTTCACTATGCAGCGATGCCCGTTCATATTTGGGCTTCTTTGGATTGGGTCTGAACTGAATTTATTCACTGCAAAAAATGCCAATATCCACTGGGGTGCCAATCTCCACCAGGGAGCATTTGGTCTCTTGTGACATCATGGGCTGCATCAGGGAAGCCTGCTGTCTGCCCTTACAGTAGCAATTACACTGATCAGAATATTTTTATTCGATATAAAGACTGACAAATGAAGGTATCAGGATATGAGGGTTGTGAGTTACATGCCATGGCGGTATTTAAGCACGATGTTGACCCTGTGCGGTTGACGTTCCATCCCCTAATGGTTAGCATCACGAGGTCAGTCGTGCTTCCGGTGAGGCTTCCTGTTTACTTCTATATGTAAGGTCAGAGGGTGAACCTGCGTTTGCTGGTTCCCCCAATTTTCTACCTGTGCATTGGCACCCCAGCTGGACAAAGGAGACTGGGGACAAGAGCTGGTTACTGAGGTACCCCTCTTTGATCCTAGGCCCTTTACGGGTGGCAAAGGAGAGTTGGGACTACAGCCTTCACTCCCTCTTACTACTACTATGCCTAGGATTGCCTCTGCTTGGCGACAGTCTCTCACACTCTTCAATCCTTGGTGAAACCGTGGTTAGCATGGTGCTTTGGTGAAGATTTGGCAACCAGCAGACCTGTCAACACTTCATCATGATGACGGACATGCTGACAGAATACTGACTGATGGAATGGCCGACAGCAGTGGATTCAGTTTTTGATTACCGTAATACCCTGTGTATGAGGTAAACTGATATAAGGCGCAACCAGACTTTGTGGACATGAGGGGGGTAATAGGAATTGACATAGCTTCTGTTTTAATCAATGAACTTATGAAATCCAAAGCCCTATTACCATCTCAGGGCTACCCCTATCCATTTAGAGTGGTAAAGGGGGTGGGGGAAGTATTGGGTATATGTTATAGAAAAACTCCTCCCTCTTGTTTCTGGTCCTATAAGGCTCACTAGGGACGTGTTTTCAAGTATAAGACGTGCCTCATATATGAGGCAGTATGGTATTTAACCAATTACCTGCAGCTGCTGCAGAGGCTACAGTTGAGAATGTGCCTAACGGGGCAGCACAAGGCATGTGGTACAGGCGGGTGCACAGCAGCCTCCAAGATGTGATATTTACAGCCTTCCCTGCCTCACTGCTCCCTGACCTTAGGATCACATGTCTAATCTAATTCTAAACACTAACCCTGCACGTAAACCCTTCAACCCTCAACCCTCTAAGGGCCGCTGAGGCATTAATGCATCATGCCCATTGGTTGTCATGATGCATGAAAACAGCCCTGGTGGTTCATTGATGCATCATGGAGACATTACGGGGTCGATACACAAACTCTCAGAGGGTTGGAATGATGCACCAATAGGCATGATGCTCTCCTGCATCAGCAACCTTTAAATGGTTAGGGGCAGCTCATGGCCAAGTACATGATTGGTCTGCATGATGCACCAATGGGCATGAAGTGAGTCCCCTGCAGCACTTCATTCATGCACCGTGTCAATCTCCCAGCACTTTATAGGTCCTGTACGGTCCTCATCATGTATCAATAATGCTGACGGACATGATGCACTCAAGTTGCCTAAAGGGTTAAAGCACCCCCTCCCCAATGTACCCTGGCTACATTCTTCAAACCCACCTCCCCACCATACCCCTGCTACATTCCTTAACCCCCTCCCCACCATACCCGGGCTACATTCCTTAACCACTCCCCACTATACCCTGGCTACATTCCTTAACCCCCCTCCCCACCATACCCTGGCTACATTCCCTAACCCCCCTTCCCACCATACCCTGGCTACATTCCTTAACCCCCCTCCCCTCCATACCCTGGCTACATTACTTAACCCTCTCCCCACCATACCCTGGCTACATTCCATAACCCCCCTGACCACCACAACCGGGCTACATCCCTTAACCAACCCCCTCACCACCATGCCCTGGCTACATTCCTTAACCCCTCTCCCCACCATAACCGGACTGCATTACTTAACCGACCCCCCTCCCCACCATACCCTGCTACATTCCTTAACCCCCTCCCCACCATACCCTGGCTACATCCCTTAACCCCCCTCCCCACCATGCCCTGGCTACATTCCTTAACCCCTCTCCCCACCATAACCGGACTACATTACTTAACCAACCCCCCTCCCCACCATACCCTGGCTACATTCCTTAACCCCCTCCCCACCATACCCGGGCTACTTTTCTTAACCCCCTCCCCATCATACCCAGGCTACATTCCTTAAGCCCCCTCCTCACTACACTCTGGCTACATTCCTTAACGCCCTCCCAAACACACCTGTTAACAAACGCCTTGTGACCATCTGAAAAATCACAGGTCTTCCACCGTTGAATTCTCACAGTGCTTTGCATGGTGATGCCTGATCAGCGCATGAATACACATCAGGACCCCTTCACCCCATAAACTTCCACTGAATTTATGTTTTGAACAAAAAATATTCTGGGCCTATTGAAACACTCCTACTCATCATTCTGATACCAAATAAAAATGGGTTTGGCCCCTCTTTCCCTTCCCTTGGGGCCAAATTCCTCAAAATAGCTAAGTTCAGAAGGGACTATTTGGCCAGTAAACCCAGAAGTAGTCCGATTTAGGGTGGTGACACCTTAACACCCCTCCCCACCATACCCTGGCTACATTCATTTAGCCATTGTATGGTGGGGAGGGGGATAAGGTATGTAGCCAGGGTATGGGTGGGAGGGGGTTAAGGAATGCCCAGTGTATGGTGGGGAGGGGGTTAAGGAATATAGCCCGGGTATGGTGGGGAGGTGGGTTTAAGTAATGTAGCCAGGGTTTGGGGAGGAGAGGGTTAAGGAATGCAGCCAGGTTATGGTGGGGAGGGGGTTAAGGAATGTAGCCAGGGCATGGTGGTGAGGGGGTTGGTTAAAGAATGTAGCCAGGGTATGGGGGGAGGGGGGTTGGTTAAGGAATGTAGCCAGGGTATGGTGGGGAGGGGTGTTAAAGAATGTAGCCAGTTAATGGTTGGGAGGGGGGGTCGGTTAAGGAATGTAGCCAGGGTGTGTTGGGGAGGGCGTTAAGGAATTTAGCCTGGGTATGGTGGGGAGGGGGGTTAAGGAATGTAGCCAGGGTATGGCTACATTGCTTAACCCCCTCCCCCATACCCTGGCTACATTCCTTAAACCCACCTCCCCATCATACCCGGGCTCCATTCCTTAACCCCCTCCCCTAAATATACTGGCTACATCCCTTAACCAACCCCCTCCCCACCATACCCTGGCTACATTCCTTAACCCTCCTCCCCCCCATACCAGAGCTACATTCCTTCACCAACCCCCTCCCCACCATACCCTGCTACATTCCTTAAACCCACTCCCAATCATACCTGGGCTACATTCCTTAATCCCCTCCCCACCATACCCTGGCTATATTCCTTAAGCCCCCTCCCCACCATACTGTGGCTACATTCCTTAACCCCCCTCCCCACCATATACTGGCTACATTCCTTAACCACCTCCCCACCATACACTGGCCACATTCCTTAACCCCCCCACCATACCCTGGCTACATTCCTTAACCAACCCCCTCCCCACCATACCTGGGCTACATTCCTTAAGCCCCCTCCTCGCCATACCCTGGCTACATTCCTTAAGCCCCCTCCCCACCATACCCTGGCTATATTCCTTAACCGCCCTCCCCACCATACACTGGCTACATTCCTTAACCCCCCTCCCCATCATACCTGGGCTACATTCCTTAACCCCCTCCCCACCATACCCGGGCTACATTCCTTAACCCCCTCCCCACCATACCCTGGCTACATTCCTTAACCAACCCCCCTACCCCCACACCCTGGCTACATTCTTTAACCTCCTCCCGACCGTACCCTGGCTCCATTCCTTAAGCCCCTCCCAACCATACCCTGGCTACATTCCTTAAACCCACCTCCCCATCATACCCGGGCTACATTCCTTAACCCCCTCTTCACCATATACTGGCTACATCCCTTAACCAACCCCCTCGCCACCATACCCTGGCTACATTCCTTAACCCTCCTCCCCCCATACCAGAGCTACATTCCTTCACCAACCCCCTCCCCACCATACCCTGCTACATTCCTTAGACCCACTCCCAATCATACCTGGGCTACATTCCTTAATCCCCTCCCCACCATACCCTGGCTATATTCCTTAAGCCCCCTCCCCACCATACTGTGGCTACATTCCTTAACCCCCTTCCCACCATATACTGGCTACATTCCTTAACCACCTCCCCACCATACACTGGCCACATTCCTTAACCCCCCCCCACCATACCCTGGCTACATTCCTTAACCAACCCCCTCCCCACCATACCTGGGCTACATTCCTTAAGCCCCCTCCTCGCCATACCCTGGCTACATTCCTTAAGCCCCCTCCCCACCATACCCTGGCTATATTCCTTAACCGCCCTCCCCACCATACACTGGCTACATTCCTTAACCCCCCTCCCCATCATACCTGGGCTACATTCCTTAACCCCCTCCCCACCATACCCGGGCTACATTCCTTAACCCCCTCCCCACCATACCCTGCTTACATTCCTTAACCAACCCCCCTACCCCCACACCCTGGCTACATTCTTTAACCTCCTCCCCACCGTACTCTGGCTCCATTCCTTAAGCCCCTCCCAACCATACCCTGGCTACATTCCTTAAGCCCTCTCCCCACCATACCTGGGCTACATTCCTTAACCTCCTCCCCACCATACCCTGGCTACATTCTTTAACCCCTCTCCCCACCATAACCGGGCTACATTCCTTAACCAAGCCCCCTCCCCACCATACCCTGGCTACATTCATTAACCCCCTCCCCACCATACCCTGGCTATATTCTTTAACCCCCCCACCATACCATGGGTACATTCCTTAAGCCCCCTCCCCAAAATAGCCGGGCTACATTCCTTAACCCCCTCCCCCCATACCCTGGCTACATTCGTAAACTCCCTCCCCACCATACACTGGTTACATTCCTTTACCAACCCCCCTCCCCACCATACCCTGGCTACATTCCTTAAGCCCTCTCCCCACCATACCTGGGCTAAATTCCTTAACCCCCTCCCCACCATACACTGGCTACATTCCTTAAGCCCCCTCCCCAATACACTCTGGCTACATTCCTTAACCCCCTCCCAACCATTAAATGGCTACATTCCTTAACACCCCTCCCCACCATACACTGGCTACATTCCTTAAGCCCCCTCCCTACCATACCCTGGCTACATTCCTTAACCAACCCCCCTTCCCCATACCCTGGCTACATTCCTTAAGCCCTCTCCCCACCATACCCGGGCTACATTCCTTAATCCCCTCCCCACCATACACTGGCTACATTCCTTAAGCCCCCTCCCCACCATACCCTGGCTATATTCCTTAACCGCCCTCCCCACCATACACTGGCTACATTCCTTAACCCCCCTCCCCATCATACCTGGGCTACATTCCTTAACCCCCTCCCCACCATACCCGGGCTACATTCCTTAACCCCCTCCCCACCATACCCTGGCTACATTCCTTAACCAACCCCCCTACCCCCACACCCTGGCTACATTCTTTAACCTCCTCCCCACCGTACCCTGGCTCCATTCCTTAAGCCCCTCCCCACCATACCCTGGCTACATTCCTTAAGCCCTCTCCCCACCATACCTGCGCTACATTCCTTAACCTCCTCCCCACCATACCCTGGCTATATTCTTTAACCCCACCACCATACCATGGGTACATTCCTTAAGCCCCCTCCCCAAAATAGCCGGGCTACATTCCTTAACCCCCTCCCCCCATACCCTGGCTACATTCGTATACCCCCTCCCCACCATACACTGGTTACAATCCTTTACTAACCCCCCTCCCCACCATACCCTGGCTACATTCCTTAAGCCCTCTCCAAACCATACCCGGGCTACATTCCTTAACCCCCTCCCCACCATACACTGGCTACATTCCTTAAGCCCCCTCCCCAATAAACTCTGGCTACATTCCTTAACCCCCTCCCAACCATTAACTGGCTACATTCCTTAACACCCCTCCCCACCATACACTGGCTACATTCCTTAAGCCCCCTCCCCACCATACCCTGGCTACATTCCTTAACCAACCCCCTCCCCCATACCCTGGCTACATTCCTAAAGCCCTCTCCCCACCATACCTGGGCTACATTCCTTAACCCCCTCCCCACCATACACTGGCTACATTCCTTCAGCCCCCTCCCCAATACACTCTGGCTACATTCCTTAACCCCCTCCCAACCATTAACTGGCTACATTCCTTAACACCCCTCCCCACCATACACTGGCTACATTCCTTAAGCCCCCTCCCCACCATACCCTGGCTACATTCCTTAACCAACCCCCCTCCCCCCATACCCTGGCTACATTCTTTAACCAACCCCCTCCCCACCATACCCTGGCTACATTCCTTAACCCTCCTCCCCCCCATACCCGAGCTACATTCCTTCACCAACCCCCTCCCCACCATAACCTGGCTACATTCCTTAACCCCCTCCCTACCGTACCCTGGCTACATTCCTTAACCCTCCTCCACACCATACCCTGGCTACAATCCTTGACCCCTCTCCCCACCAAAACCGGGCTACATTCCTTAGCCAACACCCCTCCCCACCATACCTGGGCTACATTCCTTATCCTCCTCCCCACCATACCCTGGCTACATTCCTTAACCCTCTCCCCAACATACCCTGGCTACATTCCTTAACGCCCTCCCCAACATACCCTTGCTACATTCCTTAACCCCCTCCCCATCACACCCTGGCTACATTCCTTAACCCCTCTCCCCACCATACCTGGGCTACATTCCTTAACCTCCTCCCCACCATACCCTGGCTACATTCTTTAACCCCTCTCCCCACCATAACCGGGCTACATTCCTTAACCAAGCCCCCTCCCCACCATACCCTGGCTACATTCATTAACCCCCTCCCCACCATACCCTGGCTATATTCTTTAACCCCCCCACCATACCATGGGTACATTCCTTAAGCCCCCTCCCCAAAATAGCCGGGCTACATTCCTTAACCCCCTCCCCCCATACCCTGGCTACATTCTTAAACCCCCTCCCCACCATACACTGGTTACATTCCTTTACCAACCCCCCCTCCCCACCATACCCTGGCTACATTCCTTAAACCCACCTCCCCATCATACCCGGGCTACATTCCTTAACCCCCTCTCCTCCATATACTGGCTACATCCCTTAACCAACCCCCTCCCCACCATACCCTGGCTACATTCCTTAACCCTCCTCCCCCCCATACCAGAGCTACATTCCTTCACCAACCCCCTCCCCACCATACCCTGCTACGTTCCTTAAACCCACTCCCAATCATACCTGGGCTACATTCCTTAATCCCCTCCCCACCATACCCTGGCTATATTCCTTAAGCCCCCTCCCCACCATACAGTTGCTACATTCCTTAACCCTCCTCCCCACCATATACTGGCTATATTCCTTAACCACCTCCCCACCATACACTGGCCACATTCCTTAACCCCCCCCCCCCACCATACCCTGGCTACATTCCTTAACCAACCCCCTCCCCACCATACCTGGGCTACATTCCTTAAGCCCTCTCCTCGCCATACCCTGGCTACATTCCTTAAGCCCCCTCCCCACAATACCCTGGCTATATTCAATAACCGCCCTCCCCACCATACACTTGCATTCCTTAACCCCCCTCCCCATCATACCTGGGCTACATTCCTTAACCCCCTCCCCACCATACCCGGGCTACATTCCTTAACCCCCTCCCCACCATACCCTGGCTACATTCCTTAACCAACCCCCCTACCCCCACACCCTGGCTACATTCTTTAACCTCCTCCCCACCGTACCCTGCCTCCATTCCTTAAGCCCCTCCCCACCATACCCTGGCTGCATTCCTTAAGCCCTCTCCCCACCATACCTGGGCTACATTCCTTAACCTCCTCCCCACCATACCCTGACTACATTCTTTAACCCCTCTCCCCACCATAACCGGGCTACATTCCTTAACCAAGCCCCCTCCCCACCATACCCTGGCTACATTCATTAACCCCCTCCCCACCATACCCTGGCTATATTCTTTAACCCCCCACCATACCATGGGTACATTCCTTAAGCCCCCTCCCCAAAATAGCCGGGCTACATTCCTTAACCCCCTCCCCCCATACCCTGGCTACATTCGTAAACCCCCTCCCCACCATACACTGGTTACATTCCTTTACCAACCCCCCTCTCCACCATACCCTGGCTACATTCCTTAAGCCCTCTCCCCACCATACCCGGGCTACATTCCTTAACCCCCTCCCCACCATACGCTGGCTACATTCCTTAAGCCCCCTCCCCAATACACTCTGGCTACATTCCTTAACCCCCTCCCAACCATTAACTGGCTACATTCCTTAACACCCCTCCCCACCATACACTAGCTACATTCCTTAAGCCCCCTCCCCACCATACCCTGGCTACATTCCTTAACCAACCCCCCTCCCCCATACCCTGGCTACCTTCCTTAAGCCCTCTCCCCACCATACCCGGGCTACATTCCTTAACCCCCTCCCCACCATACACTGGCTGCATTCCTTAAGCCCCCTCCCCAATACACTCTGGCTACATTCCTTAACCCCCTCCCAACCATTAACTGGCTACATTCCTTAACACCCCTCCCCACCATACACTGGCTACATTCCTTAAGCCCCCTCCCCACCATACCCTGGCTACATTCCTTAACCAACCCCCCTCCCACCATACCCTGGCTACATTCTTTAACCAACCCCCTCCCCACCATACCCTGGCTACATTCCTTAACCCTCCTCCCCCCATACCCGAGCTACATTCCTTCACCAACCCCCTCCCCATCATAACCTGGCTACATTCCTTAACCCCCTCCCTACCGTACCCTGGCTACATTCCTTAACCCTCCTCCACACCATACCCTGGCTACAATCCTTGACCCCTCTCCCCACCATAACCGGGCTACATTCCTTAACCAACACCCCTCCCCACCATACCTGGGCTACATTCCTTAGCCTCCTCCCCACCATACCCTGGCTACATTCCTTAACCCTCTCCCCAACATACCCTGGCTACATTCCTTAACGCCCTCCCCAACGTACCCTTGCTACATTCCTTAACCCCCTCCCCATCACACCCTGGCTACATTCCTTAACCCCCTCCCCACCATACCCGGGCTACATTCCTTAACCCCCCTCCCCACCATACCCAGGCTAAATTCCTTAACGCCCTCCCCAACACACCCTGGCTACATTCCTTAAGCCCCCTCCCCACCATACCCTGGCTACATTCCTTAAGCCCTCTCCCCACCATACCTTGGCTGCATTCCTTAACCCCCTCCCCACCATACCCTGGCTACATTCCTTAAACCCACTCCCTACCATACCCTGGCTACATTCCTTAAGCCACCTCCCCAATACACTCTGGCTACATTCCTTAACCGACCCCCCTCCCAACCATAAACTGGCTTCATTCCTTAACCCCCTCCCCATCACACCCTGGCTACATTCCTTAAGCCCCCTCCCCACCATACTCTGGCTACATTTCTTAAGCCCCCTCCCCACCATACCCGGGCTACATTTCTTAACCCCTCTCCCCACCATACCCTGGCTACATTCCTTAACCCCCCTCCCCACCATGCCCTGGCTACATTCCTTAACCCCACTCCCCCCATACCCTAGCTAGTTTCCTTAATCCCCACCCCACCATACCCTGGCTACAATCCTTGACCCTCTCCCCACCATAACCGGGCTACATTCCTTAACCAAGCACCCTCCCCACCATACCCTGGCTACATTCCTTAACCCCCTCCCCAACGTACCCTGGTTACATTCCTTATCCCCCTCCCCACCATACCCTGGCTACATTCCTTAACCCCCTCCCCAACGTACCCTGGCTACATTCCTTAACCCCCTCCCCATCACACCCTGGCTACATTCCTTAACCCCCTTCCCCACCATACCCTGGCTACATTCCTTAACGCCCTCCCCAACACACCCTGGCTACATTCCTTAACGCCCTCTCCAACGTACCCTGGCTGCATTCCTTAACCCCCTCCCCAACACACCCTGGCTACATTCCTTAACCCCCCTCCTCATCACACCCTGGGTACATTCCTTAACCCCCTCCCCACCATACCCTGGCTACATTCCTTAACCAACCCCCCTCCCCACCATACCCTGGTTACATTCATTAAGCCCCCTCCCCAACGTACCCTGGTTACATTCCTTATCCCCCTCCCCACCATACCCTGGCTACATTCCTTAACCCCCTCCCCATCACACCCTGGCTACATTCCTTAAGCCCCCTCCCCACCATACTCTGGCTACATTTCTTAAGCCCCCTCCCCACCATACCTGGGCTACATTTCTTAACCCCTCTCCCAACCATACCCTGGCTACATTCCTTAATCCCCTCCCCACCATACCCTGGCTACAATCCTTGACCCTCTCCCCACCATAAGCGGGCTACATTCCTTAACCAAGCACCCTCCCCACCATACCCTGGCTACATTCCTTAACCCCCTCCCCAACGTACCCTGGCTACATTCCTTATCCCCCTCCCCACCATACCCTGGCTACATTCCTTAACCCCCTCCCGAACGTACCCTGGCTACATTCCTTAACCCCCTCCCCAACGTACCCTGCCTACATTCCTTAACCAACACCACTCCCCACCATACCCTGGCTACATTCCCTAACCCCACCTCCCAACCATACCCTGGCTACATTCCTTAACCCCCTCCCCATCACACCCTGGCTACATTCTTTAACGCCCTCCCCACCACAGCCTGGCTACATTCCTTAACGCCCTCTCCAACGTACCCTGGCTACATTCCTTAACCCCCTCCCCAACACACCCTGGCTACATTCCTTAACCGCCCTCCCCATCACACCCTGGGTACATTCCTTAACCCCCCTCCCCACCATACCCAGGCTACATTCCTTAAAGACCTCCCCAACACACCCTGGCTACATTCCTTAACCCCCTCCCCAGCATACCCTGGCTTCATTCCTTAACCAACCCCCTCACCACCATACCCTTGCTAAATCCCTTAACCCCCTCCCCACCATGCCCTAGCTACATTCCTTAACCCCCTCCCCAACGTACCCTGGCTACATTCCTTAACCCCCTCCCCATCACACCCTGGCTACATTCCTTAACCCCCATCCCCACCATACCGTCTACATTCCTTAACCCCCCTCCCCACCATACCCATGCTACATTCCTTAACGCCCTTCCCAACACACCCTGGCTACATTCCTTAACCCCCTCCCCACCATACCCTGGCTACATTCCTTAACCGACCCCCCTCCCAACCATTAACTGGCTACAATCCTTGACCCTCTCCCCACCATAACCGGGCTACATTCCTTAACCAAGCCCCCTCCCCACCATACCCTGGCTACATTCCTTAACCCCCCTCGCCACCATACCCTGGCTACATTCCTTAACCCCCTCCCCACCATACCCTGGCTACATTCCTTAACCGACCCCCCTCCCAACCATTAACTGGCTACAATCCTTGACCCTCTCCCCACCATAACCGGGCTACATTCCTTAACCAAGCCCCCTCCCCACCATACCCTGGCTACATTCCTTAACCCCCTTCCCACCGTACCCTAGCTACATTCCTTAACCCCCTCCCCACCGTACCCTGGCTCCATTCCTTAACCCCCTCCCCACCATACATGGGCTGCATTCCTTAACCTCCTCCCCACCATACCCTGGCTACATTCCTTAACCCCCTCCCCACCATACACTGGCTACATTCCTTAAGCCCCCTCCCCAATACACTCTGGCTACATTCCTTAACCCCCTCCCAACCATTAACTGGCTACATTCCTTAACACCCCTCCCCACCATACACTGGCTACATTCCTTAACCCCCTCCCCACCATGCCCTGGCTACATTCCTTAACCCCCTCCCAAACGTACCCTGGCAACATTCCTTAACCCCCTCCCCATCACACCCTGGCTACATTCCTTAACCCCCATCCCCACCATACCGTCTACATTCCTTAACCCCCCTCCCCACCATACCCATGCTACATTCCTTAACGCCCTTCCCAACACACCCTGGCTACATTCCTTAACCCCCTCCCCACCATACCCTGGCTACATTCCTTAACCGACCCCCCTCCCAACCATTAACTGGCTACAATCCTTGACCCTCTCCCCACCATAACCGGGCTACATTCCTTAACCAAGCCCCCTCCCCACCATACCCTGGCTACATTCCTTAACCCCCTTCCCACCGTACCCTAGCTACATTCCTTAACCCCCTCCCCACCGTACCCTGGCTCCATTCCTTAACCCCCTCCCCACCATACATGGGCTGCATTCCTTAACCTCCTCCCCACCATACCCTGGCTACATTCCCTAACCCCACCACCACACCATACCCTGGCTACATTCCTTAACCCTCTCCCCACCATACCCTGGCTACATTCCTTAACCCCCTCCCCAACGTACCCTGGCTACATTCCTTAACCCACTCCCCATCACACCCTGGCTACATTCCTTAACCCCCATCCCCACCATACCCTGTCTACATTCCTTAACCCCCCTCCCAACCATACCCATGCTACATTCCTTAACGCCCTTCCCAACACACCCTGGCTACATTCCTTAACCCCCTTCCCACCATACCCTGGCTACATTCCTTAACCAACCCCCTCACCACCATACCCTAGCTACATCCCTTAACCCTCCCCCCACCGTGCCCTGGCTACATTCCTTAACCCCCTCCCCACCATAACCTGGCTACATTCCTTAACCCTCTCCTCCCCAAACCCTGGCTACATTCCTTGAACCCACCTCCCCACCATTCCCGGGCTACATTCCTTAAGCCCCCTCCCCCATACCCTGGCTACATTCTTTAACCAACCCCCTCCCCACCATACCCTGGCTACATTCCTTAACCCTCCTCCCCACCATACCCGAGTTACATTCCTTAACCAACCCCCTCCCCACCGTACCCTGGCTACATTCCTTAACCCCCTCCCCACCGTACCCTGGCTCCATTCCTTAAGCCCTCTCCCCACCATACCCTGGCTACATTCCTTAAGCCACTCCCCACCATACCCTGGCTACATTCCTTAAGCCCTCTCACCACCGTACCCTGGTTACATTCCTTAAACCCACTCCCCACCATACCCAAGCTACATACCTTAAGCCCCCTCCCCCCATACCGTGGCTACATTCCTTAACCCCTCTCCCCACCATACCCTGGCTACATTCCTTGAGCCCTCTCCCCACCATACCCTGGCTACATTCCTTAAGCCCCTCCCCACCATACCCTGGCTACATTCCTTAACCCCCCTCCCCACCATACCCTGGCTACATTCCTTAACCCCCTCCCCACCATACCCTGGCTACATTCCTTAACCGACCCCCCTCCCAACCATTAACTGGCTACAATCCTTGACCCTCTCCCCACCATAACCGGGCTACATTCCTTAACCAAGCCCCCTCCCCACCATACCCTGGCTACATTCCTTAACCCCCTTTCCACCGTACCCTAGCTACATTCCTTAACCCTCTCCCCACCGTACCCTGGCTCCATTCCTTAACCCCCTCCCCACCATACATGGGCTGCATTCCTTAACCTCCTCCCCACCATACCCTGGCTACATTCCCTAACCCCACCTCCCCACCATACCCTGGCTACATTCCTTAACCCTCTCCCCACCATACCCTGGCTACATTCCTTAACCCCCTCCCCAACGTACCCTGGCTACATTCCTTAACCCCCTCCCCATCACACCCTGGCTACATTCCTTAACCCCCATCCCCACCATACCCTGTCTACATTCCTTAACCCCCCTCCCCACCATACCCATGCTACATTCCTTAACGCCCTTCCCAACACACCCTGGCTACATTCCTTAACCAACCCCCTCACCACCATACCCTAGCTACATCCCTTAACCCTCCCCCCACCGTGCCCTGGCTACATTCCTTAACCCCCTCCCCACCATAACCTGGCTACATTCCTTAACCCTCTCCTCCCCAAACCCTGGCTACATTCCTTGAACCCACCTCCCCACCATACCCGGGCTACATTCCTTAAGCCCCCTCCCCCATACCCTGGCTACATTCTTTAACCAACCCCCTCCCCACCATACCCTGGCTACATTCCTTAACCCTCCTCCCCACCATACCCGAGTTACATTCCTTAACCAACCCCCTCCCCACCGTACCCTGGCTACATTCCTTAACCCCCTCCCCACCGTACCCTGGCTCCATTCCTTAAGCCCTCTCCCCACCATACCCTGGCTACATTCCTTAAGCCACTCCCCACCATACCCTGGCTACATTCCTTAAGCCCTCTCACCACCGTACCCTGGTTACATTCCTTAAACCCACTCCCCACCATACCTAAGCTACATACCTTAAGCCCCCTCCCCCCCATACCGTGGCTACATTCCTTAACCCCTCTCCCCACCATACCCTGGCTACATTCCTTGAGCCCTCTCCCCACCATACCCTGGCTACATTCCTTAAGCCCCTCCCCACCATACCCTGGTTACATTCATTAAGCCCTCTCCCCACTCTACTCTGGCTACATTCCTTAAGCCTCTCCCCACCATACCCGGCCTACATTCCTTAACCAACCCCCCTCCCCACCATACCCTGGCTACATTCCTCAAGCACTCTCCCCACTCTACTCTGGCTACATTCCTTAAGCCCTCTCCCCACCATACCCTGGCTACATTCCTTAACCCCCTCCCCACCATACCCTGGCTCCATTCCTTAACCCCATCCCAACCATACCCTGGCTGCATTCCTTTAACCCTCTTCTCACCATAACCAGGCTACATTCCTTAACCAAGCCCCTTCCCCACCATACCCTGGCCACATTCCTTAACCCCCTCCCCACCATACCCTGGCTACATTCCTTAACCCCCTCCCCACCATACCCGGGATACTTTCCTTATCCCCCTCCCCTCCATAACCAGGCTACATTCCTTAAGCCCCCTCCCCAATACACTCTGGCTACATTCCTTAACCAACCCCCCTCCCAACCATTAACTGGCTACATTCCTTAACACCCCTCCCCACCATACCATGGCTATATTCCCTAACCCCACCTCCCCACCATACCCTGACTACATTCCTTAACCCCCTCCCCATCACACCCTGGCTACATTCCTTAACCTCCCTACCCACCATACCCTGGCTACATTCCTTAACCCCCTCCCCACCATACCCTGGCTACATTCCTTAACCAACCCCCTCCCCACCATACCCTGGCTACATTCCTTAACCCCCTCCCCAACGTACCCTGTTTACATTCCTTAACCCCCTCCCCACCATACCCTGGCTACATTCCTTAACCCCCTCTCCAACGTACCCTGGCTACATTAATTAACCCCCTCCCTACAATACCCTGGCTACATTCCTTATCCCCCCTTCCCACCATGCCCTTGCTACATTCTTTAAACCCACTCCCCACCATAGTCTGGCTACCATCCTTAACCAACCCCCTCCCCACCATACCCTGGCTACATTCCTTAACCAACCCCATCCCCACCATACCCTGGCTGCATTCCTTAACCCCCCTCCCCACCATACCCTGCCTACATTCCTTAACCCCCTCCCCACCATACCCTGGCTACATTCCTTAACCAACCCTCCTCCCCACCATACCCTGGCTACATTAATTAACCCCCTCCCTACCATACCCTGGCTACATTCCTTATCCCCCCTTCCCACCATACCCTTGCTACATTCGTTAAACCCACCTCCCCACCATAGTCTGGCTACAATCCTTAACCAACCCCCTCCCCACCATACCCTGGCTACATTCCTTAACCAACCCCCTCCCCACCATACCCTGGCTACATTCCTTAACCCCCCTCCTCACCATACCCTGGCTACATTCCTTAGCCAACCCCCCTCCCCACCATCCCCTGGCTACATTCCTTAACCCTCTCCTCCCCAAACCCTGGCTACATTCCTTAACCAACCCCCCTCCCCACCATACCCGGGCTACATTCCTTAACCAACCCCCTCCCCACCATACCCTGGCTACTTTCTTTAACCAACTCCCCTTCCCACCTTACCCTGGCTACATTCCTTAACCCCCTCCCCACCTTACCCTGGCTACATTCCTTAACCCCCCTCCCTACCATACCCTGGCTGCAATCCTTAACCAACCCCCCTCCCCACCATTTCCTGGCTACATTCCTTAACCAACCCCCCTCCCCACCATACCCTGGCCACATTCCCTGATACTATACTACTTGATTATGAGTGACAATCTACACATATGTATGTTAAAAAAATTATAAATTAATACCATTTTTTAAGGGAAAAGCTGTTATAGTCCTATCCTATATGAAAAACATAGATCCATGTTTGAATGGAATGATCCATGTTTCCAGATATGTCCCACTCCTCTAACACTGACTCACTGATACCCCCTTAGGTCCTACCGAATACATGCATGTGGGATTGTATACATCTTTAATAACTGCCAAGGGCATTTGAAAGACTTGCTCTAACCCTACCTACATTTCGAAATACTTGCAAGTATATGGGTCAATCCACCGAAAGTGGGCACCTGGGTCTTTTTTGGTCTTATTTTGGATTCAGGGGGCTGTAAAATAAGAAGTAAGTAACCATTCTTCTTATTTCTGGTTTCATTTCAAAGAAAACACCTTGCGCTTCAAAAGAAGGGCAAGTTTACATATGTCGGCCTGCTATTTTTTTAGATATGGTGGCCCAAAGTTCAAAAATGGCCAAAAATTGTCTTTTTATTCAATTTCCACCTCATCCCAGGGTCTATACCATCAAGCCAAACAGCAACAGACCAATATAATTTTATCTATTCCTTAGTGGGGGGTCCTATCTAACATTTTCATGTTGTTTGGAGGTGCTCTGGTTGGCATTCCTTTTCCCCTGTTCATTTCTATAACCAAATGCAGGGGCTGTAATGGGCATGAGCAAAATGAAAGTACACTGGTAGGCCTACTAAAACACTACCCTCAATCTTTTTATTTCCCACCAAGATTAGGGTCATCATAGGGGATTTTCTGGTACAGAAACTTAGGGTCTACTTGCAGGCATGACTGTGCAGTACATATTCAAGTATTTTCAAGTCCATTTTGCTCACGCCCATTACATTCAAATTTCGGTATCCATGACAAATACTATCAAAGTTTTCTTTCTTTCAACCAGCCTTACTTGAAGATCTATTGTTAATAAGTCATTTTAAAAAAAGACTGGAGTCTCTACATGCCTTGGTTATGCCAAAAAGAGGGGTTAACTGACAGATGTAATGGGCGTGAGCGTAATGGGCATGAGCGTAATGGGCGTGAGCGTAATGGGCGTGAGTAAAATGCACTGCAAGCATGTTGGCAGGCTTGATGCATTCCAAATGCATCCTAAAAGTATTCTTAGATTATTTCTATTGCCTAGATTAATTCTGGGTGAGGTTATATTGCTGAGTTGCTGTCTGAAGCCTGGGAAAGTTGTTTTGCTCACGCCCATTACGCTCACGCCCATTACATTCATATTATTTCCTTATGTATTGTAAATATCCATCTTTTTTTCCTATTTTCTTCATAGTGTGTCTTTGGGACCTTTTGTCAAATATCCTAACTAAAAATAATGTAGTTCTGACAAATATTTCTGTGATGCAGAGAAGAATTCATTTTGCTCACGCCCATTACATTTTCATAATTTTGAATATTTGCAATAAAAACTGACCGCTTGGGAGTTAGTGACTTGAATGAACCTTTCCTAAGAGCCAAGATATAGGGCTATCAATAAAATTAAGTTTCATGATCTAATTCTTAGTTTTTAAAAATGACCCTTTACCATGGACAAGTGCCCACTTTCAGTGGATTGACCCATATATACTTAAACCACGATTTGTGGGTGACACAGTGCTTTTTGGTGGATATTCCCATCCACATATCTGTCGATAATGCACACCCTGTAGGCTTTACCATCGATTTAGGAAGGCGTGCTGTTATCCATCTAAGGGGTGCTGTTATCCATCTAAGGCGTGCTGTTATCCAGGAGAACAGCACGCCTCTCATGTCCTGCCATGTCATATGTTACATGTTAAAACCAACAGAATATTTCATTGCCATGGTAGGGCTCGAACCTGCAACCTAAGATTCTTAGTCCAACCCCCTATGCATTGCGCCACAGGGACTGACAAGAAATGTTTGGTTCGAACCACGTCTCCATATGATATGGGAAGGAGTCAACTGTGGGCTGACCTCTACCATAACCGCGGGACGCATTCAAATATATCCAAGCCGACACGGCCGCTGAAGGAGGAGACGCGGTGGTCTAGTGGTTAGCACGTTGCGCTCAGGACTTCAGGATAGTGGTCTGAGTCGGTGCTACGGCGTGCAGGTCGAGCTCAGAGAGCGCGCACTCCCTGCTGTTCTCGTGTACGTAGGCCATTGCGCTCCCCCTTCACGTCAGTGGTAGACTGACGCCGGTGACCGCTAGTCCTTTTTATTTATAGGTCGGTTGCCTAGCAATCGAAAATGTCACCCCGTCATCTTTTACAGGAACCTTCGCCTGAGAAAGAGCACTTTACCCGTCAGACTCTTCAGAGCACCTACCCCTCTTTCTTTCACGCTGTTCTTGAAAGTCCCTCCCGCCATCATGTCCTTGGCCACACCCACGCCAGCCCGGAATAGTGTTTTTCCCACGGTCTTCAAAAGCGGTGTGGCTGAGCGCATGAGACCCAATAGCAAACCTCCGAAACCGTGACCGTTCTGGAAAGGTCGTCCCCTGTATACATCGATACCACCACCGAACTGAGCGTTGTAGTAATCGCTGTACCCCTGTCCTCCGGCGGTACGCTTTGACGACGAAAAGTATGGCGCTTGTTGCGTATCATGTCTGCACCTCTTCAATTAATGCTTGACGGGTCTCAAATGAAGTGACACCTCGCCTCTCATGAATGGTATGGGTCGGCGGGTTCTGTCTCTTAAGTAGATTTCTAGATTTTAAGGGAAAATAATCCTAATGTGGAAAACTGACAGCTCATGTTCCCCCGATTCGCTTTCCATTTCTGTCGCCTGCGACACAGCGTAACAGAGGCACGTGCATGTCACCCATGGGTCTCTCTTGAATGGCGTCGGTGTACACATACACAGAGTACACATCTCCGAAGGGGTCCATGATGTAGATGGCGGTGGTCGGCGTCACGAAATAAGCCTTCTTCCCAAATCCTAGAATGTGCGCCAGATGATCGGTGATGATCACGACCATGAATCGGGGCATGTTAATCGTGACGCGCCTCGTCAGCGAGTTGTAAGACAGGATTTCTTTGAACCCCCGGACTAGGAAGTTGTCACCTCCTTGCAGGTCTTTCGTGAGACTGTTCAAGAACCCGACAAACTGAGCGTTGGTCACCGTGAAAACGGGTGGCATGGGAAATATGTTCGGGTTGAATGTTCGCACCTTCGTTGTTCGATCCATTTTCCGCAAGCAGACTCTTCATTCTCCGCCTTTTCTGGGAAGCCGACAGGTAGTCTTTGAACTGCGATTTTTCCCGTGCCAATGTGAAGTGCTTAGACTTCTTCCAGGTTTCAATATCTGGTCCTCCAACTCTTTTTCTAAGAGCTCCATTGTTGGGTTCTCGCCAGAAAAGTTCTCCTCCGTTTCATTCAGAGGATTAGTGCTGTTGAGGATGATCAGGTTGATCAGCCTGTTCACCTTTGCCCAGTCCACCATCATCGGTTTCATGTTCGGGACGTCGTCTATTTCGTCTCTTTTCAAAACTTTTCTCGCCCCGTCCAGCGAGTTAGCTGTGCGCAGAGGAACGACCATGATTATGTCGTCGTCTTGCATGTTGCTCCATTCTGTCGGGAGGATGATTTCACTGAGAGCCGCTTCGTGGTTCTCTGAGAGAAGAAGCGGCTAGTCGAAGCGCGTCCGGAAAGTGGTCAAGGTGTTGTTTTTCTCCTACGTAATTTGCTTGACAGGAATCCACTCATTGAACTTGTCGCCGTAACCCTTCCAACGCATGAAAGCTAAGCGTTTACCCTTGACGGTCTTGTAGCACAGCACCTCGTCTATCAGGTACCTGCTCTTGCTTGAACGACTCTTGTAGACCTTCTGAACCTCCTCCGGATAGAACACCCCTTTTATCTTCTCCCTGGTGTCATCTTTCAGCCCGAACCCTCTTCTACCTAACGTCTTAGTGACATTGATGACTTCCTCCCTCCAATTTCCCTCATACCCTTTGTCGGAGGCACCTTTAGCTCTCAACATTCTCACTCTGTCGCCTGGAGCTATGACGTCGGTCTCCAAGCGGCAAGCGTCTGTTTCTTTTTTTTCCATATTGCCTTGATTTTTTTCTTAGTATCGCTGTTTTCCGAGGTGACGTCAGCAGGCGTCATTTTCAACATTTTGTAGTGAGTGCGATTTAAGAAGACACCACCTGGTCCAATACATCTAGGTAGCGGTATGTACGCTTGTGTGTGAAATAGCGCCACAGCTTCTCCTTCAGACTTCGATTCAAACGCTCCACTAGACTAGCTTCGATGTCGTTTTTCACTAGTAAAAAAAACTCTATGTCTTTGCTCTTCAGGTGATCTTGGAAGGTCTTGTTGAGAAACTCTTTTCCCTTGTCCGTCTGAGCGGAGCGCAGGTGTCTCTCGGTAGTCATCTTTTCTAACGCCTCGGTGACAGCTGCGCCACCTTTGGTTTTGGTGGGAGCAGCCCACGCATACCTGGAGAAAACGTTGTTGGCCGTGACCATATAGCAGAACCCGTCGTTGTGAGACGCCAAAGCTTGCATGTCCATCAAATCTAACTGCCACTGCTGATCGATTTTCCTGGTGATCGTTTTGTTCCTCGCAAACTTTCTCCGAGTGGGTTTATGTTTAGTGTAGGCGTCCAGAGACACAAAGGCGTCTTGGACGAAGGCGAGATCTCAGTTGCAGAAATGTTGTTTCTGAAATTTGGTGACGCTGGTGAACTGGAGGGTGCTTTCACGTCGGTGTATTTAGCCACCACGTGTCTCTTTTCTTTTTCCTTTTTGGTCAGTCTTTTAGACCTAGCCATGGCAGGGTGGGGCGTTTGCGCAATCTCCTTTTCCTGAAGGACAAGGTCAGGTTGAGGCGTTTTTTACTGGTAGTCGGAGTTTCATAAATTTTGTCCTCATCCTCGTCCTCGTCGCCTCCCTTACAATGGGAAAAACGGGGAGAGAAGGAGGAGGCACCTACGAGGAGAGTGTTGTCCCCGTCGTAATAGTTTTCGTCGAAGTTGTCTTCCTCGTTGGTGCTCGGTTGCTTCCTCCCTCTGCCGAGAAGTGTACTGTGTGAATCTCTGGCACCACTGGTTGTTTTATAGAGCTGGTTTCCCATCAAGGAACCGGTGGGATCTTCCACCCTCAGCACTTGCTTGAACGGTGTGTACCCCTCGGGTCTGGTCATCACTGTTTTTCTCATCCTGGGGGCATTGTTCAGTAAGTCTACTCTGCTTATTCGGTTGTTGGGATTTGTTTTCTCACCCATTATTTCGTTCACCTAGCTGTCATCGTTCCACCTGACCAAATCGGATTTCTGCAGTTTCTTGAAGAGTTTGATGGTGGTGTTGCGTTTCCTCTTTGGAACTTGTTTGAGCAACCCCTCGAGGGGAGTTGGAGGTTTCTTGGGCGGCGGTCTGGATTGGCGAGGTAAAATTGTGACCTGTTCAAAGGTTTCTTGTATTTCAGCATTTTTTAGCGTGATTTCAAAGTGGGGTCATTCAACACTAGGAGACAAACTGTAGCACCTGGTGTCAGGCTGCGTTGGGATGTAGTCATGTAATAAGCCATGTTTTTGGGGGGTGGGGATATGGCGGCAGTGTTCAAAGCAGAGGGACGGTTGTTTTCACGCTCAGCAGGAGGTACACTAACGCCACCAGCAACACCACCAGCAGCACCATCACCAGCAACAGGAACAGCAACTGTGGGGGCGACATCTGAAACACTTGTGATTTCGAGAGGGTCTTAAGATTAACGAGAGCCAAGCGCTTGAAGTGTTGCTCCTCTGGGTCCGTCATCGTCCAGGTAGGTGGCGGTATTGGAGAGGTGTCAAATGACGAGCTCTATATGCAGAGAATCCTTTTTATACTTGGTAAGGCCATGCTTATTAGAGCGGGAATTAGAAAACCGCCCCTTTGAACCAAGACGTTTCTCTTTCTTTTGACGGACATAGCTTTTTTGCTCACCGTCCTCAAGACATCAGCGGAATGTTTCCCTACAGTAAATTCTGGAAGATTTCGCTCAATGTTGTGATCAAATCGTCGCTTCCAGAGCCTATTAAATGCTCACAATCCTCTGTAATGTCTTTTGAGGCGATGAGTACCCATTACTTTCTCTTTTTCTTTTTGTCTAGCGGAACGAACACGATCTGGTCGTCTATGGACGTCAGGGAGGAGTGTATTCTCAGATCGTCTGGTGTTGTCTGCTTGAAGTCCAGAAGCAGGTATGAGTGAGGACGCTTGAGTTCACATGTAAATATACTCAAGACGGCCGTCCCCCTGGAGGGAAACACCTGACGAAACAGTACCTATCTGTCCTATGTCGCAAGGATTCTTGAAAATGATCATGTAGTGAGTGTTCAGACTCATAGTTCGAAATTCGGGTGATTTCTGGAACAGGTTCTGAGTGATATATATGACGCTCATGTTGCAGTGATGGGAATATTTATTGAAGATGTCGGCTACCACTTGCTGATTGGAACTGCTAATCAGATTGTCTAATATCAGTAGAGTGTGCGGTCGAAGAGTGCTGGTGGACGTCGGCAATGATTCTTCTTTTCCCGCTATGTCTTCTTTGCTGGGAAGACCTTCTCTGAATTCCACTCCGCAGTCTTTTTGCATTTTTTCAAAGAGGGGCTGCCACTCCCCGTAATGGTAAAAGATCGGCGGTGTGACCAAGATGTTAACATAGCTCAGAAATCGATTCACCAAGTGCGATTTTCCACAACCGGACGGACCGCTGATGATAAAACTGAAGGGTCCTTGTAATCGGGAATCGAAATCTATTTCGGAGAAGGGTGTGATTTTACCGCTCATCATTTTTCTGGCGGTCATCATAATCGGTAACGTCTCAGTAGTAGTAGTAGTAGTAGTAGTAGTAGTTGGTGGTCCTCAGTCGAACGCTCGGTGACGAGTGGTTGTCAGGAAATAGTGGTAGTGAGTTTTATTCTCCCTCCTAACGTTTCACGACACCCAATAAGCTCAAAGTCTCTCATATTTTTTTCATTTTTCGGCAACATATTTTATTTTCACTCAATTTTGTCCATAAAAAGTTTTTATCAGACTCCGGAGGAGTCTGATGAAAAAGGGGAGGGGGCCTCTTCTTTTAACTATTTGGGCAAAGCTTTGCCTACTAATTGTCTTAAACATAACCATATTGAAAGAACTATCAGGGGTAACAGCACACTGGTGACAAACACAAATTGGAATGTAATCTTGAAAGTAGTACGTTCCCTTTTTTTCAGTTCAGCCGCATTGTAATACACCGAATAACAGGTGTCGAGTGGAATAGAGTGAAAAAAAAATAAAAAAGCACAAAAAAAAAAAAAAAAGAGTGATGGACTTTCCCCCCCTAGAGGGAAAAGTGGGTGTAAGTGGTGAACGGGCGATGGCGGTGGTTGTGGTGGTGGCGGCGGCAGGTGACGACAGTCGTGTGCAGTAGCAGTAGCAAGCAAGCAAGCAGTAGTAGAAGTGGTGGTGGTAGTGGCACCAATGGTGGTGGTGGTGGTGGTCATGGTGTCAAAGGTGACGACGGATGTAATCTACCCTTCCAAGAAAAAAGATGGGTCCTCATATAGTGGAGAGAATGCTCAAATTTCATTTGGATCCTCCCACCCTTTTAGGGATAAGCGTTTCAGGTGGGATAACGGGTGTAACAACTGTGATAATTACCTTAATGTGTCTTACATGTCTAAGAGGATTATGGTTCGTTAGGAGCTTAAGGTGTTCAAAGTCTAAATACAAAAACTACAGGGGGTGGTTAACAAAAGGTAGGGTGATTTAATTGGATTACTCCCTACCAAAAGGTGTGGGGCGCGCCGCAAATTTCATCTCAATGTATATTAGAGTACAGGGATACCCCAGGGTGCCATGTCTGTCTGCCTCTCTCTGTGACTACAAAACCTGTGCGTGTGGTAAGCGGCTTAAGTCTAAGAAATCAACAAAGTTTAAACCTCCTCTTGTAGCCAACCTGGAGTGTTAGTGAGCCTCTATGTCTGTGACAACACTTTTAATGATCTAAGACTCCTGCAGTGAAAGGTGGGGGGACACAAACAACAGGCACCCTTTGTGACTATGCAATCAGATCCTTCAATTTTTTTATCTTTTCCCTCTGGGACCAACCGCGCTTAATCATCTAAGGGATCCATGCTTACAGCAACCGGCAGGTAAAAAATCAAAAAAAAAAGAAGAGAAATACCCTACTGAGCAATGGTCTCTGTGAAAATGGGCTTAAATCTCTTCTCAGTCTTTGATCAATTGAAACCTGCAGTAAAGAGTTCTATCTCGGACAGGGTACATAAGGGAGAGTGACTGCTTTCCCCATCACACTTTCTCTGCCTCCTTCATCATGGAAACACCGACCACTCTACAGACTGTTAACTTTGAGAACGCAATAACTGTTACAGCATCACCATATCCCCCACGGCAATGGATTTGTATGCTTTTCTGTTCGAAGATGATGCTCACGCCGCCGCCAAAGATCATATCGACCGTGTCTATGGTTTAACAACGTTGCTGATGGAGGTACTACTACTGGTGGTGGTGGTGGTGATGATGACGGTGGTGCTACTATCTCCTTCACCACTCTACAGACTGTGAACTTTGAGAACCCAACAACTATTACATAATCATCATATCCCTCCATGGTAATGGATGTGGATGATTTTCTGTTGACAGATTATGCTGCTGACGCCGCCGAAGATTATATAGACCCGTCTGAATGGTTTAATCTTTTTGATATAGGTACTATTGCTGGTGGTGATGATGGTACTACTGGGGGTGTTGCTCTACAGCCTGTCAACTTTGAGAACCCAACAACTGTTACATCATCAGCATATCCCCCCATGGTAATTGATGTGGACGATATTATGATGAGAGATTACGCTGCTGACGCCTCCGAAGATTATATGGACCCGTCTGAATGGTTTAATCTTGCTGATTTAGGTACCATTACTGGTGGTGATGATGGTACTACTGGTGCTCACGCTAACGAGGACTTTTATATCGATGCGTATGGATGGTTGAAAGCTGCTGAAGCTGGTGCTGGTGCTGGTGCTGGTGCTGCTGGTGCTGGTGATGACGGTAATGATGGTGCTACTGCTACTGCAGCATATCCCCCCATGGTAATTGATGTGGACGATATTATGATGAGAGATTACGCTGCTGACACCTCCGAAGATTATATGGACCCGTCTGAATGGTTTAATCTTGCTGATTTAGGTACCATTACTGGTGGTGATGATGGTACTACTGGTGCTCATGCTAACGAGGAATTTTATATCAATGCGTACGGATGGTTGCAAGCTGCTACTACTACTGCTGCTGCTGAACGTACAAACATCGCAGCCACTAAAATAGGTAAACTTACTGACTATCAAGCCAGTTTGATTATTTTTTGTGTCGCCACTACTGCTTGTAGGGTTGTACAAGATCGTCGTATGTTGTTCTAACGTTCAAGGTAGTACTACTACCTTACCTACTCGTATTTTGTTTTAGGAGGAAAAAATGTGTACTTGGGATCTGTCTTACACATGGGAAATAATCGATGCAACAGATGTGTTGTTTTTTAAAGCATCGTTGTGAAAACAACATGTACGTAAAGGCCTCGTTTCTAATCAGTTATTTTATTCATTGAAAGAGTGTTTCAACAATGTTTTCTGTCTTCGCAGATAGATCGATATCAATTTCACAATCAGGAAACCTGTCCTCTCATCAAAAGGTTCTCAACGTAAAGTCGGAACCCCATAGAAAGTGCTGAAACCTTTTAGTATACACCACATCAGCCAATCACTCATGTTTAGTGGTGCAGTAGTTTCTCTGCACCTTATGCAAAAGTAAGAGGAACTTTGACTCCGTCTTGCACCTGAGACAGGGCCGCCCCTATGCTATCATTGCTGGCATCTGTATCGAGGATGAAATGCCCATCCTAGGTTGGGTATTTCAACACTGGCGTATTTGCAAACAAGTCTTTTATAGCTTGAAAACACTTGTCTTGCTCGTCGCCCCATGGGAAACGTTCTTTAACCCGTCCCGGAGTCCAATGCACAAGTATTTGCAAAGGGTAGCTCACTGTGGAGTAATTCAGGATAAAGTCTCTATAGTACGAGCAGAAGCCCAGAAAAGAACAAATCTCCCTGGCATTCTCAGGCTTAGCCCATTCTGAAACTGGTTGGAGTTTCTCTGGGTCGGCAAGAATGCCGTCAGGCATTTTTATTCTACCTAAGTAGGTAATGGATTTTCGGGTTTCATTCCAATCTGGACTGCAAGTCCAGGGTGCAAAAATACTTGTTCCCCCCAAGGGAGTCCAAAGTCTCGTCAATCCGAGGTTAAGGATAAGAATTCTTCTTGGTTAACCCATTAAGTTTCCGGTAGTCCACACAGAACCTTATGGTTCCGTCTTTCTTCATAGTCATACAAACAGGTGGCCCTTTTCCTGACATCTATAACATCTTAACCGAGGCCGGTCCACCCTCTGTTGAGGCCGTCTCATGGTCATAGCTTCAGTCAAAGTTTTGATCATTTCTTCCATCATTTTGGTAACATCCATCTGCGCTGGGGTGGCTACAGAGGTAGCAGCATTGGGTGTTGTCGAAGTAGGTATCGAAGAGGACCTTAGACCTCGAGAGTTTGTTCCCTCCGTGGGAGTGGGCTCAGCCTTGGGTCTGATGTCCCAACCAGGAGTCTTCTTATTGAACATTCGTCGAGGTATATATTTCCTCTTCATGTCTCGTTTAACTTGGACAGCAGAGATGCTTCCATCTTCCTCTTCAACCTCGATATCAGAGTCACCCCCATCAGCCTGATGCATTGAGGAGACCGGAGCTGTTGAGGCTATAGCAGTGGCAGCTGCCTTCATGGGGATTTTACCCGCCATCAAGGTTCGAACTTTATTAAAATCATCTATTCCTTCGAAGAGGTCTGTCAGCCCTGCTTTCTTCCCTTTCCAAGTGGTGAGGGTGGCCTGCTGCTGTTCCTCGTCCTTGTATGAACTGAGGTAGTAGGTCGTTAAGGAAGTATTCCTCATTCAGACCAACATTGGGACGGTCCTTATGTAGTAAGGTCTGCAGCTCTAATCCGAAAGCCCTAAAAGTCTCGTGGGGCTTTTGGGTTCGCTTCTTGAAAACCATCATAGGGTCCTCGGTCACCAAGTTGTGCAGAAGTACACTTGCAAATTCTACTAAATCTGTGAATGTGCCACGTTCATTGTAGACTTCATTCCATTTAACCACTGCTATTTTCCCTGGTCCGGCCTTCAAATATCTGACCAGGTGTAGCAGTGCTTCCTCAGGGGATCATGCGTTACAACGTGAAGTTTGAAAACCATTCCTTCCACATTGTAGTCCCGTCATAGGACTTAGGAATGATGGCAACCCTTCAAGCAGTGTTGCTGGTACATACCAGCTTACCCACTTGGCTAACATTCCAATCCTGAATCGTTTCCTCGTTGTGAGCACACCCGGAAGTGTTTGAAGATCGATTCAGCAAGTTATCAAGGGTGGCTCGAGATCGCCTCCTGTTTCCAGAAGATCCTCCAGCAGCACCTGTCGTTCCACTGTTTGGCCTCGGAGCTCCCCCGGCATTACCTGAAGTACCGGCACATGGGCTAAATTTTCTGGGCACGTACAATTGGCATTTTTCACACTTTTGTATGCTTATGCACCTACAGAATAAAAAGTTATAAACCAATATCCTGCTTTTTGGTCCCAATTGGAAGGGAACACCATAACCTTTCAAATGCATGTACTCTCTTGCATATCCAACCATAATATTTGGATTAGTTGGCTTCCAAAGTTGAAAAATGGTGAAAAAAGGCAAATTTGACGAAAAAGCAGGATTTTTACAACCCTGGCATATATCCCAGAGGGGTTCCAGAACCTCAGATATAGCTTTTTCTCATTGATATATCTGTTGTGTTAATAATTCAGAAGGTTTTTGGGTATTGTAGAGCATAAGTATTAGTTTGTGTAACATTCAGTGTAAAATGACACTCAAATGTCCATCCGACAGAAAAACTAAAACCCTCCCATATTCTAAACTAAGACAGTTAAAGTGCTGGTTCCATAGGAGTAAATCGGTCGGATGAGCACTAATCCGACCGATTTTTTTCTATACTTTTGATATATTATAAATCATCGGATTAAGACTATTCCGACCGATTTTATGCCTGTGGAACCAGCGCTTTATACATTATCCTTACTCTATTCAGAATTGAGGGGCACTAGGGTGGTTAAGCTGCTGCAAAGATTTTTTGCTGTAGCCTGAAGTCTTCCTCTTATACCAATGAGTGCATCCGTATACACATTTTTCTGTCGGATGGACATTTTGCACTTTTGCTGTCGGAAGGACAAATTTCTTAATCTCAAAGTAATGCATTTGGATGCATCCTTTATGTTTTAAATCAAGCACAGTCATCCCTTGAACACTATCAAATAACATTTGTACCATAAGTCTCCCCATAAGTGTGTTTTATACACTGTAATATGAAAAAAAGTGTCCATCCTACAGATATAGTCTGGATTTTAGGGTCATTTTAAGCTAATGCTGTGCTGAGTTGGTGGTCCATTAGTGATCATTATTTCTTAGAGTAGGCATGCTGAACTTAATATAGATTGATTTTAATGAGTATTTAAGCATTTTCTAGAGAACTAGAGGGAAAATAGCATTTTTGACAAGAATTTTTATTTTTTCTCAAGATGGCTGAATTTCATCAGCCTATATCTCAAATTTTTTTTGAACAGTGATGTTTATTCATGATCTTACTAAACTTGTATACTGTAAGAGCTGGTAAACAAGATTAGAAGTTTCTGTGGTGTATATTGGTAACAAAATCATATCACTGATTAAATCTGTCGGATGGACACAAAAAGTGACAAATTGTTATCACACAGCTATAAAAATGGAACTGGTAGGGTCAACTGTGTATAATTGGTGGTTCCAAGGAGCCAAGACATTGTTCTTTCAATGTAATGAAGTGATTAATTCCTTTTCTGACTTTCATATTTGGGGCCTTCTCAGGGAGATTTGTACGTCCCCAGGAAAAAATCGGCCCACTGTATGTTTATTTCAGAATTACATATGTTCGAAGTGGTGCTATAAATATAGCTTGGCTCTCTTCAGGTGTTGTCCTGGCCGCAGCCAGAAACCAACTGAGCTCCCTATGCGGTCCCAGGTAAGGACTGGAGCAGTGAAGACTAGTGCTGCCAACACCCTATAGTGGCCAGAGATATAAGTGACCTCTGGTCCTACCGGTGGTAACCGCACCGATCGACCTGCCCTCTCGAATAGGGAGCAAACACTATATATAATGCTCCACAAGCCCCTACATATATGGGTCAGGTCGTCAGAAAGTGTAAGAATTTGCCCTTGAAAGCCCTGAAAAACTAATTTTCTAATTACTTTATATAACCTTAACAAAATTGTCAAGGTACATCTCCTCAGCTCAGAGGACCAAAAAATACCGATCTAGGCCATCCGGTTTCATTTTTATTGCTTGTTTTGTGTCATGTAACATCCGGTACCAAAATAATGAAATATGGAGGTAATTGAAGTTGCTCTCAGTAATATAAAAATGTCCCATTATGCATCACAAACACATGAAATAACAAGGCCAATATGTCTATTATTGACTTCAATTAAAGAATGGAACAAAATTCATACACAGTAGACTGCCTCCTACATCAGAATTATTTCACATAAGCTGCTCTCATATGGATACAAATGCTGGTAGACACACAATTTCTTCAATAAAGTAGGGGATGATAGGGCCCTTCATAAAGGTAATAAAGATTTTGAAGCTTCATTTTTTTCCATGTTTTATAACTGATTTAGATTTAGGTACCGGACATTACAAATTACAGATTTCCATTTTGAAAGACACATCATGAAAAATTCTCACTTAGTAACATGTCTAAACCTCATGGAAATAATACCTATGATCATATACAATACAAAAAGTAACTTTGGGATACTCTATAGTGTTCTTTCTTCAATACAAGACACCTGTAAAAAATACAAAAAGTATAAAAAAGAACAAATTTGACGGTTTTTTCACTTCGGCAGGCTATAAGTCCTAAAGTTTTTGATGGATGACCACAAATTTACATTTTCCTGATAGCCCTAAGTGTTCTCTATCAAATGAGTGTATGTAAGACAAGATTGGTTCACAACTTCTTCTCCAGAGCCATAAAAGTCCAAAATGACCCAAAAACACAAAATCTACTGCTTTCTGGCGACCTGACCCACATATCGACTTATGAAGCTTTCCCTCATCTTCAACTTAAGTTTTCAATAGATCTGTCCTCAACATTTCAGACATTCCACAATTGTTCAACAGAGACTTCTAACATAAATTTCAGTATAGATATTTTAAAATTGGTCTATCAAACTTTGTTGAGTAAACGTGGCACTACTGCATGAATGAAATCCATCAAACTTTGTTGAAAATCTTGGTTTTTTGGATAATTCTGAAATGATAGTGTCTTCTCTCAGCTAACAAAAGTAAAATGATGTATAGAATCTGTAGAAATTAATACAGGTGTTTCAGGTAAAGGTGAAACTGTCAAGTTTTATGCATTCTAAGTAAAATATCATTTGGTACATAGAATTTTTTTTTCAATAATTGCTTTTCAGTGTAAACACACCTTTTCAAAGACTAATTACCCAGAATGCTAAGTAATTTTATCCTGATCATCTACTACATATGCAACCCCTTGCCTCTCTAGTAATTCTCAGAGGCTGAGAAACTAAATGTCAATGTTGGTCGTTTTGGGATCACTAGCGTATAGTGTGAATGCTTTCTGAAAGTATAATTTTTTTTAGGGTCCTGAAGAACTGGTTCCATTAATGCTGGTTGGGCAATTCTTTGCTAATTCAACAATTTTTATACAGCAAATGTATAGAAAAGTATCCTTTGCCCACTTATATCAGTTAAACCTGCCCATGGTCACTGTTACCTATTCACAAAACAACTGGTGTATACTATTGTGACATGCATGCTCCCTATATGTGCAAATAAGTGACACTTAGATGTATGATACCTCCTTTCTATGGCGGGAAAATGTTAACTCAGTTCCATGCTAGTTCAGGTATACAACAGAAGGGGGATCCACCAGCTGGTCCCTTCAATGATAGGTACACAACCTGATTTACTACCTGTCTTTATGTGTTATCATGTATTGCCAGTTGTTATATTTTAGGTGTTGCATTTTATGCCAGACTATTTCCAATACCTGCAATATCAGACAAGACTTGTCATATCAACATTGAGTTTCAAGTGAAACATCGCTGTGTACTATGGACATGCAATGCATACCTTAGCCACAAGGTGCCACTAATGGGCCATTAGGTATCCAGTCTACATAGGTGATCACTCATCCATGCAATGCCAAACAGTTGTTATGTTATCCAGTGGTTTTAATGTTGACCTACAGTAAATATTCTGTGTGATAATGTGTACATTTCATACTGAAATACTTTGCACATTGTTTCAAAACTTGGGGAGGATATATACGCAGTCAAAACTCATATAAGTATGGCAAGACTGAAAGTTGACGAAGTTTTAGTTGGGATACAATCTTTAAACCAGGGGTCCCCAAAACAAGTCGCTAGGATGCTTGCCACTTGTGATGAAGTGGAAGTCACACCCAGCAGTGAAGAACTCCTCCTTAGACAGTTTTCCATCCCTATTGGCATCAATACCAGCGAAGGCAGCATCAGCGTAGCCATCTCCCTTGATGCCAATGATGTCAAAGAACACCCTGTATTCCTCCTTGGAAATTATACCGTCATTGTTGGTGTCGATGACATCGAAATACAGGCCCAGGAGGGACTCCAGCTTTGGCCTCACATAAGGGTCTTTGATGAACTTGCGCATGCCTGCAACCATAGACTTCTCATCAAGGGTTGATACGCCAAGAGCATCAAATAATACGCCGCTACACTGAAAGAACATGCAGAGGTAAAAACTCATTAATGATCTGATGGAAATAATATTGAACAAGTATGGAAGAATTCAACACATCTATTTGCATAGAGGAAAAATCTCATTTTTATCGAATGGACTCACAGTCAGGAATGTGTAAGAAAGAGAACAGATTAAAGCAGCCTTTTATAAACTGACTGTATCCAGTCTCATTTTACAAATATTGATAGGATATGGGAGAATTCAGGTTGACCTGTATACAAATAGCATTTGGGAGAATTCAGGTTGACCTGTATACAAATAGGAAGTGGGTATGGTTGATTTACATTTCAACCACACAGTTTGCAGCATGTACCAGAAGTGACGTCATTTGGCCTAATTAGATCATGTAACCTACTTTTTAAGCTATCAAATGGCAGCATTTACCAGAAATACCTAATTAGTATGCAAGAAGGTCGCATCACCTTATCTAAGGTGAATGGTTAAGTGGTCAAGGATCAGGGCATCACTGGTCAAAGTCAAGGTTAAAGTGACGAGATTAAGGTCAAGGTCAGGGTCCAAAAGGTTTAACGTCATGGTCAAAGGTCAAAGGTATTGAGCCCTCCCCTAATAAGTGCTCCCTGCCTCTTTTTGGGCCTTTTTTATACTAGAACAGGTCAATCATTAGGATATTAGAGTCACTTAAACTCTTAACTACTGGAGGGCTATAAATACATTTTTGTAAGTGCCATGGGCGCTTATTAGGTCAAACATGGTAGGCTTTTCGTGAACAAATTCTTTGGGGCCATTATTAGCTGAGGGCCCGTAGGGTCTAATATGTGCAGCTGTTGTAGGTTTAGTGACTCTCAATTTATGCTGACAGCTAGTGCTGTAAATCAACAAGTTATTCTATCAGTGTTGGTGCATGTTTAGTATCCACTGCATTGCAGCACATAATTGTCACTTAGCAAGTTGCAGTTTGTCTAATGGGAGTCTAACAACCCTAACTCTGTCACTAAATTAAGTGTTTTAAAGGTGGCTGGCAGGTATTATTAGTTTATCATTTGGACACCAGGGGTCTCTGTGTTACATTGACTTAATGGATACACAAAATTTTCAGATTTCAGGAAGGCATGGCATGGATTTGAACCCTGGATCTTCTGTGAGTAAGGCAGAGACATTACACATGAGCCATGGAGGCTGCCGTACATGACCACCTAGAAAAGACTATATAATCTAGATGTCATTATTCTAACCATATCCTTACATAAATTTATTATTTCAATCAGCAAAAATATTAGAAATATGCCTGTGACCATGTCAATATTGCATCTACTGCAAAGATAGGCTTAACATCTAAGTGCTGAAGAAGTTTATAAATAACAAAATCTAATTACTTTTGGATATGATTTATGTGACAAATCACTATAAAATCCTATATAGGGTTAAATCTTCTGTAAATCCAATCCAAAAAAGATTATGGGACCCCCTATCATTTTTGCACATATGAAAAGTAAAAATTATTTTGAGACTTTACTGAGAATATGGCGAAAATCTTATTACCTTTACTCTATCCCCGCCAGCCACCTTAGGAGTACACTATCACAATCACTGTTTAACCATTGCCCACCTTTCGTTTCTATCCCAAATTCAACTTTCAATTTATAGGAAAATATGAAACTATAATCCATTTAATTTAATGCCTTATGCAGACAAGTCAGTGTTTAAGCCGTTAAGGCCTGCTGATGCAATAATGTATCATGCCCATTGGTCGTCGTGGTGCATGGTGAATTCATTCCTCATGCCAACCCTACGGGGCAGGTACACAAACTCCCGGAGGGTCGGCATGATGCACCAACAAAGTGCTGGCAAGCAGTCTCGCCAGCATTTCATTGGTGCATCATGACAAGCAATGGGCATGATGTGTTAATTAACAGCAGCCCCTGAAGAGTTCAAGGTGTAAAGAGCTCACATTGCTATAGCCTCCAATTCTGTACATCTACCCTACTGTGACACGTGCTGATCTGACCTGGTACACATTCTGTACATCTACCCTACTGTGACACGTGCTGATCTGACCTGGTACACATTCTGTACATCTACCCTACTGTGACACGTGCTGATCTGACCTGGTACACATTCTGCACATCTACCCTACTGTGACACATGCTGATCTGACCCGGTACACATTCTGTACATCTACCCTACTGTGACACATGCTGATCTGACCCGGTACACATTCTGTACATCTACCCTACTGTGACACATGCTGATCTGGTCCACATTCCTACACAAAGCATGGGCCACATGCGCAAACATTGGGTTGTGGTTTGACGCAAACAAAATGTAACAAGACCTGTAGTTACTACATTACTTGGATTTCATATATATCAGTCATAACTTGGTACTAGGGTAACTTATAATGAAGTTATGCTAGTTCTTGTTACTGCAGACAAACTGAATTACCCTAGTACAAATAAATCTCAAACATCTCTATACTACCGTCCTAGACAATGTCAGCCTATTATATTGTTATTAGTTCAGATGATTGTGCATGTTGTATACCACATCTAAACAACTTGGCATTATTCAGATTAGTAGAAATACTGTGTAATCTCCCCCTTCAGTTTTCTATACTAGTGTAGGGGTATGGTACTTTACACTTTAACGTTCATGCACCCGTGAGACTCAGACCTAGGTCCTTCGGGTGTGGTGGGGGAATCCGGATGGCAGGTGGCAGCACCTGCCTCTGGGTTCGTATCCACTACACCAGGGGGCCTACCACTCGTCCGCCACACGTCACGTGGCCGGTCTGAGTTTCGCGGGCTTTTCCCCTATATAAGGCTGGTCCTAGCCCTAGGTTCCTCAGTAGTGGTTTACCCACTGCTCAACCAGGTTGTTACCCGAAAGGGTAACCGAATGCACTAGCAGCATGTAGTCCTCTGAGGCTGTGATCGTATGTAACGCAAGCTCTGAAATAAAAGCTCGGTTGCCTACCCGGAAACTTTTCTCTCTCTTCGTTATGATTTAATCTAACTTAACGAGACGAACCACTACACTGGTGCCGTGACCAGTTGGTCTTCGGGTAAGCGCAGTCAGAAATGACTGAGCTGAGCCCAGTTAGGGGAAATGGCTCAAATCGTGAGCTAGACTCCCCGATGGAGGATGGTGAAATCAAGTCACCACCCCAAGGTACGGAGTGGAGGGATCCACTAGAACACTACCCTGATGGGTTAGAAGATGTAAGAAGAAACTTACATCATGAACTGGATGAATTTGGAGACTCCTTATTCATGCCAGGAGGTACTTCGAAACCTGCACCAATGCATAAAAGTACTGCTCAATTTGGTAAATTACCATTTGAGGTACCAAAGCCTAGTGCAGGTATGTTTGAAACTCCATACAGTTCTCGAATTAAACACCAAAAATGTGGATTCGAAAAGAACAAAATGGACGAGCTTGAAGACATGAGAGCTGAATACGAGAAGATCCAGAAGGATCTTATTACACTGACCGGAACCCGAGACAAGATTCTGACTGAAAACAAACAGTTGATATCGGAACGTCTCGATTACGATCAGAGTTGTAGACGCCAACAACAATTGTTGTTGGATCAGATGGAGAAAGAAAAGCAAGATTTTCAACTCCAGCACGAACAGTATCGTGATGCACTATATACGGCGGATCTGGAATACAGAGCCTCGTATGATGAGTTGAATAGAACTAAACAAGAGTTAAATTCAACTCAATCGGCCTACGGCAAGTATCAAGAAGAGCTGAAGAAAATAGAATCAGCCTTCAAAGATGCTCGGGAAACGTACCAAAAACAGACCGATGAGCATGAAAAACTCAAAGATCAATTGATACGCGAATCCACAGATTTGGCTGTTAAACAGACTAAAATGATGGATGATTATTCCGAACTGGAGGCTAAAGCTATCCAGATGTCAAAGTATCTAGAAGATACTGGTCGTGCAGTAGGCACTCTTGAATCAGACTTCACTGTTTCAGGAATTGCCCTAAACACGACAAGTAACCAGATGTTCTCTTTGAGGGGCAATGACGGGGTAACAGAGACAACTGTACCTCGTTATGAAGGAGTAAAGAGTCATCAGGTTAGATTTACAGATAATACCTCTATACCTCTTGGTCTAGGTACGGGAAATAAAGGGGATAATTCTGCGAGTGGAGCTAAACAAAGCCGCTCGGCAGGAAGCTCCACCTTTGACGGCGGATGGCCACAACAGTCACCTTTAGGGGGACCAAATGGCCCGTATGCCCAGTATGGATGGAATCAGTCCCAAACAGGAACGAATCCGTCCAATGGTAACACCCGGAACACGTCCGGAGGAACAACCGGACGAGCACCCGGAGGTTCCAGTACAGCTGGGGGGCAATCCGGATGTGATCAAGGATCCGGACCCTCAAGCGATCGTTCCAGGAGCAGACCCTCTGCCAGTGGGACTGGTTTCAATAATGGAAATCAGTCGTATGGAACAGGAGGAAACACTAATCCCAATAGTGGTTTCTTTAGCTTTGGTGGAAATACACAACCCACCAATGGTCCAGGGCCGGCTCCCCAAACCAGTGGATACACCTTTTCACAGGTGCCTCCATACGGAGCAGGGGGATCAGGAGGTGGAGGAGGACCACCATCCGGAGGCTTTGGAAGTACTTATGGTACGAATCCTCCAAGGAAAAAGAGACTCAGTCGCCGAGTATCTCTTTCTCCAGGGTTACAAGCGCTGCATGATTCTAATGCAGCGATTGCTAACTTAGGTGTTGATTGTTACAATCAAGGTCTGGACGATACGGAGATCATGGAATGGAGTAAGGGTTTAACCCTTACTGGATCCACGAATCCGGCTCGTAGAGTAGCTAAGATACCTACCCCCTTTAATGCCAAGAACCCTTGGAAGGAGGAGTATCAAGGCTGCGCGGATGTCTTTAACTGCAATGGATGGGGTAAAGCGGAAGCTCTGCCTTATTTAGTATGCTGGTTAAAGGAAGGCGACGGAAAAGGAGCCGTGGAACAATGGAGAGATTCTCAAATAACAGGACTCTCAGCCCATATGAAGTATGATGAACTCATAGAGATTGCTTCATATTTATATGGGAATATAGTTGGAGAAGACCCTTGGCTGACGTTCATTAAAAGAACACAGAAGCCCAAGGAGTCTGCCAAAGTGTTCGGCTTAGAATGTCAACGACTGTTGCATAAAGCCAGACCTCAATGGAGACTAGATGATGAATGCTTCCTAGATGAGATGTTTAAACAATTCATTGAAGGATTGCGGAATCAAGAACACAGGACAGTAGCCTGTGAAGCTTGGAAGAATGATGCCTCTTTGACAGATTTGTTCCAGTCCCTAGATCATTATGATCGAAAGGCCCGTATCTTTGCCGGGAAGGTACCCCAACGGATGTCAGCAATGATAATCCCGGAGGGAATACCCGAAACCGATTCATCCGAATCAGGGGAACCTGACGAAGATGAAAACGTTGGGGCCATTGGCCAAGGGAACCCCCGGTACAACCGGAACTGGGGAAAGAAACCGGGTTACGTCAAGGAGAAAGTGATCACTTCTAAACCTCCTGTGACTCAACCCGATACCAAACCCACGACGGGTCCTTCTTTATCAGAGGACCTGGTTAACAATTTGGTAAAGAAGATTACTGAAAATCTTAGGAGGCCTAAGCCTGATAGGACTGTTGTGACATGCTTCCGATGTCAGGAAACTGGGCATTATGCTGCCGAGTGTGAGGCAGATAAGCCAGTTTATAGAAACACTCGTTACCGGAGCAATCCGGGTAAGGAGGACTCAGTGAAGAAGGAAAACTGAGAGGGGGTGTCCACAATGGCAACCGGATTACCCCCAGAGTGAGTGATTGCCATGACTGCCAGCCTATCGCAGCTTGCGGTACTGGCAAGAATCCTCTAGCGATTTCGCCCAGCAGTGAAGCTAAGGAGCCTGATCAGTTCCTTACTCATGAGGCTGGGGAGACTGATAGTACACCAGGTGTCAAGAACCGGCAGAAGAACACAGAGGGGAAACCCGATATCAGTCCAGAGGGAGCGGCCAATGAGTTGGCCAGGGTGGGGTGTGCCCAGTTCCCCCCGGGTCATCCTTGTCTCGAATTCTTAAAGGGATGTGGATTTGACCTCGGCGCTAAGACGGAACTTGCTAAGTATGCAAGTAGTCCTACCTACTTGAAAGGTAGGAGGTGGTACGCAGTTGTATCTGTGAGTGGTAGATCCGCTGAGTTTCTTGTCGATACGGGTGCTAGCCACTCCTGTATTGCTAAGAGATTCTACGATCTTTTGCCTACGAATCATGAAACTTTCACAACGGAAGGAAATGCTCGTACGGCCGACGGTAGCATGATACAAACGTTCGGTAGAACATGTATGAGGTTCAGTCTACAGGAAGATAAGGACTTCATCCTTACCCCTACTGTGGCGAACATCGCGGATGATGGTATACTCGGTCTGGATTTTGCTGCATTATATGGAGCAAGGTTAGATTCCCAGAGGGGAATATTGGAAGTGAGAGACCCGTACCATCTCGAAGTACAATGTGTACTTAGGCAAGTAAGCAGTGTAGCCAGTGTAGCCCAGACTGTTAAGATACCACCAGGCACAGCCTGTGATGTCTTATGTCGAGCGGACAGACAGTTTTCAGGAAAAACTGGAGTTGTAGAGCCAGACATGGCCATGTTGTCAAGTATCGGATTGGAATCCGCTGATGTTCTAGTAGCTAACGCTGCTTGGACGGTGGTTCCTATATCCAATACCGGTAACAAGACTGTCTATGTACAGAAGGATACGATCCTTGGATCGGTTGTCTTATCCGAATTGATAGAAGACTGTAAACATGTTTCGGCACCCGGAGCCCCTTCCTCACCCGAAAGGAGCCCGGAACTAGACACTCTAGTAGCCGAAAGCCATGTAGAAAGTGATGAACAACGTGAAGCTCTAACTGACTTGTTGTACAAGTACCGTAAAGCTTTTGCAGCACCGAGTGAACAATTGGGGCGTACCGATAAAGTACTGCATACGATTGACACTGGTGAGAATGAACCTTTTAAGATTCCTTATAGAAGACTCCCACTAGCCAAAAAAAAGGTAGCTGAGGAGGAGATAGCTAAAATGCTTGAACAGGATGTAATAATTCCATCAACCAGTCCTTGGTCTAGCCCTGTGTGCATGGTGACCAAGAAAGATGGTAGCATCCGTTTCTGCATAGATTACCGGAAATTGAATGGTATGACCAAGAAGAATTCATATCCCTTACCACGGATCGATGAGACTATAGACTCCCTTGGAGGTAAGCAATGGTATTGCTCTCTAGACTTACAATCCGGGTACTGGCAAGTGGGTATGCATCCGAAAGATATGGAGAAGACGGCCTTTTCCAGTCATATTGGATTATTCCAGTATAATGTGATGCCGTTTGGATTGTGCAATGCACCGGCGACATTTGAAGCCATGATGGAAACTTTATTAAGTGACCTTTTATGGAAGAAATGTCTCGTCTATCTAGACGATGTGATTGTCTTTGGAAAGACATACGAAGAATGCTTGGAAAATTTAGGTATGGTCCTGGAAAGGATCATAACTAATGGTTTGAAGCTGAAACCCAAGAAGTGCGATCTTTTCAAAAGATCTATTAATTACTTGGGGCGAATAATCTCGAATGAAGGGATTAAAGCCGATCCGGAGAAACTGGATGCCGTGTCAAATTGGCAAGCACCCACGAATGCGAAAGAAGTTAGGTCCTTCCTCGGATTCTGTTCCTACTACCGGGACTTTATCCCAGGATATTCAAGGGTTGCCTTTCCTATCCAGAGTTTGTCCCACTGGACACCCGGGATCAGAAAGGAACGATTCCCTTGGGGACCCGAGCAAGACGAGGCCTTTATGAAAATAAAGGATTTGTTTGCTATCACACCTGTGTTGAGATACCCCACGGAGAATGATCATTTCATTCTAGATACTGATGCTAGTAATGAAAGCATAGGAGCCGCCCTTTCTCAGGTCCAGGATGGGGTCGAAGTTCCTATAGCCTTCGCTAGTAACACGTTGAGTAAATCTCAAAGAAACTATTGTACCACTAAACGTGAGTTGTTGGCTGTGGTGGTCTATACGAAGAAGTTCAAGCACTTTTTGTGGGGGAGTGATTTCACTCTACGGACTGATCACTCTTCCCTCAGATGGTTATTGAACTTCAAAGATGCAGAGGGGATGATAGGTCGCTGGTTAGCGCACCTATCCGAATTCGGTCTAAATCACAGCCAGATTGAACACCGAGCCGGGGCAAAGCATTTGAATGCAGATGCTTTGTCTAGAATCCCAGTGAGGAAATGTGCAAATGCTGAGTGCACTGATTGTGGAGCACACAATGCTGTGTTGGCAGGGGTTCGAGTTCCATTCGAAACCCATCCGGAACATGTCTTGAATTGGTCCTTGGAGACCATCAGGCAGTTCCAGAAGTCTGATGCAGTCACATCACGTTTGATTAAATTCCTTAATCAGGGTATCTGTCCCCCAAGACCCGTAGTGTCATTGGAGAACAGAGAGATGAGACGATTCTTAGCTCAATGGGCCGAGCTAAAAGTCCGGGATGGTATTCTGTTTCGATGGAAGAACCATTCTAATAGGAACAAAACCTTGCAAGTTGTCATACCTAGTGCTATGCGACGAGATATTATGTATTTCTGTCATGGACATAGAACTAGTGGGCACTTTGGAAAGAAAAGGTCTCTAGAACGTCTGACCAGACGATACTATTGGCCCGGCATGAGTACAGATCTCACCCGATGGGTGGAGACCTGTCCCGAGTGCTGTAAGAACAAACCAGGACCCGGGTTAGGCAAGCTGCCATTATCCCAGGAACTGTTTGGTGTAAGGTTTGCTAGAATAGCTGTTGACATTATTAGTGGGATTCCCCCCACTCCTAGTGGCAACACGTGTATGATGGTCGTGTCTGATTATTATACCAAGTACACCCGAGTGTTCCCTTTACCGGATCATAAGGCTGTTACTTGTGCTATGGCCTTTGTAAAAGGGTGGGTGCTGCACCTAGGTGTCCCACTCATGTTACATAGTGACCAAGGCAGAGAATTTGAGTCTAGTCTGTGGCAGGAGATGTGTAATTGTCTGGCGATCTGCAAGACAAGAACTAATCCCTATAGACCACAGAGCGATGGACAAGTAGAGAGATTCAATAGGACTTTGATCCAAGTATTGAAGTCTCTGGTAAATGAGCAGATGGATGATTGGGATGAACAATGTGAATTCGTGGTACATGCCTATAATGGCACTGTGCATTCGAGCACAAACTGTTCTCCTAATCTCCTCGTTTTTGGAGAGGATTTGATTATGCCAGCCGATTTGGTGTTCGGCGTAATAAGAATGAATCCGGAAGCCCCTTGCCAGGTGATGTTTGTAGAATCCCTACGGGATAATTTCAAACAAGCCTATGAGAGGGTTAGAGACGAGTTGCAGAAAACTGCGCGTTGGCAGAAAGTTGGCTATGACACAGGTCTAAAAGCTAGATTTTTTAATCTAGGGGATAGAGTACTGCGTCTACACCAACCTCTAGCTAACCTGAAATTAGCCAGTAATTGGGATGGACCTTTCACTATAACTCAGGTTATTAGTGATTGCACAGTGATTATTAAATCACAGCTTGGTAAATGTTACAAGTCAAATGTAGCGAGACTACGCCCATGGAGGGGGAGGGATACCTCCACCGAAATGTACGGCGATGGTCTATTGGAAGTAATGGAACAGAGTCGTGTTAAGCAACTCGAAGTGGTACCGACCCGAAAGCGAGGACCCGGGCGGCCACGGAAGGTTGCAGACCCGAAGAGGGTGGTGCCCCCTGTCGTAACATCCGGAAAGCAGGGGAAGATACAAAAAGTCTCGGCAGGCGCAGGTAAAAATAAGAGGAAAGGTCCCTCTAAGGCTAAGAAGACCTTGGAAAAGGCTCTTATGGATACCAGGTCAATAAAAGAGGCCTCAAAACCTCTTAGACGCAGTCCAAGGTTGCTACAGACTGCCGTAACCTAGCCTGTTAACACAACGAGTGTGTTGTCCTGTACTGTGTACTGTTATATGTTGTAACCTAGTTCAATGTATATTTGAGCCGGTCAAGAGTCTCTGGAAAAGGTCCTATGACAATGAACCCATGGTTTTGGACGGATAATCCGGTGGATATGCTTATGCTATCCATAAACTCCAGAATACCTAGCGAATTGTCATAGTCGAACCCTGAGTACGGACGGACGACCGATCGGGTATTGTATTGTTTTTATGTAAGGGCGCGTGACCTAATTAAGGGCACGCGGGAAAGTTGTTGACCCATTTTCGAATGGTCACGTGAGGCGCCGGTTTGATCATGCGCAGCGATTCAAGTTCGAGTATCCCGCCATATTGTCTTATTCCTGCGAAGGAAGAAGACGTGGCCGAGGGTGGTCTTGCTCTTGTTGGAGTCTGATAGCCCGTGACAGCCATATTCCGAGGTGTGCCCTCGTTAAAAGGCACCCGCCTTTCACTGGGTAAGCAGTACTCACTGCTTATCCGGTGGATTGGGATATTTTATCCCCGAACAGCCACTTCTGTCGATGGCAGAAGAGGCCGTCCGTCTTGGCGGCGGTGCCGGTGCCAGCACCCCGCCAGAGTATGGAAGTGGTTCTCCCAAGAGTCCCACTTATACATACGACGATCAGCAATACGATGCTGATTGTGATCAAATGGATCAACAAATGAATGTTGATCAGTACTTCTCTGGAGTAGACGATAGCGACGTAGAATCGTTCTACGACGCATCCGACAACTCCAGACAAGTTAGTCCTGAACGCCGAGGCGTTCAACAACAAATTGATGTAGGTGAGCCTTATGTAGCCCCTCCATCCGAAGGTTTGAGTGGAGAACCGGCAGGAGCCCAGTCTCTTGACAGGGCTCTGATGCCACCTCCCCCTCAACTGCCGCCCCGTCTTGGTGGGAGTACCTCATTCGGTGCTTTGGGACCTGCTTCTCCGGTTGACAGGCCAATGCACCTAGAGCTGCCCTTCCCAGACAGTCCCGAATGGCATGATGTAGCCGGTCCATATGACGGACGGATGTTAGCAATTTCCGAGGAAATGCTGATACCCACCTGTTATGGGACGCCCAGAGAGGTTGACGAGCGTGTTGTCAACGCAATCTGGGAATGTGCTCATCCGCAGTGGGCTAATACCTTTCCGGAGTCCTGGTTGATGGATTACCATCAGATGGCCAAAGGATTGGTAGTCCACTTATGGTTTCGTAAAGCCGTCTGGGACGCAGAAATGGCTTTCCGAAGGAATACCTCTTATAGGCCTTCCTATGTGTCTGACAAAACGGGTTACACCGGTGTCAAGGCAGATGAGGTCTCTAGATACATAGACAGAGACCAGATCCTACTGTTAAGCACAGCGGATGAGTATGAAGCAGCAGGTAACGCTGTTGTGGATTACTGTCCAGGGGTCCCTATTACGTCTCAAACCATTGAGGCAGAAGAGGCCCGTATTGGTGTGTCTCCACTAGACAGACTCGGGGTAATACAAGACCTCGTAGTACGTCTATTGGAGAGACAGTATGCACTGGCGCATCCGGAGTTAGTACCCGGACCCGCACCCGTGCAAATAACAGCCAAGATGGCCGATCGGATGGACCGTCTCATGTCTCCTGCTGAAGCTCCCACCTTGGGAGGCGCAGCAGTAGTACCTGAGAAGGCCCTACCTAATGCAGATGTTTCCCTTAAAACTGCTCAGTCTACCCCTACGAAGACTGAGCAAGTAAAGGAGAAAGCAGCTGGTGGAAAGGGTAAAACAACCCCCACCAAAGGTAAGGGTAAAGGGAAGCGGTCAGGAACCGAACCCTCTACCAGCACGAGTGTGGACGACAGTACCCGAACCCGTCGGGCGTCTCCACGCTCGGCCAATAAGAAGGGCGCTAAGGCTTCGGATGTCTCCGGCAACGAGACGGACGCATCCGAGCCTGGCACTTCTACTAACGGCAGATCCCGCAGGAGGAATAAGAAGAAGGTTGACCAACGCAAACCTGAACCTATCGAGGTAGACGTTCAAGCTGATAATACAGAAGCTGAACCGGCTGTCCCAACCGTAAAAGTTGAGCTCGGTGTGCCAATCGTCAAGCTACACGACGTAATGGCCGATTTGAGTGGAGACGCTCAAGATGCTGCAGCCCAGGTCCTCGCGGGTCAACAACCCGTTGTGCAACCTGTGGATGTACCATCCGACCCGGAGGGAGAGGAGCCGGTTGACCCAGTTGTGGATGTCACTCCGACTGACGAGCAAGAGGCTGCTATCTGGGCTAACGCCAATAGCAACTTTGCCGACTTCATTCCTCTACACAGGGGACACCTGAAGGGGAGTAAATCCGTATGGAGACTGCCCCCTCGGATCACCTGTGAGAGGCAGGAAGATATGGAGGAGTGGCTTCGCAAGAAGCTCTCTGATAGAAAGCCGGCCAATATGTACTGGATCTATTGGGAATTCGTTAAGAATTCGCCCAATGGTCTGTACAATTATGACCAGAAGGGCAAGCTCAAGTTTGCTCTAGATGAGTACTACGGGGAGGATCATAAGGATTGTCCCTTCCAACGCTGTACTCAAAGTGAGGGTGAGGTTGAATTCTTCATCGAGAAAGACGCGTTCCTTCGTCATCTCGTGGAGGTTCATATGCACCAGAGGCCGGAATATGTCTGCGACCGAGAGGTTGGCAAGAAATGTGCTAAATGCACAGGATGTGTCACCCCCCGACGCGGAGACATGGTCCGGCACTATGTGACTTCGCATGGAGAGGGCCTGGAGGCAGCCATAGATCGGGTGATGAAAATTCACTCCGAACTCTATGGCAACCTTAGGGGCCTCAATGCAGAGAAGTTGGCTTCCCTCACACCGAGTACGAAGCAGTTTGCGCCTACGGTTCCTGGTACTAACCAGAAACTAAAGGCTCGGTTTGCCCAGACTCCCGGGTCCGGCAAACTAGAGTACGCTCAGGAGGAGTACGATCTGTTAAACGAATGGAGAAGCAACAAGGCCCGCCGTCGTGGTGGGGCTTATGTAACTCCATCCGGAGAACAGGTCCGAAGCCGCAGGGATTACCGCCAGGGACCCTCTGTAGCAGATAGGAAGAGACAGGCGTCTGAATCTCCAAGCCGAGCCAGGTCACCACTGGAGGCGCTGGAGAGACAGACAAATGGGGGAAGGAAGAAGCCACATCTTCCATCTCCTACTGGAACTCCTTCCCATTATGGGCGAGCACCAACTCCACGAGGTGCACAGAACCCGACATTCTTTGGTGTCAGTGGACCGAGTGGCCAGTCCGCCCGGAAACACGCGCCTTTGAATGTCAAAGACCCGAAGCAGTACCCTGCTATGGGCCCACCCGGACCAGAGATGCAAATCTTTGATCAGTACGGGAGGGTCAAGCAGGAACTGCCGACAGTAGGAGGTCAAGCTCCCCGACCTACAATGAGTGCTGTGGTGAGACAACGTCCACCCGCACCATTGTTGACGGCCAAAGACCTTAGAAGGGAATTGTCACGGTTGCCCCTGGTTCAGGGATTACCAACTCAAGGCCCTTCTTCGACCACTGCTAGTGCGGTTACTACTGCGGTTGCTTCTTCGCACACGCAGGTAGCTGTCACTGCGAGTGGGTCTGGAGCACAGCCGAAGCCTCAGGGTCAGGTACCCCCACCTGGTGCTGTGGTTCATCGGCCTAAGCTGATCCAGACAGTGGAGACCTTCTTCAAGAAGGAGGACAAATTGTCTTGCAATATCCAGAGCAAACAATTTGAGACGCTACAGCACCATCTGGAAAACCTCCACCTGGACATGTATCGTCGGACCGTGTCGAGCACTCTCCAGTGTATTGACGCGATCCAGAAGTCAGAGATCAACCGAATCTCGACTCAGATCAAAGCGGATGTTGCCAAAGATAAGCAGGAAGCTGCTAATCTGCGGCAGGAGGCCCTATCCGAGAAGGAAACAGCTTCTCAGATGCTCGACCTAGAACGAGCAACGAACATGAAGAACCAGCAAAAGTTCTTCAAGGTCTTCGGAGTTATCATGGATAACTGGGACGGTACACCTGAGCATGCTTTGAAGCTGTTCGAAGCACGCCAAAAGGTGAAACTTACACCTGCTGTCCCCGCATTGGCACCTACGGATGGAACTGGTATGAACCCCCCTGTTCAGCCACTGGCTCAACAACCGGGTCCAAACCAGCCACCCGAGGAGAACATGGAACAGTAAAAAACTGTTGCATGAAGATCGGACATAATTGTGTGTCCCGGGGTTCTATTACCCATGCATTGTTGGATAAGAAACCATTTTTTTTATCCAACCCGTATTGATTCGGGTACCAAACTGTACCCTAATCCGGAAACTGAAAACAGAAGGAGAAAACAAACAAGTCACTCTGGAGGAGGAGTACGAATGCTGTAAACACCATAATTGTACTGTGCCACAATGTAATGACTGTGCCTATTATAAAATCATGGACAATTTACACTAATATGGACTTTTGAACTACAAACCGGATTTACTACTACACCACTACTATTTGTGAGCTAGCACTACAGGCATCAGGGTTTAGCTACGCCCATAGAGTCCATCAACAGTCTACAACTGGATCTACTATAACCTCCAGTTAGCTAGCACTACAGGCATCAGGGTTTAGCTACACCCACCAACAAGTTTTACTATAGCACTTCAGGCATCAGGGTTCAGCTCGCCCATACCAAGCCATCAGCAGCATCCGACTCCTGTTACATCCTCCAATCATGAAAACAAGTAACTTTGTTGATATTATTATATTGTATGTAAAATTGTATTTATAACTATATAATATCTTTTATAAAGATATATTATTATATAAGGGTACCTATAAATATACTGGATCTGCGAATCCTAAAAGTTATTTAAGGTAATCCTAGACCTATAACTGTCTATATAGGTCATTCCTGGTCTCAATATATTAAGAGACTATAATTCTTCTGTAACTTGTAAATATAAAACACTAAGGTATAAACTGAGCTGCGTCTCAAAAGTATAAATATTTTTCTATAAAATAAGAGAAGGTCCAACGGATTTCTCTAAACTTAGTATTGTATTACTCAGGTTAATACCTAATTGTGTTCATATAGTATCAGATTAATTGTCCATATCTGATCATTAATATTTAATTCACTCTGTAAAGTAGACAGAGCTGTTAATTTAAAAAGTCGAAAATTTTTTTCGGGTTCAATAACCATAATACGATCATTGTTAACAACCACCGGTCCTTTTCAGGACCCTACTGTTGTCAAAACGTTACTATAAATCTGTGATAATTGTATATTTATCATTTATGGTTGTTATAAGCTAGTGATGGAAATAACATGAACGACACTCGATGCTATTATTGTATAATTTTTCAGAAATAGGATAGTCTTATACTATAGCCTATTTCACATCGAGCAAGTGTAATTAATACCCCTTTTTAGTATTGTAAACAATCACTTACTAGGTTATTAATACACTGCGGTTTAATTACCCCCAAGTTATTGTCTAAGGGGGGCAGTGTAGGGGTATGGTACTTTACACTTTAACGTTCATGCACCCGTGAGACTCAGACCTAGGTCCTTCGGGTGTGGTGGGGGAATCCGGATGGCAGGTGGCAGCACCTGCCTCTGGGTTCGTATCCACTACACCAGGGGGCCTACCACTCGTCCGCCACACGTCACGTGGCCGGTCTGAGTTTCGCGGGCTTTTCCCCTATATAAGGCTGGTCCTAGCCCTAGGTTCCTCAGTAGTGGTTTACCCACTGCTCAACCAGGTTGTTACCCGAAAGGGTAACCGAATGCACTAGCAGCATGTAGTCCTCTGAGGCTGTGATCGTATGTAACGCAAGCTCTGAAATAAAAGCTCGGTTGCCTACCCGGAAACTTTTCTCTCTCTTCGTTATGATTTAATCTAACTTAACGAGACGAACCACTACACTACATTATGGGGTCCCCAATGGGGTACCTTCTGCACTGTGTAGTGGTATATTGAACCAAGATTGAACCATATGCATGAATCAAATTATAAATATTGTCATGGAAATAATGAAGGTAATTTGAATTATTATATTTGAGGTGAAATTCTTATAAGCAGACAAAGAGAAGGTGAAACGTGAGTATATGGTCAGTGCAGGGTTAGATCCAGAAATTTGTTAAGCAGGGATTGGTCTAGCCAAAAACACAAAAAGCACATGAAACACATGCAGCACAAAACAACAGGGGTACGGAACACCCGGGGCACAAAATGCCCAGGGTACAAAATGCCCAGGGCACAGATCTAACACCGACCAGCTGACCATTGGAAAAGCCATGATCTGAATATAGGAACCTCTGAAAGAGGTGCATCGCAAATAATCTGAATTTGCTTTAAAAGAATCTGAATATGCATACTGATCAATGATTCAGGTAATGGGGTTTGCGGGCATACCCAGGACATATTCTTAACTTCATTGGGAGTCCATAAAGGAGGAATTCCTCTTCTATTCTAACAGTCGGCCTACCAGATTTGTAAAAGGCAACAAACTTGGGGTTTCTTGTGGCTTGAGGTGAGCATGTCAGCAGCTGTCCATATACATAGGTCCAGGCCTACATAACTGTAATTTACCATGGGCTTCCCCTTCAATGAACCAGGTCTGAGTGATCAAAGGCTGTGGTTTGTCTGGCCCTGTCTGTGGAACCAGGCAAATAAAAAAACACTTGCTATCATTCAAGAAGAGTACTGGAATGAAGCCCTGGTACCTGAATCTGATGCCTCCAAGAGTTCTCAAGTTGGGGGATCGACTTGGTGGGGTTTTGCTTTTTGGCATTATCTTTTTTTATAAGTCGATTTGGAATCAAAAGTTAGGTTGAGGTTTACTTATATATGGGATTTTACAGGGTAGATATTTATCTGCCTTAGTCACATAAAGAGCCCAAGCTAGCTTATGATAATATGCAAATTACGGCATTGACATGCAGACAACCAACATAGAAAATGCTTATCTTGATTTCAGATGAAAGCAGTTGGTGGGTTAAAGCTATTTTATATACCTTAAGGCTTTTTATTTCTTTATCAATTACCAGTATTTCTCATAGAAATAAATGACTGAATGGTGTAGGGGCCAGCATCATTGTATATATACTGGTGCAGATCACCCGAGAGACGTGCTTGTGTGTTGCTTGTTCCTTCTATGCCAACCAGGTGTCCTACTAAGGAGCTGGGCGATTGGCAGAAGGGGAATGGACCTTGTTCAGTCCATACGCATTACCTAGCCTTCTGAGTGTGCTTCATAATAAAAGGCAATCCGAGCGGGTGGAAGACTGAGGGCTTTGCCCAACCCGAACCCTTTGTGTTGTGTTGATTCTTATAGTCACTAAGCGAGCCTAAGAGCCACCCATATCTACATAACAAACGAACCACTACACTGGTGCCATGACCAGTTGGTTCCAGGATGGAGCACAGCCAGACGGCCGAAAGCCACAAACGACGGGATGCGAGTTCAAGTTCTTCAAGCTTGGGAGGCATCCTCTTCTTCGAAGAAGATGGCATTTCTTCCCAGCAGTTGCTGTTTAACTGGGCACCAGGTCAACAGTTCTTGGTTGACTCGGCGGGTATACAGAGAACAATCTCAACACCCGGAATGATGAGTGAACCCAGGTACTCCTTGCTGTACGGGTTTGTTGAGTGGGTTGATCAGACCTGCTCGCTTGGACTTGAGCCATTTGTCTCTGGTAATAACTGGTAGGTGCGGGTTAGAACTGAGAAATTTGGAAAGCGCCTATGATGGTTCAAGGACTCCTATAGCCCAAGGTCCTATCAAAAGGACGGGAACGCCGAACGTTGGATTGAAGTCAACCAAGGACATGGTACCGAAAGGAACCTGAGTAGGGCGAGATCAACCCTTAATGACATTGTCAGATCACGAAAGCGTTCGAGATGACCAAAAAGATGATAAACACAATAGTGTTGACGGAGAAGACGATGACAGTGGTTCTGTTCTAACCCGAAGAGATATCTTAGATATCAATCGTATCACACTACCGAAGACAGCGTAGGTGCATACGCTGGGATTATCCTTAGATGAGGCATTATCCGACTCAGTGTTCAACCCAAGGGGGGAGTCGGAAAGCCAGACATGGTCGTCGGATGGACCCCGGATATGAGTCGACAACTGCTTATCTCAAAGCCAGAGAGCGGGTAGAGCTACAACCTAAAAAGCAACATGAATCATTCATGGCTGTTCAGAAAAAGATCGAAGATGAGACCCAGGAACGAATCAATAAGGTTCGTTCATTAGAACAAGAAGCCATTGTGAAAGAGTCCGATCTGAAATACAGACTTTCCTCTCTAGCCCATAGAGCGCAAATGCAATCTACGGAAGAGAGGGGAAGACAAAGTAAATTAGCAGAACTCGAAAATGAGGAGGCTAATAGGCCGAGAGCAATTAAAAATGCTAGATCCGAGGAAGTTACAAAAGCTTGAGATGTAAATAGATTACAATCCGAGTTAAATGCAATTGAGGAGAATTTGAAGAAACTCCAATTACGTAAAGCTGAGACGGAATCTAAGCTTGTCAGCGAACAAGATGAGATCCATAGGGAAACCACTGAGATAAGAGCAAGAAGTATCATATATATGTTAAAGGATACTTTGAACAAGCTGCCCAACAAGAGCGGAACCGAGCTGTTGAGGACAATTACTGCCTCCAGTGGACCAAGTAGCGGGGTGGAAACATGGGAGCTGGACAGTCCCAGTGGGGTTATAGTCAAGCGCCCCCAACACCACAGAATAACAGTAGTTTTGGTGGATAAGGAGGCAATCCAACCTTGAACAAAACCAAGGTGATTGAATGGAGCAAACAAAAGTGTGGTAGACTGACGTATGCTCATAACTCAGCCAAGAGGGTAGCCATCATTCCGAAGGAATACGATGGTACCCAACAACAGAAGGAATGGTTGAAGACTTCATTGATGTGATGACTTGTAATTGGTGGACGCCATATGAGGCGAGGCCACATTTGGTTAGATGCCTGAAGGCTGGTCCGGGTCCCATGGCCGTGGAACAATGGCGTACATGGTACGGCTTAATAGGAAGTTTTGAGCAGTTATTGGTGACTGCTATTGGCCTATTGTGTAACATGGTCAATGAGGATCCAATGGTTAGTTTTAGAAAGCAAACTCAAAAGCCTTCGGAGGCTTTTAGAGCTTATGGCACGGAGCTCCACGCTCTATTGCGTAATGCCAGACCCGGGACGGAAAACCAAATTTGTATATGGATGATTTGATAACACAATTCGTCAAGGGGTTGAGAGACTGAGACAAGCAGTTGGCTGCAAGTGATGCCTGGAAGGAAGGGTCCACATTGCTTGATATATAGATATGGCTGTGAGGAGACAACCTATGTTAGCGGGGGATGTTCCTAACATATCAGTTCATACCCCCATAGCTGCTGCGATACATCGACCCAAAGAGTCTAACACCCCAGATGACTTCGAGTTGATTGACATTGAGCAGGAGGATGGTACTTTCTGTGCAATGCAATGAAGGAGAAACAACTCGGGCAGGAAATACATTCCTAGGAAGGTGTTTAATAAGTCGAAGGATACGAAAACAATACCCAAGGCTTCGAGTGTGCCCTGAGCTAATGGCAAAACAGCAGCTAAGACAGCTAAGACATGACAAAGGTGATGGAGGAGATGTAGAAGAAAATAACTGAAGCATTACAAGCTAGTCGGTCAAGACCCAGAGTGGATCGCCGAAATGTTAAATGTTTAGATGCCAGAAAATGGGGCACTATTCTTCTAAGAGTACAGCTCCAAAACCAATTATGGTGGCTTACTATGAAGCCGAAGGCGAATCTAAAGAAAAGTTGCAAGATGCAGTTACTGCAGATATTGTTGAAAATTAGAGCGGGTTGTATTCACGGCATTGGGTATAGCCCCATCTAGAATTGAATGCCAAAAAACTACCGGGGGTTCACCGGTGGAAGAATCCAGATCAGATTTACTTGGAGGTCGGGTGACTGTGGGTTCGCACCCCAGCAAACTGACCGGGGCCAGCGACCCTAGTGCAGAAATCAGTGTTGGAGGAGACGAATGGGCGAATGGCCGCACTGGGGAAGAGGAAGGATGGATTAAAGAGTTGATCCGAGTGTGTGGGACACGCCTTCCCCCAAGTCATCCTTGTCTGGAGTTTTTAAGAGGACTCGAGTTGAATCTTGGTGATTCCAGAGACTTTCATAAGTTTACCAGCAACCCAACCCCATTGGGAGGGAGACAGTGGTATATACCTGTAACTGTGGAAAGTCGGGTAGGATTATTCTTAGTGGATACTGGAGCTAGCCATTCCTGTGTGTCCAAAAGGTTCTTCGACTCGGTGGCCGGCCATCATGAAAACTTAAAAATGGGGTTAAATGCTGGCACGGCTGACAGAAGCAGTATGCAGACTTTTGGGAGAACTTTTATGCCTATCCTCATAGGAGGTAAAGAATTTGTTCTTTTGCCTACTATAGCAGAGGTTAGATATGATGGAATCCTCAGGCTGTATGGGGCCATGTTGGATCTGAGAGATGGAATGATGAGTATAGGGAACGCCTATGGCTTGCACATACAATGTGTGTTGAGACAAGTGTCATCAGTAGCCCCTGTTGTACATACGGTGAAAGTCCCTCCGGGTACCACTTGTGATGGCCTGTGTGGCGGATCAGCAGGCCAAAAGGGTGAAACGGGAGTTTGTGAACCTGACCCGATATATTTATCGAGCGCCACGGTCTGTATTACCCATGACTAACCAAACTGGTTTGGTGGTTTATTTAAAGTGAGGCGACAGAGTAGGGTTGATGAGTTTGGTAGAACATGTGGCTGAAGCCGAGTTTAAGAAACCATTAAAACCTGTTAGTAAGCATCCTTTGGATGAAGAATTTCAGAAACTGATAAATAAATCAGATTTAGAGGATATGGAGGATAAAAGGCAACTAGGGGAACTCCTCTGAAGGTATGAAAATGCCTACGGATGGCGGACCGGTAGGTAGTACTGATAAGGTGTTACACACCATTGATGTGGGTGACGAGAAACCTTTTAAAATCCTGTACTGTAGACTTCCTCTGAAGAAGAAGTTAATCGAACAGGAAATACAAAAACAGCTGGAACTGGGGGTAATCGTGCCAAGCACGAGCCCTTGGTCTAGCCCCGTATGTATGACCATTAAGAAAGACAGTACTATCCGTTTCTTTGTCGATTACCGTAAACTAAAAAGAATGACAAAGAAGAACTCATATCCTCTACCAAGGATAGACGAGACTTTGGATAGCTTGGGTGGAAACCAATGGTTCTGTACCTTAGATCTACAATCCGAGTATTGTAAATACCGATGCACATAGGACATAGAGAAAACTGCATTCTCTAGTCACTTGGGATTGTTTGAGTATAATGTGTTGCCCTTCGGGTTGTGTAACGCACCAGCTAACTTTCGAGGCTATGATGGAATCGCTGCTCAGACACTTTTTTATTTGGATGATGTTGTTGTATTCAGCAAGTCATTCAAAATTTTGAGGACAGGACGCTATGGCCGTGTAAAGAAGTGCACGAAGATCGGCTCCAGGTAAACCGACAAATTGGAAGGGTTAAATTATAATTACAGCTCCTATTCTCTCAAAGTACAATCCTAAAGGTATCTTGGACTCTTGGGTGTATCAGTTTTTAAGAGCATAGCTCTTATTTCGTTAGATTTGGCAAGTTTAATTCAATTTCTTTCGTTGTCAGGATCGCGAAGCGGTCTTCTCCCCCTGCATCGCTCACTCACTCGTGTACTCACTGGTCGATGCATGGCCTGTTGAGTCTTCAAAACACATTTTCTAGCCTTTTGGCAAATTTATAGTAGTGATAATCTTCTTCTACATAATTGATTTACTTTATTTGGTGAACTTGAAGAAGAAATAAAAAAATTTTAAATTTTACGACATTCCTATGTATCTTAACGGTTGATGGCGTTTTTACGACATCCCAGAGCTGTCAGAACCAATTTTCTGCAACACTCTGATTGGTTTTCTTTTTAGAGGTACTACTTGTTTACTCTGCACTATAACTACCTAAAGCACACCTGTCATGCTTTTCATACGAACAAAAACCAAGCCAAAGTTTGGGAAATTTGTCAGCAGCTCATTGCAACTGATCGCACCTCCATTTAGTAGAGGTGAATCCTTGCATGACTGGTACTTAACATTGGGAGTAATGATTTCAAAACTGATTCTATCAAAATTTACCTCAGGAATCTACTTCTTATTGACACACAATAATCTTTGATATCTTTAGGTGACTCGCCTCCTGTAAACAGATATCTGCTATTCGTCCAGACCAATATCTAGGAAACTTTGGGTGAATTTTCCACCATGGAAAAAGAGGCCAATGAAGAAGCTAGTGTTACGCTGGCATTAAAAAGGCTGCGCAGCGAGTGAGAAGATATATTACTATCACCCAATTCACAAACAAAATCACCTGAAAACAAGAGATTGTTTCTTGAACTAAGTGCTGGCAGTATTTTAACTAAAGTCACTGGCTTAGCTGTACGCAATGAAAATGGGGGTGCACAAGCTGCACAAAGCACACAGGGGGTGCTTAGTGCACTGAATCAGAATAATGATAATATTCAGGACAGCATGAAAACTCTGATCGACAGCCAAGATGGGGAAATCTTTGTGACTGGGGTTCTTAACCCCAACAGTCTAGCTAGACTAGTAGAGAGTAAGGATCTTGCAGACAAAATAGCGGCATCTAGGGGTAGTCAAGCTGAGGAAGTTGTGAGAAATATGGATAAAATGGGTTCGGAAAACATTGCCACTGTAATTCAAAAAGATAAAATTGTCTACTCACAGAAAAAATAAATGAATGACCTCAAATCTGACATTCTATCTGAAATGACAAAACTATTGGAGGTTCACAATTCAAATCTGATAGGCAGGTTAGAGAATATTGAACAGGCACATACTGTCCTTGAAATGAAGGTGACTGGACTGGAAGGTGACATGACTAGACATGTGACATTACTGGATGACAGACAGAAAGATATCTTTAGACTGGAAAATGAAATCGATGACAAGCATCTTGACAATGCAAATAGCATAAAGAGAATGGAAGAGACTTTGCGCAAACGAATAAAGCAGGTTGACCTCAGGGCAGACAGTTTGGACTCTAAAATGGACAATGAGGTCAAGACACTACGGAGTTCAATAGGCACTTACAAGTAGTATATATATAGGTCTTCTTTGGATATTTCTAAAAAAATATCCAAAGAAGACCTATATTTTTTGAATATCCAGAAAATACCTATTATTTTGGATAATAGGATTATTTTGGAAATAGTAAAGGAGGATTGAAGGAGGATTGAAGGAGGAGGATTGAGAGATACATTCAATTTCAAATCAGCTCTTTAAGGAATGACGTTACTGAAACAGGAGGACCATTATGTATGGTGCTTCAACCAACTGATGGGAGCATACACGCTTCAACCAACAGTGGGAGCATCACCTAACAATGGGAGCCGTTCAATCAGCCGTTCTAAGTTGATAAGGTCGCACGAATAGTCGTGATTTTGTTCACACTGAAGCTAGTACCTGGAGCTACAGGCGTGGAGGTTTGTGACATGAGGGCCGGACCTCTCCAATTAACCCCAGACATTGCGTTCCTTTTATACTCCACCTCAGCAGTGAAATCATAAATGTGGTGTTACACCTTTAAGTCTATGAACAAATAGACATTCAGTTTAAGAGGATATAGATTTTTTTCAACAGTTTGAGTGATTTAGGGACAGAGTTTTTTCTCCTTTATTTTTTTGTTATGTTTCATTGATATCAGCAAAGAACATTTCCTGAGTTATTAGAGGAATTTACAGCGTTAGTTTACAATTGAAACGATAGATTTTCATTTTCATTGGATTTAAAGCAATTCTTGTATTACGATGATAAATAAAATATGTGATGTACAGATCATTTGACACTTTGATTGAAGTATTATGCTGTCTATAAGTGAAAATAAAAATGAAGTGAAACAAGTTGTTTGGATATAATACATTTTATTATAATAATGTAATAGAACAGAGTTAAGTATTATTATAAAATCATATCATTAGGACATATGTGTTTCTTTACGCCATTGTTCATATATTTTGCTGTGTCTTAATTGGAAACATATTTTCGAATAAGGAGTATCTTTGAGTTTGTTAGATTCTTTTAATGTAATATTATATATTTTTTCCAACACAAGTTGTGCAATCGGATCTCCACAATTTATTTTATATTCTTTTTCACCAAAATTTAAAAAAAGGATATGAATTTGTCCTCTGTAATCATTGTCTATGATTCCTGCCTTAACATTTGTATACTTAAACCTATGCCCACTTAATGGTGCTATACGTGCATAATACCCAGTAGGGACAGCAACTTTGATGCCTGTTTCAATTAAACATTTTTCTTTGGCTGGAATTATATAACTGAAAGCACTATATAAATTAAATCCTACAGCGTTAGTTTTTTCTTTGCTTAGAGGAAATGTATTGGAATCATATCTAGTATATCCTAAAACAGGTTTGTTTCCCATTTTTTTTTATTGACTGTACTTTAAGACTATTAAGAAGCGTGCATTCACAGAGACATTTATATCATTCAGAGACATTAAGAAGTGTGTTTTACCTTTAGGATTCTGTTTTTCTTAGTCTTCTTCTAAAATGTACAGTATATCAAGATAGTCAAAAAGTTCTTTGTCTTGAATGTCTTCCATCACAGTATTCAGTTTATCTAACTGATTTAGTTTTAACATGAAGTGGCTTTCAATGTTCTTTGATGCGAACAGTAACGTATCCCAGTTTAATTTGGTGACAGTGAAACCTTCTATTTCAATTTTAGAGTTCATGTTAACGTTCGAACTAAACAGATGTTTTATTTGATCCATTTTAGATGAGAGTTCGGTCCATTCTTCTTCGAAAATTTCGATCCTTTGTTCTTCTTTTACATCCAAGTATACGAGTGTGTTGTCTTCGTGCGGCACGTCATCGTACATAACAACTAAATCGAGATTGTAGGAAATGTTATAACATCCTCGCAAACACGTTTTCACTTCACCTTGATCCGTGTAACTATGTGCTCGCACTGTGAAATTGGTTTCATACCGATGATGACTTTCTTCTGAACTTGTTTCATCTTCCGAGGTTGATGATTCAATGTAATTCATTATAGTTTCGTTGTCAGCCATTTTTTTGACGCAATGAATTATGTTGCTACGTTATGTTGTCATAGCTACACTTAGTAACGAGTGTTTACTCGATTTGTAGCGCATACCTTAGCAACCGTGTTACACAGAGAGTGGATACCAAAGACGATCTAAATCATAAATTTCTGCTGGTATTGATTCATTTATATGTCTCCAGCCGGGAAAATAAAGAATTAAGTCATCATTTATGAACAGAGTGGCAGAGAATGAGTTACATATGTGTTCTAGTATACTTTGAAATTGACTTCTGAAAGTGATTGTTTGATCTAAAAATAGTATATTCGCAGATTTCAATGACTGGATAAAATTTTTATATTCTTTAGACTTAAGTACTGTAGTAGTTTCATTGATACGACTATTTCCATGGAATATTATTGAAATCTTGCTGTATCTTGAATTATCTCGGGTTTGCCATTTAACTCCAAAGTGATCTGTGTAATACATGACATTGATTAATTTTTTTAAGTTTTTTATTACTTCATTTAAAAGTGAAGAAGTTTGAACTTCATCGTTTTTCCATTTATTTAAAAAAAAATTCTGCTATTTCATTTTTTAAAATAAAAGTAATTATTTTAGTGTTTTCATATGGAAAAATATTATTTCGAGGTGAATGATCATTGTAATCAGAATCTTGTAAAATATAAAGCAAGCATTCATCTACTTTTGCTTTGTTGTCCATTATGTTTTTTTTGGTTGTATGATTTTTTAGTTTATCATAGAGATTGTGTGATTTTTTAGTTTATCCCAAGGATATTTTGTTTGTTATATTGTATGCATAAAAAACATAACTCGATTTTATTTAATTTTTTTATTAGGGATAATTTCACATCGAGAGATGGAGGGCATTTCATTGATTTTATTAATGGTTTATGGGTGATTCCTGTGAACTGCCCCACCTTTGGGGGTCAGGGGCCAAACATGACAAACTCAGCATTACATTTTAAGACTTTATTTTATTGATAACCCTATATCTTGGCTGTATGAAAAGGTCCATTCAAGTCATTAACTCCCAGGATGTCAGTTTTTATCACAGTTGCAGTAAAAAGGTATAATTTGTGTAACGCGCTTGATCGATATAACTTCTTATGCATAGAACTTCATCAATAATGTCTCTGTGATTACCATATTGCATGTCCAAACTTGTATAGTAGTTATGAATAAGTGTACCAAAAATTAGGACTGAGTCTTGAAAACTTTTGAAAATATGAGACATAACTTTTTAAGAAAATTGAGATTTTTCAAAAATTTCTAACACAAAACCTTAACTTTACTCTCACAAGCTTAATATGCATTGGGTATGCATGTAAATCAAGTTATTATGTCTTCATTGTCTATATTTTCTTAAACAATCATCATTCTTCCATTCCTACATTTTTTTTTTATGTGAGCAGCTGCCCAAAATTGGCAAAATAGCGATCAAGCGCGTTACATACAGTCACTCATAGATAGAGGCTCCATAGAGGTACTTAGACCTTTCATATCATAATGCTACTTCATACACAACTACTTAAGCAATGGGACTACTGTTTAAAACCAAGAAATGTACAATTAATACCTATTTGGGGTCTCCCGTATGCCTCGGAAAATAAAATTGCACTTTTTTGCGACTAATTTTCTTACATCAATCAAGCCAGAAGGTCCAAAAATTAACTAGGAGTATCCAAACAGGCCTAAAATACCAGCCACACATGTCTAGTAACATATTAAATAGCAGTAGTACAGCTCAGATAACTCTCAGGTTGCCCACAGCCAATGAAGCAATACCATGTCAAATGCCCTCCGCGCAGGCGGATACCGATCAAGCGCGTTACATACAGTCACTCATAGATAGAGGCTCCATAGAGGTACTTAGACCTTTCATATCATAATGCTACTTCATACACAACTACTTAAGCAATGGGACTACTGTTTAAAACCAAGAAATGTACAATTAATACCTATTTGGGGTCTCCCGTATGCCTCGGAAAATAAAATTGCACTTTTTTGCGACTAATTTTCTTACATCAATCAAGCCAGAAGGTCCAAAAATTAACTAGGAGTATCCAAACAGGCCTAAAATACCAGCCACACATGTCTAGTAACATATTAAATAGCAGTAGTACAGCTCAGATAACTCTCAGGTTGCCCACAGCCAATGAAGCAATACCATGTCAAATGCCCTCCGCGCAGGCGGATACCGATCAAGCGCGTTACATACAGTCACTCATAGATAGAGGCTCCATAGAGGTACTTAGACCTTTCATATCATAATGCTACTTCATACACAACTACTTAAGCAATGGGACTACTGTTTAAAACCAAGAAATGTACAATTAATACCTATTTGGGGTCTCCCGTATGCCTCGGAAAATAAAATTGCACTTTTTTGCGACTAATTTTCTTACATCAATCAAGCCAGAAGGTCCAAAAATTAACTAGGAGTATCCAAACAGGCCTAAAATACCAGCCACACATGTCTAGTAACATATTAAATAGCAGTTGTACAGCTCAGATAACTCTCAGGTTGCCCACAGCCAATGAAGCAATACCATGTCAAATGCCCTCCGCGCAGGCGGATACCGATCAAGCGCGTTACATACAGTCACTCATAGATAGAGGCTCCATAGAGGTACTTAGACCTTTCATATCATAATGCTACTTCATACACAACTACTTAAGCAATGGGACTACTGTTTAAAACCAAGAAATGTACAATTAATACCTATTTGGGGTCTCCCGTATGCCTCGGAAAATAAAATTGCACTTTTTTGCGACTAATTTTCTAACATCAATCAAGCCAGAAGGTCCAAAAATTAACTAGGAGTATCCAAACAGGCCTAAAATACCAGCCACACATGTCTAGTAACATATTAAATAGCAGTAGTACAGCTCAGATAACTCTCAGGTTGCCCACAGCCAATGAAGCAATACCATGTCAAATGCCCTCCGCGCAGGCGGATACCGATCAAGCGCGTTACATACAGTCACTCATAGATAGAGGCTCCATAGAGGTACTTAGACCTTTCATATCATAATGCTACTTCATACACAACTACTTAAGCAATGGGACTACTGTTTAAAACCAAGAAATGTACAATTAATACCTATTTGGGGTCTCCCGTATGCCTCGGAAAATAAAATTGCACTTTTTTGCGACTAATTTTCTTACATCAATCAAGCCAGAAGGTCCAAAAATTAACTAGGAGTATCCAAACAGGCCTAAAATACCAGCCACACATGTCTAGTAACATATTAAATAGCAGTAGTACAGCTCAGATAACTCTCAGGTTGCCCACAGCCAATGAAGCAATACCATGTCAAATGCCCTCCGCGCAGGCGGATACCGATCAAGCGCGTTACATACAGTCACTCATAGATAGAGGCTCCATAGAGGTACTTAGACCTTTCATATCATAATGCTACTTCATACACAACTACTTAAGCAATGGGACTACTGTTTAAAACCAAGAAATGTACAATTAATACCTATTTGGGGTCTCCCGTATGCCTCGGAAAATAAAATTGCACTTTTTTGCGACTAATTTTCTTACATCAATCAAGCCAGAAGGTCCAAAAATTAACTAGGAGTATCCAAACAGGCCTAAAATACCAGCCACACATGTCTAGTAACATATTAAATAGCAGTTGTACAGCTCAGATAACTCTCAGGTTGCCCACAGCCAATGAAGCAATACCATGTCAAATGCCCTCCGCGCAGGCGGATACCGATCAAGCGCGTTACATACAGTCACTCATAGATAGAGGCTCCATAGAGGTACTTAGACCTTTCATATCATAATGCTACTTCATACACAACTACTTAAGCAATGGGACTACTGTTTAAAACCAAGAAATGTACAATTAATACCTATTTGGGGTCTCCCGTATGCCTCGGAAAATAAAATTGCACTTTTTTGCGACTAATTTTCTTACATCAATCAAGCCAGAAGGTCCAAAAATTAACTAGGAGTATCCAAACAGGCCTAAAATACCAGCCACACATGTCTAGTAACATATTAAATAGCAGTAGTACAGCTCAGATAACTCTCAGGTTGCCCACAGCCAATGAAGCAATACCATTACAGATATCGGTCAAGCGCGTTACACGCAATGTCATGCAGTTAAACAATTCCTAGATGGTCTGAAACCTTTCATATCATAATGCTGCTTCATACACAACTACTTAAGCAATGGGACTACTGTTTAAAACCAAGAAATGTACAATTAATACCTATTTGGGGTCTCCCGTATGCCTCGGAAAATAAAATTGCACTTTTTTGCGACTAATTTTCTTACATCAATCAAGCCAGAAGGTCCAAAAATTAACTAGGAGTATCCAAACAGGCCCAAAATACCAGCCACACATGTCTAGTAACATATTAAATAGCAGTAGTACAGCTCAGATAACTCTCAGGTTGCCCACAGCCAATGAAGCAATACCATTACAGATATCGGTCAAGCGCGTTACACGCAATGTCATGCAGTTAAACAATTCCTAGATGGTCTGAAACCTTTCATATCATAATGCTGCTTCATACACAACTACTTAAGCAATGGGACTACTGTTTAAAACCAAGAAATGTACAATTAATACCTATTTGGGGTCTCCCGTATGCCTCGGAAAATAAAATTGCACTTTTTTGCGACTAATTTTTTTACATCAATCAAGCCAGAAGGTCCAAAAATTAACTAGGAGTATCCAAACAGGCCTAAAATACCAGCCACACATGTCTAGTAACATATTAAATAGCAGTAGTACAGCTCAGATAACTCTCAGGTTGCCCACAGCCAATGAAGCAGTACCATTACAGATATCGGTCAAGCGCGTTACACGCAATGTCATGCAGTTAAACATAGGTACAATACAGTTTGGGTCTTAGTTATAGTGGCCAAAGTAAAACAGGTGATAACCGGGATCAATGACATCTAACCAGTGCACTCGCTGCGGTACTTGAGAAGCTTCCGATCAGCCAGTTGGATGGTGAGGGGATCAAGTTTGTAGACAGCGTTCTCAGTGTTGCCATAACGACTTGGCTTGGGCAGAGTGACTCTGCCAAGAACGTTGAGGGGGTGGACCCTAGCTGGGATGATCTCCTTCCCCCACTTGAAGCTTCTCTTGTCCGACGCCATGTAGCGCAGCATGTAGTGCACTTGGTAGAAGTCATTGTCCTTGGCTATCACCTTACCCAAAAACCACTTGTCCTTTGAGCTGGTACTGGCCAGGCTGGCAGTGATAAGAATGTCACCTACATGGTACTCATCCTGCACCAGTACCAACTTCCCTACACTGTCCGTTGGTTGTACATCCTCCTGAGGGAGGGTCGAGGTCGGTGGATCCTGTCGTGCTCGCTTGGTTGTAGGGACGGCGACGGCACGCTCCGCGGCACACTTTCGTGCGGCACACGGGGCAATGTTCTCCTTGTCAGCCGTGGCAGGAGTTGGCACCCGGTCACTTCGAGTGTGCTTACGTGCCACGACTGGTGAGCCGTCCCTGGTGCGCTTGCAGACAGTGGTGCGCACAACAGGATCAAAATCAGGGTCGCCGGTGCGGGCATCCGCGTCGTCCACCTCTGCAGGGACACTGGCAGGCCGCGTTTTCTTCTGCGGTGTTTGCTTTGGTGGGGGAGGCTTCTTGTTCTTGTTGAAAACCAGCTCATGCTCAATCCATCCGGAGCAGCCAGTAACGGACCTAAGGTCGACCCAGCAGCAGGGGTCAAAACAGGATTTGTCACGGACAGCGAGTGACCTTCCTTCCTGTTTGACCATGGCAGCATGGACACTCATGGTGCCCTCTACTGACTTGTCTGCTACCACTGAGCCGAGAGTGAGGCGGGCGGAGGTGACATCCTGCAGAGGGACATGGATGTAGTGAACGCGGCCTTCAAGTTTGTTACCTTCGGCCGCGAACTCCTCTGCATTGTTGATGACGGGATGTCCTTCCTTGTTGCGCTTGACGATGTTGTCAGCGTTGCGCTTTGCAGCAGCGCCGACGCCATCGCAGGGGCCCTTTCCATGACCCGCCTCGAAGTAGGTCCATGTTGCCCGTAGTCCGTCAAGTAGTTCGGTGTGGCGTACGAGTATCGAGAACACCGAGATGTTTCGATACTGGCTGGAGGGTAAGTCAGAAGCATAATGGACCACCTTGACGTGTGGCAGGTTCTCCCTGATGAATGCTGCCAGGCAGCGGAGAAACGCCAAGATGGCGCCAGTGTCGTGCTTCCGGTCGTCAGTGCACAGAGCGACAGAGTGGTGGTTTGTGGTGCCAGTGTCCTCATCACGGTAGTGGATGACTGCAGGGTGCAGGGTCACTGGCTCCTTCGCGTAATATGTACTCTGTGGAGCATCGGGGTATGATACCATCCAGTTTTCCGCAAAGTCCATCTGGATGGTAACTTCCATCGACGACATACTCGCTCGTAGCTCACGTACGATGCGGTGTTGGTTGTGAGCACGGTCGACATGGGCAGCCATGGTGATGAACTCCAGTCTGGTTTTCTTGATGAAGTCCGCCTTGGATGCAATCTCTGTACAAGGGCGGAGCTTCTTGATGGTAGTCTTCTTCTGAGTTCCATCCTTGCCTGTCGACACATACTCATAGTCCACATTCTTCCACACTTCATACTTGACATTCTCGGGGGCTTTGTCCTGGAGAGTCTGTTCGAACTCTGCCCAGGATGTCATGAACATCTCATCTTTGAAAGGGATACTGACAGCAGCAAGCCGGAGTGCAAAGTTCTGGTGCTTCTGGCAAAGGCACAGATCAGTGCTTTGGAGATCCACGGGGATGAACCAGGGAAGGTGTTCTTTCCTGATGCTGTAGAAGAGTGACCGTGAGACCTGCAAGTGAGGAGGTTGTGTCGCCTCGTACCTCTTGTGGAGCACATGGATAAACTCCCTGAGGTACATTTGCTGGTGCTTCACCTTCTTCAAGGTCTTAGTGTCTTTCTTACCAGGTCTCATTTCGGAGTTCTCTGGGTCAGACAAGAACTCCTTGACACTCTCTATCTTGGCCTCCTGATTCACCACACGTGGAGATGGCTGGTCTGAAGGGGTTTTGAGTAGTGACTGCCTATCCATGCCAAGGGTCTTTGCCAAGCTCACCGCGATCCGCTGTTCTTTGATCACGACGGGCGAAAGCACCTTGTTCATGATGGCGGTTTTGTCCTTGCGAGGAAGGTTGGCCAGCCCTTCAAGCACAGCCTTCACACTCCTGTCATGCGCCGTCAGCTGTTCCTGTGCAGCTGCTGCAACGCGCTCCTCCACGTGCGCTACAGCAGGTTCCCCATCCGGTGCAGCTGCTGCAACGCGCTCCTCCACGTGCGCTACAGCAGGTTCCCCATCCGGTGCAGCTGCTGCAACGCGCTCCTCCATGTGCGCTACAGCAGGTTCCCCATCCGGTGCAGCTGCTGCAACGCGCTCCTCCACGTGCGCTACAGCAGGTTCCCCATCCGGTGCAGCTGCTGCAACGCGCTCCTCCATGTGCGCTACAGCAGGTTCAGCGACAGTTAGATGGTTCGACTGGGCATGGGCAAGCTGAGCCTGCAACTCCTTGATCTGTAGATGTGCCTCAGTCAGGTCTCTGTTCAGTAGCCCTTGTTTGTAGTAGTAGCGGTTGGTTCTGGGAGAGTTGGTCTTCCGTTGCTGTTTCTTCAGGTTTTTAGGAGTGGTCAGTGTCGGTTTGGTGGTCGGTCCTGGTGTCGTCATCTTGTGGTGGGGCTGTGCACGCGGGCTGCAAACAAATGAACAATCATTAATTTTCAGTTTCATCATGCCCCATTTATTTATAAGATACATGTAAGGCTACTACACCCCTGGGGTCCCCATGATATCATTTTGATCAAGCGCGTTACACATTGAAATGGCCTTATTCTATGATATTATACACAGTTATTCATCATTTTTGCCCTAGTAAGGCTACTACACCCCAGGATATATCATTTTGACCAAGCGCGTTACACATTGAAATGGCAGTACATGTACAATAATCTTAATTCTAAAAATTCAACAAGCAAGGAAACATTCAACATGGAACAAACTATTCTTATCTCAGATTTATTATGATAATTACATTCACTGAGGAACACTGTCTTTACGGACGGTGGCACTGTAAATTGATAACAATTAGTTAAATGTTATCATTTAACAAGTTAAGTTAAATAGAAGTGTGGAATAAATCATACTAAGTAGCACTTTACTGATCAAGAATTTTAGGGCCAATTTTAGTTTTAGAATTATTATTTATAAATTTATGATTCTTCACAGTTAAGAACACAAAAGAAGGGACTATGATTCAAATACTTACGCGATGTCCTCGAGCAGTCCCACATTGAACCCCGGTGGGGAGGCCTCCTGGACCCGGCCACTTCGGCGCCTCTCTGGGGAGACGCGCCGAGCAGCCTGGCGAACGGGCCGGGCCTCCGCAACCGGGGCCCCCTCCTGTGTTGGGGCCTCCGTAGGCGGCTGTGGTGGTGCGGGCACTACGGGGGCCTCCTCCTCCTCGGACAGCAGGAGGGGGTTCTCAGGGACATCGCCTGCCAGCGTCCGTTCCTCCTCCTCCTCGCTGGAGATTACCTCCGGGTCTTCCGGCGTCTCCTGATGTATAGAACAAGGAAAATATTCATGAATAACATTTACACGATGCACCAATGCAGTGCTGATGAGTTACTCTTTAAGTACATAATTCTACTTTGATAACCAATTACCAAAATAACAGTGCTGATGAGTTACTCTTTAAGTACATGTATAATTCTACTTTGATAACCAATTACCAAATGACACTTTTAATTCATACTTACTCCATACTCCTCGTAGGCCACCGACCCAAAGGAAGTGGTAGGGGAGCGGGAAGTGAACAGCGCGACCGGCAGGCCGCGCCCACGTCCACGCGCTGGGCGACCTGCCGGTGTCTGCTTCTTGGAGCTCTTCCCGCGCCCCTTACCCTTGCCCTGGGCCGGTGGCTTTGGAGTGGCAGCAGTCGGGGTGGCGGTCTTGGCGGCAGTCTTGGGGGCGGTCTTGGGGGCGGTCTTGGCGGCCTTCGCTGGGGGACCAGCAGCAGGAGGTGCAGGGGCGGAAGGAGGTGCTGGGGCGGCCTCCCCGGAACACCCTTCCCCGGCTGCCTCCCTCTCCGCCGCGGCCTCCGCCTCCTCGCGGGCCATTTCCGCATCTACCCACTGAATAAGAAAAGGGTCACAACTTGCATTTGTCAGCAATACAATACAGGCATGTTTATGCTATACTAGAATTAAGAATTAAGAATTCATAGTTACTTTACATACATACATGTACATTACATTTATAATTTACATTGGTTGAATGTCTGCTATGGTTTGCATTTTACATGTACAAGTTTAATTTCATCATTTCATACCTCAGCCGCATTGGCATCTGTCCATGCCGGCGGTGTGACGCCCCGGCGCCGGGCATCATCCAGGGCCCTCTTCTTGGCGGCCCGGAAGGCCCCCATCCTCCTCTTCCTCTCCTTGCCCTTCTCCGAGCGCTGGGCATCGCACCGCCGTGCACTCTGGGCCTTGCGGAGGTTCTCAGCCCGCCGCACCACCTCCTCTCCCTCCTTCTCCTCCCTCCTGGCCATGTACGCCTTCTGTGAGTCGGTGTGGCTCACCGCCTCACCCTCAGGTAACTTTTTGCGACCCATTCTGAAAAGGAGAAGAAAAGCACTGAGAAAAGAGCAAATATCAACACTGTAACATGTACAACAAATAGGTGGAAATATGTCTATATTCTAAAGAATGGATGTATTGACCATGCCAGGATACTGTGCAAGATTACTGACACATTGGGAGACCTCTGGGAAGCGACATGTGTATTGTAACTGAGAATTTATCAAAAATTGTCCTACCCCAGATACATGTTGAATTTTTTTTTTTCAGAAATGAAAGGATGACCATTCCACATGATAGAGGTACCATAGGCGCACATTGTGTTAATTTTTGGGGGGGCTGACTACAGGATAGGTGCCTTTTTTATGCATAATAGTGGTTATGTAACGCGCTTGATGAAAATAAATTCTTCTATGAATCATAGTAATTGAAGTCTAACACACATCATATTAGGTCTGGACATTAGATAGTAGTCCCAAATAATATATTAACACCAAAAATACACGAGTTTGCTATTATTGTGTACAAAGGAGGGATTTTTGACTCGCCGGTAACGCGCTTGATGAAAAAAACATCTAACGTCTTCTGGTGGTCACTGTGCCAATATAATCAAACCCAGCAGCGATGTAACACATTTAGACAATAAAATACACATAGAGGAGGTATCATAACCACAGGAATGTGTGTAAATAGTGGGAATATGGAGAAAATCGATCGAAATGGTACCTAAAACAGTGCCAGCAGGGAAGAGAAAATGATTTGGCATGGGTGGGGGGGTCCAAAATGGCGGAGAAGGTACCAAACCTGCACTAAAACAAAGCCAGGGCCTTATTCTATCGTTTTAACCATAGTTATTCATCTATTTGCCCATATATGTGCCACTACAGGCCATAATATCATTTTCATCAAGCGCGTTACCGTCGAGTTGAATTTTGGTCAAGCGCGTTACACGCCAATTGTAAGCCTACAGAAGGTACCGAGACAGTGGCAGCGCTTGTATTATCGCCCACGTCGATCGTCTAACATGTTTTCTACACGATTTACACACTTTCGGTACAAAAAAACCACATCAAATACATCAATCGACATTCAACATCAATATTTCATCAAGTTTCCATCAATATCACTCACCTCTTTGACAATATTGTCCAAACTTTCGGCGTTAAACACCTAAGACTTGCCGTCCAAACAAGTTGAGACAAGCAATAACAACTTCCGGGAAGTTCCTGGATGGAGGCTACTTCCGCCCGGGTAACAGGAGCTGTTTTTCTTCTCCCGCCATAATTTTGCCGAATACCGATCAAGCGCGTTACATATGATAAACGACCATGGTTTGGGGCAACCGAAGCATGTAGAGACCCGATTTTTTTTTTAAAACGACACCTCAACAATAGATACACACTATATAATAGGTGAGATTACCCCTAGATGATTTATATAGGCTGCACAGAGGAAAGTGTTGCTTCAGGGGGAGTGGGGATGACTGACTTGAAAATTACTTGAATGTGTATTGCGCGCACAGGCCGGGAGATACAAAAAAAATTTTTTTCCTCAAAAATACCCCATATGCTCCCCCTCTATGCTGATAGATGAGAAACCATATGCAACAGTTATAGTATCTATTATATTGATTTTCAATTTTGATCAAGCGCGTTACACGTACTATTTCAACTTAGAAGACCTGATGTTAAAAAAGAATTACTGGACATGTCACCTCCAATACACATGGAATTGTTAGATAGGACCCCCAGCTATGAAATAAATAATAATATGGTGGACTACTACTGCTTTCCTTGATGATATTTGGTCTGGAATAAGGTGGAAATTGAAAAAAAAAAACAATTTTTGGCAATTTTCCAACTTTGGGCCACCATAGCTCAAAAAATATTGGTCCGACATACGCAAATTTGCCCTCTTTTTGAAGCTAAACATGTTTTCTTTCAAATGAGACCATAAATAAGAAGATTGGTTGAACAGTTTTTATTCTGGAGCCACATGTATCCAAAAAGACCCCAAAAACCCAAAGGTGGGGCAGTTCACAGGAATCACCCTTATGTTGATTTTTTTTATTTTTAATGCTTTTTCATCATAGGCTTGTTCTTTAACTGCATCGACTCGTTTTTTCTTTTGCTGATTCTTAATTTGATTTTTCTTCATAGGCTTGTTCTTCAACTGCATCAAAGAATTGTTCTTCATCTGCAGCCTCTTCATTGACAGGGTTTTCTCTTGATGGTTCTTCATCCATTTTTTCAACTGGTTTTTCTTCAGTTTCATTAGTTGTTTTTTCTTTCCCTGATCCGAATCCTCTTTTGTTTCTTTCAGTTACATTAAGAACAGACACTTCTTCAAGGTGAGGGATGCAAATTCTTTCTATGATGATTTGAGCTATTTGATCTCCATGTTTTATTTCAAAGTTTTTATTACCAAAATTGAACAGTAGGACGGCAACAGTGCCTCTATAGTCTCCATCTATTACTCCTGCACCAACATCAATAAAATGATGAACTGCAAGACCTGATTTAGGTGCTATGCGACCATAGCATCCTGGAGGTATAGCAAGCGTTAAATCAGTTTTCACCAACATTCTTTCTTTAGCAGGAATAATATAATCATAAGCACTGTATAAATCAAATCCTGCAGATTCTTTAGTTGATCTTGTTGGTTCAATCGCTCTTTCTGTATTTTTTATATAATATATCACAGGTTTACTTATAGGATTTATATCAGGCGTGGTAACAGGAGTATTGCATGGTGTTATTAATGCTGTATTTCTGTTATCCGTAAGTGTTACATAATAAGACTCGTGTGAATATGCCATTTTTGTTGATATTGATATATAAAGATATCAGTAATAATATGAAGTTATAACTAATATCAGTAATAATATGAAGTTATAACTATACTAAGTACTTATGACTTGTTTAATGACTTGTTATGATATAGTTATCTAAGCTTATTTCAGCGATATTTAAAGCGATAATACAATATAATGTTATAACTATAGTATGTATAATACTAAGTACTTATGATTATTGCTATACTACTTGTTATATGATATATAGTTATTTAGTTCTCAGCTTATCACAACTATATTAAAAGCAGTTATAAACAGATAACAATATTATGTTATGATAATAGTAAGTTGTTACAATTGTTATATCACTAGTTATGATATATAGTTATTTAAGATCATCATAAGCAATCTTATGATTAGATGACAATGTGATAAAAAATTATAACTATATCAAGTTATTACAATCTTAGCTTATCACAACTATATTAAAAGCAGTTATAAACAGTTAACAATATTATATTATGATAATAGTAAGTTGTTACAACTGTTATATCACTAGTTATGATATACAGTTATCTAAGGTTATCATAAAGATATTTTAAGCAATGTTATGATTAGATGACAATATGATAAAAAATTATAACTATGACAGTTGTTACTATTGTTGCTGTATTATTTATTATAATATTTAGTTATTTAAGCTTATCACAAGATATTTAAAGCAATCTTATAATCAGATAACATGATAATATATTATAACTAATAAATTTTTATGACTAACTGTATTGTAGTTATTAAAGCTTATCACAAAGATATTTAACATTTTAATTAAAGCCTGCTTGTTCACTTCCTGTTCTTTTATCGAATTCATCGAAGATAATTTTCAAACCATCTTTTCTGTTCATGTCAGACAGAGCTTTTATGAGATGGTGAGTTGCACTGTATTTAGATGTTTGCCACATTTTTAGCACTTGGAAGGCATATTGAGTTAAGTCACGTTCAGGTTCATAAGAAATATTTTTTATATCTTTATATGATATATTTAAATAAATAGCGATATATTTCCAGTCTGATGGTATTTTTTCGCTCAATTTGCTCAAGAAAAGATATATAGCAGTGGAATCAGTATGGTAATTTTCCAATAATTTTTCGCCAAAATATTTTTGAGTGAATTCTATTAAGTCTCTTCTGCTAGTTTCTAGAAAACTTGTTTCTAGTTCCTCCCATCTCTTGTATGGAGGAACATTTCTCCACCATTTTTTTAACATTTCTAATGCCATTTCGCATGGTTTTTTAGACTTAAAAATATTTTCTAAACGGTGATCAGGTATGCCTAGATAAATACCTAGTTTCATCCAGTCTGTACCTAACAGTACAGATATTTGTTGTAAGACTTGATCAGAATAACCTAAGTCTTGATTGAAATAATAGGATGGCAAAGGCATTTTGAAGTTATATGTAATCAGATGTAAAGTTAAGATTGGTTATGTTAGCTGTATCACAAAGTAGTATCGGAAACTGGTTATGTTAGCTGTATCACAAAGTAGTATCGGAAACAAGTATACTATGATGCAAAAACAGAAATAATATAATATGTAAAAGGTTATATATGATATATAAAAAAGGACATAATATTACAATATGCATAAGTTCATATATGATACAGTAAGTAAAAAACAAATATATAGCCAGTAAAGATATCGTAAAACTTGTATATTTAATGTTTGTGATTTGTGTTTTTGTTTTTTTATTTACAGAATTTGTAATAATATATTTTTTTATTTTAAGCATTTTTTATTGCTGACTTAGAATACTTTTCCACGAAGCAAGATAAAAATTTACTTTTTCTCTGTCTTCGATAGTGTATCTACTAAAGAAATTTGGATTAATGTTTAACATTTCATGAAAGGTAATTTCTCCGTTTAAAATATCATTCACAGTTATATTTTTAATTTTCAAATCTTTTTCTATATGACAGGCTATCATATCAAATACACTTTCAATTAAAGCATATTTTTCCATGTTTTTACCCGAATAGTATTCAGGGTGATGATCATTATTTTTATAATGATGATCTAATGCATTTTCCCAAATTTTTTTGTCTTTTTCATCTTTAAGACCTTCAGCAGAAAAGAATTTTAAGGTATAACCTATAGCTTCTTTAACTGATAATTTTGATAAATCATGCATATTTAATCGTTTTATAAGACATATTTTTTCTGCATAATTAAAAACTGTTTCTCCTATAACGAAAAAGGCTGCAGATATTATTTGCCTATGCTTGAATACTTGTTTATAGTGTTCAAGGAGTATGTTTAAGAAAGCAGAATTGCATATAATTTTTTCTTTTTTAGCATTAACATATTTGATTGCTATTTCGTCACTGATGTTCTTATTTTTTAAAAGATTTCTTATGCTGTATGTTTGAAAACTCATTTTGAATTATATAGCAGTGATTAAGTATACCTAATCACATTCATGTTTTTCTTCATAAAACACTTCATCAGGTATACTTCTATATATGTTTAATAAACTCTCACGAGGGAGATCTACTATATCTATATCTTCAGCAGCTTCTTCATCCTTATCATTACTGTCTGATACTATAGTGTTTATGTAAATCGGACCTTTTCTTTTCCTGTATTCTCTCTCCATTTTAGCTATGCCATAGGCTTTTCTATGTGCTAACATACTCATGACTTCTTTTTCTGTCTCTTTTATTTTATAAGAGAGAGAAGAATTTTTTTCTTCTTCTTCTTTTATTTTGTTTTGATATTCAGTTTTCTCTTTTTCTAACGAGCAAATGTATGAGTGTTGATGGTGACAAATTTTTTCTAGGATTTCATTACGTTCTTTTTCATAGTTTAATTGAATCTTTAAATAATCCATATTTAAAATATAAGTTATTGTTTATAGGATCAGTGTGATATTTTTTAATCAGTTGTAAGTTGGAGATGTGGTATTTATCTCAGTGATTTTTCTTTGTTTAGGTATATGTATTACAACATATCTATTTTTAAGAGAGGAATTTATGGTTATTATATCAGTAAACTGATTTACTCTTGAGCTTTGGTTTGTTTGAGAATTATTTGAAACAGACTGTCCTAAGTAAGGATAGGACCAGCTTTTTCTCTCATTTATGTTTGTTATGTAACAAGTTAAAAAACTTTGTGTTTTTTCTCCATTTCGAAAAATGTTGCCAGTTTCTGTACAACATAGGAATATTTCATCTCCTTTTTGTAAAGGAGAAGAATATTTTTTTTGTGTTTCATTATATATGATACCTGTTATAGCTAAGACAAACATAACTAAAATACTACTTGCTTGTATAGCTGGTAGTTTTTTTTTAGTTGCATTATTGATTTTACTTAAAAGGTTTGATTCCGTCATTTCAATTTTTTGGATTTTGAAATGATTTATTATTTTATTATCGTTCCAGTCTGTATCAGTCGTGAAACTAGATATTATATCTTGCATGGACATGTTGTTAGCTCTTTTCTCAAGATAATATAAACAATATTGTCCACAAGTTGTAGAAAATAAACCTTGTATAGCATGAGTTGAATATTTATATTTTTCAGGTAATGCTTTAAGAAAACTTTCACGAAGAGGTAGAAATCCATATGAATCAAAATATTCAGCTAATTTATTAGGTTTTTCATAATATAAAGCTACCCAATGCTCACCAGGAGAATCACTGTTGTCAGTGTTAACTATGTAACTAGTAGGGTAATACGTCACTTCAGGTATGGTATCTGCTGAAAACACTCCATATTCTCCTTTTTTTTCTTCTTTTATGAGATTTAGATAAAAATTTATTTCTTTTCCATTCATTTTGTTAGGTTAGTTAATTCAGACTTAAATTTTAGCATATTACTTGAGTCTAATCTCATGATCTCATCATATTCTAAATATACAATGGCCGCTACTCCATGATCTAATTCTTCTTCTAATTTTATTACAAAACCTAAAGTACCAGTTTCAGTTAATTCAAAAGTTTCTGATGTTGCTCCGTCTTTAGAAATATCAAAGCAAAATAATGTTGTTCCCTCTTTAAATTCGTCTATGGTTACATTTTGTGCTTCATTTCTGAATATATCTCCTGTAGATTTAAGGAGAGCAAGATAAGCCATGTTATACATATTATTTGGAAAATCTAATTCATAATGATAAAAAGGAGTTCCTCCATCGTTTACTTTAAGTTCTATTTCTTTAACTTTAAAGTTTTCAAATTTAAATGGATTACGATTATGTGTGCCTGTGAAGCCATCTAAATGCACGAGACCAATTATGACTCTTTTAGGTAAAGGTGTGTTATTCACAACATGTGAAGCTTGAAGAATAGCTTTTTGAGGACCGAAAGTGACATATTTCATGTCTATTTTATGGATAGGAATATCCCATATAGGTAAATTAGTAGCTCTTGCTTCTTCTAATTCTTGATGAAAATCATCTGTTAATCTAACTCTTTTCACGTACAAGTTTATTTCTTGTACATCTATAATATATTTTTGAGCTTCTACTTTTGACATTAAACAAAAAGTTTCATCTGCTCTATCTAATTCAATAGAAAGAGGCAAGTCCCCAGGTAATAATTTAGACTGTGAAAAAAGACTGTCATGTATTCTTACATGCACTTCAAACAATGTTCCGTTTTTTGTTTTTTCATATCTTTTTTTAGCTCCTGCATTGTGAGCTGTACCTGTTAAAGTGTTAACTTCATTGAAATCTTTATTGTCTTTTATGTAAAAACTTAATGGTCCTAAACATTTAGCTGTAAGAGGATCATAACTTAAAGTAAATTCTATTATTGATTTGTAACCATATAAATCATTGCTGTCTGATATTCTTATTCCTCCTACGAATACTTTTACATTCTTAAACATAGTAGCACCAAAATAATTAACAGGAAAAACTTTAGCATTATCATTTATAGTTCCATCGTTAGCTGGAGCGTCAGGTGCTGTTTTATCTGCTTTCAATATTTTTGCTTTTATGTAAAGGTAACTGTTATGTAAAGAAACATAATCTTTTTTGTTAGATTTTAATGTAAATTGAACAGTGTTGCTGTTTGGTGAAGCTGTAGGATCTATTTTTTCATAGTATGTTTTTATTCTTGTAGTATCAGTAGGAGGTATATATTTATAATCCAATTCTGAGCTTATACAATGATGTAAATTTTCATTTAAAAAAGACATATTTTTTGTTCAGGTGTATCTTTTTATTTTTAATTAGATAATATAAAAAGATCAAGTTATCGGTTTATCTCAAGCTATTTATTCTATCCGAAAATATCACCATGCCTTCCTTTCTTTTTTCTGTTTCTCTTTTTTATAATTTTTGGCTGAGGAGATAATTTCTTTTGATTTGAAAAGTTTGAAATAACTTGAGAACCTAAATCAGACAAACTTTCTTCAGCTTCTCTTTTTATAGCCTTTTTTATATTTTCACCTTTTAAAACATTTTTTGCAATTTTTATTCCTCCTTTAAGAGCTCGTTTTCCTATTGCTTTACCTGCACTTTTCACCGCAGGAGTAATGAGAGGTACGACTGTTTTAAATAAACCTTTTAGTATGCCACCTATACCATATCCTCTTTGATTTCTGCTTCCTATGAAAGGAGTTAGTGTATTATATCCACTTCCATATTGATTGTAAAATAATGGATTTTTATTTTCTCGTAAAAATTGCCTGTAAAGAAGTTTTTTATGAGCACAATTCGAATACATTTTTATTTATTTTCCTAGGATTTTTTCTTCTTTATCTCAAATGCTTTTTCTTTATTTATTACTATTTTTTCCATTTCGTGTCCCAATCTTTCCCATAATATTTAGGGTTGGTTTTTTTTTATCTCCCATATCGTGTTTTACATGGTGATGCTTTAGACGAACTTTTTTTCTTTTTTATTTCTCCAAAAATATCTTCAGAAGGAGGGGTAGAGGACATAGGTTCTATTTCACTTTCTTCATCGAATTTTTGTTCAAAAGAAGTTGGTTTTATTTTCTTAATTTTTATTTCTTCTCCTATTCCTCCACTTGCTTCATCTTTTTTATTTTCTTCAGATTCTATGAAGGTTTTTTCTTCTCCTGAAGGAATAAATAATTTTTGTTTACCATATTCTGGAGGATAATTTAAATTATCGTCGTCCACGCTGTCAGAATCTTTAAATAATGATTTTTCAATTGGATCATCGTAATCATTTTCTGAATATTCATCATCTGTTGCTTCTATGGATTCTATCTTTCCTTTTTCAATTTTTTTATGTATTTGTCGTTGTCGTTTTTTTATAATGTCTATATTTTGATCTTCTATAGGATATTTTTTTATTTTATAAGCGTCAGCATCCTGCTTGCTTTTTCCTGGTTTATTGAGAAACCAAGATTTAGGTATATGTGGAGATAAATTATACCAAAGTTCATTAATGCCAAGAGGTTCTTTTTTTATGCTAGTATTAGAAAAAAATTTCATTATGTCTATCACATTAGAATTTTTTAGCAGTTTTCCGTTCATTATTATTTCACCCTGATCATTCCAAAAAAATTGTAAAGCTAACATTTTTTTTAAAATTTCTTTTATGTAAGGTATTTGTGCTTGTCTTATATGTGATAATATTTCTTCTATAGATATACCTGTATGAAAAGATTTTTCAGATTGATTTTCTTGAAAATAAGAAAAAAAAGTAGGATTTTGTTTAGATATATCTTGATTAGTACTTAAAACTTTATATGGTTGAATGTTATACATTTTTTCTGCTAATATTTCTTTTTGTCTTTCAAGAATAGGATTTTTTTCATTTTTAGTTTCTTTCGTCTTAATTTCTTCTATAGCTCTAAGTTTTTTATATGTAACTAAAGGAATGACAATACTTTTTTTGAAAGAAGCAGTCATATTATTGTCTACTTCCTGCTAAACCTCCTAGTAAAGTTACGGCTAAAGGAATAAGCATAGACAAAAAACAACCTTTTTGTTTCAATACTGCTTTCCTTTTTTTGTTATTCACACGTCTATTTACTAAAAATCTTAAAATTTTTTTATGCTTTTTAAGTTTAGCATAAGAAAAAGGACTTAATTTAATGTTTCCTTTCAGTACGTTATATATGCACTGACATATAGCATCTATGTCTTCTTTTCCTGCATATTCTATCAAAAGATTTCTTCTTTTTTTATTTTTAGTGTTACTTAAGACCGTAAGGAAAGCTAATTGCCTAGACAAATTAGGCCTTTTGTTTCTTTTAGTCTTTTTCTTTAAAATTCTTTTTTTCCCTTTCCTTTTTAATATAGGTCTTTTTTTTAATAACAAAGATTTCCTTTTCTTAGGCATTTTTTAAAACGTAATAAATAAAACTATTTCTTGTCTTTTATATCATTCTTTATTTCATTTATCACACGTACATTTTTTTAAGTTTTATTTGGAATATAAACATCTTGGCCTACATCAAAAATATTTCCTCTTAATCTGTATTCTTGTGGAGTTTTTTGATGTCCGTCTATTAAGAGATAAGAATGTGGTTTTCTAGTTGCTTCATTAAAAATATTGATAAAAGTTTTATGATTTTTTGGTAATAATTTTCTTCCTAATATTTGAGGCACTGTTTGATCTAAAGGAGAATTAAATATAACAAGGTAAGTAGCATTTCTGTTCACAGTTTGTCTTTCTTTCCCTTCAGAAAAAAAATTTTGAGATATATATATCACATTTAAACCTTCATGATGACAAGTTTGAGTAAATAATTTTCCTATTTCTGCATTATTACTGCTTTCTTTCATTAAGTCATCTAATATAATAAGTCCATTTAAGTTCGGTTTTATGTATTTATCAAAAGAAGAAGGAATACCATTAATGAAAATAACGTCTTTATCTTGCATTATAGAAGGTTTTTTAGGAGGTGTTTGACCATAACACCAAATAAAATAATCTATGTTTTTGTCTAATATGCGATCACTGTTTTTATTAAATTATGAACAAAAGTAGTTTTACCACTGTTACTAGGACCTGCTACTATCATAGAAAAAGGTATTCTAATACATGCATTGAAAATAGGAAATTCTATGTGCTCCATTTTTTTTTTTTTTTTTTTTTTTTTTAAATTCCTTCAATTTTAACTAGTTCTTCTTTATAAAAATTACCACTTAATATTTCATTGTTTTTATCAATTAATACATATGTTGCAGGCCAAGTTCTAAGAACATAAGCTACTTGAAAAATTTCTTTTTTCCAATGAGAAGAATATCCTTTTCTAAAAGTAGTTTTATATTTAGTAATTCTAACTTTATCTCCAACTTTAAAGGGTAAATGATGTTTTTTAGAGAATAAATATTTCCCGTATTGTTTTATCCATATTTTTTTTTCGTTTGCTTTAGTTACTTCTGAAGGACTTATACCTAAAGTTCTATGCTTACTGTGATTATAACTATATACTAAATTTTGAAGTACATCTATATATCTCAAAGTCTTTTTGAAAGTAAGATATTTATATATTTTATCTTGTATAGTACGATTGAATCTTTCTACTATTGCACTTTTAGTGTCTTGTGATGTACTGAAAAATTTAATGTTATTTTCTTTTAAATATTTTCTGAATACACCTTTAAATTCACTTCCGTCATCAAATTGTATAATTCTAGGCTTAACTTTGCTTTTCATTAATATATTTTTAAAGCCATCTAAAGTGACGGAAGCTGTTTTGTTTCTTAATGGAAAAATATAAGCATAACGAGAAAAACAATCTATACAAGCAAGTAAATATTTGATATCATCATTTTCATTTTTTAAATTAAATATACTAATTAAATCTATTTGCCATTGATCATTTATACCTTTCACTATAGTTTTTCTTCGTAAAAACCTATGTTTTATTTTTTTGTGAGAAGTATAGGTTCTAGTGTTATGAAGAAAAGCTGATACATCCGTATGAGTTATATTTTTATTTTTTTTCTTTGCACTTTCATATAATTTATTTGCAGAACTGAAAGAGGCAGGATCAGACGGATTGAAAAATATTTCTTTTAAAATATTTTCTTTGTTTTTAGTTTGTTGGTTCATATTTTTAACACATATTTCCTGTATTACATTACAGAGACGGAAATCCGATATGCATGGTTTCGTTCTAATATATCAAATAATTTTTATACATGAATAGAACGATACATATAATCACGTGATTTTAAACCATCTCAATGTAATAGAAAGTGTGTCGATATATTATACTGTCAGATTTCACGGTTATCCATGAAATTTTTTCAATTTTATTCATCCAATAAAAAAATGTTTACTGATTAACAGGCATGTAAATTGGGATGAAGCCACTCGGTTTCATGTTTCCATCTACGTTAAATATCAGACTTTTGTTTCCTGTTTTTGTTTTCCTTGAACTAGAATTAATTTTAGTTTTATTTCGTGAGGTATTAGATTGCTGCTTGTTCACATTTCTCTTTCTTTTAACCTGCACCTTTTCCTTTCTTCCTGCTTTTTCATTTTCATCTTGACTTAAGTCATCATCACTTGTATTATTTTCCACCCTGCTAGAAGTCTTATTCATCTTTTTCTTTTTCTTGACTTGTATTTTTACTTTTTTTTCTTCATATTCATTTTCGTTATGACTTACATTATCATCACTCTCTTCTTTTCTTCTTTTCAAGTTTTCTTCTTTCTTGATAGGACGAACAATGTTTGATTCAATATTTTTGGTGGAGTCATTTTTTTCTTCTTCTGAAGATATGCTGTTCGAGTCTTCATTTTCGCTCATATCTTCCATGACTTTTATACTGAAATTTTGTGCGGATTTAGCTTTGCTTCTTAGCTTTTCTTTCATGTATTTATTGTAACAGGCATTACATCTCAGGTGATTTTCATCAGACGTAAAAAAATGATAAGATTGAAAAGGTCTATGACACCTTATACATTCTTGTACCATTGACTCTGCACATTTTAAACAATATTTTTTATTTTTTACTAAATCAGCATTTTTACCACAAAATTCACATTTAGAAACCATTTTTTATCATAAAAAATTGAAAACGAAAATATATAAAGCTAATTAGCTAAGTTATTCATTTATCTCAATAATATTTTTATAATATTATTTTAAAGGTAATAAGGTAAGTCATTCATTTATCTCATTAATATTTTCATAATATTATTCACTGCTATCATTTTCACTTAATTCCATTTCACTTTCACTGTTGCTATCACTACTTAAATTTTCTTCTTTTTCTTTCTTTTTTTTTATTTTTTCTTGCTTGTTTTCTTTCTTCAATTTCTTAACTTTTTCAATTTTTTTATATATTTTATTTTTCATTCGAAGAAGAAGGTCAAACTCTTCTTTTTGAAGAGATATACTTTTATCTTTAGTCAAGTCATGAAAATGTAAATATATATTTCCTTTAAATTTATTTATATCTATTCTTTTCCTCCGACCAAAAGCCAAAGTAGGGTATTTTCCTGATTTGTTCATTTTTTCTTTTATTATGCCTTAGGCTTTCTTTCTAATGTTAATAAGGTTAAAGTTTTTTCAAGCTATCTCATGATCTTTTTTTCTTTTTTATTTCTGGAAAAGGTATTTCGTTTCTTTTTCTTTTTTTCTTTCTTTTAGGTATACTATAGTGTCCATAAGCAAGAGATTTTATCCCGCTATCACATAAATATCTTTTATCTTCAAAAGGAGAAAGAGAAATCTTATGTAGGGAAATGGTATACACTTTATGTTTAAGACTTACTATATTACAGAATTAATCTTCTCTTATTTTATTTTTAAATAAGACTTTTTTAAAGTTACTATGTTTTATTTCTTGTATACAACTTTTTTTTATGCCTTTCACTTTTTTCTCTTCTTCTCCAGTTTCATAAAGAATAGAATACATTTTAGGTCTTAATGCTATAAATTCTTTTATTTTTTTCCCTCCTGTTTCATCTTTGAATTTTCCTAAAACTTTCATATTTTTAGAGGAAAATAAAGGATGACTTTCTTTAAGATTAGAAAAATCAAAATAATTTTCAATATTTTTTATCTTTTTTAAGAAATGTTCATCTTTAATATAATAAATGAATGAGTCTGTATCCGTGTATAACAATTGAATAATGCTTTCTGAAAAAGCAGGTAACATGATATTATAATGAAAATTAAACATCCATAATTTTGATAGTTCTAATACTGTAAATCCTATGTATATAGGTTTATTTAAAAGAATTCGTTCTTTGTTATATTGTATACCTACGAAGTCTTTTTGAAAGATATGTAGTGATTTAAAATTTGGTTTTCTTATAAGTTTTTCACTTACTAAAGGATTAGAAGTTAATTTCATAGTTGATCTTTTCTTAACATTTTCTAACGTTTTCCCAAAAGTGCTGTTAATTAAAAGTTTAAAAAATTCTTTGTCAAAAGAAGAAGTAGCTAAGGTTCTTTTTGTTGTATTAAAATCGATGTATGGTTTCATCCAATCTTTTTGTTTAAATGAAAGAACTCTATGTATTTTTTTAATTTTCATTCCTAGGTTTAGATATAGCTTTAAGTTACGGTAATGTATAACATAATTTTCCTTTTGATTTAAATTACATATTAATTTTTTTCCTCCTTTTTTATATGAAATTCCTATGTCTTTGAGTACTTGTTCAGCATAAGTGGATAAATCTTCCTTTTTTATTTCTAATTTTTCTGGTGCTAAAGGAAAAGAATTATGTCTATCATGAAGGTTTGCAGGATAAGATAGAGTTACTTCCATAATATAGCCTGTTTCATTATCGTCTGGAATGTTACATATTTCTAATTTATTTATTTCTTTTTTTTCTAACCATTTGAAATCAGAAATAGGTAAAAAATCTGCTAAACATTTTCCATATAAATTATTGCAATCAATATAAAAAATATGTTCATCAGGCTCTTCTGCTATGGCATACCTGTGCGAAACATTAGTTATCCCTCCTCTTACACCTGTTTCTATGAAATTGTACATTTCTATGTCCGAAAATAAATCTAATTTAACCCCAGTATATTTCAACATGGCTTGATAACTTAAGCTTGGTGAAGTAAGAAAATGTGATGGATCTAATCCATAATAATCTAAAGCCTTTTCTCTAAAAGATTCGAAAACGTCACATAAAAGCAAAACGTCTATTTTTAAATATTCTTTCAAATAATCTTTTAGGTTCTTGCATTTGAAAGCTTTGAACATAAAAAGAGCATGCTGGTAATCTTCGTCAGAAATGTTTTCTTTTGTTAAAGAAGAATAAAAATATTTTCTTGCAGGCAATTTTTTTTCTTTCAAAACACTCCATGAATTTATATAATCATAACACATAACTCCTTTACGGATAACATAAGGTAATAATTTTTTATCTTTTAAATGCTTCTTTGTTTCATAGAAGTCATCAGTTCCTTTTTCATTCATAAGATTTGCTAATTTAGCTAAAGAAGTAGGAAGAAATTGAAAAGAATCTATGAAACGAAAATTTTCAAAACTTAAAGTCAAAAATTTTTCTGACGATTTTGCTATAACAGATATATTTTTCTCGTCCACATATTTATATAATTTTTGAATAAGAAAATGAGTGTCATAGTTCATGCTATTATGAATAACAATAGGTATTTTTAATTTATCCATCCTTAAAGACGTATAAGTAAGATTACATCTGTTACAAGCATAATTTATGTCTCTCCCTTTACCTTCTCGCCCTATATGAGAATGATCTAAAACTTTACGTATACCTTTACGAGTCAATGAAACCCCACAAACGTAACATTTTCTCTGCTTAGCTATATGAGAAATATCCTGAGGAGTTAATTTCATAGGTTCTCTTTTATGGTGTAAAATATAAGATATTTCAGCTCTTTTTTGATATAAATAAGAGACAAAATTTGATATGACATTTTTTCCTACATATATGAATGGATCTTGATTGTATTCTTTATATTTTGACACCATTATAGCACCGAAAGCATTTAATTTATGTTCGCGTTCACATAAAGATTTACCTTTATAAATTGGTTCTTTCATTTTATAATTATAACATTCAAAATCTGCATAAATGATAAAAGGACTTTTTACTTTATTTTTGAAATCTGAAAAATTAAGATGTGAACCTATAGGTGGCATATAGTATCCTTGTCCTACGTAAGGATTTTTATTGCAATTCTGAGTTATGTGGGACTTATATTTTTTTTCTGAGCAAAAAGATATCAAGCATTTGTAACAAAAATATCTAGTTTTTTTCCAGAAAAAAGGTCTTATAAACTTATGTAAATTCCTAATCAAATAGTAGTGATCATCATATAATAATAAATCAACATGTCTTCCTTCAGAAACAGTAGTCGAATTAGTAGAAATATACATAGGGAAAGGTTGAATAATCTTTTGCTCTGTTTCTAACATACCAAATACATTTATTGTTAGATTGTTCTTTTTTTCAAATTGTGATATTTCATTTAATTTCACAGGAAAAGTAATAAAAGAAAGATTCAATTCATTTAAAAAAATATCATAAGATTTTGCTAAATTTGAATTATTTGTTACTTTATGTAGACCAGCTAAAACAGAATAAAGAAAGCATTTATTACCAGTTCCTTTTATATTTAAAATTGATTTTTTTTTGTCTATTAAGTCTTTAGTCTTTTGTCTTTCTTTTCCTCCTAAAGGGTTATATTTAAAAATTGAAATTCTAAGAACTTTGATTTTTTTAAGAAACCATCCTGATCCCATGTGAAGGAAAGAATCAAAAAATCCTAATATAATAGAAAAACTAGACCTAATTGTTTCTTCTAAATTCAAAGAATCAAACCCAAATTGAACTGGACTTAAAAACCATGGTTCTATTTGAAAATATTCATTAGTTTCTAAGTTATATTTTCCTAAAATAACGCAAAGTCCTATCTGAAATTTAACTCCACCTTCTTCTTTCTTTACTTTTAATATTTTTTTCTTCACTTTTTTTAAATTTTTGAACAAAAATAAATCAGGATCATATTTTAAAGAATTAGGAATGATATCATATTCTGTGATAAGATTTTTTAATGCTCTACGACGATAAATCATTAGACTATCGGTCTGAAATGTAAAACCAAAAACACTGTTCCGTATTCAAATTTAACAAGATCTCCTAAGTCATCACAGACAGTTATTTGAATTTCTTGTATTTCATTTCTTTTAAGTTTTTTGTAATATGGAGTAACAAAAACTTCTGTTATGTCTTCACCAAAGCTTCCTGTGCATCTTATTGTTCTTAAAAGTGGAACTTGTTTGTTTCCTACTACTTCATTACAAACTATGTTGCTATAAATATAAATATTAGATGCTATGTAATGCAAATTAGGAACCCCACCCGCTATGAAATTTTCATATTCATTTGGTCCTAAATTTGATGCTATTTTTTTATATTCTTCAAAATTTTCTAAAGGAGGTCCCATGAAAGACACAGTATTTCCTTCTTTTTTCTCAGCTTTTTCATGTAAATCTAATCTTAACAAAGAAGACAAATCAGAAGAAAAAGTTACTACGTCTCCTTTTCCTACTTTAAGAATAGGTTTTAAATTTTGTGGTTCTATTTTCATAAAAGGTTTTCGCTCTTTTTTAAAGAAAACATCATCAGGATAAATATCAATTTTTTCTAAAACAGAATTTATAGTTCCAATAAGGTTATTAATAGAATTATAATTTCCATAAGGAATTCTTTCTACTATGAACCTTTTCTCCAAGGTAACATCACTTGCAGAATTTGCTATGAACACATTTTTTTTAAATTTAAAAAAATTTCTTTCCACTATTATAGTTCTATTTCGTTCTGGTCTTTCAGGAAAATTATACCAAGAAATAGGTATATTAACTTCCACCACTCCAACCTCCCATTCCCCTTTCAATGTAATAGTTGAAGGTAAATTTACATAATAAGAACTTGTTTTGTTTTCCCTAGAAGGGTGAATAGTATTAGAAGGTAAATTCACGTAAAAAGGAGAGGAAATTGACATTTCTTTTTTTACTTATATGATATATACTTTTTTGATTATCTCAAAGAAATTAAGCTTAAAAAATATTTATTAATTTCATAATTGAAAACATTATATAACATCATAACATAACACTGTTATATTTTTCAACATTTTTATTTTCAAGTAAAGCCATTTTAGGTAACTTGTCTTTCTTCAAAGAAGAGCATGATTCTGATTTTTTTGATAACCATAATAATATATCTTTTTCATACCTATATATTGGCTTCTTTTCAAACCATTTAACATCACAATATTTACACTTTTTTATTTTATGATTCGTTTTCATAAAGAAAAATTCTAAACATTTTATATGAACAGGTTGCATACAACAATGAATGTAAGTAACATTTGTGCTGTTAGAAGAAATTATCAGCTCTGAAGAACAAAGTTTACAAAACATATAAAGAATAGACATTTTATGTTCTTTTTTTCTTATTTGATCTCTTATTTTTTTCTTTAAAGGACTTAAAACATAATCATTAGGATTAACATTCAAGTAATGTTTTTTGTGAGCAGGTTTCATCAATTCTATTACATCTTCAAAATATGAAATTTCTAAAATAAAACATGAAAAATCCTTTATTCTATAATAAAAATCTGTATATTTTAAAAAAATACAGCACATTTTAATAATTCTAGGCAATAACATGACATCAGATAAAACAATCTTCATTATTTCTTCTAAAAGATATGAAGACTGAAAGAAATCAGAGAAAAAGCATAAAGCTTCTACTCTTATTTCTTTTAAAGATGAAAATGGCTGAATCAAAGAAAGCGCTGTAAATATATGTTTAGCTTCTGTTACACTCATATAATTCTGAACAGGGAAACTGACATCTATTAAATCATCTATTTTACCACCAGTGAAAGTCAACATAGCTTCTAAGTAATAAACACGACTTAAAAGCAAACCAACATTAACTTTCATTATCATCTTTATATCAGCAATTTTTTTTTCTGATATAACTTACTGTGAAATCTCTTCTCAAAACTTGACACTTTATTATATCTACTCAATAACTTACAATAAATCCTCTTTATTTCAATCCAACAACAAATATGGTAAAGGCATATTATCTTCAATAGACTTTATATATCAAAACTTGTTTGATAAATATGGTACAGAATGTTCTGTTTTAAGGTTCTTAACCTGAAATGTCACAGTGCCTAACTAAACACCGAACTTACAGGTTATATACTCTTATGTGATAAAGGATACCTGTTAGAAGTTATCACATAGTAGTTTTTTTACATGCTTATATTTCTTAAACTTTAATAATAATGTAATGCATTTTTTATAGTTTTTTTTCTTAAGCTTCTGAATTTTTTTCTTAGCCATGAACAAAATTCAGGACTACATATTGGCTTTGCTTTTTTCCATTTCATGCCACAATCATAACATGCTATACCTTTCCGATAATGAGTACTGTATGAAGCAAACTTAAAACTACTGTAATATTTATAATTAACTGGACAAGCACAACACAGCATATATGTTACTTTTAATGTTCTAATTTTTTTATTTTTATCAAAAGTATGGTATTTCCCACACCCTCCGCAGCGAAACTTAACAATTTCTGCATTAAGGTCTAAATCTTGTAACATATCAGTTATTTTATTTTGTAGTTCATTATCCGAATAACAAAGATAATCACAATAAGCAAATATGCTGTGTTTTGTACAAAGCAAATCGTCTAATATGTCAGAACGATTAACTTTTAGAAGATCTGAAGCAAACCAAAATAATTTTCTACTGCTTACATGAAACATAGTTCCGCAATAAACATAAACTTTCAATGCTTTCCCTATTTCTTTGATTTTTTTCGTAGTCCTTTGATATATATAATTAAACAAAAAATCTGACTGAAAAAAAGAAGCAAAAAATGCTAAGGACTCTATGTTTTTGATTTCATTAAAACGTTCATAACAAGCTTTTTTTGATGAAATATTTAAGAAGGAAATGTATAAAAAACATTTCGATACAGATAATAATGAATGTGCAGGTATTTCAATGTTTAATTTTTCCATCAAAGGTTCACGATAAAAATTGAAATAGTTTTTAAAGTATAAACTTCTCAATGAAAGTAAAAAAAAGTTCAAGTAGAGTTGCTTTTCCATCTTGAACCTATAAAAACAAGACGGATTATTTTATAATATAAAACAAACATTGAAATTCTTGTATGACATTTTCATACTACATATTTATGATATAGGCTGCACACATGTTCAAATATAACATCATATAAACATTAAAGTAACTTTTCTTGAAGCTTATGTTTTATTTCTTGTGAATTTTTTAATCCAAATGTGTTGACGAAATATGCTGAATCAAAAGGAGAGGGGAGCCAAAAAGTTTCAAGCAATAACGGCATGACATCATGCTCTTTTTCTGTGCAGTGAAATATACTCCCCCTCCAAAGAACAGCTCGTCAGTGCATGTTTCACAAGTGATTTTTTTACATATTTTTGTTCTTGTTTTTGTAGGAACTTTCGTCATCAGCTTCAAGAAAAGAGATCCTGTCTCTGTGTCTTTCTTTTGAGGGAAGACGACAGAAACAGGCAAGCGAGACAGAATTAAACGTTGAAGGTAGTCTCTCGTATTAGCCTGTTGTATAGAATCAGAAAAAGGCTCAGTGACATTGACAACTTTGGCTGAACTTTTATCAGGAAGAGTGATGTTGTTGTCGTCTTTCACGACAACTTCACTAGGAACTAAGTCACTGTCTTGGAGAACAGCTACTTCTTTACCAGCAACATTAACTTCGTTACTGTCAATGATTTCGTCCTTGTCCCCTTCGAGAATAACTTCAACTTCACGATGACTGTAGTGGTCATTGTTGTCTTCAATACCACCAATTTCCTCATAGTCAACGTGAAGTTCATTGTTATCTTCTAAGGAGACAACTTCATTCACAACTTGATAGTCATCTTTTGACAACTCAAGTCCAGAAATCTGAATAGCTTCGTCTAGTAAATCTGAAGAAGCTGGACCATAGTCGCTTTTGCAAAGCTCAGAAAGTTTTTTTTTCTTTACTAATGGAGGCATAACCTCCAGATCTTCTTCTTTTGATATCATTCTTTTAGTAGGATAAGCTCGACTCGGTCTTACAAGAAGAGGCATTTCCTCTTCAGGCTTCTGAAGAGAAGATGTTTCTTGTACATCATGAACATTTTTAGCAAATTTTGTTCCTTGAAAAAATTGGTTGTTTAACTTGGACAAAATAGGTTCTGGCTCTTGGTTTTCACGTTCCATCTGTAGGTAATAAATAAAATAAAATTCATAACTAAAATTTTAAGTCAAAAAGTTAAGTATAAAAAAATAAAATGTCACTCAAACATTATGCTAAGCAACTTTTATATAATATTTATTTCATTATTTTTAATTTTTTTGGTTTACAATTTTTAGGACCTCTTCTGTCTTTAGTACACCTGAGAATAGCTGCAGAACAATGTTGCGGACATTTGGCACATTTCTCTATATTTTCAGGTAACATATTAGTTTGTAAGACAATTAAATGCTTATATATTCTATCACATACTTTAATAGAAGATTCTAAGTTAGCCCTACACTGTTCTAGCTGTTCTTTAAATAAGTTAGCAAAAGGTGAAAACTCTCGTAACGAATTTACTTTATCGTCTACATCTATATCTATTTTTTTCTCATGCTTCATTTCTTCATTTTTTTTAAATTTTTTATTCGTTAAACCCTGCTCTTCACTATCTGAATCGCTCTCAGACAATTCTAAATCTTCTTTTAAAAAATTAAATTCAGGATCAGAAGAAGTATCTTGAGAAACGCTTCGTTTAGGTTTAACAGATTTAGATTTTCTCTTTTTTCTTTCTATGTCTAAAGATTTCGAATCATTATCCTCATTTTCACTAGAATCTGACAAATTCTCTTCACTGAAAACATTATCAGAAGCTGGTAATATTTTTTTATTCTTTTTTCTTTTCTTAGTCTCTACATATTCTTTCACTTCCTCGTTCTCAGAATCAAAAAAAATAGAAACAGGTTTGCTTCTCATATTTTCAGAAGGAAAAAAATCTACACTTTGATTTTTTGTGTGAAAAGTTATATTAAGATTCAAAACTTCTGAAATACATTCTAACAATACACTATGAGAAGAAATAAGGTCTAAAAGAATTTTTTCTTTCTCTTGATTTATACAAAATTCATACTCTTTTTTGTAGGCTTCTTCTTTTTTTAACAGAGACAAAAGAAAAAACCAAGTCTCATCTTTCATTAGATCAAATATTTTCTCTTTTGATATAAAAGACTCTTGCTTCTTCCTTTTAATATATTTTAAAATGTAATACAAACAATGTTTCTCTTTAAGCTTAATTTCATTCCAGTAAACTCTGTTAAATTCATTATTTTGACTTAAAATAAAAAATATTGTTAAAAGAATTTCTGAAATCAATTTAATTTCTTTCATTTTTATTATCTGACTTTTCCTTTATTATTTCGTCTAACACAAGTTTTATCTCAGAACATAAAAATAAAAAAATATTACAATCTTTAGTTATACAATTCCCTTTGAAATTATAACCTAAAGTAAAAGTAATATCTTTATTTGAAATTGTTATGACAGAAACATTGTTCACATTATAATCTTTTAATCCTTCATAATTTACCCAAACAGATTCATATGTGTTAGACTCCTTTAATTTATATGAATATTTGTCTTTAAAATGAAATCGTATTTTTAAAAGAAATTCTATGACTTTAATATTGTTATTTTTTATGTCAATTTCTACACTTATTTGGATATTTAATAATGATACTTTAATTTTATTGTAATTTATTAAAGAAAAATGATTCCAAAAGTTTGAACAAAAAAAGGAAATAAACTTTTTAATGTTGCTTACAATAAAGTTAAAATCATTTCTTAAAAATATATAACAACACCCATTTTTGGTAAATTTTAAAGAAAAATCTTTTTTTAAAATAACAATAGAACCTCTATATTTAGAAATTTTCCCCTGCAGCTGATATAAATTCTCTATGTCTAACTTAGCACAAGGGTACGTTCTAGCTATTAAAACAATATTATTAGTGTAATACTGAATTGACATAAGAATTAAAACCAAAAAATATGCAAACCAATTAGTTAACACCGAAAGAATGATATATTATACCATAATAGAAGCAAGCCAGCTATATAATTTATTGAATAACTAAATAAACAAGACAACTGAAGCACGTTAACTGAATGACTGATACAAGCTAACTAAATAAAAGCAAGTAAGCAAATAAATAAAATAAAATAATAACCTTATCCAAATTTAATCAGCAATCTTGATGTTGCTAGCAGATCCTCGTCCTAAATGAACTGTGAATAACCTTGTTGATACAGTAAACTGTAAACGACCTCGATGTTAGAGCAAACTGCAGACGACCTTGATATTACACAGACTAAACGACCTTGATGCTGCTGAGTCCTTAATCAAAAATAAGAAGACAGCACAAGACGTCTATCTGAAAAGAAAAAAGACACTTAATTTCTTTAAATTATCAGCATTATATCATTTCATATATAATCAGTTTCATGTCATCATCTAATTATCATTATTTTTTCAATATGATATATATAAATTAATCAGTTTCATATCTTCATCTTGTTATTATTTTAATCAGTTTCATATCTTCATCTTGTTATTATAAAACATTATAAATAGTAATTATAATGTTTTTTCAATATAATCTTTTAATAATAATCTCATTTAGATTAAATTTTACATTATAAACTCATTTAGATTAAATTTTAATGTAAAATATAAATAACAATTCGTCTTATCTATGACTAAAATCCAAAACAAAAGAAATTTACCTTTGCTTTTTACAGTAAAACTTTCTGACTCAAGTTCAGTAAGATCACTCTCGGATTGAGTTTGGATTAAGTATTGATCTGAAAAATAACATTTCATAAAATCTTTAATATATAACTCGAGTTCAGCAAGGTCATTCTTAAATTATTGAGTAAAGTATTAACCTGAAAAAATAAATTTTTATTGAGAAGATTAAAACTAAATCTTCTTAAACTTAAAACATTATTATTAGAACTTGGTTTTATATTCAAATAAAAAAAGTATTTTTCTTTTTTATTTAGTAACAAAGAATAGGTTAATAAATTTACCTCTGTGTACGTAGAAAATATCACGGAACAGATAATTAATTATCAATCTCGTACGGGTCAATAATCTCTGACACGCCTGTATATTTTGCCTTGCTAGTTGTCCTCCTCTATGTTCCTCGTAGTTAGACACAGAGTTTCCTCCACTCATGATACACTAAAACAAAAAAAATAGGAATTCTTTAAAGTAAACTAAGCTCATTAAAGTTCATTAATTGAACAGGGTCTATTTTTTTAAAAGCAGTAAGTAAAAGCATTCAGTTTTTCACTACAGTTTTCGCACAAACACACCAAATAACTATATTTAGTTTGTGACTGTAGTTTTTACTCGAACACTATAAAATAATTTATTTTTACTCTAACGCATAAAAAAACTTGAAACTGTAGTTTCTTCTTCAACGCATAAAATTTGAAGTTTGACATTTTAGTTTCTACTCGAAAGCGTTAAGTTAAAAAAGGTCTAACTTTATAAATCACCTACCTTACAGTTTTCCTTTTCCTAGGTTCGTTATAAGCTGTAGCGTTTTACATGCTCCTCTCCTGTTCTGCTTTTATCTGAAAAGAAAATTTTGATTCATTATTAAATATCCACTCGAACACAACTAATTTCAACATTCAGTTTATTGCTACAGTTTTCACTTGAACGCATCAGTTCAGTTTATTACTACAGTTTTCACTCGAACGCATCAGTTCAGTTTATTACTACAGTTTTCACTCGAACGCATCAGACAATTTCCACTCGAACGCATCAGGCAATTTCCACTCGAATGCTTTTACTTAAATGATCTAACACACCTTCAACAAAAGCAATAAGATATTATTTCAATCTCTATTCGAACGCAACAACCTTCCAGCTCATAACCTTATTTTTCACTTGAACGCGAAACATAAAATTACTTAGTATGTTAGTTTTTTCCTCGAACACAATAAGTCATTACGCATGCGTCACTCTGTTATAACAAAATGGCTGACTATACCTTCCGCTTTAGGTAAAACCATCTTTAGCAGCAGTGTTTTCTCCGAGAAATCATACTGTTAAGCCCTATCTAGACCTTTCTGATTTATTGTCTTATTCTATGAAAAACATAAAGAATACCATACTTTTGTATATCAAAAATATGCCATAGTTCTAGAGAAAAATGTATTTTCCGAACGCATATTCCGCAATCGAAAACAAAATACTTCTTACAAAAATTTACCTAGCCTTATGTTTCTTAGTTAATCCGTTAGATGTCTCTTTCTGTTTCTACCGTGTCTAATGAAATACTTTTGGTTCCTCTACTCCTGTCGTGTCTCATCAAATGTTTATGGTTCCGCTATGTGTTTCTTTCTACCCGATGAGGGTTCAAGGGCAGTACCGCTTTATCAAGGATGAGGGTTAAATTGCACATAAATTTGAAAGACATTTAAAAGAAATCATCTGAATTTAAGGAAAATTTATTTCAAATGAAAACTCTAGTGAAAGCCGAGAAGAGAATCTCAGGAAAATGAAATATTTATAAGGTGGTATAACGTCCGTCCCCCTCCTGATCTCGGACCACCATATAGTGATCCGCAGTAAAAAGCAATCATAGAATATAAATATGACACACAGGTCCTTTGGTTAAGCGCTGATAAGTTAATGAAAGCCGAGAGAAGAGAGTCTCAGGGAAATGAAATATTTATAAGGTGGTATAACGTCCGTTCCCCTCCTGATCTCGGACCACCATATAATGATCCATAGAATATAAATATGACACACAGGTCCTTTGGTTAAGTGCTGATAGGCAATATTAAAAAAACTGGTGAGCACTATTGAATCATTAGGCACAGTTCAGACCGAAATATAGGTAAATACACACGCAAACCAACAGAAAAAAACTGAATTGGTCAAACCTATATTTCATTCATAAAAGATGAAAATAAAAATTTATAGTTATAATGCATGATTAGAATCATTATAAGCTGGTTTTTAAGGTGGATGAGCTACAATAAATTATAGTGAGAAATATTTTGGTGGTCCGAGACTTTACGGCTAGGTAAAAAATTTGAAAACTACTAGATAATACAGGAACAAGTATGATTAACTTGAACTTCCGGGTTAATTTCGCCAGAAGCTTCTTCTTCAAAATATAATATTCTAAGACCTAACGTAGGATTTACAGCTTCAAAAGCGGAAAATCATGTCAAGAAACAAGGATTATTTTCTTTTAGGACCTAAAAGATGACAGTTTCAGCGAAATCCTCTCTTACCATCGACAAGCTGAACTACTTCGTTGTTATCTAGACATGGAAACTCGAAACAGGTACTTATCTATTTTATCTAAGAAGACTATGACTCACCCTACTTTTAGTTAAAGGCTCATTGTCAGTTTTTTCTTATTCACTCGTATTAATACCTTTTTCTACAGCTAAACTAGTTAGGTTAAAGAAAGATCTAGGTTATTCTCTAGTACATCGTCATCTAGCTCACAGTGAAGATGTGGACTTATATCCTAATATTCGTTCTTGTCCCTGCTTGTCTAGGAGTGGGAACAAAAGAAAATTGTTCATGCTCTTTCTTAGAGGATAGCATTATTTCCTGTCAGAGTCCTAATCTAACATGTTGGATTCAAATGGAACTGACACACAAGACTTTAATCACTTCAGAAATCAGGACACAAAGTAACAACCAAACGCAGGAAATACAATATGGAAGAAACCGATTCCCTTTCTTAGAGCAAGTTTCCTCGAAAGTTGCTCTCTATTCTTGTGAAGCAGGGACATGCAGGTAATTTAAAAGCATTTATTATCCTATTTAACTGAATAGTAATTCGTCGAAATTTTTGCTCTTACACTCTAAAATAATATTTCTTAACCAAAAATACTAATCTCAGAGCAATTTTCTGTTATCAAAGCTCATGTGTAAAATGTAAATTCCTAACTTTTTCTCTGCTAACTAAATAAATAAATATGTATTCAGCTTTGGCTTTAGATCATGCTAAAAGTAGTGCTATTGAAAATATGAGATCATAGACTAGAATCTTTAATTCGACGCTGTCCTGGCACCGTGCCAAATCTGATACTATAAAAGAGATCGTAGTACAATTCTGTTATAACACATTGTCTATACCATCAAATGTTTCAAGGATAATTCTGTTATAACACTGATAAAGTTAACGTTCTATTTTAACAGGAAAACTCATGTCTACCTTCCAACAGAAGGAAAATATATCCGTCTCACAGAATATCATCTGATGAAAGCAAAATCAACCACAACAAAAACTTCTACTCTGTCTACTATAATCTATAAGTCTACTACCACCTACAAACCTACTGTCTACAAGCCTACTTCCACCTTCAAGCCTAGTACCTATATTCCTACTTCGAACATGTATAGAAGCACCATCTATATCCCTGCTTCCACTCCTGCTGCCTATACATCTACTATCATTAACAAAGAGGCTACTTCAAGGTATTTCTATATTTTTACTAATAATTGTAACCCTTTTATTTGTTTTATATGAACTACGACTTGTACGAAAATGCTAACAATGTCAAAATATTTTCTTTAAATCTTTTCGTCACTAAAAAAACTTTACGAGCTTAAAAATGTCTTAAGAAATCCAAAACTATATAAACGTTGTAATGTTTTCTTTAACTCTGTTCTAGTCATTGAAAAAACATTATGACCTTGTAATTTTAGAAATATTTTAAGAAATCCTAAATATCATTTTCTCATACTTGTGCAGGGATTTTAAAATTCAAGGGTCCTGCGCATTCATATAGAAACCTAGGTTTTCAGAGTAAAAAATCAAACCATTTCAGGCATTTTCATGCTAAATGACTTTCATCTCTGTTAATTCATACTTGTGCAGGGATTTTAAAGTTCAAGAGTCCTGTGCATTCATATAGAAACCTAAGTTTTCAGAGTAAAAATCAAACCATTTCAGGCATTTTCATGCTAAATAACTTTCATCTCTGTTAATTATATAATAAAATTTACCTGTCATACATTAATATAACATAACCTTTCTTTTCAGAGAAAAACTTACCTTAATTAAGACGTCTGAACAGCAAACCACAACTGCTCCTCAAGAAAAAGACTATCAAAATGAGGATACTATAACAACGTCTTCAGCGTCTGGAGAAGGATTTCATCTGGAAGATCAGCCCAGCACTCCTGCTTCTTATATACCAAACCATGAGGAGCTGTCAACCTTAAGCCCCGCCTTAAAGAGCAGCTCTCCCCTTTCAGCTGTACCAAGAGAGCACCAACTGACAACGTTAAGCCACGCCTTAAAGAGCAGCTCTTCCCTCTCACATACAGTAACAGATCAGAAAATGTCAACTTCAAGCCCCGCCTTTATGAACAGCACAAGAGAGTCTCTTCCAAACAATTCTATTAACTCTTCAATGGCATCTTCATCTCTTATTGTATCTGTATCGTTTGGTGTAATCATTCCTTTACTTATGATAACAAGCATTGTTATAATATTAAAGGCTCGAAAAAAAAGAAACAGATCTCCTATATATAGACCAACTTCAGGTCAAGCTAGCACAAGCAGAGAAATTTTCGAGTTAATACCTCTACATTCAAACATACCATAATGTCTTACTAATAAAAGACATTCCCTACTGTGTCTTATAATATTTCCTCAAGTTGAAGGGTATATTTACTAAAAAAACAGCATTAAAATTAAAGGTGCTTCTTATATACGCACTGTCTTTTATACATTAGAAATTAAGGTAGTAATTCTGTTTATCCAAAGAAACAATCATATTTTACAGCTACGCTTGTTAATAATTATAAATCACTTAACCAAATTTATATATTTCATTATGTACAACTATATAATCTCATATATGTATCTTGGCTATAAGGTATATTCTACCCTTCTGTATAGCTTTTGAAATTTGTATGTAAGAAACATTAGGTTGCATAATCTGATCTAATTTTACCATATGCCTTATACATAAATATACATATATATATGCTTACTAGTATAATCTCTTGCATATAAAAGGTATTCTCTACATCAAACAAATCCCTTCTAAGTCTTATAGGATTTACTCAAATTGAGGGGTATATTTTCTGAAAAAAAAACAGCGTTGAAATTATGGGTGCGTCTTATATGCGCACTGTCTTTTATACATTAGAGATTGAGGCAGTAATTCTATTTATCCAAGAAAACAATTATTTTTAACAGCTACGCTTGTTAATAATTATGAATCACTTAACCAAAATTCATATATTTCATTATGTATGGCTATATAACCTAACGTATGTATCTTGGCTATAAGGTATATTCTACCCTTCCGTGTGCCTTTTAAAAGAAGACTATTCATTATGCAATACGCTATTCTATTAAAATCTGTATGTGAAAAACAATAAACAATTACTCTGTTATTGAAAATCTTTTAATTATTGGAATAATCAAACTAAAGAACTAAGTACGTATGTACTGATACATATTTATGTCCTTGTTTTGTTCAGAACGTTATCTGGAAGACATGATTAATATCCTTGTTTTGCTCAAGACATTATCTGAATGCAGTATTCTCTGGGAAAGTTGTGACATTTTGACCTTGGGTCTTTAGCTCTATAAGAAGTAATATAGTGAAAAATCCATCTTTAATCTTCTAAATACAAGACTCATAATTTTTTTTCTATTCAAAAATCACTTTTTTTTTAACTTCAAGCATCGTTAACTTTAAAAAACTTATAAAAAATATATGAATTAAAAAAATTATCTTGAGATAATGATTACAATAATAACATTTATCTTGATATATATAGGATAAGACCTAAAATGGTTAAGGGTGGGAAAGCTTCCAGTCTTCACCCTTTAAGACTAGCAATATAAAACTGTGTTTAATGCGCAATTCATAAGAAAACAGTGGAAAATAAAAATAAATAGCAAAAATAGAAATAAAAAGCTGACATACCATCTGCCATAAAATATTTAATTAAAAACTTCAATAAAATTTCATTAGAATTTCTCTCTAGCACTTTATTAATTATGATAGTATCGTAACATTCAACAAGTACAAAACATATGCGAACCTTAAAGGATTTCCTACCACATAGGAGACAAACACGTCTGTAACTAACATAAGAGTGCATCATACTCAATATTCATACGATATGTTTTATTTTCAATTATGATACACAGTACATAAAAAATACTATCATAATATTCTCTCTTAAAAAAAAATAAAAAAGTCAAAAAAAAAAAAAAAAATAAGACTTTATCAATGTAATATGATAATCTACAGCAAGAAATACAATAATCCATTTTCAGTATTTAAAGGGTGAAGAAAAATATATTGCTTTGTCCTAAGAAAAGATTCTTCCTATAACATAGAGAATAAACACCAGCTCAGCTAGTCTACCATAATACCTTACGTATAAGACGCATCTCAAAACTCAATTATACGTGAGATGTTATAATATGATCAAAAAAAATCCTATGAGGTCAACATTTTACTTCATTAAGAGTTAATAACCACGTAATACGATACTAAATCAACAGGTGGCAGCACTATTCTCTTTTTACATAAAGCTACGTATTAGAACACCACTGTCCTATAAAAATATGATGTTATATAAAGAAATATATCGATACAATATAAATCTTTTATACAATAAACTATAGCCTATACCAATAAAACATTAGGTAACATTTATTTATAACACATCTTCTCTCAAAACATTTATCAATGTAGCACACCCATAATCATAACACTCGTACATGAACATATAGAAATAAATTCATGCATGTATCATACTAATATAACTCAAGTCTAGGCTAACATTAGCTTAAGAGTTCGTAGATCTTCTATTTGGAATTTTTGAAGGTCTGGTCTCTCCAGACCAATATTTAATCCAAAAACATTCTCCTGAGATCTGCATTATACTTCTTCAATCCAACTTACTGGTATAATCCCAAAAAATCCTGAGAGGTCTACATAATACTTCATTAAACGTCATCAAACAGTCTCGATTTATCAATAAAATGATATTCATCAGCGCCGTATATAATACTCTACTATATCAACAGGTGGCAGGACTATATACTATTTGAGAGTTTACAGCATAACGAAACTCAGGGTAAGGAAGGTGGGGGGTGTGTGTAATTGATCCCTAATGCTCTCATATTGTATAATTTGGTTAAAACGAAATTCTTTTATAACTAAAATTACACACTTTGTTATAACAGAATTTTACTACAGTAATTTAACAACATAGAACCTAATGACAAGGACATGGAAAAATGTCATTAGACATGATTATATCCTAAATTCGTCATGTGACACTCAGATCAATGACAAAGACATGGGATAATAGTAATTTGACGTGTGACATGGAACCTAGTGTCAAGAACGTGGAGAAAAATAACATGAGACATGATCATATCCTAAATTCGCCATGTGACACTCAGATCAGTGACAAAGACATGGGATAATAGTAATTTGTCGTGTGACATGTATGATATACCATTTTATTGTTCCATAAATTCTAACATATTTTGTATTAATCAAAGAAATATCTATGAAATTAATACATAGGTTGGTTCTAAGAGCTATAAGAGCGCTCAAACTTTGTATAAGAGCGTTCATGCCCCACTGCACACCAGCCACAGTCAGTTAGACAGAGTTTATGACATCAAAGGCTCCGACCTAATGGTTCACTGCACAATATAATAAAAATGAGGGTCTCAGTGTGCGACCTCATGGTTCAATGCACAAATTAATAACTTGTAAGTGAATGCAACCGGCCATCACGGGTGCCTGAGCACCGCTGACGCCGTCATGAGTGTCTGAGCACTCTAAGGACTGAACAATGGGTTACATAAGCACGACGCCATAACCTTCCGGTCGCTCTAGCGTCGCTCCTGAGCAACCTAGGTCAAATATCAAAAATTCTATGGAAAGCCCATAATTAGACGGTCAGAATGAGCCCAAGATCAAGGCGGAACTCCCAGTATTAAGGAAGTTATGCCATGGAGACTGAAAGGAGCTCCGAGTGCACCACAGACAAACCGGCGCGAATTACGCGCCTATCCAGCGGGCATTATAAACTTGGCATATTCAACTCCGCGCATGCCCAAAATGGCGGTTATAAACGCATAAACGGCCGAGATATGAGGGTCTAAAGATGCAGAACCGACCAAGACAATGGGGGCCATAGCGGCGTCCATGGGGGTCCTTTGTCCCCCTGTGACACTTGAAAGGGTCCCCTCAAACAATTGTAGAGTTAGGCAGATGCTGCTGGCTCCAGTCAGTCTGGAGGTGCTTTTCCAAGATTTGCTACAAATAGCCTGTCTGCACCTCCAGGAAGACACATCACCAAGAACCGCTCTAGAGGTAACATCTCCAGTCATCTCCTGCTACCTGCTATACCACTGCACTATGGTGAAACTATGCTAGACAGGCATTGGTTTCCTACCATTAGTGGCCAGAGGCTATCTTCTTCAAGACTTCCACCAGAGGGTAAAGTTATCCATTATTACATTATTCCTCTAAGCAGCAGGTCAGGAGCTAGGTGTGGGAACCCACCTAGAACTATGCTGGACACTGTATTATTAATACCTCACAGGTGGAGTGGAACTGAACATTATACTTTATAAATTACTGTATGTTTACTGTACGTGCAAACTACCTACATACTAACTACTGTATGATTGATATTTCTTACATGTTGCCTAAAGCTGAATAAACCAGTGACAACTGGAAATAACACTATTTATTATGAGCCTGCTATATTTACTCCATACACCACTAGTCATATGATATTTCTCATATGACAACTTGATCATGCCAATCACTAGTATGACAAAGTGGTGGAGAACATCCTACTAAGATCCCATCTCTCACAGGCTCATAAAAATTAAAGCTGGTACCGCAACTAAGAACAATCATGCACACAGTAAATTAAAGCTGGTACCGCATACACACAGTAAGACCCACTCCACCCACCCAGTGACCTTGACCTTGACACCATACCCACCAAGGTCACCAGTGAGATCTCCCACACACCAGTGAGATCTCCCACACATCAGTGAGATCTCCCACACACCAGTGAGATCTCCCACACATCAATGAGATCTCCCACACATCAATGAGATCTCCCACACGTCAGTGAGGTCTCCCACACGTCAGTGAGGTCTCCCACACGTCAGTGAGGTCCACCCCACACATCAAGGTCTTATCAGTCAAGCTGGCAGAACAACACACAAAGACCTTACGTAGTCAGGGGCCTGTTGAAGAGGTCTCCCTCCCACCTAGATCTAGGAGGCCCACAGGAGGCAAACCAGCCTCCAATACAACAGACCCACACTCAGTAGACCCCACACCTCCCACCCTGTCTACTCAGGGAACAACCAGTTCTCAGGGATCCAACATTTCCCAGGGATCTCTACAGGACGCCCAACTCACGCTATCTACCTCGGGGGAAGAAGGATCTGCCTCAGGGGGTGGATCCACACCCTCATCTAGATCCTCCACCCCAGCTCCAGCCTTTGACAGCCACTCCTCCAGAGACACCTCCCCCACACCCTCCATCATGGACACCGATGAAGGCCCCCAACCTAATCAGACAGCTGAGAAGATAAGGGCCTATGAGAAGGCCATCCAAGATGCAGTTACTGCCCTAGAGACCAACAAGTCCCAGCAGGAGGAAAGGGAGAGGATCCTCAACCAACAACTGGCAGAGAGGAATGCAGCAATAGATGCTCAACAGAAGGCCATGGAAGATCAGCGGAAGTCCCTAGAGAGACAACAACAACAGATAGCAGATCTCATGAAGATGGTATCATCCCAGACCCCACAACCTCCCACACCTGCCATCACACCTGTTGTCACACCATCTGCCTCTGGATCCAAAGATGACATCATAATCTCCATGGTGTCCAACATGACCAAACTCATAGACAGAAAACAACAGGATGACAGAAAGATCAGGCTACATGAGGTAACAAAACCCAAAACCTTTTCACACCCATCACCACTCATGTCAACAGCATTATTTATTGATCACAAATTCCCAGAATATCTGAAGGATAAGTACAAAGTAACAGACAGTGACACCATGGTAACATATTTACCCAAGTACCTCGAAGGACAAGCACTAGCTTGGTTTGAATCCTTCAGGGAGAGTGCCACACCTGATATGTTGACATGGACCAATGTAGTGAATAAATTAAAAGAGTACTTTGCTACTCGAGACAATATAATCTCAAGGACTGCACTCCGTGCACAAAAGGTAGATGAACCTGTCCTAGACTATGCATGCCATCTCAGGAAAGTGTGTAATGCCCAACGCCAGAGTGATGAAATCCTAAGCAAGGCATTCACCCAAGGCATGAGGCCCTGGATCTCTGTAGCTCTTGAGAACAAGAAAATAGACTCTTTTGACCAAGCCCTAGACCTAGCCCTAGAGGTTGAGACCCAAGAGAGATCTAGGAAGGTGAGGGATGCAGAGTCCAACCCACAGCCTACTAAGAAAAAGGTCCAGGAAATCAGCGCTAGTGCAGATGAAGATGTTAACCTAATGTCTAGTGCCCATGTAAGGCAACAGGAGGCTAAGGTTGCATCAAGAGACCCTACCGGTAGATACAGAGGAAATAACTATGACCCCAACTACCAATCCAATAGAGGTAGAGGTAGAGGGGGCAACAACAACAACCGGGGGGGTCACAACAGTAGGAAAGACAACAGCTCTTCCAACTCCAACAATGGTAACTCTTCATACAGTGATAGGAGAGACAGAACCCCAAGTAATGGCAGATCCTATAATAATCAAGGATCCAACAGTAGGAGCCAGAGTCCACATAGGAACTACAACTCTGGATCCTACAACAACTCTGGATCCTACAACAACAGCCAGGGTTCAAACAACTCTGGATCCTATAATCAAGGATCCAACAGTAGGAGCCAGAGTCCACATAGGAACTACAACAGTGGATCCTACAACAACAATGGCGCCTACAACAACCAGAGATCCAATAACTCCGGTCAATACAGCAACTCTGGTCAATATAACCAGGGTTCCAACTCACGCCGGGAGGATTACAAACCTGACACAAGAGGTTACCAGGGGAACCAGCACAGTAACCCCCAAATACCACCTCATGTAATGGATCAAATCTCTAAGCTCCTGGTGGCAAGCATCTCAACCACCCCACAGAACCAGGAAAACTAGGATGTCACAGTGCCGATGGGCCAGTGCACTGTGACACCCCAAATACAAACAATCAATCAGGATTAACAAAGATCCAACCAGAGACAATTGCTAGTGCAAACCTACCATCTAACAGACAGAGACGTCCATCAGTGATACACATCACCCCACCAGATTCATCATCAAAGGATACAGGTGAGAGTACCAAGCTTTCTATTGTACTTCTTCAAAATGGCTGTATCAATGCAAATCTATATGATGTTTCAGATGTACAATGTTTGGTTGATACAGGTGCTACTATCACCTGTGTCAGACAATCATTCCTCATGGATCTCCAAAAGAGATTCCATATCCAACTGAGGAAATCTAAAATCAACATCCACTTGGCAGATGGATCGGTGTGTCATGTTAGACATTCAGCTATGCTGAACTTTAGAATCCAAGGTGTCAGATTCCAATACCAATTTGCTGTAATTCCCAACCTCACACAGCCCGTTGTTCTCGGCACAGATTTCTTAAGCACTACAAAATCTCAAATTGAATTTAATGTTGATCCTGAACAAATTCTCCAACCCATTAGGGCAGTGAGGGATTTTACCATCCCTCCATTCTCTGAACTTGCAGTATTGGGTAAGGTCACATCTACTCAATCACTGCAAGGCAAAACTGGAGTAGTAGATAACCTCCAAAGAAATAACAATGCCCCATATCTAGTTCAAAGGGCAGCAGTAACCCCCAGGGAAAATAACAAACATCCCCTAGTGTTACTCAACACCAGCAGGCGCCCACACAAAATCAAAAAGGGTGCCATCATAGCTCTATTTCAGGAAGTCAAGGAATCTGATTTAGAAAAACCTCAACAGGTGTCAGACACAACCCCACACACTGATCAATCCATCTCAGCCATACGGCCTGAGGATGTAACTCAATTCAGTGACACAGACTCAGACTGTGAGTCCACATATGCTGACCCTGAACCCAACTCAATCAGACTCTCTGAAATAGCTGCTATACATAGTGAGGCACATGACCTCGAGCCAGAATTGGAAGAGAATGTTCCACCAAAATCTGTGCTCACATCCAAAGATCAGCATGATAGATTAGGATCACTGCTGACCAAGTATGATGATGTATTTGTAGGAAAAGATGGAGACATTGGTGCCACACACCTGTATACACACTCTATACATGTAAAACCTGAGGCAGTACCATGTCATTTCCTACCATATAGACAAACACCAGAAAAACAGGCCGCAATAGGGGAAGAGTGTGAAAGGCTAGTACAACAGGGCATTCTGAGAGAATGTGCCCAGGGCCCCTGGGCTTCCAGGTCCTTTTTAGTACAAAAATCATCGGGAGGCCATAGGCTCGTCACAGATTTTCGTTATTTGAACCAGAACACGATAAATCAAGCCTTATCTACACCCCGGGCCGATGACACTCTAGACATGATAGGGTCACTCAGACCAAGAGTATTCAGTAAGCTAGATGCCCAACAGGGATTTTTTCAAATTCCTATAAGACAGGAGGATCAGCATAAAACCGCATTCATAGCAAATGACAAAAAATATGTCTATGAAAGGATGCCGATGGGTTTAGCGACGGCACCGGCGGGATTCTGCCATCTAGTCACATTAATTCTGAACAAACTCAAGTACAAATGTGCCCTACCATACCTAGATGACATATTGGTATTATCACCATCAATCGAACAACACTTCCATGACCTGGAAGATGTGTTCAACAGCCTAAGAGTTGGTAAACTCAAACTGAAGAAATCAAAATGTGAATACTTCATAGACAGAATAGACTTCTTGGGAATGAGAGTCACACCCATGGGACTACAACCATCTCCCACAAAGGTGGAGTCAATCAAAACCTTCCCAACACCAAAATCAATCAAAAATGTCCGATCCTTCACAGGCCTATGCCAATACTTCAAAAAGTTTATCAAAGGTTATGCCCAAATTGCTAGACCATTGTATGATCTACAGACACATCTCAAAGCATTTGTCTGGACAGAAGAGGCAGATAATGCTTTCAAAACATTAAAGCATGCCCTCTGTACCAATGCTCTTCTCAGATATCCAAACTATGAGAAAGAGTTCAGTTTGGCAACTGATGCTTCCAACGTGAGTTTAGGAGCTGTACTCTCACAGAGAGATAATGAAGGAGTGCTCAGACCAGTAGCCTTTGCAGGTAGAACCCTCTCAAAACATGAGAGAAATTACAATACCACAGAGAGAGAACTACTGGGAGTAGTGTATGGAGTATTACACTTCAGACACTATCTAGAGACCAGACACTTCCAACTATACACAGACCATGCAGCCCTAATCCCACTATTAACCAATACAGGACTCACACATAGATGGGCCAGATGGGCTCTAGACATACAACAATTTTCATTCACCATCCAACACGTGAAAGGTGATGATAACACACCACCAGATGCTATGTCTAGAAGAGAATACCCAGATTCTGGACCCATGACTAACCCTCCACCCCCACCAAGGAGAGTTAGAGCAGCCAGTAGAACCAAGTTTGCAAAAGTAACAAAGAAAGTACCATTCAGAAGGGACGATCCACCCAACACCATTGAAAGGCCAGAGACACCCATTAGGGGTATCTTGAAGCAATCTACACACTATGTGTTTTGCCACTGTGAGAGAGAATACTCACAACTCTTTCCAGATAATGACTTCGAGCCTATTGAATTCTCATCACTCAATCAGATAGTGAAGGCAACTCCTAAGGAGCCACCCTTCACCCCACCTGACTCAGATGATGAAGATCCAGAAGACACAATATATGCTATTACTCAAGCAACTTCTAAATCAGTCAGATTCTTTGAACCAATGCAGGGAGAGGAAACATCAAACCATTTGTGTCCTATGACCACACGCTCAGAGACTAGAGAAATGATTCAGGAGGGCACACCAAAACCCCCCACACAATCACAAACTATTCTAAATGAGAAAAAGGTCACAGGAAACAAACCTACCAAACCCCCACCTGCCAGGAACAATGTCACAAAAGACACTGCATCTACTAAGTCAAAGAACTCTGAGACAAAGAAGAATGACAAAAAGCAAATTGTGCCCTTAAAGAAAAAGGTTGCCACTCCCATCAAGGCGAGAATAGGCCCTCCAAAGGAGCCTACACACCAAAACAAGAGTGACACACCCCAACAAAAGGCACAAGATAGGCAAATAGTCGATGAAAAAGAAAAAGAAAGAGACAGAATAAAACAACATGTGCTAGATATAAATCAACTACTGGATCAGATTCCCGACACATCCATCTCAGGTACAAACCTTGGCTTGGAACAAAGGAAAGACAAGGACCTATTGCCCCTCATACAGTATCTTGAGGATGGAACCTTGCCTGCACCAAAAGCACAAGGAAATAGAATCATCAACCAAGGCCAGACATACACCTTGGTAAATGGTACATTAGTCCATATATGCCCCATAAATTGGAGAAAAACCAATACTGTACCACTTCAAATTGTTATACCACAGCAATGGGTAACAAGTACACTACAGTATTTCCATGACTCACCTACTGGCGGCCATCTTGGTTCAAGTAGGATGCTGTCAGCACTCCGACCTAGGGTATATTGGAAGTCTATGCTAGCAGACACAACAAAATATGTTTCCACCTGCCACACATGCCTCACAGCAAAAAGGCAAGTACACTCACACAAAACACTAATGACAGTGAGAGAGTACATGACTTCACCAATGAAGTTCCTAAACCTAGACGCGGTGGGACCACTTCCCACAACTGCCAGGGGAAACAAACATATACAAGTCTGCATAGATTATGCTACCAGATATGCAACAGCTTGGGCTACTACTGACTTAAAAGCTGAGACAACAGCAGCAGAGTTCTACAAGAATATAATTTGTCATCATGGAACACCAGCCACTCTTCAAACAGACAATGGAACATGTTATACAGGTGCAAAGTTCACAAAGTTAACTAAACACCTCAAGATCAAACATAAATTCTCCTCACCATACAGGCCACAATCAAATGGGCTTGTAGAGAGATTCAATGCTAGCATAGGCACAGCACTCAGAGCATTCTGCTCAAAGCACCAAAACAATTGGGATTCATTTATTGAACCCATAACCTTTGCATTAAACAACACTGAATCCCAAACCACAGGATTCACCTCTTTCTTCCTACTCCATGGAAGAAACCCAGCCACCCCAATGGACTTAGGGCTGGGAATACAGGAAGACATATCCACAGTAGCAGACCATGTAGCTAACATGATAACAAATCAAGATACCTCTAGGAGGAAAGCTATAGAAAGGGTCGCCAAGCTACAAAAGGAAAGAAAGGATAGATATGATAAGAAACTTACACCACAGGAAATCAAGGTCACCGACATGGTGTACCTAAACATACCAAGAATCCTGACCAATACAGAGTGTAAGAAACTTCAACCCCTTTTTATGGGACCATATGTTGTAGTAGATAGACCTAGTTTGACAAGTGCCAAACTCAAAAACTTGGACACCAATCTATTGGTGGCCAGACCAGTGCACATAGACAGACTGAAAAAGGTTGTGGCTGTCAGAAATAATGAATTTGCACACAGGCTTATTCCACATGAGGCCAAATACTACAGCAAAATTGTAAGGAACAAAAATGATATCACCCTTACAAGAGAAACCACAGGCATAGGCCCTATCAAGCCTAGGCCTGCACACCACATACTAAGGAAGACATCTAGGTGTGGTGCAGTTTCAAGAAATTAGAAACAAGATTGAGATACCAAAAGACATAAGATTTCAAAATGTATTACAAATTCTCTTCATCCACACATAAGACATGTGTGACTGATAATGAATTACTATGTATATAAAGCCAATCAAATTTGTAAATATATCAGTAGGTTATTGCCTCTGAAAGGGTCAAAGACTGGGACCCCCCAAGTAAAGCAGACATGAAGTCTAAGAAGAGTAAGGGTAACACAATGGAGTGTCTAAAGCCTAATCCCCACATGAAAGAGCGCGCTATGCCAACACAGCAGTCTATAGAGATCAATTGACCTTATAAGCTACACTCAGACAACTGTCTAGACGGTCATGAATGGCTGTCCTGGATGACAGGAGGAGCTAATTACCAGTACACAGACTACACAATAGACCCCCACAGTTGCAGACACTGGAGATCAAGGCCTTGACTCCAGAGAAACAATACCAGGCCCACAATGGATGTGGGTAGGGTAGGCTACATAAGAAGCACTGTGGACCATAGCCCACCATCAGTCTTCATCCAGCTGCAGTCTGGAACACAAGTCTACAGGACCCCACTTGGGAATTAGCCAGCCCACTTCTCCGTTAGGAGAGACTGCACTAGGTTAAAGAACACACCTACTTCACCTTCAACCTGACCTTACCATTTACTGGTCAATCTCTATAGACTCACCGGACATATTGCCAAGACAGCTCAATCTTGCAAAGGTACAGTTTGAACCACTTCATTTAAAAGTGTTACACCATACACTTAGACTTTACCAGCACCAAATCACTACAAATTTGACAAGACTTTAAACAGCAAACTTGCTTTACACAAGCACCATGGGGACACTGAGAGTTTCACCCATACTGCTAACTATGCTGTTATTATATACTATTGAACCACTTACTGCAGGTTATACACCTGTGGTGAGACAAAACATAGGAGTAGTATTCAAACCTAGCCCTCAACCATTGGTCAATGGACATACATCCACAACACTGTTGTTAGCTATTCCCTACAAGATACCTCGGGCACCCGTTACCCAAGGATCCATAAGGGATAGAATACTCCAGTTGACCACTCCTACTCTACAAGATCATACCTCTGGCCAAATTATCCAACAAGCTAAGGAGCTAGACACCTTGCTGGAAATTGCAGACAAGGAGATAAACGAAACACTAGCCTCCATCAAATTGTTCTTATCCAACCCCATAAACACATTGGAAAAGGCCAAAAGAGAGGCCATACTGGGTTTTCTAGCACCCCTGTTTCGCGGTGTGCTAGGTCTAGCCACAGTAGAAGATGTAAACCAAGTAATGGGACAGCTCAAGAACATAGATGAAATACTAAGAAAATTTGCTAAACAGGATCAGGAAGCAGCTAATCTCATTGAAAAGATCACAGACAGACAAGATAAGTTTGTTAAAGCATACATCCAAGATAAGAAGGTACTGGACAGCACAATCAACACCATAGGTGACACCGTCAACCTGTGGGCCTCTAACATGTCCAGGTCACTTGACTCATATTCAAGGCACGAGAAAACTCAAAGGGAAAAAATGCAAGTATTAAATGATGCACTAATTATCATAGCAGCAAGAATGAATACAGTTCAATCACTGCAAAGGACAAATGCAGCCCTGAGGATGCTATCATCAGGGATCCTAACCCCTGATATAGTGCCACCCTCAGACCTTGCTAGATATCTAATTGACATTAATAACAAACTTAGGATTACACACCCTGGAGCACAAGTCGCAATTAATGACTTAGATTTCTATTATTCACAAAAGCTGACCTCATACACTTACTCAGCTCACCATATATATATTCATCTGGACATTATAATTCAATCTACCACCTCAACCTTCAAACTGTACCAAATGATTACATCTCCCATGCCTATAGACACACAGGAGACCCCCACCAGAGGAGTCACCAAACTACGAACCACAACTGAGTTTCTAGCAGTATCTTACGATGAATCATTATTTATCGAATTGGACTCAGCAGATATGCAGGCATGTGAAGGTACTACAGTAAAGGTATGCAGAAATGTAAATGGTAGAATCTATAAACACAGGCCTACATGCCCTGTAGCCATTTTTACTAACCAGGCTCAACAGATTAAGGAACATTGCAAGTTTACAGTTTCACCACTGCAAGCACCTACCACCCATGCTATTTCCATTTCTGAAGATGAGTATCTGGTCACTACTAATGAACCCCATTACTTTATCAACTGCCATGGTAAAACGTCTGAAACTCGGAAGGCCCAGTCCTACTCAATCATTGGTGTACCCTGTGGGTGCACGATCAGTGTAGGAGAATTTTCTCTTCCAAACACAAGGTTGCCCTGTAACTCAACCTTATCATTTCATTACATTCTCAAGACAATTAATTTACCATTCATGGCAGCACTTAACAAAATTTCTGAAACCAAACCAGATGAAAGAGAGAATCTTCCAAATTTCCCAGTAGTGAACCTTTCTAGAACCTTAGAAAAACTACAGGAAAATCCAATCATGGATGATATTACTCAACTAAATTTAGAGCCCTTTGCCAAAACAGTATTAAAAGATGCCTCCAACCTTAATAAGGAAATGGAAACGCGCTACGAGGAATCATACCTACGTCGAGTTACAGAGCATCCAATCTTCCAAAGCTTAGCACTCATCCTAGGGATATCAGCTCACATTTTTATAGTATACATACTACTCAAATTATACAGACTAGGAGGGACTGTAGCCTACCTGCCTACAGCCAAAGCATTCAGACTAGTCACCGAGCTGCCCCTACACAAATTGCTCCCAGATAAGAATCCTACCAAATTAACCCCTACAGAGGAAACCCACACCCCCTTCCTCACAATTCAGGAAACCCACACCCTGATAATTGCTATATTATTCACCCTGACCATCTACTCAGCCTACAGAATAATGAAGTACCTTAAGAAATTTGCACAGAAACACTGTGGCAAGAAAAATGTGGCCAAGCGCACAAACCCCACAATATATTTTAAAATATATTGTGGAGACTCAAACTTCGCGCTACCCTTGAGGCCAATACCACATGAATTTGATGAGATTAAATCAGCAGCTGCCCCTACCTATAAGGATATAGTGGTTAAAACCTTCCCACTACCTAAGGCTATATTTACCTGGAATGGACCAGCAGTTATAACAACACAGAGAGGAGAATTTGCTTATCACCTCCCTCAGGTGATACACCTACCTTGGCGCACTAGGTTCAGTACTATACCAGCCCTTAAAAACAAAGGACTGTACTACTCCATGCTTCTCCAGAATGATTGTGGCACCAGCCCGGTGACCATGACAGCACTGGAAAATACAACAGATATAATTATTGACGAACAACAGGAGGAGACCGCAAGGTCAAACATGCAGACTATTGCTAATTTTCTAAACCACCAGCCCTCCCCGGTGACTGTGGAAACAGCCTAGACTGCCCACAGCCTAGGCTGCCCCCAGTCCACCACCAGGAGACAACACATCAGAGACAGTATTCAGAACTTTTCGGACAATTTGCCGGCCCTGAAAAGGGCCTTTGGGATGGCGGGTTTTTACACCCTAGGTCTCAGTCAGTCGGGATCCTACCACAGATCCTCGGGTTCAACATCAATGGGAGAGTCCGGGGCCGAGTCCGAGCCATACATATGGCCGTGATCCTGCTCCCACTCAGCGAGCCGGGCCTCCAGCATCCCCAGTCCATACTCGGCAGCCGTGGATGGATTCCCGGATGCCGCAAGATCGAGGAGGGATGCCGCCAACAAATAATCCCATAGCACTCGCTCCCGCGGCCCTAGGCTATAATCCATGGGCCAGAAACCCATATTGCCCAAGGCCCTAGTCAGAAGGGCCACAGTGGCCCCCCGACGCAAGGCTGAGCCCAGGAAATAATGGCAGGAGTAATTACAGACCATCACATCACCATGCTCAATGATCTCTTTGAAATTACTCACTATGTACCCATAATGGATGGTCTGGTTAGACTCAACCAGGGCCCTAGCTGGACTCCCCACCTCCATCACCTGGGGGACAGGCAGAGCAAAGAGAGCTTGTAGGTGGGCCATGGTACTACAGCAGTGACTTCCAGAGAGGAACTGATGCTCCAATACCAGCCACACACTCCTTAAATGGACACACACACACACCCCCCCCCCCACCCTGAACTGTCCACTGACACCAAGCTAGGCACTGCCACAGACACATGCCAGAATCTGGCACCTAACACCTCAAGTGCCACCACTGCATGAGCACACCAGGGAGGAGACTCACATCTCACTCCTGACACACCTCCACTGTCAATGAAATTATCAAAGTATTAGAAAAAGAAAAAAATTATATACACAGCCACTTGTTGATGTATAATATGAAAATCTATGGTATTCTCACAAAAATCAATGATTAATGCGCACATATACGCGCAGAATTGCGAAATTGCAAATTACAAATTGTAAAATTGTACAAATCTAACATTAATATACATGAATGCAGGTAGATAACTAAGACAGTTTTTGTACCCACTAGCACTTGTATACTATGCCAAGGTTTACTTAAAGTAACACACTTTAGGTATCCAAGAAAATTGTTGGAAAAATGAAAAAAAAAAAAAAAAAAAAATTGTTGAGAAAATTGTTGACATAAAACATGTTTACTTAAGATACTCACCAAATAAGTCTCTTTCAGGGACACATACTCAAAAGGCTAGGGGAATAGTCAATTAAGCAGCGGCCCACTGCCGAAATTGCCAATTAATACACCCATATAGCAAAATCAATGAGTAACTCAGAGACAAACAAGCCTATTGTACATGAAGTACTTTGTTTTTCCGGCCCTCGGAAAAATTTGTCTCAAATCCCATAAATTGAATAGTGTAATCTAGATTGTACGTTTGTACCCAATTTGCACACTAAAATTATAAATTTGCACACCAGATTGTACGCTTGTACCCAATTTGCACACTAAAATTGTATGTTTGCACACCAGATTGTACGCTCGTACCCAATTTGCACACTAAAATTGTATGTTTGCACACTAGATTGTAAGTTGTATCCAATTTACATTTGAATTATATGTTGCACATTATACTGTATGTCTGTACCCAATTCATACACTGAAGTCAGATTTTTAGAAAATCAACATTTCTATATGTATCCAAGCTGTACGCAAAATTATATTTGTACATACAGAAACTATCAATTGAACGCAAAATTATACATTGGCATACTAAAATTGCCAAATGTACGCAAAAATTATATATTTGCACACTAAAATTGCCAAATATACGCAAAAATTATATATTTGCACACTCAAATTGCCAAATGTACGCAAAAATTATATATTTGCATACTGAAATTGTCAATTGAACGCAATTACACGCGAAATTGTAAATTTGCACACTAAAATTGTCATTTATGTTCAATTTGCACGCTAAATTGAACATTAAATGCCAAAATTGCACACTATTTGCCACATTGTATGTTGTACATAAAAATGGAAAATTGTACCCAAAATTGATGTTACATAAGCAAATAAGCTATGGTATGGTAAGATATAGAAACTCGGAAATGTACTTATACCCAGGAGAAAATTGTTTATACTGACAAAGCTCTACCACAAAAATTGCATTTGAAGCACTCCCCATTACTTCAAATCCTCTTACAAAACAGTATATAACTCCAAAATAAGGTAAAAATTGTATAAATTGTACATTCCCTCGGCGAAATGACGGAGTTTCGCATTCTTTCGGGGGAGAGGGAGTATTCTATGATATACCATTTTATTGTTCCATAAATTCTAACATATTTTGTATTAATCAAAGAAATATCTATGAAATTAATACATAGGTTGGTTCTAAGAGCTATAAGAGCGCTCAAACTTTGTATAAGAGCGTTCATGCCCCACTGCACACCAGCCACAGTCAGTTAGACAGAGTTTATGACATCAAAGGCTCCGACCTAATGGTTCACTGCACAATATAATAAAAATGAGGGTCTCAGTGTGCGACCTCATGGTTCAATGCACAAATTAATAACTTGTAAGTGAATGCAACCGGCCGTCACGGGTGCCTGAGCACCGCTGACGCCGTCATGAGTGTCTGAGCACTCTAAGGACTGAACAATGGGTTACATAAGCACGACGCCATAACCTTCCGGTCGCTCTAGCGTCGCTCCTGAGCGACCTAGGTCAAATATCAAAAATTCTATGGAAAGCCCATAATTAGACGGTCAGAATGAGCCCAAGATCAAGGCGGAACTCCCAGTATTAAGGAAGTTATGCCATGGAGACTGAAAGGAGCTCCGAGTGCACCACAGACAAACCGGCGCGAATTACGCGCCTATCCAGCGGGCATTATAAACTTGGCATATTCAACTCCGCGCATGCCCAAAATGGCGGTTATAAACGCATAAACGGCCGAGATATGAGGGTCTAAAGATGCAGAACCGACCAAGACAATGGGGGCCATAGCGGCGTCCATGGGGGTCCTTTGTCCCCCTGTGACACTTGAAAGGGTCCCCTCAAACAATTGTAGAGTTAGGCAGATGCTGCTGGCTCCAGTCAGTCTGGAGGTGCTTTTCCAAGATTTGCTACAAATAGCCTGTCTGCACCTCCAGGAAGACACATCACCAAGAACCGCTCTAGAGGTAACATCTCCAGTCATCTCCTGCTACCTGCTATACCACTGCACTATGGTGAAACTATGCTAGACAGGCATTGGTTTCCTACCATTAGTGGCCAGAGGCTATCTTCTTCAAGACTTCCACCAGAGGGTAAAGTTATCCATTATTACATTATTCCTCTAAGCAGCAGGTCAGGAGCTAGGTGTGGGAACCCACCTAGAACTATGCTGGACACTGTATTATTAATACCTCACAGGTGGAGTGGAACTGAACATTATACTTTATAAATTACTGTATGTTTACTGTACGTGCAAACTACCTACATACTAACTACTGTATGATTGATATTTCTTACATGTTGCCTAAAGCTGAATAAACCAGTGACAACTGGAAATAACACTATTTATTATGAGCCTGCTATATTTACTCCATACACCACTAGTCATATGATATTTCTCATATGACAACTTGATCATGCCAATCACTAGTATGACACATGGAACCTAGTGACAAGGACGTGGAAAAAAATGACATGAGACATGGTCATATCAGTGACAAAGACATGGGATAATAGTAATTTGGCATGTGACATGGAGAAAAATGACATGAGACATGATCATATCCTAAATTCGCCATGTGACACTCAGATCAGTGACAAAGACATGGGATAATAGTAATTTGACGTGTGACATGGAACCTAGTGTTAAGGTCGTGGAGAAAAATGACATGAGACATGATCATATCCTAAATTCGACATGTGACACTCAGATCAGTGACAAAGACATGGGATAATAGTAATTTGACATGTGACATGGAGAAAAATGACATGAGACATGATCATATCCTAAATTCGCCATGTGACACTCAGATCAGTGACAAAGACATGGGATAATAGTAATTTGACGTGTGACATGGAACCTAGTGTCAAGGTCGTGGAGAAAAATGACATGAGACATGGTCATATCCTAAATTCGCCATGTGACACTCAGATCAGTGACAAAGACATGAGATAATAGTAATTTGACGTGTGACATGGAACCTAGTGACAAGGTCGTGGAGAAAAATGACATGAGACATGATCATATCCTAAATTCGCCATGTGACACTCAGATCAGTGACAAAGACATGGGATAATAGTAATTGGACGTGTGACATGGAACCTAGTGTCAAGGTCGTGGAGAAAAATGACATGAGACATGATCATATCCTAAATTCGACATGTGACACTCAGATCAGTGACAAAGACATGGGATAATAGTAATTTGACGTGTGACATGGAGAAAAATGACATGAGACATGATCATATCCTAAATTCGTCATGTGACACTCAGATCAGTGACAAAGACATGGGATAATAGTAATTTGACATGTGACATGGAACCTAGTGTCAAGGACATGGAGAAAAATGACATGAGACATGATCATATCCTAAATTCGCCATGTGACACTCAGATCAGTGACAAAGACATGGGATAATAGTAATTTGACATGTGACATGGAACCTAGTGACAAGGACATGGAAAAAAATGACATGAGATAATAGTAATTTAACATGTGACATGGAGAAAAATGACATGAGACATGATCATATCCTAAATTCGCCATGTGACACTCAGATCAGTGACAAAGACATGGGATAATAGTAATTTGACGTGTGACATGGAACCTAGTGTCAAGGACGTGGAGAAAAATGACATGAGACATGATCATATCCTAAATTCGCCATGTGACACTCAGATCAGTGACAAAGACATGGGATAATAGTATTTTGACGTGTGACATGGAACCTAGTGACAAGGACATGGAAAAAAATGACATGAGACATATCATATCAGTGACAAAGACATGGGATAATAGTAATTTAACATGTGACATAGAGAAAAATGACATGAGACATGGTCATATCCTAAATTCGCCATGTGACACTCAGATCAGTGACAAAGACATGGGATAATAGTAATTTGACGTGTGACATGGAACCTAGTGACAAGGACATGGAGAAAAATGACATGAGACATGATCATATCCTAAATTCGCCATGTGACACTCAGATCAATGACAAAGACATGGGATAATAGTAATTTGGCATGTGACATGGAGAAAAATGACATGAGACATGATCATATCCTAAATTCGCCATGTGACACTCAGATCAATGACAAAGACATGGGATAATAGTAATTTGACGTGTGACATGGAACCTAGTGTTAAGGTCGTGGAGAAAAATGACATGAGACATGATCATATCCTAAATTCGCCATGTGACACTCAGATCAGTGACAAAGACATGGGATAATAGTAATTTGACGTGTGACATGATACATGGTCATATCCTAAATTCGTCATGTAACACGCAGATCAGTGTCAAAAACATAGGATAATAGTAATTTGACAACATGTGACAATGGAAGCTAGTGTTAAGGACATGGAGAAAAATGACATGAGACATGATCTTATCCTAAATTCGTCATGTGACACGCAGATTAGTGTCAAAGAGATGGGAAAAGCTATGTACATAAATTATTTAGTTCCACATAACCTAGAACAGGACAAAGATAGTTCATATTATTCTCGGTAGAGGGAAACCCGAGAATGCGTTCTGCGTTCTAAATACGATGAAATCTAACGTCTCAATTGTAAACTATGAGCAAATATTCTTTATTGATATCAATGAAATATATCAAACAATGAAAAGAAAGAGCTCTATACGTAATTCATTCAAACTGATCAAGAAAATATAAAGAAAAGAGCATTATACATGTAATAATTTAGTTCCACATAACCTACATCATGCCAGATATAGTTCATATTATTCTCGGTAGAGGGGGACAAAAAATCCGCGTTTTGAATATAAATCTATCGTTTCAATTTAAACTACCGCTGTAAATTCCTCTAATAACTCAGCAAATGTTCTTTGCTGATATCAATAAAACATATCAAAAAATAGAGGAGAAAAAACTCTGTCCCTAAATCACTCAAACTGATGAAAAAAATCTATATCCTCTTAAACTGAATGTCTATTTGTTCATAGACTTAAAGGTGTAACACCACATTTATGATTTCACTGCTGAGGTGGAGTATATAAGGAACGCAATGTCTGGGGTTAATTGGAGAGGTCCGGCCCTCATGTCACGAACCTCCTTGTCTGTAGCTCCAGGTGTAGCTTCAGTGCGTAAAAGATCTGGACTATTCTTGCGACCTTGTCCACTTAGAGCGGATGATGCATGAACGGGTGATGCTCCCATTGTTGGTTGAAGCATGAACGGGTGATGCTCCCATCAATTGGTGGAAGCAACCATACATAATGGTCCTCCTGTTTCAGTAACGCTCACCGTTCCTTAGAGCACTGATCTGGAATTGAACGTGTTCCACAATCCTCCTTCAATCCTTCAATCCTCCTTCAATCCTCCTTCAATCCTTCAATCCTCCTTCAATCCTCCTTCAATCCTTCAATCCTCCTTCAATCCTTCAATCCTCCTTCAATCCTTCAATCCTCCTTCAATCCTTGGTACACTTAGTTCATTCCTCTGTACCGAAAGCTCAGCTAAGAACCGTGTGACATGAGAACCACTTGACCTCTCTTTTGTATTTAAAATTTATGATATGATTACTATTTCCAAAAATAATCCTAATATCCAAAATAATAGGTATTTTCTGGATATTCAAAAAATATAGGTCTTCTTTGGATATTTTTTTAGAAATATCCAAAGAAGACCTATATATATACTACTCTTACAGTACCAATATTCATAACAGATTGAGAGGTCAAAAAGGTAAAAAAAAATAGGCGACTCTATGAATAGTGTCCAGCAGTCTCTCACAGATAAAATAGGTTTAAATGAAAAGAACCTAAAAGAACTCACTAGACAGGTCAATTATAAACAACTGAGTGAAAACAAACATGAGAAAGTATCTTACAGTCAAGTTTTGTCTGACATGAGAACAGTCAGGCATGCCAAGAGTTCACCTGACAGAAATGTTGTCATCTATAGCCTAATGTCCAGGCAGGATGAAAAGCTTCTCCCAGTAGTGTATAATCTGCTGAAAAAGTTGGAGATCAGGTGTAATAAGGGGGATTTTGTTGAGATAGTCAGAATGAAGAAGCCAATTCCAGTCAATCAGAGTGAACAACCTCCAAAAGAAAAGGTGCCACTGATGGTATGCTGCAGTAATGCTGCAATAAGATCTGCAATACTGTCCAAAAGATGGCAGATAAATGAGTTGGGGAAACAGTTAGAAACAAAAATTGGTTTTGCCCTAGACGAATGTAAAGAAATATGAGAGGCAAAGAAACATGGTAGAGCTCTCATAGCTGCTAAAAAAAAAAAGGTCTTTATGCAGGCTTGGAAAAAGATGGTGGATACAGGATATTACTCACTGGGGATGCAGCATATCAGAGGCCTCCATTTGGTCACGTGACCTGGACCCCCATGGAGTTATTTCCAAATGGAGGTCTCTGATTGGCTAAAGGTCTAGGTCACATGACCCAATTATGTAAACGGGGGTAGCCCAACCACGTGACCTCCCTCGTTTGTAAACAACACATGATCTAGCCAAGTGACTTAACCATGTGGTTTCTACAATAGACCATACCCCCTAGATCACATGGTGTAGTCACATGACCACTTGTTTGTAAACAAGGGGTGGTGTTAATTATGCATAAAAGGTCTGAGTTTTTTACGAAAAGAAATATTTAAGCGTTGGTAGATTTTACTATTGTATACCTTTTTTTGATGAGAGGACAAAATAAAAAAAGTCAAGCTAAAAGCTTGCCAAAAAAAAATATTTTGGGGCCTTTAGTTTGTTTTTAAGGCAAGCTAAAAGCTTGCCCAAAAAAAAGAGGAAAAAAATGTAGGGGCCTTTAGTTTGTTTTTAAAAGCTTGCCCAAAAAAAAAATTACTCTTTACATAACATAGGCGAATATGTGGAGCAAGTACCCTCTTGAAATGAAGGATCTAGGTGTAAGCCATATATCCCATCCACATCTCATCGATATTATAAGTAAAATCCACTGAAGAACTATTCCAAGCCATTCAGTTTGTCTGGACATGATACTTCTCAGTTGAGCAGCTGGTACACCGGGGTAAGGAACTTTGCTACATAACATTCTGTGGACACTACAACGTATTTTAGGATGTCTGTTTGCGAAACTAAAATTTTTTTAATGAATCGAGGTTCTTTTCAGTAAGTATTTACCTTGTTTACCAGTATATCCATATTTTATAACCTTGAACCCATAAAGGAAAGGACACATGTGTGGTAAAGTATTCTATTAGTTAGAGTTATGAGTTGTTATGTGAGTCCACTGGAAATAAAACTTAATGCAGGAATTCATTTTATTTTTTATTTGATTTTAACGTATACCACCTTTTGACGAGGTTATCGACATGGAATTGATATATCACTATAGCTCTGTCTGTTGTGGTACCATCCACTCTTTGAAATACATATTTGAAACACACACTCAATGAATCAAATACAGCATTAGAAACACTTTATGAACACCTTGGTTTAACAACGGTACCTTAAAGAACAGCACATCTTATATATCTATTAATTTCCATCAGAGGTTCGACCTCTAGGATATTTCACAGTGTTGTGTTTTTTCTTTGATGCAAATTATTTTACCTACGTGGCGTATCCCATTAACTTGCAACAGTATGACAAGTAACTACTGCAATCGTCAGTGTCTGCGTTAGCTGTAGTTCCACCAGCACGTTCTTCTCCAGCGTGAGGGTGATAATGATCAGCAGCAGTATCAGCAGCAGCAGCAGTAGCAGAACCATAGGACATCTGTAGGTAGTAAGGACATTTATGAGACCCACCATTAACAGTAGCACCATCGTCAACAGCAGCAGCAGCAGCAGCAGCAGCAGCAGCAGCTGCAACAGGCGTAGTAAACGCTATAGCATGCGGGTCGTAAACAAAAGCAGCTGTGGTAGCATCTTGAACAGTAGAAAAAGAAGCTGAAGTCTTGGTTCTCTTATCTCTCAAGAGCTGTAGTGTAGTCGGTCTTTTACTCATGGTAAGGGTTTAAAAAAAAGTTGAGTGAGGAGCAGCAGCAGGAGCAGCAACAGCAGTAGCAGCAACAGCAGTAGTAACAGTAGCAGCAGCAGCAACAGCAGCAGGCATAGTAAATGCTACACCACATGGGTCGTAAGCAAAAGCAGCTGAGGTAGCATCTTGAACAGTAGAAAAATGAGCTGAAGCCTTGGTTCTTTTTATCTTCCCCAAGAGCTGTAGTGTAGTCATTTACTCATGGTGAGGGTTAAAGAGAAAGTGTGAGTGAATGAAATTTCCTTTCTCTTATCTTTACTGTAGCTTGAATAGATGAAACCTTTACTGTAGCTTGAATAGATGAAAGGTGCCTTTGACATTTAATCCCCTGTTAACAAGGAAGGGGAAAAAATTAAGGAATTTCATAAAACCTTACACCTGTATTAAGATAATTATCACAGTTTTAACTCTCTGTAATCCCAGCAAATACAGTTATCACAATTCCTTTCCACCTGTTCGATGTCGCTACACAGAATGGAAGCGATCACCTGTAATCCCACAAAATACACTTGTCACAGTGTCTTTCCTCCATTGTTTTACTTTGATCCTCATAAGACTAATGAGCGACATTGTTTTACACCTGTAAGCCATATTATCATATTTATCACAGTTTCTAGCATCTGTAATCTCACCAAGATTCCTATTTTCAGTTGGATACTCCCCATAGATAGATCCCTTAGATTATTAAGTGTGGTTGATCCCAGAGGGAAAAGATAAAAGTCTTAAAAGAATCTGATCCTCCTTTGGTAAGGTGTTTGTCCCCTGTTGTTTACCACCCCCTGTAGTTTTGTATACAGACTTTGAACGCTTTAATCACCTAGTGGTCTATAATTCCTTTATACATGTAAGTCGTATTAAGGTAATTATCACAGTTGTTACAGCTGTTATCCTACCTGATACACTTATTCAAAAATATTTTTCCCTTTTCATGTTGATTAATCTGGGGTGAAAGGATCCAGGTGAAAACAGGATTAAATTTCCCTCTCAGTTATATAAATGGAATTGAGTAAGCCAAAGCCAAAAAAAAATGTTTGTTTCCAGTAACATGGTCAAAAAATGTGAGGTCGGTAGGTCGGATTTCTTTTTGTTTTCTTTTTTTTTTTTTTTTAAGATCTGATCTATGCATGATTGTATTGAATTGTGGATCCCATAAGTGTGCAACATCACTTTGTCCATTGGTCATCATGCTTATGATGTATTTTGCAAGATAAAATGCATTAAACAAACAGGAAAATATAGGCATACATTTCCGACCCTAAAAATACCTAAAATATGACAAAAATGCCTAAACATATGAAGAAAATGTAGAAAAATATAAAAAAAATTCTGTAAAAGGTCTGAGGTTGGCCCTGTTTGGCTGAGGTCAGTCGGGTGACCGGAAACAAACCTTTTTTTCGGCCCAATCCAAACACTTTGACATATATTTCTCCCTGTTGTTATCCACCCCCTGTAGATTTTGTATACAGGCGTTGAACACCTTAATCTTCTAATGATTCATAATCCTCTTATACATGTAAGGTAATTATCACAGTTGTTAAAACTGTTATCCCTCTTGATACTCTTATCTCAAAAAGCATTTTTCCCTTTTTTATGTTAATTAATCCATGGGTGGAAGGAGCCAGGTGAAAATGCGATTACATCATTCTCTCAGCTATTTAAAGAGCCCTGATTTTTCTTGGAAGGGTAGATCACATCCACTGTCACCATCAGCGGTAGCAGGGGCAGCAAAAGCAGAAGCATGTGTAGCGGCAGGAGCAAGTGCAGCAGCAGCACCAGTAGGCGTATGTGTAGTAGGAGGATGTGTAGCAGCAGCAGCAGCAGTAAGTACAACAGCAGCGACAGTAGTAGCTTGTAGTAAGAGTAGCTGCAGTGACAGCAGCAGTAGTAGCAGCAGTAACAATAACAGCAACAAAAGTTGTAGCAGCAGCAGCAGTAGCAGCAACAGGTGTAGAAGCAACTGCAACACCAGTAGTAGAATAGTAGGTGGAGTTACAACAGCATAGTAGGTGTAGGAAGTAGCAGTAGTAGTAGTAGTAGGAGTAGTAGTAGCGACAGCAGTAGTAGTAGAAGTAGTAGTAACATCAACAGCAGCAGTAGCAGTAGATGATAATCATAGAAGTAATAATAGTAGTAGTATTAGTAGGTGTAACAGATGGAGTGTTCAACCTTATATAGAGCAAAAAAATATAGTGATTTTGAACTTTTTCTTATTCTTTTTGTGGGTGACTCCCCAAATACAACACACGGTTCGTGGTCCTAAATCAGGAAATTGTATGTAGCTGTCAGCTACTACAAGGGTAAAAACGTCATCCACATGCGCAGGTACAAAGGACCCTAAAAGACTCCAACACAGGTTGGTGTGACACTTTCAACCACGTGGGCTTAAAGAACTGGGTTACAAAAAATAAAAGAGATTAACCTTGAATTTCTTGATAGAATCTGATTGAGATGTGGTTTTATATGTTGTGTATGTAGATGTATATACTTTATGTAGATATGTTGTATATATAAGTGTACAGGTAGATAGATAGAAAGAAAGAAAGATGGATAGATAAATAGATAGATAAATAGATAGATAAATAGATAGATATTCAAAAAAAGATTCTCTTCACATATAAGTAACTCAGTGAAAATAGATCAACATATCTGGGTTTTTTTTTAAAACCAAAAAGTCAGAGCAATTCTACACTTACTACCTATGGTTGACATGTGTTTCCCATCCTTTGATTTATAAATGATATAAAATACATTGCTTCATGATTACAGAGAGAACAACCTGGAGTTTTAGGGATCAAATAAAAGATAAGAATGGTATGTGGTTAGAGTGAACTTTCTCTAATTGAGTGAAAATAAATCTTGCCAAGTCTAGGCCACGCATGGGACACTTAATTTTGGTCATGGTTATAATGGAGCTTGAATTGTGTCACATCTAAAAACGTGTCCATTTTTTTTTTTTCAATTACGCCCTATCATTTTTTTCCAATTGATCAAAGTAATTTGTTTGAATAACCCATGCTATTTGGCTTTTAAACAGTTGTTCCCCTATTTAATGTTGCCGACAGAACATTGATAGGTGACCCTACCCCACTAGAGCGTGAATGCTGCAACCCCTCATTACCACAATTTACTTTTGATTTACAAATGGGGGTCTTCTATAGAATCCATGAAGGGTGTGCCTCCACAACAGACAGCATAGATCTCCATAACATACACCCCATTCATTGCCCTAACTGGTACTTGTGAAACCATCACTGCCTTTAAAAAGGTGTAATCAATATAACACTCATTGATAACTACATCAGGTTATTCCAAATGCGTAAAAAAAACGTATAAATGTAAAATTTACAACGTTTAACAGTGTTTTGGAAGAAAAATAACATCGTATATATGCAAAGTTCAACCCAATTTAGACCCGAAAATGATTAAATACCAGTTTTTTACTACAGGACTAGCGACTCCATCTGGTGGCAAACATTTGTAGTACTACTCATCGTACTGTATGCATCACTGATGCATTGAGTCGATATCTTTAATTCAAAAATGGTGGTTCTGTAAAGAACCTATATGGCAGCATACAGAAAAGCTAGCTGTAAGGGGTGACGCTCCGTTTGGTTGGAACGTGCAGAACCTTGGTGGCTATATTTCATAATGGGGAGGTTTACATGTAACTCCTAAATCAGTTTTATAAAAGGGTGTAGTCATTATAACGAGGCTAATGCGAAGATTATTTATGTATGATTGTGAATTTTAAATCACTGTAGTTCATATAACACTAATCTAGGTAGTATTAAACTGTGTTGTGTTAAATAAAATCAGAAGCTTTACATCTATAATGCATTTGGTTCTGCATATACTACATTAGGGAGTATGGAAGACTTACGTTGCTGCCACCTGGTGGTGAATGATTTAATTAAACCATTGTCCTTAAGTAACTTAAGATGGCACCACTGTTTTTATTTGACATAACCATCTCACCAATGAAACATGTATTTCATCATAATAAATTCCACTTTGTGTAGACGTTTGATCATAGTTTAATAAAGAAGCATGTTGTCAGACATGTCCTAATGTGAAAAAAAAAGTATGTGTTTATCATTAATAGTGTGGAATATACAGCTGTTTTGTTTACACTACCATTTTAGTGGCACATGCTGCCTTGACTGATTCATGGTTGAGGGCCCCCCTTTATAAAGGGGGGGGGGTAGTGACCTTCACTACTATCTCGACTAATTTAGTCGAGAAGTTGTGACCCCGCAATAGCCAGTGTTGACCTCAGTACCATACCCACTGAGGTCCAACACCCCAATTGAACTTTTTAAAGTGTTTTATTGGGAAAATACTGATTTCAAAGTATTCGGTATTTGTTCCTAGCATCCACGCGTTGTGGTACCTCCGCTAGGCCCCTTTAATCGTTCTTATACATTGACAATTCAGTTCAAAGTAAGGACATGGTGTCCACGTTATAATATTATACCAAGTTCTATGATTCATATAAAAGGAGAATGGTCAACAAACATATTACTTAATAATTAATGGTGATGAGATGAGATGAAGGGTGATGTTCTAAGTACAACACAGAGGAAGAAAGCAGGTTAATTTTAGATAAAACAGTTTGGATAGTCACTTGCTATCTTACTCTTGAATTTTTCCAATGTAGGTATATGGGTGTACTGTGCTTTTAATTGATTCCATCTAACTCTAGATTTATAATAGGCACTTCTCAGTACAACAGGTTTTAATGAGTGTGGAATTATCAGTCTTTTTCCTGTGTGTAATCGAGTTGGTAATTGTCTATTATCAATATATTCCATTTGTTGTGCCAAGTTAAAAGCATAAGAGAGCAGATATAAATCTCTTCTTACATACAGTTCAGAACAATTACTTGCATGTCTTATCTCAATAGTGGTCATACGGGGGTTTTCTTCAAGTTTTACCATGTGGGCTACTCTTAAGGTCTGTGCTCAATAAATTTAAAATTAGTATCTAAAGTTAGACCGTGGTGGACATCATTATACAACATTCATTTAGTTTTCTTCTCATTAATTGTTAGAGAGTTTTGTAGGCACCATTCTTTATTTTTTTCCAGCGTTATTCGCATTTCATCTGAGGATGTGACAGAGACTACTGCATCATCAGCATATAAAGTCATATTACATTCACAAGCTTTAGATAAAGAATTAACATATATTAAAAAAAAGGACAGGACCCAAAACGGAGCCCTGAGGCACCCCATGTGTATTGGTCTTAGAGCTAGAACATTTGTCATTTGCTATAGTCATTTGGCTTCTATTCAGTAGATAGTTTTTGAAAAAATTGCAAGTCCTTATATCCAAACCTAAAAGTGATAATTTTCCTAATAATTTTGAATGTGATACCGTATCAAAAGCCTTTTTGTAGTCAAGATATAAGCAATAAGTTGGTTTTTCATTTATAATGTTATTTATGATATTACTTAGGTGCTCAGTGACAGCGCTTAGGGTTGAACGTCCCTTTCTATATCCATGTTGTGTAGGACATAGAAGACCATTGTCTTCCATGTAGTTTTGTAGCCTGGTACATACAATTTTATCTAAAATTTTACCAGGGAGTTGTAGAAGACTAATCGGTCTTAAGTCATTAACATCTAGTGAGTTCGGTTTCTTATGCAGGGGGACAATTGTACCTTTCTTCCATACATTAGGAAAAATGCTATGATGTAGGCATGTATTATACAAAACCAGAATAACATCAGGAATAGACATGAAGGCATCTTTTATAATAAAAGATTTACAGTGTTTTATGGCTGATGGTTTCTTGATGTTAATAGATTTTATATATTTCAATAGGTCGAGATAGGAAATATTGTACATTAAATTTGTGTCAGGTACCGGTATACCATATGGATTCTGTTCCGGGGTATATGCTGTAGGGACAGGTAGTGCATCAGCTAATTTCTTTCCAATAGTAGTAAAAAAACTATTAATATACTCAGCACATTCAATAGGTGGGATTATTAGTCCAGTCGTATTATTTCTTAACTTAATCAGTGTGCTGCCTGTTTTATTAGGAAGCAATTTACGGATGGCATCCCAGAATTTAGTCGGGTCAGTTTTCCTATATTCCAGTAGGTTACTAATCTTATTTTTTTGATTTTGAAAAATTGCTGTTCTGACAGTTCGTTTGAAGAAGTTTGCAAGTCTCCAGCTATATTCAGTATTAGCCTTTCTTGCTTTCCTATATAACTTGTCCCTGGTACGCATCAATTCTAAAATGTCATCCGTAAGCCATGGGGGAGTATATTCTGGAATAGTGATGAACCTTACGGGGCACATACTATCAAGAGAATTAGTTATTACATTCAATATCTCTTCCCACATATCATTTGGGTTCTGCATAAGTACCACATCTTCCCAATTGTACCTGGTTAATAAATTTTTGAAAGTTAAGAAATCATATCTTCTATAGGACCTTGCCATAACTCTTTTTTTTTTAATTTCCATTCTGTCACATTTTAAAACCATATAGATAGGGGTATGATCTGATACATAGTAATCGAGTGAGCCTCTGGAAGCAACATTATGTGCATTGGTATAGATATGGTCAAGTAGGGTGCCAGATACTGGTCTAGTTACAGAGTTTATCAGTTGGAAAACTTCATTACCAGTGCAAAAGTCATCAACTTTCGATTCCTCCACATCTTTTTTGTTGAAGAGATTAACATTAAAATCACCCATAAAGATTAGTTTTCTATTCCTAGTAACATTTTTCCTGATTTCGCTAAGCTTTTTATAAATAGCATTTTTGTCAATATGAGCGTCTGGAGGACAATAGCACACAACGATTTTGTATTTTAGCACTCCAATTTCAATATCAACACTGAGAATTTCATATTCTTCAGTTATAAAACTATTGTGTAGATCAGGAATAGCAATGTAATGGTCCTTAAGGTATAGCATTAATCCTCCAGCTTTTTTATATCTGTTTGGGTACCTGTCTAGTCGTACATATTGGTAACCTGGGATATAGATATCAGCATCTTTTATAGAAGGGGTTAGCCAGGACTCAACTATACCAGCAATGTCTACTGAAGATATCATTTTAAAAACATCAGTGCATTTGCCATGGATTGATCTTGTATTTGAGCAGATTATTTTCAGCCCTTTGGCATGGGCCAATTCATAAATATACATCATTTTTTTTTCAGTCATAAGTATCAAATATGGAGAGAATGAGGGTGAGGTGAGATGTGATTCCAAGTATGAAGATGATCGCTGTACTAACATAGCCTATTAGAGTCAGGGATATCATAGCAGAAAGGGAGGCAGCGCGCTCCGTTTGGGGCATCATAAGTTCCCAAATGTAAATAACACATAGCTTTGTAACAGTGCAATAGAAATGAGATGTCTAACCAAGGTGCTTTATACATAATCGTGGAGAAAAAAATATGTGAAAAAAATAAAAGATACATATATACATGTGTATTAGTAGTAATGAGGAGAGAGACCGATATCTGGCAAGTCCTTAGTGTGTTACTAGGTCAGCTTGGTTGCCAGCTGCTAAAGTTATTTTTAGCCCATAGTAATCAAGCGCGTCAAAAGCCACGCAGTCACTGTAGGCTTATTATAGGAAAGACAATTCAAAAGGACGTGGTAGGGTCCAGTGATATGAAATAAACATACAAACATTCAACAGTTCAAATGGACGCGGTAGGCTCCAGTGTTATAAAGTAAACGTACAAACATTCAACATGAGTAGATTCCAACCCTTATGTAACCCATTTGCATGCATAACTTCACTTATTATGACATAGATTATATTTTAGCTCCATGATATGGATTTGTAGGAGTATGGGATTGCTCATGAGAAGTTCATGTTAATATTGTTTCAGTCATCATGCATTGGAGTCTGGAGGAGTCTTATTTCTTCTAGGTCTCTCAGGTTTTGGTTTGCCTATAGCGGAGGTCATTTTCGGTGTGTCCAATACTGATGTTGTAGAGACCAGGGCTTGGGTGGAGGGGGGGATGAATGGGCTGCCTGTAGTTGAGCCATGGTTCTGACATTACATGTAGTTTTAGGTGGACTTGTAATTGATGTGGTGGGAGGTGGAAGTATGAGTGTAGTTGCAGGTGTTGGTGTTGTTGTGGAAGTTGTTGTTGCCATGGTTGTCTGTGTTGTCGGTGTTGTTGGAGTGGCCAGGGTAGGTACCGGTATTGGAGTAGGTGTAGTTGGTGTGGGAGGGGCTGTCGTAGGAGGTGGTTGGTACTTCTCTCTCAGGATTCTTCTTGTCTCCATTAGAACCTTCCCTCCTCTATTTTTGCCCTTGTAGGTACCATTTTTCACCTGTTTGGAATTCAACCCAGCTGCTGTACCCCAGTGTGGGCAACCAACACATTCCAGTAATTTGCGTGTGCCAGTACTAAGCAGGATTTTACGTAATTGGGGGTTTTGCTCGAATTTCAGTATATTCAGGGCTAATAGTTCATTTTCATCAACGTTTTTCCACCCATCACAGTCTAATTTTGCCAACTTTTTTGCACCTAGTGCAGAGTCAGTGTCCAATATTTTGGCAGCTTTTTCGGGTTTTTCAGCATAGAGTGATTTAGTATGGGCAAAGGCTTGCTCAACACCCTTGAACCGAATGCCATCCTTTTCAATAGTACATGGATAGAAATTGGACAGAGGAGACAGGTCGCCATGATACCCAACATATTCATCTGTCACAATAGTCTTTGTATTAGCGAGTTTGAGTTCAGGTGGGAGGTCATCTATGGCATTGTATGGATAATATTTTCCATTGTACATAATGCCCTAACTTTAGCTTTTACGTTAAGGCCTGAGTCCTGACCTAGTTGAGCTATGGCTACTACATCTGCTCGCTGTCTTTTTACCATCGGGTTTGTGTCATCTGATAGGAAAACATTTGGGTACTTATTCTTCAGCTCACCTTTTTTTGAGAGTATCGCATCTCTGCATTCAGCCTTGACCATTACGATGATCATATTTCGGACCCCTTGCTTTGGTGGGCCTTGTCTGAAGGCATAGTCTATTTCATAGAAGTCTAGCTTGGGGAATATGGCAAGGAGTAAATTGTAGGCCACATGTTTACAGTTTTCTCCATCATGAAAAACCAGACCTTCAACAAGAATATTGCGTCTTCTTATGCTGTTATCTAACATGTTGATTTGTGCTTGGTTTTCCTGTATATTGGCTTTATTTTGTCTGGAGGATCTCTCTGTCTGCTCTAATCTAGCCTTTACTAGTGTCAATTCCTTTTCTAGTTCAGCATTCTTACCTTTCAGTACTTCAATGTCATCGTGACTCGAGTTGGTGCCGGTTGTCAATGCGTTAATCTCCTCATGTAAATATTGCAAAGTGGTACCAATTTTCTGCTGTACGATGAGTTCCTGGTTTGTAGCATTTGCTCTAGTATTTTTTGAGGTATTTGTTATTTCTGCAATAAGATTTTTAACCTCATCAGAGTTCATGCTATGCGCCATGTCGACAATGTGTGTGTATTTACAGCAGTCTTGACAGGTAAGCTAGGTCACACTAGACTATACAGGTGTGTTGTAGTGGTTGCAGCGTGGTGTATTTATAGGTGCAGGTGGTAGTACTCCATGTATATACACCTGTCTCTTCCTCTAGGTCAGGCGTAGTTTAAAAACTGAGAATTTATGTGTAATATCATAGTATATTCCATAAAAAGATTGCGCAGAGATGGTCACTGATGGTTAATTAGTGCACCAGTTTAGGTATAGCGTGTTATACTCCATAAAACATCCATGTATAGCCGGGAGCGCGCCACTCATGTGTACTCTACTCTGCAGACGCCATGACAAATCAAAGGTAATAATTAGTTCCTCAACTTCTCACTAGGTGGTGTCACTAGGGGTTAGGCTGGACTATTTGCTCACCATACACACATTCATCGATGTAAATTGGGCCGACATCAGTGGTAAATTGGGCCGACATCAGTGGTGTACTGTTTCACTCACCAAAAAAAAGCTTCAGGTAGGCTATAAATGAGGTCGCCATTGGCCAACACCTTTTTTGTAAATGTCAAAGTTTTACAAGTAGTATTGAGTGTGGATGATGTGAGCATGGGCGTCGCTTAGGCGGCTGGTGCACCATCCATAGCGATGGCGCTACCATAAGCCAAATATCGTTTTCTACAGTGACACTAGTACTTACTGCTGCTATAACAACCTGTTTTTACACGTTAGACAACTACAGCACAGTGGTCCAACTGCCTCAGTAATGCAATACTGAGGGAAACACTGTCACTGGGAAAAACACTGTCATAGGTTCTATACAGAACCACCTATTTTAACCAAAGTTATACCACGTTTCCTGGGTTACACATTGCTTTTTGGTGGATATTCCCATCCACATATCTGTCGATATTGCACACCCTGTAGGCTGTAACATCAACAGTGCCGTTATCCATGGATAACCAGCACACCTTACATGTCCTTCCATGTCATATGTTACATGTTAAAAGCCACAAAATTCTCCAGGCCAGGGTAGGGATTGAACCTGCAGTCTCACATCCCAAATCCAACTCCCTATGCACAGCGCCACAGCGACTGACGAGAAACGGTCGGTTCGAACCATGTCCGGATATGATACAAAGCCGTGTGCACTGTCACTGTCCTCTGCCGGGCAACAAGGTGTATTATACACAAACATAACCGCGAGACGCATTGAAAGGAGGAGACGCGGTGGTCTAGAGGTTAGCGCCTTGCGCTCAGCCGCGTGAGGTACGCGGTTCAAGCCCCGGGCGCATCTTTTTTTGCCGTGTGCACTGTCACTGTCCGCTGCTGGGCGACGAGGTGTATTCTACACAAACATAACCGCGAGACACATCTTTTTTTGCCGTGTGCCCTGTCGCTGTCCGCTGCGGGGCGACGAGGTGTATATCTAGTCTAACAATTAGTAACACGGTCCGAGCGCATCTTTTTTCGCCGTGTACACAAACATAACTGCGAGACGCATTCAAAGCTTTAGCTGTCTGCTGCCGGGCGACGAGGTGTATGTACACTATTTTTCGCCATGTGCCGCTGCCAAGGCTAGCCGAGACGGGCCCTGTCGCTGTCCGCTGTCGGTCGAGGACGTGTATGTACCTGTGTACACACACTATGGCTGGCTTCGAGTCCCAGGGAGAGGGAATAATTTTGTTTTCAACTTGAATTTATTGGTATTCTATTGATTATTTATTGGTTTCGTGGTATAAAATAAGTAGTCAATGGATAATTCATGACTTGTGTGTGTTAGCAAAGGCTAATAACACTGGGCCTACGGCCTCGTGTCATTATCCTTCACTTACACACACTTGTCATGAATTATCCATTGGTTACTTGTTCATTAATCACCTACTGTATCATGGTGTGCATGATGTATCATGCTATTTGTGTTGCATTTATATTATACCGTAACAGTGCGTTTAAGTGCCGGGGTACAGTGGGATTGAATTCAATCAGCACCCAGGGACTTATACACACACACTATATCCGTGGTTTTTTTTTAATTTTCTCACTAGTTGCCCCCACTATGTACCGTGGAGGAGATTTTGGTCAGCATTCATGTGAACCGAGATGTAATGATAGCTTATCTTGGTGTAAACCTGTGCAAATTTGGTTTAGTCATTGCTAAAAAATTCAGAATTTACATCTGTATTGGATTTAACCAATAAAAAAAAGTGTAAATGTAATATAAATACGGTCGGATGAACTTACTACATTTTGGTAGATATCGTAGTTTAATAAGTACTATTCAGTGTGCAATCTTTAATCATGAGCGTTGTAATTACAGCTGTGTCAAGGAACCGTTACAAGTCGATGTTGTAATGAACACTGAATCCAGAGAAGTTCTTTGATCCTTGTTTATTGCATGATAACAGAGTGTACATATAGGTGATAACAATGATACACTTGCCAGCGTGCAGGCTCTGCCCCTAAGCTCCTAGCTCAACCTGTTGTAGGTCCTAGATACTAGGGAGGTTGTACGTGGGATAATGTAAGTAGAAAAGATGAGCTTAGAATAGATGATTGGGAGCTGCTCACCAGGTCTTAAATACTAAGGTGAGCAGCTCACAGGGTGATGAAATGTCCTGGTAGGAACAGGTCAGATCTGGTCAGAACTGGTTGGGTTTGATCAGATCTGACACGTCGCCATACCCGGTAATGATTCTTTTTATAGATGGACCAATCAGGACGAAGGGAGGTTGTGGAATTTCCCTGCATCCTAGAAATGCGTCCACAGGTATGTTGGTATGTTGTGATACTCCCAGTGAGTCAGTGCCAAGAAATAGGATGGGTCCGGCTCTCACAACATCCTGGTATCGGTGATTTAAGAGTGGTCATGTGATCAAAGGGGTATGGTCTATTATAGAAACCTCATGGTTAAGTCACTTAGCTAGATGACGTGTTGTTTACAAACAAGGGAGGTCACGTGTTTAGGCAACCCCCATTTACATAATTGGGTCACGTGACCTAGACCATTAGCCATTTGGAAATCATTCCACAGGGGGTCTAGGTCATGTGATCAAGGGAACGTGGTCTATTATGCCAATGAGGTCTCATTAGCATGAAGGGATGTGGTCTATTATGTAAATGAGGGGTCACATGACCAAATGGAGGGCTCTGATTGGCTGAGTGGCTGTGGCCTATTATACTAATGAGGTCTCATTAGCATAAAGGGATGTGGACTATTATGTAAATGAGGGGTCACATGACCAAATGGAGGGCTCTGATTGGCTAAGGGGCTGTGGCCTATTATACTAATGAGGTCTCATTAGCATAAAGGGGCATGGTCTATTATGTAAATGAGGGGTCACATGACCAAATGGAGGCCTCTGGTTGGCTAAGGGGGCGTGGCATATTATGCAAATGAGTTGCTCACCATGGGGGGTCCAGGTCACATGACCCAATGGAGGCCTCTGATTGGCTGCATCCCCAGTGAGTAATATCCTGTAGTTAGTTATAGTCCCATTCTGATACATACTATACTACTTTTATCTTATTGGCAAGATAGATTTTGTTTATAAGGAGGGGTCCTACACATACAACAGTGTAGAGCAAGGGTACTTCCATGTGAGGCTACTAGAATTGGGTCACCCTGCTGCTGCACGAGAAATACTCTCAATATCTGACCCTAGGTGGATAAAACTTGCAGGAGACGTGAAAAAGATTCCCACAAATCACCCATTTTTGCAATATGAACCAGCCCTTATGGAAGATCTAATAAAAGCCAAATATGGTCAAAATGAAGCAGAGCGAAAGCTACTATTGTCCACTGGTTTGAGGCCATTAGTGGAGGGAACTGGGTCAAAAAAGTGGGCTTCAGGTTGGCCATGGACAGTGGTGGGATATGCGAAATATGACTCTGAAAATGCCTTCCCAGGCAAGAACCTGCATGGGAAAATAACCATGAATTCTATAGCAGTGGCTCAGAAGTTTATGTAACTTAGATGTTTTCCTTCCAGGAGTACTGTAGTTAAGAAGTAGGTGAGAATGCTTATCTGATCTTGATGTTCTCTTTTCAGGAGTACCGTAGTTAGGAAGTGTGTGCTAACTCAGGTTTTACTGATTACAGGATTGACACTTTAGTGTCAACATTATATAATACTGACTCAAAAGGTAATTCTGAGACTATGGCTGCACTTGTATCAGGAGATTCTCGAGTTGAAGGGATGGGAGAACTTATTGAGAGTGCTCTCAATGATTATGCTAATTATGAAGTTGGCGAATGCGCAAAAAAATCTTGGTCCCTAGCTACCATTGAAAAAGAAGTCCTAAAAAGGCTGAGAACCGAAGCCTATGACGTGGTAATACTAATAGCTGGAGCCAGTGATGTCACTGCAAAGAGATATATCAATGGTAAGCGTGACATCTATATTCCCCATGCTGATGCTGCGACATGTCGTGCTGTGGTAGCTGTGCGTCTAAGCAAAGTGCTATACAAACTCAACAAACTCCACCCGGAAACCAAGTTTGTGATTTGCACTATTTTCGGCATAAATCTTCAAAAGTTAAATCGTAAGTGTCACCCTGATCCCAAACAAGCAGCCCTGAATCCTAGCATTTAGTTGCTCAAGGGGGATATCCAGTACCTTCATAAAATTCATGATCTGCCTACGCCCAAGTTGCATATGGTTTCCCATAAAAATCGCTGGATCAGAGGCAAAAAGGGAAGAAAAGTGGGGTCTGCACAAAGTTCATGTGCCAGTATGGACCGCAAAAAATGTGTGATGGCCTACGCCAACTACCTTAAAGCCTTCCTTAAAGGTAGTGCTGAAAAGGGATTTTTTTCCATATGAGTGGATGGACAATGTAAGAAAACTAGAAAATACAAAACTTCCTTCAAGGTCGTGCTTTTACAGCTTTCTCTCAGGTCGTGGGTTAACCAAAGAAGAATATGAGAGTTGTCAAAAAGCCTGGTCAGAAAACAACATGAAAACTATGAAGGACTACTTCATATATTACAACAACTTGGACGTGAAACCATTTGTTTTGGCCATAAATGAACACAGCAAATTTTTCATAGAACACAGGTTAGACATGTTCAAAGATGGTCTAACTCTACCCGGCCTTACCTTGAAGTTTCTCTTTAACAACGCTGCTCCTAACACCACACCTTACATCCTTTTAGGTGAAAAAGAAAAGGATGTACATTTCCTTGCAGAGAGGCAACTTAGTCAGGGGTCCTTCTATCATCCTTCACAGACATCACAACAGTAGGAAAACACGAATTAGGTTAAAGAAATACGGTCCCCAAAGCAAGCTTCACAGACACATAGTAGGGCTAACAGCTTGTACCTAAAGTGTATGGGAGAAGCTCACTGCACAGGATTTTATCTAGTGCGTAGGAAAGAAAATGATTTTCAAGCAGTGTGTAGTCAACAAATCAGCTACTTAGCCACCGAATGGTTACGTTACAAAGCTTTTACAGACAACCTAAACATGTTACATTTATACAACTATGGGGAGATTAGCTTAGGTTCAAGGAAAAATAAAGGTGGACGGATTTGTTCCAGCTCAAAAGAAAATATATCAGTTTCATGGGTGCTACTGGCATGGTCACGTGTGTCACCTTACCAAGTCGGTTTTGAAAAATCCACAAGGAAGAGAATGTACGAGTGTATGTGCATGAAAGAAAAATGACTTGTGTCAAAAAACAAAAAGTCAATGGGAAGTTAAAAGACCATTGTGTCAAGGAAGAAAAAGTAAGGATGAAATACTAAAGGGGTTTTAGATGAAACAACTTTTGGACTCATCCAAGTGAACATAGAAACACCTGAGCACTTAAAAAACAAATTCAGTGAAATGACACCTATATTTAAAAACTGTCTGGTAGGCAGGAAAGATGTAGGTGATCACATGAGACGTTTCTTGGAAGCCACAGGTAAGCTTAAACAACCCCAACGTCAGCTAATAGGAAGTTACCATGCAAAGGGAATTTTGTTGGGAACTCCTCTCTTACCTGAAAAAAGGTTTGGTAGTAACCACTGTCCACCTCCTTGTAGAATACACCCCAGAAAAGACTTTTTTACCCTTTATGGAAGAAGTAACCAGAGCTAGGAGAAAAGGTGATGAAAATGTGGACTGTTAAATTCTTTTAGATCTTTACAAGCTGCTGGGAAATACCGAAAACCATATATGCAACAAGCAAAATTTTTTTCAAACAAAGTATGTGTCCCCCTCTAAGGCAAGAAGGTTAGCCTTGCACTGGTCAGTTCAAGATGCACAAGACTTAAGTGACAACACGGTAGAACTTTCTTGTTTACCCACCTCCTTGAATACATAGACGAAAAAGACTTTTAAATGTGTGAAATGGACACCGACAGCTTCTACTTTGCTTTGAGTGCAGAGAATCTAGAAGATGTGATTATTCCTGAAAAACATGAGGCTTTCTATGGAGGACGTCACAAATGGTTGCCCTCTGAATCTAGTGAAAATTCTCACCACAGAGAAACCTACGTCCAAACCAAAGCATTGGGTAACTTATGGTTACCTCAACCCTGCTGCCAGAGCCGTCTGGTGTTTGATAAAAGAACCTCCGGATTGTTTAAAGTGGAGTGGGAAGGGGATGAAATGACTGCCTTGAACTCGAAATGTTACATAGGCACTGGGGAAAAAGTGCCCATTAAAATTAGTTGCAAAGGTGTAATTCAAAAACAAAAAACCTTAAGGACTGAAAAGTTTAAAAAAGTGCTGGACAGTGAAAATGTTGTCATGGTAGTTAACACAGGATTTAAAGTAGTTAACCACAGCGTTACTACCTACTGTAAATGAAAACAAGGGTTAAGTTATTAGTATATAAAACGAAAGGTGTCTAAAGATAGAGTAAGCATCTTACCCCTCTCTATTTAAACAATGGATTTTGCTTGTGTTTGTCTCCCTGTAGTTTTTCTCACTTTACCTAATTATTTTAATTTATTAAACATTTTGTTCGTTTTTTTTAATATTTTGTCCAATAACAACAAACATTTTGTGTAAAAAAAACAACTTTTTTCCCCATAGAACAAGTGTTAAAGTATCATATAGTGCAACAAAAATGAACATTTTATGCAAAAAAAAAAAAACATTTATCAAAAAATTGATAAACATTTTAAAAAGTTAACACAAAAGTGAACTTTATCACCCAAAAAAACAAAATGACTATTCAAAAAAGTGAAAAGTATACAAGTTCACAACAAAAAATAAAAATCAGGCACTAAAAAAACAACTTGGGTGTATTTGACAAAAAAACTACAAGGTTTATTCTTTGCGTCAACTTCACCAAATGACTGGTTGTAACAGTTCATATCTGGTTAGATTAAGTCATCATTTAACATGGAAAGTTTAGAGGCAATGATAATAGAACAAAGCAGAGAAACTCTGCCTTATGAATATTACATGCAGCCAGTTCTACAGTGTTGCTCTGTACAGCAAAGCTTCTGCTGTAACACCTTACAATGATGTTACTGCTATTGCATGTGGATGTTCAGAAAAATTTTTTTGGGAAGTAATACCTGCAGAAAACATTGGTTATTTTAGAGGAGCTGAACCAGACACTGCTGACCACTGTTTAACTAGTGTTAAAATGTACAAATATTTCTCTTCAGCTTTTTGGGACGTATACAGCAACTGCATGCACTATTGTCAAGTGAAAATTGTAACTTAATAACACAAGATTGGTGCATCTGTGTATACTACACAAGGTACACTTTAGGAAGTGTGAAAAAGTTTGCTGTTACCATGCAGCAGTTAGAGTGTAATCCCATTGTAGGGGTGTTTTGCCAGTGTAACTGTAAACTACAAGTATCTGCTATAGCTAAAACCATTTGTTTCACATGTTTACAGGTCTGGTGGAGCTTTACGCCTTAAGTATACCTGGAGTGAAAAATCATTTCTCATTTGAGGTAAACTTCAAGGATGGTTTTCTATCTAGTCTTTTACCAGGACCTAAAATCAACAAAACTTACTTCCTGGCACAGGCTTTGTTTGAACATGCTATAGCTAACATAGCTAAACTGAACAGCTATTGTTACCACAACAAGTGGAAAACTAGTGTCACAGGTCAAAAGTGGTATCAAGCAAGTTAATTTACACACAACAAATGCTTCTGTTGTATCTGTGCACGTCCCGGTAATGGAAAAACTGGGTTCATATGTAAATATTGTGTCTTATAAAAGTACCCTGTAATGAAAATGAACGAGTTGTGTTATATTGAAATATATGAAATAAACAGAGAGAACTGCACAGCCCCGGGTAACCAAATGTGGCCTTTGTTCCCCTTGGACTGTGTCCTCGGGGACACCATTTGGTCCCCAGGGTTGTGCAATTCTCTCTGTTTATTTCATCAGTCATTATTGTGCAATTTCTAAGTAATGTTTCTTCAGCAATTGCACAATACCCAGTTGCTATTTCATCATTGTTATTGTGCAATTTTATAAACCACTGCGCAATACCTGTTCATACATAGCTTGTATGTTTTCATGAGGTTACTTCTGGTTTGTAAGTAGGTCAAACCAAAGTATTGCTTCATATATGTAATTTATGTAACTAGGTCATGACATATATTCCAGCTCTCTGATTGGTCGAAAAACCTAGGTCTTGACCTTGTGATGTTACCTTCTGTCAAAGCTAGGCTTCTGGTTGGCTAAAACTGGTTCAAATGGGGTCACTTCCGTTCTGCAAGTGGGTCATGACCTAGTTAGTAGCTGAAGCTTTGGGCTGAGTTTGCATGAATGTACTACTTATGTTAACACTTCTCACCTTAAACACTTTCAAAAGCTAAACACTTTGGGCTAAACATGTTCTGCACAAGAGAAAATGTCTTTAGGCCACACACTTATGTTTGGATCATAATTTTATACCAGATTGGCAGTGTAAAGGATTTACTGAGTTATTCAGCTACTCACGATTAGCATTTTCTCATCCAGGTCCTTGGCCTTTTCTGTGTGTAGTCTGTGTGAGAAGCGCTTACCCAAGGCCTTAAAGTCAGCCCTGCTGAGGATGCCGTCATGGTCTATGTCGAATCTCCTGAACCATGTGACTACCTTTCTCTCCCAGTGCTCCCGCTCTCCCATGATTACTGGTTGATGTGTGGTGTGTAGTTAATTCAAACTGTGGTGCTAGTGGTCCCTGTCACTCCTTGAAGAGATCTGCTACTGTGTGTAAGGTGGGGCTGGGTTTACTCCAGTCATGGACGTGCCCAGGCTGTTCAATATGGTTCTGTTTTGACACCAATACACCAGTACATACTGAGTAGTAGAGGAGCAACAGTAATTCTGTAGGAATTTTGTGTTTATGGAAGTTTCTCAGGTCGAATCTATGGTTTAAAGGGTGCTGAAAAAGATAGGATACCGCTCCAATTTTGATTTTTAGATTTTGACCTATTTTTAGGCTAATTATGTGAATTACAGTAATCACACCTTCCTGAGACATTCTTTTCCACACAGATGGGAATATCATCAATCTAACAGAACCTATCCCCACTCAATCTGCTACAGGGAATCTGGAGGTGTTGTTCATTTTTTGCTATTAGCAATGGTTACCTAGCAACAAGCTAATTGTGTGATTTTCCCATAGCAGAAGTGCCAATTACAGCAGCAATGCATGGGGAAGTTAGATATTGAATTTGCATTGTGCCTAGGTGAGATAATCATGAGATACACATCCTCCAGTGTCCAGATGTTGCCTAGCAACAGAGTTATTATACCTAGCAACAGAGATATTGCATAGCAACTGACACTCAATGTCTCCTTTTTGACTACAACTCTGGGTGCTCTGGGATGCAAATTTCATGTTCTATATCAACATGATTAGCAAATTGCCAAAATAATTGTAGGCTTTGTGGTAGACACCAATAACTAACAATGCTTATTCTTTCACATGGCAGTGGTACCAAAGAAAGTACCAATACAGTATTTGCAAGTTAAGAATGATATTTTCAATGTGTTAAGGTGAGATATAATGAAACACACAATTATCAGTGTTCAGAGGCTTCCTAGCAAGAGAGAAATTGTGCCTAGCAACATAGATATTGTATGATAACTAGCACTCCTTCATCCTCTGTCTTTCCCTGATTCAACCAAAGACATTTCACCAAACTTATACATCAGTGTTCAAACAATACTACAGAAAAATATTATATGTGTGGAAAAACTACATTAGATTAGTACAGAATTGTTCTTAAGCAAGCCCGTCTAAGGGTCCTGAATGGAGGATGTGTCTTATAATATGTGGGGTGTCCGGGGTATAACAGGATTATAGGATTTCGGGCACATGTCCTCTTTTTGATTTAATACTATGATATTCTACCTGGAATTATGTCGATGAATGTTGATTGTCATGAAGAAAATGCACAAATGTGACTTAGCATTACAAAACCACTTAAAAGTCACACCTTGATGTTATTAAGATACAGTTGCATTACTCTGTATATATCAGTGCAGAGTGCAGAAAGTGCCTGGACCTCATTCAGTTAACATGCATTGTCTGAGCAATTTCCTACTTCTGATACAAAAAGTCTGGATTCATTGGAAGAAAGCTTACATTCATTTTGGCCTGGCCCGCAATCTTGAGCCCTTGGCCACCCAGGCAGTAGTCTTGTATATTGTTGGGCAAAATGGAAGATTTAAGAGAAATCTAGAAAAATCACTGGCCTACAGCCAGAATTACTCACCATTGGCTACTGGGACAGTGTTAGTGTCTACCCTTGACTCTTGTTGAGTTAAATTGTTCTGCTTCAAGGCCCCAGCCAATTCAGTAACTGACTGATGTACATGTAGCTATCTGTTGTCACCATGACATTTTCACAACTTTTTTGTCCTCCCTTTTCAATCTCTACTGCATACTATGGCAAGGAGGGGGGAATGTGTTGTGGTAACACATCAGAAAGGCTTTCCCCCACCCTTCTTGATCCACACTCATAGATGTAGAATGACTGGGGGAATGCCTCATAGCATATGAATTACATCTTTATATGATAAGCAATAGGTGTCATTCTCATAATTATGTTGCTGCCAAACATGAATTGTTAGATATAGAACATGAAAATTGCATCCCATAGTGGTTTTCAATAGTGTTTATTGGACGAGAAAGAAAACTACAGTAGAAAACAGAACATTGAGTACCATTTGCTATGCAATATTTTTTTGCTAGGCAGAAAGTCTATGTTGCTTGGCAACCTCTGCAAACTGAGTGGTGCATTTCATGACACCACACCTAAGCAAAATGCAAAATCCCATATCTAACTTATCTATACATGTATTGCTACTTTCATTTGCACTTCTGCCAGGTGAAAATGAAAGAATTAACAATGCTAGTAATAGTTGCCATCCACAAAGCCCCAAATTCTGCTGCCAATTGGCTAAATCTTTATGCGGAACATGGAATTTTCATCCCAAAGCACCTCAAAATAGTGTCTATGTGATGAGAAAGAAGCTGTAGTCGAAAAGGAGACATCGAGTGCCAGTTGCTATGCAATATCTCTGTTGCTAGGTAGAATAATTATGTTGCTAGGCAACCTCTGGACACTGAAGGATGTGCATATCATGATTATCTCACCTAGGCACAATGCAAAACCCCATATCTAACTTCACCATGCATTACTACTGTAATTGGCCCTTCTGCTATGGGAAAATCACAGAATTACCCTGTTGCTAGGCAACCATTGCTAATAGCAAAAAATAGACAACACCTCCAGATTCCCTGTAGGAGATTCAGTGGGGATAGGTGCTGTTAGATTGATGATATTCCCATCCGTTTGGAAGAGAATCTCTCAGGAAGGTGTAATTACTGTAATTTATATAATTATCCTAAAAATAGGTCAAAATCTAAAAATCAAAATTGGAGCGGTATCATATCTTTTTCAGCACCCTTCAAACCATAGATTCCACCTGAGAAACTACCATAAACACAAAATTCCTACGGAAGGTACTTTTCTTTACTGTTGCTCCTCTACTAGAGTGGGTGAGGAGGCAGCCTCGAGCCCAGCCCCACTATGTGAACATGTGGGCCTAGACAAGAGTCTATTAAGCTAATAGATGATGGATATCGGGGCCCTAGGGCTGTATATACAGCATAGGCCAGGTAGACGATGCTAGTGGTTTGGCCTGCACATATATATAAGCTGTAACCATGCATGGGGCATTACAGTACTTTTTTTTCCTAACAACCTTTTTTTCAGTAATATGAGGCTCGCCTATACCATGAAAAAGGCTCAATTAAAAGCTACTTACCTCAGAAGCAGTGAACCTACCACAGATATACCAAGTATAACAGGTAAAGACTTTATGATAATAGAGGGGGAGAAAACATAATCAGATCATACATGATTAAAGAGAGTGGTTAAAGGTGATTTGGAGAGCTAGAGCACCGGGTGCACTTCGTGCGTAATAGGACAGGAGTAATATAAAACAAATTAGATGATTCTCTCTGAATAATTTTTAAGTTATTAGAGATTTACTTGTAAGTTGAGGTATATTTGATATTATACCAAGGTAACCTAGCTATTCAGCCTCAGGGAATATATGAGAGGTGGATTCGCGCATGCGCAGTCAGTCCTTAAAGAGAACAGCTACACCCGATAGTGCTGGTGAATGGCGTCAAGTGGGGAAACCAGACAATCCCTGTGAAAGAACCAGGGAAAGGGGAGCTCCATGGGGGCAAGATGTAAAACCCTATTACCCTGTTCATACCTATGTAGTACTACACTGCCTGAAGCTGTCCAGATGTACTTAATTGATTGTAATAGGTGCAATAACTGCAATCACACTGAATGTACTATTGTGGATCAACACGGTAAAAGGTACGGCCGCGCACCCCCTCGCAGACGTACATTTTACTGTGTTGATCCACATATGGTATGTATGGAGTGAATAGACCATGTCTCACCCAGTTCTGTAAACCAAACACCAGCAAATGTGGCCTTATGTGCTGGGTTTCAAGGGAAAAAAGCTATTATGGGTATTGTTTACTTTAAGCCTTCACATAGTGTAGTCATGGTAAATCTACCCTTACATGTGGAGCTCTATGACATGTCCAATACACAAAAGTGAGTTAAGTGACTTGTAGTTCTCTTTCCATTCTCCATTAGCATATGTATATGGGTCAGATTTTCGATTTCTACCTAATTGGCATTTTCATGGTTTTCCCGGTTTCTCTCAAGCCTGGTATAACTTAGGTTAGTCCCAACTTGACTTTCTTTATGTCATTCGACAGACGACACTTACAGCTTTCAGAAAAGTATAATTTTTAGCACCTTGCATCATTATTACCTGACATATGGACTCTCAAAGTTGAAAAACACCCTTTTAAACGAATTTTTTTGTCATTTTTTTAACTTTGTATGCATGTAGGCTGTCCCAAATAACTGCTATGGTCACTATTTAAACTTTATTTTTTTTTGTTAGGGGTGTTAGTTGAGAAATTAATTCTACTTGATGTTGTACTTGATGGGTAGGTGGTTTTTATTATTCCTTGATGCCTTTCAATGGAATAGGTCCAAGATGTAACGATGGCCACTGTTATTTTTCATCCTGAATGACCATGGAAATACAGGCAATATATTTTCCCTATTACCACCTTTCTATAGGGTATGTTTGACTTGTACGGTGTGCCAAAAATGTTGGCTCTACTGCAAATAGTGTTCATCAGACAGTCATTAACATACTTTTCACAAATATAAATGTGACCATCATTACTTATACATTTCCACCTCCCATGATTTTGAAATAATAATCCATTCCGTCTTGGAAACTTAAATCTAGGGCTAAAATTAACAATACTGACTAGGTGCTACATTGGTGGTGACATCCTTTCCCCTCTATCTGAGGGTACCTACCCTGTCGGTAACGATGGTCACTTTTATCTGCCCAATAGAGGCGGGAAAGTATTTCTCGGTGAACGTTTTCCGGGCGGAAGTACAGCAGAGTGCGACGCATGCGCATGGTGCAGAGGGACTTTGTTGACATTCTGACGACGATTTCGACCATCTACCTCTACAAAACATAGGCCAAAATCGAGTTCAAGATAAGAAATCAAGGGGAGGGAAGACATGGTTACATATCATGGATAAGTTTTTTGGAGTTATTTCATTTTTTTAACCCTGTACCAACCACTCATACCAAAAAATCCTTATAAATATTTTGAAAATTTGCCTTTTGACCCCCAAAAATATGTAATACTCCCAGTCATTTTAACCTCTAAAGCCTGCCTACACCTTGTCCCCAACAATTAAGAGCACTGCAAGTCTTAGATTAGTAGTTTAACACCTGCTAAGTCCATTTCTACTAAGACCCATAAAAATTTGACCATCGTTACCGCCATCTCCTTCATTTTCTTCATTTCTCCTTCTATACCTGCAATATCTGTGGTCAATCTACTGGATTCATGTGTTTTCTACCAACACTAAGTATAATTTTGAGTGCTATTAGCACAGTCTAGACCATCCCAGGGACAGAAATGGGCACAATTTATAATTGTGACCATCGTTACATAACCACTTTTCCTCTCAATAAACAAAGTAAGCCTTGGTGCAAACTCTCCATATTTTAACACAAGATGGCCCTATGGTCCAGAGAATCTATGGAATAGTCATTTCTTTAATAACACATACTTTATTTCTAACTTGGTAATAGGATGGGGTTAATTCCACATTTTTACTTATCACATGTACACGGTTTAGTACTATATCAAATTTAAAAGTGACCCACGTTACAAATTAATATGTGACCATTGTTACATTGAGAAAAAAGATTACATCATTCTGCTCAATTTCATGTGTTATTTCAGTTTCATTTCATCTGCAGTATGGGGAGAAAGAAGCTGCCAGCTGGGCAGGCTTTGATGCCAGCGCAGCGCAAAGCAGTCAGCCGAGCCAAGAAGTGTGCTGAGATAGGTCCTGCCCTCTTTAAGGCTGAACGGGCGTCAGAGAGCCAGGCTCAGCGAGACCGCCTGAAGGCATCTGGAGACCAGGAAAAGCTGGATACAATAAGGGATCAAACCAGGGTTCATGTTGCAAACCTAAGGATGCGGGAGAAGACTGGTGAGCCAGTACCTCAGCCCCATCCACCTCCCGCAGCTCGCAATGGTGCAGCTCCGACACCTGTCACTCCTGCCACTCCTGCAGCTCGCTATGGTGCAGCTCCAACACCTGGCACTGCTGCCACTCCTGCAGCTCGCACTCACTCAGCTAGCACTACACCAACTGGACGTACTGGCCGGTCAGCTCTACCAGTCCTCCTATTCTCTAACAAGAAGAAACGCCGATTGCAAAGCAGGACCTCCAACTCGGGTGACCAACAGAATGCCCAGGATGCAGATGTGCCAACTCAGCAGGAGGAACCTATGCCACCTGATGACCAACAGACTGACCAGGAGGCGGATGTGGGAACCCAGCAGGAGGAACCTCAGCAACCTCATGACCGAGAGATGCATGTGTCTGACTCTGACAGTGACGGGGAGAAGGGCAGGCAAGCCGATGTGAGACGTCGTCTGGCGATTGCTGATATTTCAAATGTAAGTGTGTTATTATAAAGTGATCTTTTCCTAGTACTTTCACTGTATAATTTATTCCAGTTAACTATACCATGTGCTTACAAAATGTTTGAAACTTAGAACTACACATTGCACAATCTCAACCAAGTTTTCCCAATAAATTATATGTGTTCAACTGATGAATAAAAAGTATATTGTGCATTCCTTTTTGCAGACCAAGAAACAAAAGAGGGGAGGTTCTTCATCTTCCTCAAGTCACAAGGGCTCTACGCACCCACCTCTTTAAGGAAAAGCTGACACATCCACCTTCCAAACGTCCTACCCAGGTGATTGAAATGATAGTGCTACTTAGTACTTAGTATCCCATCATAACCCATAGTAGTATGTATATGTACATGTATGTATACATGTATGATATATGTGTACACACTAATAAATACACAAACAATTTGGATTGAATGTCCCTCCGTACATTGTTTACATTATGACTCAGCGTGTTCATTTACCTTTTCAGGAAGTTGAGACTGGCAAGGGTAAGGGGAAGGGAAAAACCAGCAAGCGGCAGACTACTTCACCCACCACCTCCAATCCGCAGACTCTTCGGATTCCTTCCGTTACGTCGAGGCGGCCAAACACACCGGGAGGCAACTTAATCAATTGATATAGGTTTGTGTTTCAATAAGTTAGACTGACCTGGAGAATTGTGTGGTTCTTCCAATTCATTTCCTCTTTTGGATCATTAGTCTTAATTTGGTATTTCATTATTCAGAAGCAGAAGGGCATGAAGCACCAGAGCACAACATAGACCGGGACAAGCCCAGAAGAGCCACTGGTCCTGTCTTCTGACAGTGCAGATGACAAACCCACTGAGCGGAAGCATCAGGGACAAGCCCAGAAGAGCCAATGCTGCAGTTATCAGACAGTGGGGAGGAGCCGGCCCCTAAGCGCCCTCGCAGAGAAGCAGCTGCTAAGGCCAAACCCAGTAAAAGGCAGTCGCCGTGCATCAAGGGTGATGATCCCATTACTCCACAGATGGCCAAAGACCTTCAGTGACTATCCCTTCCTTTAACATTAATTGATTGACACATAGAATTTGTTTAAAAACAAACACATACATTGTATATTCTATAAAGTTGTTCGATTGATGTTTAATTATTATTACTTTTGAATGATGATTTACAGTGATGTCGCTCTACGTTCCGCCAACACCGTGCTCACCAAAAAATGAGTGGGCCAAATGTAATTGTATAGTAGTAGTAAAATAGTTCATAGTTTGGTTGCTGCTTAATTGCTTCTTTCCTTGGTTGTCTGGTTAGTTTAGTTACTAGGTGCCTACTTTAATGTTTACTTCAAAGTTTCTGGTTATGGTTACTTGAATTCTGCTTCTCTTAATACCGCTGAGAATGGTTGTGAGGCTATCTGAATTTGATCTAACTCTGAAATGTACATTCTGGTGAATCAAATTTGCTGTTTTACTATAAATGTTACATTGGTTCTAATCCCTATCAACCTTTCCTTTGCAGTCCCAAAGGTAGTGTACATACCCCGAGGAAGAACAGGCTGTGTTACCGGAACCAGTTACTGAACGCCAAGTTAGAATCTCTCAAGCAGCAGATAGCATACTTGAGTTTTCGAGTCCCAGACCAACCTGCTGAACCTGTTGAAGCTCCTGAGGGTGAGAATGCAGCAGTACTTCTGGGGGATGATGCAACAGTGAAGTCCTATAAACTGCTGACGGAGGAATTCAAAAGCCACTACATGCACGGGTTAAGGCTTTTAACGGCTGGGTAAAGTGGATAATCTCAAGCAGCAGCGGTTGACATCTAAATTAGCAAGACTCTGACATCACCACCTCCCTAGCCACGGAAAAACTCTGGCTATGACACTGAAACAAGGTGTACTATGAGTGCATTCCCCTGGAAGACGTCGCCGTTGCCCGTATTACCGTAAATCAAGTCAAAGCTCATGATAGCTTGTACCGTACACTGGGGGTGCACGCTGCAGTTCCAGTTCAGAAAGGGCCCTCCTTGGCTGTCTGTGAAACATCCTGCTTCAAGGAGTGTTGCTGGAAGGACTGTGAATTGCAGCGTGGGTGTTCAGGTTGGAGGGTGCTTGAGCTAAAGTTCTCAAAAAAGAAGCCTGCTGGTGACGCTGCACGAGCAACTCTCTCACAGAACCCCCCCCCCCCCCCGTTGTACCACAGGCGAAGCAAACGGAGCGCGCTGCATGGGATGAACCAATGGAGCAGACTGCTGCCAACAACCCCATCGTAGCGCAGGCGGAGCAAACGGAGTGTGCTGCATGGGATGATACACATGTCAGTCCTGGTGTAGCGCAGGTGGAGCTACCGGAGCGCACTGTACAGGCCGCCAACCAGCTCCTAATGCAGCACCAGTTGACCCCCAACAGCCTTTGATCCAAAAGCTGTCCTGCTATGCCAACTGATCATATGTGGCATGCGTATACGATGATGAGGTAGTCGTGGGATAGGTGCTGCAGAGGGAGGAAACGGAGTACGAGGTGTGTTTTCTCAACCGTAAAGAGAGCGCAAATGAATTTGTTTGGCCATGGATAAAGGACGAACTGTTGATGCGGGACTGGGAGATCCTTGGATAAATTGACCCTCCAAAGACATTGAGCACCACTAAGTGGAAGCAGAACTCTGTCCGGATACCGCACAAAACCATAGATGCCACAGAAGAGCCCTTTAACAGATATAAATTTATAGCTTTAACCATAACTGTGGTCACTTTATTGAGTTAACATACTAGACATAGTTTGGCATTGCATAGAGGTGTATAGAGTGTTGTAATTATATTTTTTTCTACTCTGTGCAAACTTGAAAGTTTGTAAAAATTTAGCATTTTCTTATATAGATCTGCATGGTGCTCACCTTTTAGAGGTTCAAAGTATGTACAAAACAGGTTAAATCAGTTGCCCAACCTCTTTACTATAAATATGGTGAGTTAAAAGGTCTTATGACGAAGGAAAATGGTTTAATCCATAACTATGTCAGCTACCTCGCATAACGATGGTCATGTTTATTCCCCTTCTATGATTGATACAGTACCACTGACGTTCATGCTTATTCAATTGATTCTTTTTATATCTAATTCACATACTATACATTGTTTGTCATTGAATAGAGGTGTATAGAGTGTTGTAATTGTATTTTGTCCTGGTGCAATGTCCGTCCAGACTTGAAAATTCTTTCATTTCCTCATTGAGACGCATGGTGCTCACCCTTTTGGGGTTCAAAATATGTACAGAATAGGTTGAATCAGTTGCCCAACCCGTTTACTACCAATGTGGTGAGTTTAAAGGATGGTCACATTTATTCACTGAAATTGGTACTTTAGGTAGTGTCTAGTATAAGGCCTACCATGGAATACAGAGTGATCATATGGTATATGTGGATGTTTAAGCTGTTCCTAGACCACTTTGGGCATTAGTAGAGGTGTATAGAGTATTGTATTTTGTCCTGGTGCAATGTCCGTCCAGACTTGAAAAGGTTGTGAAAATTCTTTAATTTCCGCGTCGAGATGCACGGTGCTCATCCTTTCAGGTTCAAAGTATGTACAAAAGATGTTAGATCAGTTGCCCAACCTGTTTACTACCAATGTGGTGAGTTTAAAGGTGTATGGCAAGGGAAAATGTTATACATTATATTGGGATATATGTGTGTGGATTCATCATAATGATGTAACATTATATGAATTGAAACTTATATACGTGGAATCATCTATGATATTATAAGAATACTGTATTTTGATTCATATTTTTGTTGTTAATTTTGAATTGTTTGTGGTGGCCTATGGTTACTACAGTCTACCTGGAGTTGGGACAAGGTGTGAAAGCAGATTACAGGGGGGCAGAATCTCCAGTAGGAATGTGCTGTGACAGGTATTGAGGGGTCAGCTTTCTATCCTTGGCAACTAGTGAAAACACAAACAGGGAAGGGGTATATATATGGGGCTGGGTCTCAGTGGAGAGACACACCCCTTACCAGAGGCAGGACAGGATATCAGGACAGCACACAGCAGCCAAGAGCACCATGGAGGAGGCATGGTTGAGGTTTCGGTGTAGCTCTGTCCTGGGCCAGGAACAGTTACATAAGTGCAGTAGTCCCAACAAAAGGACCTTAGGCAGGTATGAGGTTGAGTTACACCTTGGAACTATGGAGGCCAGCCTGGACTGTCTCGGGTGGGTGAGGTGGTAGGAAGGCATTTTGCCCAATAAGGTATTGTGATCTTTACTTTGATTCTGCTTTGTATTGTATCCTTGCTCTATAATGTTGGAACAGTTGTTCTTGTACATCCACTGTGCTAATGGTTTTGTAGGTGCAGATTGTTATATTCTGAGTGATATAGCTATGTGCTATGGAGCTATTGTTTGCCATTTGAGATGTAAATTGAGAGTTGTACATAATTGAAACTATTGTAAATTATTTGTGACATATTGATAAAGATATCTTTCGAGATAGTGAATAACACCAATAAATGTATTATGAAACCCCATTCTAGCTCCCTTTCGAGCATTTCTAGGGGTTCACTATGAACAAAGATTATAAATGTGACCATCGTTACATGAAAAGAGATGATTTTCATTGATGGGTTACCAAAACTGACATTTTATGAGTACAGCGGTTGAATTATGTTTTTTAGGGCCCAAGATGTTGGTCTTCCATTATAATAAAGTGGATTAAATTTATATTAACTTTGACATGTTTTGACTCTCTGGCCCATAGTGGGTAGAAATCGAAAATCTAACCCATATATGTCTATCATAATCCAAGGGCATTTTGAAATAGCAAGAGAGGAACATGGTCATCTTGGCATACCAATCCAATTAAACAGTTACACTAAAAAGTGATTACTTTCCACATTTCATGTTTCTTTGTAAGTGCTGACAATATCAGTTAAGATGTTGCGGCTTCTTTGGGTGTGGTACATTAATGCAATTTGGCAGCCATTAGGAAACTATGCTGTACATGTGCCTCCTTCATGTGGCATTAAAAAGAACTACACAGTACACCTTGTTGATGTCCTTGGTATCCCCCAGGTGGCATTATCAGGCTCCCATAACAGCATGTAAGTCTAGCCTACAGTGAGGAAGGTCCCAGCTCTCTTATCCTGACATCAAGTTTTTCTTTCAATCTTGTCTTTCAAACAATATCAACTGTGCTTTCGTGATATTCATCCAAAGGGTTTTTATTGAATTTTATCTAACAATCTGGGCCTCAACTGTGCTTTTTTGCTCATAACCCCAGTTCCTTATCCAGCCATAACGCACTCTGAGACCTTTTCTTCGGCTTCAAGAGGCTGCTAGTTTCAATCTGGACATGATAATAAATCGGCGAAGTATACAAAGTCAACCACGCCATAGTTTTCCAGTTAAAACCGTTTAGGTTCAACGGGGAATTGATCCCCGGCCACTGGGGAAGGAGGCGAGCTCGCTGTCCACTATACCAAGCCGACCGGTGCTAGAAACCACTGCACATGGAGGATTTGAAAAAGTTTTCCGACATACCTGAAGTTTACACACCTCGATAGCCTAGAATATATGGAGCCTGGTGGAGTTATTAACAGAGAACCATCCTTAGATATCCTAGATGAACATGCCATGCCAAATTCCTCCATTTTCTTCGAAATAAATAAGAATCCATTGATTTTCCACATCGATACGAGTCGGGACCCGCCCCGTCCGGCCATTCCTTGCTCGACGCGTGGCTGACCTAGTTTTTACATCCGGGCACCTACCCGCTTTGTCAACAAGAAGGCAATGGCCGTGTACCGGGCCGTGTGCGTTGGATCGTTATGGAAAATCAATGGATTCTTATTTATTTTGAAGAAAATGGAGACAAAATGTATGCGAACACCAACTAGAGATCGTATATTTGGCGCTGCTAGAATAACAGGGCTTGACATCCTTGGATTATACCCGAAAAATGAGTGTAAAGGTGGAGGTATGTCGGACAGAGTGACAACATGGCCACGGCGGGTTGGCAAAGCGAGCGGATCACATGTACTTACAAAATGTCTTCTCCTGGATTAAATCTTGGGTTATAAGGTAAGAAATTAATACAAAATGGAGAAATATGTTAGATAAACGCCTTAATCAAGTTATGATAGAGCACTTGTGGGTCTATGGTTCAATATTCCACTCCCGCTACGCGGTCGTGGAATATTGAACCATAGACCCACGCTTGCTCTATCATAACGTTGATTAAACGCTAAATACATATGGACATATCACCAGATTTCTGGATGAAGTAGAAGTACTGGTTGAATATTTGACTCCAAACCTGTTTTCTTACATGCCAAGTGCAGCCACGGTGTGACTCTAGGTATTCATAAATGTGGTATACACTGTCACAGCTCATAAAGATAATGGAGGAGGGCAGAGAGCAACACAAATATGCTCATGGTTAGGACACAGAGCAACTCAGAGAATGTAACCCTGAGAACAACAAGGAAATGGACATAGATCAGCACAGAGAGAAGGACACAGTGTAATCTGGGACTTGATGTTTTGCATAATCCTATACTTCATGGAGTGTTCATGTCCACACCATCAGTGAGGAGTGTCATGTGACTGAGGTTATCCAATGAATGCATTGTAATGATTTGGACATTGCAGTGGTCTGTGAAAAAGTACTGGGGATGAAGGCAAAATAAGAATCCCCTCTCCTTAATTCTCTATTTCAGCCCACAAGAAATATGTTTATAATGATTATTTACATGTTTAAAGGACATTAAGGGTGCTGTTCCTGGCCGTTAGATATGTAGGTGGGTTATAGGAGGTGTGAAATGAATTCAATATATTGTGAACAATTTGTAAATGTTTAGTCAGTATCCTATACAAGGCAGACAGACAGTGAGTAAGCATAGTTGGTGGGCCAGCCACAAGAGGGAGGCTTATGTTCACTCGGCTGCTAGTGCCTGTAGACATTTGCTTCTGGAGTAACCTTTCTTTTCTGGTTTTTCTTTAGGTCTCACAATCCAGTTTCATGCATGATATATGGAACCAATTATATGTTCAGATAATGGCCTGTTGACTACTTTTACCTTGCTATTTTAAATCTTCTTCGAGCATTGGGAAATTCTGCTACATGTCTAATTTTATAATTAAGAATGTAGTAAACACCTTTTGCCAGCATGTTTGCCAATTTTATGTGATGATGTCATTTTAAAGGTATGTATAAAACAAATTGTGTACGCCTAGATAGGATGTGCTTGTTTATGTAGTTTATTATAGTGGTGACCAACGTTTCAGCCATGGAGAGCTTTCATCAGGATGCTACCTACTTGGTTTTGAAGGACTAATATCAACTCTAGGATTCGGAAATTACGGTGATAATGGAGATGATGGTTTAGTGGATAAAGCTTTGTTTTAAGATTCTATGTTGGGATGCTTAGGAGGCATACTCAGTGTTGATTAAGTATAAAGTAGAATTCGCAACTAGTATGTGGAGTGGACTAAGGAGTGATCCCAGGGAGATTAAAATGTTATGTCCTGGTTACATCGGGTGAACATTTAGATAGAATTTACATGGTTTAACATGGTGTTACATAGCATGTATGTATACAGATTTGTTTCATATGTGGACTTCTAGAATCTTCTTGTTGAGACATCAATGGTAGCAAAAGTGATCATACTGACTTGCCAAACAAGTGCCTCCTATCACCCCTGGGTCCCTAGGTTGGCTTTATGGCGATGTAGGTTCGATCCCTGTCTTAATATCGAAAGGCAATCAGAATGTGGCTTCAAACCCTGGTGTCAGCCGTTTTGAAAATGGTTATTATTTTTCTCAATAGAGAAGGTACGTTTAAACCTAATATGATTTTAGATTTTATAATATAATTGGTTTGAATGTATCAAGAGGTCTCTTTGATTGTTTCATGCAAGTGAAATCACATGAAATTGTTCTAAAAATTCTGGAACGTATTAAGGACATAACATTTTCAGATGATTCTACATAGGACATCCACATAGGACATCTATCTTCATTTAAGTAATGCCAAATAGCCATTATCACTAATACTGAAGTATTTCCTTAAACCAGAGGTCCATAGAAGATGTCGCTTGGGTGCTCGTCACCCTGGTGGAAGAAGAAGTTAGATCCAGCGCTGACAAACTCCTCCTTGGAAAGTTTTCCATCCTTGTTAGTATCAATGGCAGCAAAGGCGGCATCAGCATTGGTGGTTCCCTTGATGCCGAGGATGTCAAAGTATATTCTGTACTCTTTCTGGGAGATGATACCATCATCGTTGGCATCAATGGCTTGGAAAGCCAGGGCCAGGACAGCCTCAAAATTGGCTTTCACAGAAGGGTCTTCTTTAATGTACTTCCGCACGGAAGCAACAAAAACCTCCTGACTAGCAGATGGTCCACCCACAATGCCAAAGAATGCATCACTCAGCTGAAAGAAGAAGCAAACTTATGAAGATCTGATGAAAACATTGAATGTGTTCTGAAGAATTGCACTCTAAGGAGAAAAACATATTTATATTTATATTAAATGAACTTATGTGTTAGAAAGAGGACAGATTACAGCAGCCTTGTACAAACTGACTGCATCCAGTTTCATCTTAACAAATATTTAAACAATATACCCCTATGACAAGAGTATATAGTGTGTTAGAGTTTAGATGCCATTAAAGCTATGTTAAATGTTGTTCCTTTGCACAGATTCGGTATACAAACACCCTGAATCTAAAAGGGGCACCAGCCAAAGAAAATAGAATGGGCCTGGATACAAGGTTTTGGGACAGTCGTTCTAGCAGGAACTTTTTCTCACACTCACTCTGAGATTGAAGGTGCCCCAGAATATTAAGAACCTCCCACAAAAAGAGTTAGAAAAATAAAATAAAATTGCTGTACAACAACATCATATCTTAACATATCTGTCCAAAACTAAAATGTATTTAAACACTTCTCACTTTGTCTAAACATATAGTGACTCCACGGGAGGTGTGTTAAGCCCGAAGGTAAATCCTAGGGGGTGGGGCTCAGGGGTTTAGCTCTCCTTCTAATAGACAACCCTGACATCACGGAGCCCCCTTTACTCAGAATCTTCAGCGTTACATTAACATGCCACTGTTATATATTCAGAGTATCAACTACCAACATTAACCTTTATTATATACTAGTGGCTTCGCCACTAGAGTTTGGGGCAATATCACCAGTGATAAATTGTGCCTCCTGGTGACGGCAAACTGTGCCCCCTGATGATGGCAAACTGTGCCCACTGGTGACGGCAAACTGTGCCCCCTGGTGATGGCAAACTGTGCCCCCTGATGATGGCAAACTGTGCCCACTGGTGGGGCAAACTGTGCCCCCTGGTGATGGCAAACTGTGCCCCCTGATGATGGCAAACTGTGCCCCCTGATGATGGCAAACTGTGCCCACTGGTGACGGCAAACTGTGCCCACTGGTGATGTCAAACTGTGCCCACTGGTGACGGCAAACTGTGCCCCCTGGTGATGGCAAACTGTGCCCCCTGATGACGGCAAACTCTAGTCTGTGTCATGATGCTACTGACGTTGCCAAGTGATTGATGTTGCTAGGTGAAATGAGGTTGCTAAGTGACGTGATGTTGCATCATAAATCATGATGGTGATGCCACTCTCCAAGCTGATTCTCTCAGAAGGGCTCAGTTCAAATGTGTAGGGTTAAATATCTGTCGTTTCATTTTATTTCAACATTATATCTCAGGGGTTGATGGTATGCATAGATACGAACTTCATCATGCATTATTTGCACATCAATGTTTTGAGAAATGCATATTTTAATGGTTTGAATCATCAGAAAACAATGGCAGTTTTTCTCTGTATTGTTTTACTAATGTTGCTAGGTCCTATGTCAAGGGCGTGTGTTAATAATGACTTTTCGGTTAAATTCAATTTTTTTTTTCTAAAGAAAAATGGGATTGAGTGGGAGGAAAGTATATATCAAAGCCTGAAAACATAACATTTGAGAGAAATAAAGAGAAAAATACCTTAAGACTCTGTACAATATGCTGGAATAGATACACCTTTATTGCTAACTGATGCGAGGTCTTGTCCTATCCATCATGTCTATGTAACTGATAATGTCAGACTATTCAGATATGACACCACCATTAACCTTCTCACATGGGATGTCACATTATCATATGGTGTATCACATGGATTCATGGTCACATACCTCGATCTGACATTTCCTCCTCTTCATCACAGGGCCAACCATTTCATATGAGAAACTTGGTTAATGGGTTAACAACCACCCCCCCCCCTCTTATGGTCATGGGTTAAAGCTTTAACAACTAAATAACTACTACGTATGGTTAGGGGCTGTGAAAGCCTAGCATGTCTGCCCTATTACCATCATATGTTAGGGGCATGTCTAGATAAGGTCATGGTTCCTTTGAGGTATATAGGCCACCATGTACTGTAAGTACTTTTGGCATCTTGACCTTTATTTATGGGATATAAAAGTTATATTCAAGAAGGTATATCAAGTGATCAAGCGTTTCAAAGTAATCAACACATTATAAACATGTTTAAAGCCATGATCTTTACAAACATGTTTAAAGCTGAACACAAAAAGAAGATGTGTTACACAAATTATATTTAAGCAGTGACAAATCAATCAACTCATTCTAATTACAAGAATTCTTAATGAAAATGATTGTCCTAAATAATGGCAACCTGGGGTTTAAAGTTAAGAAAGAAAATGTGTTAGAAAAGTGGGATAAAAATGTCTCCAGATAAGTGTTAAGCTTCTAAACACTGACATCCGGACACTGAACAACAAATAAACATTGTTGAGGTTGTACTGAGTTAGTTAGATACTCACTGTCAGCATCATAGTGGTCATGGTCTTGCCCTTCTCGGTGTCAAGTTTCTCTGTAAAGCGGTTAGCCATGCCCTCAAAGTCATCCTTAGTGAGAACACCGTCATGGTTAAAGTCGTGCCTCTTGAAGTAAGTGATCATCTTCCTGCTCCAATGGTCCTGGTCTCCCATGGTGAGTGGTTGTTGTGTGGAGTCAAACGGTGGTGTGAGTGGTCTCAGTCACTGCCTGCATCAATCTGCCACTTGGTGTTGGGAGGGGCTGGGAGTTATCAGATGACATGGCCCCTGGATGATAGGCCACCAGGAGAACAGCCCCTCTGATGGGAAGCCCTTGGGAATTTTAGCCTACAGATGATAAGCCCCCTGAAAACAGGGTCTGTGAATATGAGACATATTTCATCCTAATCCAACATCATGTCAAATACTCATGTTTATCACATAGTCAGTGGTGTACTATTACTGACCTCTGTATACTTGCTAGAATTGGCATACACTTAACATTGACCCACCAAACATCCATACACTACATCCATACACCCAACATCCACCAATACCCAACATCTATCCACCCAACATCCATCCACATGGGTATGGGTGGGATGATGTTGGGTATGGAATGATGTCATATGAATGAACATTTTAAACGCATTATGAATGAATATTTGTAATGGGAGACAGTGTGAATAGATGTTAGGAGTGAATGTTTGTTACATGGCCTAGAATCCTGGAAGCTGAACATCAGTGTGGCTTGATGTCTGAGGGTTGATATTCAGCAGAGCTAATCTTAAGGTGGCTGAACACTAGTGGCCTACCATTAGGGGGCAGATCTTCTCATGTTTAACACATAGTCAGTGCAGTACTTTCCCTGACATCTTTATTCACTCAGATTGACATCCATGCAACAACCTACAATGTCATGACTATTGTGAGGGGATAATGAATGGATGTGTGGCTTAATGTCTGAGGGCTGATATTCAGCAGGGCTAATGCTCATGAGGCTGTAAAGCAACTGACCTATATTCCTGAAGGCTCCAGTCCCTGGTACAGTATATATGAGTCAATGAAGGCTGAAAGGATGAGTGACTAGTCATGGTTGACCTACCTAGATGTGTAATGTGTAATAAGTATAGAACTCGGAGGTAATAATTCATTGCATATTATAACTCTATTTTATCCATTATCTCTAATTAAGTTAAAACCTCCCTAAGAAGCCGATCAGAATTTTGCAGCCAAATTTTGCTCATGAATTGTTACGGCTTCTGGAGGATGGTGTCATACTAGTAATTGTGCATGATCAAGTTGTCGTATGAGAAATATCATAAGACTTAGTGGTATATAGTGTAAATACATTAAGCTCTCATGAAATGTGTTATTTCCAGTTATCACTGGTTTATTCAGCTTTAGGCAACATGTAAGAAATATCAATCATACAGTAGTTAGTATGTAGGTAATTTCCACATACAGTAAATATACAATAGTTTATAAAGTATAATGTTCTGTTCCACTCCACCTGTGAGGTAATAATAATACAATGTCCAGCATAGTTCTAGGTGGGTTCCCACACCTAGCTCCTGACCTGCTGCTTAGAGGAATAATGTAATAATGAATAACTTTACCCTCTGGTGGATGTCTTGAGGAAGATACCCTCTGGCCACTAATGATGGAAACCTATGCCTGTCTAGCATAGTTTCACCATAGTACAGTGGTATAGCAGGTAGCAGGAGATGACTGGAGATGTTACCTCTGGAGCTGTTCTGGAGATTCTGTGATGATGGACCTCCTACTGGGGGCCTTATATCCCTACTCTGGGGCTGATTGCCCCAGACAAAGTTAGGCCCAGCATCCAACTGTCATGTCTCCACTACAATAGAGTTACATGATTGTTAAGGGATGCATCCTTTGAACTGTGAAAGTAATTGGCTGGTATCACTGTCTGTGTGTGTCTTCCCCTATTGTGGTCTAGGCCTTATACAGCCATCCCACATCTCCAGTACAGACTGGCATTAGAGACACTATTGTTAGGCTGCTTAGTGGCAGATGGGCGTCTGCAGAGCTCGGTTGCCACCCGGTATGCGGGATGCAGACAGCACTGAGTGTGGGTCTTGAAGGTGTTTCATATACATGTGACAATGGCTTCTGAGGTTTTATGTTACTTTGTAGCAGGAACATCCTAATACTAAGGTGCACCTAATTCTAGGCACCCTGTAGTATACAAGATTATTCTGACTTGATTTTGCCATAAAACTACATCCTGTCCTCAGCCCGTCTACCTAAAATATACATCGAATCCTGCACTGACTATAATGTGATTACAGTTACAATAATTTTATCTGAACATAAAATAATTCATGCTAGGTTAAACTGTGGTCACAGCTTAGAACAAAAGTATCTCACTGTGAATATATCATGAAACCTGGTGTATAGACATTCCTACCATATATAGAAGGTATGACAAACTTGGACCATAGTTTAAGTTAGATAAACTATGGGATTTAACCGGGTTAAGTAATATCTACCCGATGCTTCGTTAATATGTACCCAGTGCACCGGGTTAAATCCATAGTTTATCTCACTGAAAATGGAGACTTATCAAAAGCTGATCAAAAAATCATCAAAACCTAATTGATAGTTTTGCATTATCGTTTTGATGGTGGCAGCAGTTTGGCTTAATCAGAATGATAAGACATTTCCACTGGGTAAAAAAGGTATATTTTTTTAAATAATGCCCATAAAATTCTTAATGACTTTTTCATGCAGTACACTCGTCTGTTGATCTGTTAGAAATCGGTATTTTTCTACCCTGGCTTGTCCTAAACGGTAGAGCGTGGTTCATTTGCCTTGTATAGTGTGAGTTACAGTTAGGCCCTTGTGATGTCACAGGATGGTTAACTGCAGGCAAACATTGCCTACACATGGTTAGGTGGATACACCATGAGTAGAAGCCCCTCAAAATATTAGAATGTATACATGATGTAGGACATTGTTAAGTGACTATGTGAAATCTCCATACACATTCTATATGCCATTGGTAAGTAAGTTACATGGTTTAGCATGTGGAATAGGACATAAAGATAGCATTCCAGTGTGCATATAGTTTTCAGGTGAGTGAAACATAGCCACCTTACCCAAAGGTCAAGTCAGTGCATTGGTTTGTTTTCCCGCAGACATTGATTAATAGTAACAATCAGTAACTGTAACACACCTTATGGTGGTCCTTGTGGGATCCTCCACAGTCATCGTACACATATAAGCCTAACTATATATATATATATATATATATATATATATATATATATATATATATATACCGATTAGACCTGGGAAGTGGGGTCTCTGATTTAAACCTGGCATGTGGGATCCCAGTAAAATAATAAAGTCGCATGAAAAATAAATGTATATTTGTAGACCTAAAAACACACAGAAATAATCTATGATATGAAATTTTGAAATTTGTTACTTTAATTTTCAAAGCTTGTGGGATCTTCTTGTGGGGTTCTGCCTGACCTTGACCTGTAACATAACCGTGAAACATATGTATTATATTGTATTGCTGGTACAATTGTACTCAAAAGAGGTTAATTAGTTGTCTTGTTTGTTCGCTTGGTGGTAGACCTTAGCCACCATCTTCCCTTCTCAGAATTCTTAGAATCAGAGGGTTGGGAAGGTGGTGGAATGGTCAGACTGGAGTCATGTGAATGTGCTGTGAAGTGGTCTGAACCAATCAAGAGAGTTTGCTACTATTTTTGGGGACTGATGTCAGGACCCACCCTGGGAGGACCTCCTCCCAGAACTGGAAGGGGACCTATACACCAGTGATGCAGGGGTGGTGGCTGGTCAGATGCATCACAGCAGCACAGGCAGAGAAGTGTGGTGTGATCAGCCCCCAATGTGTATGAGTGGTGACCCACAGTTAGTACCCCCCTCCACAGCTACTGCTACAACCCTCCTACACTATGAGGCCATATCCTGTGCCATTCTAGGGAGCCAATGCAACTCAAACTAGGTGCTACTTTAGGGAGTGGTCATTACTTAACAGCAGAGAGGGGGTACGTGTTAAAAATGATCAGTCTCTTAGCTATGCAGCTTTGTTGTCATGTCCATTTTCATATGGGGATACTGTGAAGAGATGGGTTGGAAATGGAAAATTGACAGCTTAAAGTTGTTATTTGAGATTTGCTGATCATTGACATTGAGATGTCATGCATGTTGTTTGCATGTGTTTTTAAAACTGTCAGGTTGAGAGGACAGGTGGTGCAGCATAAAGGAGGATCTTATTGCCTTTGATTTGAGCCCAAGATAAAGCAAATCGGTAAAGCGGTTGCTGAGATATGTCACTCAGTACATTTGCATAGTAAATAAATGCCACAGAGACCAGTGGGCAAGTGTAGGAATGAGGTTAATATTCTGTACTAAAACTATTGGTCAGAACCTTGCCAACTTGTTTCTCTGGAACCGTTAGAGATACAGACTTGGGACTTGGTGCGTTAGAAAGCTGTGCTTCCTGTCTATTTTATCATTATTTTTAGAAGGCTTAAGCAGTAAGACATGTGCCTCTACCAATCTTGATTGCCAATTAAGTTACACTGCTCTTGAATATAGTCATGCCCAAACACTGGGCTCTAGGTGGACATGTGTAATTTTTTTGAAAATTCATAGTACCAGATGTACTAATGTTCTGGGATACTGTGTTCTTTTTTTAAAGCCAGATAGTGTCATATTTAGGTCTTCAGGTTGAGAAATATGAAAGAAAAATTGTAAAACTTGCTACAGCTCTGTATTGCCTGGGACTTTTGTAAAAAAAATTTAGGGCAGATTCTCAGCCCCGTAGCTAACTCCATGTTGGTGAGATGGCTTAGCCAATGAACTCAAATGAAATCCCTTGATTTCCCAAACATCTTAAATCCCTCACTTGTTTAAGGTATCGAATAGCGGTCATACCCTGTTCGGGGTATTGGTACCTAGGGGGCCTCCCACCTATGTGACCCAGTGCCCTACCTGTCACTCACCTCTCACCTGCACTCCACTCACCTGCACAGGCAGGCCCAGACAGTTCAGTCCAGTCACTCCACTCACCTGCACAGGCAGGCACAGACATTCCAGTTCAGTTCAGCTCTGTCTGTTTGTTTTTTTTTCTTTTCTTTTCTTGTTTTGTTTTAAGTTGTTAATAAATAGGCCAGCGTATTTGCGCAGGTTGTACGGTAGGTGGCAGGAGGACTTCGAGATGAAGGGAGACCGCCACAACCACTGTGTCCCCAAACCGTTCCATGATGTACCCTGTAATATTAATGTTAGAGAACTGTACCCTATTCTGGAGGCCCTCACTAGATGGGGCCATATGTGGGTGGACCACCGGGTAGAATGCGTCACTGACAATACGCTATAAACACTGGTAGGAGTGGAAATTCAGCTTCAATGCATCTACTCCGCTCAATATTTTGGTTGACAGTGATGTTCAACTGCCATCTGGTGGGAGTGTATCTACCGGGCAAGGATAACCTGGTAGCGGATACTCTCTCCAGAGCTACCCTCATCAACGAGTTACCGGTCTTTTTGTGTTGCAGAGGCACGTCAACGAATCTGGGAACTGGACTACTTCGCAGCGGAGCTTCGCAGTCAGGCGTGGGCACCAAGTACCTGGAAGACTAAAGCATCTCAGTGGTGCAAATATATCAAGTTCTGTGCATCAATTCAATGCCTGGCAGTACCCACAGACACAACCCTTATGTGTCGTTACGCAGTCAGTTTGGTTCCAGATCTGAAATATAGATCAAACCAGAACTATATCAGTGCAGTGATATCTTTGAACAATTATTCCGGTTACGACATTAAAAATGTTCTAGATCAGAGTTTGAGTTGATCGCCACCCTAGCGGGTATACGCCGTAGGCTTGGTGACCCAGAACCGACTTGCCCGTCTTTCACTCTTCGGGACTTATTATTGTTATCAGACTGTGTTAACTGGGATCGGGTGGAGGAGAGGGTCCTATGGACTTGTATAGCAGTATCATTTCGGGCATCAAACCCAGTGGGTCATTATCCTTGACGCGGAGCAATAGGTCTTACACAGTGGGGCATAGAACTGAGTATCTCCTCGTCTAAGACAGTGCAATATGGCCAGACAATCCACAAAATACCTATAACTTTTAGTCGGGGTTCACCCCTTTGTGCAGCTTCCCTGGTATGGGATCACCTTGAGGAATTTCCATCCTCTGATACCATGTCCCCAGCCTTTGTAGTATCAAAAGGGAATCGCCTCAACCCGGTAACCTACCCTATGCTGTTGGGGTACCTCAGAAAACTTATGATCTCAGAGGACGGGCATGCACTCCCTAAGATGGGCAGGGGCACTCTATATGTATAGCCTTGGTCTCACCCTGGAGGACATCCGTCAAGCAGGGTACTGGAACAGTATGGCTGCCCTAATCTATCTCACAAAACCTTATCACCTCCGTGTGGACACGGACCTGATTGTGTCTAAGTGCCTAAGTACCAATCTACAATTATGAACAATTACTCCTAGTTTGGGAGTTGCCGGCATATTCGCGCAGGCCCAAGTGGCTATCTTGTCACTGTTTCTCCCTCGCTAGGATCAATATCGGATGATAATTGGCTGAGATATAGCCTCTATGATTTGACAAACATTTTCTGTGCTTTCCATGCTCTCTGAATACCCGATAACCAGCCCTCCGGGAGCTAAAATATCATTTGTCATGGCAATCTCATTGACTCTCCTACCCAAATTTTGTTTTTCCTTTGATATTTGACTGTTACTAAAAGAATCATCTTATTGCTTATTATGAAATTGCTAGATTTATGGAAAAGACACATGACCTGACAGACACAGACACAAATTTCAGAGGGCCTGGAAGGGCAAGGGTACCAAGAATGGCCCCAAGAAGGGCCATGACCTCACAACGTGGGTCTGAGAGTCATTAAGGATCATACATCTCAGGGCTTACTAAGGTATATGTATATATATATATATATATATATATATATATATATATATATATGAAGATTTGTGCTTGGACAGTGCTTTTTTGGTTATAACACCCGTGCATTATCAAGCTATAACACTACTCTGAGACCTTTTGTTCGTCTTCAAGAAGGTGCTGATTTCAACCTGGACATGTTAATAAAAGAGAGAAGTAAACAACGTCAACCTCTCTATACATTTCCCATTCAGGGCTCCATGGGAATCGATCCCTGGTCGCTATGGCAAGAGACGGACTTGCTGTCCACTGTCCATTATACCAAGCTGAACCATACTAGAAACCAAAGTACATGAAGTATTTGAAAAATCAGTCCGACATACCTGCGGTTTGCACACGTCGTTTGCATAGAATCCAATGGTGCCATGTCGAGTTATTAACAGTGAAACATCCTATATGAACATGCCATGCCTATATTCTCCATATTGTTCGAAATCAATAAGAATCCAATCATTTTCCATAGCGATACGTCTCGGCACCCGGCATTGCGGCTTGCTGACCTTTGACCCGTAAATGTGTCATACGCCAACATCTGGTCTACTTTCACAGTGTCAACACGGTCCGGCTTGGCTTTTCGCTTCAATTTATAAAGAATTTTTTGGTATTTGGCCTCTATATAGACCAGAATGGCAATGAACATGGTGGGAATAATCCTCAGCACCATGAAGTAAAGAATAGATAGGTTAAAAGGTTAATATCACAACATTTCAATGTAAGAAATTGATTATTCACATGCTGGGGCCCTGCGGCGAATATAGACAAGAAAGCACAGGATGACTTCCGCTGACAACATGGCGAGGATTATTTTTCTATTGCTCAGCCTAACAAAATGTCTTCTCCTAGATTTATTATGGAGTTATAAGATAACAAATTAATACAAAATGGAGAAATATATTAGATAAACACATTAATAAACTCGTGGTTTATGGGTTCAATATTCCACTCCCTGCTGCGGGGGTCATGGATTATAGAACCCATAAACACACTTGCTGTACCATAACATCAATTAAACGCTGTATATATATATATATATATTTATATATATATATATATATATAGAGAGAGAGAGAGAGAGAGAGAGAGAGAGAGAGACACACACACACACAGGGAGAGACACAGAGAGAGAGACAGACAGACAGATAACAAATTAATACAAAATGGAGAAATATATTAGATAAACACATTAATTGATGTTATGATAAAGCACTCGTGGTTTATGGGTTCAATATTCCACTCCCTGCTGCGGGGGTCATGGAATATAGAACCCATAAACACACTTGCTGTAGCATAACATCAATTAAACGCTGTATATATATATATATATATATATATATATATATATAGAGAGAGAGAGAGAGAGAGAGAGAGAGAGAGAGAGAGAGACACACACACACACACAGGGAGAGACACAGAGAGAGAGACAGACAGACAAACAGACAGAGAGTTGAACAGAAAGAGAGTAAGGAGAGAGTGAGAGAAAACCATGGACAGATAGACAGACAGAGTTAGTGAGAGAGCAACACACATGCAGAGACTGCATGTGTGCCCCCTCTCTCACTCTTCAGTGGTGGCCCACTGCATGCCTGTAACTCATGTTCACATAGTGGTCATAGGCCTTCAACACACACAAACACATAAACTCACCTCTATACTTCCTGTCCCCTTCAAATCACATCCAAATACCAATAAAATCTCTGTGTTGAGTGACTGTACTGTGTTTTGTTTCATTTATGTGAAAAAGATGATACACAAACCCCACTGAACCCCACCTGTTACCAGTTGCAACTCTGGTTTACCTATTTATTGTCATAAGTTTCGCTCATCGGTTTGATGAGTCTGGATGCTCATTACTGATAAGTTTGGCTCATCATGTGCAAGATGAGGCAAAATTAATCAGAAACTAATCAGAAACTAGCGATGAGTCATCGATTAGCTTCCGTTTTGAGTGCTACTACAAACTTCAAAATATTTTTGTCAATCTGTTATAGTGTATGTCTTATAGACATGCTGAGTTTTAAGAGCAATATTATCCTCATAATTAAGTGGATTGACAAGCAGAAAGGGTGCCCCAATTATGCGACTTGTGAGGATACACTGCTCTAGTATGGATAACTCCTGGGTGTTATTGAGGACAGCCAAGGACACTGGTGTGCAGTGATGGTGGAATTACAAAGATTAGGGATTAATAGTGAACCAAATAATCATGCTCCAAGCTCTAATAGAACTAGAAACAATTAAAGGGCCAATGATACTGTCCCATCAGTTGGCCGTGAATTAAGGATTCGTTCTGTATCCAAAGAAAAGATCACCTTCCTATAGAAGTACATAGTGATCTCATTCCCCATAGTGTTACGGGATCAGTGGCGCTCGCCAGAGGCACGTGATATCTGTTCAGAGGGAAACATGGGCAGGTCTGTTAAACCCACAGGTAAATCCTGAGTGATAGGGCTCAGGGATTCAACTCTCCCTCTCAAAGACAACTGTGACGTGGGAAAGTATTGCGGATGAGAACATCATAAATTTGAATAGCATCTCTCCCAATGGGCTAAGTCCCCTTTATTCAAAAAGTGTTACGTTAACATACCACCTTTAGCCTTATGACATGGTGGCTAACACTATCACATGATGCTTCTCATGTATTGAGGATTCTGGATCGCATATCTGGACCTGACATTTCCTCCCCTCATTATCTTGTGGCAAACCATCGTAGATGGGAGAGACATAAGACATGAATCCCATATATGTATAGTAGTAGAAGTAAATAAACATATCGTATGTGCTACAAGTCACACCAACACCATAATAATGTAATACAAAAATGAAATAGACCATATCAAAAGTATGTTAAAATTATACAGCCCAAACCTTTCCCCTGGAGACATAATATCCTTGATGACCTATCTTCAGACATGGCACGACATGATCATAGCACATCACTCGTTAATGGCCAGCAGCTGCATTAATGTATCATGTCCATTGGTCATCATAATGCAGCAATGAAGTGCTGGCAGGGTATACCAAATGATCAAGTGTTACAAAGTAATCAACTCATTCTAATTAGAAGATACCTTCAATAAAACACTTGTTCTAAATGATAGCTGTATATGACATTACTACTTGACATATGACAGAGAACGGGAACTTTTTTCAAAATTTGTTTCTTTAGATAGTTGATTGTCATGTATATGTATAGTAGTAAAAGTAAATAAACATATCGTACGTGCTACAAGTCACACCAACACCATAATAATGTAATACAAAAATGAAATAGACCATATCAAAAGTATGTTAAAATTATACAGCCCAAGCCTTTCCCCTGGAGACATAATATCCTTGATGACCTATCTTCAGACATTGCATGACATGATCATAGCACATCACTCGTTAATGGCCAGCAGCTGCATTAATGTATCATGTCCATTGGTCATCATAATGCAGCAATGAAGTGCTGGCAAGACTGGTCACCAGCACTTCATAGGAGCACCGTGCCAACCCTCCAGGAGTCTATGTATCAACCTCTTAAGGTTGGCATGATGCACCAATGTCCAGCACTTCATTGATGCATCATGCCGACCAATGGGCACTCCTGCATAAGGGCCTTAAATGGGTTAATGACTGAATCAGTCGTCCTTATGGTCATGGTTAATGCTTGGGGCAACAATTTGATCTAGGCTCCTGGGCCATGAGAGCCTACCATGTCCGCCTTATTACCTTCAGATGTTAGGGGCGTATCTAGTATAAGTAGATGCACTCTAGTTGCTTATGTCCTCTTTTGATGCATATAGGCCACCATGTACTGTAAGTACTTTTGGCGTCTTGACTCGTATTCATGTGATACAAAAGTTATATTCTAGAAGGTAAATCAAAGGATCAAGTGTTACAAAGTAAGCAACACATTATAAACATTTTTAAAGCCATGATTTTTACAAACATGTTTAAAGCTGAACACAAAAAGAAGATGTGTTACACAAATTATATTTAAGCAGGGTATACCAAATGATCAAGTGTTACAAAGAAATCAACTCATTCTAATTACCCCCCTTATCTATGAAACCTCCCCCGCCTCCGACGGCAGTAGACCTAGAGTCTGTCTGTTCGTCTGCTGTTTTCACGCACTGACGTGACTGCTTTTATCAAGAAATCTCTATAATTATTCACTTTCAATCCACCCATTCTTCTTTTCTGTCTGAATTAGTCATCTATTTAAGAGGAAAGAAATAATAACAGGTATTTGACAGCCTGATAGTAGGTTTTGGGCCAAAGTGTCAGTCTCACATTATGCTCATTGAGGCAGTCCCAGCATGCATCATTATCATGAGTCTGATGCAACTGAAAGTTCACCCGAAATCAGACATACGCTGACTAGACCTAGAAGTTGGTCTCAGTTTCTTAAATTGTAATATTTCTAATCTTATGTGCTGCAAAGCTTATAATTAAATCTTATGTTTAAAGAAGCTTTAATAATATGTATTCTCTGCAAGAGGGTTTCAAAATGTTTTGTCCATTATCACAGCGCCGTAGGCGCTGGTTAGAAGATACCTTAAAGAAAACACTAAATGATAGCTGTATATGACTTTACTACTTGACATATGACAGAGAACGGGAACTTTTTTCAAAATTTGTTTCTTTAGATAGTTGATTGTCATGTAGTAGGTAGCAATAACTTAGTTGATCCATCAGAATTAGGTCAAAACGTGCTATAAATGATAGAGGAATTGCTGAGGTTTATAAGAGTAATATTCTAGAGATTAAGAGCTTATATAAAGTTTATATATATATATAAGATTGTATATAGTATAATTATATAAAACATGATACTAACATTAACATCACTAAAGGAGTGGGTGGCCCATGGGTACATCAAAGTATAAGAAGCAGCTGGTTTGACTTTAACTTTTCTTTAAGCGTAGGGTATGCTTCTATTGATTTCACTGAAACATCCAGATCTGACCACACTTTGAAACATCTGTATAGCATCCACTTTATATATCTAGAATGTACCTTATTTTCAACTTTTGAAACAAGGTAATCGTGGTGGTGTATATGCTCTTGTAGCAAGTATCGACAAGCATGGCTGCATTTAGCCACGATACAACATCTCAGTTCTGTGCTACAGCTCTTGATGGACAAAAGTGTTATCATTGCTTTGACTGTGCAAACCAACATAGCTCAGTGATGATGCCGATTCATTGTGTTTTCCTTCTATCCAATAATACATTTGACAGAAAGATGGTCGCCACAGGTTCAGTTGCCGCTGACCTGCAGCAGTAAATGAAAAGACTAAGTCATCAGCAGTCAGTGGTTTTCAGTTGAAGTTGATGCATTTACTGGATATAGAGTGTGAGCAAGACTGATAAAAAAAAATCATTTGTCAATTGCGTTTTTTCTTGAGTAATGCCAAAACCTAATAGCCATCATCACATGCACTCATTCTAAAGTGACTCCCTAAATCAGAGGTCCCCAGAAGATTTCCCTTGGGTGCTCGCCACCTTGGTGGAAGAAGAAGTCAGTTCCAGCAGCAATGAACTCCATCTTGGACAGTTTTCTATCATACTTGGTGTCAATGGTGGCAAAGCCAGCATCAGCGTTGGCAGTTCCCTTGATGTCAAGGATGTCAAAGAAGACCTTGTATTCTTCCTTGTATTCTTCATTGGAGATATAATAATTGTTGGTGGTGATGATAGGGAAAAACAGGGGCAAGATCCTGTCTTTCACAGTAGGGTCCTCAAGGTCTGTGCTCATGGAAGTGACAAAATCCTCCTTACCAATGGATGATCCACCAACAATGCCAAATAAGATCTCTCTGAACTGTAAGAACAAACAGAGGTAAGAATTCTCTAATATATGATGGAAATGGAATTGACCATGTTCTGAAGAATTCATCTGCATTTTTCAGTGTTGGCCACATTGGGCAAACAAAATGGATGAAGATTTAATTGCAAGACAAGTAACCCAATCTGGGTTGAGAGTGTGTTTAGATGGGACAAACCCACCTTCGGCTTTTCTGATTGCCAATCTATTTCACATACACATTTCTTCACCATACAGAATTGATCTTCTCAAATCCAATACAACTGAAGTATGCTACTAAATTATACATCAAGTAACAATGTTCAGACTTTATCATAGTTTGGGCATCCTTAGATAGTCCTTAGAAGAATGTGCAGATGATGGTCATCCTAGCAGTTATCAAGTGACTCTAGCATTCCTATTGCAGTTAATATGGTATAAGGTTCAAACATGCTAACTACAGGCACTATGAACTGGTGCATCTAAATAAATAAATAAATTCTTCTAAATTTTCATTTAAAGATATGTCAAAATCTGCCAGCCCAGTTTGGGCCACATCCGAAACTCATGTTGAACTCAATCTGAGCCCAAATTCATGAGCCCACTTAGAAACTGATCTGTGCCCAAATTGGTTAGCCCACTGGCCCAGACTTGTGGACTTTATAAAACATAGCAAAAGTCAGACATTCTATAGAGTGTCAGCCCCTTGTGTGATTCTTAAGATGCATCTTATATCCAGGGTTAAGGAAAAACCATCATTCAGGGCATGACTCAAGTATTTTCACTATATTACCAGCGATACATTTCAAGATAGCGACTGAACTAACCTAATTCTATGCCTCTTTTCTTACGGTAGATCACCAACATTTCAAATGATAACAACCAATTGCTGAAATGATGATGCCTGAAGTTTAATAAAATACTACCAGTATCCCAGACCAACCCCACATAAGGAACTAAAATCTAAATGCATCTTAATGCACTGTGCACATCTAAACACTTCTGAACACCTTGTCTCCCCTAAGTGATGCAACTCTGAAAGCGAAATCTAACACAGGGCTGATATTTTTTTCTTGGTAGTAGGACATAGATATTTTGCTTCTGCATACTTTCCATATATGGGGTAAATACTAAATAGTTGTTTTTTCTTAAATACAGTTGTGAGTTTACAATGATGACCAATGAAAGTCATGTCAGTTTGTGGCCCATTGTGTCAGCTTGTCAACCATTGTGTCAGTTTGTCACCCTAAACACTTCTAATGGAATTACAGGTATTTAAATTAATGTTGGGACCATAGGAATTCGCCCTATGGTGATGCACTAGGGGGTAAAGGCAATATGTAGGTAGTCTGGGATTAAATCTCAGAGGTGGGCGAGAGAGGGACCTTTGTCTCATTGTGTCAGTTTTTCGCCTAGCATGTCAGTTTGTTGCCAGCTTGTCAGTTTGTCGCCAGCATGTCAGTTTTTCACCTTAGAAAAGAATTTTCATCAAAAAGAAAACTAGCAAAGAAAAATAGTTAAGGTCAGTATCTGTTATGGCATAAGGAGGAAGGGTAAGGGAATATTTTTAACTAGTCAGGGATAATTAAATATTGAGCTTGTTAGGTGAAAATGATTTTGATGAAAAGTGCCTTCTGTGTCAGTTTGTCGTCAGATGTCAGATTTTCACCAGTGTCAGATTTTCACCCTGAACATTTCTGATGGACCTAGAAGAAGTAAAAATAAGGTTAGGATGGTATAAATTCACCATTGGGTAACGCACTAGTGGGCAAAGTTAATGTATAAGTAGTTTAGAACTAAATATCAGAGGTAGAAAATAGAGGGACAATTTTCTCATCATGCCAGTTTTCGTATAGCATGTCAGTTTGTTGCCAGCATGTCAGTTTGTCACCCATTGTGTCAGTTTGTTGCCCTAAACAATTCTGATGGAATTACAAGTAGTTAAAATGATGTTGGGACCATAGGAATTCACCCTATGGTGATGCACTAGGGGGTTAAAATAATGTTGGGACCATAGGAGTTCACCCTATGGTGATGCACTAGGGGGTAAAAGAAATATGTAGGTAGTCTAGGACTAAATCTCAGAGGTAGGAGAGAGAGGGACAATTTTCTCATTGTGTCAGTTTTTCGCCTAGCATGTCAGTTTGTCGCCAGTGTGTCAGTTTGTCAACCAGAGTGTCATATTTCGCCTTAGAAGATTTTTTCACCCAAAAGAAAATTAGCAAAGATAATATTTAAGAACAGTATCTGTTATGGCATAAGGAGTCAGGGATAGTTTAATTTGTCGCCAGCGTGTCAGTTTTTCACCCTGATGTCAGGAAAACTTATATAAGTATTAGGATCTTGTTGCTTTGGGCATTAAAGGAGCTCCATAGACCTCAAGTAATGAGTCAACTTGTATTTCATGGCAATTTATTTATATTTGACAGGATCTGCGAAAAGGGACCTTATTTCAAGGGGAATAAGGTCCCTTTTACCAGTCAGGTCACATATATTGTAAAAACAGAGGTTTCTCAAATGCATGTCAGTTTGTCACCTACGGAGCATGTCAGTTTGTTGCCTCTCAAAGTTGCATCACTTTCGGAGGACAAGGTGTGAAACATATTCACTGCATTTATCTGAACACTGCCTACAACTAAATGCTATTTATCTACACACTTCTTAAAGCTAAATACTTGGGATATAAAAAACTTGAAAAAAGCCGAACATGTCTAAAACTGTCAAAAGCTAAACACTATGTTTGTACAGACTTTACTTTAAAAACTTTTAAAGCTAAACACCCTTTGGCTAAACAAAGGGTGTTTAGCTAAAGTTTAATGTGACCAGCAAAGAGAAAAGTGGGACATGAATGTGTTTGATAAAGTGAGTGATCTTCCTGCTCCAACGGACCTGGTCTGCCATGATGACTGGTTGTTGTTTGGTGTGGAGTTGAATGTTGGTGCTCTCCGTCACTCACTGTACTAACTGCCTGCGACTGGGTACTTTTTTGCCTGGCTTCCTCTGCCATACCAGTCAGAGATTTCACTGCTCCCTTCATAAAAGATAAAATATCATAATTACATGATGAGGTATTCATGATTGTGTTTAAGTCAGACCATGACTAATTGCAGGATTATTTTCTTATGGCCAAATCTATTTCTAGACACAGCCAAAGCTAAAACTGGTTTGGAGAACTAGGGCACAGGGTACACTTTCTTTTTAACCTGAGAGAGAGAGAGGGAAATACATTTAGTATTTTTGAAAAGAATCTTCAAACAATATGATGCCCTGTGGTACAACTGGAGGGGCGCGAGCGCAAAGGCTGAATTCAAAGACAACACATGATTATTTTTTCTCATATAATACAGACAAGGTGGACACATAACATCAGCTAAGCTGACGTGTTCTCCTTACTTTTTTGACCCAGTAGTATATGTGTGTAGCTCCATTCGATTGTATCATTGATATTATAAGGGGTTTGTATTTGTTATATCACTGCAAATTGATCAAAATGAACATTGACTTTAACTACTGTAACTGATACATTGAGCATTTTCTCAACACAAAACCAGCAGATATGGTATCGGTAATATACGAAGCAATCAAAAGATCATTTGACTCATGTACTACAATTTTTTGATCAAATAAAGTTGTTTTTTAAGAAGAAATTGATCCTCAATTTGCTTTTACAAGGGACAATCCTGAAGCACCCTTTCTGCTTGTCAGCCCACTTAATTTATGAGGATATTATTTCCTCATAAGTACTTGCTTAAAGTAAATACTACAACAGGTACCTATTTGGTGCCTGGTTTAGGAATTTCCTAGCATTATTGCTTGAAGTTACATTCAGATAAAACTACTGTTACTGTGATCACGTACCGTAATGGTCTGTTTAAGCGCCCTGGCACTAATAGATTTCAACACCCCTCTATCCCGGCGCTTATACAAGACCCACACTTATAAATTCAAGACATGATTTATAGTGCATTTCTTAATTTTCCTACCATTCTACACCCAGCGGTTATTCAAGACCGGCACTTATTTAAAGACCCGGACCTTAAACAGGACACTACTGTATAAAGTTAATGCAGAATATAGTGTATATTTTAACTAGACAGGTTGTGGATAAAATGTAAGTTTTATAGCAAAATCAAGTCAGAATGTAATACAGAATATATTTGTATACTACAGGGTTTCCAAAATTCAGTGCACCTTAGTATTAGGATGGTCCCTCTACAAAGTCACCTACAGTGTAAGTTCTCTACTTATCACATTACACATCAATGTAGGTCAACTATGACCAGTACTCTGGTGCCCTGAGGTATAAACCCTCAGGGTACCTCCATAGAGGAAGCAGCAAAGCATGGTGGGAGTAGACTATCTTTAACTACCACCATCCACCACTTCCCTTCACAGGAATAGGAATTTCAACCGGAACACCACTCGCACTTCAAGCTGATAGGCCACTTGCCGTTCACTTGCTGAATATCAGAGGTCAGACATTAAACCACCCTCAGTACCAGCCTCCAGCATTGTAGGCCATGTCACAAACATTCATTCCTAACATACACTCACACTGTCTCCTTCCTGTTTCAAACATCCATTCATTATCTCATCACAATGAAAATGTCTGGCCATCCACCCTTACCCAACATTCACCCATACCCAATATCTACTCATAACCAACATCCATCCACAGCCAACCTCGATTCACCCAAAATACTACCATACCTAATTCATACCCCCTCATCCATATATCTGAAATCCACATATACCTAATTCATACTCCCAACATCCATATATCTGAAGTCCACATATACTTAATTCAAACACCCAACATCCATATATCCGAAATCCACCCATACCTAATTCATACACCCAACATCCATATATCTGAAATCCACATATACCTAATTCATACACCCAACATCCATATATCTGAAATCCACCCATGACTTAATCATGCACCCAACATCCATATATCTGTAATCCACCCATACCTAAATCATACACCCAACATCCATATATCTGAAATCCACTTATACCTAATTCATGCACCCAACATCCATATATCTGAAATCCACTTATACCTAATTCATACACCCAACATCCATATATCTGAAATCCACCCATGACTAATTCATACACCCAAAATCCATATATCCGAAATCCACCCATACCTAAATCATACACCCAAAATCCATATATCCGAAATCCACCCATGACTAAATCATGCACCCAACATCCATATATCCGAAATCCACATATACCTAATTCATACACCCAACATCCATATATCCGAAATCCACCCATGACTTAATCATGCACCCAACATCCATATATCTGTAATCCACCCATACCTAAATCATACACCCAACATCCATATATCCGAAATCCACCCATACCTAAATCATACACCCAACATCCATATATCTGAAATCCACCCATATCTAATTCATACATCCAACATCCATATATCTGAAATCCACCCATATCTAATTCATACACCCAACATCCATATATCTGAAATCCACCCATGACTTAATCATGCACCCAACATCCATATATCTGTAATCCACCCATACCTAAATCATACACCCAACATCCATATATCTGTAATCCACCCATACCTAAATCATACACCCAACATCCATATATCCGAAATCCACCCATACCTAATTCATACACCCAACATCCATATATCTGAAATCCACCCATGACTTAATCATGCACCCAACATCCATATATCCGAAATCCACCCATGACTAAATCATGCACCCAACATCCATATATCTGAAATCCACCCATGACTTAATCATGCACCCAACATCCATATATCTGAAATCCACCCATGACTTAATCATGCACCCAACATCCATATATCTGAAATCCACCCATACCTAAATCATGCACCCAACATCCATATATCTGAAATCCACTTATACCTAATTCATGCACCCAACATCCATATATCTGAAATCCACCAATACCTAATTCATACACCCAACATCCATATATCTGAAATCCACCCATATCTAATTCATACACCCAACATCCATATATCTGAAATCCACCCATACCTAAATCATACACCCAACATCCATATATCCGAAATCCACCCATACCTAATTCATACACCCAACATCCATATATCCGAAATCCACCCATGACTAAATCATACACCCAACATCCATATATCCGAAATCCACCCATACCTAATTCATACACCCAACATCCATATATCCGAAATCCACCCATGACTAAATCATACCCCCTCATCCATATATCTGAAATCCACATATACCTAATTCATACTCCCAACATCCATATATCTGAAGTCCACATATACTTAATTCATACACCCAACATCCATATATCTGAAATCCACCCATACCTAATTCATACACCCAACATCCATATATCCGAAATCCACATATACCTAATTCATACACCCAACATCCATATATCCGAAATCCACATATACCTAATTCAAACACCCAACATCCATATATCCGAAATCCACATATACCTAATTCATACACCCAACATCCATATATCCGAAATCCACATATACCTAATTCATACACCCAACATCCATATATCTGAAATCTACCCATGACTAATTCATACACCCAAAATCCATATATCCGAAATCCACCCATGACTAAATCATGCACCCAACATCCATATATCCGAAATCCACATATACCTAATTCATACACCCAACATCCATATATCTGAAATCCACCCATACCTAATTCATACACCCAACATCCATATATCCGAAATCCACCCATGACTTAATCATGCACCCAACATCCATATATCTGTAATCCACCCATACCTAAATCATACACCCAACATCCATATATCCGAAATCCACCCATACCTAATTCATACACCCAACATCCATATATCTGAAATCCACCCATGACTTAATCATGCACCCAACATCCATATATCTGAAATCCACATATACCTAATTCATACTCCCAACATCCATATATCTGAAGTCCACATATACTTAATTCAAACACCCAACATCCATATATCCGAAATCCACCCATGACTAAATCATACACCCAACATCCATATATCCGAAATCCACCCATACCTAATTCATACACCCAACATCCATATATCCGAAATCCACCCATACCTAATTCATACTCCCAACATCCATATATCTGAAATCCACATATACCTAATTCATACACCCAACATCCATATATCTGAAATCCACACATACCTAATTCATACACCCAACATCCATATATCTGAAATCCACCCATGACTAAATCATACACCCAACATCCATATATCTGAAATACACCTATACCTAATTCAAACACCCAACATCCATATATCCGAAATCCACCCATGACTTAATCATGCACCCAACATCCATATATCCGAAATCCACCCATGACTAAATCATACCCCCTCATCCATATATCTGAAATCCACATATACCTAATTCATACTCCCAACATCCATATATCTGAAGTCCACATATACTTAATTCAAACACCCAACATCCATATATCCGAAATCCACCAATACCTAATTCATACACCCAACATCCATATATCTGAAATCCACCCATACCTAATTTATACACCCAACATCCATATATCCGAAATCCACATATACCTAATTCATACACCCAACATCCATATATCCGAAATCCACATATACCTAATTCATACACCCAACATCCATATATCCGAAATCCACATATACCTAATTCATACACCCAACATCCATATATCTGAAATCTACCCATGACTAATTCATACACCCAAAATCCATATATCCGAAATCCACCCATGACTAAATCATGCACCCAACATCCATATATCCGAAATCCACATATACCTAATTCATACACCCAACATCCATATATCTGAAATCCACCCATACCTAATTCATACACCCAACATCCATATATCCGAAATCCACCCTACCTAATTCATACACCCAACATCCATATATCCGAAATCCACCCATACCTAATTCATACACCCAACATCCATATATCCGAAATCCACCCATGACTTAATCATGCACCCAACATCCATATATCTGTAATCCACCCATACCTAAATCATACACCCAACATCCATATATCCGAAATCCACCCATACCTAATTCATACACCCAACATCCATATATCTGAAATCCACCCATGACTTAATCATGCACCCAACATCCATATATCTGAAATCCACCCATATCTAATTCATACACCCAACATCCATATATCTGAAATCCACCCATGACTAAATCAAACACCCAACATCCATATATCCGAAATCCACATATACCTAATTCATACACCCAACATCCATATATCTGAAATCCACCCATGACTTAATCATGCACCCAACATCCATATATCTGAAATCCACCCATGACTTAATCATGCACCCAACATCCATATATCCGAAATCCACCCATATCTAATTCATACACCCAACATCCATATATCCGAAATCCACCCATACCTAATTCATACACCCAACATCCATATATCTGTAATCCACCCATACCTAAATCATACACCCAACATCCATATATCCGAAATCCACCCATACCTAATTCATACACCCAACATCCATATATCTGAAATACACCCATGACTAAATCATACACCCAACATCCATTCACCTAAGAGAGACCAAATTGATGTCAGGTGGAAAGGATGTTGGATATGTATGGATGTTGGATATGTATGGATGTTGGGTATGGATGGATGGTGGGAATGGATGGATGTTGGGTATGGAAGGATGTTGGATATGTATGGATGTTGGTTATGGATGGATGTTCGTTATGGATGGATGTTGGTTATGGATGGATGTTGGATATGTATGGATGTTGGTTATGGATGGATGTTGGTTATGGATGGATGTTGGTTATGGATGGATGTTGGTTATGGATGGATGTTGGTTATGGATGGATGTTGGTTATGGATGGATGGTGGGTATGGATGGATGTTGGGTATGGATGGATGTTGGGTATGGATGGATGGTGGGTATGGATGGATGTTGGGTATGGAAGGATGTTGGTTATGGATGGATGTTGGGTATGGATGGATGTTGGGTATGGAAGGATGTTGAATATGTATGGATGTTGGATATGGATCGATGTTTGGTATGAATTGAGGTTGGTATTGATGGATGTTGGGTGTGGATGGAATTTGAGTGTGGCCTGATGTTAGGTGTGGATGGATGTTGGCTGTGGGTGGATGTTGGCTATGGATGGATGTTGGCTGTGGGTGGATGTTGGCTATGGATGGATGTTGGTTATGGGTGGATGATGGTTATGGAAGGATGTTATGCATGTGGATGGTGCACATGGCTGCATGGATGTGGCAATGATATCAATTAGCCCGAGTCAGTAATAGTACATCACGTATGTGATAAAATAGGAAAATTTGATATATCTGTTTGATTAGGATGAATATGGCTCATATTCAAAGGGCCTGTTTTCAGGGGCCTTATCACCTAGTGGCTAAAAATTCAAAAGGCCTTCCCATCAGGGGACCTATTTTCCTGGTGGCCTACCATCAAGGGGCCATTTTAGTCCAAGAGGCCAGACACTTTTATTTTTGTTTTGGGTACCAAAAGGTCTGATGGCAGATTCTTATGTAAAAAAGTCTCACGAATTCAGATCTGCAATTCTTAAAGAAATCCGACGCTGCATTTTTGCACAATCGGGGCTTAAAGTAGGTCACCGTCAATTCTCAACATGGTAAATATATGTCATTTGGACTTTCAGATAAGTCCTATCTCCATTTAATAGGGTAATCTACACCCATATTATCAAGAGTTAGGGTTCTCCTCTTAATGTTCTGCTTTTAATAAAACAGTTCCCAACATCATTTTCAAGATGGCCGCCAATATTTTACCGATTTTGACGATTTATAAGTAAACAACCACTATAAAACATATCATCGTTTATTAATGCACACATACCCAATCCCTACTATGTTTTCATGCAAGTCAAATTATGCAGAAGGTTCTGTGTAACATATCAGATCAAATTTACAGCTCTTTGTCAGCTTTGATGACCATTTCCGCACAGAAAAAATCAATTAAACATCATCCTAAATGCTTACATACGTGAAGAACAGACAAAACACTTTAAGCTTTCCTCTATGTACCTAACTTACAATGTGATCTTTTGGGCTTTGACTATTAGTTATCAAGCAATTTGTTTATCAGGGATGAACACTTTATCAGAAATATATGGATGCTCTATTTATATTAGAAATATAATCAGCAGGACTGTGCGTTCCACATATTTTGATTTTGCTTCATATTTGACAGTGAAGCTCTCAAGATATATTCACCATCATTCTTCATCTGCCTCTCCATCTGATTCATCCCTTCCATATCTGTTCTCCCCATATGCCATCTCTTCTTCTTCCTCAAGGTCTTCATCCTCAAGTGGGGTTTTCAGAAGGATGTCCTTGATTGATTTGGGGAATTGAGCACAATCAAACCAGTTTATATCATAGTGACCATCATTCAATTCCCATCCATTTTGTGCTGGGTCCAGTATTAGAGGATTTGGATGCCAGGCTCTTTTCCATGTTGAAGCTACAAGATTTGCCCTTTCGACCTGTTTCTCCAATGTTGCTTTACTTGGTGGAAAATTACTCGGATTTGCCCCTTTTGCGAGTTGAAGGAGGTCACCTTTGTTTTTGGGTGCATACTTTGTTTCAAATATCGCTAGTCTTGCCTTGTTTACAGACTGGAACTTTGGTTTTCCATACAATTCACAGACCCATGGCTCAAGTTCAGGTGTGAGATCTACAAGATTTACATTATCTTCCCCAAGCTTTGAGAATGTGTCAGTGTGTGCTTTGTTTTTCATCATAAGGTTCAGTGGCCTCACTTTCCCTTTGTGACTGAATGCTGGAGTGTAGTCACTTCCCGTCATGGCATGCAACCCTGGTAGTGCACTTATGACATCACCATCAAGTTTATCTACCATTTCTGTGATGCTGATGCACCTTCTTGTGTTATTGCTAGATAATCCCACATCTAGCCAGACTTTGGCCTTTACAGCATGTGTCTTGTAGATGTGGTACAAATGATATAGCAGCAAAACAAATATGTCTGTATCATTTGCTCTAACCACAATTTCTGCCTGTCCATTGTGCCCAATGCAATGTGTCATATGAAACATTATCCTTGTATCTACCTCTATGTGAGAGCATTCTAGCTCAATTATTCTTTCCCTGATGATGGCTCCATCTTTGACACTGAACTTGAAGCATTCATTCTGACAAGTCAAATACACAGAGTGTCCATCCAGGATTTGTAGATAGGATTCTTTTGCCCACTCCTTGAGCAGGAACTTAACAAATGATGTTTTGAAGGCACCAGATTTGATTACTGACTTCCATTCCTTTGTCTGCTGCTTTGGGCCAGTTATTTGAACAGATGTGCTAGATTGCTTCTCATTCTGATGTCTCTTTGCTCGAGTAGTGTCTTTGATAGTGGGTACAACTTCATACTGATCTGTGATGAAATGCACAGTGGGAGACATTTGGCACAACCTTGTGAGAATATCCTTTGCAACCTCCCCATAAGTGATAGGTGGATTTACAATTTGGTAAAGAAAGAATGATGCATCAACCAGCGTGACATCACTCTCTCCAAATCTTGATATACCAGGAGCAATTTCCTCAATCCTGTGCTGCAACATAGCTTTGTTTGTTGCATTCATAGTGCCATCTACAGAACCAAGTGAAAGTGGAACAGGAGTTAGAGGATACTCAAACACTTTCTCAAGATCAAGATCCTCTTTGCTGCTGAGGTACAGTAGGTTGCCAAACAGGTCCCTTGTTCCTGCCAGTTCTTTTATCTTGGCATCCTTGGAAGTGACCTTTACTTTAACCGCTGCACTCGCAAAATTTTTGATTTTTTTACAAGGGATTGGTTTCTCAAATCTCTCAGGGTCACTAAAGCACCCTTCCCGAAAATCTTCCAGCCACTTTTTGCCCTTCTCGTTCCACTCCATGAGATCCTGCCTTATATCCTCTGGTACTTCTTTACCTGTGGACAGACTGTAGAGGGCAGGTTCTGGTGGAAGTGCAAAAGGGTTCATAGAATCACAAATCTGTGTAATGAGCCTTTGCAGGTCCTCATTGTCTTTTGCTATCCTCTGTGGCTTTAGCTCGGATGTAATATCCTCATGCTTAAGCAATCCAGCTCCAGATAAGAGACAGCCATCTATTGCACTGCGTGCTGTCTTGGTCACAGTCCATTTGGTGCGTGTAGAAGGTGACAGAGAAAAGGCTGAAATCCCAGTGAGCCTTGAGGCTGCATCTTTATTCACTGTCTGCTCTAGTGTCATGTCCACTGCTGTCCTGGAGAAGTGCTTTTCAGTCCTCCTGATTGACAGTGCTCCATTTTCAAGCATCTCTCGGGCCTCTGAATGGCTTTCATCAATGTTCAGAAGATTTAGATGATAGCGGACCATCCACCTTGCGTAATTTGGTCGGTTACCAGCAAAGAAATGCTGGCACATTTCTCCTAGTCCATGTACAAACAAGTTGTAGTCGTTTGTGCGGCAGGTTTGGCTGAATACAAGGTATGTGTGAACTAACTGAATGTAGATCATCCAATACTTCGCCGTGCTCCCATGCACACCATCGAGTGTCTGGGAAGCATACTGCTCATAATCATTCATGAACATTATTTAGACCTCATCATTCTCTAGTTTTTCTAATGTCTCAGGGCTTCCATTGTCATTTAACTCATGGATGATGTCTACTAACCTCGGTGGAAGAGTCCCTTTCTCAGTCAGAAACTGCTTGAAATGCAGAGTCTGCATTGCTGCTGCCAGGAGTGGATGGATCCTTTTACACCTGGAAGGAACCATACCTGTATTAGATATGTGGATATTGGTAAAATACATATTTGTGGGTGTTTATTCTTCGAAAATTGAAATATAAGAACTTTCTACAAGTGAAATTTATCAATTATATCTCATTTTATGATATGGTCATGTGCAAATATCTTCAGCACTAATATTATATATATAGTCAAAAGAAAGCACCTACCGGTTGTAGTGCGTGCCTTTAAGGAATCCCTGTAGAGAGCCATTGGCCAGTACCTCTGCTTCTACCAGAATGTCCTCTCCCCCTGAACCATCCAAGTAATAGCCCAATGCACCAAAGTAGGCCAGGAGTATATGGAAAGGACCAAAGCAGATGAATAAATTATCATACTTTGGTGTTTCAGAAGCTTGGATCTGCATGGCTGGTTTAGCGATGGCGAGGTCATAGTGGACAACAGCAATGTTCTGTCCACATTCCGCTGCTACCTTTTGGGATATTTTCATTGTTTCCAAAACAACATCTAACCTTGTGGGTGGTAATGTGATGTTTTCCATGTAGGCTATGGTGTGAAGTGGGAGACTGTCAATAGCAAGTCTAGAATTCCACCCAACCCACATGGGGGCCTTTGCCACTAGAGTTGACAACACCCATAGGTGGTCAAGGTACTTTATCCTTGTGATATTTGGAGGAGGTGGCAGATACTTCACATTATACTGAAATTTTTTTATCTTTGGTTTCTTTTTGTATGGCTCCAAATGTTTCTCCTTGAAATGGAATGTTCTCTTTGAAACCTTGATATCACTGTTCGATGAGGGGGAAGGTGTATGCAGAGATTGACTTTGTGTGTCTGTGTCCTGTGGTTCTGTTTGTTTTTCATCTTGATCATTGCAGATATTCTGATAGCATATCCCAACTGTGTCATGCAGGGTGTTTTTCCCTGAGAGTGTTTGATTCATTTCGTCATAGTTGTCCCATGCTAAAGATGTACTCTTTCCTCCCCTCCTTTTAATTCCATCTGGAGTTACTAGTTGTCTCTCCATTATCTCGGTAGCTATCTCTGTTTCTTTCTCCTCTACCAAATGATAGCTGATACTATGTCCATATCGATTCAGAATTTCAACTACCTTTCTTGAACCTGTAATGCTCTTCATACCAAGTCCCATTATTACATGTTTCATGGGTTTGACTCGCCCTCCTGTTGCACAGTATATGACATCATCACAGACTGATTTCACCAGCCTGACAGATTTCTCATGACCAGGAAGTGTTGCCTTACCTGTGTAGAGAATTGTGAAAAAGCTTTCAAGATCTTTTGGAATAGTTTCCCTATTTCTTTCAGGAGCCTCTTCAGAGAATTCATTCATGTGTTCTTTGCCGCACTCCTTCATATTAAGTATCTGTCTACGGAGAAATACAGCTGTCTCAAACAGAGAGCTGTGGTCAAAAAACACTAGTTTCTTTGCCTCATCAGCAGTCAGTTTTGAACTATACAATATAACACCTTTCTTTTGGCCTACTGTGTGCTTTTGTATTTCATCCCCATACTCTTTTAATATCTTAGCACAGAGGCTGTCAACAGAATATGTTGACTCCCCTAACATTGTGATGTACTTTTCATGAATGGTGGTTAGTAGCATGCTACTAGGACTATCAATGATTTCTGCCTGAATGTATGTTTTGAGTTCACTAAAAGCATTTTCATGATTGATCATTTTTTCAGACTTCTTTTTGCCATCCTGTGCTATATTCAGAAAATCTCGCTTGCAAGAATGGTGATATTTCACCTCTTTTGATTTCATATCAATGCCACTAATCTTGGATGATATATCAAGATGACTAAGCTTGAGAGCAGCACTTTTTATTGTTTTTTCAGCTGTATCAGTTTCACAACTCCCAGGATATTCAACATTACCCTTCTTAGTTTTCCTGTAACGGTTACAGAATATGCAAACAGGTCTAAACACACCAGAGCTATTTTGAATAGTATGTGTCACATTTGACCTTAATTTTGGTTTCTGTTGTACATTTTTCTTAATTCTCTTGTCACCTCCATCTTTTAGAATAGCAGTGAAGTCTTTAAGGCATTTGACATGGTATCCCATATTTTCATCTAAGTACTCTGGTAATTTGATACTAAAATACTTTGATTGCTTCAAGTAAGACCTTCTCTTCTGATCAGCAAACTTGATTTTTTCAAAGGTTTGTTGGTCACATGCTTTTATAAGCCCTTGTCTATCAGCATTGTTCTTGGATGGAAAATGCAGTATGCAGTATCTAGTAGACATTGTTCAGTTTAGAGCTATTGCCTGAAACAAAAAAGATAGGTTAGTACCCACCACCAAACCATCACCAAGAGCACTAGCAAGCCAAGCATATTAGTTGAAACTACTCTACAAGTTTTGCATTATATTGAAAGATTGCAACAAAACAATCCTATTCTCCTAGTCTGCATGTCAATGGAAGTATTTATTCCAATTTCTGTCTTCCACATCTGACATATGAACACCATAATGATAGTCACAAATCATCAGTTTGATCATGTATGCATTTGAACAACCCCCTCCTTCCTATGCATACAGACCCAAACCATACGGACCCCCCCCCCCCTCTTCAATGTGTGCATGGGACATTCCTGTGCACTATAGCAAATATGAAATGACATGCAAAATATTGTATACCCCTTATTTCTTACCTTTGTGAACTCTTTGTTGGGGGTGGGGGTCAGTAGAGTCTGTCTACATGAGAACCCAGGACAGGAGTGGACCATATTTACTACAAAGAGAGCTGCATACCCCCCTGCTCCCCCCCCCCAACAACAATCATTCCTAAATTACTGGTCCTATGCATACATACTGCCCCCACACACATACACACACCTTGTCTACAATACATCCATATTCCCTGCAATACCTTTAATTCTCAATGGTCATCAACACTGGCTTGACTTGAATAGAAACCGAAACTGAAACTATGTCACACCTAACACAGTTATTTTTGGATATGAGAAAGAAACTGCTGGTCCTATATATTGCTGTTAGATTCTTAGATTAAACTGGACCTCATGCAACAAGGGTTTACCTTACATGCACATCCCTACACACAATATGTATTTCCATCTTATTTCTCAATAAATGACTCACCCAGATGTGTGCTGTTGAAGAACTTTGCCAGAGAGGAAATGCAATGTAAAAGTTGTGTCCAATGCAACAACTGATTCAGCAGATCTAGATCCACCTTGAACCACCAGGTGGCAGCACCTATATCAAGGTTCTCCATTTATTATGAATACTGAGTGCTCTTCCACCTACAGGTCATTAATAAGAAATATCAATGACTATAAATTATTCCAGAAAACTAGAACTGATCGATTCTCCGGCCAAGTTCAGTGGGCATAAGCATACTATAGGAAAGCCATCTTTAGTGGTAAAAAGCATTCTCAAGATTAGTTGAACATTCTTATGTTATGTGTGAGAAAATGAATACAGAAAAAAGGATGATGTGCATTAGGAATTCACAAATTAAAAGTGCATCTGCTTTGTAGGCTCTAAATGACACTTCAGTCGGTAAATGTATTTTATGCACATATAATACAAATTATCATAAATCCGTATCTATTGATTGATGAGGAATATACTCATTGTGTCTCTTAACTGTTAAAGCTGAGGCAACATTAATCTTACCACTGTTACACTGAAAAACATGTCCATTGTCATGTTACATTATATAGATAGGCAAGGTTTACAGTGGCTGTATGCTTATAAATCGTCAAAATCGGCAAAATATTGGTGGCCATCTTGAAAATGATGATGGGAACTATTTTATTAAAAGCAGAACATTAAGAGGAGAACCCTAACCCTTGATAATATGGGTGTAGATTACCCTATTAAACAGAGATAGGACTTAACTGAAAGTCCAAATGACATAAAATTATCATGTTGAGAATTGACGGTGACCTACTTTAAGCCCCGATTGTGCAAAAACGCAGCGTCGGATTTTTTTAAGAATTGCAGATCTGAATTCGTGAGACTTTTTTACATAAGAATCTGCCATCAGACCTTTTGGTACCCAAAACAAAAATAAAAGTGTCTGGCCTCTTGGACTATTTTATCTCATGGCTCATGTAAACACAGCCCCACCCTATATGCTGCACCCCAGTCACCTGTATTCTATGGGAGAGGACTTGTATGAAAAGCTTTCTGTTCTTAGGGCCTGGGTAGATGATAAGTCTGATCTCATCTGCACCATGGCTAGTTTTCTATGATCTACACCAGTATGAAGGTTTTCATTGTATCTTACCCGAAGAAAATGTCATTTCTCCTCTGCTCCTTGGCATCAAGTCCTGTCTCCCCTCCTCCTCTCTCCTTTCTACCCCTTCTCCTCCCTCCTTAGCTTTACCCTCTACCCCTGCCCCTTTAATTCCTCCCTCTCCCTCCTTCCCCTTTTCCTCTCTTCCCTTCTCCATCTTTCCCATGTCTCCTCATTCCTCCTCTGCCTATTCCCTCCCCTTCCCTCCCACCTCTAGTTTCCTCCCCTCTTCTCCCCCTCCTTTTCACCCTTCTCTCCAGTCTCTCTCTAAAATATAAGTACCTCCCTTCCTGTTCTCAGCCCTACCCACTTCTCTCACTTCCTGTCCTTTTTCCTGCCTCTCCCCCTTTTCTCCCCTGTTCTTTCAGAAGACCAGACTACATACCTGGATATATATATATATATATATATATATATATATATATATATATATATATATATATATATATACATACATATGTTAAACCTGGGATGTGGGATCCTTAATGATTTTCAGATTCACATTGTGGGGTCTTGGCAAACCATGTGGGATCCTGACCAGGATCCCACAAGGTACCTGGGCCAAAATAAAACCATATATTCAGATATGGATAGATTTTGTGTTAAAATCAGTTTTTTCATCAAGACCCCACAACAGGTACCTATTTGGTACCTGGTTTAGAAATTCAAGCATTATTGCTTCAAGTTACCTTCAGATAAAACTACTGTGACCCCCAGCACTTATTCGAGACCGGCACTTATTCAAAGACCCGGACCTTACAGGACACTACGGTATATAGTTAATGCAGAATATACTGTATATTTTAACTAGACAGATTGTGGATAAAATGTAAGTTTTATTGCAAAATCAAGTCAGAATGTAATACAGAATATATTTGTATACTACAGGGTGTCCAAATTCAGTGCATATATTCAGACTATATGTAACTACCGCGATGCACCACTTCCCTTCACAGGAACAGAAAATTCAACCGGAACACCACTCGCACTTCAAGCATAGGTCACATTTTTGTACTCTGAAAAAGTGCAAAGTTGAGGGTCATGCTGGTGCTTACTAGGCTCATACGGTGCTACGTATGATATCAATTAGCCCGAGTCAGTAATAGTACATCACTGTATGTGATAAAATAGGAAAATTTGATTCATCTGTTTGATTAGGATGAAATATGGCTCATATTCAAAGGGTCTGTATTCGACATGGTCCTAGATGAAGTGTAACTAAGCCAGGTGCCCAGGCTACTTCTATGTTTATAGTAGAAGCAAAGTGTAAACCATTCACAACAAAAGTTAGTACCTCAAACCAGCTGACCCAAACAAAACAGAATGACATGTGTCCTAAGCCACTGACTGGTGGTAGAGGACAACCACTGCTGGTGACAATGAGTATGTAACCGTCGGGCCACCCGTCGGTAGGCCTGTCGGGTTATCTGTCTTATTTGACTCCAATACTTAGAGACAACAACACAAGGAACTTAGAGTTCCCACAGCTTTATTACTTTGTTGAACATGGGTTGCTTGGTTCAATGACAAAGTGAGCATGTATCGATACTATGAAGGTAATACTGCATGACTCTATCTGCCTAGGTATAGGTGAGTGAGTGAGTGAGTAATAGATGTTTAACGCCATTTCGACAGCTAAGGTCATATTCATGGCAAGAACTACATTACACAATTTCACAGGGGAATGTGTCAGTGCCCGCGCATATGTGCACCACACACATCCTGAGGGGATAGGAAAGACGAGAAATAGACCCTTTTAAGTTGGCTAGGGAAGCCCGCCTAGGTATAGGTAGTAGGTTTTTAACAGATATTGGATATAGTATGGAGGTGCGAGAGGTCTTAGCGTCTAAGTCTGTAAGGTAAAGACATGTGGTCTTTTATATAGTAGGTTCATTAACATGTGATCTCATTAACATATAGATTGTAATTAGCAATGGCGGGAACCGCGCGGCAGATATTAATCTTCTTACATAACAGGCTTAGTGCCTAGCTGGTTGTAGAAACAAGAGGTAACGGTCGGTACTGATAAGTACCCGTATTTACATTACCGGTCGATAAGATATTATCGAAGTGGACATGTTAACATTAGGCTGTTTATAGACCCGTTACAAGTACACCAACATGTACTGAACTAGGCCTATACCAGCAGTGTTGTAATTGCTGTTTGAGTTTGGAATTCTAAAATCCTTCTAATAATTCCTATGTCAGAATATATATGTCTATATACTTTATCTACCCTTTCCTTTCTTTCCAAGTTTCTCAAGCTGGAAAAATGGAAAGAGAAAGTGTAAGTGTTTTGGTATCACTAGTTTATGATGTGAATGGTGTCTGGTGATTTGGCAGTGGTGTCTGCATGCCTAATTTAGAGTGAGAGAGTCACAACTAGGCCTGTTGTACAAACACTATCTATATCAACAACAGCAATCTGGAGTAGTATAGTTAGAGGCAGACCATCCAACCACTATATCTGTGTAAAAAGGCTAACTGCAGTAACCATGCAAACACTATCTGCATGAACTACTGCTATCTGTAGGAACTTTTGAAATGTTACATTAAGACATATCCAGCCAGTATACAACTGCCAAAGAGGCCCTCTTAGTCAAAATAGATCAAATTGGCCCAGAATCGGTCAGATATTAGGCCAAATTTACTCAGATTAAGACAAGATGGTTGAATCAGGTCAAATTAGGGCAGAAGAAGTCAAAATGGCCCAAGAAGATTGACCTAAAAATGGGTGAAGTTGCCTAAGATGGGATAAATTGGGCCAAATAAAAGCAGATTGACCAAAGGAAGGCAAACTGGGTTGAATCAGGTTAGAATTGGTCAAAAGATGGGCCAAATAGAGATGAGTCCCATATGCACCTTCCAAACTGACAAACTGAATATTCACCATGCCATAAAAGCAATATTGATACACTTAGTGTACGGGGGAATGAAATGTGCAGTTGATACAGATGACTTTGATACACTTTCATACAGACAGTGTTCTTTCTACACAAATAGCAGTTAGGTGGTCAACCACTATCTGTACAACAGATAGCAGCTGTTGATACAAATAGTGGTTGTACACCTCCACACTACAACTAATGGTAGGCGGGGTTTTTGGCACACAAGGGCCTACAAGGTACAGTCATGTAAGGCCAGTCTGCCCCTCTATCCTCATAACAGGTAGATGCACTATGTCGTTTGGCTGTTCTATGAATAGACCCAATCAAGCTTTGTATACCTAAATACAACCATGTTTAAAAGACTCTAATTGGTTAACAGATACCAATGTCTAGTTTGCTTTTTGTCTTCAAACACATCCACCAAATTCTTAATAGATACATGTATGTGGTTGGAATCATATTTGGCCCCTACACTCCTGGTATTAAATTATTATCTTAAGATTCTATTCAGGGAGGGGCATTGCTTCATTAAAACTGGACATAACCCTTGCCCATCTGCATCAAAGTAGAGCATTTATGTCATGGCTGATACGAACGTCAGTATAGATTAGTACTAGAATCACCGTATTCAATGGGGGGCATGGAATACAATATGCTTGTATTCAATGGAGTCCACCATCTTGGATTTTGAATGGAGCTGAGCTGTTTTTCTTTATCTAAAAGCAGATTGACCCATAGGCCATGACATAAATGCAAATGTCCACTCCCATGGAACATTTTTGCATGGCATTCACCTCGGTGAGGCCTATAAGGCATCGTTGAATATGGACAGCCTCACCTCGGTGAATATGATAATAAAATATTCCATGGTCCGTGGACATTTGCTTATGTATTTCTCTTTGTACCTGTGAGGCTACAGAGGGCTGCTAAACAGTAATAATAACAGTATGGCTTTTTATTTCCTCCCATAAGCATGTCCATAGTATCATGTAAAATCCCTCAACCATGGTCTCTGACTGGCACGATGCTGCCCCCTTGTATGTTTTGTGTGTACTATAATTGCACATACCCTAATGTCGCATATATAAAGTACAGCTTATACACAATGATATACTTGCTGTGCATGAGGAAATCTGCCTAAAGTGAGCAGGTGCCTTATAGGCAATGTTTTACTATTAAACACTAGTACCCATAATGTGATAAAGAGGAATGGCACCTTTGAGACTAACTCAGTGTATGCCTTTTATGTGCACTGCAGCATACATCCACTGTTTTGTGGTAAAGTGGCTTAGTGTAGGTAAGCAGGGGCACAGTGTTTGAGAATAACCATTGACCTGTAAGCAGTGTTTGCTGACAGGTGACCACCCTGTTATGTAGCAGCAGCCTAAGTGTAAGGGGCTTCCATAAAGTATTTACACACCCAGGGGGTGGGAGTCTCCTCCATGCATACATAATGCAGAATGGGGGGGGGTGGGGGTCAATTTTCTGTGAAAAAAAATGCATACATACTTTATGGAAGCCCCCTACCTCATTCCATTCACCTATAAGTGGCAATCCTTAGTGTAAGTACCTCTACCTTTAATGGTGTATCAACCCTGTAGGGCTAATGTGATGTTCGAGTGTGGGCCTGGCGAGTCACTGCATCCATGTATCATGCTGACAATATTGCCATTTAAAGGGTTAATGATTGGAAATAGTAATAACCATGAGATAAGTGCTTTACCGCCTTTTATTGTGCTGATCGCCAACTGCGCATCGGGAAATCAATAAGTAATGCTCTCACTTCAGTTTAATTCCTTGACTAAAGACTCTCTTGGAGCCCTTCAGTATCATTGATATAATGAAAACTAATATCATAATAAGTTTTCCGTTCTAGATTTATTCCTTTATCTCAATCAAAACTCCCCAAAGCCTGGTACAAAAATAAGCTATATATAGTGTTCATCGGAAAAATACAATCAGCGCTTCCTAATTTACAATCAAATATACTTTGGCATCCTTGGCACACTGATATATTGTATTAATAGGTAATCTGTAATCCAATTATTTGGTTTAAATATGTCTCTTTTATCAGAGTAAAACAGTTGATCCCTAAGTTCTGGTTACCCTGCTCTCTAAGTGACTAAGGTTCCCTTTGAGGATTCCCTTTGGGGATCCCCTTTAGGGATATTAAATATTGCCATTTTCCTCGTTTTGAGTTTTAAGGTATTTCTCATTACATCTGCTATGTTTTCTTAATGTTAAACCTTGAATCACGCTGTACAGATGCAAAATCACCTTAATGACATCATAATATTTCATATTACCGTAACCTCCAACATATAAAGCGCGTCTTATACGCGAGGTTTTAGTACTTCCTGGATCCGCTTTCTTTTGATATGTTACACTCCCCTTACCTCAGGGGATTTCAAGGGGGTGTGGGGGGCCCTAGCTACACATAGCTTTTTGAATTTTGAAAATCCATTCAGTAGAACCAAAGTTATGATTTTTTTATTTTTTTGACAATATTCTTCAACTCTAGGTGTGTCTTATACGCGAGGTGCGCCTTATACGAGATTACGGTACATACAAAAGATTTGTTTCGTTGACAATTCCCCATGTCTCAGTTAAGTATCTATACACATAGAGTAGACAGAAATAGGCCAACCCACTGAGAGTATAGAGAAAGTCAGCCTGAGAATATAATATAGTCATAGTGCAAGAAGGTTGTAACTGCATCTGGGTCAACAAGGTAAAAGGTACCTCCATGTGTGTATAGACGAAACTGTTAAACTTGCAAACCGAGCACATCTTATTCTCCATTGTTAACCAATAAAGAGCCGCGCAATCCGTTTTGTGGTTGACACAAATGCATCAGTGCATCAGTCCAGTTATTCGGGAGTGTATCAGTCCAATGGAGTCGGTGTGATACAGGAATGCAGCAGCTGAGTCGGTGTGATACAGGAATGCAGCAGTGGAGTCAGCATGATACAGGAATGCAGCAGCGGAGTCAGTGTGATACAGGAATGCAGCAGTGGAGTCAGCATGATACAGGAATGCAGCAGCTGAGTCGGTGTGATACAGGAATGCAGCAGTGGAGTCAGCATGATACAGGAATGCAGCAGTGGAGTCAGTGTGATACAGGAATGCAGCAGTGGAGTCAGTGTGATACAGGAATGCAGCAGTGGAGTCAGTGTGATACAGGAATGCAGCAGTGGAGTCAGCGTGATACAGGAATGCAGCAGTGGAGTCAGTGTGATACAGGAATGCAGCAGTGGAGTCAGTGTGATACAGGAATGCAGCAGTGAAGTCAGTGTGATACAGGAATGCAGCAGTGGAGTCAGTGTGATACAGGAATGCAGCAGTGGAGTCAGTGTGATACAGGAATGCAGCAGCGGAGTCAGTGTGATACAGGAATGCAGCAGTAGAGTCAGTGTGATACAGGAATGCAGCAGTGAAGTCAGTGTGATACAGGAATGCAGCAGCGGAGTCAGTGTGATACAGGAATGCAGCAGCGGAGTCAGTGTGATACAGGAATGCAGCAGTGGAGTCAGTGTGATACAGGAATGCAGCAGCGGAGTCAGTGTGATACAGGAATGCAGCAGTGGAGTCAGTGTGATACAGGAATGCAGCAGTGGAGTCAGTGTGATACAGGAATGCAGTAGTAGAGTCAGTGTGATACAGGAATGCAGCAGTGGAGTCGGTGTGATACAGGAATGAAGCAGTGGAGTCAGTGTGATACAGGAATGCAGCAGTGGAGTCAGTGTGATACAGGAATGCAGCAGTGGAGTCAGTGTGATACAGGAATGCAGTAGTAGAGTCAGTGTGATACAGGAATGCAGCAGTGGAGTCGGTGTGATACAGGAATGAAGCAGTGGAGTCGGCATGATACAGGAATGCAGCAGTGGAGTCAGTGTGATACAGGAATGCAGCAGTGGAGTCAGTGTGATACAGGAATGCAGCAGTGGAGTCAGTGTGATACAGGAATGCAGCAGTGGAGTCAGTGTGATACAGGAATGCAGCAGCGGAGTCGGCATGATACAGGAATGCAGCAGTGGTTATTTACTATGCAGCATTAATGCATCGGGAGACTTTGTATCAAACACTGTGCGGCCCTTTCAGGGCGTGACTAGATGATCATAATGAGTGTTGCACTACCGTATTCGTTCTAATAAGCACACATGTGCTGAATATTAATTGTTAGATGCTCAGAACCCTATTAGAGGAACTGATTCTAATAAGTGCACCCCCAAAAGCCTAAAAATCGCTGTTTCTGTGCTAGAAATCTTGATTTTTACACTTCATTTGACTGATTTTACACAAGTGGGGTCTAAAAAGCAGGGGTGTGCGCTTATTAGAGCATGTGCACTTATTAGAATGTATATGGTAAGGACATTGGCTGTGCAGCTTATGCAAAAAGTGTAACCTTGGCCTTACCTACCTACTACCACATTAAGCTTTGCTTTCTTCTCCATAAAGATAATAGTTGTTCATTTTGGCATAGATATACAAATATATAGGTTGCTCTTCACCAGTCTTCTAAGAGATAAAAAGTGATAGATGAATGACTTTTGAATATGCCTTGAGGCTGATCCTATCTGTAGAAAATCTGCCAAAATAGTTCCAGACCTAGCAAAAGATATACACAGACCCAGATGTATCAGAGGCGTAGGAAGCAAATCTTCATTGGGGGGCCCAGCTAGAATTGTTGGCTTAAGCGTAATGGTGCCTATATATACCTATATAGAATTGGTATAGAAAAGGAAAATGAATTTTAGATCTGATTTGAGGCCCAGGCCCCCATTTTCCCTATCCCATTGCTAAATCAATCTAATTTGAGATGCAAAGTTTTAGCTTCTTGTTCAATTCATTATGAATTCTGGGCAAATTTTTTTTATGCTCAGGCCCCACCTCCTTTATGATGGGGGGGGGGCAGGCCCCCCTGGCCCCCCTTTTCCTACGCCCCTGTGTATGAGAATGCATTCTGCAGCTCACAGCAAATAAAAAGTAGGACTTTAGAGAATAAGCAACAAACAAACTGACTGACTGAAGAACAATTACTGTTTTACATTTTATTTGAAAAAAAAAGCTATAAAGTCTCTTTTCTTAATGTACAGAATCACAGGATATTCTTTGGTAGGTGATCATGTTTTTTACACAAAATAATGACATCAGCTTCCGAACTGGAATGCTCCATGTTTGAACCAGAAGCGAAACTAAGTCATTTTGTACCTCTTTACAGAATATGTGTGAGGAGACAAACAGGAAGGATACCCCATTGGTGCTTCCATGGGTCACCTTTACTGTTTGGCTGTTCACATGTTTTTATACAGACCTACTATGAAGCACAGGGCACAGCCTTGGGAGGTACAAGTTAATATAACCTTTTTTATAACATAACCTAATATTTATCTATGTATCTACACTATATCTACTACTAATACTAACCGTGAGTGGGCTGCTGATGTAGGAGTGCATCATACCCATTAATCTTCATGATGCATCATGACGACCCTCCGGGAGTTTATCAACCCCATAGAGTCGACATAAATGTAGCCCTGGTGAGTGACTCGCCAGGGCTGCATTCATGCATCATGACGACCAATGGGCATGATGCATTATTGCATCAGTGGCCCTTAGAGGGTTACAGAGGTTTATTGTGACAATGAACAGGGGTGTTTCAGTTATAAATAATGCTGAAATGAACCTCATTAAGCAACACTTCCCACACTTTTATCCTTTTATCTCTATAATTCACCGAGTCATCATATATTTGATAATGCTTTTTACATGTACATACTAGTTCAGATCTAGTTTACGCTAGTCTCTCTCATAGCCAGTCCATTGGGTAGCATTAATATGGACAATTTTATGTAATACAAGTTGTACAAGATCATTTTACAATTCATTTTAGTACATTAAATCGATAGATTTTCACATGCGAATCGACCCATTTATCATCACAAGAAGGTGTTATGAAGTCTCTATGGAAGACATTGTATATCACTCGCATTTCATTTAGGTGTTTTGTGATATCATGTACAACTATATTTTACCATCCCACATACAAATCCTCTCATCATCATGCTGACATTTTAAGTACCACTTGACAATACTCACTCCATGTTTGTTCGTTTGACTCGCAGAAAGAATTTTTTTATATATCTCTATCAATTCCACATCATTATGACAAAGAACTACAGGACTTGACATCACATTTGAACCCAAATCTAGTATATATATTTTCCCCTCCCAGTTCCCCATATATTTGAAATTTGATCTTGATGTCTTGCTTCAATTTGATATAAAGTGATCTTCCAATTTGCTGATCATTTCCAATTGAGAAGCCGGGTTTCCTTTTGCTCTCTATTTAGCAGATGGTGGTGACATCATTAGGTTATCCCATTAAATTAACCGCCCAATCTGCTGTTGCACCCTACAATGTAGAAAAGTCTTGTTATTCACATGTTGACATTTATATTTCTAACAACCTTTACCTTTTAGGGACAACACCGTACTTTATGTTAACCCTTCACCGATTAAATGCATCATTCCCAACTGTCCACTACCCCAAAGTGAATTAAGACTTAAAGTTCTAGTTTCACTCAAATTATGAAACTGCTATTTTTATTATTTTGTTAGTAATATCATACTTCTGAAGGGTTATCAGAAAAGAGATGATCTGATACTTGATATTAGTCGTTATATAAGATATCAACACAAAACAAGAAATGTTATTGGAAATCAAAAGCTTTATAGAAACATGAGTGTGTTTGGATGATAATTAGTTTACAGCTTACATTATGACATGTATTCAGAAAAGTATAACGTTATGTTTGATAATGTGACAATAATGGTGAAATAAATCAGTAAGTACCCTTATCGTAAATTAGTTTCCTTATGTCGTTTAGCCAGAGAAAATCTTGTCAACTGCTGCGCCCTGAAAGAAGATGGTGTGTTAGACATAAAGCAATAGAGACAGAGGCACTCAGAGTCAGAAACAAACAGATGAAAACAGAACACAAGTATATTAACCCTTTAAGGCCACACCAAAAAAATAAGTTGGTCTACGGATTTTGGTTTTGAAAAAATGGTGCGAGGGAGCCAATTCTTTTATTTTTTTAAAAGAATTTTTTGGCGTCCAATGGATTCCTTGCTGGAAAAGTGAGGCGAGCGAAAAAAAAAAAATTTTAAAAAAAAAATTACCAAACATCACAAAGAGAAAACGCGAGCGAAACCCGTAGACGAGATTTTTTTCAAAGAAAATATGGAAAGGGAAATCCGTAGTCCAACTTATTTTTTTGGTGTGGCCTAAGGGCCACTGATACAGGAGCGCATCTTGTCCATCGGTCTTCATGATACACGAATGCAGTGAGTGAGTGAGTAATAGATGTTTAACGCCATTTCGACAGCTATGGTCATATTCATGGTGAGAACTACATTACACAATTTCACAGGGGAATGTGTCAGTGCCCGCGCAAATGTGCACCACACACATCCCGAGGGGATAGGAAAGAGAAGAAATAGACCCTTTTAAGTGGGCTAGGGAGGCCCATACACGAATGCAGCCCTGGCTAATAACTCACCACGGCTGCATATAAGCGTCATACGGACCTTACGTTGGTTAACACCCCCCCCCCCCCGAGGGTCGTGAGTGAGTGAGTGAGTAATAGATGTTTAACGCCATTTCGACAGCAAAGGTCATATTCATGGCGAGAACTAAATTACACAATTTCACAGAGGAATGTGTCAGTGCCCGCGCATATGTGCACCACACACATCCTGAGGAGATAGGAAAGAGGAGAAATAGACCCTTTTAAGTGGGCTAGGGAAGCCCGCCCCCGAGGGTCGTCATGATGCACCAATGAAGTGTTGGTGGGTAGAAATGCCAGCCCTTCATTGGAGCATCATGACACCTGATGGGCATGTATGTATCAGTGGCCCATAAAAGGTTAAGGGAAAATAACCCAAACTTAAAGATAAAGCATCACCAGGTCTAAGCTAAAGTATAGAAATGACCCTGGGTGATTTTTGACCCGGAGTCATTTTTGACCCTGCCCCCCACCATCCCCCCACTTACCCTACTTGAAGAATTTTCACCCCAGAGTCATTTTTGACCCTGGGTCATTTTTGACCCAGAGTCATTTATGACCCTCTCCCCCACCCCTCCCCTTACCCCTCTTTCTGCCTTATCAGTTGACCTAGATAAGTGGCCTCCCCCCTATACTGACTTTCAGTTATGAGTGGGCAGCAGATTAAATTTCAAATTGTGTTTTCTCAACTGCTATAGTTAATATCCAAAAGTTATTTTAGATTTAACTAGGATACAAATTGGTCTTTCTAGTGATGTATGATTGATCAATCTCAAATGTGATACAAACTTATCATTTGCATTATTGTGAGCCCAGAGAGCTATTTTACCTCATACCCACTGCAATAATTAAAACAAAATGCAAAATAAGATGGCTAAAAAGTAGTTTGGTATTCTAGACTACCATTATCAATCCTCCTCTTTTCATATATGATGGTTTTAGGATGGATAGATAAAGAAAAATGGCCCCAAAAAGCAAATCAAAATTGTTTTTTCCATAGCAGACAGAGCAGGGTCATTTTTCACCCTGGATCATTTTTGGGGTTTTACAGAACCTGATCACAACTTATGTTCATTTCTATGGTGTTAATATGATCACATCCAATCAGATAAAGCAATTTATACACTTTTCTGTTTATTTTGGTGATTTTTACAATAGTGCTACACACATTGTAATTTGTACATATATCATTATCTATTTCTACATTAGATATCTTTTTTGATGAATTTTATTGAGGATCTCCCATTGTAGTGCATTTATGGGCATAAAAAAGATTGCTTTAATCCTCAATTTTAACCCCCCTAAAAAGTTTTGAGGTCTTTCAAACCTAATATTCCCTGAAATGAGGGAAAAGCTTTGAAGACTTCCATCCCTGAAATGGTTAGTTGCGGTAGTGGACATAGCGTATGTAGAAGGGTGATTCCGATGAGAAATGTCACTCTCTGATTTTTTTGCTCTTTTTTGATACAGGTGGTTGTAGAATAAAAAGTATTTAATCATTCTGATATGGAGCCGAAAAGTTGAAAAACTGCAAAAAATTGCCATTTTTCATTAAGACGTCTACTTACGGGCACGTTGTAGATGAAGAGAACGATAAACAGAATGAGGAGGAGGAGAATGATTCCACCGATGAACCACCACTTGAAACGCCTCCACACGATGTGCTTGAACGTCTTCCATGGAGATGTGAACCATAGGAACGACGTCTCAGGACGCCTGGGAACAGAGAACATTGTCCAGCCATTAGTGAGGGGGTAAGGGGAGTTGAACACCATGTTTGATCACAGAATACTACTCATACATGCAAACTCTGGATGTAAAAAGAATGAGGAGATTTTTCTTGGAAATGCCAATGACAGGTGAAATTTGGGAGATCTCACCGAGGAAAATTTTGAATGTTGAGAAGCCAAATTGTGCATTCTAATGTTTTTGAGGATGGCTGATGCCCTAGTATCGAAGTTTTTCTAACACCATCCCCCCGCATATAAATAGTAAAATGATATCTGATTGGAGCTTGACAAATAACAAGATTGACCCTGACAGATCTTAGAAAAACTGAGAAAAAGTGACCACTGGACTATGAGATTGCCCAAAGTGCCAGCACATCTTCCACAGTGGACTTTATGATCAAGTCACCGAGGGAGTAATTCTTGGTCATTGTAATGTGATACAAAAAGATAGTCCAAGAGTTTGGGTACATCTTTGGTCAACACATTTCTGAAATCAGACTGAACTCTGAAAGGTTACATCCCTGTGGGGCCCACAGGCTGGTTTGACAACAGGGATATGGAAGTAGACATACTTTGGTGGTTCGAGGCGGAGGGGCAGGTAGGCATTGGGTTAGGGCTTATAGGGATATAGCACATACTTTGGTGGTTCCAGAGTTGGGTAGGCATTGGGTTAGGGCTTATAGGGATATAGTACATACTTTGGTGGTTCCAGAGTCGGGTAGGCATTGGGTTAGGGCTTATAGGGATATAGTACATACTTTGGTGGTTCCAGAGTTGGGTAGGCATTGGGTTCATCACGTCCGGTACCAGCGGGTTTTTCGTCAGCCTCTGTTTGTGAGAGAAGTTCTATCTCCATTTCAACTTTACCCTGTAACAACGAAAACAAACGGGATTAGATATGAAAGAAACGGGGGGAGGGGTCATCAAACTCATTCTAGATTTTTGTTGTGGACTTGAATACTGCTTAACCCCCTAGGAGATGCTGAGGCAGAAGTGCATTATGCCCAATGGAAAGCATGAGGCACCAATGAATCAAAGTGCTGGTGAGTCTGCTCACTAGCACTTTCTTGGAAAATCATTTTGACGTCCTGTGAGTGTATTAACCCCATAGGGTTTGCATGATGCATGAATATATCCCTGGCGGGTAACTCACCGGGAAAGCATTCATACGTCATACCATGGGTATGGTGCAAGAATACATTAGCGGTCCTCAGAGGGTTCACGAGTGAGTGAGTAATAGATGTTTAACGCCATTTCGACAGCTAAGGTCATATTCATGGCGAGAATTACATTACACAATTTCACAGGGGAATGTGTCGGTACCTGCGCATATGTGCACCAAACACATCCCGAGGGGATAGGAAAGAGGAGAAATAAACCCTTTTAAGTGGGCTAGGGAAGCCCGCAGAGGGTTCACCGATAGCACATTGATACATTATGCTTATTGGGTTACATGATGCATTGATGCAGCTATGAATGCATTGATGCATCATGCCAACCATACAGGCTAGATACACTCCTGAAGGGTCAGCATGATGAACCTATTACCACAAAGAGCACACAGCCATATTGCAGTAGAGCCTGGAGGCAGAGTTTTAGTACTTTGTTTTCATATTAGAAAGATAAGGGCCAATAGAAACTAATTAAAACAGACAAGAACTCAAACTTGTTGCACTGAGGTGACGATATGTGAGTAATGGGTGAGTAATGGATGTTTAACGCCATTTCGACAGCTAAGGTCATATTCAGGTGACGATATGTAAAACTGTGGTATAATAGTGGAGTCAGTGAACCTACCGTTAACACTCGTTCTCCTGACTCGTCATTATAACAGGGCCAGAAGCCGCGAATCCGCTTCCTTTCAAATATTGACACCATTTTGACATCCCCTCGCCCTGCAGCAAGGTCTGGGATCTGCTTCAGGTCACACTGACTCGACTTCTTGGCCGGGTTGGGCATGGCATTGAGGTTCAGCTCAAGGGTACCCAGGAAGTCGTCAGCGCTGAACTTATCATTGTCCCAGATTTGAATCATGAGGTTGGGGGCCATGTGCAGCTCTGTCTCATCCAGACTCCAGAAGTGCTCCTTGTATAGAATTAAAAAAGTGAAATGAATTAGTTTTCTAGTAACTTAATGAAGCTCCTATGTTGATAAGTACAAGATATTGTGACAATGAGAGAAATTAGAGGGCAATTACAGAAGTGTATCTGGTATTCAAATGTATCTGTCCCTGTGATTGAATAAAGGTTACAAAGAGGGCAGTGGTCCTGTATGATTACAAGTTTTCATGACCCTTTAAACTTATAAATCTAAGGAAAAGTCATGCTTAATTAAGAATCTGACATGTAAAGGACAAGCTCTGCTGAACTGTATTCAGAACTAACAATTAGAGTACAAGTGTTCCTGTTGGCATTATTGAAGATCCAGACATCAAAGTTTCTCAATGACAAGTGGCAAATTGAGGGGCTAGATTGACTGATTCATCCCAAGCTTTTTTATGGTTATAGTTATGTAAAATGAAAAAAAAAAGATGCATTGTATACCTTGCGCCTGACGACTAGACTTTCCTCTGCGGGCAAGTAGTCGAAGGGGAAAATAAAGCGCCAGTTGAAGTTACCGTCACCGTCCATGGAGCGGTAATGGACGTCCGTCTCCTGGTGCTCATCAATACCAGACATCCAACCTGTCATATATAGTATATGATAACATGGATTCCTACAGTAATTTTACTGTACATATGACACATAGAACATATTTATTTCCCATGATTAGCCAAGCTTATGTACCGGTATTCAAATCACTGTGCCGGTACTTTGGTAACAACCACAAGAAGGGAAAAATATCTATATGAAACAAAGAACAATATGATTGTCATTATAATGAGGACATGGGATGTTAAAAGTAAAACAGTGCCTTGTGTAAAAGGTATATTTAATATGTACCCTGAGCTGAATGAGAAGCTATGAGGTGCAGCTGGGTCTTTATTGTGGCCACTTAATTAATGTTATTTTAGTATATATAACTTAGCTATAAAATAATGTTATTTTAGTATATATAATTTAGCTATAAATAAGACACACCCTGATGCATATCTGATATCTCTCCTTGCCTATAAACGGGCGGTTACACTAGCAGCACCAGCCGCAGGACATGCCCCGCGGCTGAGGCCACGCTGTCCATACCACTAGTTTAACACCCTGCAGTAAGTGCCGTGCAGCCAGCCACAGCAGTTCTGCCACACCAAAAAGCTGTCAGTGTTTGATTTACAGTACTTTGAGGGTTAAGGTTTTATGTTACCTTTAACATAGATGTCACTCATCCTCTCCCCAGTGATGGACTCCTCATCCAGCACCACGTCCGTTGTGTTCCAGATCACACACCGCAGCTGGTATTTCTTTGGTGAACGCGGTTTGATATCGACTGGTGGACCTGCAGCTCCAAGAGAAGACGGGAATATGTCGACCCACATCTGGATCTTACCCTGGAAAGTTACACACATAATGAGGGAATTATAAGGTATTCATATCAGCTATTGTATGATTTTTTTAAGGCCTGTAAATGGCAGTTTTAGATGGGGTAAAGGCACACCGTGCCTTTTTCCAAATTTTGGATCTGCCATTGTAATATATTTAATCCATTGAATATTTGGGAAAAAAAACTTTCAACAAGGAGAAAAATCTCTCTCGAATGTGAAACTGTGGTATTCACTTGATTTCATTCACTAAATACTGGTTGTACAAACATGGGATTTCACGCACCCCATGAGATAAAACTAGCCCGTAGATCACAACCAGTAAAAGTGCCAAAGATGGTCATAAAACAGATAGATAGTCATCTTAAATGGTTTTTAAAAATCTTTGACCAAGATAACACGACATAAATACAATGGTTCACTCATATACGGTCTGAATGAGGGTCATCTCACTTGGTTTCCCCTCGTGAAATTCTCCTCATTGGGCTTTGCCTCACGGGATAGCCTTCAGTCAGACCCAATACTCATGAACCTTTGTCTATGTATCAGCGAGTCATTACCTGTTCTATACCAGGTTGTAGCGGGTTGTACAGTGGTCTGGTTTCTACGTGTTCAGGTACCAGTGGTACTCCCATAGACGCGGGGAGCGTGTTGAGTACGTGAAGCGCCAGCCGCTGCTCTGCAGGACCCAGGTGGGTGTGTGCGGGCAGGTTCATCTCTGTAAAATACAAGGAACAAAATATGTTCTATGTCTTTATGATTATATTTCAAGGGAAATAAAAAGTTTAATTGATATGCACCCCTCTGGGTATTCAGAAGGTATTTTTCTTATCAGAAAAATAAATGAAAATTACTATATGTAAATTTAAATAACGAGGTTGTTACTGCATTTTTCAAGGTTTTGTAGGAGAGGTAAGTGTTCCAATTACTATGACACCAAGTTGACAGAGCAGTATTGCAATGGGGCCTGTAGGCACTCATATCGTAAACGGAGCTTTAGTACTATCATAGTAAGCAGATGAGGGCCAATAGATGTTTTTAACAGAAGAACCTCAATTTTTGCCAAAATGTCAATAACAACCTTCTTGAACTGATGTAATGATATGTTGATTAAAATATTTGTGTCGTGCTGCTCATTAAGTCCAGGGTGTTGAGAGAGGAAAAAACTTTATTTGTTATACAAATGAGGTTCCATGTGAAATATATTCACATGTCATGTCTAAATAACATTTTGTACATCATAATGAATAGAAACCTTCATATATAGATTATTTCCCATTATTGCTATATATGGCCACGAGTTATTCTCAGTTCTAACACTTACCAAAGTCGGCGAGGTGGAAGACCCGGCTGCCGACCTTGACCGTGTTGTTACCAGAGTAGTTGGGACCACTGAGACTGTGTTTCTGAGCAAAGCCTTCCAACAGCTCCTTAGGTTTCTGACTGTCACGCCAGATATTAGGTCCAGTCCTGTAAGGGCATCGGTGAAATAAAGAAAGCGGCATAAATACACTAATGTCCACACAGGGAATGTTTTGTACAAAGTTTGTCCGGCCATTTGTCCTAGCCCTGTCCTTAATCTATAAACTGCATCTGGGGTGGAAAATTGCAGGTTCAGTACCGTAAAACCCCGGTCATAAGCCGGCCTCAGTCATAAGCCGAGGGGTGAGTTCAGGGAAATCCTATAAGCCGATTTTAGGGCTAAATTTTCCCTATTTCCTCTTTAATCTATTGTATTAAAACCTGGGTCATAAGCCGGGGGTAGAGTAGGGGGAAATTTTTGGCCCAAAATAGGAAAAAAATCCGGCTTATGACCGGGTTTTACGGTACTGTTCTTTAGTGCTTTATACCCTCATATACATGCTACATAAACACCCCCAACTTTGATAGGAGCTATAAGCCGCACCCTGGGTCTGGTTCATATACAAGGGGTCAATGGTTAGGAGATTATGTTAAGGATTCAATTGAAAATTTAGAATCTAAGATCTATGATCAAGAGGCCCGTGTTAAGGATGCAATTGAAAGGATTCAATTTAGGATCTCTCATCTATGATCAAGATATATTAGGATTTCATATTTAAATTTGACGATCAATTCTGAGTTTAATATCAATTCTAAAAGCAGTTAAATTGCAGTGCCTTTCGCAGATTAAAATTTTATCCCATATTTTCGGCAAAGCTGTAATGCCGTGCGTATTCATATCATGTTCTAAGAAGTATAGAATTGATTGACAACATTTTTAATAGGATCTTAGATCAAAATTTTTAGAACAAATTTTATCTTAATATTGAATCTAAAAGCCCTTCATATGTTGTGTGTTTTGCAATTTATTAATCTATAACATACTTTCAAGAAAGTAAACACAGCAATGCTGTAATGCCGTGCGTATTCCTTTTATGATCCAAGGAAAAAAGATCATTATATATGAGCTCTATGGCCTTTGGAATGGAACTATACTTTAATATATATGCTCTAAATGTGGTGCTTCCTCGTTCTCCATGTATAATCCTGTCCTATTGCTATAGTATGGAGTAAACCTATTCCTGGATTAAAATATGCAAATAATGAATGTGTGTGAGGGTTGGGAATAGTGTGGTGGTGGTATTGGTGGTGGTGGTGGTGGTGTCCAAATGGTCACTAACATCCACCTGATAACTTTTAAAGATCAAAATTGACCATATATGACCTGGATCCCTGTGTTTCCGAAAACCAAGATGGCCGACACACATTAAAAACAATAGAATAAGGCAGTTGAGGTGTACCAATGGTCACTAACATCCATCTGATAATTTTTGAAGATCGAAATTGACCATATATGAGCTGTATCCTTGTGTTTCCGAAAACCAAGATGGCCGACACACATGGAAAACAATAAAATTGGGTAGTTGAGGTCTCCCAATAGTCACTAACATCCATCTGATAACGTTTTAAGATCAAAATTGACCATATATGGCCTGGATCCCTGTGTTTCCGAAAACCGAAATGGCCGACACACATGGAAAACATTAAAATTAGGCAGTTGAGGTGTTCTTATGGTCACTAAGATCCATCTGATAACTTTTTAAGATCAAAATTGACCACATATGACCTGGATCCCTGAGTTTCCTAAAACCAAGATGGCCGACACACATGGAAAACAATAAAATTGGGTAGTTGAGGTCTCCCAATGGTCACTAAAATCCATCTGATAACTTTAGAAGATCAAAATTTACCATATATGGCCTGGATCCCTGTCATTCCTAAAACCAAGATGGCCGACACACATGGAAAACAATAGAATTAGGTAGTTGAGGTTTCCCAATGGTCAATAACACCCATCTGATAACTTTTGAAAATCAAATTGACCACATATGTCCTGGGTCCCTGTGTTTCCGAAAACCAAGATGGCCGACACACATGGAAAACAATAAAATTAAGTAGTTGAGGTCTCCCAATTGTCACTAACATCCATCTGATAACTTTAGAAGATCAAAATTTACCATATATGGCCTGGATCCCTGTCATTCTTAAAACCAAGATGGCCGACACACCAGGAAAACAATAGAATTAGGTAGTTGAGGTGTCCCAATGGTCACTAACATCCATCTGATAACTTTTTAAGATCAAAATTGACCATATATGACCTGGATCCCTGTGTTTCCTAAAACCAAGATGGCCAACACACACGGAAAACAATGAAATTGGGTAGTTGAGGTGTCATAATAGTCACTAACATCCATCTGATATCTTTTTGAAGATCAAAATTGACCATATATGACCTGGATCCCTGTGTTTCCGGAAACCAAGATTGCCGACACACATGGCAAACAATAAAATTAGGCAGTTGAGGTCTCCAAATGGTCACTAACATCCATCTGATAACCTTTGAAGATCAAAATTGACCACATATGACCTGGATCCCTGTGTTTCCTAAAACTAAGATGGCCGACACACATGGAAAACGGTCCCAAGACTCCAAATAATCCAATGCCACGCCACTTAAAACTCCTCAAAAGGTGCATCATACTTATAAATGTGTACATGTATACATAAATATACATGTAGGTGGCCTTTAGTGGGTTAATAGTCAGTGTACAGTCAGTGGTGCTGAGAAACGCACCACCAGCAGAAGAGAACCACATGATGCTGGGGGAGGTGGTGCCAGGCAGGTATGGGGCCACCCCAGCAGCACAGCCACCACATCTGTGCTTGACTGATTTGCACATTTTAATCCAGGTATAGGCATACTCAATACTGTACCTATGAGACAGGATTATACATGGAGAGCGAGGAAGCACCACTATGAGAGCTTGTATTTAAGAATGGGTCCCCTCCTATAGCCGTAAAAAGTAGCACCTTATATGCCTGCATTTAACATGAAATGAATAATCGATCTCTGAATCCTCAATAAAAACTTGAGGGTACATACGTGCAGTAGCTGAGAGGGAGGCCGGTCGTGGCCCGGTACTTAGTAAGGTAACGGTTCTCCAGGTCGATGACTGTCTCACCAATAATGTCATCTGTACCAATAAGGTCATAGTCCTTTATCCGCAGGTACAGATCCTTGTCTTGGGGCAAAGTGGCTTTTAGCTCAAACATACTGAAAAATAGTAAAACATGGGGTTTTAGCTCAAACATACAGAAATGTCCCATATGGGGATTTAGCTTAAACATACAGAAATGTCCAATATGGGCTTTTAGCACAAACATACAGAAATGTCCCACATGGGCTTTTAGCTCAAACATACAGAAATGTCCCACATGGGCCTTTAGCTCAAACATACAGAAATGTCCCACATGGGCCTTTAGCTCAAACATACAGAAATGTCCCACATGGGCCTTTAGCTCAAACATACAGAAATGTCCCACATGGGCCTTTAGCTCAAGCTCAAATATACTGAAATATCAAAATGAGGTTTAGTTTAAACAGTTAAAGTATACTGCTTTTGCTTTCACAAACTGAAATATTCATTGAAGAGTGGTCACATGAATAACAAATTCTATCATGAACAAAATGATATCATGATTGGGTTTACCCTATTCAATGTCTGTAAGTCGCTTATATAATCTTATATGAAGGTATAAAACTGCGGTTTAATACTTACTTGCCGAACACGGGGTTGAGTGTGTTAGGTGCGTAGTTGTCTCTGTTGTCCTGTTTCCTCTTGCCCAGCACTATACTACAGTATGGGTCAGCCTGAAAATAAACATACCTTGGTATTTAATATCGCTGTATCCTATGAAGATTGTTACCATATGTTGCCGATGGAGAGGTTCTATAAGGTGCACATGGGATAAAATTCCTGTATAAGTCTTGATTATTGAATAGTTACTTACAAGACCAGAGGGGTCATTGGGTTGAAGGTCAAATGCCTTAACGACGTAGACCCTGATGATGCACTCCTCCGGTGCACTGGTAGGTAGGTTGTCTAGGTGCTTCTTGGGTAGGGGAATGTTGGGGTCTGCCGGCAGTGGGTATACACGGAACGTCCCCTGTAATAGACAAGTATTCAGTGATTTACTCCAATGGTACGGTAGTGTTACTTGTCTCTTAGATCAAGCGTATTTGTATCAATCAGATATCTGCTTGCATTCAGTCTGACAAAAACTTTAAAAACAAGATGGACGTTAGGACGGCCCATTTGATAAATCAAATATGGGAGATCATGATATTTCATAGAGAAAAGCTAAGAAGCATTTCTATTTGCAAGTGAAAACCAGAGACAGTTTGGTGGGGGCAAGGAGCAAGAGCTGTGGTGTCCTCTGGTGTCAGTCTAAAAGTACAAGAAGCAAGTGTTGTCACTGGTTGTGGTGCCCCCTGGTATCAGTCGATACAACAGCGAAATTGAGGGTGTGAGACATCATGACCCCAAAACATTCCCCCTGTAAGGCCCAGATTTGACTATAACTATACATGGGAGATACTCTGGCATTCTTCACTAAGCCACTGATAAATGTTACAGTGCCAGCACATGTAGAATTTTTTAGATCTCCCATAAAAACAGTTTATAGAGTAATGCAGTCACAGTAAAGAGAAAATATTTCAAAAACATACTTCATACTGGAGAACTACAATAATGATGAGGAATAAAAAATGGATTTTTTTTTTCATATTTGTCCAGAATTGGAGTATTCTTTCAACTGCTGTAAAACCCCGCCCATAAGATGACCTCACCTATAAGTTGACCTCCCTCTTTGGGAAAAAATTCACTTACATAAAAAATAATTGACTCAATTTTGACATCTGGCCTAGTATACTATAGTTTTAATAATAGCGTTTTTCTAAATAATATCAGAAAATTACCAATAACCATAGGTTGTGTATAATATATATGCTAGACCACAAAATACTTTGTTTAGATATCAAAGGTAGCAGTAAAAAATATAAATTAAGGTCACATTCAACTATATTTTTTTCCCTCTTTCTCAGTAAACTCTTCCCTCACCTTGAACTCTCCTACGACACTTGATTCCTCTTCCTCGATGCTCTTACCACGGCTGAGCGCGAAGGTGTGACAGAAGTCATGGAAGTCTGTATATTCTCCCACCGTCTCCAACGCTCTGTCAAACACCTGGTTTGGGAAATACAGAGGTCATTAACTACATGTGTAGGATATGGAAAGACAAAAAGTCATTCAAATAGTCAAACAGACACAGTCTACTAACTTGTGGTTTACAGGGAGGCCAAAAGATTACCTTAGGGATAGTATAATTTGTCAAATTGAGATTATTATCTCAGTGACCAGTAAAGAGGCGGATTCCTGCCTTTAGGCTGGAATTTTACACTCCTGACATTACCTGTATCTTGTCGTAGCCCTTTTCCAGATACATTTTACACTTGTCGAGTTCTCCCGTGGAGGCGTAGTATTTGGACCACCAATCTATGTCCTCCTCATACATCTCTGCCCTCTGGCGGTCAAATGGAGATACTACATTAATTATGGTCAAATAAAAGACTTATATGTTGGAATACTACTTTTGTTTAAATACTTAAAAATATAAAGTTACTAGAGTAGTCATCGTAAATACAAGTGTCTCAGGGGGTTCAGTTCCAAAAATCCCTCTAGGACCTGACATTTTTTTTTATTTCTTTTTTGTTTTTGGCCTGATATATTTAATAACATATGTTGGTATGTGACATACATGGTCAGAAGTGGGCTCTTCAGCTGAATATTCCTCACAGAAATAACCTCTTAAGGAGAACTACACAGCTTAACCTCTGCTTCAAAACTCTATATCATTTGTCAATAGCTGCATGGATATGTTCATTGAATATGATACCCATAAATTATTTCAAATATTGGAAATGATTTATAATATGAACTGATCACTTAACATTAGTATCTACAAAATTGATAAATCTGTGTTGTAAATATCTTATCACTAATATATATATACATATTTCTAAGTGAGGTAAACAATGTTATCAAAGTCTCGGATTAGACTTGACTGACACGACACACTACATCCGATCAAACATCAAGACTTAGGTTATTCAGACACCACAAAGACATATCTTTTGGGCTTTTATAAAATGATATTGATTATCTTCATATCATTCTTCATTACTCATTCTTCTCATTTCTATTCCATATGCAATGATCATTATTATTCAGACATGGTAGTCTGTATAATCTGTATGCATATAAGTATAGACAAATCTATACCTTATATCAACTAAAAATGAAGAGTTCAATATGCCCGATGGAGATGAATCAAACGAAAACTTATTCTATAATAGATGAGAAATAATGATGCTATAACACTGTACCAAAGAGTCATCCAAAATAAAGTAAAAGTCAGAACATCCCAAACCCATACAAATGAAAATAAATAAAACCATACAATAAGCCACTTGAAAATATCTTAGGCAAAATCTCTGAGATCCATGCTAATATGTAACCATGGAAACCACAAGTGTTTTCCCCTTCATCCTCCATCACCAGGATCGACAACCGCATTGTTAATATACTACGAACCTCAAGGAGTGATTCTTTATCCTTGTCTTTGCCAAAAGGATGAACCTTAGGCATTTTGAGTGCGGGCATAAAAGAAAGTTTCCCCTTTTTCTTCTGTCCAGTAGGGGTATTAGAGGACATATTAGTTAGTCGTGTGACAGCACTGTCAGTAAGGTGGAGGAGCGAGTCATCCTGACACATACAACGAATGATAACACACAAAGTCAACATTCATGGTTACGGATGTTACTATTAGTAATTGTAGAAGTAGAAGTACACTTTTGGACCTAATGGTACTAGGCCTACAGGGATACTGACATTTGGGCTGTCTTGGTCAATGAACCTGGTTATGTATTTAAATGCAGCTCGACTTGCTTACACCGCTTGTCAGCACAATATGTTTAGCAGGTATTCCATCTATTCACAAAAATCGGCTGGATTTCTAATCGGATTTGAGACAAATGATGGATCAAATTTCACAATTTTCTATGATAATTTTCTGAAGTATTTCCCACAAATCAGGCAAAAATTTTTTTTTCCAATTTGACCAGAAGTGGGCGGGAATGAATCTAAAAGGTGGACAATTTGCTCATGATTCAAAATCGGGCATAAATCAGCTTTGCTGAAACACCAGCTTTGACTTCATAGTTTCTTACTAAGCTCAGTCTACAAGGTACACATAGAGTACCATAATGACAGCAGCTTAACCAAAGATTAGATACAATTAGAACACTCCTGGTAGGGTGGTAGCTTGTTTTGAGAGTCCTGGATTGAAAGACTCTTGTTTGAAGGTGCTCTAATGTCAGTGTGGCTGATGCCTCATACCATAAAGGCTGAAAAGCCTCTGTGTGTGATACAAGTATACATTCCGGTGCCAACTTGTTGCTACATGTCGTAATATGCAATCAGTACTAAACCGACATATGCTGCATTCTCACGTGCACGATAACCGGGTTTAGAGCATTCATTTTGTCACAGCCCCAGCAAAACAATGCCCAAAGCATACTCTCCTAAATGCTCTAGTCAATTAATAGTCTAAAATTCTATTTGTGGTCAAATGCATAGGTAAAAGACCAATTTATGACTGATTCAAAGATTATTCCAATAGTCATTTCTACAAAGAAATCATGATTTTTAGCATTCAAAAATCTAGTACAATCTAGTAGTTGTATGGATAAAATTCATTCTGATCTTACAAAGTAGATAGGAGTAGTGTAAAGGTAATGCAAATGACTAGGGCTGTGACTATTGGGTGAGTAAGACCAAGCCGAGAGGTTCAACTGGGCCAAGTAAAAACCAAGTAGTAATATACTGAGAGTCGCTCAGTCACCACGACTCTTTATACTGACCATATGGATCTGAATCAAAATAAAATAGGATTAAAAAATCAAACCGCCAAATTACGGCTTAGGACATTGATAATTTTATCATTCTAACCCCAAAAAGTAACTGCTAGGAGAGAAATGGTTGTAGTAATAAATGTACACTGGGTTTCAGGTTGAGTAAGTATACATTAACGGGTATCGTGGAGTCTTGTGGTGTTGTACTGGGCCTACAGGAAAAGGGGCGGTGAAGGGGAACGTGAACCTTTCAGCTTAGGTAGAACGAGGTAGACCGGACCCGGTGAGCCTACTTGGATGAATAATTAATTGAATGTCAATCTGCAGATCTGAACATAATCTGATATTTCTTTGTTATGTTGATACTTCACAAAAGGATTGGTTTGACACAGCACTATGTTTGTGGACACTACTTGATAATGAAATAAGCAGGAGAAATGTGAAATTTTGACTTGTCTAAATTTCTCATTTCCTAAGCAAGCCATGCTGGTATCACACATCTCTACACATGTATAATGTGCATACAATAAAGTTATAGTATAAATGCCTGCACTAGAAAAAGCATACATTTCCTTTTGGAGATATCCTCAAAACTTCCCAGAAAATTTCATAACTAATCATATATTATTTTAGAACTAAATCTGGAGGTCACTAAATACCAAAATATAAGAATTTATATACTAATCCCCTCTCCATCATCTTTTACTTGGATTATAGATAATATCTATGACAATGCTCTTTGGCTCAATTTAGCGAAGTAAATCAGATTGTGTTCAGAGCTGTCCATGCTAGTTCACACACCACGCACGTACGTATGTGTTGCTATGGAGGAGGTAACTATGGTAACATGGGAGGGTTAGTCTTCAACACACTTAAAAAAAATCTGTGACAAGGCAGCATGGCGCACAAATAGAAAGATGAACTACCATCGGGTCAAGAGGCATTACTCTCCCGCTGCCTGACGTCCCGGCCTCTTTGCCTTTAGGGAGCTTGAATGAAAATATGAAACACCAGCAACCTATTAATATCATTGACTCCATGACTGAGGGCCCCTCTGTTATTATTGAACTGTTGCCATGGTTACCAGGAATGGTTGGGTGAGAGTATGGGTGGGTGGATTGATCAGGTTTTGATGTTCGCCATCAGTGTTCTTGGCATAAGTCGTGTAAAATATCGGTTTGCTGAACACCAAGGTAAAGCCAGGTACTGAGAAATGACCTTATTTTGGAAAATTAGAAAGACATTTCGAATACACTTCACATGTTAAGACCGAGTCAGTCACAACCGTCTGATACATGGCTTTGCCTTGGAATATAAACAGCAATATGGAAATGAATGTTCTTAGATCAACCTACTTCTCAGACCATCCAAATGCCAAGCATGCTTGTGCAGATGACTCATATTTAGAGAAATCTGTTTCAACGGCATATATTACATAACGTGTGATATGTATGAATATATATACCATACCTCATCATATTTCAAGTGCATTAGGGAGTGGTCAATCTTTAGCAACAGGTATGCTGGTGGATTTTTAAAAGCACATGCCGAAATCTTTTACATCCTACTCTGAGGTGTCTGAAACTTCTATTAATGTGCAGGTTTTTGCTAAAAAAACAATGTGTCATTTTTTTTCTGTCCTCCCAAAGAGGGTTTTGAATTCGTTTTGCCCCCCCCCTCCCCAAACTCAGCAACCAGCTGTTAAAAAATGACCACCCCCTTATGTGGAAGTTTTACATTTAGAATGTGAGTGTGCAGTGTGAGAAATTTAGGTGAAGTGTGAAGGAAGAATTTAGTAGTGTGACAATGTAATCAATTAATTAAATCACCTTTTCCCCATGAATTAATCATTTTTGTTTGGTTTTATATAGAGCAACATAGAACATTAAGCTCACATTAGATTTTGAGGTAAGTAATAGATAAGATTTTTTTACATTATTCTTAATTTATTCTTTATTTTAAAGATGATGGATTTTTCCCTGTGCTAGCAGCCATTAGATACCTCCCAATACCACCTTGCAATAACAGTGTGATACGACACTTAATAAGTAAGAAATCCCATGCCCCCTCCATACCCCTGTAAACGCCTTGTTGACATAGAACGTATCCCTCATATTCGTATCGCTCTGTATGAAGATGGTGTGTGAAATTTCAGTGTTTACCACAATCAGACAATCTTAGATGATTGGAAATGATTCAAAATCTATAATGTTCTATCTATCCTCTATACAATCTTTTGATAATTTGCTCTCTCATTCTTCTCCTTCTGATGTAAGACAAGATTCTATCCTCCATAAAATGGTGCTTAACTCGCTTTAAAAATGTCACAATGTCTTGATAATCATTGTGTTGTTTACTTCTCATTTTCCCCTTCTCACTAACCATTTACTTCTAATGTAAGGCAGGGTTTTAAGTCTTACAATTCTATCAATTAACCATTTGATCCTAACTAGACTATAAGAAGTTCTGCAAACTTTCTATGTCATCCTTTGATTTTGACTCCAGTTTAGGAATGACAAAACCATGCCTCAATTTACAATTTGAAAAGATATCTAGAATTTAATTCAAGATGGCTGTCTTAATACAGAGACTATCTTCAAATCTCAGCTTCGCAATCCTTATTCTCATAACTTACTTAAAGCAAACTTGCAGATTTGTAACCTTTTTAGTCCTTGATTAGTATTTACATTATTGGTATTCTTAGATAAACACGCAGAGTTAGGATCGCCCACAACCGTCGTTCTACTGAGGACTGAGGGGAAAGCAGGACGAGGAGGACATGGCAAAATATGTAGTTGTTTATGTTGACATAAGCAGACATCTAACGATTCAGGGTGGCTACAAAGCATTTTGTTTTAACGCATTTCAAAATTTTCCTACCTCTTTTTCCCTTTTCTCTTTTCTTGTCTATTTAAGATTTATAAAGTCATTGATAATTAGTTTTTACCTCCATGTGTTAGTTTGATGATAAACAAGATGGGAAATACACAAGAGTAGAAAGGTTTGACACAATGATGAAATTGGTTAACAGTAAACAAGACACCACTTTTACAGATCTTTACATTTTTAGAATTAGACTTAAAGCCCTGCACATACATTGGCTCTTTCTTTTCATACATAGCCATTCTAACATTTGGAGCAGGGATTTATAAACTAGAATTCTGCAAATTCATTATAACAAGGATTTTTCAATAAGCCTAACGTTTCTTTTTCCTCTTAAACCAGGGGTTGGAATAGTAGATTTGGGACTACAGTGGTTTCTATTTTCTCAATATGTATGTATATTCCAACACCTATGTGTTTTTCACTGCAGTACATCTGCTCCTTATCGATAAGTTTAGACAACATTGACTTTATCTTAGTGCTGTCTACTAGATTTAGCACGTTCTAATAAAACGTATCAAAATAAAAGGAGGAAGTTTACAGATATATATTATTAAAAGGAAACTCTTGGAAAGATCAAATATAAAACATTTCATCAGTGTGTCTTGTTATTGTTTGCAATTTCAAGTTGAAAGAGTGATGAAAAAAAAGCAATTATAAAATATCACAACACGAAACACATTATTCAAAGCTACCAGCTTGGGGTTGAGCATTCAGGACTTTCTCAAAAAGACAACAACAGTTACTACGATACGACTTTTGGTATTTTAACAATGACAACATAATTATGTTATTGACTATGGTAATACCTATACACGACATAGGGCCAGACCAAAAATAGACTGTCAGTGGGCTGATTATACATTGGTTTGTCAATCACATTTCACTTTCTTTCTCTCAAAACTGTCCATAAACTTTAAATTCTCTTTTTAATATCAGGTTTAAAGATAAAAACCTTGAAATATGAAAAAAAGAGAATTTACTTTTCTCAAGTAGTGGTTGATAGTATTTAATTTTTGATTGGGAGGAAAATGCAATTTTCTTTGTTTAGGCCCAGATATCATTGCCTGAGTGCAAGAAGGTTATAACTGCAGCTGGGTCGGTAGCAGAAAAGACCGCTCATTGAGGAGTCTCATTGAGGAACCTGTTACCTTGTTGACACAGAAGCAGTTACAACCGTCCTGCATTGAGACTACAATATGATATTCTACATACAAAAGAACACATGTATATATATATAAAACTGCAGTGAATAAAATGGAGACCTACCATTGGCTCCTTCTCTGTGGGCATGTCAATGACGTGCTCCCCCTGTGGCATCTGCTGGCCGTTACCTACACCGCCTCCTGGTGAGGTAAAACAAGACTAATTAATAAGGGTAAGTAATCATAGGAAACTAAATTTAATGCATTGTATGATTAAACCCAATAAAATGCTTAGAAAATGATACTGGAAACACAAATAACACAAATGGAAGTTGTTCTTTATTCACAAACACGTCTCTACACATACATGTTATATTAATGTTACCAAACAAACTATTTTCTGTCATGAAAAGAAATCTGTATAAAATACCTCATGTGGACTGAAAAGAAAAACAACTGCAAGGGCTGAATTCATGCAACCTGATGACAGAATAACACTCAAGGGATAATTGCTAAAAATGATGAAATCCATATTATATACCATGCATGTTCTGGTGGATCTTACTTTCCAATGATCTGTACTCATACATCCAACCTATTTTCACCTCTTTTTTTTTTCTTTGGGAAAATGCAACTTTTCAAAACCATACAGCCCAGCTATTATGGATAAAAAGTTGAGCTACAGAAATATGGAGCTGGAACGAGTTGATCTTTAGACAAGATACATCTTTTTCTCTTTTCAACATCTGAAAATGATATTGGAAAAGCAAAAAAGTGTATCGCTTAGGTGCAACCATTTTACCAGATAAATTTGTACGGAACTACTCCCCTCAATGCTACACTGAAATGGCCATTCTCAAATATGGGATGGTACATTCGGTAGGAATGAAAATATTTCGCATAAAATTTAACCTTCTTCGTCTCCTGTAAAAAGCTCTGTCAAATATGAAAACAAGGTTGTTCATCTACCATGAATCTTTGGTGTGTCTGCATTTAAGATGTTAGTATTTAGTTAGGTTTATATGATTGTTCATTGCAGGAAAAGTTCAGAGAAATGGAATTCCATTCACTTTTTTTCTATGTCTTTCAGGTTACAATTTCTATTTTCTCCCCCTCTACCTAAAATTAAATATTTCCTACTTTCTCTTCGAAAATCATGGAATATGGAAAAGAGATTAGCGTATACAAAATACCTGAGATGTCGATTCCATCGTCGGCTTCTATAGCAGTAAGGGGTTCACATCTGAACTGTTCCAGACTCTTGATCACATGAATGCCAACCATGGGTTTGCGGCCAAACTGGCGGTTGTCACGTACCCGGATGTTCATGGGAGGAGTGTATAGCTCCTCACGAGGCAGCATCTGAGGGGAAAGGAGGAGGATGAAATGTCCAATACATCCATTACAGTACATGTGTTTTTTTTTGTTTTTTTTTTTGTTTTTTTCGGGCTTCCCTAGCCCACTTAAAAGGGTCTATTTCTCCTCTTTCCTATCCCCTCGGGATGTGTGTGGTGCACATATGCGCAGGCACTGACACATTCCCCTGTGAAATTGTGTAATGTAGTTCTCGCCATGAATATGACCTTAGCTGTCGAAATGGCGTTAAACATCTATTACTCACTCACATGTGTTTTTAGTCTGTGAATCCAGTTATACTTAAATGTATAAACTAGATTTAAAAGAAACAAAGTTTCCAAAGACAATTTAAAAGACATTGTTTACAATTATCATCTGTACTAATACTGAAGTCCTTATAATACGGCTTACACATGCGTCTCAAATTGTTCAGGAATGAAGAAGATATTTATGAGTAAAAGCTATAACTTACCCTCTTTTTAAGAATAATGAATCTGATTTGCAAGCCATAAAATGGATGTGCAGCCGAGATTTTAGAATTATATCTTATTGTGAGCTCCCCCTAGACCACTTAAAAGGGTCTATATCTCATCTTTCCTATCCCCTCGGATGTGTGTGGTGCACATATGCGTGGGCACTGACACATTCCTGTGAAATCGTGTAATGTAGTTCTCACCATGAATATGACCTTAACTGTCGAAATGGCGTTAAACATCAATTACTCACTCACTCATTGTGAGCTCCAGTGCCTGAAATACAAAGTGATAATAGATTTGACCTAGACTGTGACTACTCACAATGTCAAAGAAGAGTGTTGGTTCATCAAAGTTGGGGTTCTTGTTGGTGTTCTTGATGACCTTGGACTGGATGACGTTACCTCCTACCTCCAGCTCCACACTTGGCGACGTGACGCTCGATAGCTGGAACTTCTTCATGTTACGTACTCCCCATGCCACAACCTGAATAATTATTACAATTTGATATATTTGCCAATGTCTTGGCCAATGCAAACACCATACTACATGTACATTATTGTTCAGTATTTTACATACTCTCAATGTCACTTTCCTCAAGGTAAATATATGACTTGAATATCAAACTGTATGAAGCAACTCAACATAATTTAATTAAGAAATCTCAACAAGAAATAAGGAATTCCTGGTAAACCAGGAAAGGTGGAACAATTTAAGCCCAAAATAGTTTATCATAGTACATAATATCCTACCCCTCTAAATGTAGCTGTTAGACCTATAGTGAAACACTTACCTCGATGGCGGTGCGTTGCATAACGGGTCTGATGCCATTAGGGACCAGGTAGAGGGCGCCACGTTTAGGTGGTAGGAACGGAAGGTCCTTGCCGTTCATCTGTAATGTTTAAAAATAAAACAGAAAACATTTATCGATCAAATTATGATTATATGCAAAAATATCACTCTTTGTAAGTAAGTTAGAAGGCTGAAAGATGCCTCAACCAAGTGTCATTGGACACAGATATGGTGGAATTTGTTCATGGTAGTGTCCAAGAGCTAAAGCTAGTGTTAGGAAGTTGTACTCACATGTAGAATATACAGTTGGTTAGATCTGATACATTTTACCATATTAGTTTACCTTTTGTTAATTTTGATTATTCAGATTTGCATTAGTAATGATTTTCACATCACTGATGCATCCTAAGCTTGGAAGCTAAGAATGGATGATCTGAGGAAAAGTAACCTATGGCTACTCTATTAGAAATGAGATTATTTTTAGAGTTCAGTAAGAGATTTAAATGAATTATAATAAGCACTCAGATTAAGCATTCCGTTCCACACGAAAAGCAGACTTTGCATCCTTGTCGCATCAACTAGATAAGAGTTAGTTTTATACCATAATTCAATGGGGCACAGATGAGAAAAAAATAGATTACAATCATATGTTAGATTTGTTAAGATATGGTCAAGAGTTCATCAGTTTCTTTTAATTCCTGAAAGCCTAACACAGAAAGAAAAGATAAGTAAAAATAAAAGAAGATGAACAAAAGAGAGGTTAGAATATAATCTGAACATTCATGATTTTCCTCATAGACCCAGACAAATATAAAAAACCTAAGCAGCAGTTGGTGAGACATATATTACACTCGAGTATAAAACAAAAGAGGCATGAGCGCATTTAACATAAACTAGAAATGTGCCACACGGTGTCAAGATAATGTCCTTGATGACTGTACAGTATAGGTTCAATAGGTCAGTTTTCCTACATGATGCCATGTACCTTTGTGATATCAGGGTGGGTTATACACCATCCTACAGTCCTGCAGTATATTCTGTACATGGTGGTTACTGGTCTACTTTATATGTAATATAAGGTATGCTTCTGCCACCTGTTTCAAACTTGTCTTGTACATGTGCATGAAGTAGGTTGGTGATAAGTTCAATATGGAATGATGAATAAATGACTATACTGCAATATAAGTTTACATGTAGTCTAATTAACTAAATCTATACAACTCCTCACTGATCTTAGGATTGTTCACACCCAGGAAATCCTTGAACATGATACAACATGGTTCATGTGATGATGAAAAAATATCACTTCACTAAAAATAAAAACAGCCATATTTGCAAATATGGATGTTTGTATCCATTGGTGAAAAGAGTTAAAACGGCCTTCTGATGAAGCGTGAAATCATGAATGTGATGCGAATTTAAAAATAAAAATTGAGTTGACCATAGTACTGTGAGATGAGTGCTTTATGCATAGGAAAAAGGCTTCATGAAAAGAATAAAATGCTTCATGAAAAGAAAGAGGCTACGAAATCATCACATGAGCATGTGTTCTTAGCCTAAAGTACCTGTATGACTGGAGAAAGGACTTGATCTGCTTATTTTCACATTGAAAGTGTTTGAGCATAAAATACAAAATACGTTCTCTCACAAATGCTTATTATCTGCATAAACTATTTACAGAACTGAAGTATTTTCATGGACAAATCAATCTGTAAAACTCAATACCCATTATTTCAGTAGCATGCCTTAACTATCAATGTGAAAATAAACCCATTGGCATGGCAGTTAATATAGTTAGTCTTGTTAATATGATGGCATTATACTAAGGTGTCAGGCTCCTCTGTAAGGGCTCGATCACCATGGAGTACAGAATCCGGGTCTCTTAACATAGGCACTCTGGATGAGAACTCGTAAACACAGGGTCTCGGAACCAGGGACCCTACGAATCACCGTGCTCTAAATTCAGTGCCCCGTAAAACAGATGCTTTAACCAGGGGAGTTCTGTACCACCCTCTTAGTTAAAGCTTCATGTACAATTACCTAAAGTTGTCTGTGCCACTGGCCAGTGGACCAGCAAACTTTAAACAGATCCATCCAGGGCCCTGAATTTAAGTGTCCTGATCCAAAAGATCCATGTCTAAGGACCTTGTACCTTGAATCTAAGTATCTTGAACTTAAAGACCCTAATATGTTTATTTATGATAAACTATTACAGGCTGATATGAAAAAGGCATGAATGCAAAATGATGAAGGCGATGCTCAACATGAAGAATCAGAGAGCCATGCGGACAGTACAAGGAGGTGAAGAGGGAGAATGTAAGGGAGAGAAATGCTGACAGTGCACCTCGTATACAAAACTACAAACCAATTCACTGGGAGATATTCCTGCAGCAACCTTCTCAGGGTTTACCTAAAAGTGGAATATGGCAGGGTTTGGAAAAATGTCGATGTCGATGTCATTCTATTAGTCAACATGACGTCTGGTCATTTTTTGTATAACACATATTTTTTGTTTTTTTTTTCTTTGATTTTTTGGGATCCCTTTTTTGGAACTTTTCATTTTCAATAACTTTTTTTTTTTTTTTTAATGTTTTCAGATTCTGTCCATGTCCATCTGGAATATGAGTGGCTTGTGTAAAGTTATAGAATAATTTCCAGCTTTGTTTTTTTTTTCAATTTCAAGACAGACATTTTTGGCAGATTAACTATGCTAGGCACGTAAGTATAAATGCTGTTGTTTTTTTCCTTTCAATTCTTTAACCTTAAGTACATAATATGTACAAGCAAAATGTGCTTTTGTTATATTGTGCAAAAGAAGTAATAGAAATTAGTAACAATAATGTTAGTCAATAAGTTTCTTTAGCAGTAATACTGTCCTAGATTAGTCCTCAGTAGTTTCTGTTTACATATCATTTGTGTCAAAAGGACAGAGATGAGCCAAATATCAGAGGAAAAGTCCAAATGAGAAAGATAGATGTGCCTAAATGCAGAATGGAAGGTTTTCCCTTTCGATGTTTGCAAAGATACATAAATATGCTGCTGGGCAAGCACAGTTCCTCTTTCAGGTTGCGTACTTTCTATAAGCGCACAAAGTTTAAGAAGCTCTCTTTATAGGCAAATGCCAATCTATAGCGTTGTTGTGCTCTAAGCATGGGGGTTATCATTTTACAAGGGTTTGCTGAGGTATAACTTAGACACAACCAATATGGGGAGGCATGAACATGGTAAACGACATTCAGTAAAATAAAGCGTCTACATATATGAGGATACTAATTCATCTACTAAAGCAAAATTTAACAATACATATGTCTTAAACTAAACAACAGCAATGGTGGAATTCTGATAAAGTGCTATGGCTATAAATCAAATAGAATATATTATAATGAATTAAACCATCTGGCATTCCCTTCACACAATACATGTACAGGGGTAGACACTACAAGTTTGAGCTTTTGGCTAACTTGTCTAGCAGTCTAGTGTTTAGCATATTGTCTAATATTCGATGGGCCAAATGGCAAATTTCAAAGGTCCACAGCCAAAACTACCTTTCCTAGCCCACCAGGATAGTATTTGTGACTGCCCCTGCATATGTATATAATATTTGCTGAATTTTCTACAGATGATTTTAGTATGGCTAGGAATGCTATGAAGCCAAAACACCTGTCAACATTAGACCACTACAAGTACTATATTCCTAAACCTATTTCAAAGCCAAACTCACCTTCTGCATATAGTAGTAAACATACATATAGCAAATTACAAAGCCCTACATTAAAAAAAAAAATCTAAAATGACATAAAACTTCACACAATCATCTTGATCACTTACGAGTAGTAGTTCGAAGGCAGCAAGCATCTCTCCTCCCTCCTGAGGACCCTTCTTTATGTGGTACCACTGTAGGACCGGCATCCGCATGTCTGACGGATCCAACTTCACCATCGGGTAGGCTGTCGTACGACCTAGGAACTCTGCACTTCCCTAAATACAGAGCAGTTGATACATGAGGAATCACTGTCTATAAAGTCTTAGATATTTTTATTGAAAAACAAAATATATTTACAGATCAATAAGACACAAAAAATCAAGCTGTAAAAAAGGTTACTTTCCTCATATTTTCTCCACTTCATTTTTTTAAACTGATATAGTGAATTAAAGAATACTGAAGTTTAGAAACTTTTCCCCCAAGGAAACGAACTTAATCTAGTACAGACATCTTGTCAGTACCAGTCCTGAAGTCCTGGTAACCAGGAAAAGTGGCATCTCCAAGCCCCTGACCCCTTGATAAGTATACTTTCAGGATTTGGTTTGTTTAGTTTTACGTCCGGGGGCCATCGAGGAACTCAGACATTCGATATTTTCAGGAAGACTGCACTATTGATATGTACGGCAGGTAGATCAGGTAAGACATCTAGACAGGTGGTGGTCATTCAAAGCAAAAGAATTCCTAAAATATTGAAAGCCCTTATCTTATGTGCCCAGAATGTATCCCACTGTGCATATCATGTGGCATATGACATGGCCTTATCCAACGATTGGAACGTTTCCTACCAATGTAATGCTGGTAAAGCAAAAGACCTCCATGAAATCACTTGTAATAAATAATCAACATAGACATTTCTGTGCGTGTCTATCATTTTGATTTTATGCATTACCTTTGAATCGAATGATGTAAATACTTACAAAGTTGTCGTGATCGAAGATCTCCATCACAATCTCTGGTGGTTTGGCAGCAACACTTTTAGGGTCTCCATGAATCTCGATAGACTCAAAGATCAGAGTTTGGTCCCATGTTGGGCACAGCGTTTTCTCAAGTTTCTCAGTCACCTTTTGTATGACAAAAAAATAAAAGTGTTGATTAAGTATAACAGGATACACAGGAGCAAGACCAAGGCCCCAAAAGGGCTGCCGAAAAGATGGAAGTAAAACTTCACATTTGTTTATTGGAAAGGTTAATTCTATAGTAATTCTAATCTCTCTTCTATTCATTTATAAGATATGGAAATATGAAAAAGGAATTACAGAATGAGATAAGATTATTATACACTAATATTGTAGCTACAACCTAAGATGTTAACTTGTAGTAAATAAAGATAGGTATATAAATCATTGGGGGCTCTGTAGGTATATCTTCTCCATCAATTTCTTACATAAATGCTGCTCATCATTGACAAATGTGATCAAGTGAAAAGGATGTTCTATGAGGGAGCCCACAGGCAATCCTTCCTGCCCACTCACATATGATACAAAATATCTCGTACCTGACTCTGGTTGAGGAAAGCGACCCGTGTGAAGGGATCGGACAGACCGTTACTGTCCCCGGCCAGCAGGTCACGTGCCTGGTACACATAGGCACGCAACTGGTACTTGTGTTTTACTGTGACAAAAAATAATAACAAAGAATGAGAAAAATGATGAATATCAAACAGATATTATTGAACAATCATAAAAAAGGGGAGAATTTGTATGAATTGTGCAGAATAAGTGACCTTGATGAAGGGGTACAACGGTTTCAAACAAAAATGGTGATGTAGAGAATGGAATACCAAAAAATCAATATTCTTAAAAATGTGTTTCAACATCAAATAATACACATAAGGAACTTTCAAAAGTCCATAAGTGTTGATATATATATATATATATATATATATATATATATATATATATATATATATATATATATATATATATATATATATATATATATAAAGGTGAAGTATACATTGTCATTGATTCATCCCAAGGGGTGGATCAAAGAGAGGTAGTTTATTTCATTTTATTTTTATATGAAAATTTTTAGATGCGATGAGTTAAGCATCTAAACAAGTCGTGTGACCAGGGGTGCAGATCAAAACATGTTATTGTACAGATGGTATGGTGGTAAGTTGTTATTCACATGAAATAAAATTCTAAGACTTACCTGTGCAGTTGAGGAACATACGGGGTGCGGTAAGATTAGCACGCTTTTCTTCATCATCTGAGTCCTGCAGATGCAAACAAACATTTTTTGATGAATCATTTTCCTTTATGACACACCATATGTCAATTAGTGATATTTTATTCTGTTAGATTTCCCTTGCGCTATTGTGAAACTATGAAAATAGAAAAATGATGTTTCAAGTTAAGTGTTACAAAAAGAATTCTGGTGTATCATATTAGTGTTAAGACAATGAATTCATAAATGGAGTTCACATGTTAAGAAAAGCAAATCTAAAAATTTGCATGTGTTAGTATTTAGATCTTAATCTGGATGTTCTTCCTCCTCCAAGACACTATGACATAATGAGTGCATCATCCTTCACCAATACTGATTCAATATCATTTATTTCTAACACTTTATGTTTCTGATCTCTGATGAAGGCTTAAACCTATGTTGTTTCATGCATTCATTCTGAAAATGAAATATTTTGATTAGATAATAATGGACGGTAATTTAAATAAAAAAAGAGGAAAACTTAGCCGCAGTGTTAATAAAATAAAAGAGACACAACACCAACAGTTTATGTAGTCCCCTCATCTCCTGATATGATACCAAACTGATATACCCTTTTAAAACCACTGATGCATTAGTGCATCATGCCCATTGGTGCATCATGCTGACCCTCTGGGAGTGCATCTACCTCGTACAGCCGGCATGATGCATTAAGGCATAAGCAGTCTTAACAGGGTTAAAATTTAAAGGAAAATAATAAAACAATTTTCCCTTCCTACTTCTCACATGTGTGCTATGTCCTTCATAAACTTTCTTGTTGAAATCTTAGTGAGGCATTTAAACTTTATTTAAAACAGTTAAACAAATGTTCCCAAATCACTTTAGTGTTTAATTTTAGCAAGATTTCCAGGTTTGGGAGCTAAACTTAAGTCCCAGAACTAATGTCAAATACTAGTGTAACAACCATTTGGTATCTTCATACAAGAGACGCAATGTACCGGTAACATTCATTGCATCGTTACTGACAATATCGAAGGGACCAATGAAGTATCTCAGTACTAGTGACTTTCCAGCACTGCTTGGTACACCATCATGGCAAATGGTCTTGTTGACATCCTTAAAATGCTAGTCTTAAAATATATTCTTCTCCACCTCCTCTCACTTTTCTTATTCCGGAGGCATCTTGTTGACGCAGCTTGTTCCAGTTGCCTCCTTTAGCTTTGTTCTGAAATAACACACCAGCTACAAGCTATACTCTGACCTATAATAAAACCAATGTCTCCTTCTGTTATAGTATGATAACAGACAAACTAAAAGCTATACTCTGACCTATGATAAAACCAATGTCTCCTTCTGTTATAGTATGATAACAGACAAACTAAAAGCTATACTCTGACCTATGATAGAACCAATGTCTCCTTCTGTTATAGTATGATAACAGACAAACTAAAAGCTATACTCTGACCATGATAAAACCAATGTCTCCTTCTGTTATAGTATGATAACAGACAAACTAAAAGCTATACTCCGACCTATGATAAAACCAATGTCTCCTTCTGTTATAGTATGATAACAGACAAACTAAAAGCTCCGACCTATGATAAAACCAATGTCTCCTTCTGTTATAGTATGATAACAGACAAACTAAAAGCTATACTCCGACCTATGATAAAACCAATGTCTCCTTCTGTTATAGTATAACAGACAAACTAAAAGCTATACTCTGACCCATGATAAAACCAATGTCTCCTTCTGTTATAGTATGATAACAGACAAACTAAAAGCTCCGACCTATGATAAAACCAATGTCTCCTTCTGTTATAGTATGATAACAGACAAACTAAAAGCTATACTCTGACCTATGATAGAACCAATGTCTCCTTCTGATATAGTATGATAACATACAAACTAAAAGCTATACTCCGACCTATGATAAAACCAATGTCTCCTTCTGATATAGTATGATAACATACAAACTAAAAGCTATACTCTGACCTATGATAGAACCAATGTCTCCTTCTGTTATAGTATAACAGACAAACTAAAAGCTATACTCTGACCTATGATAAAACCAATGTCTCCTTCTGTTATAGTATGATAACATACAAACTAAAAGCTATACTCTGACCTATGATAGAACCAATGTCTCCTTCTGTTATAGTATAACAGACAAACTAAAAGCTATACTCTGACCTATGATAAAACCGATGTCTCCTTCTGTTATAGTATGATAACAGACAAACTAAAAGCTATACTCTGACCCATGATAAAACCAATGTCTCCTTCTGTTATAGTATAACAGACAAACTAAAAGCTATACTCTGACCTATGATAGAACCAATGTCTCCTTCTGTTATAGTATGATAACATACAAACTAAAAGCTATACTCTGACCTATGATAGAACCAATGTCTCCTTCTGTTATAGTATGATAACAGACAAACTAAAAGCTCCGACCTATGATAAAACCAATGTCTCCTTCTGTTATAGTATGATAACAGACAAACTAAAAGCTATACTCTGACCTATGATAGAACCAATGTCTCCTTCTGTTATAGTATGATAACAGACAAACTAAAAGCTCCGACCTATGATAGAACCAATGTCTCCTTCTGTTATAGTATGATAACAGACAAACTAAAAGCTATACTCTGACCATGATAAAACCAATGTCTCCTTCTGTTATAGTATGATAACAGACAAACTAAAAGCTATACTCTGACCCATGATAAAACCAATGTCTCCTTCTGTTATAGTATGATAACAGACAAACTAAAAGCTATACTTTGACCATGATAAAACCAATGTCTCCTTCTGTTATAGTATGATAACAGACAAACTAAAAGCTATACTCTGACCTATGATAAAACCAATGTCTCCTTCTGTTATAGTATGATAACAGACAAACTAAAAGCTATACTCCGACCTATGATAAAACCAATGTCTCCTTCTGTTATAGTATGATAACAGACAAACTAAAAGCTCCGACCTATGATAGAACCAATGTCTCCTTCTGTTATAGTATGATAACAGACAAACTAAAAGCTATACTCTGACCTATGATAAAACCGATGTCTCCTTCTGTTATAGTATGATAACAGACAAACTAAAAGCTATACTCTGACCCATGATAAAACCAATGTCTCCTTCTGTTATAGTATAACAGACAAACTAAAAGCTCCGACCTATGATAAAACCAATGTCTCCTTCTGTTATAGTTTGATAACAGACAAACTAAAAGCTCCGACCTATGATAAAACCAATGTCTCCTTCTGTTATAGTATGATAACAGACAAACTAAAAGCTATACTCTGACCTATGATAAAACCAATGTCTCCTTCTGTTATAGTATAACAGACAAACTAAAAGCTATACTCTGACCTATGATAAAACCAATGTCTCCTTCTGTTATAGTATGATAACAGACAAACTAAAAGCTATACTCCGACCTATGATAAAACCAATGTCTCCTTCTGTTATAGCATAACAGACAAACTAAAAGCTATACTCTGACCTATGATAAAACCAATGTCTCCTTCTGTTATAGTATGATAACAGACAAACTAAAAGCTATACTCTGACCCATGATAAAACCAATGTCTCCTTCTGTTATAGTATGATAACAGACAAACTAAAAGCTATACTCTGACCTATGATAAAACCAATGTCTCCTTCTGTTATAGTATGATAACAGACAAACTAAAAGCTATACTCCGACCTATGATAAAACCGATGTCTCCTTCTGTTATAGTATGATAACAGACAAACTAAAAGCTATACTCTGACCTATGATAGAACCAATGTCTCCTTCTGTTATAGTATGATAACAGACAAACTAAAAGCTCCGACCTATGATAAAACCAATGTCTCCTTCTGTTATAGTATGATAACAGACAAACTAAAAGCTATACTCTGACCTATGATAAAACCAATGTCTCCTTCTGTTATAGTATGATAACAGACAAACTAAAAGCTATACTCTGACCTATGATAAAACCAATGTCTCCTTCTGTTATAGTATGATAACAGACAAACTAAAAGCTATACTCTGACCTATGATAAAACCAATGTCTCCTTCTGTTATAGTATAACAGACAAACTAAAAGCTATACTCTGACCTATGATAAAACCGATGTCTCCTTCTGATATAGTATGATAACAGACAAACTAAAAGCTATACTCTGACCTATGATAAAACCAATGTCTCCTTCTGTTATAGTATGATAACAGACAAACTAAAAGCTCTGACCCATGATAAAACTAATGTCTCCTTCTGTTATAGTATGATAACAGACAAACTAAAAGCTATACTCCGACCTATGATAGAACCAATGTCTCCTTCTGTTATAGTATAACAGACAAACTAAAACCTATACTCTGACCTATGATAAAACCAATGTCTCCTTCTGTTATAGTATGATAACAGACAGACTAAAAGCTATACTCCGACCTATGATAAAACCAATGTCTCCTTCTGTTATAGTATGATAACAGACAGACTAAAAGCTATACTCCGACCTATGATAGAACCAATGTCTCCTTCTGTTATAGTATGATAACAGACAAACTAAAAGCTATACTCTGACCTATGATAAAACCAATGTCTCCTTCTGTTATAGTATGATAACAGACAGACTAAAAGCTATACTCTGACCTATGATAGAACCAATGTCTCCTTCTGTTATAGTATGATAACAGACAAACTAAAAGCTATACTTTGACCATGATAAAACCAATGTCTCCTTCTGTTATAGTATAACAGACAAACTAAAAGCTATACTCCGACCTATGATAAAACCAATGTCTCCTTCTGTTATAGTATGATAACAGACAAACTAAAAGCTATACTTTGACCATGATAAAACCAATGTCTCCTTCTGTTATAGTATGATAACAGACAAACTAAAAGCTATACTCTGACCTATGATAAAACCAATGTCTCCTTCTGTTATAGTATGATAACAGACAAACTAAAAGCTATACTCTGACCTATGATAAAACCAATGTCTCCTTCTGTTATAGTATGATAACAGACAAACTAAAAGCTATACTCTGACCTATGATAAAACCAATGTCTCCTTCTGTTATAGTATGATAACAGACAAACTAAAAGCTATACTCTGACCTATGATAGAACCAATGTCTCCTTCTGTTATAGTATGATAACAGACAAACTAAAAGCTATACTCTGACCCATGATAAAACCAATGTCTCCTTCTGTTATAGTATGATAACAGACAAACTAAAAGCTATACTTTGACCATGATAAAACCAATGTCTCCTTCTGTTATAGTATGATAACAGACAAACTAAAAGCTATACTCTGACCTATGATAGAACCAATGTCTCCTTCTGTTATAGTATGATAACAGACAAACTAAAAGCTATACTCTGACCTATGATAGAACCAATGTCTCCTTCTGTTATAGTATAACAGACAAACTAAAAGCTATACTCTGACCTATGATAAAACCAATGTCTCCTTCTGTTATAGTATGATAACAGACAAACTAAAAGCTATACTCTGACCATGATAAAACCAATGTCTCCTTCTGTTATAGTATAACAGACAAACTAAAAGCTATACTCTGACCATGATAAAACCAATGTCTCCTTCTGTTATAGTATGATAACAGACAAACTAAAAGCTATACTCTGACCCATGATAGCATCCAAATCATCTATTCTGATTAAGGAATTTTCAACTAACTAGAGCCAAAAGCACCTATTCCCACCCACATTTGAACTCAGGTCTTTGAATGTTGTAACGTAATGCCAGAATCAATGACTGAAGACTTGTGAGTGTTCCTCATCTCACTTCCTGGTTTTTACGAGAAAATCTTACAAACACAGGTTTTTTTTTTCTCTTTCTTGCACCATTTTCGGGCAGTTTGCTACAACTATGGAGGAATGGGGAGGAGAGGTTAGTGATCTTTGTAACAAAAACAAAATGTGTTTTGTTCATATTGCCTCCGCAACTTGAAATAAAATGGGAAACTACAAGGGAAGGGTTTATATAGTATCGGCATTTGCAAAGAAATGTGGCAATCCTAATCCGCAACTCTTTGTACCCTTATGTTGAGGGTGGGAGCAATCGTCGGAAAAAATACCTTCATCAGTAAAGGGTCCGACTCTCCTCTTTCTCTCTGATAACATGGAAAGTGTGAAAGGATGAATAGATATTTCAACATTCAACATGATTAAAAAGGAAATCCAGAGGGTAGGAGAGAAAAAGCCTGAGGTAAGGTATAGCTTGAGTTGAAGAGTTTAACAAAACTTGAGATGGATACAAAATATAGAGAGGTAAATGTAAAAATTATATGGCTGAAAAACCTGAGGTTGGTATTAAGGGTTTACTTACAAGTACCCTACCGGGGAGGGGCGGGACGGGGGGTAAACCACTGAGGTGCTACGGACGGGGTTAGTGCAGAAACGTGTTAATCAAAATTGTGAACATCAAAAGATCTAGTTAGGTTACTTGAATATTCACTTGGTGAGGAAATTCGTGCTTAAAAAATAACTGATTGATTATCAAACTCAGTAAGGTATTAAATATGGAAACCCCTATCTTGTGAAGCGAGTAAAATAATGGGGTGAATGACACATCACAATGGAAATGTATTTCAGATCTTCATTGCAAGATCTGAAATCACATTTTCATCTGTCATGTAAAGAAAATACAAAAGGGTATTTTTGAACTAGTTAACAGTTCAAATGCTCTCTGAAGTTAATATCAAGTGTCAAACCGCAGACAGAAAAAGTCTTTAAACTTTAAGTGCATGAGAAGATGAAATTCCAATTTCAATTCAAATGCCCTATGCCATATTTGAAGGAAATTGTATCATATATAAAGAACATACTCTATTGAAACTATCTATTAATATTGATAAACATAGACATCAGACTCAAGTGTAAAGAATTTTGTCAATATATACCGAATCATCATTCTCAATCTGGAAGAAGCAGGGTGCCCGAGGGTCATCAGCCACCATTTTGCGATGCCAGCGCCTACGCCTCACCAAGTCCATCCGCCGCTCCTTGTGATGGAACTTCATGTTAAACAATGGGGCGTACTCCCAACCCTCCGCAGCCTCCTCCTCTTGTAAGGACTATGATGATGAAAAAAGATACATGTCAGTGATCATTTAAAGTAACAATACTGAAGTCTTTACATTCAGTGTAGGAGCACCACTCAGGAAATGTGTCCTCATTCTAAGAAGTATGTAATGTGCTTGTGATCCTCTCCTTCACTTTTACTTGTATTTTTTTTGTTAACAAACAACTGCCTATTAGGAAAAGTCTCATTTGGTAATAGGTAGTGTTTCCGTGGCAGATATTGCAACACCCCATCTCCAAATATTCACTTGAATTATGTCTATACTTTTACATTTATACACAACCAACTTTATTATGGTAGCTGCCACCTCACATTACCTGACCCTTTTAGCTTTGCCTGGTTAGTTTTATTTTTCCTGCATACAATGTTTCAGTGAAACATACTATCCATAAAAAATACTATTAGTATTTTAACTGCTACTCTTTTCTTCATTGATTGAAAAAATATTCTTTCTGTTTAGGGAGTGATCATTTTTTAACAACAGGGGGGGCTGGTGGTTTTGCATGCAGATGTGTGAAAAAGATTCCGACCCCCCCTCTCGAGGGGGTAAAATTTTTTCGACCCCCCTATAAGGGACAAAAATCGCGCACGAACGTCCCCTATTAGCCTATAGTAATGCGCGGGGTTTTCCGCTGAAAACAGGTGAAATTATTTTGACCCCCCCCCCATCAGAGGAATCGAAGAAATTCTGACCCCCCCTGGTCAAGGGGTTGAAAAAATTCTGACCCCTCCCTCAAACCCACCAGCCCCCCCCCCCTGTTGTTAAAAAATGATCACTCCCTTATCTATTTTTAATTAATCCATTCAAGATCTACCCTGCACACTTTCTTTCCCAGACATCTCTTTTCCTTAACACTTTAAAAAGCCCCTCACATCTTCCTTTTCCATGTGAGCAGTCCTGACTAACTTCCGCAGCCGAAGCCAGCGTCTGCGCCTACACATGTGGTAGGTCTTCTCCACAGGTCCATAGCCTCCGAGTGTGGCCTCTACGGTGTACTCCCATCCCTCCTCGTCTACAGCTCGGTTAAGATCCACGTCCCAGTCGTGTTGCCATTCCCATCCATCGGGTAACTCTGTCTCATCTCGGCTCTTCTCAGCATCTCCTTTCTGTAAATGAGACAGCATGTAAATTTTAACTATTATGTAACCAGTAATAAAGTGTCTAACCTTTCTGTAAATGAGACAGCATGTACATTTTAACTATTATGTAACCAGTAATAAAGTGTCTAACCTTTCTGTAAATGAGACAGCATGTAAATTTTAACTATTATGTAACCAGTAATAAAGTGTCTAACCTTTCTGTCCCATCCTATCATTTCTAATATCTAGTTTATGCAATGTAGGAGTTGTTATAGGGACTAATAAAGAAGTTACAATATGGCGGACATAGGTTTCACCAGTCATCACATAGTTTACAACTTAGCATCACAGACTATAACCTAATTTCTGTCATTCAATATTCTCCATAGACAACTACATTCCTTTTTTATCATACCTAACACATTCACAAAAGTAAAAAAACATTGTATTTCTTTTTGGTGAAATCTCAACCCTTATTGCTTCGCAATAGTATGTATTACTTTAATCACCAATTATTGATAGAGGTTATAGATACTTGGCATTGGTGGTTTTCCGCAAAGAAATAGAAATGTTTTGAGGGTTTTCTCAATTGACAAGATGGTGAGAGTGCACCTACCACATCAGCATAGGGTACACTGGCTGGTCCCCACCTGCCGCCCGGCATACGTGCCTGACACTCGTACACATCCTCTAAGTACGTAGAATGACCTGCATCCTTGTCGTACAACATACTGAAACATACAGATAACATTATCATTTACATGCTCTTAGTTGTAGCTTTTTTGGAGTTGCAAGGAGCGTAGCGACCGTAGCAACTCTATAATGTTTTCGGTTTCCTCCCTGTCACCTATGACGTCATTGGTGACGTCATGCTGCCTCAGTGACGTCACCCGCAGTGGCTATCGATGTTGCCATGATCGATGAGCACCTGGGCAGTTTTTCACGACGATACGGTATGCCCCCCCCCCACCCCGAGAAAAATGTGGCTAGGACCATGGAGAGGAGTGGCAACTCCTATCCATGGTCCTTGCCATATTTTTCTTGTTGTACATATATTTTTTCATATGTTATATTTTAGATTGCACTGCCCTAAGTTGTATCTAAAGTAACACATAATTGTGGCAGACTGAATAGTCGGTACAAAGAGTTGAGTCTGCCAATTCTTTGCTGCTCCTGCTCTTGGTTTTTTGATGGCTGAAAAAGCTGTTTAATCCAAATTCTGTTGCTTAGAAAAGTGTTTATGTTTGATAATTTGTGTATCACGGCCTTGATTAACTTATGACTAACACCTTACCTGAGTTCTGGGCTGACGTACCAGTCAGCGACCCATCTCCAGCCGGGCGGGGGGTTAAAGCCTTCCTTTGGCAGGTTGACCTTGCCGGTAATGTCAGAGTACTTGGGGCGGGACATGGTGGGCCCCTTGTTGGTCCAGTTACCCAGAATGGACACCTGGTTCTCGTACTGTACGGGGTAGAAGTATAGTTTTAGCATTTCATGTTATCACAATTTAAATCTGATGTCATATTCATGCTGCAAAAACTATATTAGACAAAATTCGATGAACAAATGTATGTGTGTCCCTACCCAGTAATATGTGCACAAGGCACATGGAGGGGACAGAAAAGACGAGATTATGACCCCTTAAGCCTCAATAGTGAATGGGACTTAAAACAATAAAACTTCTTTTCTGGTGCACTACAGACAGCAATTCTTCTATATTTTTCTATCTCTATCATACCATCTCCAGTGGCAGTCTACAAGACTCTCTGAACCCTCTCTAGTTTTCTATCATTATCATACAGGACTTGACAGTTGGACTTGACACTTGTAAGTCATCAGTATTTGTGACTACTCACACACTCGGCGAAGACAGCGAGCTCGCCTTCTTTCTGTAGTTTGTGCCACTCGTGGTCATGTTTCTCCAGCCCCAGGAAAACCTTCATCTGGATCTGTGCCGGAATCTCCCATTTGTTCTCCTTCTCTGCCTTATTAGCAGGGTACTGGAAAAAGGTTGTTGCATTGATTAGATTAATCGATTGCCTTGCAGCCCAAATATTCTCAAGCACCCTGTCTTAAGTAATGACAAAAAAAAATCAAATATGTGAAACAGAGTCTACACATGTTTCTATTTTGTCAGATTGTCAAGCCTGCGACCAAAAAGCAAATATTCTGTTCATCACCTCAATGACGCTCTGAACCTGAGAGACTTCATGAAGTCATCTTTCCCATGGTTGATAAGAAATGAGAAACATCTGAATTGATGTATATTAGCACAAAAACTGTGGAATGATTTTAGTTTTCAGAAGCAGGGAAGTGTAATAATCTAAAAAAAAAAATGAGAAATCGGCTACCTTTCCCTTCTCGTATTGTACTCTTAACCAATTTAAGATATTTTGGTGATCTTGTGAATGTAATCTCATTGCTAGTGGTTCGGGTAATGGTGATTTAATTTGGTGATTTGTAAGGGAAGTGTAGTATGTTTTATTGATGACCTTTTTCTCTCTAAAAATCTGGATTAAAGATCCCATTCTATCGCTTTCCCCACAGTCCTATATTCTTTTTGTTCCTCACACAACTGAACCTTATCAATAGTAAATTTACACACAGAATGGTAAATTGCCAAAAACACAATCTACCGTAAACTCCCGCGTAGAAGACGCGCTGCGCATATAAGACGCAACCCAAACTCAGCACATGCATTTTCCCGTATAAGGCGCACATTTTAAGGCTGAAATTTGTAAGATTAGTACATTTATATAGTAAAATTACCCCTCGTATAAGACGCACCCCAAACTTGAAAAAATCCTATAAGACCCCCCAGGCATTTGTTTGGCGTAGAGGACGCGTCTTATACGCGGGAGTTTACGGTATATAAAGACACAGAAACTACACACTCAGAGGAGTTCTTGTAGAATGTCATACAAACTGAGAACAGAGACAATGTGTGTACTATTATAAATTAACCATAGATTAGATATATCAAAAATACTTATTAAAATGGAATTTATAACACCTTCATTGTAATAATAACTATGTAATAACTTCAAAAACTAAGATGAACATTTCAAGTCATTAATTCAAAGTGTAATATGATGAGAAATATTACACTTTTTGTCAGCAAGTAACAAAACAAGTCTCTTAGTACCATGTTCCATTCTATGGTATTCCCTTGTTATCTATTTATGAGTTAACCCAAAATAAACCCAATAAATAAAACTATAAGTTTGCATTCATATGTGATACACTATAATACTGCAATCCATGGGCAGCAGTGTGCAGGGAAGTTAGTTGATGCTTCCACCCTTTAAGTGCTGCTGATGCATTAATGCATCATGCCCACTGGTCGTCATGATGCACCAATGAAGTGCTGGTGAGCACCTTGCCAACCCTCCGGGAGTATATGTATCAACCCTGGAGGGTCGTCATGATGCACCAATGAAGTGCTGGGGAGCACCTTGCCGACCCTCCGGGAGTATATGTATCAACCCTGGAGGGTCGTCATGATGCACCAATGAAGTGCTGGGGAGCACCTTGCCAACCCTCCGGGAGTATATGTATCAACCCTGGAGGGTCGTCATGATGCACCAATGAAGTGCTGGTGAGCACCTTGCCAACCCTCCGGGAGTATATGTATCAACCCTGGAGGGTCGTCATGATGCACCAATGAAGTGCTGGGGAGCATCATCAGGGATGAAAGTCACAGAGCATGAAAATCCCTGAAATGGTCCAATATTCGCCCCAAAAACCAGGGTTTATATATGAATGTATAGGGTGCTGGAAACTCAAAATCCCTGAAATCAGGGAATTCCCTGAGGACTTTCATCCCTGCATCATGCCGACCCTCCGAGATTATCAACCCTGTAGGGTCATCATGATGCACCAATGAAGTGCTGGCTAGCAGACTCACCAACATGATTGATGATGACCAATGGGCATGATGCACTCCTGCATCAGCGGTCTTTAAAGGGTTAACAATCTGGAACGCTAAGTCGCTTGTCACTCTAAAGTGTGTTAGTTTACAGACACTGGGTGAAGAATGAAGCTAACGACAGCTATGAATGGCGTCATGTGGGTTTGTCAGCTTACGTTCCCAGTTAGTAATAACTAAAATTGTTGAAAATTGTTTTTGTGGCCAAGACGCTTGTAGAAACAGTGGCACATTGTACAGATGAATATGACAGGCTTGTGGCAGGACTGGAAGGGCTAAAAGTTTAGTAGTATAAAGAATGTAAAGTATGGTACAATAGACAACTCAATTTATCTTTATTCTTCATAAACAGAAGCAGTTTCTGTCCATCTAATAGTAATATATACACTTCCAAAGCTTTGAATGTTGTATATATAGTCCATGGCTCTTTAAGAGTAACTTATGGGCCAGATATTTAAAAAATAATAATAAATGTCCTTGTTTTCAAAAATGACAACCCTTAAAGGTATGTCTGGTGAATATCATCAATTGGTATTAAGAGGAATTATCCATTACAAGGGGTGCTTATTTGTATTAACAGTAAATGCTTGCCTCAGTCAAGGCTTATAATGGGTTTATTCATATATTCCTCGATTCCACTTAAAGATTAATTTCTTTATTGGAATGTGGATATGGTGTTTGTTGAAAGGCAAAGCATTGCATGTATTCTGTGACTAGCGGTAGATGTAGCGATTATCGTTACTATGTACAAGATTAATAGCGCTTACCAACTGCAACATTGTAGTGAAAATAATGTAGCAAATGTTAACATCTATGAATTAAAAAACATTGCAATATAAGCTAACAATTATTTTCTTCAAAAGGCATTTAATATGAATGTGCACATTCACAACTGCAGCAAAAAGCATTTGTATGTTTCTCAATGTGTTTGCCTAGAAATCTTTAATAAAGCTATGTTTACGTGTGCATATCATGTGCTAAATATTCCACGAGCAAAGCTCAGTGTCCCTATTAGCTGGAATGGCAAATGTGCTTTTATTGCTTTTCATTGACATACATTGTACTTCTTATTTTCATAATGTAAATGTCGCGATAAAAAAATATGTAAAACCATGCCTCTAGGACTGTCTAGCCATTGGTGAAAAAATCAGGTAAATTCATGGGCTAGGTATGTAATGAACCTACAACTATTGTTTTAACTACTAGTTTTTTAAAATTTGTTGGTTTCACACAAATTATTGAGTAAATTAGCAAAAAAGATATTAATTCAAACAGGATGAAAAAGGAATTATAGCCTGTTAGTTAATCTTATTTCGTACTATAAATTATGAATACTAGTATCAGATAATGTACAGGGGATATAAGTTAGTGGGGGAGTGTGTTGGAAAGATGCTTGCCTGGTTTGCATTTAAAAATAAACAATTTGTATCACAACCCTTCCCTTTTGAATTCCTAATTCTCTTCACTATTATATGAAAATGCCCTGACAATGAGTTCAAAAACAAATGGTTCCTGCCAAATAAAAAAATAAAATTGTATTAGACCATAAAACATTTATTTTCTTGGAAAATTTATCCCAATTTAATGCTGGTGCATTATTAAGACAAAATGAGCATAAAGTGTTGTAGATAGTGCGTTAACTTACGTTGAGTTGTATGGTGACAAGTTGGCCGCAGTACTTGCCGCGGTAGTCAGGGTTAGAGCTCCACCACACCCAGTGAGACGGGGCGCGGAAATACGCAATACGCTTATCTCCACTGATCATCCAGATAATGGCATCGGGGATGCTGTTCTGGGGCTGAAAAAAATTTAAATGTAGGGTTACATACGGATTCAAATTTTCTTTAGTAAGAACCATCTTTATTAATTGGACAAGCACTAAGTGGACTGACCTAATATTTTTATCACTCTCTTTAATAAATGGTACAAGATTTTTGTTAAAAAAAGAAGACTGAATTCTTTACTTGAGGTCTAAATTGTTGTATGTGCACTTTAGTCATCAAATGGATCAGTTAGTTGTCATCTGATTTTCCTACTAGAAATATTGATTTTGAAAAGAATGTTGAAATAAGACCTACCTCCACACAGAGGTTCTTTAGTTGAGCGAGGTATCCTTCCACTTCACCCAGAGTCTCGTTGATGTCAGTGGCGCTCTCTCGTAGCCGGCCTGCATCCTTTTTAATAAACTCCATCTCTGACTCTCGGTAGAACCGCAACTGACGATCTAACTCATTCTGAACATGCTGGCCCTCGATAATTTCCGGGAGGGGTTTTCTGTCAGGAAAACAAGCATATAAAATTGTGTAGGTTTTGTATTGTCTTGTAATCCCATTTCATTAATAAAGAAGGCATCAGCTGTACTTGTTACAGCTCCAGTTTAGTTGATATTTTGGTGAAATTATAGGGGAGATGAATTTTGAAATGTGAAAAATTTAAAGACTCATTCAAACAGCTACATACTTGCAGTCAACCACCAGTTCATCCAGCAGGAAGATCATGAGCTGGGCGATTTCCGGTGTGGGTAAGTTGGCTTGGAGTCCTACTCGTACCCGCTCTATGTTGACCTCAAGGCGTCCCACCATGTGTGAGAGGAGGTTAAGGGCCTCCAGTCTGAAACTGATGTCCTCCCAGTGACAGTCGACAGACACGCACGGCTTGTTGTCACCCCATGGCAGGAAGTAGTAGTAACAGCCGTCAAACACCGGGTTTGTGGGCTGCGTTGTCGAGGCACACGGGGGCACCGACTCATCTAACTTGTTACCATAGTTACCTACAGGATTGGAAATCATGCACTTTATCTGCTTTTGTTACCGACATGTTTCATGTTTTGAGTTGATAAAAAAAAGAGAAATGCTTGGTATCTGATCAATTTATATAAATAAATTCACAATGTTGAGTATTTCCCCAAATGAGGATCTAATTTCTTTATGAGTAGTGAATAAAATTTACCATAAAAACCCCTCTGTAAGCAAGTACATAATTTTTAGTTATGAAATTCAAAGGAAAAAACTGATGTTAACATACCGATGCTGACTTCAAACTCTATTGGGGAGTCGATGGCACTGATCATGGTGGCGTTCATGAAGGCCACATGCAGCTTGAATTTTCTCCTCCTCTGGAATTTCTGTAAAAGCAGAGCACATTTATCAGACAGAAAAAAAGTATTCCACTACCGGTACTCTACAACCAAGCCAATTCTTTTCTTTTTCAATTATTCCCATATCAGCTGATTTCTTTTTCTCAAAAATTCATATTTGGCTCATAGTTATACAAAAGAATAAAGAGGAAATGGCGTTAAGTGTTAATCCTTATGTGCCTTTTTTTCCCTGTACACTCAGATTCAGCTTACCACTTAGGTTTGACGGCACATACCAATTAAAGTATGACTGTTATACATAATTTTCAGGTTACAGGTAACATTACTGCTTTCATACGCCTTCTTACGGTAATAGCGGGCAATTACCGTAAACTCCCGCGTTTAAGACGCGTCCTCTAGGCCAAACAAAATGCTGGTGCGTCTAATAGGATATTCTAAAGTTGGGTGTGCGTCTTATACGAGGGGTAATTTTACTATAGAACAGTACTGGATTTACAAAATTGAGCATTAAAATGTGCGTCTTATACGCGAAAATGCATGTGCTGAGTTTAGGGTATGTCTTATACGCGCGGCGCGTCTTCTACGCGGGAGATTATGGTAGATTGAGGGGGTATTGAACGTTTCAAGATCTTGAGCTCATTTGAACATGTATAAACCTTAGGTATATATATATATATATATATATATATATATATATATATATATATATATATATATATATATATATATATATATATATATATATGAGACAGAAAAAGGGGTCAAATGTGGTTTTTATCACTTGATGAATAATGCTTATTCTAAAATGTGTGGGTTTTAACCTAAAACATATTTTGAATAAAGTAAAATGATAAATTCGCCAATGTATATCTTAATTGACTGAATTAAGATATAGATGAAGAATTCAACATATTCAAATAAGAGGGCTGTCTTGATCAAGAATACAGTTTAAAGACTTTAATAGAACCTAGTGTAACATTTGATGAAAAAAAAAACATTTTCAATTCCATTTTACTGGGTTGGTCAACTATGTAGATGAATCTAATTGAATGAATTCAACAATGACCATATACAACACTTCCCTCACCAAAATGTATCAAAATATATGCTGCAGATTTCTGCTTACAATTACCGTAAAACCACAGTCCTAAGCCGGAATTTTTCCTATTTTTGGCCCAAATAGGCTTCTGAATTTGCCCCAAACTCTACCCCTCTACCATAGATTATAGTTCAAACCCTGAAAAAGGTGCCCCAAAACCGGCTTATAGTTTTTCCTTAAACTCTATCCCAGATTTATTACTGGGGCCGACTTATGACCGTGGTTTTGCGGTATATGCTAGAGAGAGAGAGATTTATGTTATAATGAAATGACCAGGCAGCAGGTAGGGGTATGAGTATAGCCATCTTAATTATTATATTACCGTCTGACATGTGCGAAAAAATAAATATTTGATAAATATGATATTTGATAAATATGAGTGTAAGACATGCATTATATAGCTCTACTATGTTTACCCCCTGCAATGGATTCAACACAGAAGAAAAAGAAGAAGCTAAATTGGTTTGTAATATTTGCTCATACTCTATCCTGGCTTATGACAGGTATATATTCAAAAGACTACAGAGAAAACAAACTGACAATTAGCATTCATTAAACCTTAACAGGTTTTTACAGTATCAAGAACTTCCTACTTATTCAAGGAATAAAAAGGTACACTCTCTGATTGACAATAGTCTAACTAATTAGTGTGGCTGCATGAACCTTAAAGCTCTCTGTCCATTCACCATTGGGCAGACATAGTTTTACACACTAGGCTACACTTAATGAGTTAGACAGCAATTTTCTAACATAATGCTCTACATTAGAAGATACTGTTCTAGCATACGGCTTTATAGGAGTCTAGGCCATTGGGTCCACCATTTACAATTTTGCTGGTTCTGCTGAATGTGGCAAAACTCACTGATCAGATGTGGTATGACGGGTACCTTGTCCCTGGATAACATCCACTTCCAGGGACAGACTGGTTCCCATCTTATGGGCTCTTATCAGTGCATATTGCCAGGAACCAGCTCCAGTCCTGCTTAGACCCAGTATGCTCCACACACACTAACCTGCACTTTGTACACGTCCTCGTTAAGAAGATCCTCACACTCAATCTCCGGCATCTCACCCAGATGCGTCTCCAATGAGATGAGGACTCGGCCTCGGTATGCGACACCCTCACCCTGCAAGACGATGAGGCAGATGTAGCTTTTACTTAGTTTGTCACAGAAAAGGTAAAGATTTGAATAATACATATTATTTGAAATATCAGATCCATTATCAAAATAAGAGGTCACACCTGGTATTAAAACAAACTCCTCTTCAGAATCTGAGACCCTGACACTATGATAGAAACTACCGTAAATTATATCATATAGGACGCATCCTCATATAAGTCACACCTAGACTTTGGGCTCACTCTATAAGTTGCATTTTAATTTGTTTTCTGGTAATAGCCACGGCTTTTACGAGAGAATCTACGGTAGCCAAACGTATATTCCACAGAGGTTTCATAGCCTTGCCCCCTTACCTTGCCAAGGTTAAGGTCATCATACTCGTCAGGCAGGTCGGAGTACTCTCGGGTAGAACCGTAAAAGTTGACATAACACGGACCAAAGGTTGGTAAGAAACCTGAAAATTAACAACCAAATGTCACCAAAATTTGAAATAAGATTATATTATGAATAAAATAATATTTTCAAGATTATTAATTTTCTCATAATAATTATCATCCATTAAATAATTAGCGTCATGCTTAGGTAATTTATCATTTATCTAATACAGAAGTGATTAGTTGACAAATAATCCACGGCAGTAGAGACGTAGTGATACGTTGGGGTCAGTATTGGATTAATATTAATATTAATATGTTCATCATCAAGAAAAAGTTATAATATGGCAGAAAGCAATATATGCAAGCAACTATAGTGTGTGATTAATGCTGTACGAAAATAGAAATGGTCTTGTAAGTCTATTCAGATTGACAGACAAAGATATTCAGTAATATGCAGCTAGTGTTTACTTAGACTGTAGCACACACTTTTCTAAATGGAATAAATGGTTAAATTATAAGTTGCATCTCCAGCATAATTATGTCAGAAATTACCAAAGGATATTAGTTTGTTGATAGAAATAATACCATGCCATCCATTTACTAAAACCTAAACCATCCTTATACTAAAGAAATGAAATGATGTGAAGTTTCAAAATAAAATCCCTTGTCATGCATTTGAATGCAGTCATCATAAGATGGGTACGAACTGGACTGTAAGTGACGTAAAACCGGAGACGTTGAATAATAAAATATCGGGATGTAGGATATGAGAACTGTATCCAGTAATTGTATCTGCTACATGTTTTCTTCATGCCTGGGTGGAATACTGTTGAAAAACATATCACACCATTGATAACAATGAAACTGACTATTGTTACTTCTAGAGCTAAGTGTATAAACAACCGGTTATAACTATGCTTGGGTATTTAAACAAAAATTCATGATAACATGACCTTTGTTCAGATAAATGGTCCTTCATAATTCAAAAAGGTCTAGGCTGTTAATCCAAGGGTGCAGAGAAAGGGGATGAGCTTTTCAGTATTAGAATGTACAATTTTTGTTCTTAAATTTAAACTTAATTTGCCCCTTTAAGAAGATAAGTTTTACCCTGAAAAATTCCATGATTATGAAAGGTGTGATATGATGTACATAATTAAAAAGAAACAGGATGAAACCTCCATATAGTTTCAATCATGCTATTCATGCAAAATAGTTCTAAACTTCCTGAACTAATCTTCTTATAATATTGTTCAATAAAAAAAAAGTATTGATTGTTTCAATGTGTTAAGGGAATGAATGAGGGATAAGACATAACCCATGAGTGATATCAGACTATCACTTTCTTGGCTCAATCCTAAAAGGGTTTATTATAGATGAGGTGTGGATGGTGGGTCCTAACACTCCTCCTCTTATGCTTTGATATGGCGGCAATATGGGACAAGCATGATTAGTGTCTTGGCAACTTATGCTCTTCCACCTTCTAAAGCCCTTGTCACCTCTAGTTAGTTTCAAAAGCGAAACAAAGAAAGTCGACTTTCAGAAGTATTCCCATAATGTATAAACATATTCAACGATGCAGTGACATAGATTTGGCCATATTAGCAGCAAATTGAACTATTGACAAAACATAATATATATATATAATTTATATCTTTGAATTTCTATTTTTCAAAAAAAAAAAAAAAGATTTTACAGCAGACTATGTGAAAAATATGTACAAGTAGTTGGAATGTAGGAATATGCTGAAATTATGGTTACCGTATTCTCCCGCGTAGAAGACGCGCTGCGCGTATAGGACGCACCCCAAACTCAGCAGAGGCATTTTCGCGTATAAGACGCACCAATTTTGTAAATCCAGTACTGTTCTATAGTAAAATTACCCCTCGTATAAGACACCCCCCCCCCCCCAACTTGAGAGAAAGCTATAAGACTCCCCAGCATTTTGTTTGGCGTAGAGGACGCGTCTTATACGTGGGAGTTTACGGTAGTTTTCATGCCACTGAACATGTTGTCATGACGCTAGGGTTACTACATCGTACAATATCCACAAGCTGGTGTCAGTCGCGCCTGGCTACACTCCCAGAATCTACTGCAGTCAGTTCATCACAGCAACATGCATCCATTAGCATTCATCTTTAATGCCGCATATATAGGTTTTTGATAATGTACCATAAACCTAAAGTCTAATGGAGGCTAGGGGTGGGTACAACATTTATATACTATAGTGACACTCACTCAAGTTATATTTTTATAAATCAATCGTATAGATTGATTATGGAAAGGTTAAAAAAAATAGTTGGTCTGTGCCAAAACAGCAAACAAGGGGATTTTTTTTTTTTTTTGATAAAGATGGAATAATATTATTTGACAAGATTGCTGAGCCTCCAAAACAATGTCATCAAAATCATAAAGTTTTATTAGGATTAGATGTAAAAGAACCCAAACAGCTTATTCAAATTGAATCGACTGATGAACTAGTCAACAATTTGTACAAGCATCGATTATAATATAACTTGACGCATTCAAAATCTCTCTTGGATACCCATGGTTGCAGACCTACCATCGTCACCTGTTTGGGTAAATGTGTGTAAAGATTTTAGTCATGTGTACATCTGGTGGATATGTACTACAGTGCTATATTTAACGTAATCAACGCCCATACTCTTATCCGGCCCAATCTTTGTTTTACTTAATATTATGGATTTCTTGTTCTTGAAGCTGTTGTTCAGAACTTATTCACACGATCTACATTTTTGTATCTTGGACAGGCCCTGAACTACAAAAATGTGGATAGTGCGGGTTAGGCGCTTATTACGTTAAGTGCAATCTTCTGTAGTACCTTCTGCACTTTTGTATTTCAAGTAAAATCTTTGAGATTTGAGTTTGAGTTTCAAAGTTTTTAAAACAGTTTAAAACTGTGAAGAAAGGGTTAGAAGATTTGTATTTGTACTCAAAAGTCAAAACTTTAAAAGTTAGATTTCAATTTTTCTAGAGTAACCTTTTATTGTTGTGTTTCTCTATGACCAAGCACATTAGCACCTCAATATTCAAGATGCACTTTTCTCATTCCAACAACACCAGATGAAATGAAGGGACAGTGATGCTCTACATGCAGACCAACAGGGATCTATCCTGTCAGTTATTCCTCTACAAGCAATGTCTAACCCGTTTGGCCTACATGATAAATTACGGTGTATAAACGAAGCACCCATTTATGACATAAGGACAGATAATTGCAGCTCTACGCAGTCCTTAGATGGTTAATACAAGTCAGTTAGTATTGCCATTTATAAATGTTAATTCTACTGCGGGAGTTTGCATCGGGGTATTTTGCAGTATCGGCTTTGTAAACTATCCTGTCACTTCAGAGCAAGAAGGTTGTAACTGACATTGTAACTAACTGTAGTTACAACATTCTTGCACTAAGGCGACGATCCATAAGTCACCTGTTTCTTTCACTCATAAACAAATTGTTATGTTTTGTAGCGGTTTCTATTGGGATCACACATATATGCAAGTCTTGATGGTTGCTCAACTAAAATAAAATAAGGTATCCCAAAATAAAATGGGTTGAAATATATTGGACTTAAACCTATGACAAGAATTACAAAACACCAAATAAACCCTCAGATATAGAAACCACAAAATGGAAGTGAACCAAAAATACCAAAACCAATCTTCAAGGGATTTGAAGATACCAAGGTTTCTGTATGACCCGACTATGTTTAGACAATGAATAGGTTTTCAAAGCATTGATTTAGGCTTATGCAGATATGCCTGTCTGCAATGTTATGCCATTACCCTCTTCTCCTTTGTCTAATCAAGTTGTCACGGTGAACAAAAGAGAATCATATGGCAATAGTATTATTTATCGGGAATTGGAAACGGGAATTCGGACTTTTATAATGGATGATAATTATATCACATATGATGTAAGCAAACAAAAATACATATTTTCACATCATATAAATTTCTGTTTGTGAATTTAATATATAACTAGAATTACAATTATTAATTTTGGTTAAAAAGGCGAATCTAAATGAAATATATGAAGATACTGTTGAATTATTACTCTGATGTGAAACTAAAAATTTTCTTTCTACTGTTATTTCATACAATCATCCATTACAGAAGGAATTCTTTAATAAAAGGTTTCATATTGAAAGTCTTTACAGCATTCTTAGTGTTTAGATATATTTTTCTTTAGCTTTGTTCTATCTTTGAACACACTTATTCACCCAATATTAAATAATGATATAAACGCCCCACAGCATTCACATAAAGACTTCCAATACGTATGTAACCCTTAGATTAACTATGTCAAACCCACACATGTACAAACAGATCTTAATCCTGTATTTATCACAAAGAAAAGTTTGATAAAACACATCAGAGTCAGTTATATTATTCATACCACGGCAGTAAAAACTACTTCAGAATTTAGCGAATCTACTCTAAAATTCCACTTAAGTATAAATTGTCCTAGTAACAGGTAGAATTCAAAATGAATTATAAGAATAGGCTCCATCGTAATGGTAATCAAGAGAGTGCTGAGAGGTAATGTCAAAGTGCATCAGAGCGAAGCACATTGCTTTTATTGCTACCCGGTTGGTTGAATAAAATAACAAAACTGACGTTATTAGTGTTATAAACATGGTTTAGGTACAGAGAAAGTCATCTATAGGGAAAGCAGCAGGTCAGATCAGTCACTTTGATAATTTATAAGTGATGTCTTTATTTGCTACAATATATTTGAATATTTGTGATGAATTCAATAAGAGGGCATTGCTGGTTATACTCTGAGATAAATAGAAAATAAAGAAAAGAGATAGCAATTTTGAAGTCCTTAAAAAGATCCTATGAGTTTGATTTGATCATCTTGTGACAGTAATAACATCAAAGTTGATATTGCTTACTCTGTTCAGAAAATCTAATATGAGAATAGAATTTGAAATAATTTTGAAATGAAAGCTATGTATGTCTTAAGAATTTCAATGTTAATTCAAAATTTTGGGTGTTGTATATTAGTCTTGAAAATTTCAAACCAAAATCGTATGAACAGATAGATATAAGAAAGGTGTGAAAGTTTTAGGAAATCAATCTAACGCTGTACATATTATTCACAAACAAATTACTTCATACCGCTTTTTATGGCATATCTTATAACTAAAGTCAAAGAGACTCTCAAAGTCAAAGTAAATAAAGACTTGGGATTTATAGAAGAAAATAACAGAGATGCCCAGAAATTATTATACCCTAGATATATATACATATAGCAAAACATTAGGATTTTTGAGAGTGGTAATGCACATCTCAAAACATCCAAAAAGTCAGGACTTGTTTTGGTCCAATTTTGTAAGGGTATAATAAGTCAAGAACCAGAGACTTAGAAAAGCCATTCATCATACAAATTTGCTCATTATCTCACCTAACTTCATCAGTTAGATTACTGTGCATGTACAATAGATGACTTTTCATGGCCTTTCGTTCAGTTCTTCAGATAATTACCAGGGTTAAGTCTAAATGTCTACATGATTAATGTTAAATACCAGAGTCTCCGGGGGCAGATATGTTTGACATGGCAATGTAGGCTGTCCCTATGGAGTCGTCCTCTGTCAGGCGATCCCTGTATATGCACAAAAATACAACACACACTGCTGCGTTACTACTAACCCGTCAAACCGTCAAAGTTACCTCCTCAAGGTGAAGGCAACAACGGTTGTAGACCTTTGTTGTCACCCCATTACCATGACATTCTTTTCCTGCAAAAATGGCGCACCTTGCCTCGTGCTACCATCTTAATCGCTCTCTGGTGTAAGAATTACCACGGGTACACTGCGGTAACTACATCCTATATAATTCACCTCAATAATTCAGTAATAATTCAGCAGTTTGGCTGCTGGTACCTTGGTAACTTCCAAAAAGGTACTTATGATTTCATTCTTTGCAAAAACAAAATGTGGACTTTCTTTCGCTTGTCGCTGAGGGAAATGAAATTGACAGGCAGTATTGGAATGGTATTGGGTGGTTGTGTGTTGTGAGTGTCACAAGTCGTGTGTTGTGTCGGCTATGAGCCAAATATCTGCAACCGCGACAAAAAATTGCATTCTCATATATTGAGTGTCATTGTTGATTTCTTTCTGTGGATCTCATGCTTAATACTGAACACAGAACAATGATTTATACGTCCTGTATTTCCTGGCTGAAAATAAAATGTATGAAATTGTGTGTGGTGCAAGGTAAGATTGGTTGTTTTGAAACACGCTAGACAAAAGGGTAGACGATCTACTTAAAGCTCACAGTGAAATCACTCTCTGACACAGTACAACTGTCACAAAACTCATGTTATGCCATACTTAAAAAAAATAAGTTGGTCTACTGAACACACTTTCTGTATTTTTAGAGTGATAAAATTTCACTCAGTTCAGAAAATCTATCTCAGTAAAAAGGTCATTCAACAACAAAATAATACTTTTTCTTGGAGCATTTTTCAATCAGAATTGTGAAGACCAACTTATTTTTCTTCTGTGTGGACTGAGGCATTCTAAGTTTAAGGACGATAAAAAGGGTGATATTGGGTGAACCACTGATGTTTTTCTCTGTGTAATGCTCACTATTACAACAAAAAATGCCCAACTAAAAAAAAAATAGGGGGGTTATAGAAAGTAATATTGCAACCATTATACTTGTAGGTTTTAATATATCCCACTAAACAAAAACCTTTTCTTCATTCTGATTTTCTGAAGTTGATGAGAGCCTGTCATCATCATTTTCATGCCCCTACAAGCCATTCATCATGCTCATATACCAGCCATTTCAGCGATTTTATTCATTTTAGGCTAGCCACATTCTCTAGTACATGCATGGCCTGCCCAATTCCAGCTACCAGCTAGGTAATATCTATGTGCAATTGGTTTCATAATCTATTCTACTAAATCATGGAGTCCACTAATTCCATTCCAAAAGTCCCATATGTGTTTGGTCATTATATTTCAAGTATTTCTATTAGTAATTCTCAAATGAAAAGATGTTGATGAGTTTGTTGCTAGTATAGTTAGTTTGATAGTATGTTAGACAATTTAATTGTGAGTGTTCAAATTACAATGATTTTCTTTTAAAAATAAATATTCCGAAAATCTGTTTTCATTGATTCCAGTTTAAATGCTTTATGTAGTAGAAATGGACAAGTAAAGAATTAATCTTCTGTGCTTTGGAAGGGTCTTTTCTTACTTTTTGTCAAATGGTGGTAAGGAATTTTGAAAGCAAAGCATACCTATGTGGATTAAAAGCAAAGCTAAGAACATATGATACTGGTGATTGCTATGAGATATACTACTGTACAAAATATGTTGAAATGTATGATGCAATTTTGATTTAATGAATAAGAAAACTATTGAACGAGTAGGTGGAAAACTTGTATAATGATAAGTAAAGGCAGTTTTACACACGTGGGTGCATTGCTGTTATGAAGATATGACATTGATGACTGATTATGAGCGTTAAAGCAACATGAAATATGTGAATACTTTCTAATCAGTAGCTTAGTACAATTCGTTGTATCACTCTACATTCTTTAGCATTTATAAGCGAACTATGTCCAAACCTGGGTCCCAACATTAAAGTATAAATTTGGCTTAATTTCACAGGAAATTTGCTAAAATATAATCTACAACATCAGCATCTGAAACCAATCATATTTGTCTTTGATTTCAATATGAATAAGAATATTTCATTTATTCCATAGCATTCATGAAACACAATTTTGCTTTAACGCCCATATCAGACAAAAATGTTAACATGTCGAGTACACAAAACAAACCATTTTCAAATCCGTATCTGGACATAGCCCTAAGGTCTAGTGACCCTGTACACACGGCGTCGTGTTCAGTCACACGGTCCCTGATGAGGCAGAAATCCCGTCAAGTACAAAACACACGTTAGCTTCTTAATCGTTTTGCCCATTTTGATAATTATGTTAATCAGTCACAGTGGAAAAACCATGAAAAATAACAATCACTTCTTCTTTTTTAATAGAAAAAAAAAATGTTAATTGACTAAAAAAGAAATTTCTTTTTCAAATAAACTTAATCTATTGAAGAAATAAATTGATCCTTTTGGATTTTGTTAAAGAATAAGTGCAGGAAAGATAAAAATGATCCTGTGTAATATGTGGGTGCTTATAGAGTCAGGAAAAGAAAGACTGTATTTACCACACGCCTAATCAATTTTACCAGATTCTCATAATGAAATATATGAAAGATATTTTGGGTGTCTTTCTGGATGTTACATATGTGAAAAGAATCAGAAAGACTGGACAAAATACAGATAAAGTTGAAGATCCTTTTCCTTGATTTAACGTTTTGCCACGACAAGTATATTCAATATCCCTCCAACAGATACCGCACATACATCCACGTAAGAAACATTAAGACAGTTTTCTTGTAGCATTTTGATAACATTGATGAATGACTTCATTAAAACTACTCTATCATAATTTCTAATGCATTAAAACAGACTGGTAAAAGTAACAGTGTAAATGCTATCCCCAAATAATAAAACAACATTCTGGTTGCATCCACTTGTTTTAGTTCACAAGTATGTACCTTTGTTTATCATATTAAACCAAACCTGGATTACAACTCACAACAGCCAAATAATATACATTGAACTATTTATCTGAGCTACAAATTTAAATCGATGTATGTGTAGGTAATACCTATAGGCACTAACATATCGATATTAGACGTAGATAAGAAAGTAAGTACTCACCAATCAAACATCTGTAGTTTAACTCTCTCACACATAGAGGGGAACTGAAACATTAAAACATGGTTTATAAGATCTATTTATCTAAGAAGAAACCAAGCATATATATATATAGTGTAAAAACTGGAGAATGCCTATTTCAAACATTGGAAAACAAATCGGCCAAATAAAATATGAACTAGAAATATACCTTTGAGCTTTATTACATTTAGAATCCACAATTTACAATTTATAACATATAGCCATGGATATTGTTACATTTTGTGTATGACTCACCGACTGCACATTATTGAATCTATTATAAGAAACAGTGTTTGTTTTTATGTGCCTCCAACCTAAATGGAGGAGCATGTTGTATTTACATGAGTGACTGGTCATTAGATTTCAATTTAAAAAAAAAACATGCTTACCCGAAGACCGAGACGTAACTCTTGGTTGAACTCGGGGTGGTCATTGTTGTACATGATCTTAGACTGAACGTCTTGTCCCGCAAAACTAAACACAAAGTAAGGGTCCACTAACTCCTTCTTATCATCTGAGCCAAATATCTTCTTCACTCCCTGCATTAGGTCTGAGTCCACTGTAACATGATGAGCAGATTTATGTGGTTAGTGAAATACTCTATTATTTTTGTAATTAGTAAATTTCTTCCTAGATGACATAATATGACATGACATTTAAAAGGGACTATTTTGCACGTTACAGAGTTAGTCCATGTATAGGTCAGTACAAACATGCAATAAGGGCAGTTTGATACTGTTCCAATAACTTCTTTACAATCATATCCTTTTTAGAATCTGTATCCCTAACCTTTTCTGATTCTATAAACTGTGCTTCATACACATGCCATAATGTTATTTCTTGGAATATATCAATAAATTATTCCAGTACTTACTTCGTGGGATATCCTCTGCTCTAAAAACCCGTAGTTTGAAGGTAGCTGGACGAAGCTGTACTCCCGCAGGTCGGAGCAGATTCCTACAGTTTTAAAAGGTGGTAGACGTAAAGATTTAACGTGTGATATATATCACATATGGCCCAGGGTCTACTACCCCCCCCCCCAATATCAAAATTGGGCGTTGTGCATTGAAGCACAGAAGGCTCAGGGTAGGTACCATAAAACCCTCTATCAAACCTGTAGGGTCACAGGAATCAGCACTTGCGAAATATTGACTAATTACTTACAAATAGAGACTATTATCTATACATGTACTGACACCAGTCTGGCATAATCTTCTCTTACTAAACCCCTTGGACTGCTGGCCCCCTAGTGTGCTGGCCCCCGGACACCTGGCCACCGGACACTTGGCCCCTGGACACCTGGCCCCCTGGACACTTGGCCCCAGACACTTGGCCCACAGACACCTGGCCCCCTGGACACCTAGCCCCTGGACACTTGGCCCCCTTGAAACCTGGTCCCCTGGACACCTAGCCCCCAAAGAAAACTTTATCCTTAGCATCCTTAGTTTATCGCTCAGTCCCCAATGTGTTATGTGTATAGCTTGGACACTGTAAACATTGCCTGCTGAAAAAAAGTGTCTCACTTGGTGATTACCCATAGGACTCCATGTGCTAATTTCATCGCCAAAATCTATCTGACCCATAAACCCAATGGTTAAAGAACTTGTAGTCAGTATAGCTCCCAAAAACATGACCTAAGTACAGCAGCTTTTTTCGTAGAGAAAGACATCACTCACCATAAAGGACAAAATATTGTCTGATAGATGAGATTTGAAACTTTCCTTTGGCTTTTGAAAAATGTGTAAACTAACAGTATATCACTGAATGATTACACCCTAAAGTTGGTGATTACAAATTTGTGGATCTGACTGAAAACCCGGCTACAATAGCCCAGGGGATACCCTGGGCCAATTAGATATTCCAACCACATTAAAATATGATTTGATCCATGAGGAAGCATGCAATACATGCTAGTACCACACAGGCCAGCGACACTGACTAGAGCTTAATTTTTCCTTTGTTGTTGGGTATTAAAAAAAATTTCTATTTATATAAGGTTGTGGACATACTTCAAATGTGAGCAATTAGATTCAATGCTGGTTACTCTTTCTCTGGATAACAGTTTTAATAACAGCATCATGATAGTCCAGGGAGGTAATGGATAACAATATCAGTTACTTACGACTCGATATCTTCATCGTCGTCTTGTGTGGCTGGCTTGAAGCTCTGAGGAAGCAATAACACTTGATTATACATCGAAATAGCAAGTATCACTCTTAAACTTGAACTTTGTGTCTCATGTCATTGGCCCTGATACCAATAATCAACTTAGCACCATCACCAACATTGGAAATACAATTCCTATGCAAAAGTTGGCTGGATAGGCTAAGGAATATTGGCGTTACAATGCACATTTATGATTCAAATGGTGGTTTGGACATAGCTAGCAAGATTTATAGAGATTTATAGAGAAAATAAATATATCAAATTAAAATCAAAGAATTCATATCAGGTAAGGCAGATGGTTGTAAGTTATCTCATCAAATTTTGTTCAGCTATTTGTGGCTTAGCAGCATTGACCTGGGAAAACCTGGTATACAATGATGATATCGCACCAAAGTCACCCCTCTGAAGTTTAATCATGATTACAAAAGAAATCCCACTTATAAATACCCTTCTTGATATTTTTTTTTTCAGATCATGATTAATGGTTCCAAGATTTACATATACCTTTTAGACACAATATATTATTGTATGGCTGGGTAATGGGAAACTCCCTTTTCTGTCAAATGGGAATATTGTGTCAATAGATAACTATGATTTTAAGAATCAATTTTTACTGAACTAACTTGATCTACAGGTGGGATAATTCTTATTATAAAAGGTCACATGGGAATATTATATTTGCTTCAAACAGAACTTTCTTGTGGAATCCTTGATATATTTTGGTCTGAGGTGTAGAATATATGTTAGGGTATGTGAATCTATTTGGTATTATCCATAATCTAAGGTGCTTCAAGGCAGCATATAAAGACACCCTGTATGGGGACAGTTTGAAGAAGATCAATTGAATATATTTGGGGTAAGATTATATACAATTTAATTTATAATGAATACATGTTCCGACTGAGAATCAGAACTGAAAGTAAAAATGAATAATGTGGAGGTGGCGGTGTGGGATTTTGATACAATTCCTGAGGTTGGTGTAGAAACAGAGCGAATTGAGGTAAAAGCTGAAGATTGAGGTAAGCACATGCGTAAGTAAGTAAGTGGTGCTTGCTGCCACCAGGTGGCATTGCAATACCCAAGGGTGATGTCTCGCTTGAATTAGCTGTCTGTACATCATAACTTAACTATCACTTTTATCGATTGAATATATCTATGTCAGAACCAATGTTTCCCCCAGTGGTATACAACAGTTAAAATGTTACTATCCTTTACAATCTATTTAGAGAAAGGAAATATTTACATAGGATAGTAAAACAACAGAAGGTATAGATTTTTGAGTTGGAAAGATCTAAGCTTTATGTTAAGTCTGGCACCCACTTCTGCATTTATATTCTGTATAACAAATTGGTACATTGATGCTTTAGTGAAAGAAAGGATTAAAGGAAACATGATCAATAAGTGTCAATAAGTGTCAATAAGTGTCAGTAAGTCTCTTAATCAGAATAAAAAAATGAGAAAAAGAGAAAGGAACAATGAAACCTAGTGACACTGATTCACGATCATTATTTCAATAACTGAAGAAGAGACACATCAAGAATAAAAAAAAATATATAAAAAGAAATCATTTCACACATTCACTGCATTTGAGAACACTAAATGATTAGGAAAGAGTCTGCAAAGCTGAGAAATAAGATGAATGCTTCGGGACTAGTTTTCGCTTATGAAAACCCTTATCAAGACATACGTAAGGCTGAGTCTGCACTAGGCCAAAGATAAAAGTACTTGAATGGAAAAAAATTGAAACAGGGTTTGAGAATTTCCTAAAAGGCAATTTTTCAATTAAGAGCTTATGGGAAGTGAAAGCTTTGGATTTGGAATTTGTAAGAGCACCTCAAGGTGCTTTTCAAATAGGTGGTGTTCTGAAAGAGTTTAATCTTGACAAAAAATATTTTACCTCAGACTCAGATTTAAAGGATGGAAATAGGTCATGGACATAACTTCATGTCGTATCTAAGACGAATGTTTTTATTGATTTCTTTCATACCAGTTGGAATACAATGATTATTTATGTGAATTTGACATCTGAAGAAAGAAACCAAAAACTGTGACTTTTTATCACTTCATTTTTTTTTGTTAAATCTATATTGAAATAAAATTTGCACAGCAATGTGACACACGCGCACGGGCACGCGCACACACACACAGACACACACACATACACAATACATACCGAGAATATCTTATCAAATCACAATCAAATATATAATTTAGTATATTCAAAAAAGATTTACTTCTTTTGAAATTATCTTATCTGCCTATCAAGAATACCACATTCTAGACTGAATTCATCAAAACATAGACAGTAACCCATGGATTTACAAAAGATCATTATTTCTCATAAATCTGGTCTGTATGACCCCAGCTGACCCTAGATGAAAACAATTTAAGTTCAAAGAGAGCAATCTACAACAATGAAAGATGAAGGTCAACATATAATTAAATAGTTAAATACAGAGAGCAATCTATTACAATGAAATATCAAGGTCAACATATAATTAAATAGTTAAATACACTTACGGGTGCTTCGTCGCCAGGACCGAGAACAGTAGCACTGATCTTCAGATATCCCTTAGCGCCAGCTTGCTGGTCTTCTGGATCACTCAGTAACAGCCATTTGTTGATGAGGGAGTGACCGCCTTCTACGTAAATCATCCCAATGTCACACTGTACAAGGTTCAAAATAGAGTATTAGATTATGGCAGTTACAATATGAAAAGGTGGGTGATAATAGGGTGAGAGGGGGAATGGTAGAGAGGCTTCAGTCATGGTATATCTGTACACCAATCTAGTTTTAATGGTATTAGAATTAAAAAAATGTCGCTATGATGGAAGAATAAAAGAGCATAGATAAATCCGAGTACCCGTACTCGAAAACCCTGTATGGTGTTAAGTTAAGGTGTATTGAGGAATACTTCTTATAATGCTGACTTTTGAAAGGAACAAGAAGCAACATATTTCTTCATTTGTGCAGCAAAAGGGTAACATATGTAGTCATGATATTAAATTATGGTACACCCTGCCACAGAAATGGCATAAAAACCGGCACTCTAAATGGTGACAGTAAAGGGTAGGAAATATTGAGTAAGATTGTGCAACATGGATTTTGTCCTTAAACAGTGTATATCAGCATTATGATAGTATTCGCTAATAACACTTTACTTCTCTCTCCAATTGCAGTAAAAGTTATAACAATAGAGCTGACTCCAGTTAGAGTAACAAAACCCTGGCTACCTCCAGATGGCTGCTCTAGACATCTACATAAACAGAGCATATAACGGAAAGTGGTTGGGCTAGAACACAAGAACTAGTGGTGAAATCGGAACAGATTTCTACATAGTCCAAGAACAGGACAAGGACAGGGGACAGATCAACATATTTACACACAATTAAAACATTGATATGAGTTTTCAACATTATTCCACCACCAAGGTCACAAAACTATCTCTTGAGATCTTCAACTTATCATGCACAGCACTTAACAAACTACCAGTATAACTTTCTTTAAAAATCAAATTTGTTAGATCCTCAATATTAGGGTTAGATCTTCGCCTTTAATTTAATCATGCAGAGCGAATGTCACTAAATCTTTTAAAACACCAAAATACCTCTAGGGCCATCCTTGAGGTCGTTACATCTGTATACTTGAACAAATTAGTTGTGTATGATAAAATAATTGTTAATATTAGTAGCCTCTAAAATTTTAAACTATGGAATATAAACTATAATTTCAGTAAAAAGATATATTGCAAAACCAAAGTCCTTCATGCATCCCCATGTCAGAGCAGAGTCTTAGTTAAAGGGGAAAGTCTTTGAAAATATCCAAAATAAAGCAGTACAGAAGGTATGCATCATATCCATTCAACAACTGGAGTTTTCGACACAATCATACAAAGTAGTGGAAACCTCTCTTATGTCAGAGTAGAAAAGTGGGTCGGTTTTAACGCCAGATGCCCGCCATAACATCTTTTCTTATTCTGTTAAGGCACTATCTTTTGTGTCCGAATCTAAGAGATTGGCCTTATGAAAACAAGGTGAATGGTTATGACTAAATGTTTTAGATTATAGAATAAAAAGAATTTTGAAGAAAAGGATATTCGAGAAGGTCAATTCTCCAATTGCAGCTTCATTGTAGTACTCAATCATATTTGAGGCTATTTTGAGTCATTATTCAACTCCACTTTCCATTACCGGTAGGTCAGGGACGCCACACGCACACACACAAAGCAGACCGTCCCATATTGCACAGTAGAACAGTACAACAGTAGTGGAAATTTCAAAGCAGACACTAGCCTTAGTTTAGGGAAAACTTCTCAATCAATCTGATATGTCTATTGCTGCTTTAGAAAATGATGGTGCTTGAAATGTGTATGACATAAGATTACTATAAGACATGCACTGCGATTGTTGTTGTTGTCGTTTTTTTTTACCCGTAAAGTCCTTCCACACTGTATACTGTTTGTTTTTTGGCTATGGTTATATTTTCTAATACCATGTCCACTGACATTGAAGCTAAAATTTGGTATTTTGCTTCATGTGTCTTCATGTACCTCCGTTAATATGACTAAACTTTCTTGTATAAGTAATTGACTGAAGGACTTCAAGTTGTTAAATATCATTCCCTTTTCCTATTTATAACATTTTTGATTTCATGTAACCTTTTATGTCAAATTAAATGAAAATGTGGTATGAACAAAAGACAAAGTAAGAGTACATTATCAGATGTGAATTTTGGAAATAGTGTGTGAAGATTGTAGAACAATGTGATATATCATGGACTGTATTCTGATGTATTAGATCCCTATCTCAAGTATCTAAATGTGGTTTAGATGATGTATTTGGAATATTTGTAATGCACACCAACTTAAAATATCACCCTTATACAATACATGCACGTCATTACCTCCTGTAGGGGAAAAGATTAGCCAAAGTTTTATTATAACCCTCATTTAACAACAAACATAAGACATTATCCTCAACAAAGTACCGCCTAACACAAAACTTATCATAAAAATAATGCATTATGCTTTAAAATATCCCACCTTTTATAAAACTAAAAGGTCGAGTGGGAAAAGACTTGGCAAATATGAGAAAGGAAATTGATAGTCATTAGTGTGTCATGCTTATGTACATGTGCATATGAACAAAAAGGAACACCTAATTATGGAATTGTATTCTTGTAATTGTGAAGAAGAGAAACAAATTCAAAATGTGCACAATGCAACAAAAGAGGTTAGGGAATGTACAAATGTTGCAAATAACAAAAAGTTGTCTTCAGTCCTTCTTTTGGTTTCTTTTGTGTTTTATGAAAACATCATTCATAAAAATGTGAGTTGAATTTATACTTCACTTGCTGTGATTTCAGCAATGTTTACCATAAATCATGGTATTTCAGGACACATTATTGATAAAAAATATTTCAGTGGATTCATTCACAAATTTATCCAAAATGAAAAAGTTATTAAAATTTGATACCCAACTGGGTGATTTAGAGGGAGGTTAACTGAACATTGGACATAAAGCTTATTACTACCAAACCTGACTAGAGGGAATCTGATATATACAAAAGAAGTGAATCGTCTGTACTTACTTTGAAGGAGCCGATTAGCGAGTCTGACCTCATCTTCCGTGAGTTGTAGATCTGAGTATAAACAGGACAGTTTAAGAAACTTCATATTGTAGAGGTACACGTTATTAAACCATAGGAGTTGGGTACCGTCTGACGTGGCGGGTGAGTCGAGTCGTCGGACGTTCCTCAGGTTCCGGATAGGTGGCAGCACCGATCCGGGTCTGTGGGGACATCTGACGACGAACACCTGGGTCCGTATATAAAGCCCAGGGCTCAGCCGCTACGTCAGAGGCCCTTCTGGCCTCCACACCATGTAGACCATTATCCTTTAACATTAGCTGCCCCTCTGATATCATCCGGCAGCCGTGAGTATGCGTTAAGTAATAAAACCAACCGTTGGCATACACTTGGAATACTGTCTTACTCTTTCTTTCCGAACCGTAAGACCCGAACCCCCCAGGTCCGTAAGGCCACAAAACCCTTACAATATCAAAGAGCTCTTATTTTTCTACAATTACTCTAGAAAGCAAGCAATTAGCTGTATCTGCAAGGATAGGGAGTTTCTTTCTTATAACATTATAAAAATAACATTAAACAAGAAATGCGGTTGTGACTGCGTAAAAAAACGCCTCCCGCCGTTAATGTCGATATACCAGTGTTTGATGACATGTCTCATAAAAGCAGACATAAAGAAGATTTCACAATTATCAATTTCTCTATTCAGTAATTTTGTATTGTGAGACCTCATCACATGGGGCAAATGCAATCATCATAGCGCACTCCAGTACTGCTTCGCAGTACCACCGCTACGCGGCATGGGAGGCGCTAAAAAATGAGAGCAAGAAAAGAACAATCCATATCTCACAATGCCAAAAGGAAAATGAAATATATGTATATACTCGTGCACCATTTTTTCAGAATTGTGTGAGTTCAATAAAATTCTTTCCAACTTGAAAAAGAAAAAAATGTCTAAGGATAGGGCATTGCCCTAAAATGATCTATGGGCAACTGTGTTCTATGTGCTATGCTAAACTATGCTTTAACTAATTGCTGGCAAATAGTGAGTAATTACTGACATATATTGAATAGTTGCTCACAAACACTGCATTATTACCGACATAGGAGGAGGTACTGGCATATATTGACTGAATGCTGACAAAAAGTGAATAAATACTGACATATATTGACTAATTGCTGACAAATTGTATGTAAATACTGACATGTGTTGACTAATTGCTGACAAAATGTGAGTGATTACTAATATATATTGAATAATTGCTGACAAAGAGTGAGTAATTACTGACATATATTGACTATTTCTGATAAATAGTGAATAATTACTGACATATATTGACTAATTGCTGATAAATTGTGAGCAAGTACTGACATATTTCGACTAATTGCTGACAAAAAGTGAGTAATTTCTAATATATTGAATAATTGCTGACAAATAGAGAGTAATTGCTGACATATATTGACTATTTCTGATAAATAGTGAATAATTACTGACATATATTGACTAATTGCTGACAAAGAGAGAGTAATTACTGACATATATTGACTATTTCTGATAAATAGTGAATAATTACTGACATATATTGACTAATTGCTAAAAAAGAGTGAGTAATTACTGACATATATTGAGTAATTTCTGATAAATTGTGAGCTATTACTGACATATATCAACTAATTGCTGACAAAAAGTGAGTAATTACTAATATATATTGAATAATTGCTGACAAATAGTGAGCAATTACTAACATATAGACTAATTGCTGACAAATAGTGAGCAGTTACTAACATATATTGACTAAATACTGATAAAATGTAAGTAACTACTACCATGTATTGACTAATTGCTGACAAATAGTGAATAATTACTAACATATATATTAACTAATTGCTGACAAATAGTCCATAGATACTGACATATTTTGACAAATACCAGTCAAGGCAGGATGCACAATTGAATCAATGGCTATTTCTCTGTTATATATTGACTAATTGCTGACAGATTATGAGTAAATAGTGACATGTATTGATAATTGCTGACAAATTGTGAGTAAATACTGACATATATTGACTAATTGCTGACAAATTGTGAGTAGTTACTGATATATATATTGAATAATTGCTGACAAATAGTGAGCAATTACTAACATATAGACTAATTGCTGACAAATAGTGAACAATTACTAACATATATTGACTAAATACTGATAAAATGTAAGTAACTACTACCATGTATTGACTAATTGCTGACAAATAGTGAATAATTACTTACATATATTAACTAATTGCTGACAAATAGTCCATAGATACTGACATATTTTGACAAATACCAGTCAAGGCAAGATGCACAATTGAATCAATCGCTATTTCTCTGTTATGTATTGACCAAAATGCTGACAGATTGTGAGTAAATAATGACATGTATTGATAATTGCTGATATTCATTGACTAAGTACTGACATATATTGACTAACTGCTGACAAATAGTGAGTAATTACTGACATATATTGACTAATTGCTGACAAATCGTGCATTATTTCTGACATATTTTGACTAATTACTGACAAAATGTGAGTGCATCATGTAAATCTGGGCATGATGCACAAATGATTAAAATGCCATTAATCTTTTTAATGTCAATACTTAGTCACTAGGTATACTGACTAATTGCTGACAAATTGCTGACAAATTGTGAGTGAATACTGACATATTTCGACTAATTGCTAACAAATAGTGAGTAATTACTAACATAAAAATTATATTGATTAACCACTGACAAATAGTGAGTAATTACTATCATACCATAACACTAACACTAACCTGTTATAGCCCTAAACTCAATACATGTACCATAAAAACACAGATTAAAACACAAATTAAAACACAGAATGACGTCAACATTTTCAATCAAACACCAGAGAATGGAGAAATGGAAAGATATCCATTCAGTGCAAACAGGGCTTGCGCAGGTATTGATGTGTAAAGCTTATCAACAGTGATAATGCACTGGTACCTAGCATTTGGATCTAAAAGGTTTAAGCATGTGATCAAGCAATGGCTGCCTCCATTGAACAACTTGTTTGATGCTATACAAAGGTAGAGGAGGGGTCTTTCTTTTCTACTGTTCAGATTCCACTAGTCACTAGGTGCAGTCAGTAGTTTATACTTGCAAGCATATGAATTCTATAAGGGACCAATGGAACATATCTATATTATATTGAACAGTACCAAGATACTGCATAATTATGCTAATTATGCAAATAATACGCGTGGATATGGAATGTTTGGTATCAATCTGGGGTGTTTTGTCCCCCTAAAGGACATGCCCCCCTAAAAAATTTGTTTCAGAAAAGAATAAGCTAAATAATTTTTTTGACTTGCAGCCTTTTCGGCCTGAGCTGGTCCACCTGCGCCCTACCTCCAGCCAAAACCTATCTGTTTTAAGTGTCACCGGCGAAAAAGGGCAGGTTTGAGGAATGAATGGATCGAAATATAGGCTTTTTTGGGACGCGGGGGCAGACGCCAGTCCAGGCACTGGCAGAGAGGTCCAAGAACTGGCAGTTTTACAAAATAAATCGTATCTCCCTTAATAATAGGAGTTTCCCATAGTGTGACCTATACATAAAGGGTAGCTCGAGCTGGCGAACATCATGGCGGTCTTTATTTTCAAATATGCACAATGGGAACAAAGTTATCACCAACTTAGCGATCTTTTAAGGACAAATAAATGCATTGGTGCATCACGCTGGAGTGATATGGGTACTAACTGTGTGAGATGGTTAGGGCTCAGTAGAACGGCTTCAGAGGAGTCTATTGGTGTTGTACAGGTACTAAACTGTGTGGGGTGGTTAGGGCTCTGTAGAACGGCTTCAGAGGAGTCTATTGGCGTTGTACAGGTACTAAACTGTGTGGGGTGGTTAGGGCTCTGCAGAACGGCTTCAGAGGAGTCTATTGGCGTTGTACAGGTACTAAACTGTGTGAGATGGTTAGGGCTCTGTAGAACGGCTTCAGAGGGGTCTATTGGCGTTGTACAGGTACTAAACTGTGTGAGATGGTTAGGGCTCAGTAGAACGGCTTCAGAGGGGTCTATTGGCATTGTACAGGTAATGCAGGTAATGTGGGCTATGGTAGTGATTGTATAGCAATAAGACGTGTTAGGGCCACGTTTTCACGCCTTAGGATGCCTCTACAGGTAATGTGGGCTGTGGGAGGTGTGAAAAACACAATTAAAACACGCCCTAGAGGGGGGGGGGTATTGGGTGTCTCTACTGGTGCTGGTGGCCATAAGGAAGTATGTGCGGCCCCTGGACAGCCTGCTAATCCTGTAAGGATCACAGTGTGAATCAATGCATCATAAACCCTATGCACTGCCCTATGTATACCCCTATAGAAACAGACACCAGTGCATTAAAGGGTTAAAATGGGTTCTCACAGCTATATCCAGGGTGAGTAGACTTTCTTTGTCCAAGCACTAACAGCCAACATTAAAAGGATAGGTTGGTCCCTGTGCAACCCTATGTGTAATCCTATGAGTAAAAAAGGGCAATATGTGGCTAGGCTAGAGACTTGGTCATGACAAGTCTACACTAGAAGGGCGATTCAACATCGGTGAACATGGTTCTTGTAACTATTCTATGGTCTGTCTAAGACCATAGAATAAAAAGAAACTATCCTTGTCTCAAGAAGACAGCCTGTTTTTGTTTGTTTATGTATGAGGCAAACAAGTGTTCTAAGTAGATCAAAATATGTGACATGCCTAAACTGAAATTTTGAATTCTGAGATTTACCATTGTTACCAGTTACTGATGTTTCATCCATCTTTATTCATTTCTTTGGCTTGTGATAGAAGCTTGTAAGATCCTTTTCACACCTTCATCCCAATAACTAGAATATGTGAATAACTGCAATAAAAGGAATTATACCAAAAAAGAAATAAAAAAATAAATAACTGGTAATTAACAGGTACTTACAGAGAATGTGATAAGTTCATCAAACAGCTCGGATGGTGAACAGAAGTAGTTGAAGAAGAAGACTTCGTTGAAGAACGGAGAGTTTGTAGACTTCTTGATACGCGTCTGTTTGGTCTGGTTATAACAGGTGATGCGTGCCACGGGGCTAATATTGGCACCTGGCAGCTGTCGCGCTTCTACGATCTTTACTCTGATCTGAAGAGGAGACACAATACAAAATGTATTACAGTACCCGGTAAGTACTACAGCATCTGATGCAGGCCAAATGTAGTCATTTAGTTGACACATTTCTATAATCTTAACAGAGATCTCAACATGAGACAAAATATATACCGTGCTCTCCTGTGTATAAGATGCATCCCGCATATAAGACGCACCCTGACTTGAGGGAAAACCTACAGGGTGCATCTGGAGGCAGAACTATGAAGGTTCAATACCTTTCCTTCCCCATATGTAGTATATAGTGGTAGTGTACACCCATATGATATTTTTACATGTACACCTTAAGTTACTGTTGACGCACACAAAGTTAGCCCTAGCGGGTGACACAGTTTTCCTCACATGATACGACAGTTTGTTAGGAGCAAAAATAATCGGGCACTCCATATTGCTGTCCTAGTGCTAGAGTGTTATAACTGACGCTGATTACACTGACATACATATGTGGCATCTATAAATGAAGGGAACTTGGATAAAGTCTGAATTTGATTAATGAGACCATTATTACATCTGTGCAAGTTGACTTAGTGAATACGACACTAGTACTCTGTATATTTCTTCTTCTGGATTCTTTTTCCTTTTGGCATATCATACAAAACTCCTTGCCCATGAAAAAAATCATGAACTCAAACCATACGTCAGATGTTACAGTTGTACCAATTCTGTGTTGAGATATTGAGAAGATCCCATTTATCAAAAAAATAATATTTTCCCAGATGAATAATTTTTTGTTTTGTTTTTCAGATAAAGCACACCTGGAAATCTGTCTGCTTGTTAAAGTCGCGATCAATCTTCCGAACCATCTGCATTTGAAACATTTCATCTTTGGACTTTTTCTTCTTTTTTGGCCTTTCCTTTTTTTCCTCTTCAATGTCATCCTTCTCGCTTGGTGGTTTGGGTTCAGAGACGGGTTTACCTGCAGCATGGACCAATGGAAGGTGCTCCAGCTCATCCACTGCATGTTCAAACGCATGTTCCAAGACCTCCATCTTATATTTGCTTTTAGGTCTAGTGAAGCTTATATGTGGCTCTTATTTGACAGGACAAAGTTAGTTAGTCCTTACTTTGTGCTCTTACTTCAAGACTGTCATTTGCCATCCATTTTGAGGACATTTGTAATATTTCAGTCTGTTCTAATTCATTATATCCAACTTCCAGGATGAACGCAACATCACATCTTTCTCCTCTGAGGTTTTTCAATCAACATGATAAAACATACTTTGTTCATAGACCTTAGATGCAGCTGTTTTCTCAAGAGGGCGTCTATTTGCATTTGTGAAGCAACTTCACATTTTAGAAGGGTGAATTCTTATCCATATCCTTTTTTGATTGCTGGATCAAAATCTAGAATAATAGTACACCCATATGTCACCTCATACTAGGCTGAAGGGTAGAAACCCCTTATTTTGTACATGGGAGGCACACACTCTTCTGGTAGTTCTCTGTAAGTAATGAAAAGATTAATGATCACCGACTGTATATGTTGCAAAAGAAAATTAAGAGTAAGCGCAAGTATGTAGGAGACTCAAACTTGTTTCATTTTAGCTGTACCACAGTACAATGTTGTACGACAGCTGCCTCATCAGCTGCACCATTGTCTCGACTGGTCTCATTGGCTGATTTCCCTCGCATCGACTCAGTCAAGAAGGAAACAGACTTCTGATTGGTGGGTTTCTTATTTGGGAGGACTACCTTACACATATGTACCACCTTATCTGATTGGTCATCCTCTTCATCCACATACATTGACGCAAATAGGGACACTTCACTGTCCTGCCTTGGTAACCCTTGGGAACTCCTACTTCCTGTATTTGTCATTTTGACATAGTTTAGACTAAACAGTGGATTGTTTTAATGTGGCTGATGATTCAAGATTCCAATGACGACTTGACGATCATACTGGAGGCCCATGCGGTCATCAGAGCTTCCTTCCTAAGATTGGTTTCAATGCAATCATGGACATATGATTATGTAGAGCAGCCAAAGCAATTCAATCACAAATGTAAGTCTTTATATTATAGTCATAGCTGGTTTCATGACAATTCAAAAGCTTAGCGGTCATCAGGTATATGGAAATGACATCCAGACGTAGGCCTTGGAGAATGGCAAAAGGTCTCCACCACATTAAAGCTCCTGATCTTATGTACAGACCAGTACAAGTGAGTTCTCCAAATCTGGAACTACACTTGGGTCTACTAATCCTTGATGCTACATCACATTCAATCACTTTCACATACTGGAAATAACAATTTAATGGTGTCACAATCCATGCAAAAAGTCCTACTCCAATCCTAGCATCAAGGCTAAAACCTCATCACTTCATTTTAAATCACTATGCTCTCTGCTCTGTGAGCAAACATGTGTCCTGAAAACATCATAACATTGATTTCACCCAATCATATTCATACACTATGGTTATTCAGTCCAAACCATCACAGCGTTTAAGACTTCAACGTAGTCCGGCCCGGAGTTCGTGCATCGATGCAACAGTTATTTCAGGTAAAGTCCTCCAATTTTCTAGAATGTGATAGCTCCAGCAGAGATTGTTCCTTTATGTGCTTCTGTTTAACCCAATGTAGCAGCTCAGTATGATCATATACTATTGTACCACCTTAATATACATTATACAGTTAGATCTATGGTGGATACCAAAAACATGCACTGCCAAGCTGTGCAAATATTCTGTGTATATATATATCCCCGCCCACTGCGACAGGTGTATCATCCATATTCATAGACTACCTGGTACTTCTACACGCACCCATACACCTGCATGTAATACCTCATGTATAAGGTGCACACTGCGTATACGACTATGCTATGGCGGATTCAGACGGGGCGCGGGCCACACACCCTCTCATCTTTGTCAGTACTTAGGAGTTAGGAGAATACTTTGGCATTAAGGTTCCTGTATACGCATAGTTCCTGAATAAGTGCCATGGATACACTAGCGTTCAAATTGAACAATACATGTCAGCCAAGTCTCAAATAAGCGCCTGTCTTAAATAAGTGCCTGTCTTAAATAAGTGCGTGTCTTAAATAAAGGCCAGGGGGAAGAGCCAGGTTGTGATCTATAAGCACCTGGAAAAAATATCTCTTTTATAGGGGAGTGTCAACGATTGCCCTGTAGTTAGTTAAATTTCCTAGTCCTCCATCCAAAATGGGAGAAAAATAGAAACAGTAGGAGGTATTTGACAGCCTGGCTTGAATTTCAGTACTTCGACCCATATCGGGGTAAGCCAGGATCAGGCTCATACATGGGAATTTATGAGGGCAATTAAGGATTGTTCTAATTTCCATTATCAACTAAATGAATTGTGGAGAGATGCGGGCATTAATTTTGGCCCGGTGCTCTGGTTATGCTGTGACACCCATTTATACCTGACATGGGAATGGTGGGGGATATTCTGTAATCAACTCTGAAAATTACATTGTAAATACATCTACTCTATCATCAATGATAGAATGATCGTCCGTTAGTCTTGGCTTATACAAACATTGCATTTGAGTAGCGGGTTTTACTAAGCACCAGCTTTGTATAAGCACCAAGGGCAAGCACTGGTGTTAAATTTATAAATCCTAATCACTGAAATTAAACCTTGCATAAATAGACAGAGGTGCTCCAAACTGATTGTTCCTTCATGGGTTAGCCTCAATGCAGTATCCCACAAGATGGAGGTGAGTCGAGTTCTATTTCCGGTCTAACAATTGAGGTATAATATAGATTAGAGCGATTCAACTGGATCATGGTTTATTTCATTTTATCCAGGCAAGAAATGATCAACTCATAGATAATTTTTATTCATACTAAAAGGATTTGAGGGTCTTTCAATGACTGTTAACTGATATATCGGTGATAACGGCTGGTAACCAGCTTCAGCAATAGCTGCATCCACTAGATGTCCCGCTAGCTCGGGCCTCCCCAGCCCCAGGCCATCTTTAAAAGGGGTCTATGTCTTGCTTTTCTATCCTCTCTGAGTGTGGGTGGTGTCCATATGCGTGGGCACTGGCACATATTCGTTCCTTGAATCTCCTCTTTCCTGTCCCCTCTTACATGTGTCTGGTGTCCATATGCACGGGCACAGGCACATGTATTCCTTTGTGACGTGATGTCTAATGTACTTTTTCCGCCATGAATATGACCTTAGCTGTCGGCTTGGCGTTAAACAACCATTACTCACTACTCACTCCCGCTAGCTCGGTATAAGGCGCACCTGTTCGTATTAATGGCATTAGGGAGCCATCCTTGTAAGGCACACTTTGTACACAATGTATTATGGTTCATGATACATGTCTACCTACAGGTGGCTCAGTGAGTGAGTGAGTAATAGATGTTTAACGCCATTTCGACAGCTAAGGTCATATTCATGGCGAGAACGACATTACACAATTTCACAGGGGAATGTGTCAGTGCCCGCGCATATGTGCACCACACACATCCCGAGGGGATAGGAAAGAGGAGAAATAGACCCTTTTAAGTGGGCTAGGGAAGCCCGACAGGTGGCTCAGCGTTAGAGTGTTATACGTATGAGGCTGAATATGTTTTACTAATACATGCCAGCTGTCAACATACATACAGCCGTCTTGTACCACCGTAAAACCATGCATATAAGCAAACATCTATATAGGAGAGACATGTGGACCCTTGGGGTGAAAGGGTGCCCCCTTGTGAGTAAGTGCGAAAACAGTGGATGATTGACTGGCAACTTATAAGGCATGGCCTGCTTGTAACATGTCCTCAATATACAGGCAGGTAGCCAGCAAACCTACCTCCCGCTCGTACCTCACCTTCTTAGAAGACAAGTCATTGAGTGGATGGATGTAATCCATGCTCATTCACCTCTGTTTATCAATACTAGATACATTGAAGAGCCAGGATATAAGAGTGTGACTTATACATGGGTATGGGTTCTATGCAGCGATTTACAAAATACCACTCTATATCAATGTAAAACTGTAGCTGCTCTTCTAACACTGAATATTGCTACACTAACCCCATTCAATTCCATTCTAGAATATTCCACTTATTAAACACCCCCAGTTCTTACACTAATACTGAAAACAAAAGTTTCAATCTTTGTATGTGTTTCTGCATTACCTGAATCTTTTCTACCTTCGGTGACCTTCTAGTAAGTGCAAAGACATTACGTCGCTTCCGATTCTTCTTTTTCTCTCTGTCTTCACTAAGTTCCTCCTTGTCTCCTCTAGACCCAATAAGTCTCTGGAAGGCACCTTTCGTCTTCCTCCTGGGGTAACTCTTACTGATAATGTCTGACATCCTGGTCCTTGATCAGCAGAGTTTATTTAGCCACAATAATACCTGACAAACCCTGGTGAGTGATGTACTTCCCTACAACCACTCTCTACGACCGACCCTTATGTCACAAATAGCATTTGGCATTGGCAGTCGTAACTTGCACTGATGTATTTGGCGCCGCAGCTTTCGCTGTATTATCTGCAATATCAGTCTATTCTGAGCTAAACTCCTGATATACGCAGTTATTGAATTGCTTTCAATTGACCCTCTCTAGTTTATCTAAATAAACTAGGTCCTGTATGTCTCCCTTCTCACAGGGAGTCTTTTGCCACATATCAGAGTAAGTGGTCATCAATTATCCTCACAAATTGCTTGATGATAAAGATTTTACTCTCAGTGAAGTCCAATTCAGTTATCAAGAATATATTCTAATTTTGAAATTATTTCCGGAAACGCTTAGGTTTCTGAGGGATAATCCCATGTTAAACTGCAGTTTTGGTATATATCCACCATTTCTGTATTGCCCGTTGATGACCAAACATCCATGTTAATATGTTATGGCTGCTGTGGTCTGTATGATCCGTCCATGTTCTAACAGTGTTATCGCTAACAGTATCTCACCCGCCCCCACCTGTTACACACACAGGGTAGGAGAGCTACATACAGCCAAAAGCCAATTATTTAGCAGTAACATAATAATGTTGTTATTAAAACATTGAAGGAGTGATCACGTTTTTTTAACAAGGAGCGAAGATTTAGGAGAAGTCCAAAAATGTCTCAGACCTTTGGGAGGACATTTCATTTTTTTTTTACAGGGAAAAAAAAAACATAAAAGTTTTTAGGGTGAAAAGAACGCCTTACGGGAGGCCAAAATCAAATCTTGTGCTTCTGCTTGAGAATCCACCAGCCCAACCCCCCTCTTGTTATCAATACAAGAAGACTTCTTAAAACCGTCAAGGATGTGATATACAATATATAGATATATAGAGATCTGCTCGTGTGGTGCTCGTTCCTTCTATGCCAACCAGGTGTCGCTTCGCGATACCCGTTTGGTACAAGAGGGGGCAGCACCACACCTCGTATCCAGCTCCTACTAAGGAGCCGGGCGATCCGCAGAAGGGGACTGGACCAGACGTGATTCTGCACTTCTCAAATAAAGCCCACCCGAACAGGTGGGAAGTCTAAGGGCTTTGCCCAACCCAAACTTCTCGTGTTGTGTGATACTTATAGTATTTAAGCGAGCCTAAGAGCCACCCGACATAAACACATAAAAACAAACCGTTTTATATATATATATATATATATATATATATATATATATATATATATACCAATATAGTGCTCGTGGGACCTATACCAGATAGCGTAAGTTGGTACACAGCGCATGGGTTGCATCTGCTCTGTCTGATCTGCATTCATGTATTGATACAGTAAAACACAAAAAGTAAAACCATTTACAGTATCTAGACATCCAAGTGCAAGAACTAACACCAGTATATTTCATCCACATGTCTATATCTAACCTGGAAGTCCTGAGGTTTGTTGCTGAGTTTTCCCCGTCCTCCACTCATCCGGCCTCGCTTCTTCTTTTTCTTTTTCTTCTTCTTCTTCGTCCCGGGCTCTCCGGGTACTCCATCGACTTGGTCCTCGTCCTCCTCCTCATATTCCTCTTCCTCCTCATCTAAAAGTTATATTTTATTTTAACATTTGTGATTAAAATAAGTAATCTAAAATTATGAAGCATTTGAGGACTGAAAAATAATTTACATATAAAACATATATGATGAAGCAAAAGTACAGAACATCAACTCTATCCAAAACAAAATAATCTAAATTCTAGAAGCAGAATCTGACTTAATATGCTTCAAAGATGAGCTGGTGGGAACATAGGTATACGTATTCATATTCAGCTGAAATTCAATTATCTGTAAACAATGTTGGTAACAAACAGACCACCTTGAAATGGCAAATAGGTAGAAGCAATGGGTGTAAGATGGGCCTATTAAAGAATTATGTAAGTTTAGCATAAATGTGATACCAATTGGTATGCTTGTGTAATTTTGTATTACATCGGGGTCCACAGCCAACATTCCTGTTTACCGATGTGGGTTGGGATTCTAAGTACCTTCTACCTTGACATTCTACTCTAATGGAGGCTATGTCTTATGTAAGACCCTCACCATTGGGTAAAGGGAGCATACTACGCATTAAAATACAGATAATGTTAACCATTTAAAGAACGCTCGCTGATGCAGGAGTGCATCATGCCCATTGGTCGGCATGATGTGCCAATGAAGTGCTGGTGAGACAGCACGCCAGCACTTCATTGCGCATCATGACGACCTTCCCGGATTGTATCAACACCGTAGGGTTGGCATGATGCATGACTGCAGCCCCAGTGAGCTTTTCACCAGGGTTACATTCATGGATCATGAAGTTCAATGTGAGTTTTTCACCAGGGTTACATTCATGGATCATGAAGTTCAATGGTCATGATGCATTAATACATCAGCGGCCCTTAAAGGGTGAATTCAAACAGAGCTGGGTACATCCACAAAAGTCTGCACTGATTGTCACATGTCTTTCTGATTTCATACTTCCAGTCCTAACCTCTAAGTAAACCAGACAATCAAAGCAGAAAAAGTGGAAATTATATCCATTTTCTTTTGATTGTGAATCATATATCCTTTAAATGTGTTGTCATATTTATTACTTGATGGATTAAAGGTGAACAAGTTGAACATGTGTTGTTTTTTGCTCCTGTCTGTAGGTACATGATAAAAACAGCTGGGGTGAGTATGGGTGTACATCTATTGACACATCACATGTCTATTGTGTTATAAGTCTAATCAATAATGTCTAACAAAATCATCAATCTACCTCCTCCTGTTGGCAGAAATAAAGGTTATGGTATTAATGGTAACATCTAACATGTCCAAATCCTGTATCAAAAAGAAAAGGGGGAGAATTAACGAATTCAAAAAAGTAAATACATCTTCAATCCTAAACAAAAGGTTAGACCTTGTAAATGTAACCAAATGAAGACAAACGCTGTGGTATTTAACGCTGAAACGTAAAGCTATCGCAGGGTCTATGGGACATCGTTAATCATTCCTTTTCATCATTAGGACTTGAGGTAGGTCTGGGGCCACTTATCAATCTACCCCTCAGGACTACTGTTAATCCATCATGTTAAACAATACCTCCTTCTTCCTCATTATCGTCCTCTTGAACGGGCAAACAAAGATTTCAAAATAAAAAGATAAATTACTCCAGTTAATGTACCAGTATTGAAATATATGAATTATCTATGATGTCGGTCAATCTGATCATTGGCCAAATCCGTGATGAATATAGATTTGGTGGTTTTTAAATCTACATTTGACATGATATTTCAATTGACTTTGATTAAATTTTGGTAAATACAAATAGTTCTACAATTAGTTTGATAGAATCTACTCATTACAGCTTGGATTGATTGATTGATTGAGATTCATTATTTTTCCTGAATAGAGTACGTGTTATAGAACGTGTTGGAGTATTCCCCAACAGTAAATCCTTATACAATAAACATAAGCGGAAGAAAAAAAAAAGCGACTATTATCAAGAGTAGAATCTGAATTGTATGCTCTTAACTAAAAAAAAAAAAAGAAAGGAGAAGAAAAAGGGAAAAGGGATGCGCAATTCTTGCCATAATTGAATTTATCCATACCAAACTATACGAATAAGGCAATATTTCTACTGTGAGTATATGGACAGTGACATAACCATTGATACACTCTGGTGTCCTTCTAATTAATATCCAACTCAACCACTAAATACATTGTCTCTATACAATATGGCAGATAATATCAGTGGCCGATCCCATAAAATCCCTAGATTCTTTAAATTAAGGCCCATGAGTAGATGTTTTCCAGAGATAATAATCTAGAATTGAGAATCACTAAAGACCGGGAAAAGCTTGAAAACTTGAACCCCAAGTTACAAGATTTAGCTCTCACCCGCTCATCTCAATTCATCTCAATTATTTCAACATAACACTTACGGTGTCTCTTTTCCTCCTCAGGACGGGGATCCCCTTTTTCTGAACTCATCCTCAATGAACTTCAATTAACCCTTCTAATATTTCTAGGTTAACCCTTTCTTCTCCAATTATTTGACAGTAATCCATGTATAGCCTGTCTCTCAGATGTCAAAATGAGCTTCAACTGCACTGTAAAAAAGATGTCGTCAAAATAACAAAGGATTACTCGTCCCAAAGTTGCCAGAGATCTGTGGTTATTTTCACAGAGATGTTGTTATTTTCACAGAGATTCCTCGTACCAGTGCACTGCCACCTGGAGATTCTTGTCAGAACTGCACTGGCACCTTGTTGTATAATTACGGTGGTTCACTGTTGAGTTTTACAAGGATCCCACCTAGATTCAGCAGTTACTTTGTACAGTGTGAGAATCCACTTGGCCTTCTTAATAACCAAGTTGTGATGGTAACTCAAATGGTATAGAAATTCCTTTGATCAGAATTGCTCCAACTACCTTTGTGCCAATTTGCTTCTGGCTTTGAAGTAAATATATAAATTTCCAAATTTGAATGAATCAACTCCACTGGCTTTCTGACTCTCTCCTTTTTGTGCCAGTATTTCCTATCAATCACCTATGACATATTAAAGCTGACTTTTTTGGTCCTAAATGCTTCCGAATATTGCTTTAGAGCGCCGTACTTCATGTTACGCCCCCTTGCGCCAAGTTCATTAGCCTTGTACAGTGTATGCGAACTGGATACGGGGAGTTCTAAGTGTGACTATAGATCTATAAATGATACACCCCACTCCCTGATCCTATCACTCAGCCTATTCAACCCACACTGTCATATACATAACATCAAATATTGAGGGACTGTTCAGAAATCAGCAGAGTGTCTTTTAACTGCATAAAAGTTGTTCAGATCTGAAAGTACGTACTCCTTGCATAAGGTGGAGATTATATTGGGGGGAGGGGTGGGGGGAGGGGAAGTGACCTTGCTGTGCCTTATAAATAGAGCCAAAGTTAGGGGTGCACCTTATATGCAGAGATTTTAACAACCAGAACTGCATTACGATCATGTGCACCCGATTCGCCCGATGCGCCTTATACGCAGGCTATAATGGTATATCTATTTATTTCAATCTAACAAACCCCACAGAATCTCTTCTCGCATATCTCTTTAGATAGGGATATAATGATTAAATTCAGTGGTGTTCTGCATGTGTTTTGGAATTTTTCTTTTTAAGTCGGAGTTTCCGAAAGCGCTCACACATGACATTTAGCATGCATTATGTGAACATCTGCTGGGTGAGGTATGTATGTATAATTAGATCAATGATCCATCAGTGCAGGCCTGTATCCCACCCCCCCCACACACACACACACATACATACACCCCCTCCCACAGCCACTCATACATCTATACTCTACATATAGGGGCAGGGAATTAGAACTATTGTCAAACTTTAATTGGTATGTATGATATACTTCATACTTTCCATACAACCCTACCCTGACTGTTATATATTCAAAAAGTTGAACAGGTTTGACATGTTGCATGTGTTAGAGTTTGACATGTTGCATGTCATAGAGTTTCACATGTTGTATGTCATACAGTTTGACATGTTGTATGTCATACAGTTTCACATGTTGTATGCCATAGAGTTTCACATGTTGCATGTCATACAGTTTCACATGTTGTATGCCATACAGTTTCACATGTTGTATGTCATAGAGTTTGACATGTTGTATGTCATAGAGTTTGACATGTTGCATGTGTTACAGTTTGACATGTTGCATGTGTTAGAGTTTGACATGTTGCATGTCATAGAGTTTCACATGTTGTATGTCATACAGTTTCACATGTTGTATGTCATACAGTTTCACATGTTGTATGCCATAGAGTTTCACATGTTGCATGTCATACAGTTTCACATGTTGTATGCCATACAGTTTCACATGTTGTATGTCATAGAGTTTGACATGTTGTATGCCATACAGTTTCACATGTTGTATGTCATAGAGTTTGACATGTTGTATGTCATAGAGTTTGACATGTTGTATGTCGTAGAGTTTGACATGTTGTATGTCATACAGTTTCACATGTTGTATGCCATACAGTTTCACATGTTGTATGCCATACAGTTTCACATGTTGTATGTCATAGAGTTTGACATGTTGTATGTCATAGAGTTTGACATGTTGTATGTCATAGAGTTTGACATGTTGTATGTCATAGAGTTTCACATATTGTATGTCATAGAGTTTCACATGTTGTATGTCATAGAGTTTCACATGTTGTATGTCATAGAGTTTCACATGTTGTATGTCATAGAGTTTCACATATTGTATGTCATAGAGTTTCACATGTTGTATGTCATAGAGTTTCACATGTTGTATGCCATACAGTTTCACATGTTGTATGTCATAGAGTTTCACATGTTGTATGTCATAGAGTTTCACATGTTGTATGTCATAGAGTTTCACATGTTGTATGTCATAGAGTTTCACATGTTGTATGTCATAGAGTTGGTTCTAACCTTACACATTTTGAATTAACCCCCCCCCCGCCATGTCTCTCCGTCTCAAAAAAAGTAGGTATTTTAATTTATGCTGACTTGGCCGATTTTTAAAACTTCAGTACAGTACTCCTTCTAAACAACAAATAAACGTCTGTACTTCAAACATCCAGTTCTTTCTTTTTAATGTTCAGACCGTGTCATAACAACAATTACTGTGCTCTCGAACATGGACAATTTCTAGATTATCCTTGAGAAGAAATGTTTCAAAACAACAAGCGAGGTATCAGGATCTGCCTGTACCCTTCATGTCAGCCTGGATGTGGGTACAACATGACTGCCCCCTAGTGTGTGTAATGTGAACCATACAGAGCCATCACTGAGGACATCTAGTGGTCACCTTTAAACCTGTGCAACTCACTTGTTGCTGTTCATCTGTACCTTGTCTAACTGGGCTGTTTTAAATACGTAGTGAATAGATTGATCCTAATTTGTACCAACAACTCCCTACAGCTGACCACATCATCATACACAACCACCTGAGTACTAATAGATAAACCCTTTAAGGGCAGCTCATGCAGCAGTGCACCCATCATGTCCATGACGCAGCAATGAAGTCATTGGTGCATCATGCTGACCCTTGATTCACAAACTCCCGGAGGGTCGGCATGTGCTGCCATGATGCTCCAATGAAGTGCTGGCAAGCAGTCTTGCCAGCACTTCATTGATGCATCATGACAACCAATGGGCATGATGCATTCATGCATCATGACAACCAATGGGCATGATGCATTCATGCATAAACGGCCCTAGAAGGTTATGAGGTCAAATTACCCCTGGTCCTAATACTAGACAGGGGCTTATTGAAGGTCTGTTTTTGATACATGAGAGTGATTCTCTAAGTGTGAGTGCAGCTATGAGGCGACATATTTAACGCTACGGATCAGAACTAAACTCTAAACAAGTCGAACTCTGAGTGGACTTTATAGGTAATTGGAGTCAGCGTGTGTCTTATACAAGAGATTGAGTTTCAGGCTTAACATTATTATCTGTATCAATAACATCAGCTGGTTAAGCGACCAAAGTGTGACCCTTCGAATCCGACCCTTCTACCCGCTGAGTTTACCAGCCTCCCATCATATACAAAGGACAATGAACCCCGCTAACCAGAAAAGTCAATGAACTGCAATATAATCCCAAGCGATAAAATTCAATAATTCAATCATACACAACATTAAAGTATGGGTACAAATAGGTCACCCAGCAGCGAATAGTGAGCCGGCAGGCAGAAAGGATGAACTGTGAGTGCATCCTGCCCATCGTCATGATACATGAATGCAGCGCTGGCGAGTAATTCATCATGCATCATGGCAACCCTTAATACACTCCTGAAGGGCCAGCATGATACTCCAATGAAGTGCTGGAGAGAATACTCATCAGCACTTCATTGGTGCATCATGGTGACCAATGAGCATGATGCACTCCTTCACTCATTGCCTGCTCACTATGTATAGCAACAACAAGCTGAAATAGAGATTATACTGCTCACAACATTTAATGCATTTCATTTATAAACACACCTTAAACCTGAGATAATGGTGCATTGTGGGGGGAGGTAACTCCTTTAGAGACACGGTTACTGGGAGAAAATGACCACTAGGCAGATGGACAACTGGTAAATGAAGATCAACTGTGGCCAAATGACAAATTGTGTGGCCACATTATCAAATTATGTAGCCAAATGACTAGAATATGGGGCCAAACCCTGTAGCTAAATGTCCAAGTTATGTGTTCACATGTCCAAATTATGTGGTCCAATGACAAAATTATTGGCGAAATGGCCAAATATATTATATCTAGGTTATCCTCCAAAGTGGCTGGACTAACAATCATGCTGCCATATGTCCATTGCCTATTGGTGGTGAAATAATGTAACCGAGGTGCAGGGTCGCTTTGATAATGGGATTCTCTGGGAATCGAACCAGGGTCCTTATACACATTGACCTACCTGCTGTCTGCTTGGGTTCTCCACCATCTGGGTGCAATAACCATAGTGTTATGTCTTTAACCAGGCTTTATCTAATCTATGTGTGTATATTAGTTCTACTATATTCATGTTTAGAGCTTGCAAACATTGACTATATTTAGATCTCCAAACTCACTGAGTTATTCAGCATTACAGAAAGTCCAACTCTAAATAATAGTGGCAAACAAAAGCATTTTATAACCGTTCTGGTAATTTAAATGCGGACTTTCATTTTTTTTTTAGAATTAAATCATCATTAACGTACAGAACAGTCTGTACATAGTCAGTGTTTGCCTAGCTTTGTGACTAACTTTCAACATTTCCATCATTCTGTTATCCCCTTATCATACTTGGTCATTGGTTAAATCTACAACATGCTTTTATGCAGCTTCTTTCATTATGCTGCGCATACCGTCAAACCCAAATACTGATATTCTTTACCATATACACATGGCATTATCACTTATCTATTTAAAAATGATGTATCAATATATACATGTCCTTAGACCTCAGGAGGACTGTTTCCAAGGAGATTCCAAAAGGATGCAAAGTATATACATGTTTTGAAGCAAAATGGTATCTTAACTTACAACAAAAGCAGCAATGTTTAAAGCACATGAATGAACAGTTGACTTTGATTTATGTTATGCTAAGACATCTGCTTCATGAGAGAATATATAAATGTACAAATGATTTTATCGCAAGCCTTATACCAACAACTTCCACAATAAGCGACAGATATGACAGCTTCTTTTTCCCCGTAGATCACAGATTGAAACAGCTGCATTCCCTTGCAATATCGCACACAATGATTTTTCACAGAGAACATTTATAGGTATTGACAACAATTGATTCAAGGTAAACTGCCCAAAATCTCAACCACATGCCTTCTTGGTACATGTTTCAAATAAGGTATATTTTGTAAAATAATGTGCAAAATATGCCTAATTAATCGTATAACTATTCATACAAAATTATGGGGTAATAATTTATTTGTATCTGTTTGACAGTGTAGCTGTTGGCACTGGTTGGCTTTATTAACCAGACTGGCAAATGTTTGAGATTGGGGCAGTCTACCCAACATCCCAATCGACAGGTAAATGGTTAAAATACAAAAACGGATCCTGTAAATGTAAAGTTAGATAAAGCATGCCGCTATGTGAAACCTTATTGTTGCTGTTTTAACAAGCCATTAATGCCGCTGATGCAGGAGTGCATCATGCCCATTGGTCAACATGACGCACAAATGAAGTGTTGGCGAGTCTGGTCACCAGCACTTCATTGGCAGACACATCAAGCCGAACCTCTGCGGAATGAATCAATGTCGAAGGGTGAGCATTGATGAATGAATGCAGCCCTGGTGAGTTGCCTGCCAAGGCTGTATTCATGTACACTGAACAATGAGGTCCTCACGAGAAGCAGCATTAAATAAATTAGGCAAAACATGTTGGATTTAACTTCTCAGACCTGGCACAGACAACCTATTGACAACCTGTGTGCTCACATTGACAACTTCCTGGCCTGTCAGGTATGGCCATGTGTCTGGAACATCTGAACACATCAAGTTGGGTCTATATCAGAGTTGATAAGTTAAATTGGATAGGTTTTATCTCATTTATTTCATGCTGTTCAATTAGAAGAGCCGAGTGACCCTTGTGTGTAACATATCGACCACTGGGCATGACGCATTGATGCACTAGCGGCGTTTAAAGTGTTAACAAGCCGCTATTTAATGCCTTGTTACCACAAAGCAGCACTCACCCATCCCTCCATCTCCCTCATCATCCTCATAATAATCATCTTAAACACAAATACACACAAACACATGGGGTCAGCTCTAAAATAGCTTAAACATAGGACAAAAATACATGGTATTATCTCTAAAATGTCATTGAAACACATGTAAAAAAAAATGGATGAAATTAATTTTAAAACATGGGAAATTGTCAGAAATTAAGCAGAAAATTCAATACTCAAATGATTCATATGGAAAGAGGTCATAACAGACCTGATTCATATAATCTTAATGGCTTTTCACATATACACTCAAAATTGAGTTGGATTTTTATCTAAATCCATATCAAAGAAACGTTTATATAGGTTGTCAAAGAGAAATTGAGATATGGTGCATGCCATAAAATGGAGAATTTGTCCTCAAACAGAACAAGTCGGGCATTGTTTTCATTTTCTCAGACCAAAATGTTGAATTTATAAAAGAAAAATCAAGGCAGGAGACCATGTTTCTATGAGTGAAGCAGAAAATTGATTAAGTAGGATTTTTTCTCTGATGTATTCTTTTCTTCTTGCTCAACTATATTTTGGCTATAGGCTCTAACGATGGTAAGCGTGAACACGTAAAACCACAACCTAAGTACATAACTAATCAACATTTTGTTTTCTTCACCCAGAGGGCTAACAGCAATCTTCACTTTGACCAAAGCTTTCAAGCTCTATTCATTATATTCATATCAGGCTTGATGTCTGGGTCTGTGCAAAAATAATATACTCTCTAAACACACCCAGGGAGAATAAAAAAGATGTAGGGGGACATGAGGCGTCATACCTTCATCATAAATGGTACAGCAATAGAAATGCCAATTCAAACCATTCTCTGCAAGAAATTGCCCCCAGCTTAACTAATAACAACAACCTATGTGATTATTCTCCAATTGGAATACATGTGCTATTAAAAAGCTCACCTTCGTCGTCATCGCCAGCGCTGACCACTGTACCAATGGGTGCGTTAGCGGCCTTAGACCCGGGCGGAGGTTTGTAGGTAAGCTGGATGTTCATGGTACACTATAAACAGAAATGTTAGAAATGTGCTAAGAACTCTGACAATGTGTGATTTATATGAATATTACTTAAGAGCTTTGGCTCTTCATTGTTTCCTCATTTTGTAAAACATTATTACTGTGACCTTTAGCACTATACCAAGTGTATAGGGGTGTGACTTACCCCCAAGGACAGGCACCTGCTGCAACTTATCAAGATACAAATCAAAATATTCTTTTTTAAATCCTACAGCTCCTTCCCTTATCACCCCTTCAAGGGTGATTAAGCAATCCACTTACATCAGTTTTCCGCTTATTGCTGTCAGTGAGGCTGAGACTGAGTTTTTGACTCTTCTGTCCCTGGACGACATCTTTAAGGGAGACGGTGGCCTGACCCAACAGTCTGAAAAACACAACATGGAAAATCAGTATTAATTCATCCAGCACTGGAATAATACAATATGCCATATCAATGTTTACATAACACAGACATGTTTAAAGGAGACCCAACAGTCTGTAACACACAGCATGGGTAATCAGTAATCTATATATATATATATATATATATATATATATATATATATATATATATATATATATATATGTATATATATATATATATATATATATGTATATATATATATATATATGTATATATATATATATATATATATGTATATATATATATATATATATATTTATATATAGCACTGGGATACAACAATATGCAGCATTTATTTATATATAACAATGGTGTAACACAGCATACCAACTGAAGCACTCATCAGTCATCATTCTTTAACAAAACAGGAATGGTGGATACACACATGTGCAAAGAAAAATGTGCCACCCCCTCTCAAAAAGGAGAAAATTTACTCCCTGCTTCTACTAGGCCCATAAAAAGTATGATATGGTGCCATTTTAGCCAACAGTAATACATTATTTTTTTAGTTGAAAACTGGTGGGTTTTTTGCCTTCTCCCTTTCAATCTCATCACCCTCTCCCTGTTGTTAAAAAAAAAGGTGACCTCGAGTCAATTGGGCTGTATATAGACTCTCTGTGAGGCAGGTTTCCAGCCCAAAGCTTTAGATGTATATAGTTGTGCTGTCCTACAATAGGTGGCGTTGCCGTTCTATACAGACCATGGACATCATGATACAGATACATCTGTGGGTAATGAGCAGTGTTGGCTTCATTCACTATTATGACCAATACTAGCCAAGTCTATAGATGACAGTAGGCCTTGGAAGAATGGCCTATAAAACCTAGGCAAAATTAGGCAAGTTAGGAACCTTTCCTCATAGTTAGCTGTAAAATCCTACGTTCAGTGGTTTGTCCACGTTCAGACTCCAAACTTTGCTGAACTTGGCATACAAAATTAGACATTTCACAGGAGCGCATCATGCCCATTGGTCGGCATGATGCACCAATGAAGTGCTGGCGAAACTGCCCTCGAGCACCTCATTGGTACATCATGACAACCAATGGGCATGATGCATGAACAGTGCATCATGACGACCAATGGGCATGATACACTCCTACATTATGACGACCAATGAGCATGAATGGTGCATCATGACGACCAATGAGCATGATGCACTCCTACATCATGACGACCAATGAGCATGAATGGTGCATCATGACGACCAATGAGCATGATACACTCCTACATCATGACGACCAATGAGCATGAATGGTGCATCATGACGACCAATGGGCATGATGCACTCCTACATCAGCCGCCCCTAAAGGCTTAAAGGCTTAGATGTCCACACAGCCTCTAACCATAACATGATAACGCGAAAATACAATCAACCATATAAGGGGCTTGTAAATGTACCCACAACGACACACCAGGGGCAGAGACTGGGAGCATTAGGGTGAAATATGGGTTCAGTCATCAGGATATATACTATAGATAAGAGTCATTATGTGTATGGATAACATGTAACACCAATATTCTATGTACATTTGTGCTTTCACCATTAGGCTTTGTTTCTATAGCCGCATTACAATGTATATGCCCATGTAGTTATGCTGGGTGATCTACATAATCGTACTTCAGTCATTGTCTATCTAATCCTGCTGCTGTTAAAGGCCTGGTCTTCATATATTTACAGTCACAAATTTACAGTAATAATCAACATAGACATTACTATACTTCTTATAGATAGATTTATAAGTTAGAAGATTGAAAAGGAGGAGAATTGATAATATAATTATTTAGATATCAAGAAAATATAAATGGTACTATGGTAGGATAGGCTGTCATTTTATCTCCTTAATGTCAGGACTATTGGTACCGTATTACCATACATAGATCATAATTCCACTTGGGCAGGAACCACTCTGACGCCCCCCCCCCCGCCCATCCACACCCTATTATGTCACCCAGGGGCGTGAAATGGGTACCTATGTAGTGGTTATTCTGGTTGAGAGGAATGTGCTACAGCTGCAGGGGATAGCAGCAACAGTGGTAGTGAGAACTTTCACATTACAGCTAATCTGATATATACAGGGGGACAAGATGGCTGCCCACATAATGAGGCATGTTATGTCCCTATAGGATATATGATATATACAGGGGGACAAGATGGCTGCCCACATAATGAGGCATGTTATGTCTCTATAGGATATATGATATATACAGGGGGACGAGATGGCTGCCCACATAATGAGGCATGTTATGTCTCTATAGGATATATGATATATACAGGGGGACAAGATGGCTGCCCACATAATAAGGCATGTTATGTCTCTACAGGATATATGATATATACAGGGGGACAAGATGGCTGCCCACAAAATGAGACATGCCATGTCCCTATAGGATATATGATATATACAGGGGGACAAGATGGCTGCCCACAAAATGAGACATGCCATGTCCCTATAGGATATATGATATATACAGGGGGACAAGATGGCTGCCCACATAATGAGGCATGTTATGTCTCTATAGGATATATGATATATACAGGGGGACAAGATGGCTGCCCACATAATAAGGCATGTTATGTCTCTATAGGATATATGATATATACAGGGGGACAAGATGGCTGCCCACAAAATGAGACATGCCATGTCCCTATAGGATATATGACAGCAGTGATTGGACTCTTTGAGTGGGTTTTTTTCTGCCTATCTGACATTTACAGACAGAGGTCCGGACCTGGAAACACGCCAGGTGGACATGCCATGGATATAGTGGGGGGTCACACTGTAGTGGGTGTAACAGTGTGCCTGTGTGTGAGTGGGGGGGGGGGTGTATGCCTTTAATATATTTCCTATGTTATTGTTAGAAACACTGTGAAAGAGGCTTCTATTTAATTTGATAGATAGTTGAATGACTTCAATATACCTTTTTATCCATTAATTGGCCTGATATTGTAAGTACAAAATGTATTTCTATACTTGGTGAGTCACATGTTGGCATCAAGCATTCTTGGACATTATAAATTGTTCTAAGACAGAGTAATGGGTAAATTAAAGGTATTTAATTAAGGTCTACCAGTTCTCAGAGCACCTTGGTATTTTTATATACGTATGTATCATGTACTTATATATCTGCCCGATTAGGAGTTGGTAAAATGCAAAACTGATGTAAATAAAGATTTCTAGACAATGTGGGCAAAAATATGTTTGAATATGACACTAATGGATATTTCTATGTCCCAGAAAGGAAATAGACCCATTTCTATTTCTAACCACCCTAGCCCATCCTAAGCCCTATACTATAGTACCATGATGACGGTAACTGGGTCTATGCAGGTCGAGCTCTGTTGGCACTGGTGTGTTGAATACTTACACAAAAACTACTACTTAGGTCATGAGCTATAACAGACCTCCTAAATCCCACACCACTGTGCCTATATACCATAGTGTAAGACACATTTAGGTACCTGACCCAGTTTATGTATCAGACAACATTGTGGGCGTTCAAGACAAAATTGGTGAGAACAGCATGACACCTAAATCTGAGCATTTCACCTTGGGGTTATCACAATCATGAATTACATTTGGCTCAATATCAGGGGAGGATGGGGTAAAGAGTCCCTGCCTACTTTGAACACTTTTTACGACGACTTTAAGTTCTTAGATGATGATTTAGGTTTATTCAATATTTCAATCAGCTTCGATCCATGACACGATACTTTTGGGACTAAGTGATGGGTGTGGACCACTAAATTTGACATGGTGACATGGCCATTTCCTAAAATCGACATGTGACATGGGCCTTAGTAACATGAGGCAAAAGAATTAGTGACATGACATAGGTGTTTTCTTAAATTTGCCATGGGACATGGTAGGCTCTTAGAGGTGACATGGAACATGGGGATTTAAGTGACATGTGACATGTCTCCCAATCCAAAACCCGATCCTAGACCTTCTTATATCTATTGACTTCCATGTCTAGTACAAAAATGTTGATGTGTGTGTGTGTGTGTGTGTAGGAGGCAATGTTATATTGTGAAGTGTGGGGGAATCAGTGAGTCACTGTTAAACTAAGAAACCAGTGTTGCAGCCTGCAGTCACAGCACGAAAATCCCCGAAATGGTCCAATATCGGCTCAAAAACCTGAGTTTTTATATGAATATATAGGGTCCTGGAATTTCAAAATCCCTGAAATCAGGAAAATCCCTGAAGACTTTCATCCCTGTTCAGGCCAAATGTACCACTGGCCGGCGGAATCCATGAAAACCTACGATTTGCCAGGTACATTCTTTACAGGAAATGACACTAGACAGGCTTTTAAACAAATGAATGAAATCGTCTGCTGTGAATTTAGTATTTCTGTGGGTGCTCAAAATCTTCAGGATGTCACACTGTCACTTTTAAGGAAGGACGAAGCATCAATCTGTCATTTTATGCATATACGCCAATGTACTGAAAACTTTTGAAATTGTCGCTCTCTAACAATTTGTTTAAAAATCACGAGTACCAATTAAGTTTTAAAGCCTAGGTTAAGAATGCTCTTACTTCTGTACGTGTTTCTTTGTACCCACTAAACTACCTTAAACAAGCATCTGTGTCACAAGGACCTTTTACCCATGTATAGGCACATTTCTGTGGGCAGGTGGCGCGAAGCACATCATTGTTGCCCTCAGGTGTAGGACAGTGTACAATGAATATTCCCCACCCACAGTCTGAGAGTGGGACACACCAAGTAGGGCCAGTAGACAGCTCTCCACTTTTATATGGGGTTTGCCCAAGGTGCCTTGAATATATTATCATGTTTTAACGTATCAAAGTCATGGATAGCCGAGTATATATGTACCTGGGGGGTCAGGGACAGCCTGGGGGAGGGTCTGGTAAATAAGGAGATAAACAGGATAGGGGAACTATATCATATGCATGGTCATAGAGAAGCATAGAATATGGGGGGGGCGGGGGTTAAAATGACAGAAAGACACAAATAAGAAATGGCATCATGAAAAAAGTTTAAAATCAGGGCGTTCCCTGTATCTAAGACAGGGTGCGTCTTATATACTGGGCGCGGTTTATACAGTAATTATCGACTCTGCCCCCAGACCCCTTAAATTATATCTAACCCTTTGGGATCGGCTAATGCATTAATGCATCATGGCCATTGGATGTCATGATGCATGATATCCAATATAGCACTTCATTGGTGCATCATGACGACCAGTGGGCATGATACACTCTAGTATAAGGGGCCCTTAAACTTAAATGCACACAAGATGACAGGGGCGTCAACCTTTAAAAGGTTGATTTCTAAATTATAACATGTTAGTGTCACTTTCCATGATAACTTTAAGACAGGTTTCAAGGTAAGTGAACCAAATTAGGGTCCACTCAAAATAATTACATACTACAGAGAGATGCAAAGCTACTTGGTACACTATAATTATATATCACAAACTACTACTTAGGCCACTACAAGAATCACGTGTTTGTCATCAACGCCCTTGTTAGAAAAATCACAATTTGAGAATTATGTAGGATGTAACTGAGAGCTAAGGTTTGAAACCAAGCGATTGGAATTTGCAGGATTCCTCTAAAACCTGGAAACTGGACATAAATCAAGCCATATATAGATGCTAAAGTACTTTGTGTTCACCCCAGGTATGTACAGGCTGTGTTTAGGTGTACACTGTTAAAAATTTCCGTAGATTTTACAGAGAATCATTGTTAAATTTTACAGGTTTTCACCGTTATTTTTATTACATTGAAACACCCTTAGATTAGGTGATGTTACAGTGAATCTGTGTAAAATACTACGGAAACGTACCTCTATTTTATTTACGGTGAATCTTTGTCCTTTCGGAAGTTTCATATCTTCCCACTAGGTGGCCTCGGGGCTCACTTTGAGACTTTCTTCAATGCCCTACACCCTAAACAGCTCAAATTGTCACAAAATTAAAAGCATATCCACTTTGGTTTATGCACCATGTCATCAATATGCAAGTCTACATTGTAGTTTCATAGATTTCAGATATTCAAAAAATAATCCAACTTTGTTTGGCAAAGAAGAGTAGCAGGGATGTCATAAACACCAATTATGTGGTAATAGACAAAAATACATAGGCATATCACTGCAGTTATTAATTCAACACAATTCTGAAGTAGTCTATGTACTTAGATTATTCCTCCAAAGTTATGAAGAGCATGATGTGCCTCTGAAGGACTAATCTATAATTATAATGATTAGAATGTCCTTACACTAGGATGTCCAGATGAACTCTACATGCAACCAAACCATGTATAAAGATAACCTAGTCCATTGTGAATTTACAGTGGAATTTCTAAAATGTCAAGCCAGAGGCTGAATATTGCTATGAAAAGTTAATGGTGTATGGTATTGAAACCAAAACAATGTGTAATTAATTACCTTTAATCATTGTTTAGAAATAACGGTGAAATTCCGTAAAAATTATGGTGACATTGAAAAAACTGTGACCGTTAAAAAAACGGTGAAAGATTGGCAGCCATTGTTGCCAATGATTCTTTGTTTTTTCTACGGAAAATTTTTAACAGTGTATAAACAGTAAAATATCCAATACAGTGAGACCTATACTGGGTCTGTATGTATGTCTATAAGTGTACTTAGAGGACAAAACATTGATCTCACATTGTGTGTATGGGTATGGAGGCCTGTGTATGGTCAGGGAGGTATTGATTGGTGACGTCACATGCACCATGACGTCACGCGTCAATACACAAAGTGAACATATTAATCACCAGGTCACTGTATCCATGAAATAAAATGAAATTTGAAGTAAAGGGGCTTTTTGTTTGTATGACTCTCTCTCTCTCTCTCTCTCTCTCTCTCTCTCTCTCCCTGCCTCTCCCTGTCTATCCCTCTCTCTCTCTGCCTCTCTCTCTCTCTCTCTCTTTCTCTCTCTCTCTCTCTCTCTCTCTCTGTGCATGTCCCCCTCTCTCTGTCTCTGTCTCTCAATCCTTTCCCTCCTTGACCCTCTATGCCTCTCTATCTGTCTTTGTCTCTCTTTTTGTCTCTCAGTCTACCTCTCCCTTTGTCTTTGTCTGTGGGTTTGGGCCTAATCATATTGAAAATCAATTAGATTTTTACACATATGTAATGTCTAATATAGTTTGCATATATATGGTACCGGTAACACACATATTATCCATTCAAATTGGCTATTTCATTAATAATGCATGCTGTATGAAGGTAAGGTACACTTATTATGAGTTGGGGGGGTACCACCATACTGGTGTAATTAGGGTTACGTCCAGGTGTATAGGGGTTGTCACATGGTCACAAGTTTCCTGTAAAACCCAATGTATAGGCCGCATCCTGGTTGGCTGATTCTGTCAGCAAGCCGCCCTCAGGTACAAGTGTAGGTGACGCACTTTGGAATTGAAAAGGTTGTTATTCCTTAGGGAGTGATCATTTTTTAACAACACTCACAGGGGGGGGGGGGCTGGTAGGTTTGAGGGGGGTCAGAATTTTTTCAACCCCTTGACTGGGGGGGGGTGGTCAGAATATTTTCAACCCTTTTGATGGGGGGGGTCAAAATAATGTCACCTGTTTTCAGTGGAAAACCCTGCGCATTACTATAGGTAAACAGGGCAAGTCCGCACGCGATTTTCATCCCTTGAGGGGGGTCAAAAAGATATTACCCCCTCACGAGGAGGGGTCGAAATCTTTTTCCCACGTCCGCGCCCAAACCCACCAGCCCCCCCCCCCTGTTGTTAAAAACATGGGCTGGTTTAAAACATATTTACTTTTTACCAACCATAGAAAAGTGGAGGTCTACATTGATACAAATATCATCCCGCCAGAAATACTCACGTCAAAATAAAATCGGAATGTTTTGCTGGCCTTTCAACAGGTGGTCAGATATATTTTGTACATGGTTACTATTAAAACAGAATTCATTTCTTCACCCAATAGGAAAATGGTAAAGTTAGATTTACTTCAAATTCATCCTCCTACTGACAAAGTATAAGGTTACTCTATATACTCAGTGCTAATAGATTTTGACGTCAATTGATCAATATCAACTTGTGGTTCCAAGAATCCCCTCCGATCCGATCCCTCCATTTTACTAAAATATCTAATACAATTATACCTGTTTTTTTCATTAATGCATGAGCGGCCCTTAAAGGTTTAAATAGAATGTAGTAATTATGTGAGGTTGACTACACAGAGGGCCCCTATGTACAAGTGCTGCTGTATGTCATAACATGATGCCATGAGGGTGCACGCCATCATTCCACCCCATCATGCTACATAACTAGCAACTGTAAAACTGGGTATATAAGGTGCAAAATGGGCGCTGTGGACATTTTTGTAGCACCTTCTGTGGTCATTTTGTGAGAGGGGCTTCTTTCTAAAGCCTTCCTCAGGTCCAGGCCTGATCACCACCCAGAGAGTTCTGTTCCAACTATGTCTTGTTCACCCTTTAAGGGCTGCTGATGCATTAATGCATCATGTTCATTGGTCGTCATGATGCACCAATGAAGTGCTGGTGAGTCTGCTCACCAGCACTTCATTGGTGCATCATGCCGATCCTCAGGGAGTTTGTGTATCAACCCTGGAGGATCGGCATGATGCGCCAACGCAGTGCACATGCTGGTGTGCAGTTTTGCCAGGGAGTGACTTCAGTCGGTGCCAGTCGACTATCATCAGAAGTATTCCCTGGGTCGCATACATCAAGGTGCTAGTAGCATATTACCAACTTGTACTTGTGCTTATAGCCTGCTGGTGTCGAGTACATTGACAATAAAGTCTGAAATAGGCCCTGGCGGTAAGGAGGTGAGTTTACAACTGGGCATTCCTAGACCTCCAATAAGTACGTGTCTTGTACAAGGGCAGGGGGTAACCACCCCAATAACTCTATTAGCACCAGGTGGTTATTATCAATGATACAGTAATTGTAAATGTTTGTACATTTGTGGCTTAAAGGTGGGGCTTTACGGCACCTTCATCCACAATGTGAATGGGAAATATGAAGTCCAACTCCCCAAACTGCTGATCTAGTACAAGTATTAAATGGCATTTCTTTGTATATCTAATTTCAGACCAAAGGCCAGAAATATATCATACAAAATATATCTGACTCTTCTTGGTATGGCTCTTTTCATAGGGAATGCGTTTGACGTCAAGAGCTTTTGTATTGACGATGACGGTAATGAAAATGCGAATGGTCTATTTCACTTATGAACATCGTAGTAGATGATTGGGAAATATCTAAAAAGAGATGAGTTTAAAAATAAAATAAATCATTTTATTATCAAAATTGAGAAAGGACCCAAAATAATGAGGTCCCTATTTAGGAAATTCCATGTTCTGAATGTGCACTTGTAGGATTACTTCTGTAGTGGGACAGCTGAAGGAGAGGTCAGTCTATGATTTTTGAACCCCGTATCTCCGTTACTGTCCATACAAAGGCTCTTGACCTTTTGAAGACCGGAGTGGGCTGCTGGATTTTCTTGCTGGATCTTTTTTGTGGCGGGGGAGAATAACCAATTTCACCCCCTCGGGGAGAGAAAAATGTCTCCCTTTTTCAGCGAAAAAGCCAGCGTGTTACAACATGTTTAATGAAAAATATGAAGTCCAACTCCCCAAACTGCTGATCTAGTAAAAGTATTAAATGTCATTTCTTTGTATATTTAATGTCAAACAAAAGGCCAGGAATACACCATACCAAATATACCCGACTGTTCTTGGTATGGCTCTTTTCATAGCGAATGTATTTGACATCAAGATCTTTTGTATTGACAATGACGATAACGAGAATTTATAAACCTTGCCTTTGACTTATGAAGATCGTAGTAGATGGTTGGGAAATATTCTAAGTCAGTGTGATGAGCTTAAAAATTATATCATTATCAAAATTGAGCAAAGATCCAAAACAATGACCAGCCCTTCCTATATGTGTACTCTTATAAAGGTCATGGAGGATGGAATGTTGACAGGCCAAAAGATTTTCAGCACATGCACATGAAAGACTACTTTTAGACCCCAGTTGAATGAGCAGTCACTGAGTGAGTGTGAGGTAAGAGTAGTAAGTGAGTATATTAGCATGTGTTAACTGCACTAATCTGTAAAGTGTCTGTATTATCCCTAAATACCCTGTAGGTGTAGGTGTGGATGTAGGTGTGGATGTAGGTGTGGGTGTGGATGTGGGGGGGTGTTCACGTACGCCTGGTGTACATAGACGGGTGGGTGTTAAGACCTGTGCCCCTGTAGGTGTAGGTGTGGGTGTAGGTGTAGGTGTGGATGTGGGGGGGGGTGTTCACCTACGCCTGGTGTACATAGACGGGTGGGTGTTAAGACCTGTGCCCCTGTAGGTGTAGGTGTAGGTGTGGATGTAGGTGTGGATGTGGGGGGGGGGTGTCCACCTACGCCTGGTGTACATAGACGGGTGGGTGTTAAGACCTGTGCCCCTGTAGGTGTAGGTGTGGGTGTAGGTGTGGATGTGGGGGTGGGGGTGTCCACCTACGCCTGGTGTACATAGACGGGTGGGTGTTAAGACCTGTGCCCCTGTAGGTGTAGGTGTAGGTGTGGGTGTGGATGTAGGTGTGGGGGGGGTGTCCACCTACGCCTGGTGTACATAGACGGGGGGTGTTAAGACCTGTGCCCCTGTAGGTGTAGGTGTGGGTGTAGGTGTGGGTGTGGGTGTAGGTGTGGATGTGGGGGTGGGGGTGTCCACCTACGCCTGGTGTACATAGACGGGTGGGTGTTAAGACCTGTGCCCCTGTAGGTGTAGGTGTAGGTGTAGGTGTGGGTGTGGGTGTAGGTGTGGATGTGGGGGTGGGGGTGTCCACCTACGCCTGGTGTACATAGACGGGTGGGTGTTAAGACCTGTGCCCCTGTAGGTGTAGGTGTAGGTGTGGGTGTGGATGTAGGTGTGGGGGGGGGGTGTCCACCTACGCCTGGTGTACATAGACGGGGGGGTGTTAAGACCTGTGCCCCTGTAGGTGTAGGTGTGGGTGTAGGTGTAGGTGTGGATGTGGGGGGGGGTGTTCACCTACACCTGGTGTACATAGACGGGTGGGTGTTAAGACCTGTGCCCCTGTAGGTGTAGGTGTGGGTGTGGGTGTGGGTGTGGGGGTGGGGGTGTTCACCTACACCTGGTGTACATAGACGGGGGGGTGTTAAGACCTGTGCCCCTGTAGGTGTAGGTGTAGGTGTGGGTGTGGATGTAGGTGTGGGGGGGGTGTCCACCTACGCCTGGTGTACATAGACGGGGGGGTGTTAAGACCTGTGCCCCTGTAGGTGTAGGTGTAGGTGTGGGTGTGGATGTAGGTGTGGGGGGGGGATGTTCACCTACACCTGGTGTACATAGACGGGTGGGTGTTAAGACCTGTGCCCCTGTAGGTGTAGGTGTGGGTGTAGGTGTGGATGTGGGTGTAGGTGTGTGGGGGGGGTGTTCACCTACACCTGGTGTACATAGACGGGTGGGTGTTAAGTCCTGTGCCCCTGTAGGTGTAGGTGTGGGTGTGGGTGTGGATGTGGGTGTAGGTGTGTGGGGGGGGGTGTTCACCTACACCTGGTGTACATAGACGGGTGGGTGTTAAGTCCTGTGCCCCTGTAGGTGTAGGTGTGGGTGTGGGTGTAGGTGTGGATGTGGGGGGGGGGTTGTTCACCTACGCCTGGTGTACATAGACGGGTGGGTGTTAAGTCCTGTGCCCCTGTAGGTGTAGGTGTGGGTGTGGGTGTGGATGTGGGTGTAGGTGTGTGGGGGGGGGGTGTTCACCTACACCTGGTGTACATAGACGGGGGGGGTGTTAAGACCTGTGCCCCTGTAGGTGTAGGTGTGGGTGTAGGTGTAGGTGTGGATGTGGGGGGGGGTGTTCACCTACGCCTGGTGTACATAGACGGGTGGGTGTTAAGACCTGTGCCCCTGTAGGTGTAGGTGTAGAGTGGGTGTAGGTGTGGATGTGGGGGGGGGGGTGTCCACCTACGCCTGGTGTACATAGACGGGTGGGTGTTAAGTCCTGTGCCCCTGTAGGTGTAGGTGTGGGTGTGGATGTAGGTGTGGGGGGGGGGTGTCCACCTATGCCTGGTTACATAGACGGGGGGGTGTTAAGACCTGTGCCCCTGTAGGTGTAGGTGTGGGTGTGGATGTAGGTGTGGGGGGGGTGTCCACCTACGCCTGGTATACATAGACAGGGGGGTGTTAAGTCCTGTGCCCCTGTAGGTGTAGGTGTGGGTGTGGGTGTAGGTGTGGATGTGGAGGGGGGGGTGTCCACCTACGCCTGGTGTACATAGACGGGTGGGTGTTAAGTCCTGTGCCCCTGTAGGTGTAGGTGTGGGTGTGGGTGTAGGTGTGGATGTGGGGGGGGGTGTCCACCTACGCCTGGTGTACATAGACGGGGGGGTGTTAAGTCCTGTGCCCCTGTAGGTGTAGGTGTGGGTGTAGGTGTAGGTGTGGATGTGGGGGGGGTGTCCACCTACGCCTGGTGTACATAGACGGGGGGGTGTTAAGACCTGTGCCCCTGTAGGTGTAGGTGTGGGTGTAGGTGTAGGTGTGGATGTGGGGGGGGGTGTCCACCTACTCCTGGTGTACATAGACGGGTGGGTGTTAAGACCTGTGCCCCTGTAGGTGTAGGTGTGGGTGTGGGTGTAGGTGTGGATGTGGGGGGGGTGTTGACCTACGCCTGGTGTACATAGACGGGTGGGTGTTAAGTCCTGTAGGTTGTGGGGTCGTGTTTGTGTTTTTATTTCCCCTTTAAGGGCCGCTGATGCAGGAGTGCATCATGCCCATTAGCCGTCATGATGCACCAAAGAAGTGCTGGGGAGACTGCTCGCCAGCACTGCATTGGAGCATCATGCTGACCCTTCTCGTCTTCATCAACCCCATAGGGTTGGCATGATGTGTGAATGTAGCCCTGGCGAGTAACTCGCCAGGCCTGTACATCCATGCATCGTGTCAGTCATGGGTATGTGTTACATGAATCCATTTGCAGCCCCTAGAAGTGTTCATTTTCGTAAGTCTATATTAGTTTCAGATATCAAAATGAAGAAACAAAAAACAGAAAAAAAAAAAAAAACATTACATCACTATCATCGGGATGTGTATTGTATTCTATGTTAATGTAATATCTCAATTATGTGAAAGTGGACAGAAAGCTTAGACAAGCACTTAGCATTATTCTTCTGTACTATAATATTGTTATCAACACCATATGAATCAAATTGCTCCTTCACTTCTCTCTTATCTTTTCTTTTCCAATCATGTTGAGAGAAAAATCCATTTAAGTTTGGTGAGCTCTATGTACATGTAGTGCTGATAAACATAAGATGAGTCTGTGTGACAGACAGGTTCACACCGGATAAGGCTCAAGTACACTCCCCTTATCTCCCTTATACAGATCTATAGGTATGATCTTATATTATATATGGCTGTAGAACATTGTGACAGGGCAGCAGACATCTTGTCCCCTGGCACAGATCTATAGTTATGATGTTATATTATATAGGGCTGTAGCAAACTGTGATATGGTGGCAGACATCTTGTCCCCCTGGTACAGATCTATAGGTATGATGTTACATTATATAGGGCTGTAGCATCTTATGACATGGTGGCTGACATCTTGTCCCCTGGTACAGATCTATAGTTATGATGTTATATTATATAGGGCTGTAGCATCTTGTGACATGGTGGCTGACATCTTGTCCCCTGGTACAGATCTATAGGTATGATGTTATATTATATAGGGCTGTAGCAAACTGTGATATGGTGGCAGACATCTTGTCCCCCTGGTACAGAAATATAGGTATGATGTTACATTATATAGGGCTGTAGCAAACTGTGATATGGTGGCAGACATCTTGTCCCCCTGGTACAGATCTATAGTTATGATGTTATATTATATAGGGCTGTAGAACATTGTGACATGGTGGCTGACATCTTGTCCCCTGGTACAGATCTATAGGTATGATGTTATATATAGGTCTGTAGCATCTTGTGACATGGTGGCTGACATCTTGTCCCCTGGTACAGACCTATAGGTATGATGTTATATATAGGTCTGTAGCACATTATGAAGTGTAGGCAGACATTGACCCCTGACAAAGAGATCAGCTCTTTTTTCTGTTTGTTTTCTTTCTTTGCAATATTTCCTGGTGCTGTGGGTACAAAAATGTACTCTTCTGATACTGCCCAAATCAGACAGGAGACATGGCACCACCAGGAGAGGACTGTGGTGTTCCTGAGTAGACTGACCTGGTGCACATGGTGTATGTCTACCACTATCTGCTCTACCTGTAATACCTGTATTTACCTGGTAATACCTGCATTACCCCTATACCTCTGTATGTTATATTAGCAGTGTTACCATAATCCTGTGTAACCCTCTTGTACAACACACACACACACATCCACCCCCATACTAACAACAACCAGGGTTGTAATAAATCATCCTGTCAACATTATGGCATGTCAGTCAGATTTCATCTGAAATCAGTGACGGATCCAGGATTTTGAAAAGGAGACGGTGCGAGACCTGGTTTTGCGAATTTTATGCATTCGAGGGGCAGGGTGGTCTCCGAGAAATTTTGAAGTAGGGTAATTTCTCTTTTTATTGGTATACTATGGGTGTGGGTGGTTACTATTGCAGAGGTAATTTTTCTTAAATATGTAAACTGTTGCCATGGTTACCAATGCAATTTGGTACAATGTCAACAATTGCTCGGTTGTCATACCTACTTGCAGCACAGGTACAATTCTGTTATCTTACTATCTATTGTATGTCCATTTTGTGCACCCACATACCCCCTATTTCTGACCACAACTAGCATGATCACAAAATTTGAACCCTGATTAAACTCTTAAGTATGGGTTATTGTGGCAGAATATTGGGGTCATTTTGTGGTCTTTGGATGGTCATAATATCACTTTGAATTAAGATAGAGACTTCATTCAAAAAGCAAATCCACTTCTTTTCTTGAGATCTATCCAATAGTATGCAGATAGAATAGATAATATAAAGTTTTGAAAAACTAGGTAAGTGCCTACCCTATATACACCCCTAGTTTCACAGTTGTGCCATGTATAGGTACAGAGCTACAAGGGGAAACATCATGTCAACAATTGCCCGGGCAATTAGAATATCAATAAATTCAAGTTGAAAACAAAAATTGTTCCCCCTCCCCGGGACTCGAAGCCTGCCATAATGCCTAGCAGCCATTAGTTTGGTTTGGACTCAAAAAAAAAAAATTCGACCGGACCGGCACTCGTCCCACCTACCTCTAGCTGCTGAGCACAATGCACTAACCACTAGACCACCGGGCCGCTTCTGGTGGCATTCTAACCAATAGACGAACAGTACACACACCTCGGCGCCCGGCAGCCATTGGTTTGATTTGGACGCCTATCATATCAACACCTGGTTCTAACCAAGCATTTCTCATCAGTCCCTGTGGCGCACCGCATAGGGAGTTGGATTTGGGATAGGAGACTGCAGGTTCGAGCCCTACCCTGGCAATGAAAATTTCGTGGGTTTTAACATGTACCATATGACATGTAAGGACATGTAAGGAGGAATGTTATCCATGGAGGCATGTTATCCATGGATAACATGCCTCCTTATATGGATAACATGCCTCCTTACAAAAGTCATGATGCATGCATCATGGTGTGCAATATCGACAGGTATGTGCATGGGAATATCCAGAAAAAGCACCCAGAATCACAGAAGTCGTGTAATAATAAAATTTAACGTTTTTATTCAAACTTTATATGAGAAACATGACAATCAAGTATATTACATCATTCATGGGCCCACATATTGCTGTATGTGGAATTAGGGCTATAGGAGACTATAAGTACTAAACAATTACCCCCTCCCCCATGTACAGCAAAACATCCCTCATACTAAATTACTGATTTTTGTCAGCACTTCAAGGGGCTATTTCATTATTTTGGACCCTAATTTTGATAAAAGATGGTGGTACACCTCATCCCTGACTGCTACCTTCTTTTCTTTTTTCCTCAAATCCTGGAGCCGTCTCAAGTACAGGATAATTCTGGTTATCTTCAATGACTGCAATGATCTTACTGACCACCTGCTGTACGGTAAGGGTTAACGACATGAGGTGCCACCTGTCCAGGTGTCTGACCCCTATATAGGCCTATGTACTGACCACCTGCTGTACGGTAAGGGTTAACGACATGAGGTGCCACCTGTCCAGGTGTCTGACCCCTATATAGGCCTATGTACTGACCACCTGCTGTACGGTAAGGGTTAACGACATGAGGTGCCACCTGTCCAGGTGTCTGACCCCTATATAGGCCTATGTACTGACCACCTGCTGTACGGTAAGGGTTAACGACATGAGGTGCCACATTTTTTTGAATAAACACCGGTCTTGAATAAGCACCATGGGTACTGGAATTTTAAAGTGCACTTTAATTTAGGTCTTGAATGTGCACCGGTCTTCAAATAAGGGCTGGGGTATGACCAGGTTGAAATCAATGAGGGCCCGGCATCTATACAGGCAAACACGGTATACTGTACTGACAAAGTATTGTTTTATATGTCTTACCTAAAAATCAGTATTTGTCTTTTTTTGTTTTAGAGGGAATTTATCTGATATAAATGCATTATCACTTCTTGTATTGTTATTTTGGCAGGGCTATTTTTACTCCACCCACCACCAAATACCGTAGTGGCATGTTTAAGCGTCTGGGTGCTCACCAATTTCAATATCCTTGTACCCCCGGGCCCCTATTCAAGACAGGCGCTTATTTGAATACTGTTTTTAGTGGTTACAATTGTTTTTGATACCCCAGTCTCCCAAGTTCTTATATGAGACAGACACTCATTTGAAACCCCGGCGCTTAATAAGTACCGTAATCTCCCGCGTAGAAGACGCGCTGCTCGTATAAGACGCACCCCAAACTCAGCACATGCATTTTCGCGTATAAGACGCACATTTTAAGGCTCAATTTTGTAAATCCAGTACTGTTCTATAGTAAAATTACCCCTCGTATAAGACGCACACCCAACTTGAGAGAAAGCTATAAGACCCCCAGCATTTTGTTTGGCCTAGAGGACGCGTCTTTTATGTCATGGCTGATACGAACGTCACTATAGATTAGTACTAGAACTGCCGTATTCAATGGGGGGCATTGAATACAATGTGTCCGTATTCAATGGGTGTCCGCCATCTTGGATTCTGAACAGATTTGAGCTGTGTTTCTCTATTTTAAAGCAAATTAACCCCGTAGGGCCATGACATAAATGCAAATGTCAACTCCCATGGAATATTTTTGCATCGCATTCCCCTCGGTGAGTCTGCCCGCATTCAACTCGGCCTATAAGGCCTCGTTGAATACGGCAGACTCACTTCGGGGAATACGATGCAAAAATATTCCATGGTCGTTGACATTTGCTTATATACGCGGGAGTTTACTGTAATACCCATAACTGCCCTGAGGCCATACAGAAATGTTATCACTGTGGTGTAACTGTAAGGTATCGAGTTTATCACATTACATTCTCTCTACACCATCCATACCACGGGTAATGCTGGCATACCAGACCTTAGCTGGACGTTCCTACTCACACCTATACATGCAGTGGGTTAGAACGGTGACAAACTAGACATATGTGTCAAACCATTCTGCTTTATATATTGCTAACTGAATTATCAATAGATTGCTGATATTATAGTTCCTATGCTATACCTTTCTGTTCATAATAACTTTTTAAGACCGACGAGTGGTGGGTTGCTTCTTCACCTCAGCGGTGCAAACTTGAAACTGAATCATTAAAAAAAAAAAGAAAAACTGTTTATAATAATTGGCCTTTATTGGCATTATTGCCGTGTACTGCCGTGTATTGTAGTCAGAATGAGTGGACCCACATCACACACTCACCTAGTGGAAATAACATCACATGCAATTTTCCCTAACTCAGAGTGTGTCTTATACGCGAGGATTTTACAGAACAGAACTGAAATATGACCCTGGGTATGTCCTATAGTATTTACCATAACTTAGGGTGCGTCCTATATGTGAGGTGCGCCTTATACATGAGTATTTACAGTACATGACCTGGTGGTGCCTGCCAGGCTCAGTAAACGACTGCTGTAAAACCTGTGATAAAGGCCGCATCCAAATGTATATAAGCCACACCTATATCTGTATAACCATCATATAAGCCGCACCCTGTGAGTGTAAGGACGCTATTAGCTGCAGCAAGAGTCTGAAATGGTCTCCATTCCTTACTTACTTCAGTCTATATCTGTATAACCATCATATAAGCCGCACCCTGTGAGTGTAAGGACGCTATTAGCTGCAGCAAGAGTCTGAAATGGTCTCCATTCCTTACTTACTTCAGTCTATATCTGTATAACCATCATATAAGCCGCACCCTGTGAGTGTAAGGACGCTATTAGCTACAGCAAGAGTCTGATATGGTCTCCATTCCTTACTTACTTCAGTCTATATCTGTATAACCATCATATAAGCCGCACCCTGTGAGTGTAAGGACGCTATTAGCTACAGCAAGAGTCTGATATGGTCTCCATTCCTTACTTACTTAAGTCTATATCTGTATAACCATCATATAAGCCGCACCCTGTGAGTGTAAGGACGCTATTAGCTGCAGCAAGAGTCTGAAATGGTCTCCATTCCTTACTTACTCCAGTCTATATCTGTATAACCATCATATAAGCCGCACCCTGTGAGTGTAAGGACGCTATTAGCTGCAGCAAGAGTCTGAAATGGTCTCCATTCCTTACTTACCTAAGTCTATATCTGTATAACCATCATATAAGCCGCACCCTGTGAGTGTAAGGACGCTATTAGCTGCAGCAAGAGTCTGAAATGGTCTCCATTCCTTACTTACCTAAGTCTATATCTGTATAACCATCATATAAGCCGCACAAACAGGTCAGGCTGAAACTACATAAGAAACTGCATCAAAGTCTGAAATGGTCTATAAGCTGCGGCTTACAAACAGGGTTTTACGGTAGCCAGCTATTCTGTACCAAATGCCACGTACATACTGACTAGTAAAATAAAACATAGCCTGGGCATAGGTGCATCGTCTTCCCACATACATTGATTGACATGGTGATAGTCATATCAAGTGGATTACATATATGAAAGATACATCAGAAAAATCAGCACACTCCTATCCTATCTAGATCTACCACAAATATTGTATTACAAACAGTATAGTCACTGCTGCTATCAGTGGTAGAACATGGACTATTTGTCTCTTTTTTAACACACTGATTACACATTGATTATAGAATTAGATGTATGCAATGAAATAAACTGCAATGAAAGAATGGAATTCTGTACAACTGAAATGAATCAAAGATCACCCAGTGTGGAGACAATGGGCAGGACCTGTGCCCTAGTTCTCACAGAGATATTCTGGCCACTCCCCCATGCACCTATTTACGACATACCTGGACACGGACCAAGGTGATGTCAGACACTGTAACCTCCACCCCCCCACTACACACACACGACACACCTACACTGTTATAACCTCTACTTTCCTCATCCTCCAGTCAAATTCCTTCCTCTGAAATATCAATTGCCTTCCCTTCTCCTCAATTCATTTGATTGTGCACAGAAGCCAATGCAAAAGGTATTTGCGTCAATTTTTGACTCTTTCTCTTCTGTCTAATCTGTTATAATTCCTTAACATGAAGTCCATATATGTGATTCCTCTGTTATACTTATCAAAGTGAAACCACCTGTGAATACAAAAGTGTAATCTCTTTTAAGGGGGGATTTTTGAGGGGGGAAATATTCTGACTTCACAATTCTCATAACAACAAGAAGACTGTCCTGCTATAAAAGCTAGACCTGGCCGTGGTGGTGCCAGAGAAAGTCTTAATCTCCTTTCATCCCACCCAACTAGGTACAGTCCACATACATGTTAACTTACTGAATATGATGTACGATACTTTAAATGTGTGCCATTTCCCTATTTACTTTAATCCTGAAGAACCATGAAGTGCCTTCTTTGTGACATCACCATGAAATATCACAAAGGTATAGCTGTAAATTCATAATGAGAAAATTGGACATGACTAGCAGAGTTAAGCATTACCTATACACCTTATCTTACTCTAAGTCTACAGACAACTTTCTAGTCGTGACATGTCCCACAACTCTAGATGTTATTAGTACCTGGGTTAGCTGCAATATATACGTAGGTCTAAAGTAGACCATTGACATTATACATACATTATATATGAGTATATTAGCGTGTTGACATTCTGCTGTAGACTGTGTACAGAAAGTCTATAAACTACAGGTGTAGCGCAAGTTTTCTAGTCTTCATTGTACAAGTACTTAACTATATCACATATAGAATGATTCAGCTTACACAGGAGAACCTTTCAGGGATTTCAATACTCATTTTTTTGCAGTGCGTATGAATTTGGCACAGATCAGATGGAGGTGTCAAATCTATATTTACTGAAAGTCTCATTAGAATACAGTAAACCGTACAGAGGGTCTAGACTAGACAACTTTGTGTCTATCTCCCCTGTCTAATGTTTACCCCTTGTTACCATGGTAACAGTCTCACTAACTCACCCAGTTACCCAGTAACCTGTGCGCTGTATGGTGTAGGATGTAGACATGGAGCATCCTACACAGTGACATGGGTGGAGCACTATCAGACTTGTGTGCTGTATGGTGTAGGGTGTAGACATGGAGCATCCCACACAGTGACATGGGTGGAGCACTATCAGACTTGTGTGCTGTATGGTGTAGGGTGTAGACATGGAGCATCCCACACAGTGACATGGGTGGAGCACTATCAGACTTGTGTGCTGTATGGTGTAGGGTGTAGACATGGAGCATCCCACACAGTGACATGGGTGGAGCACTATCAGACTTGTGTGCTGTATGGTGTAGGGTGTAGACATGGAGCATCCCACACAGTGACATGGGTGGGGCACTATCAGACTTGTGTGCTGTATGGTGTAGGGTGTAGACATGGAGCATCCCACACAGTGACATGGGTGGGGCACTATCAGACTTGTGTGCTGTATGGTGTAGGATGTAGACATGGAGCATCCCACACAGTGACATGGGTGGGGCACTATCAGACTTGTGTGCTGTATGGTGTAGGATGTAGACATGGAGCATCCCACACAGTGACATGGGTGGGGCACTATCAGACTTTACACACAGTGACATGGGTGGGGCACTATCAGACTTTACACACAGTGACATGGGTGGAGCACTATCAGACTTTACACACAGTGACATGGGTGGGGCACTATCAGACTTTACACACAGTGACATGGGTGGAGCACTATCAGACTTTACACACAGTGACATGGGTGGGGCACTATCAGACTTTACACACAGTGACATGGGTGGGGCACTATCAGACTTTACACACAGTGACATGGGTGGAGCACTATCAGACTTGTGTGCTGTATGGTGTAGGGTGTAGACATGGAGCATCCTACACAGTGACATGGGTGGAGCACTATCAGACTTTATACATCCCACACAGTGACATGGGTGGGGCACTATCAGACTTTACACACAGTGACATGGGTGGAGCACTATCAGACTTTATACATCCCACACAGTGACATGGGTGGGGCACTATCAGACTTTACACACAGTGACATGGGTGGGGCACTATCAGACTTGTGTGCTGTATGGTGTAGGGTGTAGACATGGAGCATCCCACACAGTGACATGGGTGGAGCACTATCAGACTTGTGTGCTGTATGGTGTAGGGTGTAGACATGGAGCATCCCACACAGTGACATGGGTGGAGCACTATCTAACTTGTGTGCTGTATGGTGTAGGGTGTAGACATGGAGCATCCCACACAGTGACATGGGTGGGGCACTATCAGACTTTACACACAGTGACATGGGTGGGGCACTATCAGACTTTACACACAGTGACATGGGTGGGGCACTATCAGACTTTACACACAGTGACATGGGTGGAGCACTATCAGACTTGTGTGCTGTATGGTGTAGGGTGTAGACATGGAGCATCCTACACAGTGACATGGGTGGAGCACTATCAGACTTTATACATCCCACACAGTGACATGGGTGGGGCACTATCAGACTTTACACACAGTGACATGGGTGGAGCACTATCAGACTTTACACACAGTGACATGGGTGGGGCACTATCAGACTTTATACATCCCACACAGTGACATGGGTGGGGCACTGTCAGACTTTATACATCCCACACAGTGACATGGGTGGGGCACTGTCAGACTTTATACATCCCACACAGTGACATGGGTGGAGCACTATCAGACTTTACACACAGTGACATGGGTGGGGCACTATCAGACTTTACACACAGTGACATGGGTGGGGCACTATCAGACTTGTGTGCTGTATGGTGTAGGATGTAGACATGGAGCATCCCACACAGTGACATGGGTGGAGCACTATCAGACTTGTGTGCTGTATGGTGTAGGGTGTAGACATGGAGCATCCCACACAGTGACATGGGTGGGGCACTATCAGACTTGTGTGCTGTATGGTGTAGGGTGTAGACATGGAGCATCCCACACAGTGACATGGGTGGAGCACTATCAGACTTGTGTGCTGTATGGTGTAGGGTGTAGACATGGAGCATCCCACACAGTGACATGGGTGGAGCACTATCAGACTTGTGTGCTGTATGGTGTAGGATGTAGACATGGAGCATCCCACACAGTGACATGGGTGGGGCACTATCAGACTTTATACACAGTGACATGGGTGGAGCACTATCAGACTTTACACACAGTGACATGGGTGGAGCACTATCAGACTTTACACACAGTGACATGGGTGGGGCACTATCAGACTTTACACACAGTGACATGGGTGGAGCACTATCAGACTTTACACACAGTGACATGGGTGGGGCACTATCAGACTTTACACACAGTGACATGGGTGGAGCACTATCAGACTTTACACACAGTGACATGGGTGGAGCACTATCAGACTTTACACACAGTGACATGGGTGGGGCACTATCAGACTTTACACACAGTGACATGGGTGGAGCACTATCAGACTTTACACACAGTGACATGGGTGGGGCACTATCAGACTTTACACACAGTGACATGGGTGGAGCACTATCAGACTTTACACACAGTGACATGGGTGGGGCACTATCAGACTTGTGTGCTGTATGGTGTAGGGTGTAGACATGGAGCATCCCACACAGTGACATGGGTGGAGCACTATCAGACTTTACACACAGTGACATGGGTGGGGCACTATCAGACTTTACACACAGTGACATGGGTGGGGCACTATCAGACTTTACACACAGTGACATGGGTGGGGCACTATCAGACTTTATACATCCCACACAGTGACATGGGTGGGGCACTATCAGACTTTACACACAGTGACATGGGTGGGGCACTATCAGACTTTATACATCCCACACAGTGACATGGGTGGGGCACTATCAGACTTTACACACAGTGACATGGGTGGGGCACTATCAGACTTTACACACAGTGACATGGGTGGGGCACTATCAGACTTTACACACAGTGACATGGGTGGGGCACTATCAGACTTGTGTGCTGTATGGTGTAGGGTGTAGACATGGAGCATCCCACACAGTGACATGGGTGGAGCACTATCAGACTTGTGTGCTGTATGGTGTAGGGTGTAGACATGGAGCATCCCACACAGTGACATGGGTGGAGCACTATCTAACTTGTGTGCTGTATGGTGTAGGGTGTAGACATGGAGCATCCCACACAGTGACATGGGTGGGGCACTATCTGACTTTATACATTATGTTCTATATTGTAATCTTTTTGTGCAATGTTTGCTTGATATCCTCATCATGTTGGTATCAAACATTTGGAGTGGGGGACAGTAGAGTCAAAAGGGTCATGATGATATAATTCTTGGCTGCTATTGGGACTTAATTTTTGCCAAACATATGTGAAAACAATAACCCCTATCAAAATGAAGCTTTCTGGAATTTACTTAGAACTCATAACTTATATCAAATTGTTAAACTCCAACTGAAACTTATATTGTTATGAAAGTTAACCTATTTTACTGGCTTTGCATATGGACTGTCAGTGGTATGAAGACAACACAGGTTTCTAACTGTTTCCTGAACCCTGACTGTGTGTCAGGCCAAGCCACAGCATCCTCTATATACAAGGATGTCATATACAGGACCTCAGACATACACCACACACACATCATTACCTGTCCAGGTCAGGTATACATATCAAAGACCAGAGAAGGAAAACATATTAATGTCAAAGATCATAGACATACAACAACAAAAAACAGGAGACCCAGAATATAGACACAGTGAACCAATATAGACACAGCGGACCAATATGGACAGAGAGGCCCATGATGGAACCTTGGGGGACACCATTTATCATATGATTACATATGGGGAACAATTGACCCCTCAGTGGGATGGGTGGGATGGGTAATGGGTGACCTCCATCTATACCTTGTTGTTCTGTACACTTAATACATCACCCTATAGGCCTATATATATATATATATATATATATATATATATATATATATATATATATATATATATATATATATATATATATTCTCTACGTGATGCCCTTCCTGACCAAAATACTTGCTCTAACTCACACGGGGTTGTGCCCTACATAGTGAGTAAAACGTAACACTTCACAGAGATAAAAAAAAAAATACAGAGAGAGACAGACAGGGAGACAGACAGACACAGACAGATAGAGACAGACAGAGACAGACAGACAAACAGAGAAAGAGACAGACCAGTGGTGGATTTGGAGGGGGCGCGGGTGAGCACCCCCCCCCCCTTTTTCCCAGTACTTATGAGTTTAATTAGATATTTTGGACCCCAAAATTTGCCAAAAAATAGAGGTTGCATCCCCTCCTTTTCCAGATCCTGGATCCGCCACTGCAGACAGAGAATGAGAGGGGGACAGGGTAGCAGAGAAAGACGGATACAGAGGGTAAATGAGAATATAGATGAATAGCGGGTAAGAAAGAGAGGACTCTCTATTAAGAGTATTTCTATTAGGATCCAAGTCAGTCCCAGGGCATTTTGACTGTGCTCAAGAGGCCGAGCACTCTATGGTATACTCTGTGGATAGACATCCATCTGAGCATGTGTGAGTGAGGAGGGGGGAGGAGTGGATGCTGGGTCAAACTGAGTGAGAGGAGTAAAGGATGTCATCATAACACACAATGTAGATGTCTATATTTATTTCATGTTGATATGCCCGAGATACTGACAACCCATAGCTCTAGCACTCGATCGGCCGTATCGCACACCCCCCGTGCGATAACCTGCAAAAATATCACACGCCGAGGTCACGTGACCAAGATGGCGATGTAAACAATGCGCACGGGGAGTCATTCTGGTAAATTCTATTGTAATCTATTGTAATTCAGCAGTTTTAGATCAAAATAACATGAAATAAATGCAAATGAACACTCGTGGGGAGAATTTTTGAGGGTTATCTCACTTGCCGATCAGGTGCCGCATCGCACTCCGCCCTGCGGGCGTCGTGCGATACGGCACCTGATCGGCAAGTGAGATAACCCTCAAAAATTCTCCCCACTCGTGAACATTTGCCTATATATTCTGTACCACCCTAACCTTAATACAGTCAGCCCTTGCTTCCTCAAATATGGAAAATGCAAGGATAAATATCTGAGGAAGCAAATTATTTGAGTGAGTGAGTGAGTGAGTGAGTGAGTGAGTGAGTGAGTGAGTGAGTAATAGATGTTTAACGCCATTTCGACAGCTAATGTCATATTCATGGCGAGAACTACATTACACAATTTCACAGAGGAAAAAAATAGACCCTTTTAAGTGGGCTAGGGAAGCCCGAAATTATTTGAGGAGTTAAGTCCAAATGTGATAGGGAACATAGAGATAGATCCAGATTTTCTGTATGAGGTAATGAGGGATCTGAGGAATCAAAGGGTCGAGGAAGTGAGGGTTGACTGTACCTCCCTTAATACACATAAGTAATAGCAATATAGGCATTTTTCTCATGCTGTACATAATATTCATCATATAGGACTACCACATATGGATGTATTCGTCCTTTGCAGTACAAGTTCAGGCTATTCTAATTACTGCTAACATTGCAATACTGCCACAGGACACATGTGGGGAGGTGTTATAGGCTGTCAGTATGAGCAGGTTACAGGACACATGTGGGGAGGTGTTAGAGACTGTCAGTATGAGCAGGTTACAGGACACATGTGGGGAGGTGTTATAGACTGTCAGTATGAGCAGGTTACAGGACACATGTGGGGAGGTGTTAAAGACTGTCAGTATGAGCAGGTTACAGGACACATGTGGGGAGGTGTTATAGACTGTCAGTATGAGCAGGTTACAGGACACATGTGGGGAGGTGTTGTAGGCTGTCAGTATGAGCAGGTTACAGGACACATGTGGGGAGGTGTTGTAGGCTGTATATATATAGTAACTAATAGAGGTTCAGCTACAGTGGTCTACCTGTCTACCTGTCCTTGTCTACCTGGCTGACTCCTCTACCTCCTATCCTTACACAACTTGATAAATGGTTTTTATTTGGTTTGAATGGAAACACTGTGTAATATCAACATCAAAGGGAGAATCTCATCATCATATTAATGTCTACCTGTTTTCCACGATAACAGGAGGTGGTGGAGGTGAGTGAGGGGAGGGGAGTGCTGGTACCACTGATACAGGGGTCTCCCAGTAAATCGGTGGAAGAAACATGGACTGTTTTTCTTTGGGGAGTCCTCATTGTTGGTGCGGTAACTCACCAGGGCTACATTGACGCATCATGCCAACCCTACAGGGTCTGATACAGCGCCAGAGAGTCGTCATGATGCTCCAATGAAGTGCTGGTGAGCAGTCTCGGTAGCATTTGATTGGTGCATCATGACGACCAATGGGCATGATGCACTCCTGCCTTTGGGTTACTGCCAAGAATTGTTTTTATAATGAGAGTTATAAGGTTGCCCTATACCAGTCTATGTAAGGGTGCCGATAGCTGCACCCTGTGTACCTCACAGACGACTGGATCCTACCTCTCAGTCTGTCTGTAGGTGCACCTATACCTCTAGACTAGACTCCCCTATAATACTGTATGCAGTGCCAAATGTCGAAATTAGGAGATTAGCACCATGTTTTGTGTGAGGTGCCAAGTGTGTAATTAGGACACCAACATAGAATATAGACTGCTGAATATTTATCAATAGGAGGCAGCCACTTTATAAGATATTCATGCCAAATGCCAAACTCACTCTACTGGTCTGTGGACCAAGTGCTAATAGATGTTAGCTTACCCCATGGTCATTATTCAAGACCGGCTCTTGTTCGAGAATTATTTCATAGCATATTCTTCCATTTAAATGCCACTTTACTTACGGGGTGCCACTTGTCTATAAACAACACCTTGCAACATTGTAAAGGGTCATAACAGAGGGACACAGATAATTAATGTGCTACATTACAATTCATGTGCTATGGGGAATCCTGCCCATCAGAGAATTGTTCTACACTTTTTACAAACTAGGCACCCCATACCCAGTGTTCACCCTCCCTCTCCCCATGCCTAGAGGGATGTAAAGGGAGGTCTACACACCGCTAGGTGTGAGTATATTGACCCTTGAATCCCCAAAACACGCTATATTTATAACCTAGAGCAGGGTGTGTAGTCACACTATTACACTGTAAGAATCTCTAAATAGAACCTCTATGGTGTAAATACTCAGGAATACCAACAGAGATGATAAGGAAATCATTTTTGTCTCTTTAAGTACCACACTGAGTTACGCTTCAAAATGTATTAATGCCTAAATTGGCCATCGTGATATTAATGCCTAATGCACATTGGTTATCGTGATATTAATGCCTAATGCACATTGGTCATCGTGATATTAATGCCTAATGGTCATTGGTCATCGTGATATTAATGCCTAATGCACAGTGGTCATCGTGATATTAATGCCTAATGCACATTGGTCATCGTGATATTAATGCCTGATGCCCATTGGTCATCGTGATATTAATGACTAATGCCCATTGGTCATCGTGATATTAATGACTAATGCACATTGGTCATCGTGATATTAATGCCTGATGCCCATTGGTCATCGTGATATTAATGACTAATGCACATTGGTCATCGTGATATTAATGCCTAATGCACATTGGTCATCGTGATATTAATGCCTAATGCACATTGGTCATCGTGATATTAATGACTAATGCACATTGGTCATCGTGATATTAATGCCTAATGCACATTGGTCATCATGATATTAATGACTAATGCACATTGGTCATCGTGATATTAATGCCTAATGCACAGTGGTCATCGTGATATTAATGACTAATGCACATTGGTCATCGTGATATTAATGCCTAATGCACATTGGTCATTATGGGATTGATGCCTAATGCACATTGGTCATCGTGATATTAATGCCTAATGGTCATTGGTCATCGTGATATTAATGCCTAATGGTCATTGGTCATCGTGATATTAATGCTTATCTAACTATCTGAGCCTCAGGAGTGCTTTTTTGCTCATAACCCCCGTGCGTTATCCAGCCATAACGCACTCTCAGACCTTTTCTTCGGCTTCAAGAGGCTGCTGGTTTCAATCTGGACATGTTAATAAATTGAGGAATATACAAAGTCAACTCCTCCATACGTTTCCTGTTAAAACCGTTTAAGTTCAACGGGGAATCGATCTCCGGCCGCTGGGGCAGGAGGCGAGCTCGCTGTCCACTATACCAAGCCGACCGGTGCTAGAAATGTATCTACATCAAGAATTTGAAAAAGTTGTCCGACATACCTGAAGTTTACACACCTCGATAGCCTAGAATATATGGAGCCTGGTGGAGTTATTAACACAGAACCATCCTTAGATATCCTAGATGAACATGCCATGCCAAATTCCTCCATTTTGTTCGAAATAAATAAGAATCCATTGATTTTCCACATCGATACGAGTCGGGACCCGCCCCGTCCGGCCATTCCTTGCTCGACGCGTGGCTGACCTAGTTTTTACATCCGGGCACCTCCCCGCTATGTCAACAAGAAGCAATGGCCGTGTACCGGGCCGTGTGCGTTGGATCGGTATGGAAAATCAATGGATTCTCATTTATTTCGAAGAAAATGGAGACAAAATGTATGCGAACACCAACTAGAGATTGTATATTTGGCGCTGCTAGAATAACAGAGCTTGACATCCTTGGATTATACCCGAAAATTCGTTGGATATACGAGGGTTTGACGGGTGGAGTAAAAACAATGGCTACGCTGGCTTGGCAAACCGAGCGGATCGTATGCATTTACAAAATGTCTTCTCCTGGATTAATTCTTGGGTTATAAGGTAAGAAATTAATACAAAATGGAGAAATATGTTCGATAAACGCTTTAATGCATGTTATGGGTACGCACTCGTGGGTTTATGGGTTAATAATCCACTCGCCCTTCGGGCTCGTGGATTATTAACCCATAAACCCACTCGTGCGTACCCATAACATACATTAAACGCTAACTAATGGTCATTGGTCATCGTGATATTAATGCCTAATGCCCATTGGTCATCGTGATATTAATGCCTAATGCACAGTGGTCATCGTGATATTAATGCCTAATGCCCACTGGTCATCGTGATACATAGAATTGAAGCCCTGAGAAGTAACTCACCAGGGCTACATTCATGCATCATGCCAGCCCTATGGAATTGATACACTCCCAGAGGGTCAGCATGATGCTCCAATGAAGTGCTGGTGAGCAGATTGACTATACAGAACTTCATTGGTGCAGCAATGGGCATGATGCACTCCTGCATCAGCAGCCCCTTTGTAGCCATGATGTATGATTGTAAACAAGGTGATTAACACATGAGCTCCTTCAAAATGGCATGTATTTATACGCTGCTTGTCCATCATAGTAGTGACCACATCTATGAACGACTGAATCTATGAGGAGAGAGAGGGGAAAACCGCTACCGGGGCTTCATTTCTCTAATCTTCTCGAAGGATACCAATGGTTCTTCTATTTGCCTGGCCCCATGGGCAGGGCCAGAGGAAGGGTATTTTTAAAACAGTGGCGGATCCAGGATTTGGAAAAGGAGGGGGTGCGGCCCAAAAGGAGGCGGCACACTCCCTATTTTTGACCAAATATTGGGGTCCAATTAAGTACTGGTTAAAATGGGGGTGCGCCCCCCGCGCCCCCTCTAAATCTGCCACTGGTTTCAGCCCTTTATGGAAAGTTTCTAACCCACTTTGTGAATCATTCCCCTATACTAGTGTTTGTGCAAGCTTGTATAAAAACCTCCATAATATTGACCTTATTACATGTTGGTACTACAGCCGTCTGACCTACAGGCTACACTACAGGCTATACCGTATTGTCATGTATAACGTCTAGGCACTTATAGACCTACAGACTACACTACAGGCTATACCGTATTGTCATGTATAACGTCTAGGCACTTATAGACCTACAGGCTACACTACAGGCTATACCGTATTGTCATGTATAACGTCTAGGCACTTATAGACCTACAGGCTACACTACAGGCTATACCGTATTGTCATGTATAACGTCTAGGCACTTATAGACCTACAGGCTACACTACAGGCTATACCGTATTGTCATGTATAACGTCTAGGCACTTATAGACCTACAGGCTACACTACAGGCTATACCGTATTGTCATGTATAACGTCTAGGCACTTATAGACCTACAGGCTACACTACAGGCTATACCGTATTGTCATGTATAACGTCTAGGCACTTATAGACCTACAGGCTACACTACAGGCTATACCGTATTGTCATGTATAACGTCTAGGCACTTATAGACCTACAGGCTACACTACAGGCTATACCGTATTGTCATGTATAACGTCTAGGCACTTATAGACCTACAGGCTACACTACAGGCTATACCGTATTGTCATGTATAACGTCTAGGCACTTATAGACCTACAGGCTACACTACAGGCTATACCGTATTGTCATGTATAACGTCTAGGCACTTATAGACCTACAGGCTACACTACAGGCTATACCGTATTGTCATGTATAACGTCTAGGCACTTATAGACCTACAGGCTACACTACAGGCTATACCGTATTGTCATGTATAACGTCTAGGCACTTATAGACCTACAGGCTACACTACAGGCTATACCGTATTGTCATGTATAACGTCTAGGCACTTATAGACCTACAGGCTACACTACAGGCTATACCGTATTGTCATGTATAACGTCTAGGCACTTATAGACCTACAGGCTACACTACAGGCTATACCGTATTGTCATGTATAACGTCTAGGCACTTATAGACCTACAGACTACACTACAGGCTATACCGTATTGTCATGTATAACGTCTAGGCACTTATAGACCTACAGACTATACTACAGGCTATACCGTATTGTCATGTATAACGTCTAGGCACTTATAGACCTACAGGCTACACTACAGGCTATACCGTATTGTCATGTATAACGTCTAGGCACTTATAGACCTACAGGCTACACTACAGGCTATACCGTATTGTCATGTATAACGTCTAGGCACTTATAGACCTACAGGCTACACTACAGGCTATACCGTATTGTCATGTATAACGTCTAGGCACTTATAGACCTACAGGCTACACTACAGGCTATACCGTATTGTCATGTATAACGTCTAGGCACTTATAGACCTACAGGCTACACTACAGGCTATACCGTATTGTCATGTATAACGTCTAGGCACTTATAGACCTACAGGCTACACTACAGGCTATACCGTATTGTCATGTATAACGTCTAGGCACTTATAGACCTACAGGCTACACTACAGGCTATACCGTATTGTCATGTATAACGTCTAGGCACTTATAGACCTACAGACTACACTACAGGCTATACCGTATTGTCATGTATAACGTCTAGGCACTTATAGACCTACAGGCTACACTACAGGCTATACCGTATTGTCAAGTTTAAATGCTGGCATGTGAATGTGCACTGGTCACAAATCGCAAATAGGCACCGGGGTACAGGGGTCATGATATAATTCTTAAGCACTAAATGTAGATTCTGACTGAGCGTCTGTCTTGTATGAGCGCCAGGGGTATCAAAGACTGTCGAGGCGGTACATTAGAGAACACTTAAAAAGTCCTACTTCCGCCAAACACAGGCTATTCATGGCATCATTTAGGGAGATTTGAATGAACAGATTCATTCCCACCATTTTCCTTCTTTTTTTAATATATCAGTTTTCATATTTTTGTTTTATCAGCATATAAAATGTGCTTATTGGCCTTTCTTTACCGTACCCCTTTATATTTTGCGTTGATTGCCATCAGATGTAATTGGACCTTTTTACTGACTTTTTGTAATTGTAAATATGCCCAAAGGTATTTCTGGGAAGAGGTGGACATATGATGGCCAGCTTGCAAATTCTTCTTTTTCTCTATCTTTATCAATGAAGAAGTCAAACATAAAATTCCAATGTTCCTTTGAAGGCCTAAATAAAGTTAATGCCAACCACTTTATTTCTATGAGCATTAATTGAGGTACAAAATAGGTAATTAAAGTCATAAGTACTGGGGAAAAGGAGGGGGTGCGCGCCTCCATGCCCCCTGTCTGAAGCAGCCACTGAATATCCCCATAGGGCCTATATATGATATTGAATCTAATCATCACTTGAGTTTAACCTGGTGATAGTGTCTATATATCTAATGTAGTATACCTAATCTCCCGCGTATAAGGCGCAGCCTGCGTATAAGGCGCACCTAGAGTTTGAAAATATTGCCAAAAAAATAAAAATTCATATCTTTTGTTCTACTGAATGGATTTTAAAAATTCAAAAAGCTACGTGTACCTAGGGTCCCCCAGACCCCTCTGGCCCACATTATGTCCTATTAGGACTTAGGGGAAGTGTAACATATTAAAAGAAAGGTGTCCCCCTTGTGGATTCGGGGACAACTAATACCCCTCGTATAAGACGCGCCTTATACGCGGGAGATTACGGTATATGCCATCTATGTTCATACCTTACAGTGTACAGGTCCCATACTAACCCTGGTATGAGCATCATATTGTCATTCTAACAGCCTGATTACAATTTGTCACTCTGTCTGCCTCAGGGTATGTAGAGGCTTAGTATGGCTGATATATAATAACATGGTAAATGAGGAAATAATAGCAATATATTTGATAGGTATCTCTCTCCATCACTTGCTGATACAATACCCCATGTTACAATGCATGATACAAAGCTTGTACAAACATTATAACTAGTATTGTATGCATGGTGGGCAAAGTTAAATATTCACAATCCATACTACCAGCTCTAAAACTAACATTCCTGTTTAACCCTTTAAGGGCTGCTGATGCATTCATGCATCATGCCCATTGGTCGTCATGATGCATGAATGTGTCCCTGGCAAGTAACCAGGGTTACATTCAAGCATCGTACTGACCCTATGGGATTGATACACCCTGCGAGGATCGGCATGATGCTCTAATGAAGTGCTGGCGAGTCTTCTCGCCAGCACTTCATCCATCATGCCTTACAATGGGCATGGTGCACACCTGCATGAAACCCTAAAGGGTTCAACCAGGCATGTCCCACACACAGGTGCCTCTGGTCGTGTGGGGTTAAAACACTTTCTGTGTCATTATAGGTGAAAATGAAAGCCATTCCCATTGTATTCCATCCTTCTCCACCCAGGTGACATTCCTCCTTTACACTATTTCTATTATTAGGGCATTTTATTACATAGCATATTACACCACATATGTTACCACGTGTATACGGCGTGGTTTATAGGTGAGAACGGAGCCTATTGCTGCGCCTTGAAGAATCTGGCTGAAGTCAGAGTGAAGCTTAAAAGTGACGAATTCACAGGAGAATGTAATTATTTGTTTGACATCACGCCCCGCGTCCACCTCATAGGTGTGGAGCTTTGTGAAGCTAAACCTGCTCCTAGTGCACACTTCTGCATTAGGGTAGCCTAAGAAGTTATCACTACAGGACTGGCGTCATTACACATTACATATCTTTAGGACAAGTTTCCTGCTGTTGCAATTACAATTTTTGAATTTAAGTGTACACCTTTAAGAGCAGGCTCATAGTGCTCATGTACACCTTTAAGAGCAGGCTCATAGTGCTCATGTACACCTTTAAGAGCAGGCTCATAGTGCTCATGTACACCTTTAAGAGCAGGCTCATAGTGCTCATGTACACCTTTAAGACCAGTCCCCTGCTGCTAGGTGAGAAATCGATGAGTTATTTTCTGCACACCCAGACACAGGCAGCAGGACTTATACTGTACCAGAACACAGAGCACAGCTTATATAAATGCACAGGTTGTAAACAATGAGGCATTGTGTTGTATTATAGCCAATTCTCTATGATAAAGGAATCCTCTACTGACTTCCAGTACATGTGTGCACACATCTGTACTGCATTGAAATAGAATGCCATTCTCTGACTGTAATAGATCTAATAATCCTTAAAAAGTGGCCTTGTGGCACTCTGGGGGCCAAGCCAATTCTACATAGACAGCCACTTCCTGGACATAATCTAGCTTAATACTTTTAGCCAAACACAATGCATTGAGTTGGGATTATCCGGACAAGGTTACATCCGAGGTCCTCAAGGTGTCTTCATGAAGCACCTGAACTTGTAATGACATTGGAATAACCTTGATATACCCTACTATATATCTTCCTTGGTTCCTGCTAACATTGGTCTTCTAAGAACAAATTACATCCATTTTTACATATCTTCCTGAAAAGAAAATTGAATGGGGGGGGGGGGATAACAAAGTGAAGGCCATGACCTTGACCTTGACCTACCTGTTTCTGCCGACCATCTCCCAGTCCTTTATCATGACCTTGACCTCATCGCTGGCTTTAAGTGGTGCCCCCTTAAGGTCAAACTCCAATTTCTGAAATAAAATCAACAAAGAACATGTATATCATGGCACAGGGGTCATCCTCATAATCAGATCTTAGGTATGCTGAGCTACTTCTCACTTCTTAGGATTGCATAATCTGTGTCCTGTGACCAAATTATGTGCCTGGTTAGATTCAATGAGAATAAACAGAGAGTCTCAGAGACCAGCTACACGTCTAACATCCCATTACCACACCCATATGTCCTACACCTACAAGAACCCCAACCCCTGACCTTGCATCTCACCCTTACACCTCACCCTGATCAACACCACTTCTACCATCCCCCATCTGTACCCGACCTGCTGTACCCTACCAAACCCCACACCCTGCCCCAGCCTCACACAATACAGCTTATAATCCTACAGTCATCTAGGGAAACATGGTAAGATCCATAGACCTACACAATATACTTCTGAACAAATCCATGTCAAGACTGATGGTAAATTCTGCTAGTCATTTTAGTATTTCTCTATAGTCTAAACACCTCGCATCTAAGGCACATCCCTAACATTAGCTGAGTACAAGGTGCAGCAGATATCACAATGTAATCTGTGTGTTCCATATAAGCGCTGGGTCTTGATTATCAAAACGCCGGTCTTGAATATGTGCCGGGAGTACAGGGTATGGAACTTTCAAAATACACTATGATTTAAGTCTTGAATTAGCGTCTTTCTTGAATGAGTGCCTGGGGCACAGCCTGATTGAAATTAATGAGCGCCCGTGCGCTTATACAGGCATATAGGTATAAGGTGCGGCGCACATCAAGGGTTTTTATGGTTGGACAATAGCACCTTATAGAAGCCACACAGGCATTCTTTATTCTATCCACACACCCCCCACCACACACACACAGACATTTCTCTAAGGTCCAGACGGTCAGACTCAGTCAGTCCCAGTCTGTGTGTTCAGACAGCTTCCTGTTACCATGGCAACCTGCAGGCCAACTTCCGGTGTACCGCAAAGGACCATGGGTCAGACATGCCAGGACTGGACGACAAAGGGCCAAGTATAGAGGTTAGCCTCAGGCCTATCTGAGCCAAAATGTGGTATGTGGAAAATAACATGAAGAGATATCTCATGTTTAGTCCTTTAAACTAAAGGCAGCTAATGCAGGAGTGCATCATGATGCACTCCTGCATTGGTGCATCATGATGCACTCCTGCATTGGTGCATCATGATGCACTCCTGCATTGGTGCATCATGATGCACTCCTGCATTGGTGCATCATCATGATGCACTCCTGCATTGGCGCATCATGATACACTCCTGCATTGGTGCATCATGATGCACTCCTACATCGGTGCATCATTCCAACCCTCTGAGTTGTATTGCATCAATGTAGCCCTGGTGAGTGACACGGCAGGGCACCATCCGTGCGTCATGATGACCAATGGGTATAATGTATTAATGTACCTTTAAGGGTAATGAATAGTTATATCATATATGATAATGAACTGAGTAGTGCTTTATTCAACACCGTTCATAACAGACAGACACGATGAGGGCATCAGTGGTATTCACAATTTTATATATCATGCTGTCCAGAATATATAATGTGGCCACCATAAAATCTAATGTGATTGATTACATTATTTGACAATTTTAATTCTAATTCCAAATAGATAGATTTCTATCTTCCTATCATGAGGTACACCGATAACAAATTGACATGATATTTTATAGAATAAATACGTTCCACAGGGGCGTGCCTATAGCTGTTTAAATTGAGATCATGTACATGTTAAACTTCTTTCTGTTTTACTTAGTTTTCCTTTCTTTTTTGTTAGCCTGTACAAGTTGTTTAGAAGCCCCCAATAAGCTGCACGTGTGGTACAAATGTAACCAGATCCAGCTCTGTTTACCTCTTGTAGACATTCCTGTACACGTAGCACTAACCCTCTGAGGCCAGCCCAGGTTCTTGTATGTGACAGAGACCTTTATGGTGTTCCTACAGGATATAGATACCCGACATGGTCTATATCCTGTACGAACACCATAAAAGTCTCTATCCAACTTGGAAACGTAATGACTTATGGCCCTGGTGACTATGGAATATAGATGCCCCAAAATCAAGGTCCCTCATTGGTCAGTTTAAACATCCAGTTTCTATTTAGCTATAGAGAGCAGCCCGATGGCCATATGTAGTGTTTGTGGGCACTGAATTAGAAAGTACCATGGTAATTTCACCATTTTTATACAATTTCACCATTTTTATACAACTTGTCTACAACGAACTTTGGTTATAACAAACTTTTTAAGTTGTTGGTCGCTGTAAGCAGGTTTTACTGTCTATGGACCTATACAGTGGTTAGTGATCTCCTAGAACTGTCCTTTTTGTACCACTATTTAATACAGACAGAGTCATACATGACTTATAATGTGTGGGAACCCCGGGGGGCCACTTGGGGATATTTTGGCAACCATGTGCGTACAAAAACTAGAGGGAAAGGGGGTACTTTTCTGACCCTAGGAGCGGATCCGCCCTTAAAAGGGGCCCCTTTGGGCCCATTTTGAACAGAAAGGGGTACCATTTTAGAGGGCTTTCTAATCGCGAAAGAATTTTAAAACATTCCCACTAGAACCAAAGTTAGGGTTTGATATCCTCGGGCCATAATTTTTCTCAAATTCCCAACTTTTTTCAAGCAGATATCAATAAATTACCGGGAAAGGGGTATCATTTTCAGGAAAAATCTCCAAAAAATGGCCAGGAAAGGGGTGTCTTTTTCAAATAAATTCCAAAATATGGCTGGGAAAGGGGTACCTATTATGGAAATAATCCGTTAAAAAATAGAGTTTGTCTGCCTAGATTTTAACAGTAGGGAAAGGGGTACATTTTCAATCTTATTCCCATTGAAAGGGATATGTTTTTACAAGAAATTGCTCCTCTATAAGGGTCCAAAATTTGGGATTGTGTATACACATGGTTACTCTAGAAACGGTACAGAGTGGCCCCCCGGGGTGGGAACTTCACATTATACAGGTCTGAGGGAACTAAATACATAAATAAAATACTAAAAGGTAAATACGGAACTGGGCTGGACGTCATGCTGGTGTTGGGGCTATAGGGAACATGGGGGTTAAGGTATGGGTGCTGCCATATTGTATTGTGGGGACAGGTGGTGTGGGGGCCATAGGGGACATTGATTGTAGCCATATTATATAGGGGGGGGGAGTTGATATCTGGGAGACATCTGTGTTTTACATATAGGTGATTCATGTGTTAGCCCTTGGTGCAGCCATGTATTGGGGGACATGTGTTAAGGAGGACATGTTATATGGGCAACAGGTGGGTATACGTTTTATCCACAGATCCTTCCTTCTCACTTACACTCAGCATTAGAAATATTTAGTTTTTATGCTAGATGTAGTTTATTATCTTCACCTCTCAAAACAACTTATTGTAACTATATATGAAGGTCAGGGTGGGAGAAAAAGTGACATGACCTGAGGTCACGTGATGTCCTTTAGGTCACTGACAGTGTATGAATGTAGCTTGGTATGTCCCCTAAGGCCACCACTGTGTAGGTCAACATCTATACAGGCCTTATAATCTAAGGACAATTTTTGATGCATTTTCGGTGATTACCATGGCAACACAATGTCCAAGGGCGCAGTTCAGCCCAATGCCCATTGGTCATCATAGGGCACCATTGGGGTGCTGGTGGGCCTGCTCACCAGCACCTTGCATTATTCTGACTCTACAATTGAGTTTCAACCCAATAGCATCAATTCTACATCAATAGCCCTGGTGAGTTGCTCACTAGTTCTGCATCCATGCTGCATCATGACGACCAGTGGGTATGATGCACCCAGCCTCATGCTGCATCATGACGACCAGTGGGCATGATGCAGCATGATGCACTCAGCCTCATGCTGCATCATGACGACCAGTGGGCATGATGCAGCATGATGCACTCAGCCTCATGCTGCATCATGACAACCAGTGGGCATGATGCACCCAGCCTCATGCTGCAGCATGACGACCAGTGGGCATGATGCACTCAGCCTCATGCTGCATCATGACGACCAGTGGGCATGATGCAGCATGATGCACTCAGCCTCATGCTGCATCATGACGACCAGTGGGCATGATGCACTCAGCCTCATGCTGCATCAAGACGACCAGTGGGCATGATGCAGCATGATGCACCCAGCCTCATGCTGCATCATGACGACCAGTGGGCATGATGCAGCATGATGCACTCAGCCTCATGCTGCATCATGACGACCAGTGGGCATGATGCAGCATGATGCACTCAGCCTCATGCTGAATCATGACGACCATTGGGCATGATGCACCCAGCCTCATGCTGCATCATGACGACCAGTGGGCATGATGCAGCATGATGCACCCAGCCTCATGCTGCATCATGACGACCAGTGGGCATGATGCACTCAGCCTCATGCTGCATCATGACGACCAGTGGGCATGATGCAGCATGATGCACTCAGCCTCATGCTGCATCATGACGACCAGTGGGCATGATGCACTCAGCCTCATGCTGCATCATGACGACCAGTGGGCATGATGCAGCATGATGCACTCAGCCTCATGCTGCATCATGACGACCAGTGGGCATGATGCAGCATGATGCACTCAGCCTCATGCTGCATCATGACGACCAGTGGGCATTATGCACCCAGCCTCATGCTGCATCATGACGACCAGTGGGCATGATGCAGCATGATGCACCCAGCCTCATGCTGCATCATGACGACCAGTGGGCATGATGCACTCAGCCTCATGCTGCCTCATGACGACCAGTGGGCATGATGCAGCATGATGCACTCAGCCCCATGCTGCATCATGACGACCAGTGGGCATGATGCAGCATGATGCACTCAGCCTCATGCTGCATCATGACGACCAGTGGGCATGATGCACCCAGCCTCATGCTGCATCATGACGACCAGTGGGCATGATGCACCCAGCCTCATGCTGCATCATGACGACCAGTGGGCATGATGCACTCAGCCTCATGCTGCATCATGACGACCAGTGGGCATGATGCAGCATGATGCACTCAGCCTCATGCTGCATCATGACGACCAGTGGGCATGATGCAGCATGATGCACCCAGCCTCATGCTGCATCATGACGACCAGTGGGCATGATGCACTCAGCCTCATGCTGCATCATGACGACCAGTGGGCATGATGCAGCATGATGCACCCAGCCTCATGCTGCATCATGACGACCAGTGGGCATGATGCAGCATGATGCACTCAGCCTCATGCTGCATCATGACGACCAGTGGGCATGATGCAGCATGATGCACTCAGCCTCATCCTGCATCATGACGACCAGTGGGCATGATGCACCCAGCCTCATGCTGCATCATGACGACCAGTGGGCATGATGCACTCAGCCTCATGCTGCATCATGACGACCAGTGGGCATGATGCAGCATGATGCACCCAGCCTCATGCTGCAACTTGACGACCAGTGGGCATGATGCAGCATGATGCACTCAGCCTCATGCTGCATCATGACGACCAGTGGGCATGATGCACTCAGCCTCATGCTGCATCATGACGACCAGTGGGCATGATGCACTCAGCCTCATGCTGCATCATGACGACCAGTGGGCATGATGCACTCAGCCTCATGCTGCATCTTGACGACCAGTGGGCATGATGCACTCAGCCTCATGCTGCATCTTGACGACCAGTGGGCATGATGCAGCATGATGCACTCAGCCTCATGCTGCATTATGACGACCAGTGGGCATGATGCACCCAGCCTCATGCTGCATCATGACGACCAGTGGGCATGATGCACTCAGCCTCATGCTGCATCATGACGACCAGTGGGCATGATGCACTCAGCCTCATGCTGCATCATGACCACCAGTGGGCATGATGCACTCAGCCTCATGCTGCATCTTGACGACCAGTGGGCATGATGCACTCAGCCTCATGCTGCATCTTGATGACCAGTGGGCATGATGCAGCATGATGCACTCAGCCTCATGCTGCATTATGACGACCAGTTGGCATGATGCACTCAGCCTCATGCTGCATCATGACGACCAGTGGGCATGATGCACTCAGCCTCATGCTGCATCTTGATCACCAGTGGTCATGATGCAGCATGATGCACCCAGCCTCATGCTGCATCATGACGACCAGTGGGCATGATGCACTCAGCCTCATGCTGCATCTTGACGACCAGTGGTCATGATGCAGCATGATGCACTCAGCCTCATGCTGCATCTTGACGACCAGTGGGCATGATGCACTCAGCCTCATGCTGCATCATGACGACCAGTGGGCATGATGCACTCAGCCTCATGCTGCATCTTGACGACCAGTGGGCATGATGCACCCAGCCTCATGCTGCATCATGACGATCAGTGGGCATGATGCACTCAGCCTCATGCTGCATCATGACGACCAGTGGCCATGATGCACCCAGCCTCATGCTGCATCTTGAAGACCAGTGGGCATGATGCACTCAGCCTCATGCTGCATCATGACAACCAGTGGGCATGATGCAGCATGATGCACCCAGCCTCATGCTGCATCTTGACGACCAGTGGTCATGATGCAGCATGATGCACTCAGCCTCATGCTGCATCATGACGACCAGTGGGCATGATGCAGCATGATGCACTCAGCCTCATGCTGCATCATGACGACCAGTGGGCATGATGCACTCAGCCTCATGCTGCATCATGACGACCAGTGGGCATGATGCAGCATGATGCACTCAGCCTCATGCTGCATCATGACGACCAGTGGGCATGATGCACTCAGCCTCATGCTGCATTATGACGACCAGTGGGCATGATGCAGCATGATGCACTCAGCCTCATGCTGCATCATGACAACCAGTGGGCATGATGCACCCAGCCTCATGCTGCATCATGACGACCAGTGGGCATGATGCACTCAGCCTCATGCTGCATCAAGACGACCAGTGGGCATGATGCAGCATGATGCACTCAGCCTCATGCTGCATCATGACGACCAGTGGGCATGATGCACCCAGCCTCATGCTGCATCATGACGACCAGTGGGCATGATGCAGCATGATGCACTCAGCCTCATGCTGCATCATGACGACCAGTGGACATGATGCACCCAGCCTCATGCTGCATCATGACGACCAGTGGGCATGATGCAGCATGATGCACTCAGCCTCATGCTGCATCATGACGACCAGTGGGCATGATGCAGCATGATGCACTCAGCCTCATGCTGCATCATGACGACCAGTGGGCATGATGCACCCAGCCTCATGCTGCATCATGACGACCAGTGGGCATGATGCACTCAGCCTCATGCTGCATCATGACGACCAGTGGGCATGATGCACTCAGCCTCATGCTGCATTATGACGACCAGTGGGCATGATGCACTCAGCCTCATGCTGCATTATGACGACCAGTGGGCATGATGCACTCAGCCTCATGCTGCATCATGACGACCAGTGGGCATGATGCACTCAGCCTCATGCTGCATCATGACGACCAGTGGGCATGATGCACTCAGCCTCATGCTGCATTATGACGACCAGTGGGCATGATGCACCCAGCCCCATGCTGCATCATGACGACCAGTGGGCATGATGCAGCATGATGCACTCAGCCTCATGCTGCATCATGACGACCAGTGGGCATGATGCACTCAGCCTCATGCTGCATCATGATGACCAGTAGGCATGATGCAGCATGATGCACTCAGCCTCATGCTGCATCATGACGACCAGTGGGCATGATGCACTCAGCCTCATGCTGCATCATGACGACCAGTGGGCATGATGCACCCAGCCTCATGCTGCATCATGACGACCAGTGGGCATGATGCAGCATGATGCACCCAGCCTCATGCTGCATCATGACGACCAGTGGGCATGATGCACTCAGCCTTAATGCTGCATCATGACGACCAGTGGGCATGATGCAGCATGATGCACTCAGCCTCATGGTGCATCATGACGACCAGTGGGCATGATGCACCCAGCCTCATGCTGCATCATGACGACCAGTGGGCATGATGCAGCATGATGCACTCAGCCTCATGCTGCATCATGACGACCAGTGGGCATGATGCACTCAGCCTCATGCTGCATCATGACGACCAGTGGGCATGATGCACTCAGCCTCATGCTGCATCATGACGACCAGTGGGCATGATGCACTCAGCCTGTAGGGTTTACCCCTGGTTTATATGGAGTAGACTATACACGGTCTGTGGGAGGGGGGAGGGCATCCACAGCTTTTATTGCAGTTAAAGGAATGTTAAGGTGTCCACTACCTGCAGGTCACATGACCATCAATCTCCACACACAGTCTGCATGCACTCTGCTGGTATATATCATGCTGACATGGCTATAAAGAGGCATGGAGAGTGTTCACAGAGAGTTTCCAGTATAAGCTGTTGGGATACAGAGCTATCAAAACTTAAAATATGGTTCAACCTATATGTCTTGAATAAATGCCACTTATGAGTGCCGTGGATTGAATGTTATTGAAAGATATGAAGACCGGTAGGCTAAAACAGGCCACAATGTTAGTCTTTATATTTTCCTGCTAGATTTCCCACATGACCGGAATTCCTTAGTGTTACAGGGAGTGTTCTGAAGATGTGGTCACACTGTCAGACTGGTGTGTGTGGTGTGGGTCAGATAGTTCTAAGAACACATCTATAGGTCTGTTTTTACCTTCAGGCTATTGTCACCTGTGTATGTAAAGGTGGATGTTTTTGTAGATACAGAACTTACATACGTGGGTCCACCTCCCCACTACACACACATGTAGGTGTGGGGCTATTCTGTCTATCCTGTTCCCACTATGTTCTACCACAAATTACTCCAATTGTCATAATTTCTATTTCCGACTGTCAATTACAATGAATTTATCTTTTCCAATTTTTCGCCTAACTCGTTGTTTTCCTCTGTATCATGCTACCAACCCCCCTCCCCCCCCCCCCCCAAAAAAAAAAAAAAAAAGGAAAAAAAAGGAAATCCTCAGTCGCTGAGTGTTAGTGTGAATAGAGAATACCTCTACCTTACCCTGAGTGACCTGTGTACCAATTGAAGCTGTGATTCTTTATTTAGGATCATTTATAGCTGAAAGCTTTACCTAGAAACTGATCCTAATCCTACCTGTGGGATTGGTGGCCTGCTCTGTACCTGTATCAGTGTAATTGTCCCTTGGTAAAGCGCTCTCAGTATAATCTTCCCCCTCACCTACATTCCCTTAACCCTTTAACAACAGCAGCCCGAGCATGTAAACTTCACTGGGGTGGAACGGTTAAAACGTTGTGAGGTTCTGCTGTGAAAACTTCCAGTATACCGGAAGTCCTGCTTTTTGGGGTGGTGTCATGGCAAATATTGACCCTACCTAATACAAGCTTAAGTTTTGCTGTATATATAGAAATAATTTCAATATAATCTATAGTGTAACCTGAAAATCTCCCAATGCTCCGCTGTCACTGAACCTGCCATGCATCATGACAAACTCAACCGGTTTGATACAACAAGTTGGTATGATGCACACAAACAGCTTCATACAGATGTCGTCTACAGTGCTGCATCAGTGTATCAAGACTGCAACCAATGAAGCCAATGAATTGCATCATGTGCATCATGTATCATAACAGCCGCATAGATGTGGACACAGCTGATCACCTGAATAATAAGGGCTTCCAGATATTTTCCTTTCCTCTAAAACGACACCTTCCATGGTGATTACCATGCACTGTGGTTTTCTAGTAAACCTATACTATACTATACTACGTGCATGTGCCCTGGATAACCAGGGTGCTCCCTGAGGGTAGGGGGGCTATGCATTTTCCCATTTGTTGAGTTGTTTTTCTATCATGTCTAGTTTGGATGCTGTCCTTTTAAGTAGGGTTAGGTTGTCAGTGAAGATGTCTTCTAGTTTGATTTGGGTTGTGGAGTCTTGGTTGTCATGTATGGTTGGGCACATTTCTAGTAGGTGTTGTTGGGTTTCTGGAGTGTGGCCACACCCCCTACATTCCTGTGTGCGGTGCATTTTCCTGTAGTTGTCTTTCGCTCTTATCATTCTGGTTCTGGCCATGAAGATTCTCCTTGCTTGCTCTTTAGTTAGTTTGGTCAGGTAGCCATGGGATTCACAGCTGTATTTCATTTTGTTTTCGGTCAGGTAATTGAACTTGCTTTTTTTTGCGCCGGTTGTGTTCATGCAGAGCGCTTGTTTTGCCTTCACTGCTTTCTTTATGGTCGTTTTGCGCTTGGTGGTGGGTAGGTCTGTTAGTATATTGATCGGGGTTTGGAGTTCTTCAGATGCTTTTTTGGTCTTCTGTATCCATGAGGTTGGTCTTGCTCTCGTGTTTGCTATTGTGATCTCTTCGCCTTGGGATTTAGTTATTTTGGTCAGGTAGTTGACCTGTAGTTCTAGGATTCTGTGTTCTATGTCCAGGATTCCAAGCTCATCATATATGCATTCCCTTGGGGTTGCTTGGGGTAGTCGTAGGATTCTTTTTAGTTGGTTGTCTAGGATTTGGTTGAGGGCATCAGTGTCTTTTTTCCTTGTGTTCCATGTCTCAGCGCCGTAGGTTATTGTCGGGATGATGCAGGTCTCCACGAGTTTCCAGATCTATGTTGTTGTAGTTTTCATTGCCCGCTATGTATAGGACCGTTTGTAGGGCTCCCTCTGCTTTATTCTTTACCGTGTCTATGTGATCGTCTAGGTTATTCTTTGAGTTGAGCGTTTCGCCCAGGTACTTGTATTTGTCTGTTTTCTCTATTTCCATGTCGTTGATTTTGGGGTTGTCAGAGTTAGGCGTTGTTCCAATTTGTAGTATTTTTGATTTGTCTTTGCCGAATACTACTCTTAGGGTGTTTGAGACTTTTTCTGTTATCTTTAGCACTGTGTGTTGGTCCTGGATATTGTTTGATACAATAGCTACGTCGTCTACCCAAAGCAGGCATCTTGTGTATTCATCAACTGTGATTTCACCTGCATGTTTCAGGTTGTTAATTTTTTTTGCTATTTCGTCCATTAGTAAGGCATACTGTGTTACTGCTAGTACTCCTCCTTGTCTAATGCTGTCGTTTATGGCTATCGGTCGTGTTGGGCCGTGTTTTGTTTTGATGGTGGCTGTCAGGTTTTTGTTGAGTTTTTCGGTGAGTAGCCATGTGTCAAGGGCGCAGCCGTTTGATGCCATTACATCCATGATTCCTTCTAGCCATGCTTTGTCATATGCCTTTGTGACGTCTAGAAGGAAGTCCTGCTTTTTGGGGTGGTGTCATGGCAAATATCGACCCTACCTAATACAAGCTTAAGTTTTGCTGTATATATAGAAATTGTACAGACTAATGTGTAGCCTAGTATTGGTGATAGCTTGAAGTGTACATTCTATTAAATAGACTGTACACTTCACGCTATCACCAATACTAGGCTTTTTTATAGTGACCACAGAATAGTCCTATTGTCCACATACCACCCACATACCTCACAAAGTCTGTTTACATCCCCCTGCATGTATTACCGTAAAATACCTTATTTTATGTGAATAACTTCTTCCCATAGAGATAGCATTGCAGGGCCGATCGCCGCACCCCCAGTGGCGTAACGTGTCTCAATCCACCACAGCTGCCGATCCAGTACTGCAGCCTCGATCTGGGCGCATGTAAACATTCAAAATGGCGGACCGGCGCTCGTACGGGGAACTACGGTAACGGATTTTATTAATTTTCAGTTAATTAAACCCTCTAAAAACATTAAATAAATATAGAACTAACCTCCCCTGGTGTCCTCGGTGGCTGATCCACCCCTCGGGGGGAGTCTCCCCCTCGGGCTAACGCCCTGGGGGGAGACCCCCCCCCCCTCGTGGTGGATCGGCCACCTCGTACACCACGGTCATTTAGTTCTATCTATTTACTCTACTCACTAGCATTATTTGTATCATCTTAATCTGGTTGCCAAGGGCTGCTTTTGGAGGCATCCTTGCAGATATACCCCTGAAGAGGTTGTGAGGTTATATCAAAGATCTGTTAATATCCATGCTCTTCTCCATAGACAAAGCTCCTGACCCCATGCTGACCATTCAGTCTCAGCTTCTTTCTTCCCCGGGGGGGGGGGGCACTCACTATGTGTTGGAGACACGGGTGTGCGGCTGGCAAGGCCACTTTTTGGCCGAAATCCCTCTCACCAAGGCCCTATATTGTTTTTCATACTTACTGAGTAATCATTTTTTAATGGGAGGGGGCTGAGGGGTTTGCACGCAGTCATGCTACAAGAAATTCTGCCCCCCCCCATCGAGCGCCCTCTTAACCTATAGTAAGGAGCAGGCTTTTTCGCTAAAAACAGGTGAAATTTTTTTGACCCCCTAGTCAAGGGGTCGAAAAAGTTCTTAAAAGATTATCACTCCCTTAGCCCTGTGTCCTGACATTACAGACTTTTGAATTAAAAATCTATGAATTTAAGTACACACGAAAATGTCTTTTTTACCTTTTCTGTGAAAATTTATACACGTGAAAATAACTAAGTGCACACCCCCTCTTTTAGACTAGGAATTACTGTAAAAACCTGTTCATAAGCTGACCTCAGTCATAAGCCACGGCTAGAGTTTAGGAAAATGTTATGAGCTGATTTTGGGTTGAAATTTCAAATTTATAATTTATAGCAATAAAACCCAGTCATAAGGCAGCGGAGACTTTAGGAGAAAATAATTTAGAAGCCAATTTTGCTTGAAAATAGGAATAAAAATCTGGCTTATGACAAATACCAGTGCCCTAAAATAAAATATCCCCTAGCACAAATGTCCTAAAATAAAGTGCCCCCTACATGAATATCCAAAAATGAAGCGCCTAAATACCCTAAAATAGAGTGCCTCCTGTACAACTGCTAAGTGTAACAAAACTGTTATAATAACACTTAGCTGTCAACTATCCAACTGCTAACTGTAACAAAAAAGTGGTAAGTGTAACAAATTAAGTGTAACAAAAGGTGGCTATCTGTAACAATTCAACTTACACTCCAATCACAGCTAAGTGTAACAAAACCTATAATTCATATTTAACTGAGGGGATAAATGTAGCCACATTGGCATATTGTATTAGCATAACGTATAATAAATAGACACATGCTTCATGAGTTATCTAATGTATGCCAAGTGTAATTGTTACACTTATCAGTGTTGTTACACTTTGCAGTTATGTAATTGAACTTCTAAGTGTTACAACACTGCTAACTGTTATAACACTTAGCAGTTAACCATCCACCTGCTAACTGTAACAAAACATTGCCAAGTGTACTTTGGGGGCTGTCATCTCTGAGCTGCCCCTCTGATCCTGTAATCGACACTCTCGTTGCCAGTCTAAGGCTTCCGTGGCCAAAACCGCTACAGTATTGCAGTACCTTTAATATGATATTGTGTGGCCCTTAGCTTACAATATATGTGAAAGTGATACACCTAGCTGAGTTCTATGTGATGTTACAGATAGCACTTATTGTAACAGATAGCAGTTCCATGTCACAGGATGATCCCAGTTTTGTTACAGTTAGCAGCAATTGTTACACATAGCAGTTGGATGCTTGTAACACTTAGCAATTTTTTGTTACACTTAGCAGTTGGATGGTTGACTGCTAAGTGTTATTATAACAGTTAGCAATTTTGTTACACTTAGCAATTCTACACCTCCCCCTGCGAATGTCCCAAAAATGAGCTGCCCCCCCCCTCGAAATGCTCACCCCCCCTGCCATAAATAATGAACGCTCCCTAATAGTTCTGTTTTTATCACAACTCACAACATTGACCCATTTCCATGGCAGTTATGTTGGATTTCAGGCATTATCCCCAGGGGGGGGGGCAAACACTTTTTCCTAAAAGAGGAGGGATCACATTGAAATCTACTGAGAAACCTTTTCCATACATGTGTGTTGTTGACCTTGATTTCTTTACTTACTGGACTACATCTACTTATTAAGGGGACAGTAGTGGGACTATTTTTACAACCACTATCTGTATACTGGTACCATTGTGGCATAACACCTACACCTTCACCCACATTAACATGGACTTACAAAAGAAGTTATCTTCAACTCCAACAGAGAGCCCTTTTAACTGTGACGTCACACTTACACCGGTAACATCATGGTAACAATGACTACTGTATGTAGGGTCAGTCAAGGTGTATTTAGATCCAGGGTGAGTGAGGAGTTTCAGTAGCAGGTTGCCATAATGTGTGTATATTTATACTAAGTGACCAGTTTAAGCAACCAGAACTTATACATTTTAATACCTCTCTGTCTCTCTGTGTCTTCACATATTCAGTAAGTGTCTACCCTCTCTCCTTGTGTCTGGACTATTTACTCTGTCTGTCTCTCTGTGTCGTCACATATTCAGTAAGTGTCTACCCTCTCTCCTTGTGTCTGGACTATTTACTCTGTCTCTCTCTGTCGTCACATAGTCAGTAAGTGTCTACCCTCTCTCCTTGTGTCTGGACTATTTACTCTGTCTGTCTGTCTGTGTCTTCACATATTCAGTAAGTGTCTACCCTCTCTCCTTGTGTCTGGACTATTTACTCTGTCTGTCTGTCTGTGTCTTCACATATTCAGTAAGTGTCTACCCTCTCTCCTTGTGTCTGGACTATTTACTCTGTCTCTCTGTGTTGTCACATATTCAGTAAGTGTCTACCCTCTCTCCTTGTGTCTGGACTATTTACTCTCTGTCTCTCTGTGTCGTCACATATTCAGTAAGTGTCTACCCTCTCTCATTGTGTCTGGACTATTTACTCTCTCTGTCTCTCTGTGTCGTCACATATTCAGTAAGTGTCTACCCTCTCTCCTTGTGTCTGGACTATTTACTCTCTCTCTGTCTCTCTGTGTCGTCACATATTCAGTAAGTGTCTACCCTCTCTCCTTGTGTCTGGACTATTTACTCTCTCTGTCTCTCTGTGTCGTCACATAGTCAGTAAGTGTCTACCCTCTCTCCTTGTGTCTGGACTATTTACTCTGTCTCTCTGTGTTGTCACATATTCAGTAAGTGTCTACCCTCTCTCCTTGTGTCTGGACCATTTACTCTCTCTGTCTCTCTGTGTCGTCACATATTCAGTAAGTGTCTACCCTCTCCCCTTGTGTCTGGACTATTTACTCTCTCTGTCTCTCTGTGTCGTCACATAGTCAGTAAGTGTCTACCCTCTCTCCTTGTGTCTGGACCATTTACTCTCTCTGTCTCTCTGTGTCGTCACATATTCAGTAAGTGTCTACCCTCTCTCCTTGTGTCTGGACTATTTACTCTCTGTCTCTCTGTGTCGTCACATATTCAGTAAGTGTCTACCCTCTCTCCTTGTGTCTGGACTATTTACTCTGTCTCTCTGTGTTGTCACATATTCAGTAAGTGTCTACCCTCTCTCCTTGTGTCTGGACTATTTACTCTCTGTCTCTCTGTGTCGTCACATATTCAGTAAGTGTCTACCCTCTCTCATTGTGTCTGGACTATTTACTCTCTCTGTCTCTCTGTGTCGTCACATATTCAGTAAGTGTCTACCCTCTCTCCTTGTGTCTGGACTATTTACTCTCTCTCTGTCTCTCTGTGTCGTCACATATTCAGTAAGTGTCTACCCTCTCTCCTTGTGTCTGGACTATTTACTCTCTCTGTGTCGTCACATATTCAGTAAGTGTCTACCCTCTCTCCTTGTGTCTGGACTATTTACTCTGTCTGTCTCTCTGTGTTCACACATATTCAGTAGGTCTACCCTCTCTCCTTGTGTCTGGACTATTTACTCTCTCTCTCTCTGTCTCTCTGGGTCGTCACATGTTCAGTAAGTGTCTACCCTCTCACCTTGTGTCTGGACTATTTACTCTCTCTGTCTCTCTGGATCGTCACATATTCAGTAAGTGTCTACCCTCTCTCCTTGTGTCTGGACTATTTACTCTCTGTCTCTCTGTGTCCTCACATATTCAGTAAGTGTCTACCCTCTCTCCTTGTGTCTGGACTATTTACTCTCTGTCTCTCTGTGTTGTCACATATTCAGTAAGTGTCTACCCTCTCTCCTTGTGTCGGGCTTCCCTAGCCCACTTAAAAGGGTCTATATCTCCTCTTTCCTATCCCCTCAGGATGTGTGTGGTGCACATATGCGCGGGCACTGACACATTCCTTTGTTAAATTATCAACCTGTGAAGCACGGGATAGCCACTTAGTGCCGCTAAAGTGCTGTAAAACACAAATCAATCAATCAATCTCTCCTTGTGTCTGGACCATTTACTCTCTCTGTCTCTCTGTGTCGTCACATATTCAGTAAGTGTCTACCCTCTCTCCTTGTGTCTGGACTATTTACTCTCTCTGTCTCTCTGTGTCGTCACATAGTCAGTAAGTGTCTACCCTCTCTCCTTGTGTCTGGACTATTTACTCTCTCTGTCTCTCTGTGTCGTCACATAGTCAGTAAGTGTCTACCCTCTCTCCTTGTGTCTGGACCATTTACTCTCTCTGTCTCTCTGTGTCGTCACATATTCAGTAAGTGTCTACCCTCTCTCCTTGTGTCTGGACTATTTACTCTCTGTCTCTCTGTGTCGTCACATATTCAGTAAGTGTCTACCCTCTCTCCTTGTGTCTGGACTATTTACTCTCTGTCTCTCTGCGTCGTCACATATTCAGTAAGTGTCTACCCTCTCTCCTTGTGTCTGGACTATTTACTCTCTGTCTCTCTGTGTTGTCACATATTCAGTAAGTGTCTACCCTCTCTCCTTGTGTCGGGCTTCCCTAGCCCACTTAAAAGGGTCTATATCTCCTCTTTCCTATCCCCTCAGGATGTGTGTGGTGCACATATGCGCGGGCACTGACACATTCCTTTGTTAAATTATCGACCTGTGAAGCACGGGATAGCCACTTAGTGCCGCTAAAGTGCTGTAAAACACAAATCAATCAATCAATCTCTCCTTGTGTCTGGACCATTTACTCTCTCTGTCTCTCTGTGTCGTCACATATTCAGTAAGTGTCTACCCTCTCTCCTTGTGTCTGGACTATTTACTCTCTCTGTCTCTCTGTGTCGTCACATATTCAGTAAGTGTCTACCCTCTCTCCTTGTGTCTGGACTATTTACTCTCTTTGTCTCTCTGTGTCGTCACATATTGAGTAAGTGTCTACCCTCTCTCCTTGTGTCTGGACTATTTACTCTGTCTCTCTGTGTTTTACATATTCAGTAGGTGTCTACCCTCTCTCCTTGTGTCTGGACTATTTACTCTCTGTCTCTCTGTGTCGTCACATATTCAGTAAGTGTCTACCCTCTCTCCTTGTGTCTGGACTATTTACTCTCTTTGTCTCTCTGTGTCGTCACATATTCAGTAAGTGTCTACCCTCTCTCCGTGTGTCTGGACTATTTACTCTGTCTCTCTGTGTTTCACATATTCAGTAAGTGTCTACCCTCTCTCCTTGTGTCTGGACTATTTACTCTCTTTGTCTCTCTGTGTCGTCACATATTCAGTAAGTGTCTACCTTCTCTCCTTGTGTCTGGACTATTTACTCTGTCTCTCTGTGTCTTCACATATTCAGTAAGTGTCTACCCTCTCTCCTTGTGTCTAGACCATTTACTCTGTCTCTCTGTGTCGTCACATATTCAGTAAGTGTCTACCCTCTCTCCTTGTGTCTGGACCATTTACTCTGTCTCTCTGTGTCGTCACATATTCAGTAAGTGTCTACCCTCTCTCCTTGTGTCTGGACCATTTACTCTCTCTGTCTCTCTGTGTCGTCACATATTCAATAAGTGTCTACCCTCTCTCCTTGTGTCTGGACTATTTACTCTGTCTCTCTGTGTCGTCACATGTTCAGTAGGTGTCTACCCTCTCTCCTTGTGTCTGGACCATTTACTCTGTCTCTCTGTGTTGTCACATATTCAGTAAGTGTCTACCCTCTCTCCTTGTGTCTGGACTATTTACTCTCTCTGTCTCTCTGTGTTGACACATAGTCAGTAAGTGTCTACACTCTCTCCTTGTGTCTGGACTATTTACTCTGTCTCTCTGTGTCGTCACATGTTCAGTAGGTGTCTACCCTCTCTCCTTGTGTCTGGACCATTTACTCTCTCTGTCTCTCTGTGTCGTCACATATTCAGTAAGTGTCTTCCCTCTCTCCTTGTGTCTGGACCATTTACTCTCTCTGTCTCTCTGTGTCGTCACATATTCAGTAAGTGTCTACCCTCTCTCCTTGTGTCTGGACTATTTACTCTCTCTGTCTCTCTGTGTTACACATATTCAGTAAGTGTCTACCCTCTCTCCTTGTGTCTGGACTATTTACTCTCTCTGTCTCTCTGTGTTACACATATTCAGTAAGTGTCTACCCTCTCTCCTTGTGTCTGGACTATTTACTCTCTCTGTCTCTCTGTGTCGTCACATATTCAGTAAGTGTCTACCCTCTCTCCTTGTGTCTGGACTATTTACTCTCTTTGTCTCTCTGTGTCGTCACATATTCAGTAAGTGTCTACCCTCTCTCCTTGTGTCTGGACTTTTTACTCTGTCTCTCTGTGTTTCACATATTCAGTAGGTGTCTACCCTCTCTCCTTGTGTCTGGACTATTTACTCTGTCTGTCTCTCTGTGTCGTCACATATTCAGTAAGTGTCTACCCTCTCTCCTTGTGTCTGGACTATTTACTCTGTCTCTCTCTGTCGTCACATAGTCAGTAAGTGTCTACCCTCTCTCCTTGTGTCTGGACTATTTACTCTGTCTGTCTGTCTGTGTCTTCACATATTCAGTAAGTGTCTACCCTCTCTCCTTGTGTCTGGACTATTTACTCTCTGTCTCTCTGTGTCGTCACATATTCAGTAAGTGTCTACCCTCTCTCCTTGTGTCTGGACTATTTACTCTGTCTCTCTGTGTTGTCACATATTCAGTAAGTGTCTACCCTCTCTCCTTGTGTCTGGACTATTTACTCTCTGTCTCTCTGTGTCGTCACATATTCAGTAAGTGTCTACCCTCTCTCATTGTGTCTGGACTATTTACTCTCTCTGTCTCTCTGTGTCGTCACATATTCAGTAAGTGTCTACCCTCTCTCCTTGTGTCTGGACTATTTACTCTCTCTCTGTCTCTCTGTGTCGTCACATATTCAGTAAGTGTCTACCCTCTCTCCTTGTGTCTGGACTATTTACTCTCTCTGTCTCTCTGTGTCGTCACATAGTCAGTAAGTGTCTACCCTCTCTCCTTGTGTCTGGACTATTTACTCTGTCTCTCTGTGTTGTCACATATTCAGTAAGTGTCTACCCTCTCTCCTTGTGTCTGGACTATTTACTCTCTCTGTCTCTCTGTGTCGTCACATATTCAGTAAGTGTCTACCCTCTCTCCTTGTGTCTGGACTATTTACTCTCTCTGTCTCTCTGTGTCGTCACATAGTCAGTAAGTGTCTACCCTCTCTCCTTGTGTCTGGACTATTTACTCTCTCTGTCTCTCTGTGTCGTCACATAGTCAGTAAGTTTCTACCCTCTCTCCTTGTGTCTGGACCATTTACTCTCTGTCTCTCTGTGTCGTCACATATTCAGTAAGTGTCTACCCTCTCTCCTTGTGTCTGGACTATTTACTCTCTGTCTCTCTGTGTCGTCACATATTCAGTAAGTGTCTACCCTCTCTCCTTGTGTCTGGACTATTTACTCTGTCTCTCTGTGTTGTCACATATTCAGTAAGTGTCTACCCTCTCTCCTTGTGTCTGGACTATTTACTCTCTGTCTCTCTGTGTCGTCACATATTCAGTAAGTGTCTACCCTCTCTCATTGTGTCTGGACTATTTACTCTCTCTGTCTCTCTGTGTCGTCACATATTCAGTAAGTGTCTACCCTCTCTCCTTGTGTCTGGACTATTTACTCTCTCTCTGTCTCTCTGTGTCGTCACATATTCAGTAAGTGTCTACCCTCTCTCCTTGTGTCTGGACTATTTACTCTCTCTGTGTCGTCACATATTCAGTAAGTGTCTACCCTCTCTCCTTGTGTCTGGACTATTTACTCTGTCTGTCTCTCTGTGTTCACACATATTCAGTAGGTCTACCCTCTCTCCTTGTGTCTGGACTATTTACTCTCTCTCTCTCTGTCTCTCTGGGTCGTCACATGTTCAGTAAGTGTCTACCCTCTCACCTTGTGTCTGGACTATTTACTCTCTCTGTCTCTCTGGATCGTCACATATTCACTAAGTGTCTACCCTCTCTCCTTGTGTCTGGACTATTTACTCTCTGTCTCTCTGTGTCGTCACATATTCAGTAAGTGTCTACCCTCTCTCCTTGTGTCTGGACTATTTACTCTCTGTCTCTCTGTGTTGTCACATATTCAGTAAGTGTCTACCCTCTCTCCTTGTGTCGGGCTTCCCTAGCCCACTTAAAAGGGTCTATATCTCCTCTTTCCTATCCCCTCAGGATGTGTGTGGTGCACATATGCGCGGGCACTGACACATTCCTTTGTTAAATTATCGACCTGTGAAGCACGGGATAGCCACTTAGTGCCGCTAAAGTGCTGTAAAACACAAATCAATCAATCAATCTCTCCTTGTGTCTGGACCATTTACTCTCTCTGTCTCTCTGTGTCGTCACATATTCAGTAAGTGTCTACCCTCTCTCCTTGTGTCTGGACTATTTACTCTCTCTGTCTCTCTGTGTCGTCACATATTCAGTAAGTGTCTACCCTCTCTCCTTGTGTCTGGACTATTTACTCTCTTTGTCTCTCTGTGTCGTCACATATTCAGTAAGTGTCTACCCTCTCTCCTTGTGTCTGGACTATTTACTCTGTCTCTCTGTGTTTTACATATTCAGTAGGTGTCTACCCTCTCTCCTTGTGTCTGGACTATTTACTCTCTGTCTCTCTGTGTCGTCACATATTCAGTGTCTACCCTCTCTCCTTGTGTCTGGACTATTTACTCTCTTTGTCTCTCTGTGTCGTCACATATTCAGTAAGTGTCTACCCTCTCTCCGTGTGTCTGGACTATTTACTCTGTCTCTCTGTGTTTCACATATTCAGTAAGTGTCTACCCTCTCTCCTTGTGTCTGGACTATTTACTCTCTTTGTCTCTCTGTGTCGTCACATATTCAGTAAGTGTCTACCTTCTATCCTTGTGTCTGGACTATTTACTCTGTCTCTCTGTGTCTTCACATATTCAGTAAGTGTCTACCCTCTCTCCTTGTGTCTAGACCATTTACTCTGTCTCTCTGTGTCGTCACATATTCAGTAAGTGTCTACCCTCTCTCCTTGTGTCTGGACCATTTACTCTGTCTCTCTGTGTCGTCACATATTCAGTAAGTGTCTACCCTCTCTCCTTGTGTCTGGACCATTTACTCTCTCTGTCTCTCTGTGTCGTCACATATTCAATAAGTGTCTACCCTCTCTCCTTGTGTCTGGACTATTTACTCTGTCTCTCTGTGTCGTCACATGTTCAGTAGGTGTCTACCCTCTCTCCTTGTGTCTGGACCATTTACTCTGTCTCTCTGTGTTGTCACATATTCAGTAAGTGTCTACCCTCTCTCCTTGTGTCTGGACTATTTACTCTCTCTGTCTCTCTGTGTTGACACATAGTCAGTAAGTGTCTACACTCTCTCCTTGTGTCTGGACTATTTACTCTGTCTCTCTGTGTCGTCACATGTTCAGTAGGTGTCTACCCTCTCTCCTTGTGTCTGGACCATTTACTCTCTCTGTCTCTCTGTGTCGTCACATATTCAGTAAGTGTCTTCCCTCTCTCCTTGTGTCTGGACCATTTACTCTCTCTGTCTCTCTGTGTCGTCACATATTCAGTAAGTGTCTACCCTCTCTCCTTGTGTCTGGACTATTTACTCTCTCTGTCTCTCTGTGTTACACATATTCAGTAAGTGTCTACCCTCTCTCCTTGTGTCTGGACTATTTACTCTCTCTGTCTCTCTGTGTTACACATATTCAGTAAGTGTCTACCCTCTCTCCTTGTGTCTGGACTATTTACTCTCTCTGTCTCTCTGTGTCGTCACATATTCAGTAAGTGTCTACCCTCTCTCCTTGTGTCTGGACTATTTACTCTCTTTGTCTCTCTGTGTCGTCACATATTCAGTAAGTGTCTACCCTCTCTCCTTGTGTCTGGACTATTTACTCTGTCTCTCTGTGTTTCACATATTCAGTAGGTGTCTACCCTCTCTCCTTGTGTCTGGACTATTTACTCTGTCTGTCTCTCTGTGTCGTCACATATTCAGTAAGTGTCTACCCTCTCTCCTTGTGTCTGGACTATTTACTCTGTCTCTCTCTGTCGTCACATAGTCAGTAAGTGTCTACCCTCTCTCCTTGTGTCTGGACTATTTACTCTGTCTGTCTGTCTGTGTCTTCACATATTCAGTAAGTGTCTACCCTCTCTCCTTGTGTCTGGACTATTTACTCTCTGTCTCTCTGTGTCGTCACATATTCAGTAAGTGTCTACCCTCTCTCCTTGTGTCTGGACTATTTACTCTGTCTCTCTGTGTTGTCACATATTCAGTAAGTGTCTACCCTCTCTCCTTGTGTCTGGACTATTTACTCTCTGTCTCTCTGTGTCGTCACATATTCAGTAAGTGTCTACCCTCTCTCATTGTGTCTGGACTATTTACTCTCTCTGTCTCTCTGTGTCGTCACATATTCAGTAAGTGTCTACCCTCTCTCCTTGTGTCTGGACTATTTACTCTCTCTCTGTCTCTCTGTGTCGTCACATATTCAGTAAGTGTCTACCCTCTCTCCTTGTGTCTGGACTATTTACTCTCTCTGTCTCTCTGTGTCGTCACATAGTCAGTAAGTGTCTACCCTCTCTCCTTGTGTCTGGACTATTTACTCTGTCTCTCTGTGTTGTCACATATTCAGTAAGTGTCTACCCTCTCTCCTTGTGTCTGGACCATTTACTCTCTCTGTCTCTCTGTGTCGTCACATATTCAGTAAGTGTCTACCCTCTCTCCTTGTGTCTGGACTATTTACTCTCTCTGTCTCTCTGTGTCGTCACATAGTCAGTAAGTGTCTACCCTCTCTCCTTGTGTCTGGACTATTTACTCTCTCTGTCTCTCTGTGTCGTCACATAGTCAGTAAGTGTCTACCCTCTCTCCTTGTGTCTGGACCATTTACTCTCTCTGTCTCTCTGTGTCGTCACATATTCAGTAAGTGTCTACCCTCTCTCCTTGTGTCTGGACTATTTACTCTCTGTCTCTCTGTGTCGTCACATATTCAGTAAGTGTCTACCCTCTCTCCTTGTGTCTGGACTATTTACTCTGTCTCTCTGTGTTGTCACATATTCAGTAAGTGTCTACCCTCTCTCCTTGTGTCTGGACTATTTACTCTCTGTCTCTCTGTGTCGTCACATATTCAGTAAGTGTCTACCCTCTCTCATTGTGTCTGGACTATTTACTCTCTCTGTCTCTCTGTGTCGTCACATATTCAGTAAGTGTCTACCCTCTCTCCTTGTGTCTGGACTATTTACTCTCTCTCTCTGTCTCTCTGTGTCGTCACATATTCAGTAAGTGTCTACCCTCTCTCCTTGTGTCTGGACTATTTACTCTCTCTGTGTCGTCACATATTCAGTAAGTGTCTACCCTCTCTCCTTGTGTCTGGACTATTTACTCTGTCTGTCTCTCTGTGTTCACACATATTCAGTAGGTCTACCCTCTCTCCTTGTGTCTGGACTATTTACTCTCTCTCTCTCTGTCTCTCTGGGTCGTCACATGTTCAGTAAGTGTCTACCCTCTCACCTTGTGTCTGGACTATTTACTCTCTCTGTCTCTCTGGATTGTCACATATTCAGTAAGTGTCTACCCTCTCTCCTTGTGTCTGGACTATTTACTCTCTGTCTCTCTGTGTCGTCACATATTCAGTAAGTGTCTACCCTCTCTCCTTGTGTCTGGACTATTTACTCTCTGTCTCTCTGTGTTGTCACATATTCAGTAAGTGTCTACCCTCTCTCCTTGTGTCGGGCTTCCCTAGCCCACTTAAAAGGGTCTATATCTCCTCTTTCCTATCCCCTCAGGATGTGTGTGGTGCACATATGCGCGGGCACTGACACATTCCTTTGTTAAATTATCAACCTGTGAAGCACGGGATAGCCACTTAGTGCCGCTAAAGTGCTGTAAAACACAAATCAATCAATCAATCTCTCCTTGTGTCTGGACCATTTACTCTCTCTGTCTCTCTGTGTCGTCACATATTCAGTAAGTGTCTACCCTCTCTCCTTGTGTCTGGACTATTTACTCTCTCTGTCTCTCTGTGTCGTCACATAGTCAGTAAGTGTCTACCCTCTCTCCTTGTGTCTGGACTATTTACTCTCTCTGTCTCTCTGTGTCGTCACATAGTCAGTAAGTGTCTACCCTCTCTCCTTGTGTCTGGACCATTTACTCTCTCTGTCTCTCTGTGTCGTCACATATTCAGTAAGTGTCTACCCTCTCTCCTTGTGTCTGGACTATTTACTCTCTGTCTCTCTGTGTCGTCACATATTCAGTAAGTGTCTACCCTCTCTCCTTGTGTCTGGACTATTTACTCTCTGTCTCTCTGCGTCGTCACATATTCAGTAAGTGTCTACCCTCTCTCCTTGTGTCTGGACTATTTACTCTCTGTCTCTCTGTGTTGTCACATATTCAGTAAGTGTCTACCCTCTCTCCTTGTGTCGGGCTTCCCTAGCCCACTTAAAAGGGTCTATATCTCCTCTTTCCTATCCCCTGAGGATGTGTGTGGTGCACATATGCGCGGGCACTGACACATTCCTTTGTTAAATTATCGACCTGTGAAGCACGGGATAGCCACTTAGTGCCGCTAAAGTGCTGTAAAACACAAATCAATCAATCAATCTCTCCTTGTGTCTGGACCATTTACTCTCTCTGTCTCTCTGTGTCGTCACATATTCAGTAAGTGTCTACCCTCTCTCCTTGTGTCTGGACTATTTACTCTCTCTGTCTCTCTGTGTCGTCACATATTCAGTAAGTGTCTACCCTCTCTCCTTGTGTCTGGACTATTTACTCTCTTTGTCTCTCTGTGTCGTCACATATTCAGTAAGTGTCTACCCTCTCTCCGTGTGTCTGGACTATTTACTCTGTCTCTCTGTGTTTCACATATTCAGTAAGTGTCTACCCTCTCTCCTTGTGTCTGGACTATTTACTCTCTTTGTCTCTCTGTGTCGTCACATATTCAGTAAGTGTCTACCTTCTCTCCTTGTGTCTGGACTATTTACTCTGTCTCTCTGTGTCTTCACATATTCAGTAAGTGTCTACCCTCTCTCCTTGTGTCTAGACCATTTACTCTGTCTCTCTGTGTCGTCACATATTCAGTAAGTGTCTACCCTCTCTCCTTGTGTCTGGACCATTTACTCTGTCTCTCTGTGTCGTCACATATTCAGTAAGTGTCTACCCTCTCTCCTTGTGTCTGGACCATTTACTCTCTCTGTCTCTCTGTGTCGTCACATATTCAATAAGTGTCTACCCTCTCTCCTTGTGTCTGGACTATTTACTCTGTCTCTCTGTGTCGTCACATGTTCAGTAGGTGTCTACCCTCTCTCCTTGTGTCTGGACCATTTACTCTGTCTCTCTGTGTTGTCACATATTCAGTAAGTGTCTACCCTCTCTCCTTTTGTCTGGACTATTTACTCTCTCTGTCTCTCTGTGTTGACACATAGTCAGTAAGTGTCTACACTCTCTCCTTGTGTCTGGACTATTTACTCTGTCTCTCTGTGTCGTCACATGTTCAGTAGGTGTCTACCCTCTCTCCTTGTGTCTGGACCATTTACTCTCTCTGTCTCTCTGTGTCGTCACATATTCAGTAAGTGTCTTCCCTCTCTCCTTGTGTCTGGACCCTTTACTCTCTCTGTCTCTCTGTGTCGTCACATATTCAGTAAGTGTCTACCCTCTCTCCTTGTGTCTGGACTATTTACTCTCTCTGTCTCTCTGTGTTACACATATTCAGTAAGTGTCTACCCTCTCTCCTTGTGTCTGGACTATTTACTCTCTCTGTCTCTCTGTGTTACACATATTCAGTAAGTGTCTACCCTCTCTCCTTGTGTCTGGACTATTTACTCTCTCTGTCTCTCTGTGTCGTCACATATTCAGTAAGTGTCTACCCTCTCTCCTTGTGTCTGGACTATTTACTCTCTTTGTCTCTCTGTGTCGTCACATATTCAGTAAGTGTCTACCCTCTCTCCTTGTGTCTGGACTATTTACTCTGTCTCTCTGTGTTTCACATATTCAGTAGGTGTCTACCCTCTCTCCTTGTGTCTGGACTATTTACTCTCTGTCTCTCTGTGTCGTCACATATTCAGTAAGTGTCTACCCTCTCTCCTTGTGTCTGGACTATTTACTCTCTTTGTCTCTCTGTGTCGTCACATATTCAGTAAGTGTCTACCCTCTCTCCGTGTGTCTGGACTATTTACTCTGTCTCTCTGTGTTTCACATATTCAGTAAGTGTCTACCCTCTCTCCTTGTGTCTGGACTATTTACTCTCTTTGTCTCTCTGTGTCGTCACATATTCAGTAAGTGTCTACCCTCTCTCCGTGTGTCTGGACTATTTACTCTGTCTCTCTGTGTCTTCACATATTCAGTAAGTGTCTACCCTCTCTCCTTGTGTCTGGACCATTTACTCTGTCTCTCTGTGTCGTCACATATTCAGTAAGTGTCTACCCTCTCTCCTTGTGTCTGGACCATTTATTCTGTCTCTCTGTGTCGTCACATATTCAGTAAGTGTCTACCCTCTCTCCTTGTGTCTGGACCATTTACTCTCTCTGTCTCTCTGTGTCGTCACATATTCAGTAAGTGTCTACCCTCTCTCCTTGTGTCTGGACTATTTACTCTGTCTCTCTGTGTCGTCACATGTTCAGTAGGTGTCTACCCTCTCTCCTTGTGTCTGGACTATTTACTCTCTCTCTGTCTCTCTGTGTATTCACATAATATTCAGTAGGTGTCTACCCTCTCTCCTTGTGTCTGGACCATTTACTCTGTCTCTCTGTGTTGTCACATATTCAGTAAGTGTCTACCCTCTCTCCTTGTGTCTGGACTATTTACTCTCTCTGTCTCTCTGTGTTGACACATAGTCAGTAAGTGTCTACACTCTCTCCTTGTGTCTGGACTATTTACTCTGTCTCTCTGTGTCGTCACATGTTCAGTAGGTGTCTACCCTCTCTCCTTGTGTCTGGACCATTTACTCTCTCTGTCTCTCTGTGTCGTCACATATTCAGTAAGTGTCTACCCTCTCTCCTTGTGTCTGGACCATTTACTCTCTCTGTCTCTCTGTGTCGTCACATATTCAGTAAGTTTCTACCCTCTCTCCTTGTGTCTGGACCATTTACTCTCTCTGTCTCTCTGTGTCGTCACATATTCAATAAGTGTCTACCCTCTCTCCTTGTGTCTGGACTATTTACTCTGTCTCTCTGTGTCGTCACATGTTCAGTAGGTGTCTACCCTCTCTCCTTGTGTCTGGACCATTTACTCTGTCTCTCTGTGTTGTCACATATTCAGTAAGTGTCTACCCTCTCTCCTTGTGTCTGGACTATTTACTCTCTCTGTCTCTCTGTGTTGACACATAGTCAGTAAGTGTCTACACTCTCTCCTTGTGTCTGGACTATTTACTCTGTCTCTCTGTGTCGTCACATGTTCAGTAGGTGTCTACCCTCTCTCCTTGTGTCTGGACCATTTACTCTCTCTGTCTCTCTGTGTCGTCACATATTCAGTAAGTGTCTTCCCTCTCTCCTTGTGTCTGGACCATTTACTCTCTCTGTCTCTCTGTGTCGTCACATATTCAGTAAGTGTCTACCCTCTCTCCTTGTGTCTGGACTATTTACTCTCTCTGTCTCTCTGTGTTACACATATTCAGTAAGTGTCTACCCTCTCTCCTTGTGTCTGGACTATTTACTCTCTCTGTCTCTCTGTGTTACACATATTCAGTAAGTGTCTACCCTCTCTCCTTGTGTCTGGACTATTTACTCTCTCTGTCTCTCTGTGTCGTCACATATTCAGTAAGTGTCTACCCTCTCTCCTTGTGTCTGGACTATTTACTCTCTTTGTCTCTCTGTGTCGTCACATATTCAGTAAGTGTCTACCCTCTCTCCTTGTGTCTGGACTATTTACTCTGTCTCTCTGTGTTTCACATATTCAGTAGGTGTCTACCCTCTCTCCTTGTGTCTGGACTATTTACTCTCTGTCTCTCTGTGTCGTCACATATTCAGTAAGTGTCTACCCTCTCTCCTTGTGTCTGGACTATTTACTCTCTTTGTCTCTCTGTGTCGTCACATATTCAGTAAGTGTCTACCCTCTCTCCGTGTGTCTGGACTATTTACTCTGTCTCTCTGTGTTTCACATATTCAGTAAGTGTCTACCCTCTCTCCTTGTGTCTGGACTATTTACTCTCTTTGTCTCTCTGTGTCGTCACATATTCAGTAAGTGTCTACCCTCTCTCCGTGTGTCTGGACTATTTACTCTGTCTCTCTGTGTCTTCACATATTCAGTAAGTGTCTACCCTCTCTCCTTGTGTCTGGACCATTTACTCTGTCTCTCTGTGTCGTCACATATTCAGTAAGTGTCTACCCTCTCTCCTTGTGTCTGGACCATTTATTCTGTCTCTCTGTGTCGTCACATATTCAGTAAGTGTCTACCCTCTCTCCTTGTGTCTGGACCATTTACTCTCTCTGTCTCTCTGTGTCGTCACATATTCAGTAAGTGTCTACCCTCTCTCCTTGTGTCTGGACTATTTACTCTGTCTCTCTGTGTCGTCACATGTTCAGTAGGTGTCTACCCTCTCTCCTTGTGTCTGGACTATTTACTCTCTCTCTGTCTCTCTGTGTATTCACATAATATTCAGTAGGTGTCTACCCTCTCTCCTTGTGTCTGGACCATTTACTCTGTCTCTCTGTGTTGTCACATATTCAGTAAGTGTCTACCCTCTCTCCTTGTGTCTGGACTATTTACTCTCTCTGTCTCTCTGTGTTGACACATAGTCAGTAAGTGTCTACACTCTCTCCTTGTGTCTGGACTATTTACTCTGTCTCTCTGTGTCGTCACATGTTCAGTAGGTGTCTACCCTCTCTCCTTGTGTCTGGACCATTTACTCTCTCTGTCTCTCTGTGTCGTCACATATTCAGTAAGTGTCTACCCTCTCTCCTTGTGTCTGGACCATTTACTCTCTCTGTCTCTCTGTGTTACACATATTCAGTAAGTGTCTACCCTCTCTCCTTATGTCTGGACTATTTACTCTCTCTGTCTCTCTGTGTTACACATATTCAGTAAGTGTCTACCCTCTCTCCTTGTGTCTGGACTATTTACTCTCTCTGTCTCTCTGTGTCGTCACATATTCAGTAAGTGTCTACCCTCTCTCCTTGTGTCTGGACCATTTACTCTCTCTGTCTCTCTGTGTTGTCACATATTCAGTAAGTGTCTACCTTCTCTCCTTGTGTCTGGACCATTTACTCTCTCTGTCTCTCTGTGTCGTCACATGTTCAGTAGGTGTCTACCCTCTCTCCTTGTGTCTGGACCATTTACTCTCTCTGTCTCTCTGTGTCGTCACATGTTCAGTAGGTGTCTACCCTCTCTCCTTGTGTCTGGACCATTTACTCTCTCTGTCTCTCTGTGTCGTCACATGTTCAGTAGGTGTCTACCCTCTCTCCTTGTGTCTGGACTATTTACTCTCTCTGTCTCTCTGTGTCGTCACATATTCAGTAGGTGTCTACCCTCTCTCCTTGTGTCTGGACTATTTACTCTCTCTGTCTCTCTGTGTCGTCACATATTCAGTAGGTGTCTACCCTCTCTCCTTGTGTCTGGCCTATTTACTCTCTTTGTCTCTCTGTGTCGTCACATATTCAGTAAGTGTCTACCCTCTCTCCTTGTGTCTGGACTATTTACTCTGTCTCTCTGTGTCGTCACATAATCAGTAAGTGTCTACCCTCTCTCCTTGTGTCTGGACTATTTACTCTGTCTCTCTGTGTCTTCACATATTCAGTAAGTGTCTACCCTCTCTCCTTGTGTCTGGACTATTTACTCTGTCTCTCTGTGTCGTCACATATTCAGTAAGTGTCTACCCTCTCTCCTTGTGTCTGGACTATTTACTCTGTCTCTCTGTGTCGTCACATGTTCAGTAGGTGTCTACCCTCTCTCCTTGTGTCTGGACTATTTACTCTCTCTCTGTCTCTCTGTGTATTCACATAATATTCAGTAGGTGTCTACCCTCTCTCCTTGTGTCTGGACCATTTACTCTGTCTCTCTGTGTTGTCACATATTCAGTAAGTGTCTACCCTCTCTCCTTGTGTCTGGACTATTTACTCTCTCTGTCTCTCTGTGTTGACACATAGTCAGTAAGTGTCTACACTCTCTCCTTGTGTCTGGACTATTTACTCTGTCTCTCTGTGTCGTCACATGTTCAGTAGGTGTCTACCCTCTCTCCTTGTGTCTGGACCATTTACTCTCTCTGTCTCTCTGTGTCGTCACATATTCAGTAAGTGTCTACCCTCTCTCCTTGTGTCTGGACCATTTACTCTCTCTGTCTCTCTGTGTCGTCACATATTCAGTAAGTTTCTACCCTCTCTCCTTGTGTCTGGACTATTTACTCTCTCTGTCTCTCTGTGTTACACATATTCAGTAAGTGTCTACCCTCTCTCCTTGTGTCTGGACTATTTACTCTCTCTGTCTCTCTGTGTTACACATATTCAGTAAGTGTCTACCCTCTCTCCTTGTGTCTGGACTATTTACTCTCTCTGTCTCTCTGTGTCGTCACATATTCAGTAAGTGTCTACCCTCTCTCCTTGTGTCTGGACCATTTACTCTCTCTGTCTCTCTGTGTTGTCACATATTCAGTAAGTGTCTACCTTCTCTCCTTGTGTCTGGACCATTTACTCTCTCTGTCTCTCTGTGTCGTCACATGTTCAGTAGGTGTCTACCCTCTCTCCTTGTGTCTGGACCATTTACTCTCTCTGTCTCTCTGTGTCGTCACATGTTCAGTAGGTGTCTACCCTCTCTCCTTGTGTCTGGACCATTTACTCTCTCTGTCTCTCTGTGTCGTCACATGTTCAGTAGGTGTCTACCCTCTCTCCTTGTGTCTGGACTATTTACTCTCTCTGTCTCTCTGTGTCGTCACATATTCAGTAGGTGTCTACCCTCTCTCCTTGTGTCTGGACTATTTACTCTCTCTGTCTCTCTGTGTCGTCACATATTCAGTAGGTGTCTACCCTCTCTCCTTGTGTCTGGCCTATTTACTCTCTTTGTCTCTCTGTGTCGTCACATATTCAGTAAGTGTCTACCCTCTCTCCTTGTGTCTGGACTATTTACTCTGTCTCTCTGTGTCGTCACATAATCAGTAAGTGTCTACCCTCTCTCCTTGTGTCTGGACTATTTACTCTGTCTCTCTGTGTCTTCACATATTCAGTAAGTGTCTACCCTCTCTCCTTGTGTCTGGACTATTTACTCTGTCTCTCTGTGTCGTCACATATTCAGTAAGTGTCTACCCTCTCTCCTTGTGTCTGGACTATTTACTCTGTCTCTCTGTGTCGTCACATATTCAGTAAGTGTCTACCCTCTCTCCTTGTGTCTGGACTATTTACTCTGTCTCTCTGTGTTTCACATATTCAGTAAGTGTCTACCCTCTCTCCTTGTGTCTGGACTATTTACTCTCTCTGTCTCTCTGTGTCGTCACATATTCAGTAAGTGTGTCTCTCTCCTTGTATACTGTAATCATACTTTATTTCGCACTGTACATATTTTCACGAATTTCACAGAAATCAAAAATCCGCGAATTCGTACCCATCGTGAATATTTATCCATTTTCGATGGGCCAGTAAAATATTAGCTACTAATGTTGATTGAAATTTGTTTTGAACAATAAATACCAACAACACTGGCTTCCTCCAGGCATTTACCACCTTGCTTAATCCAACAAGAGTTAGTTATATAGGCGTGTGGAAAGCTATTATTGTTGTGTATATAAGGCCACTTAAATAAATTATCAGCTTTGCAAACATCGCCCGCACCATCAAAATAAGGGCACATTTTAGCTTTTTATTAATTTTCCATAAAAATATGTGTAGAAATCCCGCATCCACTGAGAGAAATTCACTTCAATACAAAATATCCATATATAAGCTTTTACTTTGACTAGAAACATAATTTAAACAGCATATTAATCACCATTCGCCTATCTACAAGGAGAATGTGGTGTTTACATTGAATCAAAGTTGGACACATCAATGATAGCACTTGGAAATGGTGTCTCTCAAAAAATATCGGTTAAATAAAAATAAATAAGGCCCTCCCTTATGACTCTAAAAACAAATAAAAATAAAAAGCCTCCCTCCCACACCCTTTTTTCAAAAAAGTATCCGCAAAGCTGATAATTTTTTTTTAAGTGGCCTTAATTCTAGATATGTCTGCATGGTCATGATTACCTACGCCTATATATACCAAAACACGGACAGCTGACCTAGCCGTGTCACCCCCTGCATTGTTCAATGATACAATAATGCACAGCTGATTATCTGATACATGTAGCCAACACATTATTTACACCACCCCCATTCTGTAGAACACTACACCCCCAGGTGCTGGTGGTTTATGGTTTGAATACTTCCAGGTAGGAGGAGCGTCCCTGTGTGACGTCATCATGTGTGACTTTGTGGTTAGTGCTGCCCCCACACGGCGTGATCTGGGTTACCATGACGACGGACCACGTCCATGTCCGGTCAGGACTGTCATGGAATGTGTTAGTATGAGCAGGGCTAGGTCAGGTGTGTGTAAAAACGTACAGGTGGGCGGGTCTATGGTGGCTTCAAGCAAATGTCAGTGATTCCCTGTATGGAATGGGGACAGTGCCATGAACCTACAGAAGCAGAACCATGTAATGTCGTTCAGAAGTTACGGAAACTGGGTGTCCAAATCCCTGAGGGGTCTCATTTTCACAAGGATCTCTTACACTAATGGTCATTATGATGACGTTTTTGCCAAAACCCGTCACCGTGGGAGTTGCCGTAAATGTGATCCCTTCACTGAGGCACCAGGGCAGTAAACCTTCAATTTCAGATAGACTTATGGATATATGGGAGCTTTATATTTGTGAGGAGGGGGCTGGCCAGTTATATATATTTCGTGTAACTTTAATACAGAGAGTGAGGAGTGTGTGTGTCTGTGTGTCTGTGTGTCTGTGTGTATTACCAACATTCTGTGGTAGGAATGTGTTGACGTGGAGAGAGGCAGGCATTGGGTCTAACATGTTACAATCATGACACATGGCTACATATATGTGGATCAACACGGTAAAAGGTACGCCCGTGAGGGTGTGCATGGGTGTACCTTTTACCGTGTTGATCCACATATAGTGACTTGTATTTAAGGACTAGGATGGGTCAACACCCGGCCCTTCAAGTGTTCACTTGTACTGTAATACCTCGCGTATAAGACGCAACTCAGTGTCGGATCCAGGATTTTGAAAAGGGGGGGGGGGCCTCTTTTAGCCCCTAATGTTGGCTAAATTCTAATAAGGTAAAAAACGTTAGGTAAACTCTTAAATACCCCGCGCCCCCCTCTAAATCGGTCACTGCAACTTGCCCCTATAGAGATTCAAGCAGTGGAGTTCTTTATAGGAGATTGGTACATGTACACTGGTCAAGATCAAGTCCAAGATGCGCCTTATAGCATGTCACTCAGGGAGGCTGGTACTTACATAGATATGGTTACTCAGAGCCTATTTAATGTGTAAAGTTGGAGTATATCTTCAGCTTCAATACTGCCACCATGCAGCCTAACATTAATAATGATGATATTAAAAAGCCAAGTGAACAATACAATGAGCACTGTACGACTATATATCTGCTATAATAAATAATAAGCCCCCACTATGATGTAAATGAGGCTCTGTGTCACGTGGGGGCCTAATAACCCTTTAAGAGCTGCTGATGCATTAATGCATCATACCCATTGGTCGTCATGATGCACCAATAAAGTGCTGGCAAGTCTGCTCACCAGCACTTTATTGGAGCATCATGCCAACCCTCCAGGAGTTCATCAAACCTGTAGGGTCGTCATGATGCATGAATGCAGCACTGGCGAGTTACTCACCAGTGCTGCATTCATGCATCATGACGACCAATGGGCATGATGCATTAATGCATCATTGGCCCTTAAAGGAATACACATATACTACTCGTAGTATACGTGTGCCTAATTAGCATACAGTAAGCCTATTACTGCCCCATACATACATGTAGGTGTATTATTAGTAATACATTGTGAAAGGTGAGTCTATAATATATGCAGGTAACAGGTGTCCATATATGGACATTGTATTTTGTCAGATATGGTCAGGGGATGAGAAATACAATCATGTTTGGTGAATAACGTGTCGGACAATATCTATAAGTTATAATGAAATTGGCCCATGCCTTCTCCATCCTCATTTAGTAAACTGTAAATGCACCCCCCCCCCGCCCCCATTGCTCAGACCACAACTCCCCTGAGACTACAGTCACCATCTTTTTAACTACCTCTAAATACACCACCCAAGGTTAGGGTGTGGCTTATATGTGGGGGTGGCTTATACACGATATCATCAAGGTAAAAGATCGATAGTTCCACATAGCCTAAAACCAATTGTATTACGTAGTGCTTATTAAAGAGCCATAATAAGATGGAACCAGTTAAAACCAGAATATACTGTCATCAACAATGTCTATGAATTCAAAAAAAGTGTTAGGAATGTATATCCAAATTGCTTTGTATAACTAAGAATATTTGTAATAGACCCATGATTTTATTTCATGTGTTCATTTCATCTCATTATCATTACAATCAAAGGCATATGTTCTTCTCACATCAGATTTGTTACTTAGGGTAGTCTATAACTAATATAACCCTAGTAGGCTAAGTTAAGCAACTGTGTAATGTGTCTGCTATTATTGTTCACTAAAAACATGTATTATGAATTGAATCTATAATATATAGTGGGTCCTAGTGCTTAGGTTGAACATCTTACATTTTTATTATGTATCTTGTTTTTGCCCAATAAACGACTTCAAAAAATACAGAGATCCACTCAAATTGCTCCAAATATTTCTTCATGAGTTGGCATTGAAGCAGGGTCGTAGAAGCAGTATTTCACTCAGCTCCACCTTGTGGAATACTGATTCTAGGGCTAGGCTGACTCATGATAGAATATTTAATTTCATTGTTTTGTGAACCCCTGTCTAGATGGGCCTGATCCACTGTCTGTGTGATTGACCAGATTACTCCAATCAAACAGGGACTGTAGGTTGTCAGCCCACACGTCACTCAGGTACGGCTTGTACAGGTGGGTATACCTGTCTGTATAGGAGGGATGATCCCCGTGTATATACACTCTAAGTACACGTAAGTACAGCTACAAGATAAGATAACAGGCAGATAGCTAGCCCCTTATAGAGTTCTATGTACTGGTGTGTATGTCTACATACCCACCCACAAGTTACTAAACAGATAAGCTGACACAACATGCGTTAACCCTTTAAGGACCGCTAATGCAGAAGTGCATCATGCCCATTGGTCGGCATGATGCACGAATGAAGTGCTGGTGAGGCTGCTGACCAGCACTTCATTGGTGCATCATGCCGACCCTACAGGAGTGGTATTAACCCCCTACGGTCAGCATGATACCAGCATCAAACAACCATCAAAATACAGTAGTGGCCCCTAAATGGTTAAACCTTTAACCCTTTCGTGCCCAGAACTACTTTGAGAAAACTAATCCATTCAACATAGTTGACAAAGTACAGACCACTACACACTATTTGTGGTGAAAATAAAGAATCCATTCAAATAACAACAAAAAGGGACACTAAAATAGACCTACAAAATTAAAGGTCTCACAAAATGTAGAATGAAGCCTACGTCAGAGTAAAATTGAAACCCTAATATCTTGACATGGGCTGATTTTTGGAAGAGTTTCATATCACTCTTGGTTAGAAATATGATATCAGCAATATTTAAATACGCCATTTTGACCTATCAAACTTTATAACGTTAAGTATTCTGAGAATAAGACACACTGAATAAGGTCATCATGTGAACTCTTGTTAAGCCTTTAAAGGCAGCTGATGCAGGAGTGCATCATGTCCATTGGTCATTATGATGCACCAATGAAGTGCTGGCGACACTGCTCGTCAGCACTTCATTGGTGCATCATGACGACATTATGGGGTTGATACTCCCGGAGGGTCGGCATGATGCTCCAATGAAGTGTCGGCAAGCAGTCTCGCAAGTATTTCATTGGTGCATCATGACAACCAATGGGCATGATGCACTCTTGCATCAGCGGCCTTTATAGGGTTAATGGTTTATGTAACAGTTTAATCAATGTGCCATGGACTGAGACTACTTGGACACTGATTGATTTATTGTTATAGAGCAGCATGTTTCATGTAACCTCCATGTTTCTATGTACAAAAATATCAATATGTATGGGTTAGGTCCCTATGTCGATACCTTGCCATGTATATGACTCATATTTCTCACAGCTTTAACCCTTTAAAGGCTGCTGATGCAGGAGTGCATAATGCCCATAGGTTGTCATGATGCACCAATGAAGTGCTGGCAACACTGATAGCCATCACTTCATTAGTGCATCATGATGACCTTATGGGGTTGATACTCGCAGAGACTACTCGCCAGCACTTCATTGGAGCATCACACTTACCCTCCGGGATTTTTTTGTATCACCTATATCGGCCCTGTAGGGTCAGCATGATGCATGAATGCAGAACTGGTGAGTTACTCGCCATGGTTGCATTAATGCCGACCATTAGCAGCTGTGAAAGGGTTAAAAGACCTGTATATTGACAGACTGATCAACTTCCGGTCAGCTCTTTTTTTCAACTATCAACCAAGTGTTAATTTCTGTTTGAAATACCAGCCGACTGCATAGTGAGAATCTAACTGTTATGGTATCAACATGCCGGCACATGAGGTATAGGACAAAGTGTCGGAACATGAACCTGGCTGCTGGACAACATTAATATAAAACAATAAAATAGTATAAATGTAACTATGTAAAAGGTTGGCATACCAGAACAAAGCTGGCACTAACACACACACTCAATCTGTGCAGTATGCTGCCTGCCCCCCCCCCCCTACACTCCATACACCTCCATAATCTATACAACCTGCACTTTTTGTCTTTGTATTCCTTTTCTAACATACCATATTACTCATTTTAAATTCTGTTGTTTTGTTGTTGTTGTTTTTTTGTTTTTTTTTGGGGGGGGGGGTTTCAACTTTTGATACATCATGCCATCCTGATAAGAATCTAGAGAGGGTATGGTTATTCTCAATGTCAGTTTTTTTAAAGTTTCTACCTTCTTTCATGCTGTTTACCTATTCATTTATCATTTTGGTGTATGTATTTGTTTATTGGTCTTTCTTTTTTTATCCTACCCCTGTGATATAATACGTGTGTGTGTGGGGGGGGGGGTGGTAACATGGCATGGTCCTATTAAGTCCCCCCCCCCCACATGCTACTTATATACAGTGTAGAAATCAATGAGTGTGGACGTCAGCTGTCCAAGCCGCACCACCTGTGTACAAATCTATAACTTCCCCCATCACTTAAACATAGAATAAAACTGATATAGTTTCTATGTATGTATACCATATACTGTAAATTGTCTCCTATAGGACGCACCCTGACTTTGTGGACTTGAAATGAGATTTTTTTTCTATTGAATGGATTTTAAAAATGCAAAAGCCTATGTAACTGATTAAAACTGTGAACTTTTTCTAATGAATAGATATTTAAAGTTCAAAAACCTATCTCTCCATCTCCCTCTTTGGTCTCCTAGGGGCGCCTGGACCTCCGCCCAGATGCTGGGACTATGGGGAAATTAATATATGTCAGATCTGACCCCTACCCCACATGCTCCCTCCACCCAGCTAGGTCTGAATCTCGGACCAGCCGCAGCTTATAAGAGAGAATTTATGGTAGCAATGTTTAAACATTTGTAAAGGTCTTGAGTTCTGTATTTGTTTTGCCTTATTGGGGATAACCCCTGTACATCTATTACCACCAAGGCGACAACTTGTGACAATACGTATACCGTAAATTCCTATACGCGAACCAGATGCTATTTGTGTACTTTAGAAGCTTCCTCAAACAAGGGTGCGGCTTATACAAGGGTATTTGACAGTATACAACAGAACTAAACTGCCAATTATCAAGCTCTCAGTGTGGCTTATAGCTTATTGACAAATTCAGCATGCAGCGTCTACATAGGTGCGGCTTATACGAGGGAATCTAAGGTATATGTATATGTGCACCTATACTATAAGAATATTGCGGTAATTGCACTATGATAAAAGCCAGGTCACAGCTTGGTGAACTGTTCTGTGCACTTCATCTATGTATTTACATATTCCGTTGGTTAAGTATAGAGAGGCAGATATATATTCATATTCAGAAACTATCAGCATTCATGAATTAACCAACTGATAGCAGACTAGCTAAACCAAAAGGGCAATCATACTAATACCACTTTCCCCCTCTCTATCTCTCACTCTCTCTTTCTTTAGACAGTCAGCCACATTATATTTTAGCATTGCTGTATGGGCTTAGTCTTTATAAAGACAGAAAGCTGCCCCCCCGCTAATTATGTACTAAAGGCTTCATTTTTCTGAAATCTCAATAAAGAGGAATGAAATTGAGCGAGCTAAAAAAATCCCTGAAATCCTCAATCAGAACCACCTAGATATAATTATCTTCTTTCTGCCAGATATCTCTGGCTCTGCATTGCAATGTATGTCAACTATTGCTAGAAACCTTGAACACTCATTCCTGAAAATATTCCAAGCTCTGTTTGACTCTCTTTGAACATATACTTATACTTCAATGCCTACAGATTATTATGAAAAACACTTACCTCGTTAAACACAGGGTTCAGCTCTCCCTTCACCACCTCCGACTTCTTTGTAGTCCCTGCAAGATAAGATAAGAAAACACTTAGACATTGATTATAAACCAGTATTGTCTTTAACTCTTTAAAGGCATCAAGGCATCATGCCCATTGGTGACCACGATGTATGAAGGCACCCCTGGTGAGTAACTCGCCAGGGGTGCATTCATGCATCATGCCGACCCTATGGGTTTATTACACCCCATAGGGTCGGCATGATGCTCTAATGAAGTGCTGGCGGGTAGACTCACCAGGACTTCATTGGAGCATCATGACAACCAATGGGCATGATTCACTCCTGCATTAGCGGCCTTTAAAGGTTTTATATATGTGATGAGGAGGTTCGTCTTACCATGTCTCTCATTCATCCAGTGGTTATCACAGTGGCTTGATCAGGAACCCTGGTGCTTATAATATACATTTCAACTTGACTCTATCCAGGGCGCTTTTTAAAGACAGGTACAGTTTTCAAAACTAAGTTCACGGTGAATTCTTCTGTTTGATACAGCCAACCTTCTAAACCTCCTGAGCTATTCAAGACACTTATTCAAATACCCGGCCCTTTCAGGCCACTTCAGCAGTACTGCTCCCAGCCATTTTAGCTTCATCCTTCTTTGATCTATATTCGGGCCTCCCTAGCCCACTTAAAAGGGTCTATTTCTTTTCTTTCCTATCCCCTCGGGATGTGTGTGGTGCACATATGCGCGGGCACCGACATATTCCTCTGTGAATTTGTGTAATATAGTTCTCGCCATGAATATGACCTTAGCTGTCGAAATGGCGTTAAACATCTATTACTCACTCACTCACTCTTTGATCTATAGCAGCGTGCTGGCTTTTTTGCCAAAAGGAGGCTAAATTTTATTACGCCCCCCCCTCGAGAGGGATCAAAGGATGTTGCTCCCCCCTCAGGAGAGGTCAAAGATTCCCCCCCCCCTTAAACCCATACCCCCTGTTGATAAATAAAATAATGACCACTTCCTTACATGACTGAATATTAACTGTGGGATATGATAGTGGGACCATAGTGCCTTATTGATCATAGTTACGGTCATAGTTACTGTCATAGCTACGGTCATAGTTACGGTCATAGCTACGGTCATAGTTATGGTCATAGCTACGGTCATACTTAAGGTCATAGCTATGGTCATAGTTACGGTCATAGTTACGGTCATAGTTACGGTCATAGCTACGGTCATAGTTACGGTCATAGCTACGGTCATAGTTACGGTCATAGTTACGGTCATAGTTACGGTCATAGCTACGGTCATACTTAAGGTCATAGCTATGGTCATAGTTACGGTCATAGTTACGGTCATAGTTACGGTCATAGTTACGGTCATAGCTACGGTCATAGCTACGGTCATAGTTACGGTCATAGCTACGGTCATAGTTACGGACTGTAGCTCTGAGTGGGGCGGGCTCAGAGTTAGGCCCACAAGTGTCAATTGATTGACTGTTGAGTAATGATTGGCTGTGCAGAAATTGACAACTGGGTAATTATAGTTACGTCTAGACCAATTAAAGGTTCTATCAGTGGGGACAAGAAATACCTACCTGTGCAGACTACCTTCATCAAAATAACACATTGTGAAGAATTTATATACATTTTACAAAATGTAAAAACATATAAGGGTAGAGGACACTTTGAAGATACTACATGTAGAATTTGGGGTAGATCCATGAAGTATTAAGCTCAGGGGAGCTAGAATGAAACCAACCTCTAATTTACCAGAGCTTTTTGGACACTTTAAGTCTAAACCCACAATGTTAGTGTCCGTGGGTATTGCGGGCTATACTATATTGATCAGGGCTCACTTCTTGAGACAGAGTATTGTATAAAGTGTTGGGTGGATATTGACAACCTACACACCTGAGACGTCCACCTCAAGGTGTCGGTATAGTACATAGAGAGTATTGCATCCTAGTTATTACATAAAGTCTTGGACCTTCTCAGAACTGGGTCTAAGCCTGGCAAAGTGCCTAATATACACGTAGTACCTATAGTTGTAAGACTGGGGAGAGAGTACAGGGTAAATCGCCCCTGACTCGACCACTAGGTATGTTGGTAACTTATGGCAGACGACCTGTGGTAGACGACCACTCTGGACTAATTTCTTTCAAGTAAATACTGAATTTCTAATTAATTGTACCTCATGTACTATGATAGGCATTGCATATGTCCAAAACACTACTCATAAATTGTGAAAATAACCTATGATGGATAGGCACCGTGGTCGATTTAAGGAACCCTAACATACTAGTGGTCGAGTCAGGGGCGACTTACCTTAATGCTAACCTGTAGGACCTCACCTTGTCTACTCTGAGTACTGCTACTTCTAGGTCTAGACACCCCACTCCCCACCACTCTTACTAAACTTGCTCATGACCTTGCATGCTAAATATACTCTTCAATATGGAGAGGGTGTGGTTTTTTCTTTCTGTACAGGTTCTGACGTGTATTGTAAATGGAGGAACTAATATGAGCTGTGCTGTAATATTAGCTGTAATGCCACCTTTAATACGACCTTAATAACACTTAATTCTACTTATTTTACTGCTGTACTAATTCAGATTGCAGCAGTGATTTAGAGTAGGCTGATATGTAATCTAAGTCCCAGTCTTACTTGTTTCCCACAGAGACAGAAACAGAAAGACAGCCAGACAGACAGAAACAGAGGCAGAGAGACAGCCAGCCAGACAGAGTCAGGGTCCAAGGAGACAGATACACACAGACAGAGACAGACAGAGGCAGGCGGACAGAGACAGAAGCCGGGAGAGAGACAGAGACAGAGGCAGGGAAATAGACAAACAGACACAGATAGAGAGGCAGACAGAGGTAGATGGTCAGAGAGAGCTAGATACAGGCAGGGGCAGGCAGACAGAGACAGAGACAGGCAGACAGAGGTAGACAGAGACAGACAGAGGCAGACAGGGATATGCAGAGACAGACAGAGGCAGACAGGGATATGCAGAGACAGACAGAGACAGACAGAGACAGACAGAGACAGACAGAGACAGACAGAGACAGACAGAGGTAGACAGAGACAGACAGAGGCAGACAGGGATATGCAGAGACAGACAGAGACAGACAGAGACAGACAGAGACAGACAGAGACAGACAGAGACAGACAGAGACAGACAGAGACAGACAGAGGCAGACAGATACAGAGGCAGACAGGGATATGCAGAGACAGACAGAGGCAGACAGAGACAGACAGAGACAGACAGAGGCAGACAGAGACAGACAGAGGCAGACAGAGACAGACAGAGGTAGACAGAGGCAGACAGGGATATGCAGAGACAGACAGAGACAGACAGAGGCAGACAGGGATATGCAGAGACAGACAGAGACAGACAGAGACAGACAGAGGGAGACAGAGATAGACAGAGACAGACAGAGGCAGACAGGGATATGCAGAGACAGACAGAGGCAGACAGAGACAGACAGAGGCAGACAGAGACAGAGGCAGACAGAGACAGACAGAGGCAGACAGAGGCAGACAGAGACAGACAGAAGCAGACAGAGGCAGACAGAGACAGACAGAAGCAGACAGAGGCAGACAGAGACAGACAGAGGCAGACAGAGACAGACAGAGGCAGACAGAGACAGACAGAGACAGACAGAAGCAGACAGAGACAGACAGAGACAGACAGAAGCAGACAGAGGCAGACAGAGACAGACAGAGGCAGACAGAGACAGACAGAGGCAGACAGAGACAGACAGAGGCAGACAGAGGCAGACAGAGGCAGACAGAGACAGACAGAGACAGACAGAGGCAGACAGAGGCAGACAGAGACAGACAGAGACAGACAGAAGCAGACGGAGACAGACAGAGACAGACAGAGGCAGACAGAGGCAGACAGAGACAGAAGGAGACAGAGGTACACAGAGGCAGACAGGGATATGGAGAGACAAGTCTCAATATTAAAGGGACCAGGGGGGGACAAGCTGATATATTGACAAGTGAGGAGGAGTGCTCCCACAAGACACTGACCAGTCTACACCCCTCCCCCATCCCTATCTATTATACCACCTCTCCCCCCTCCCCCATCCACCCACGCCCCCTCTCTGTGCGGCCCAGTGCCCTCTAGTCTGAGTCAGCATCTTAGATTGACAGACATTGTGTGTGTGGGGGGGGGGGGGTCATGAGGAAGTGCGGGGTGTGTGTTTATGTTGAGCTATGAAGGGGTACAAGAACCCACATCACCATGTACCCCAGGAACGTGGCATATGGCAGCATAAATGTCACAACCATGTCACATGTGTTGTGGCATGCCCTGTACATACCTTACCATACAGGTCCCGGGGGGGGGGGCACTTCAATTTTTTTTGATACAGGTGTGTGGCTGAACCCACGACAACCCTTACCCTTGCTAGGGCACTCATTCGCGGGGGTTTTCTTCGAAAGCCTACCCTTGCTAGGGCAATTTTTGACTCAATAATCCTAGATTTCTTTCAAAATGTCTTAAATTTACACTGACTGGGGAGAAAATTGAATTTGGTTCATGCTATTTCCATGAAAACTGTGCTTATGTCCAAGAAAATTTCGAAATTTCCTGCGTAAATCGGGGTATTTTGCTGAAAGTTGACCCTTGCTAGGGACATTTTGCTGAAAAGTTGACCCTTGCTAGGGATATTTGTGGCTGAAACAGGAGGCTTGCTAGGGACTTTTCCTTGAAATGTACCCTTGCCAGCCGCACATATGTGTATACCTTACACAGAGAGTGCCCCCCCCTGGATACAGGTAGTCACGGAACTTCTAGGGGTACATTTATATCATTATGACTCCTTTTAATGGATCCCCTTAACCCCTTCCCCACATTCCCCATACTCAATCCTTCTTTGACACCTATAGTTACCAGTGGGGGCAGAGGGTTAATATTACTGCTGGTGAAACAGGTAACTCTATCTTTTTTTTTTGTCTGTTACTTTATTTCATGAATTCCATTTTTGTAAAAGGTCCATTTATATTGCATTGCATATTGGATACAAGTCTGAAACGTCTATGTATAGGAAAACAATGAATGAGACAAAATATTTCAAGATATTCACTTCACTAAGATCTAATAGGAAAGAGTTGATTGACAAACAATGGATTGGCAATCACTCAGCCTAAGGTGCCTTATGCTCGCTTACGATTGTGGGTGAATACCCTGCTATTAACCCTTGCCAACAGTAATTTGCTCAACCATTAAATTTTAAAGACTGTTATTCTATACATGTATCACGTCTATCGGTCGGTATGAAGTATGGATCATGGTGAGTTGATGCACTCCTGCATTCAAAACCGATCGTAAAGGCTGAGATCGCGGCAGCATTTATAAATGAGTATTTTTTTATAAATTCAGTCTTTTTGTGGTTTTAATACTCATAGTTAAGGGAGAGGTCATTATTTATCATCAAGGGGGTGTGGTGGGTTTTCATGCGGATGCGAGGAAATTTTTACCCCCCCCGACGGCAGTCAAAATCTTTTGTGGCCCCCCCGTGCCAGAGGCGGTGAGAATTTTCGCGGCCCTCTTTGATCTATAGTAGTGTGCTGGCTTTTTTGCAAAAAAGAGGGTAATTTTTTTTAGCCCCCCCAAGAGGGGTCAAAATTCTTGTAGCCCCCCCTCGGGAGGGGTCTGTTTTTTTTACGACCCCTGGTCAAACCCACCAGCCCCCCTGTTAATAAATAATGACCACTCCCTAAGTGATATGGGACATAGGGACATGGCAGGGGCGTAGGAAAAGGGGGGGCCAGGGGGGGCCGGCCCCCCCCAATCCCAGAGGAGGTGGGGCCTGAATATGTCTGGGCCCCCCCAATATTAAATTTTGTCAAGACCCAGGATAAAATGCAAAGATTTCCCCCAAATCTTTCACAAATTTTGTAGCACAATGGGAAAAGGGGGCCTGGGCTTAAAATCACAGGCAAAAGTCATCAAAGATATTTTAATACATATATCTTATATACCCATGAATAAGTGTCAGCCCACTCTATCCGATGAATTACGATCGGTGCGACAGGGCCCCCCTGGGCTTGGCCCTGGGCCCCCCCCCCAATCAAGATTTGGTTCCTACACCTCTGCATGGCCAGGACTTTTCTCAAGTTAAAATCGATATGGGGGCAGGGACTTTGAAAAAAATGGAAATGAGACATGGCCATTTCATTAAACAAAATAAAAAAAGACAGTTGTCCCCTCCCATTTAAAGCCCCATGATTCAACCATTGACATTCCTTGCTCATGCATGTCCCTCTCTACTGCCATTAGCCCCTTCATTTCCCACAGCTATCAGCTACAAATTATGTCACAAACTGTAATAAATCAGCCATTCAGGCAGGTGTCACTCACCTTGGAACTCCAGTACCACGTAGGGGTCACTCTTGCCGAACGTCTCCACATTAGGTACGTTAGTGGCATTCTGTAGGAACACTTCTAGGGACCCCATCTTGGTCTAGTGCTTGTGGTAGTACCCTAGATAGAAATCTACTCTACACCCCAGTGGATCCTCCTGGGTGTGTGCCCCTGTCAGTCCTCCAGTAGGTTGGAGTTTGGGGCTGCTTCTCCTGTGCTAGGAGAGCAGTGTGTGTTAGAATCCTAGTGCTATATCCAGTATGTATGGTGTAGTAGAGGTAGATCCTGTAGTAGAGGTACAAGTGTGTATAGAGTGAAGGAGAGCCAGACTCAGTCCCCCATACACTCTCTCCTCTCCCCCTCAGACCGTCTATGCTGACCGTGTTACCGGCACGCCGTACCGGGCCTGAGTGACGGGAGAGCCGGCTGGACACTGTGTGGGGCCGTTCGTGGGTGTTTGGGGGGGGGGGGGGGGCGAGGGGGGGAGGGGGTGCCACCATCTGGTGTGGAATGTGAGAACTACGAGTATAATTTCTCTATTACTATTTAGATTTTTTATGTATCCCAAGGCCTCGGCCTCTTTTTGTTTTTCTTAATAAATTAAGGGTGTTAAGAGCGCCAATTGTGACAACTTAATTACTGTTTGGTTATATATCCTTAGTTAAGTATAGCGGACATTTATTGACTAATGTACAGGTACACTTATGTCAGCACCAGGTTTTCATTTACAATGTTGTAGACAGATTTTATATATGAGTATATACAGTTCACAGCCCCTGGCCTTTTAGATGATTTGCAATATGGGGCCACTGCTAGTATTTGAGAAAGTTTCCTAGTGTCATCGTGTCTTTTATAGTAATCAACGAACTTGAGGTATTTTGTTTCAAACACTGACCGTGCGTTTCTCATCTCGGGCATGTTACAATGTAAGAAGACATGATTGACATCTTGCACAGCATTATAGAATGTGCACTTAGAATTGACAGGTTTCTTTCCTCTATATCTTCTTGACAGGCTGTCAAGTGTACAGTTATTGTCAGTCCGGAGTTTAGCAATAATGGTTCTAATTTTTGGTGATTCTGTATGCGTTAGGTATTCACGCTCTTCATAAATTTCATTGAGATAGCAAGCCTCATGTGCGGACAATGGCCTTATAGCTAATGCCATATTTATCATGATTCAATAAGGGGGCTGTGTACAAATGACGTCATGCATTTTTGGACCATTTTTGACCCCCCCCCCTCCCCCCCTTGTCATGTTTCGTCATACAACACTTGACCCCCCCTTAGCATGACATCATGCAGAGAGATACCCCCCCCCCAAAGTGCATGAATAGTGAAGGTCTATAAGCTATAAACAAATTAAAATGGTTCAAAGGGACATATAGTGGGTGTAAATTGGCAATAAAGGATAACATACATGCAAAGTGGAAAAAAACAAACTAGCACTGATCAACAAATGAACAGAGAAACATGCCAAACACTGTCAGCTTATATAATGTATGGGTCCCTATATGCAGGATGTACCATTTCCATGCCTTATAGTTATACACGGAGTACTATGTTAGTGATCATACACAAGTATTTCCTGTCACAAAAGGGCTTAAAAACTGTCTAGATCAGTAGTCCAATACAGTTAATAGTCTGCCTTCTTTACAGTGAAAGTTGTACACTTGTCAGCGAAGAGAAAATCGAGAACAATTATTATCAAGGATCATATAGTTCAAGAGCTTGAATGTATTGATATATTAAATGTATTGATTTAATCTGTAACTTGAACAATATACAAGTGTACTAGAAATGGGTTTCAGGCAGAACACTCTGAATTTAGGGAGTGGCCTAATAGAAAAAAAAACTCAGAAAGCATCACAAATTCTCAGGAGACCATCGATTCCAATCATAGTTCCAATTTGTGATGTTACAAAGCAATCAAGTCACCTCAGCATTTTACTGTAGAATCTGCAAATAAGGTGAGTCCGATAGAGTTCCATTCAGACAAAGATGTGGAGAGTAAGTTTGAGGGGAGGTCCCCTTTACATCTCCCCAAGCATCCCCTCAGTGAAAAAAGCAACAGGGTGGTGGAGAGCAGGGGAGTGTTCATTATTTATCAACAGTGGGACTCTGGGAGTGGGTGGATTAGGGGAGGAGCAAAATAATTTTGACACCTCAAGGAGGGAGGGGCAATATCTTTTCAAAAAAGAAACCTGTGGATTACTATGGATGCTGCCCTGAGGCAACAGCAGCAGTTCAGGGGTATTTTAGATGCATCATTTTAGATCCTGAGCGCAGCAGTGGCCCTTTTAAAAAAGGCTTCTTAGGTTCAGTCGAACCGGCAGACTTTCCAGCCTCTGTAGAGTGGGGCCTCTTGTTCCCACTCGTAGAGGCTGTCGGTCCTGGGTCTCGAGGACGACTGGCCTCCCGCTTCTTCCGTTGCTCTACCCTGAACTCGGGGTAGGCACCGAAAGCAGAAACTCAGAAAGCATCACAAATTCTCAGGAGACCATCGATTCCAATCATAGTTCCAATTTGTGATGTTACAAAGCAATCAAGTCACCTCAGCATTTTACTGTAGAATCTGCAAATAAGGTGAGTCCGATAGAGTTCCATTCAGACAAAGATGTGGAGAGTAAGTTTGAAGGGAGGTCCCCTTTACATCTCCCCAAGCATCCCCTCAGTGAAAATAGCAACAGGGTGGTGGAGAGCTCCAGGGGAGTGTTCATTATTTATCAACAGTGGGACTCTGGGAGTGGGTGGATTAGGTGAGGAGCAAAATAATTTTGACACCTCAAGGAGGGGGGGGGGGCAATATCTTTTCAAAAAAGAAACCTGTGGATTACTATGGATGCTGCCCTGAGGCAACAGCAGCAGTTCAGGGGTATTTTAGATGCATCATTTTAGATCCTGAGCGCAGCAGTGGCCCTTTTCAAAAAGGGTTAAATTGGTATAGGTAGGATAGAGTAGTGGTGCCTCCTTATAGTGGCCTGGATATCACCTTGATTTTACACTGACATTGATGGCAGTGACACTCATTGAGTGAGATGTCTGAGGAATGCATGCATGTAGGGCCTATAGGTAATAAATTTATGTCAGATGAATGCATTAAACTTCCCTACCTTTACAAATCTTCTTACAAAAGTTTTTGTTCTTGCCAAAACCAAAGCATATTGTGATTTCTTGATGACATGATGTCATGCAGCCCATGACCCCCCTGCCCCCCTTGTCATGCTTGGTCATGGCAAGTGGGAACCCCCCTCCCCCCTCCTGAATGACGTCATTTGTACACAGCCCCAGGAAACAAGTTTCCATTGGTGCAGTTATGGCGTGTTATACGCCAATACATGCACTGCGTTGGTGCATGGTGAGGCCCTGGGGGGGCACTCCCTATGTTGGACATACACATATATATGTGCGGCTGGCAAGGGTACTTTATCAGCCAAATGTCCCTACCAAGCCTCTGGTTTCAGACCAAAATGTCCCAAGCAAGGGTCTACTTTTGAGCAAAATGTCCCTAGCAAGGGTCAACTTTCAGCAAAATACCCCGATTCAAGTGGAAAATTCAGAAATTTTGATGAATATTTTTTCCAGTTTTCATGAAAATAGCATGAACAAATTTCAAATCTTCTCCCAAACAAGGTCAATTTAAGATATTTTGAGCAAAATCTAAGACTGTTATGTCAAAATTTCCCTAGCAAGGGTAGGGTATTGAAGAAAAAACCCGCGATTGAGGGCCCTAGCAAGGGTAAGGTTAGTCGGGGTTTAGCCACACACCCGTATCAAAAAAAAATTGAAGTGCCCCCCCAGGGGTGAGGCCATCTCTACCATGAAGAGTGAAAACCACCAATGGCTTAAAGATATCCAATAACGCTTGTTTAAAATCGGTTGTAAGAATGTCTGGCTCGATCCTTATGTTTGGTCAAAGTCCTCACTCAAAAACAATATACACACAATATTGGGTTCAAAAAATAATATATAAAGAGAAGATTTAAATGATGCACATATTCAGAAATACAACCAGTACATTGATAACCCAGAGAATACTGGCAAGTGTAGAATTATCAAGATGTGTAAAGATTATCTCTGACATTTATGAAGAGCGTGAATGCCTAACACATACAGAATCACCTAAAATTAGAACCATTATTTCTAAACTCCGGACTGAGAATAACTGTACAATTGACAGCCTGTCAAGAAGATATAGAGGAAAGAAACCTGTCAATTCTAAGTGCACATTCTGTAATGCTGTGCAAGATGTCAATCATGTCTTCTTACATTGTAACATGCCCGAGATGAGAAACGCACGGTCAGTGTTTGAAACAAAATACCTCAAGTTCGTTTATTACTATAAAAGACACGATGACACTAGGAAACTTTCTCAAATACTAGCAGTGGCCCCATATTGCAAATCATCTGAAAGGCCAGGAGCTGTGAACTGTATATACTCATATATAAAATCTGTCTACAACATTGTAAATGAAAACCTGGTGCTGACATAAGTGTACCTGTACATTAGTCAATAAAGCCATCTTGATATTTCTTCCTTTCCTAACGCTTTTTAAAGCTAAGTTTCTATACCCAAGCCCTATCCAAACTGTCTGAAATTCTAGAAAAGGTTATTTTGCCAAGTGACTCTGGTTGTGGCGTCTTGTACCTAATAGACATGTACTATATATGCCTGATGCTATAACTGTGTGCACACCATATGTGAACTGTTTGTAGACTGACAGACCAAGGTGTACAATAGATAGGACTATCTCTATAAGCTAATTGTGTCAACTTGTACATGTGGAGAGAGCCTACACAAAGTACTAGTACACTGTCATACTAAGTATTGGCATGATCAAGTTGTCATATGAGAAATATCATATGACTAGTGGTATATAGTGTAAAACCAACAGGCTCTTATAAATAGTGTTATTTCCAGTTATCACTGGTTTATTCAGCTTTAGGCAACATGTAAGAAATATCAATCACACAGTAGTTAGTATGTAGGTAATTTGCACATACAGTAAATATACAATAGTTCATAGAGTATAATGTTCTGTTCCACTCCACCTGTGAGGTAATAATAATACAATGTCCAGCATAGTTCTAGGTGGGTTCCCACACCTAGCTCCTGGCCTGCTGCTTAGAGGAATAATGTAATAATGAATAACTTTACCCTCTGGTGGATGTCTTGAGGAAGATAGCCTCTGGCCACTAATGATGGAAACCAATGCCTGTCTAGCATAGTTTCACCATAGTGTAGTGGTATAGCAGGTAGCAGGAGATGACTGGAGATGTTACCTCTGGAGTGGTTCTTGGTGTTCTGTCCTTCTGGAGGTGCAGACAGGCTATTTGTAGCAAATCTTGGAAAAGCACCTCCAGACTGACTGGAGCCAGCAGCATCTGCCTAACTCTACAATTGTTTGAGGGGAGTCTTTCATGTGTCACAGGGGGACAAAGGACCCCCATGGACGCCGCTGTGTCCCCCTTTGTCTTGGTCGGTTCTGCATCTTCAGACCCTCATAACTCGGTCGTTTATGCGTTTATAACCGCCATTTTGCGCATGCGCGGAGTTGAATATGCCAAGATTATAATGCCCGCTGGATAGGCGCGTAACTTGCGCCGGTTTGTCTGTAGTGCACTCGGAGGTCGATTCAGTCTCCATGGCGTAACTTCCTTAATAATGGGAGTTCCGCCTTGATCTTGGGCTCATTTTGACCGTCTAATTATGGGCTTTCCATAAATGCTTTGATATTTGACCTAGCTTGCTCAGGAGCGACGCTAGAGCGACCGGACTGTTATGGCGTCGTGCTTATGTAACCCATTGTTCAGTCCTTAGAGTGCTCAGACACTCATGACGGCGTCTGTGGTGCCCAGGCACCCCTAACGGCCGTTTGCATTCACTTACAAGTTATTAGTTTGTGCACTGAACCATGAGGTCGCACACTGAGACCCTCATTTTTATTATATTGTGCAGTGGACCATTAGGTCGGACCCTTTGATGTCACAAACTCTGTCTAACTGACTCTGGCTGGTGTGCAGTGGGGCATGAACGCTCTTATACAAAGTTTGAGCGCTCTTATAGCTCTTAGAACCAACCTATGTATTAATTTCATAGATATTCTTTGATTAATACAAAATATGTTAGAATTTATGGAATAATAAAATGGTATATCATAGAATACTCCCTCTCCCCCGAGAGAATGCGAAACTCCGTCATTTCGCCGAGGGAATGTACAATTTATACAAATTTTACCTTATTTTGGAGTTATATACTGTTTGTAAGAGGATTTGAAGTAATGGGGAGTGCTTCAAATGCAATTTTTGTGGTAGAGCTTTGTCAGTATAAACAATTTTCTCCTGGGTATAAGTACATTTCCGAGTTTCTATATCTTACCATACCTGAGCTTATTTGCTTATGTAACATCAATTTTGGGTACAGTTTTCCATTTTTATGTACAACATACAATTTGGCAAATAGTGTGCCTTTTTGGCATTCAATGTTCAATTTAGCGTGCAAATTGAACATAAATGACAATTTTAGTGTGCAAATTTACAATTTCGCGTGTAATTGCGTTCAATTGACAATTTCAGTATGCAAATATATAATTTTTGCGTACATTTGGCAATTTAAGTGTGCAAATATATAATTTTCGCATACATTTGACAATTTTAGTGTGCAAATATATAATTTTCGCGTACATTTGACAATTTTAGTGTGCAAATATATAATTTCGCGTACATTTGGCAATTTTAGTGTGCAAATATATAATTTCGCGTGCATTTGGCAATTTTTGGTGTACAAATATATAATTTCGCGTGCATTTGGCAATTTTTGGTGTACAAATATATAATTTTTGCGTACATTTGACAGTTTTAGTATGCCAATATATAATTTTGCGTTCAATTGATAGTTTCTGTATGTACACATATAATTTTGCGTACAGCTTGGATACACATAGAAATGTTGATTTTCTAAAAATCTGACTTCAGTGTATGAATTGGGTACAGACATACAGTATAATGTGCAACATACAATTCAAATGTAAATTGGATACAAACTTACAATCTAGTGTGCAAACATACAATTTTAGTGTGCAAATTGGGTACAAGCGTACAATCTGGTGTGCAAACATACAATTTTTAGTGTGCAAATTGGGTACAAGCGTACAATCTAGTTTACACTATACAATTTTTGGGATTGAGACAAATTTTTCCAAGGACCGGAAAAACAAAGTACTTCATGTACAATAGGCTTGTTTGTCTCTGAGTTACTCTTTGATTTTGCTATATGGGTGTATTAATTGGCAATTTCGGCAGTGGGCCGCTGCTTAATTGACTTTTCCCTAGCCTTCTTGAGTATGTGTCCCTGAAAGAGATTATCTGGTGAGTATCTTAAGTAAACATTTTTCATGTCAACAATTTTCCTCAACATTTTTTTTTTTTTCATTCATTTTTCCAAGAATTTTCTTGGATACCTAAAGTGTGTTACCTTAAGTAAACCTTGGTATAGTATACAAGTGCTAGTGGGTACAAAAACTGTCTTAGTTATCTACCTGCATTCATGTATATTAATGTTAGATTTGAACAATTTACAATTTGCAATTTTGCAATTTGCGCGTGTATGCGCGCATTAATCATCGATTTTGTGAGAATACCATAGATTTTCATATTATACATCAACAAGTGGCTGTGTATATATTTTTTCTAAATCAATTTTTCAATACTTTGATAATTTCATTGACAGTGGAGGTGTGTGTCATGTGTGAGATGTGTCATCTCAGTATCTCCTGGTGGTGGACTGGGGGGCAGTCTAGGCTGTGTGCTGCCTAGGCTGTTTCCACAGTCACCGGGGAGGGCTGGTGGTTTAGAAAATTAGCAATAGTCTGCATGTTTGACCTTGCGGTCTCCTCCTGGTGTTCGTCAATAATTATATCTGTTGTATTTTCCAGTGCTGTCATGGTCACCGGGCTGGTGCCACAATCATTCTGGAGAAGCATGGAGTAGTACAGTCCTTTGTTTTTAAGGGCTGGTATGGTACTGAACCTAGTGCGCCAAGGTAGGTGTATCACCCGAGGGAGGTGATAAGCAAATTCTCCTCTCTGTGTTGTTATAACTGCTGGTCCATTCCAGGTAAATATAGCCTTAGGTAGTGGGAAGGTTTTAACCACTATATCCTTATAGGTCGGGGCAGCTGCTGATTTAATCTCATCAAATTCATGTGGTATTGGCCTCAAGGGTAGCGCGAAGTTTGAGTCTCCACAATATATTTTAAAATATATTGTGGGATTTGTGCGCTTGGCCACATTTTTCTTGCCACAGTGTGTCTGTGCAAATTTCTTAAGGTACTTCATTATTCTGTAGGCTGAGTAGATGGTCAGGGTGAATAATATAGCAATTATCAGGGTGTGGGTTTCCTGAATTGTGAGGAAAGGGGTGTGGGTTTCCTCCGTAGGGGTTAATTTGGTAGGATTCTTATCTGGGAGCAATTTGTGTAGGGGCAGCTCGGTGACTAGTCTAAATGCTTTGGCTGTAGGCAGGTAGGCTACAGTTCCTCCTAGTCTGTACAGTTTGAGTAGTATGTATACTATAAAAATGTGAGCTGATATCCCTAGAATGAGTCCTAAGCTTTGGAAGATTGGATGCTCTGTAACTCGACGTAGGTATGATTCCTCGTAGCGCGTTTCCATTGCCTTATCAAGGTTGGAGGCATCTTTTAATAATGTTTTGGCAAAGGGCTCTAAATTTAGTTGGGTAATATCATCCATGATTGGATTTTCCTGTAGTTTTTCTAAGGTTCTAGAAAGGTTTACTACTGGGAAATTTGGAAGATTCTCTCTTTCATCTGGTTTGGTTTCAGAAATTTGGTTAAGTGCTGCCATGAATGGTAAATTAATTTGTCTTGAGAATGTAATGAAATGATAAGGTTGAGTTAGAGGGCAACCTTGTGTTTGGAAGAGAAAATTCTCCTACACTGATTGTGCACCCACAGGGTACACCTATGATTGAGTAGGACTGGGCTTTTCGAGTTTCAGACGTTTTACCATGGCAGTTGATAAAGTAATGGGGTTCATTAGTAGTGACCAGATACTCATCTTCAGAAATGGAAATAGCATGGGTGTTAGGTGTTTGCAGTGGTGAAACTGTAAACTTGCAATGTTCCTTAATCTGTTGAGCCTGGTTAGTAAAAATGGCTACAGGGCATGTAGGCCTGTGTTTATAAATTCTACCATTTACATCTCTGCATATCTTTACTGTAGTACCTTCACATGCCTGCATATCTGCTGAGTCCAATTCGATGAATAATGATTCGTCGTAAGATACTGCTAGAAACTCAGTTGTGGTTTGTAATTTGGTGACTCCTCTGGTGGGGGTCTCCTGTGTGTCTATAGGCATGGGTGATGTAATCATTTGGCACAGTTTGAAGGTAGAGGTGGTAGATTGAATTATAATGTCCAGATGAATATATATATGGTGAGCTGAGTAAGTGTATGAGGTCAGCTTCTGTGAATAATAGAAATCTAAGTCATTAATTGCGACTTGTGCTCCAGGGTGTGTAATCCTAAGTTTGTTATTAATGTCAATTAAGTATCTAGCAAGGTCTGAGGGTGGTACTATATCAGGGGTTAGGATTCCTGATGATAGCATCCTCAGGGCTGCATTTGTCCTTTGCAGTGATTGAACTGTATTCATTCTTGCTGCTATGATAATTAATGCATCATTTAATACTTGCATTTTTTCCCTTTGAGTTTTCTCGTGCCTTGAATATGAGTCAAGTGACCTGGACATATTAGAGGCCCACAGGTTGACGGTGTCACCTATGGTGTTGATTGTGCTGTCCAGTACCTTCTTATCTTGGATGTATGCTTTAACAAACTTATCTTGTCTGTCTGTGATCTTTTCAATGAGACTAGCTGCTTCCTGATCTTGTTTAGCAAATTTTCTTAGTATTTCATCTATGTTTTTGAGCTGTCCCATTACTTGGTTCACATCTTCCACTGTGGCTAGACCTAGCACATCGCGAAACAGGGGTGCTAGAAAACCCAGTATGGCCTCTCTTTTGGCCTTGTCCAATGTGTTTATGGGGTTGGATAGGAACAATTTGATGGAGGCTAATGTTTCATTTATCTCCTTGTCTGCAATTTCCAGCAAGGTGTCAAGCTCTTTGGCTTGTTGGATAATTTGACCAGAGGTATGATCTTGTAGAGTAGGAGTGGTCAATTGGAGTATTCTATCCCTTATGGATCCTTGGGTAACGGGTGCCCGAGGTATCTTGTAGGGGATAGCTAACAACAGTGTTGTGGTTGTATGTCCATTGACCAATGGTTGAGGGCTAGGTTTGAATACTACTCCTATGTTTTGTCTCACCACAGGTGTATAACCTGCAGTAAGTGGTTCTATAGTATATAATAACAGCATAGTAAGCAGTATGGGTGAAACTCTCAGTCTCCCCATGGTGCTTGTGTAAAGCAAGTTTGCTGTTGTTAAAGTCTTGTCAAATTTGTAGTGATTTGGTGCTGGTAAAGTCTAAGTGTATGGTGTAACACTTTAAATGAAGTGGTTCAAACTGTACCTTTGCAAGATTGAGCTGTCTTGGCAATATGTCCGGTGAGTCTATAGAGATTGACCAGTAAATGGTGAGGTCAGGTTAAAGGTGAAGTAGGTGTGTTCTTTATCCTAGTGCAGTCTCTCCTAATGGAGAAGTGGGCTGGCTAATTCCCAAGTGGGGTCCTGTAGACTTGAGTTCCAGACTGCAGCTGGATGAAGACTGATGGTGGGTTATGGTCCACAGTGCTTCTTATGTAGCCTACCCTACCCACATCCATTGTGGGCATGGTATTGTTTCTCTGGAGTCAGTGCACCTAATCTCCAGTGTCTGCAACTGTGGGGCTCTATTGTATAATCTGTGTACTGGTAATTAGCTCCTCCTGTCATCCAGGACAGCCATTCATGACCGTCTAGACAGTTGTCTGAGTGTAGCTTATAAGGTCAATTGATCTCTATAGACTGCTGTGTTGGCATAGCGCGCTCTTTCATGTGGGGATTAGGCTTTAGACACTCCATTGTGTTACCCTTACTCTTCTTAGACTTCATGTCTGCTTTACTTGGGGGGTCCCAGTCTTTGACCCTTTCAGAGGCAATAACCTACTGATATATTTACAAATTTGATTGGCTTTATATACATATAAGTAATTCATTATCAGTCACACATGTCTTATGTGTGGATGAAGAGAATTTGTAATACATTTTGAAAATCTTATGTTCTTTTGGTATCTCAATCTTGTTTCTAACTTCTTGAAACTGCACCACACCTAGATGTTTTTCTTAGTATGTGGTGTGCAGGCCTAGGCCTGATAGGGCCTATGCCTGTGGTTTCTCTTGTAAGGGTGATATCATTTTTGTTCCTTACAATTTTGTTGTAGTATTTGGCTTCATGTGGAATAAGCCTGTGTGCAAATTCATTGTTCCTGACAGCCACAACCTTTTTCAGTCTGTCTATGTGCACTGGTCTGGCCACCAATAGATTGGTGTCCAAGTTTTTGAGTTTGGCACTTGTCAAACTAGGTCTATCTACTACAACATATGGTCCCATAAAAAGGGGTTGAAGTTTCTTACACTCTGTGTTGGTCAGGATTCTTGGTATGTTTAGGTACACCATGTCGGTGACCTTGATTTCCTGTGGTGTAAGTTTCTTATCATATCTATCCTTCCTTTCCTTTTGTAGCTTGGCGACCCTTTCTATAGCTTTCCTCCTAGAGGTATCTTGATTTGTTATCATGTTAGCTACGTGGTCTGCTACGGTGGATATGTCTTCCTGTATTCCCAGCCCTAAGTCCATTGAAGTGGCTGGGTTTCTTCCATGAAGTAGGAAGAAAGGGGTGAATCCTGTGGTTTGGGATTCAGTGTTGTTTAATGCAAAGGTTATGGGTTCAATAAATGAATCCCAATTGTTTTGGTGCTTTGAGCAGAATGCTCTGAGCGCTGTGCCGATGCTAGCATTGAATCTCTCTACAAGCCCATTTGATTGTGGCCTGTAAGGTGAGGAGAATTTATGTTTGATCTTGAGGTGTTAAGTTAACTTTGTGAACTTTGCACCTGTATAACATGTTCCATTGTCTGTTTGAAGAGTGGCTGGTGTTCCATGATGACAAATTATATTCTTGTAGAACTCTGCTGCTGTTGTTTCAGCTTTTAAGTCAGTAGTAGCCCAAGCTGTTGCATATCTGGTAGCATAATCTATGCAGACTTGTATATGTTTGTTTCCCCTGGCAGTTGTGGGAAGTGGTCCCACCGCGTCGAGGTTTAGGAACTTCATTGGTGAAGCCATGTACTCTCTCACTGTCATTGGTGTTTTGTGTGAGTGTACTTGCCTTTTTGCTGTGAGGCATGTGTGGCAGGTGGAAACATATTTTGTTGTGTCTGCTAGCATAGACTTCCAATATACCCTAGGTCGGAGTGCTGACAGCATCCTACTTGAACCAAGATGGCCGCCAGTAGGTGAGTCATGGAAATACTGTAGTGTACTTGTTACCCATTGCTGTGGTATAACAATTTGAAGTGGTACAGTATTGGGTTTTCTCCAATTTATGGGGCATATATGGACTAATGTACCATTTACCAAGGTGTATGTCTGGCCTTGGTTGATGATTCTGTTTCCTTGTGCTTTTGGTGCAGGCAAGGTCCCATCCTCAAGATATTGTATGAGGGGCAATAGGTCCTTGTCTTTCCTTTGTTCCAAGCCAAGGTTTGTACCTGAGATGGATGTGTCGGGAATCTGATCCAGTAGTTGATTTATATCTAGCACATGTTGTTTTATTCTGTCTCTTTCTTTTTCTTTTTCATCGACTATTGGCCTATCTTGTGCCTTTTGTTGGGGTGTGTCACTCTTGTTTTGGTGTGTAGGCTCCTTTGGAGGGCCTATTCTTGCCTTGATGGGAGTGGCAACCTTTTTCTTTAAAGGCACAATTTGCTTTTTGTCATTCTTCTTTGTCTCAGAGTTCTTTGATTTAGTGGATGCAGTGTCTTTTGTGACATTTTTCCTGGCAGGTGGGGTTTTGGTAGGTTTGTTTCCTGTGACCTTTTTCTCATTTAGAATAGTTTGTGATTGTGTGGGGGGTTTTGGTGTGCCCTCCTGAATCATTTCTCTAGTCTTTGAGCGTGTGGTCACAGGACACAAATGGTTTGATGTTTCCTCTCCCTGCATTGATTCAAAGAATCTGACTGATTTGGAAGTTGCTTGAGTAATAGCATATATTGTGTCTTCTGAATCTTCATCATCTGAGTCAGGTGGGGTGAAGGGTGGCTCCTTAGGAGTTGCCTTTAGCATCTGATTGAGTGATGAGAATTCAATAGGCTCGAAGTCATTATCTGGAAAGAGTTGTGAGTATTCTCTCTCACAGTGGCAAAACACATAGTGTGTAGATTGCTTCAAGATACCCCTAATGGGTGTCTCTGGCCTTTCAATGGTGTTGGGTGGATCATCCCTTTTGAATGGTACTATGATATACCATTTTATTGTTCCATAAATTCTAACATATTTTGTATTAATCAAAGAAATATCTATGAAATTAATACATAGGTTGGTTCTAAGAGCTATAAGAGCGCTCAAACTTTACATAAGAGCGTTCATGCCCCACTGCACACCAGCCAGGTCAGTTACATACACTCTCTGACATCAAAGGCTCCGACCTAATGGTTCATTGCACAATATAATAAAAATGAGGGTCTCAGTGTGCGACCTCATGGTTCAATGCACAAATTAATAACTTGTAAGTGAATGCAACCGGCCGTCACGGGTGCCTGAGCACCGCTGACGCCGTCATGAGTGTCTGAGCACTCTAAGGACTGAACAATGGGTTACATAAGCACGACGCCATAACCTTCCGGTCGCTCTAGCGTCGCTCCTGAGCAACCTAGGTCAAATATCAAAAATTCTATGGAAAGCCCATAATTAGACGGTCAGAATGAGCCCAAGATCAAGGCGGAACTCCCAGTATTAAGGAAGTTACGCCATGGAGACTGAATCGACCTCCGAGTAAGCTACAGACAAACCGGCGGGAGTTACGCGCCTATCCAGCGGGCATTATAATCTTGGCACATTCAGCTCCGCGCATGCCCAAAATGGCGGTTATACAAGCATAAACGGCCGAGATATGAGGGTCTAAAGATGCAGAACCGACCAAGACAATGGGGGCCATAGCGGCGTCCATGGGGGTCCTTTGTCCCCCTGTGACACTTGAAAGGGTCCCCTCAAACAATTGTAGAGTTAGGCAGATGCTGCTGGCTCCAGTCAGTCTGGAGGTGCTTTTCCAAGATTTGCTACAAATAGCCTGTCTGCACCTCCAGGAAGACACATCACCAAGAACCGCTCTAGAGGTAACATCTCCAGTCATCTCCTGCTACCTGCTATACCACTGCACTATGGTGAAACTATGCTAGACAGGCATTGGTTTCCTACCATTAGTGGCCAGAGGCTATCTTCTTCAAGACTTCCACCAGAGGGTAAAGTTATCCATTATTACATTATTCCTCTAAGCAGCAGGTCAGGAGCTAGGTGTGGGAACCCACCTAGAAGTATGCTGGACACTGTATTATTAATACCTCACAGGTGGAGTGGAACTGAACATTGTACTTTATAAATTACTGTATGTTTACTGTATGTGCAAATTACCTACATACTAACTACTGTATGATTGATATTTCTTACATGTTGCCTAAAGCTGAATAAACCAGTGACAACTGGAAATAACACTATTTATAAGAGCCTTGAGATAATTACACTTTATGCCACTAGTCTTATGATATTTCTCATATGACAACTTGATCATGCCAAGAACTAGTATGACAAAGTGGTGGAGAACATCCTACTAAGATCCCATATCTCACAGGCTCATAAAAATTAAAGCTGGTAACACAACTAAAAACAATCATGCACACAGTAAGTTAAAGCTGGTACCGCAACTGAGAACAATCATGCACACAGTAAATTAAAGCTGGTACCGCATACACACAGTAAGACCCACTCCACCCACCCAGTGACCTTGACCTTGACACCATACCCACCAAGGTCACCAGTGAGATCTCCCACATACCAGTGAGATCTCCCACATACCAGTGAGATCTCCCACACATCAATGAGATCTCTCACACAACAGTAAGATCTCTCATATATCAGTGAGGTCTCCCAAAACGTCAGTGAGGTCTCCCACACGTCAGTGAGGTCTCCCACACGTCAGTGAGGTCTCCCACACGTCAGAGAGGTCTCCCACACGTCAGTGAGGTCTCCCACACGTCAGAGAGGTCTCCCACACGTCAGAGAGGTCTCCCACACGTCAGTGAGGTCTCCCACACGTCAGTGAGGTCTCCCACACGTCAGTGAGGTCTCCCACACGTCAGTGAGGTCCACCACACACATCAAGGCCTTATCAGTCAAGCTGGCAGAACAACACACAAAGACCTTACGTAGTCAGGGGCCTGTTGAAGAGGTCTCCCTCCCACCAAGATCTAGGAGGCCCACAGGAGGCAAACCGGCCTCCAATACAACAGACCCACACTCAGTAGACCCCACACCACCCACCCTGTCTACTCAGGGAACAACCAGTTCTCAGGGATCCAACATTTCCCAGGGATCTCTACAGGACGCCCAACTCACGCTATCTACCTCAGGGGAAGAAGGATCTGTCTCAGGGGGTGGATCCACACCCTCATCTAGATCCTCCACCCCAGCTCCAGCCTTTGACAGCCACTCCTCCAGAGACACCTCCCCCACACCCTCCATCATGGACACCGATGAAGGCCCCCAACCTAATCAGACAGCTGAGAAGATAAGGGCCTATGAGAAGGCCATCCAAGATGCAGTTACTGCCCTAGAGACCAACAAGTCCCAGCAGGAGGAAAGGGAGAGGATCCTCAACCAACAACTGGCAGAGAGGAATGCAGCAATAGATGCTCAACAGAAGGCCATGGAAGATCAGCGGAAGTCCCTAGAGAGACAACAACAACAGATAGCAGATCTCATGAAGATGGTATCATCCCAGACCCCACAACCTCCCACACCTGCCATCACACCTGTTGTCACACCATCTGCCTCTGGATCCAAAGATGACATCATAATCTCCATGGTGTCCAACATGACCAAGCTCATAGACAATAAACAGCAGGACGACAGAAAGATCAGGATACATGAGGTAACAAAACCCAAAACCTTTTCACACCCATCACCACTCATGTCAACAGCATTATTCATTGATCACAAATTCCCAGAATATCTGAAGGATAAGTACAAAGTGACAGACAGTGACACCATGGTAACATATTTACCCAAGTACCTCGAAGGACAAGCACTAGCTTGGTTTGAATCCTTCAGGGAGAGTGCCACACCTGATATGTTGACATGGACCAATGTAGTGAATAAATTAAAAGAGTATTTTGCTACTCGAGACAATATAATCTCAAGGACTGCACTCCGTGCACAAAAGATAGATGAACCTGTTCTAGACTATGCATGCCATCTCAGGAAAGTGTGTAATGCCCAACGCCAGAATGATGAAACCCTAAGCAAGGCATTTACCCAAGGCATGAGGCCCTGGATCTCTATAGCTCTTGAGAACAAGAAAATAGACTCTTTTGACCAAGCCCTAGACCTAGCCCTAGAGGTTGAGACCCAAGAGAGATCTAGGAAGGTAAGGGATGCAGAAACCAACCCACAGCCTACTAAGAAAAAGGTCCAGGAAATCAGCACTAGTTCAGATGAAGATGTTAACCTAATGTCTAGTGCCCATGTAAGGCAACAGGAAGCTAAGGTTGCATCAAGAGACCCTACCGGTAGATACAGAGGAAATAACTATGACCCCAACTACCAATCCAATAGAGGTAGAGGTAGAGGGGGCAACAACAACAACCGGGGGGGTCACAACAGTAGGAAAGACAACAGCTCTTCCAACTCCAACAATGGTAACTCTTCATACAGTGATAGGAGAGACAGAACCCCAAGTAATGGCAGATCCTATAATAATCAAGGATCCAACAGTAGGAGCCAGAGTCCACATAGGAACTACAACTCTGGATCCTACAACAACTCTGGATCCTACAACAACAGCCAGGGTTCAAACAACTCTGGATCCTATAGTCAAGGATCCAACAGTAGGGGCCAGAGTCCACACAGGAACTACAACAGTGGATCCTACAACAACAATGGCGCCTACAACAACCAGAGATCCAACAACTCCGGTCAATACAGCAACTCTGGTCAATATAACCAGGGTTCCAACCCACGCCAGGAGGATTACAAACCTGACACAAGAGGTTACCAGGGGAACCAACAAAGTAACCCCCAAATACCACCTCATGTGATGGATCAAATCTCCAAGCTCCTGGTGGCAAGCATCTCAACCACCCCACAGAACCAGGAAAACTAGGATGTCACAGTGCCGATGGGCCAGTGCACTGTGACACCCCAAATACAAACAATCAATCAGGATTAACAAAGATCCAACCAGAGACAATTGCTAGTGCCAATCTACCATCTAACAGACAGAGACGTCCATCAGTGATACACATCACCCCACCAGATTCATCATCAAAGGATACAGGTGAGAGTACCAAGCTTTCTATTGTACTTCTTCAAAATGGCTGTATCAATGCAAATCTATATGATGTTTCAGATGTACAATGTTTGGTTGATACAGGTGCTACTATCACCTGTGTCAGACAATCATTCCTCATGGATCTCCAAAAGAGATTCCATATCCAACTGAGGAAATCTAAAATCAACATCCACTTGGCAGATGGATCGGTGTGTCATGTTAGACATTCAGCCATGCTGAACTTTAGAATCCAAGGTGTCAGATTCCAATACCAATTTGCTGTAATACCCAACCTCACACAGCCCATTGTACTCGGCACAGATTTCTTAAGCACTACAAAATCTCAAATTGAATTTAATGTTGATCCTGAACAAATTCTCAAACCCATTAGGGCAGTGAGGGATTTTACCATCCCTCCATTCTCTGAACTTGCAGTATTGGGTAAAGTAACATCTACTCAATCACTGCAAGGCAAAACTGGAGTAGTAGATAACCTCCAAAGAAACAACAATGCCCCATATCTAGTTCAAAGGGCAGCAGTAACCCCCAGGGAAAATAACAAACATCCCCTAGTGTTACTCAACACCAGCAGGCGCCCACATAAAATCAAAAAGGGTGCCATCATAGCTCTATTTCAGGAAGTCAAGGAATCTGATTTAGAAAAACCCCAACAGGTGTCAGACACTACCCCACACACTGATCAATCCATCTCAGCCATACGGCCTGAGGATGTAACTCAATTCAGTGACACAGACTCAGACTGTGAGTCCACATATGCTGACCCTGAACCCAACTCAATCAGACTCTCTGAAATAGCTGCTATACATAGTGAGGCACATGACCTCGAGCCAGAATTGGAAGAGAATGTTCCACCAAAATCTGTGCTCACATCCAAAGATCAGCATGATAGATTAAAATCACTGCTGACCAAGTATGATGATGTATTTGTAGGAAAAGATGGAGACATTGGTGCCACACACCTGTATACACACTCAATACATGTAAAACCTGAGGCAGTACCATGTCATTTCCTACCATATAGACAAACACCAGAAAAACAGGCCGCAATAGGGGAAGAGTGTGAAAGGCTAGTACAACAGGGCATTCTGAGAGAATGTGCCGAGGGCCCCTGGGCCTCCAGATCCTTTTTAGTACAAAAATCATCGGGAGGCCATCGGCTCGTCACAGATTTTCGTTATTTGAACCAGAACACGATAAATCAAGCCTTATCTACACCCCGGGCCGATGACACTCTAGACATGATAGGGTCACTCAGACCAAGAGTATTCAGTAAGCTAGATGCCCAACAGGGATTTTTTCAAATTCCTATAAGACAGGAGGATCAGCATAAAACCGCATTCATAGCAAATGACAAAAAATATGTCTATGAAAGGATGCCGATGGGTTTAGCGACGGCACCGGCGGGATTCTGCCATCTAGTCACATTAATTCTGAACAAACTCAAGTACAAATGTGCCCTACCATACCTAGATGACATATTGGTATTATCACCATCAATCGAACAACACTTCCATGACCTGGAAGACGTGTTCAACAGCCTAAGAGTTGGTAAACTCAAACTGAAGAAATCAAAATGTGAATACTTCATAGACAGAATAGACTTCTTGGGAATGAGAGTCACACCCATGGGACTGCAACCATCTCCCACAAAGGTGGAGTCAATCAAAACCTTCCCAACACCAAAATCAGTCAAAAATGTCAGATCCTTCACAGGCCTATGCCAATACTTCAAAAAGTTTATCAAAGGTTATGCCCAAATTGCTAGACCATTATATGATCTACAGACACATCTCAAAGCATTTGTCTGGACAGAAGAGGCAGATAATGCTTTCAAAACATTAAAGCATGCCCTCTGTACCAATGCTCTTCTCAGATATCCAAACTATGAGAAAGAGTTCAGTTTGGCAACTGATGCTTCCAATGTGAGTTTAGGAGCTGTACTCTCACAGAGAGATAATGAAGGAGTGCTCAGACCAGTAGCCTTTGCAGGTAGAACCCTCTCAAAACATGAGAGAAATTACAATACCACAGAGAGAGAACTACTGGGAGTAGTGTATGGAGTATTACACTTCAGACACTATCTAGAGACTAGACACTTCCAATTATACACAGACCATGCAGCCCTAATCCCACTATTAACCAATACAGGACTCACACATAGATGGGCCAGATGGGCTCTAGACATACAGCAATTTTCATTCACCATCCAACACGTGAAAGGTGATGATAACACACCACCAGATGCTATGTCTAGAAGAGAATACCCAGACTCTGGACCCATGACTAACCCTCCACCCCCACCAAGGAGAGTTAGAGCAGCCAGTAGAACCAAGTTTGCAAAAGTAACAAAGAAAGTACCATTCAAAAGGGATGATCCACCCAACACCATTGAAAGGCCAGAGACACCCATTAGGGGTATCTTGAAGCAATCTACACACTATGTGTTTTGCCACTGTGAGAGAGAATACTCACAACTCTTTCCAGATAATGACTTCGAGCCTATTGAATTCTCATCACTCAATCAGATAGTGAAGGCAACTCCTAAGGAGCCACCCTTCACCCCACCTGACTCAGATGATGAAGATCCAGAAGACACAATATATGCTATTACTCAAGCAACTTCTAAATCAGTCAGATTCTTTGAACCAATGCAGGGAGAGGAAACACCAAACCATTTGTGTCCTATGACCACACGCTCAAAGACTAGAGAAATGATTCAGGAGGGCACACCAAAACCCCCCACACAATCACAAACTATTCTAAATGAGAAAAAGGTCACAGGAAACAAACCTACCAAAACCCCACCTGCCAGGAAAAATGTCACAAAAAACACTGCATCTACTAAATCAAAGAACTCTGAGACAAAGAAGATTGACAAAAAGCAAATTGTGCCCTTAAAGAAAAAGGTTGCCACTCCCATCAAGGCGAGAATAGGCCCTCCAAAGGAGCCTACACACCAAAACAAGAGTGACACACCCCAACAAAAGGCACAAGATAGGCCAATAGTCGATGAAAAAGAAAAAGAAAGAGACAGAATAAAACAACATGTGCTAGATATAAATCAACTACTGGATCAGATTCCCGACACATCCATCTCAGGTACAAACCTTGGCTTGGAACAAAGGAAAGACAAGGACCTATTGCCCCTCATACAGTATCTTGAGGATGGGAACTTGCCTGCACCAAAAGCACAAGGAAATAGAATCATCAACCAAGGCCAGACATACACCTTGGTAAATGGTACATTAGTCCATATATGCCCCATAAATTGGAGAAAAACCAATACTGTACCACTTCAAATTGTTATACCACAGCAATGGGTAACAAGTACACTACAGTATTTCCATGACTCACCTACTGGCGGCCATCTTGGTTCAAGTAGGATGCTGTCAGCACTCCGACCTAGGGTATATTGGAAGTCTATGCTAGCAGACACAACAAAATATGTTTCCACCTGCCACACATGCCTCACAGCAAAAAGGCAAGTACACTCACACAAAACACCAATGACAGTGAGAGAGTACATGACTTCACCAATGAAGTTCCTAAACCTAGACGCGGTGGGACCACTTCCCACAACTGCCAAGGGAAACAAACATATACAAGTCTGCATAGATTATGCTACCAGATATGCAACAGCTTGGGCTACTACTGACTTAAAAGCTGAGACAACAGCAGCAGAGTTTTACAAGAATATAATTTGTCATCATGGAACACCAGCCACTCTTCAAACAGACAATGGAACATGTTATACAGGTGCAAAGTTCACAAAGTTAACTAAACACCTCAAGATCAAACATAAATTCTCCTCACCATACAGGCCACAATCAAATGGGCTTGTAGAGAGATTCAATGCTAGCATAGGCACAGCACTCAGAGCATTCTGCTCAAAGCACCAAAACAATTGGGATTCATTTATTGAACCCATAACCTTTGCATTAAACAACACTGAATCCCAAACCACAGGATTCACCCCTTTCTTCCTACTCCATGGGAGAAACCCAGCCACCCCAATGGACTTAGGGCTGGGAATACAGGAAGACATATCCACAGTAGCAGACCATGTAGCTAACATGATAACAAATCAAGATACCTCTAGGAGGAAAGCTATAGAAAGGGTCGCCAAGCTACAAAAGGAAAGGAAAAATAGATATGATAAGAAACTTACACCACAGGAAATCAAGGTCACCGACATGGTGTACCTAAACATACCAAGAATCCTGACCAACACAGAGTGTAAGAAACTTCAACCCCTTTTTATGGGACCATATGTTGTAGTAGATAGACCTAGTTTGACAAGTGCCAAACTCAAAAACTTGGACACCAATCTATTGGTGGCCAGACCAGTGCACAGAGACAGACTGAAAAAGGTTGTGGCTGTCAGAAACAATGAATTTGCACACAGGCTTATTCCACATGAGGCCAAATACTACAGCAAAATTGTAAGGAACAAAAATGATATCACCCTTACAAGAGAAACCACAGGCATAGGCCCTATCAAGCCTAGGCCTGCACACCACATACTAAGAAAGACATCTAGGTGTGGTGCAGTTTCAAGAAATTAGAAACAAGATTGAGATACCAAAGTCATAAGATTTTCAAAATGTATTCCAAATTCTCTTCATCCACACATAAGACATGTGTGACTGATAATGAATTACTATGTATATAAAGCCAATCAAATTTGTAAATATATCAGTAGGTTATTGCCTCTGAAAGGGTCAAAGACTGGGACCCCCCAAGTAAAGCAGACATGAAGTCTAAGAAGAGTAAGGGTAACACAATGGAGTGTCTAAAGCCTAATCCCCACATGAAAGAGCGCGCTATGCCAACACAGCAGTCTATAGAGATCAATTGACCTTATAAGCTACCCTCAGACAACTGTCTAGACGGTCATGAATGGCTGTCCTGGATGACAGGAGGAGCTAATTACCAGTACACAGACTACACAATAGACCCCACAGTTAGCAGACACTGGAGATTAATGCATTGTCTCCAGAGAAACAATACCAGGCCCACAATGGATGTGGGTAGGGTAGGCTACATAAGAAGCACTGTGGACCATAGCCCACCATCAGTCTTCATCCAGCTGCAGTCTGGAACACAAGTCTACAGGACCCCACTTGGGAATTAGCCAGCCCACTTCTCCATTAGGAGAGACTGCACTAGGATAAAGAACACACCTACTTCACCTTCAACCTGACCTTACCATTACTGGTCAACCTCTATAGACTCACCGGACATATTGCCAAGACAGCTCAATCTTGCAAAGGTACAGTTTGAACCACTTCATTTAAAGTGTTACACCATACACTTAGACTTTACCAGCACCAAATCACTACAAATTTGACAAGACTTTAAACAGCAAACTTGCTTTACACAAGCACCATGGGGAGACTGAGAGTTTCACCCATACTGCTAACTATGCTGTTATTATATACTATAAAACCACTTACTGCAGGCTATACACCTGTGGTGAGACAAAACATAGGAGTAGTATTCAAACCTAGCCCTCAACCATTGGTCAATGGACATACAACCACAACACTGTTGTTAGCTATTCCCTACAAGATACCTCGGGCACCCGTTACCCAAGGATCCATAAGGGATAGAATACTCCATTTGACCACTCCTACTCTACAAGATCATACCTCTGGCCAAATTATCCAACAAGCTAAGGAGCTAGACACCTTGCTGGAAATTGCAGACAAGGAGATAAATGAAACACTAGCCTCCATCAAATTGTTCTTATCCAACCCCATAAACACATTGGACAAGGCCAAAAGAGAGGCCATACTGGGTTTTCTAGCACCCCTGTTTCGCGGTGTGCTAGGTCTAGCCACAGTAGAAGATGTAAACCAAGTAATGGGACAGCTCAAGAACATAGATGAAATACTAAGAAAATTTGCTAAACAGGATCAGGAAGCAGCTAATCTCATTGAAAAGATCACAGACAGACAAGATAAGTTTGTCAAAGCATACATCCAAGATAAGAAGGTACTGGACAGCACAATCAACACCATAGGTGACACCGTCAACCTGTGGGCCTCTAACATGTCCAGGTCACTCGACTCATATTCAAGGCACGAGAAAACTCAAAGGGAGAAAATGCAAGTATTAAATGATGCACTAATTATCATAGCAGCAAGAATGAATACAGTTCAATCACTGCAAAGGACAAATGCAGCCCTGAGGATGCTATCATCAGGGATCCTAACCCCTGATATAGTACCACCCTCAGACCTCGCTAGATACCTAGTTGACATTAATAACAAACTTAGGATTACACACCCTGGAGCACAAGTCGCAATTAATGACTTAGATTTCTATTATTCACAGAAGCTGACCTCATACACTTACTCAGCTCACCATATATATATTCATCTGGACATTATAATTCAATCTACCACCTCAACCTTCAAACTGTACCAAATGATTACATCACCCATGCCTATAGACACACAGGAGACCCCCACCAGAGGAGTCACCAAACTACAAACCACAACTGAGTTTCTAGCAGTATCTTACGATGAATCATTATTTATCGAATTGGACTCAGCAGATATGCAGGCATGTGAAGGTACTACAGTAAAGGTATGCAGAGATGTAAATGGTAGAATCTATAAACACAGGCCTACATGCCCTGTAGCCATTTTTACTAACCAGGCTCAACAGATTAAGGAACATTGCAAGTTTACAGTTTCACCACTGCAAGCACCTACCACCCATGCTATTTCCATTTCTGAAGATGAGTATCTGGTCACTACTAATGAACCCCATTACTTTATCAACTGCCATGGTAAAACGTCTGAAACTCGGAAGGCCCAGTCCTACTCAATCATAGGTGTACCCTGTGGGTGCACGATCAGTGTAGGAGAATTTTCTCTTCCAAACACAAGGTTGCCCTGTAACTCAACCTTATCATTTCATTACATTCTCAAGACAATTAATTTACCATTCATGGCAGCACTTAACAAAATTTCTGAAACCAAACCAGATGAAAGAGAGAATCTTCCAAATTTCCCAGTAGTAAACCTTTCTAGAACCTTAGAAAAACTACAGGAAAATCCAATCATGGATGATATTACTCAACTAAATTTAGAGCCCTTTGCCAAAACAGTATTAAAAGATGCCTCCAACCTTAATAAGGAAATGGAAACGCGCTACGAGGAATCATACCTACGTCGAGTTACAGAGCATCCAATCTTCCAAAGCTTAGCACTCATCCTAGGGATATCAGCTCACATTTTTATAGTATACATACTACTCAAATTATACAGACTAGGAGGGACTGTAGCCTACCTGCCTACAGCCAAAGCATTCAGACTAGTCACCGAGCTGCCCCTACACAAATTGCTCCCAGATAAGAATCCTACCAAATTAACCCCTACAGAGGAAACCCACACCCCTTTCCTCACAATTCAGGAAACCCACACCCTGATAATTGCTATATTATTCACCCTGACCATCTACTCAGCCTACAGAATAATGAAGTACCTTAAGAAATTTGCACAGACACACTGTGGCAAGAAAAATGCGGCCAAGCGCACAAATCCCACAATATATTTTAAAATATATTGTGGAGACTCAAACTTCGCTCTACCCTTGAGGCCAATACCACATGAATTTGATGAGATTAAATCAGCAGCTGCCCCTACCTATAAGGATATAGTGGTTAAAACCTTCCCACTACCTAAGGCTATATTTACCTGGAATGGACCAGCAGTTATAACAACACAGAGAGGAGAATTTGCTTATCACCTCCCACAGGTGATACACCTACCTTGGCGCACTAGGTTCAGCACTATACCAGCCCTTAAAAACAAAGGACTGTACTACTCCATGCTTCTCCAGAATGATTGTGGCACCAGCCCGGTGACCATGACAGCACTGGAAAATACAACAGATATAATTATTGACGAACAACAGGAGGAGACCGCAAGGTCAAACATGCAGACTATTGCTAATTTTCTAAACCACCAGCCCTCCCCGGTGACTGTGGAAACAGCCTAGACTGCCCACAGCCTAGGCTGCCCCCAGTCCACCACCAGGAGACAACACATCAGAGACAGTATTCAGAACTTTTCGGACAATTTGCCGGCCCTGAAAAGGGCCTTTGGGATGGCGGGTTTTTACACCCTAGGTTTCAGCCAGTCGGGATCCTACCACAGATCCTCGGGTTCAACATCAATGGGAGAGTCCGGGGCCGAGTCCGAGCCATACATATGGCCGTGATCCTGCTCCCACTCAGCGAGCCGGGCCTCCAGCATCCCCAGTCCATACTCGGCAGCCGTGGATGGATTCCCGGATGCCGCAAGATCGAGGAGGGATGCCGCCAACAAATAATCCCATAGCACTCGCTCCCGCGGCCCTAGGTTATAATCCATGGGCCAGAAACCCATATTGCCCAAGGCCCTAGTCAGAAGGGCCACAGTGGCCCCCCGACGCAAGGCTGAGCCCAGGAAATAATGGCAGGAGTAATTACAGACCATCACATCACCATGCTCAATGATCTCTTTGAAATTACTCACTATGTACCCATAATGGATGGTCTGGTTAGACTCAACCAGGGCCCTACCTGGACTCCCCACCTCCATCACCTGGGAGACAGGCAGAGCAAAGAGAGCTTGTAGGTGGGCCATGGTACTACAGCAGTGACTTCCAGAGAGGAACTGATGCTCCAATACCAGCCACACACTCCTTAAATGGACACACACACACCCCCCCCCCACCCTGAACTGTCCACTGACACCAAGCTAGGCACTGCCACAGACACATGCCAAAATCTGGCACCTAACACCTCAAGTGCCACCACTGCATGAGCACACCAGGGAGGAGACTCACATCTCACTCCTGACACACCTCCACTGTCAATGAAATTATCAAAGTATTAGAAAAAAAAAATTATATACACAGCCACTTGTTGATGTATAATATGAAAATCTATGGTATTCTCACAAAAATCAATGATTAGTGCGCGCATATACGCGCAAAATTGCGAAATTGCAAATTACAAATTGTAAAATTGTACAAATCTAACATTAATATACATGAATGCAGGTAGATAACTAAGACAGTTTTTGTACCCACTAGCACTTGTATACTATGCCAAGGTTTACTTAAAGTAACACACTTTAGGTATCCAAGAAAATTGTTGGAAAAATGAATGAAAAAAAAAAAAATTGTTGAGAAAATTGTTGACATAAAACATGTTTACTTAAGATACTCACCAAATAAATCTCTTTCAGGGACACATACTCAAAAGGCTAGGGGAAAAGTCAATTAAGCAGCGGCCCACTGCCAAAATTGCCAATTAATACACCCATATAGCAAAATCAATGAGTAACTCAGAGACAAACAAGCCTATTGTACATGAAGTACTTTGTTTTTCCGGCCCTCGGAAAAATTTGTCTCAAATCCCATAAATTGAATAGTGTAATCTAGATTGTACGTTTGTACCCAATTTGCACACTAAAATTGTATGTTTGCACACCAGATTGTACGCTCGTACCCAATTTGCACACTAAAATTGTATATTTGCACACCAGATTGTACGCTTGTACCCAATTTGCACACTAAAATTGTATGTTTGCACACTAGATTGTAAGTTGTATCCAATTTACATTTGAATTATATGTTGCACATTATACTGTATGTCTGTACCCAATTCATACACTGAAGTCAGATTTTTAGAAAATCAACATTTCTATGTGTATCCAAGCTGTACGCAAAATTATATATGTACATACAGAAACTATCAAATGTACGCAAAAATTATATATTTGTACCCCAAAAATTGCCAAATGTACGCAAAAATTATATATTTGCATACTAAAATTGCCAAATACACGCGAAATTATATATTTGCACACTAAAATTGCCAAATATACGCGAAAATTATATATTTGCACACTCAAATCGCCAAATGTACGCGAAATTATATATTTGCACACTAAAATTGCCAAATATACGCGAAAATTATATATTTGCACACTTAAATTGCCAAATGTACGCAAAAATTATATATTTGCATACTGAAATTGTCAATTGAACGCAATTACACGCGAAATTGTAAATTTGCACACTGAAATTGTCATTTATGTTCAATTTGCACGCTAAATTGAATATTAAATGCCAAAATTGCACACTATTTGCCAAATTGTATGTTGTACATAAAAATGGAAAATTGTACCCAAAAATTGATGTTACATAAGCAAATAAGCTATGGTATGGTAAGATATAGAAACTCGGAAATGTACTTATACCCAGGAGAAAATTGTTTATACTGACAAAGCTCTACCACAAAATTGCATTTGAAGCACTCCCCATCACTTCAAATCCTCTTACAAAACAGTATATAACTCCAAAATAAGGTAAAAATTGTATAAATTGTACATTCCCTCGGCGAAATGACGGAGTTTCGCATTCTTTCGGGGGAGAGGGAGTATTCTATGATATACCATTTTATTGTTCCATAAATTCTAACATATTTTGTATTAATCAAAGAAATATCTATGAAATTAATACATAGGTTGGTTCTAAGAGCTATAAGAGCGCTCAAACTTTACATAAGAGCGTTCATGCCCCACTGCACACCAGCCAGGTCAGTTACATACACTCTCTGACATCAAAGGCTCCGACCTAATGGTTCATTGCACAATATAATAAAAATGAGGGTCTCAGTGTGCGACCTCATGGTTCAATGCACAAATTAATAACTTGTAAGTGAATGCAACCGGCCGTCACGGGTGCCTGAGCACCGCTGACGCCGTCATGAGTGTCTGAGCACTCTAAGGACTGAACAATGGGTTACATAAGCACGACGCCATAACCTTCCAGTCGCTCTAGCGTCGCTCCTGAGCGACCTAGGTCAAATATCAAAAATTCTATGGAAAGCCCATAATTAGACGGTCAGAATGAGCCCAAGATCAAGGCGGAACTCCCAGTATTAAGGAAGTTACGCCATGGAGACTGAATCGACCTCCGAGTAAGCTACAGACAAACCGGCGGGAGTTACGCGCCTATCCAGCGGGCATTATAATCTTGGCACATTCAGCTCCGCGCATGCCCAAAATGGCGGTTATACAAGCATAAACGGCCGAGATATGAGGGTCTAAAGATGCAGAACCGACCAAGACAATGGGGGCCATAGCGGCGTCCATGGGGGTCCTTTGTCCCCCTGTGACACTTGAAAGGGTCCCCTCAAACAATTGTAGAGTTAGGCAGATGCTGCTGGCTCCAGTCAGTCTGGAGGTGCTTTTCCAAGATTTGCTACAAATAGCCTGTCTGCACCTCCAGGAAGACACATCACCAAGAACCGCTCTAGAGGTAACATCTCCAGTCATCTCCTGCTACCTGCTATACCACTGCACTATGGTGAAACTATGCTAGACAGGCATTGGTTTCCTACCATTAGTGGCCAGAGGCTATCTTCTTCAAGACTTCCACCAGAGGGTAAAGTTATCCATTATTACATTATTCCTCTAAGCAGCAGGTCAGGAGCTAGGTGTGGGAACCCACCTAGAAGTATGCTGGACACTGTATTATTAATACCTCACAGGTGGAGTGGAACTGAACATTGTACTTTATAAATTACTGTATGTTTACTGTATGTGCAAATTACCTACATACTAACTACTGTATGATTGATATTTCTTACATGTTGCCTAAAGCTGAATAAACCAGTGACAACTGGAAATAACACTATTTATAAGAGCCTTGAGATAATTACACTTTATGCCACTAGTCTTATGATATTTCTCATATGACAACTTGATCATGCCAAGAACTAGTATGACAGTACTTTCTTTGTTACTTTTGCAAACTTGGTTCTACTGGCTGCTCTAACTCTCCTTGGTGGGGGTGGAGGGTTAGTCATGGGTCCAGAATCTGGGTATTCTCTTCTAGACATAGCATCTGGTGGTGTGTTATCATCACCTTTCACGTGTTGGATGGTGAATGAAAATTGCTGTATGTCTATAGCCCATCTGGCCCATCTATGTGTGAGTCCTGTATTGGTTAATAGTGGGATTAGGGCTGCATGGTCTGTGTATAATTGGAAGTGTCTAGTTTCTAGATAGTGTCTGAAGTGTAATACTCCATACACTACTCCCAGTAGTTCTCTCTCTGTGGTATTGTAATTTCTCTCATGTTTGGAGAGGGTTCTACCTGCAAAGGCTACTGGTCTGAGCACTCCTTCATTATCTCTCTGTGAGAGTACAGCTCCTAAACTCACATTGGAAGCATCAGTTGCCAAACTGAACTCTTTCTCATAGTTTGGATATCTGAGAAGAGCATTGGTACAGAGGGCATGCTTTAATGTTTTGAAAGCATTATCTGCATCCTCTGTCCAGACAAATGCTTTGAGATGTGTCTGTAGATCATACAATGGTCTAGCAATTTGGGCATAACCTTTGATAAACTTTTTGAAGTATTGGCATAGGCCTGTGAAGGATCTGACATTTTTGACTGATTTTGGTGTTGGGAACGTTTTGATTGATTCCACCTTTGTGGGAGATGGTTGCAGTCCCATGGGTGTGACTCTCATTCCCAAGAAGTCTATTCTGTCTATGAAGTATTCACATTTTGATTTCTTCAGTTTGAGTTTACCAACTCTTAAGCTGTTGAACACATCTTCCAGGTCATGGAAGTGTTGTTCGATTGATGGTGATAATACCAATATGTCATCTAGGTATGGTAGGGCACATTTGTATTTGAGTTTGTTCAGAATTAATGTGACTAGATGGCAAAATCCCGCAGGTGCGGTCACTAAACCCATCGGCATCCTTTCGTAGACATATTTTTTGTCATTTGCTATGAATGCGGTTTTATGCTGGTCCTCCTGTCTTATAGGAATTTGAAAAAATCCCTGTTGGGCATCTAGCTTACTGAATACTCTTGGTCTGAGTGACCCTATCATGTCTAGAGTGTCATCGGCTCGGGGTGTAGATAAGGCTTGATTTATCGTGTTTTGGTTCAGATAACGAAAATCTGTGACGAGCCTATGGCCTCCCGATGATTTTTGTACTAAAAAGGATCTGGAAGCCCAGGGGCACTCAGCACATTCTCTCAGAATGCCCTGTTGTACTAGCCTTTCACACTCTTCCCCTATTGCGGCCTGTTTTTCTGGTGTTTGTCTATATGGTAGGAAATGACATGGTACTGCCTCAGGTTTTACATGTATTGAGTGGGTATACAGGTGTGTAGCACCAATGTCTCCATCTTTTCCTACAAATATATCATCATACTTGGTCAGCAGTGATTCTAATCTATCACGCTGATCTTTGGATGTGAGCACAGATTTTGGTGGAACATTCTCTTCCAATTCTGGCTCGAGGTCATGTGCCTCACTATGTATAGCAGCTATTTCAGAGAGTCTGATTGAGTTGGGTTCAGGGTCAGCATATGTGGACTCACAGTCTGAGTCTGTGTCACTGAATTGAGTTCCATCCTCAGGCCGTATGGCTGAGATGGATTGATCAGCGTGTGGGGTAGTGTCTGACACCTGTTGAGGTTTTTCTAAATCAGATTCCTTGACTTCCTGAAATAGAGCTATGATGGCACCCTTTTTGATTTTATGTGGGCGCCTGCTGGTGTTGAGTAACACTAGGGGATGTTTGTTATTTTCCCTGGGGGTTACTGCTGCCCTTTGAACTAGATATGGGGCATTGTTATTTCTTTGGAGGTTATCTACTACTCCAGTTTTGCCTTGCAGTGATTGAGTAGATGTGACTTTACCCAATACTGCAAGTTCAGAGAATGGAGGGACGGTAAAGTCCCTCACTGCCCTAATGGGTTTGAGAATTTGTTCAGGATCAACATTAAATTCAATTTGAGATTTTGTAGTGCTTAAGAAATCTGTGCCGAGAACAACGGGCTGTGTGAGGTTGGGTATTACAGCAAATTGGTATTGGAATCTGACACCTTGGATTCTAAAGTTCAGCATAGCTGAATGTCTAACATGACACACCGATCCATCTGCCAAGTGGATGTTGATTTTAGATTTCCTTAGTTGGATATGGAATCTCTTTTGGAGGTCCATGAGGAATGATTGTCTGACACAGGTGATAGTAGCACCTGTATCAACCAAACATTGTACATCTGAAACATCGTATAGATTTGCATTGATACAGCCATTTTGAAGAAGTACAATAGAAAGCTTGGTACTCTCACCTGTATCCTTTGATGATGAATCTGGTGGGGTGATGTGTATCACTGATGGACGTCTCTGTCTGTTAGATGGTATATTGGCACTAGCAATTGTCTCTGGTTGGATCTTTGTTAATCCTGATTGATTGTTTGTATTTGGGGTGTCACAGTGCACTGGCCCATCGGCACTGTGACATCCTAGTTTTCCTGGTTCTGTGGGGTGGTTGCGATGCTTGCGACCAGGAGCTTGGAGAGTTGATCCATCACTTGAGGTATTGTTTGGGGGTTACTGTGTTGGTTCCCCTGGTAGCCTCTTGTGTTGGGTTTGTGATCCTCCTGATGTGGGTTGAAACCCTGGTTATAATGACCAGAGTTGCTGTATCGCCCAGAGTTATTAGAACCCTGGTTGCTGTAGGATCCGGAGTTGTTGGATCCCTGATTGTTGTAGGCACCGTTGTTGTTGTAGGATCCACTGTTGTAGTTCCTATGTGGACTATGGCTTCTACCGTTGGATCCTTGACTATAGGATCCAGAGTTGTTGGAACCCTGGTTGTTGTAGGATCCATTGTTGTTGTACCTATGTGGACTATGGCTCCTACTGTTGGATCCTTGGTTATATGATCTGTCATTACTTGGAGTTCTATCTCTCCTATCACTGTATGAAGAGTTACCATTGTTGGAGTTGGATGAGTTGTTGTCCCTTCTACTGTTGTGTCCCCCCCGGTTGTTGTTGTAGTTGCCCCCTCTACCTCTATCTCTATTGGAGCGGTAGTTGGGGTCAAAGTTATTTCCTCTATATCTACCGGTGGGATCTTTGGAGACAGCCTTAGCTTCCTGTTGCCTTACATGGGCACTAGACATTAGGTTAACATCTTCATCTGAACTAGTGGTGATTTCCTGGACCTTTTTCTTAGTAGGCTGTGGGTTAGACTCTGCATCCCTTGTTTTCCTAGATCTTTCTTGGGTCTCAACCTCTAAGGCTAGGTCTAGGGCTTGGTTAAAAGAGTCTATTTTCTTGTTTTCAAGAGCTACAGAGATCCAGGGCCTCATGCCTTGGATGAATGCTTTAAATAAGGTGTCGTCCTTTAGGCATTGGGCATTACACGCTTTTCTGAGATACATTGCATAATCAGATACAGGTTCATCTATCTCTTGTGCACGGAGTGCAGTCCTGGAGATAATATTGTCTTGAGTAGCAAAATACTCTTTTAGTTCATGTACTACATTGGACCATGTCAACTTATCAGGTGTGGCACTTTCCTTGAAGGTTTCAAACCAAGCCAATGCTTGTCCTTCAAGGTACTTGGGTAAATATGTTACCATGGTGTCACTGTCTGTTAATTTGTAACTGTCCTTCAGATACTCTGGGAATTTGTGATCGATAAATAGTGCTGTTGACATGAGTGGTGATGGGTGAGAAAAAGTTTTGGGTTTGGTTACCTCGTGTTGCCTGATCTTCCTGTCGTCGTGTTGTTGTCTGTCTAGGATCCTGGTCATGTTGGACATCATGGAGATCATGACATCCTCCTTGGATCCAGAGGCAGATGGTGTGACAATAGGTGTTGTGGTGGGTGTGGGAGGCTGTGAGGTCTGAGTTGATACCAGCTTCATGAGATCTGATATCTGTTGTTGTGCCTGTTCTAGGGCCTTCCGATGGTCATCTAATTGTTGACTGAGGATCCTCTCCCTTTCCTTTGAGGCAAGGGCATGAGCATCATGTTGGGCTTTGTTTGCTTCTAGGGCAGTAACTGCATCTTGGATGGTCTTCTCATAGGCCCTTATCTTCTCAGCTGCCTGATTGGGTTGAGGACCTTCTTCAGCGTCGGCCATGGTGGAAGATGTGGGATCACTGGTGTGTTGTAGGTATCACTGACATGTTGGAGATAACACTGAGAATGTCATTGGGGAGACCTCACTGATGTTTGGGAGACCTCACTGATGTGTGGGAGACCTCACTGACGTGTGGGAGACCTCACTGACGTGTGGGAGACCTCACTGACGTGTGGGAGACCTCACTGACATTTTGGGAGACCTCACTGACGTGTGGGAGACCTCACTGACGTTTGGGAGCCCTCACTGACGTGTGGGAGACCTTACTGACGTGTGGGAGACCTCACTGACGTGTGGGAGACCTCACTGAAGTTTGGGAGACCTCACTGGCGTGTGGGAGACCTCATTGACGTGTGGGAGACCTCACTGGCGTGTGGGAGACCTCACTGATGTGTGGGAGACCTCACTGACATGTGGGAGACCTCACTGACGTGTGGGAGACCTCATTGATGTGTGGGAGATCTCGTTGATATGTAGGAGATCTCACTGATATGTGGGAGATCTCACTGTTGTGTGGGAGATCTCACTGTTGTGTGGGAGATCTCACTGGTATGTGGGAGATCTCACTGATATGTGGGAGATCTCGCTGTTGTGTGGGAGATCTCATTGATGTGTGGGAGATCTCACTGGTGTGTGGGAGACCTCACTGGTGACCTTTCTGAACATGGTGTCAAGGTCACTGGGTGGGTGGAATGGGGTTTACTGTGTGTATGATTGTTTTTAGTAATGTTGCCAGCTTAATTTCTATGAGCCTGTGAGAGATGGGATCTTAGTAGGATGTTCTCCACCACTTTGTCATACTAGTAATTGGCATGATCAAGTTGTCATATGAGAAATATCATATGGCTAGTGGTGTATGGAGTAAATACATCAGGCTCATATAAAATGGTGTTATTTCCAGTTATCACTGGTTTATTCAGCTTTAGGCAACATGTAAGAAATATCAATCACACAGTAGTTAGTATGTAGGTAATTTGCACATACAGTAAATATACAATAGTTCATAGAGTATAATGTTCTGTTCCACTCCACCTGTGAGGTAATAATAATACAATGTCCAGCATAGTTCTAGGTGGGTTCCCACACCTAGCTCCTGGCCTGCTGCTTAGAGGAATAATGTAATAATGAATAACTTTACCCTCTGGTGGATGTCTTGAGGAAGATAGCCTCTGGCCACTAATGATGGAAACCAATGCCTGTCTAGCATAGTTTCACCATAGTGTAGTGGTATAGCAGGTAGCAGGAGATGACTGGAGATGTTACCTCTGGAGTGGTTCTTGGTGTTCTGTCCTTCTGGAGGTGCAGACAGGCTATTTGTAGCAAATCTTGGAAAAGCACCTCCAGACTGACTGGAGCCAGCAGCATCTGCCTAACTCTACAATTGTTTGAGGGGAGTCTTTCATGTGTCACAGGGGGACAAAGGACCCCCATGGACGCCGCTGTGTCCCCCTTTGTCTTGGTCGGTTCTGCATCTTCAGACCCTCATAACTCGGTCGTTTATGCGTTTATAACCACCATTTTGCGCATGCGCGGAGTTGAATATGCCAAGATTATAATGCCCGCTGGATAGGCGCGTAACTTGCGCCGGTTTGTCTGTAGTGCACTCGGAGGTCGATTCAGTCTCCATGGCGTAACTTCCTTAATAATGGGAGTTCCGCCTTGATCTTGGGCTCATTTTGACCGTCTAATTATGGGCTTTCCATAAATGCTTTGATATTTGACCTAGCTCGCTCAGGAGCGACGCTAGAGCGACCGGACTGTTATGGCGTCGTGCTTATGTAACCCATTGTTCAGTCCTTAGAGTGCTCAGACACTCATGACGGCGTCTGTGGTGCCCAGGCACCCCTAACGGCCGTTTGCATTCACTTACAAGTTATTAGTTTGTGCACTAAACCATGAGGTCGCACACTGAGACCCTCATTTTTATTATATTGTGCAGTGGACCATTAGGTCGGACCCTTTGATGTCACAAACTCTGTCTAACTGACTCTGGCTGGTGTGCAGTGGGGCATGAACGCTCTTATACAAAGTTTGAGCGCTCTTATAGCTCTTAGAACCAACCTATGTATTAATTTCATAGATATTCTTTGATTAATACAAAATATGTTAGAATTTATGGAATAATAAAATGGTATATCATTTTTATTATATTGTGCAGTGGACCATTAGGTCGGACCCTTTGATGTCACAAACTCTGTCTAACTGACTCTGGCTGGTGTGCAGTGGGGCATGAACGCTCTTATACAAAGTTTGAGCGCTCTTATAGCTCTTAGAACCAACCTATGTATTAATTTCATAGATATTCTTTGATTAATACAAAATATGTTAGAATTTATGGAATAATAAAATGGTATATCATAACACTATCTGTTATCAAACCCCTGTTATAAGCCGTGACTTATAGACCGGTTTATGTCTACTGCAGCTTATAGCGGCTTATATGAGAGGAATTACATATATAGTCTATAAAGTAAGGAATGGAGACAATTACCTGTCTTGTATAAGCACCGGGGGTAAGGGAGTGTTGAAATATCTCTAAAGCACTAAAACTGCACCTTGAATAAGCGCCTGTCTTGTATAAGCGACGGGGAAATTGATGCCGCCAAAATAAAGACCGCCGGGCGCTTGAACACAACGCTACATAATGGCCCTAGACCCCTAAAATCAACACAGTGACATAGCCATTTCTTCAAATCGACATGGGACATGGCTATGTTAGTGACAAATGACAGGGCCATTTCTTAAAATCGACACGTGACAAGATCTCAGCCTAAAAAGCCTCAGAATGCGCCTTTTGCTCTTGTAATATTCAAAAACTGTACTTATATGTGGGGTTTTATGGTACCATAATTTGATTAGCCATGTTAGTCAAGTCAGTGACACTAGTGACATGGGTTTACGCTTAGTGACATGGGACATGGGCATTTCTTAAAATCGACATGTGACACTGGGGGCCCCCCATCAAGGGCCCCAGTATATGCAGGGTTTTATGGAAGTATATATATGCTATACACAAAACTGTTTAAAAATCTGGTTGCTCAGCAGGATTTTCTCTAGTTACTCTTTTACTTTGAAAATTATCTGCGGCCACTGAGGTTTATCAGAATTTAACCCAATAATGAAACAGAAAAGATACATTTCTGTATATTGTTTATCTCACAATATTTTTCATTATGGGTGTGTAGAGGTCGGCTGAAAACGAATCTGGAGAAACTGGGAGTGGAACTGGGACCGTCCAGTGTGCAGACCGTTGCTCTACCGCTGAGCTACTTCCCCGTTTGACGTTCTCTACACAGAAAATAATCCAAGTTAGTAAATACTAATCTAACTTAGAGAAAATCACCCATTAGGCAAAATACCCAACATGTTAGTAACATCTTACTAATGTGTTAGTAGTATTAACTAACCTATTAAGGCAAGCTGACTTGACTTAGCCATGTCTAAGGGGTAGTAGTTTTGTCTAAGGGGTAGCAGTTTAGTCTAAGGGATAGTAGATTTTTTTCAAACCAGGTGGCAGTGTGGTTTGCATGAGGATTTTTATGGTGAGTGCATATCACGGAAAAGCCTATGAATGTCATCATAATGGTGCTTTCAATGACTATTGACATAATAATGCCTCTACAATTCAACCTGGCATGTGATTTAACAGAATACACTTAATAAATATATATTTGTTATTGAAGGAGCAAGGAAGAATAATGGAAACACCTTTTCTGTGGAAATATAATTTACTCATATATTCACATCTTTTACATTATGCCACTCGAGTAGGACACCCCCCCCCTCACTCCACTTCGATCCTCCCCTCCCACACCCCGGTCTCTCCCCCCAACTAGGCCCCGGTGCCTATCACCATACCGATTATGGCCTGCCACGGCGCGGTGTACTGTATCGCACCGCCCATGGACATGGGTGCCGGCTGGTACCCCCCGCCCACTTCTGCAAGGGGACCAGGCCTTGCACCCTTGACCAAACGCAGGCCAACATTTCGGTAAAATTCTCGTCTGTGCCCCCTAGGAGTGGATACGCCAGATAGCACTACGATGCACTGGGCTATTCTCCTGCTCCCTGGTTCGGTGACACAGGTAAGATGACCCAATCACATGATACACCTTGTTCACACCATTTTTTTTTTTTTTTCTTTCTTTCTCACTCCCCCCTAGCTCCCTCTAGTGTACGGGTCCGGGTTTCACGCCACGGGACCTCTCACCCTCGACGTGTCCTTGAGGCACATAGGTGAGGTTTAAATTCAAAGCAAGCAACATTATGATAAACCCAGAGCAACTAAGTTCACAGGTTGCAAAGAAAATGATGTGAGGTATTGAACTTGCTTCTCAAATGGAGAGGCTCTGTTCTGGATGTCTTAACCTATGTGGAGTTTACACTTACCATTTCAGAATTAAGAGAATTGCCATGTTGCTTGAAAGTCTATGTAGTTAGTGGAAAAGTCTAAGGCAAGTTAGGAGAAATCAGGCAAGTTGGGCATTTTTCCTAAGGGTTAGGCGTAAACTCCCAAGAAAACTTCGGTGGTTTGGGGACGTGCAAACTCCCAAATTGGGTTAGCAAGTCCAACAAATGTTAGGCGAAAGGACTAAGATATTCAGAATATTTTTTTGTGTGTACCTTCCACCTACACCTGGACCAGTGTGACACACTAGGGGGAGCAGTGACTACCAGGTATCCGGCCCCGTAGGGCTGATCTACCAAGTACAAGGATTTCTGGTCCCCTACAGGTGTATCCATGTATATTTGTTTGTTGTATTTTGCTGTTACTTTACCTTCTTTTTTATATTCCAAAGGAATAGAAAAAAAAAAAAAAAAAAAAGAATTAAAGTTACTCGCCAGGGCTACTTTCATGCATCATGGTAGTCCTAGGGGGTTGACACTGTCCTGTAGGGTCGTCATGATGCACCAATGAAGTGCTGGTGAGCACTCTCACCAGCACTTCATTGGTGTATCATGATGACCAATGGGCATGATGCATTCTTGCCTCCGCGGCTCTTAAAGTAATTCCTTCAACCTGAGCGGTAAGCTAGCCTCTGTAGGTGGATGTCTGCCCACTTGGGGAAAAAAGTCTTTTGCAAACGTTTAGAAAAGATTTGAGTAAAAAAACGCTAAATTGTGACGAACGGTTTTTCATACATTAAAAACGGTTTTAATGTACGTAATTTTAACATTTTTGTATGTTTGTAAACATGTTTATAAGTGAGGGTACTTTCACATTGAAATTATGTTTTTAACCTAAATTTAAAAAAGAAGAATAATTATAGACCGTAAAAAAAGGTTCTCGAGTACATGTTTTCACATGTTTTCACATTTTTAAAACAAATGCTTGGCAAACTTAGGAACCTAATAAAAACGTTTTTGACTGTTGATAAAAACACGTTTTTATGTCAGATGGGTGGGGATAGCCACTGGGCACACCATTGGATTTGTGGACGTGTACCCGCCAGCCACTGTGATGTGTCGAAGATTGGGCACTGAAAGGGGGTTTGGGAGTCAGTGCAATGAGGATATAGGAAATTATTAGCTAATAAATAATATTTTCCCCATTTGGCCGTGTTAGTTGCCAATTCCCCAGATTCTTTCAACCATAATTGTTACATAACATTATGTCATATCACGTCATCATTATTAATTACGATATTATATTCATGTCGTTATCTATAATATACATCTATATATATTGTTATATTCATAACTGTATCATTTTTTTCATATAGCCAAGTGAACCCCCATATGTCACACAATATTATAGTTCCATCAGCAACCACCAGGTGGTGGTGCTGCCGTCTTACATCATTATTATACAACCGTGCCTGATTGGCTACACAGTAAACCAATCATTACATAGTATGCTAATTACCCTGGGTCCCGGCGTGCTCCTGCACATGACTGAGGCATCATAGAAACACATAGAAGCACATGGCTCTTTATCCATTATTGTGGTTTTACTCGTTATTCATTCTTGTGGTATTCCTAGTACTACAACTGAATCCTTTTATGATGTATCGATCAGATGGACTTCGTAATGTATCTTTCAAAGTTTAATTGACTACAATACCAAGGGTACATTGATAAGTAAAGAAAGATACAGAGACATAGAACTTCAGCATTTTTCCTGAATTCACTCCCCCAATTACGGTTACGTCTGCGGCGCCATTTTCGCTTGTAAAATATGAGCGGTAGTCTTTCGCATAAGTAGTATAATAGATGGTCTTTTCTGAATATTATCCAGAAAAGACCATCATATTTGGATTATCCAGAGAAGACCTCCTATTTTTAGATTATTTATAAAAGAGGTCGTTTATAGATATATTTAATTTATCTATAAAAGAGGTCGTTTATAGATATATTTAATTTATCTATAAAAGAGGTCGTTTATAGATATATTTAATTTATCTATAAAAGAGGTCGTTTATAGATATATTTAATTTATCTATAAGAGAGGTCGTTTATAGATATATTTAAATTATCTATAAAAGAGGTCGTTTATAGATATATTTAATTTATCTATAAAAGAGGTCGTTTATAGATATATTTAGAATCCAGAAAAGACCTGTATTTTTGAGAAAATGTAGATTGCAAGTGAAACGAGAAGTCATAATATTTTTATTTTTTCTTTATTGTTCTTTTTGAGACATATCATATAGTCAGACAATCCAACAGATAATCCAATTTATTCCTTTATCGTTTATGAATAGAGAGGCGGAGAATGAGTTACAATAACAATGAATAACATAATTGGAATCTTCATGAATAATGTGATTCATTGAACCAATACCATAGTAAATTTTCGTCACCTAGTTCTTTGTTAGAATCAACTTTAAGAATTCCTCTAAAGACATTAATTCATTTTCGGAGGGGTCGATTTCATGAGAACCTTTTTCATCGGTTGGTTCTTCTTCCGCCGAATAAAATTCTTGTTCTTCAGACGACGTTTCATCAGCTAAATGAGATTGTTCTATATCTGATTCTTCAGACGAGTCACTTTCTCCAGAATCACTTTCTTCATAGTCGTTTTTTTCTTTCAATGAAGCAGATATCTTTTTGCCTGATCCAAAACCTTGATCATTTCTTTCGGTTTTATCAGGTGTATATACTTCTTCTAGCTCAGGGATGAGAATTTTTTCTAATATTATTTGAGCTATTTGATCTCCATGTTTTATTTCGAAGACCTCATTTCCAAAATTAAACAGCAAAACACCAATTTTTCCCCTGTAGTCTTCATCTATTACCCCTGCTCCTACATCGATGAAATGATTAAGAGCAAGTCCTGATTTTGGTGCTATGCGACCATAGCATCCTGCAGGTATGCAAAGTATTATATCAGTTTGTACCAATTTTTTTTCTTTAGCAGGAATAATATAATCATAAGCACTATATAAATCAAACCCTGCAGATTTTTTTGTGGATCTGGTTGGCTTCAATGCTTTTGTTGATGCTTTAACATAATGCATAATAGGTTGGAGAATAGGTGAGGCAGGCAGTAAAGCAGATTTTTTACATGTTGTTACTAACAGTGTATTTGGTTTGTCTTTTACAAGAGTAATATAGAAAGAATCTTGACAACGCGCCATTTTGCTGAACATTATTTCAGTTGTTTTGTTGTTTAATATAACGCTATTCACAGAGATGTTTTCTTTGTTTTAGTTCATTTAAGACGATCTTTGCTGTAATATTTAAGATTTTCATTGTAAATTTCTTCATATATTTTGCTGTAAGCTAATTGAGAGATTTTTTCACCTTTTTCAGTGTTTTCAAGCTTAGAACGTTCTTCTAATTTTATAGGATAAATTTTTTGTAAAACAAGTCGTGCAACAGCATCACCACTTTTTATTTTTAGGTCTTCTTCTCCGAAGTTAAATAAAACAATGGTAATATACCCTCTGTAATCTTCGTCTATTATTTTTTGGTTGATTAACACAAAGTTATGTTTTCTTGATTTGCATAGAGGTAAAATTATACCATAATAACCTTTAGGGATAGCAAGTTTAACTTCTGTTGTAATTGTATATGCTGTATTTTTAGGAACAGTATGGTCATATGAACTGTACATTTGAATCCCTATGTTATTTTCCTCTTCAGTAGGAGAGAAGGAACCTGCTATTTTACTGTATTTTAGAACAGACATTTTCGTTCAGTTTTATATGACATGATGTGATGCCTATTGTTATGATTCTCAAGTAAGTAAATAACCAAACAAACAAAATGAAATAATTTTTTATATGATTTTATTTTGATTGTCACATGTGTAAAGACAGTTTTTCATTTTCAGTTTGTTCCTGTTCTTTTATCGAATTCAAGGAATATCATGTTTAGCACATCATTTCTTTTCATGTCGTGTACTGCTTTCATCAGTTGATGAGTAGCACTGTACTTAGATCTTTGCCACATTTTTAAGACATTGAAGGTTAATTGAGCTATGTCTTGTTCGGGCTGGGACGATATTGTTCTTCTTTCGTCAGACGTGATATGTAGATATGTAGCTATGTCCTTCCAGTCTCTTGACATTTTTTCACTCAATAAGCTGAAATACATTTGCACGGAGGTCGATTCCACGTCATACTCTTCTAGTTTTTTTTCTTTGAAGAAATTTTCAGTGAATTCCACCAAGTCTATTCTGTGGTTTTCCTTTAAACTTGTCATCAGTTCTTCTGTTCGTAAGTAGTAAGGAACTTCTCTCCACCATTTATTCAGCATCTCTATGCCCATAGCAGTTGGAGTTTTCGTCTTGTTCATGCTTTCAAGTTTAGCATGAGGGATGTCAAGATATACTCCTAAGGTCATCCATTGACGTGCTAACGATACAGAGATTTTTTGAAGAAAGATATCTGAATATCCTAAATCATCTTGAAAGTAATAAGTAGGTAAAGGCATTTTTTACCTTCAAAGGATTAGAGTGACAATCAAAAGTAGGAAAAGAAATAAATCAAAAATACATATACCAATGATTTAAATAACACATGTACTTCCTCAACATATGTACTTATGAAGAACTTTAGATGCTCGTAACATGAGGATTATATCTTATCTCAAGGAAGTAAAATTAAGTTCCAGACTGTTACAAAACAGGTATATCGGGTAAATTTATATTAAGCATAAATAGACATAGAAGAAAAGAAAACAGGATAAAAAATTATAGCAGTTATTAATCCATGTATGAAATAGTATATAACGCTTATGAATCCATATGTAGCACAAAAGAAAAGAAACAATAACAAAAAAATTTCATATATTTTAAGACTACCTATATTTTTCATTTTAATCATTTTTTTTATTTAGATAAGTTGCAAGACAAAATATCTTTCCACGAAGACAGATATTCTTTCACTTTTTCTTTATCTTCTTCAGTATATCTTTCTAAGTATATTGGATTTATGTCCAAAAAATTGGTGATAGAAAGATCTCCGTCTAAAATACCATGAATATTTATTTCTTCTGGCTTCAGATCTCGTTCTACATGACAAGCTAACATGTCTATCACACTTTCAATTAAAGCATATTTTCTCATATTTCCTTCTCTGTAATATTGAGGATGATGATCATTGTTTTCATAGTGATGAAATAAAGCATTTTCCCAAGTTGTTTTTTCTTGAGAATTTTTTGGTCCATTTTTAGTATGGAACTTAAAGGTGTAACCTATGGCTTCTTTCATTGAAAACTTAGATAAGTCATGCACCATTATTCGTTCTGTTAAACACATTTTATCTTTTTTGTCAAATACGTTTTCTAAAAGGTAAAAAGTGAAACATATCATTTGTCTATGCCTTAAAACCTGTTCGAAATGTTGCAAGAGAAGTTTCAAGAAAGAATTGTTGCAAGTTATTTTTTCTTTTTTAGATTTTATGTATTTAATGGCTATATCGTCTTCCCAGTTTGTGTGTTTCAACAGTTTTTTTATTTTAAAAGTGTACTTTCCCATATCAGCATAGTGTTCTGCTCATGAAGCCAGACAAAAGTTTCTCTTGTTTTTCTGTGATTCGTTGCACAAGAATATTATTTTTGTTTCCTAAAGATTTTATTATTTCTTGATTCTTTTTTCTCTCTGCTCTAAGAATGCGAAATTGGTTTTGTTGCCTTTTTCTTGTTTCTTCAAGGGTTTCTATCTTATGTATGCAATCAGGACACACCCCGTCTTCTAGCGAAGGCTTCCAATCAGAATAACTGTTCATGTTACTTTGACGCAGATCAGTGTTCACATAAAGTCTGTTTGTTCACTTATCTCATCTATGTTTTTATTTCTTAATCACTTTCATGTTTTTTTTCTGAATTTAAATGAAAAGCTTCGTTTGGCTTATTCCTATAAGTCTCCATTAAAACATCAGAAGGCATAGAATCTGGCACATCACAAGTTTCACCGTCTGCTACAATTTTACTGCCTTCTTCTGAGTCATCACCGTCGGCTACTGTACGACCATACGGATAAGAACCTCTCCTGATGTTATATATTCTCTCTGCTTTAGCTAAGTTGTATGCCTTCCTGTGAGCCATTAAATTCATATTTTCATTTCGTGCTTCTCTTAATTGTAAAGTAAGATGGAGATTATTTTTTTCTTCCTCTTTTATGATATTAATGTGTTCACGTCTTTCTTCTTCTAACAGAGATATATAAGTGCCTTGATGTAAGCATATTTTTTCAAGTATTTCATTGCGCTTTACTTCAAAAATCATATTGTTCCCTTTTGTATCCATGATTAAGACTTGAGAAATAATCTTAATTTATATATTTTTTTTAGGTCTCACACGAGAAAGATGTTCATTCTTATAATTATTTGAGTATCTCAGGATCTTTTGTTTCTTCAGTGAATACATTTGAGTCGGGCAAATGTTCTTGATTTGCAATAGTAGTTAGTAATTGATTATTTTTTTCGTACATTATGTTATCAATATCTCGGTTTTCATTTATTTGAGTAGATTTTAAGTCATGGTTAGAAACAGAAGATCCTATGACAGGATATGTCCATGTTTTTCTGTGATTTACATTAGTTACAAAACAAGACAGGAAAGTTTGAGTTTTTTCATTGTTATGATAAATATTTCCGCTTTCTGTACAAGACAAAAATATTTCATCTCCTTTCTGTAAAGAAGGGGAGATAGATTGTTTACGCGTTTCTAAGATAATGACTACGATGCTTAAAATAAGAGTAAAAACTATTCCTCCTGCTCCTACTTTCCCGTTTGAAATCAAATTATTTATTTTGCTTAAACTTTTCATGCTTCCTTCTTTTGTTTTATGTTCGCTCATTTTTTTAAAAAAAATATCTTTTTATGATGATCAGTTCCAATAAATCGGCAAATAATTTCCAAGACAAGATGAAAAAGAAATAATACATTAATCTTTTTTTCTTTTTTGTGTTGTTCTTAGAAAATTATTTTTTGTAGAACAAATTTGTTTGTTACAAAACAAGGATTTCTTTTTGCTTCGATTATTTTGTTTTTTCTTTAAAAAGTATTGTTTTACTTTACTGTCATTCCAATCAGGATCTGAAGTGAAGCTAGATATAACTTGTTGCATTGTCTTATTCTCAGCTCGTTTTTCTAAAAAGAACAAGCAATATAAACCACAAGTCATAGAAAAAAGTCCTTGAATAGAATGAGAGGAATATTTATATTTTTTTGGCAAAGCTTTCAGAAAACTCTTTCGCATAGGACTGAAGCCATATGAATCGAAATATTCAGCTAGTTTACGTGGTTTTTCATAATAAAAAGCTACCCAATGTTCTCCGGGTAAGTTACTGTTGTCGGTGTTGACTACATAACCTGTAGGAAATGATTTCACTGCAGGTATAGTGTCAGCTGAATAAACACCATAATTTCCTCCTTTTTTTCTTTTAATTTTCTGCAAGAAAAAATTTATTTCCGCTCCATTCATTTTTAGGAATTATGCTGTTTCAGATTTTGCTCTTAATATATTGCTAGAATCTAATCTCAGGAGTTCATGATGTTCTAAATATACGATAGCTGCTACTCCATGGGTTAATTCTTCTTCTAGTTTTATGACAAATCCTAAAGAACCATTTTCTGAATATTCGAATGTGCCTGACGTTATTCCGTTTTTAGATATGTCAAAACAGTAAAGACAATGTCCTTTTTTGAATTCGTCGAAAGAAATATCTATCGTATCGTCTCTGAAAATTGAACCTGTAGACCGTATAAGAGCTAGGTAGGCCATATTGTATAAATCATTAGGGTAATCTAATTCATAGTGATAAAAAGGAGTTCCACCGTCGTTCACTTTCAGTTCTATTTCCTTAGCTTTGAAGTGCTCAAATTGAAACGGATTACGATTATGACTTCCTGTAAAGGCATCTAAATGAACTAACCCTATGATGACTCTTTTTGGAAGAGGAGTGTTGTTCACTATATGAGAGGCTTGCAAAATAGATTTCTGAGGACCAAAAGTGACGTATTTCATGTCTATTTTGTTCACAGGATAATCCCAATACGGAGTAACCATTCTAGCATCCATTATTTTTTTATGGAATTTTTCAGACACTCTTATTCTTTTTATGAATAAATGTATGCCCTGTATGTCTATTATGTATTTTTGTGTTCCTAATTTAGACATCAAACAAAAGTCTTCGTCTGCTCTATCAAATTCTATAGTAAGAGGCAGATCTCCAGGTAACACTTTGACCTGAGCAAAAAGGTCATTATGAATTCGTCCTATGACTTCAAATAATTTCCCGTTTTTAGTTTTGTTATAACGTGCTTTCACTCCAGAATTATGATCGTCGCTGTTAACATTTGTTACTTCGTTGAAATCTTTATCGTCTTTGTAATACATAGCCAAAGCTCCCAAGTGTTTAGCAGTGGTTGGATCATAACTTAAAATATATTCCAGAATAGATCTATACCCGTGCAAATCATTGCTGTCTGATATTCGTATTCCTGCTATAGAAAGTTTCACATTTTTAAACATAGTAGAAGCAAAATAATTCACTGGAAAAACTTTAGCTTTATCGTTTATTGTCCCATCGTTAGCTGGAGCATCTGGATTTTGTTTGTCAGCTTTTAATATTTTGCCAGACACTCGAATAAAACTGTCGTGCAAAGAAATGAAATCTGTATGTTTAGATTTTAAAGTGAATTGAACTGTAGTGCTGTTAGGAGAAGCAGTGGGCTCAACTTTTTCATAATAAGTTTTAACTCTACTTATATCTGTTGGAGGAACATGAGTAAAATCAAATTCCGAGGCTACACAAAAACAAGGATCTTCGTCTAACAATGACATTTTTTTAAGGTGATGAACAAACTTCAAAAATATTTGTTTGTTTTTCTCTTCTTTTCAGTAATCTCAGGTTATTTTATGTTAACCAAAGATATCTTTTTTGAAATTTCTTCTAAATCTATTTCTTTTTTTATTTGTGATCGTTTTATTAACTTTTCTTTTCTTGGTTACATGTGAAATAACTTCTTTGCCTAAATCAGACAAAGTTTCTTGAGCTTCTCTTTTTAAAGCTCGTTTAAAGTTTTCACCTTTCATGACATTTTTTGCTACTTTAATTCCTCCTGTTAAGGCTCTTTTTCCTATTCCTTTTGCGGCTGATGCCACAACAGGTTTCACCAAAGGAATAACTGTCTTAAACAATCCTTTTAAAATACCACCTAGCCCATAACCTTTTTGATTTCTGCTTCCTATGAAGGGGGTTAAAGAATAGTATCCTTTTCCATACTGTACATCATAAGGATAAGATCGCTTAGTTAAAAAATGTTTATAATATATATCTTCAGGTGAATCGTTAGAATACATTTTGATGTATTTTTATTTATTGATTCTGGAACAGTAATGAAGGACGAGTAGCTGCGGTCTGGGCTAAACTGAGTCCAAATGACCCGGCCCTATTTATTAACAAGTAATAACATATTAATACAGAGAAATTACATAAAAAAAAAATTGAAGCAGTGGAAGAGTCCCATGTGTGTGTGCCCTTAGGCTGGCAGGCTGCAGTAGTGGGTCACTGCCCACAGGTATGTTCAGGGAGGAGTAGCAGTGTGTGTGTGTGTGTGTGTGTAGGAGTAGCAGGTGGGTGAGTAGTAGTGGTACTGACCGTATCAATACATAGACCAATCAGGATTGGTCTCACCCATTGATTCTGGAACAGTAATGAAGGACGAGTAGCTGCGGTCTGGGCTAAACTGAGTCCAAATGACCCGGCAACACCAGAACAATGATATAGTCCTGATACTCTACACATTAGTATGTCTAAAAAGTAGCTTTCAGTGCCGTGGCGACTATATTGTCTATATCTATCCTGGTACCAAGTGGTTTGGCTAAGTACAAAAGAGCAGACAAGCTTGTCCAGTCACCGGTGTATCTGATGTCCTCTAGTGGGATACCGCACAGGTGCATAAAGGCAGCGCCTGAACGTCTCAGAGAATGTATTCCGGCCCTGTTTGTATCTATCCCAATAGTACTTAGTAGGTGTTTCAGGAACTTAAGTAGTGCTGAGTATTGTAATGGGACCAGCGAATTCCCTTTGCGCACTAGGAAGGCGGGTGCTTCAGGGTCTGTCGTGGGGGTACCGTCAAAGTGTCTCTTGAGTAAAGATACTGCACAAAGTGGTGAGTTAGGGACTCCTACGACCGGGATGTGGTGGACTCTCTGTCCAAATTGGATTGTTTTTGAGCTTGAAACCGTGACAATCATACCCCAGCTAGTGAATGATACAGACTTTCTTCTTAGAAAGTGTGGTGATGCTTTTGCTGCGTTGTCTACTACTAGGTTGCTCTTCCTGAGAAGGGTCCTGAAGCTAGTAACGATGCATGCCCACATAGCTAAATGGTCAGGTACTGCTAGATTCACCCTTGTAGACATGTCCAAGAGTTGCGAAACTGACAGTGTGACTCTAGTGGGTATAGGGTCACCGAGGATCCTGCGCAGACCTGACATAGTACACTTAAACATAAAATTTGTCCTTATCCAAGCTACGTCGTAGCCATAATGTGCATTTAAACTTATCACTGCACTCACGTAATTGTCTATAGTGCTATACTTCAAGTCCGAAGACAGGTACACTGAATATCGACACATGGTCTGAACCGAAGTGGGTACGACTGTAGAGGCAGAGATGGTACAGAACACAATAAATCTTTTCCATTGGCTGCATTTAGTTTTCCAGGTGGAAACGCTCCAAGCATGCGCTCTCGCTATTGCCGCTTTCATGTCCAAATCTTCGCATAGCTTAGCCGCCGCTACAACATAGAGACATAGGAAGGTTATGCGGGTAATATAACACTCTTGACAAAGCATCTGCAAGGACATTAAGTCGTCCTGGGATATGTAATGCTACAATATGGCAGTTATAAAGAGCTGTAAGCCAAAACAGTTCTCTCAGGAAGTCCATCGCTCTTGTATTTGTACTTTTGCCCTTATTCAGTGCGCTTACTACATGGGTGTTATCCGTGTAACAGACAATTTTCCTATTGCGCCACAAAGGTCCCCACCTATTAATCGCCATTAAGATGGGGTATAGCTCCCTGATGTTTATGTTTTCAGGCACGAATTGACTAGGTGGCGGGAGGCAGTGTCCATGACTGTCTATGTTCATACTGATCCTGCATCCCCAACCTGCACATATCCAGTCCTTGCCGTACCTGACACCGTAACCCCTGTCTGATGCGTCCATGTATAAGTCACTTTTTGTGGACGGTAGAGTGCTGACAATTTTTGCTTCGCCATTAAACCACTTTGCGAATCTTAGCCACCAGTCTAGGTCCTTGAAGAACCCGGTAGAGAGGGTTATGTACCTTTTAGTGCTCGTGAACGCAGATAACATGCCTATGACTCTGTGAGAGAATGTCCTGCCCCCCCTGACTAAAGTAGAGCAGTGTGCTAAGATCCCGCATAAACGGCGCAGCTGTTTCTTGGTTGCCCTTCGACGACCTACAAAGAAACGTAGCTCACTGTGCAATTTATTGTTCTTGCTCTCCGGTAGTCTGAGGCACATTTGTAGTGAGTCAATTTCTATCCCTAGATAAATTTGAACTTGTGCAGGTGAAAGAACCTTCTTATAGGATAAGAAAAAACCCAACGAGTGGAGTGTGCTATGTAGAAACAACTGTGCTTTTTGGCACTCCGCATATGAGTTACCCATAGTAAGTAAGTCATCCAGATAATTAAAGCAATAATAACCGTTAGCTCTCATATAACGAGCTATGCTGTCAGTAATCCTATTAAAGAGGAATGCAGCCATTCTAGTGCCGAATGACACAAAGTTGTCCACTAAATACACTTTCTGTGAGTCGAATGTCCACTGTAGGCCCTGGAATTGCCTATCGCTTGGCCTAATCATAATAGAGCGGTATGCTGCGGAAATGTCTGTGACTGCCATGAACATACCGGGTCGGAGCACCTTGGTCACATCATCGATGCTAGTGTAACTAAAGTGGTGGAATGTCTCGTTCATGTGTGAATTAATAGATAGACCTTCTGGTCTACTGGCGTCCGTTACCGGTCTATAACCGCCATCTCTTTTCTCAACCGCACCTAAGGCGTGGATGCAAGTAGGTGCTGCTGTGACTATAGACAATTTGCCTTGGTCTACTTCTGTCTTTAGCAGGTTATCAATGAAGTTCCTTGCTTCTTGGGGTACATAGTTCTTAGTGCTATACTCACTAATATGTGTGTTTGGGTCCACTACTTTAAACCCGTGCATTATGCCGTCCATTAGGAATGAGGCGTCACAATCCCAACCATTTGTACCATAAACCGAATTAGGGCCTCCACTAAGCATTGATAACCAGCCTGCGGGTTTCATTTGAGATCTGACCCCTTTTAGGATATGGGTGGAGTTAATATCCCACAATGGAGCATAGCTTACATAAATTGACAATAATTCTGATATGTCCGAAGTACACACAAGCGAGTCTCTATCACAATAAATGTCTGGTAAATTGTCGGTTGTTACATTGACAGCGGAACCGTTGGAATCCGGAATATCATGGGCACCGTCAATATTATTTGTACATCAAGATACGCGGGGGTGGATCGGTGGTGCGAAAAAGGTTGACCCCCCTCCCGCATTATTGTTTGCTCCACTGCTTGTGGTTGTTGGCTGATTTTTGCACCCCCCTTTTGCTGGGTGGGGGCCCTTACATACCGCGCATACGTGTTGCCTGTTACATGGGTTATACCAACATCTAGTGAAATTGAACAAAGCACAAACATCCGTAGGGCAATGGATTCTGTTTTGAGTAGAGGGGCCTTTACCTTTAGTGCCTTGTTTGTTACCTGCTTTTAATCTGGCTAATTCAGCCTTCAAATCTTGTACCACCTGTAGGTTATCGGAGCCCAAATTATCAGAGACTGATGCGTGCTCAGCTGTCTGAAATCCGGGTAACTCCCCTGAAATCACTCTAGTAGTGAGATCGTGCTCATATTTAGCTAGTGCACTCGAGGTATAAGTGGCATTGAGACCCTTCCTAGCTACGAATCTCATATGGTCACCATAACTTTTTGCAGACCACTGTGGTAAATTAGCAATAGCTAACTTCTCCTGGACACATGTCATACCATATATTAGCTCTCTGTATGTCATATCAGAGTAGACTTTGTCAGTGGGAATGTGGTAATCTGGCCTTAACCAGTGTTGTGACCTCTTTTTCTTAGAAGCTTCACCTATCTTAAATAAAGTGGATAACAAGTCACCTTGGTCCTTTGCATCCAGGTAGCCGGCAAGGTCCCCCTCCACGCCCATATTCTCCGCTGTCAGGCCTGCAGTTGATAATCCAGCCTGGATGGTAGCAGAGGGGGGAAGCTTGGGTGGTGTGATCCTGTGTTGTTGATGTTGTGTGTCAGGCAAAGACCCAGTGTAGGGTGTCCCATCCAAGTAATACAGCTGTGGTACCTCCTGTGCTGCTGTGGTTGGGACTGGAGCACTGCCTACTGGGTTCTGCTTGGCCTGATTGAGCAATTTTTGCTGTTTTCCAGCTAAAAAAAGCATAAACTCCTGCTGCAAATTGTCTCCCTCGGCGAAAGCGGAAGGAACGCCATCTTGCACTCCCGAGCGTTCACGGACATTGCCGAGCTTGCCCGAGCCGACGTAATCCGAAAGTTTCCGACCTAGGCTGTCGGCAGCGCTCGGTATATCCTCGTTGGTTAATATGCCGCTTGCGTTTGCTCTCTGGTGTGTATCGTAATCCAAGCCATGACCGCTCTTTTTCAATCCGCTGTAGGAGTTTACGTCGCCGAAGAAACCCGAAGTGGTGTTCGGTATTCTCCGTACATCTGCCGACTGTCCCCGACTCTCTCCGAGCCCGTTTTCGGCGGCGTTCGGGTATCTCCGTATGTGTCCGGCCGAGTTCGGGTTGGATATGCCTTCGGAGGCGCTCGGCAAGGTCCGGGCGTCTTCGGCTTTGGCGCTGCTGGCTGCATTCGTAAATGTTGTGTACTCCGCTCGGTTGTCGGCGTATCTGCTGCTGCTCCTGGGTGCGTTCGTAAACGTTTCTCCCTGGTAATAGCTGCTGTTAGGTGCAGTCAAATCATGAAAATTTACGAATGCTCCCCTCCTCTTGTGTGCAGCACTCTGCTGCTTCTGCTGTATGTCTTTGAGGGATTTTTTGTAATCCTCCTCCAGTGCTGCATTCTCTAAGTCAATTAAGGCTAGCCTTTCTTCTAATGCTAAGAGGTCACCTTTTTTCCTGAGTAGTCCTGCCTTCTCTTCTGCTATAGCAATCTTCTCCTGGAGAATAGCTTCTGGTGACTTTGGCTGTGTATTACTCTGCCTTCTCTCTCCCAAGGGGGTGGCCATATTGGAAGCTCCTTGGTCTCCCCCTTCTTCCTCATGAAAAACTGCATTACTCCTGGTCTCCTCCGTGAGTTTGTGGTTTAGTACCCCACAGTTGGGGCAGTGCTTTTTGTTGCCATGGTATGCCTGTTGGCATACCAAACAGACCACCATGATGCATAAAAAAAACAAAAAATTGAAGCAGTGGAAGAGTCCCATGTGTGTGTGCCCTTAGGCTGGCAGGCTGCAGTAGTGGGTCACTGCCCACAGGTATGTTCAGGGAGGAGTAGCAGTGTGTGTGTGTGTGTGTGTGTAGGAGTAGCAGGTGGGTGAGTAGTAGTGGTACTGACCGTATCAATACATAGACCAATCAGGATTGGTCTCACCCATTTTTTTTGATTTATCTCAAAACAATTTATCTCTACCAGTCAGATGCCCATTCCTTAGAAGAATATCTTGGGTTTTTTTTGGTTCTTCTTCCAGATCGAGTAGAATAAGGTGACGGCTTTCCTGACAAATTTTTGTTTGTTTTAATTTTCCCGAAGACGTCTTCTTGTGGGCTTGGGTAAGATATTTTTACGTCTCTTTCTTTGCTGGGTTGCTTTTCTTCGAAAGGGAGAGGAGGGATATTTTTTATTGGAGTTTTCACTATGCCTCCGCTGGCTTCTCCTATTTTGTCTTCTTCATTTTCAGAAAGATAGTCGGTGTCGTTATTTTTATCTTCAGTGTCTTCTGTAGTTGTTTTTTTCAGAAGGGGCTTTTCTTTTTCTTGAAGAAGAGTTTCATCCAAATTGCCGTCTTCAGAAAATTCATCGTCTGTAGCATCTGTAGAATAATTGCTTTCATTTCTTTGTTTGTCTTCCATGTTTTGATCTTCTAAAGGATATTTTTTTATGATATAAGGACGATTGTTTTTTTTAGTTATTTTTGGCTTATTTAAAAACCACGATTTAGGAATATGATTAGATATATTAACCCAAAGTTCTTCTGTTCCTATAGGTTCTGTTTTTATGCTTGCATTTGAAAAGAATTTCATGATGCTTATCACATTAGAATTTCTGATTAGTTTACCTCTGATGATAATTTCACCATGTTCATTCCATAGATAGTTCAGTTCTATCATTTTTTTGAGAATTTCTTTTATGTAAGGAATTTGTGCTTGTCTTATGTTGGATAAGATCTCAAGTATTGATATACCTGGTATTATTTCTTGTTTTTTTTCTGTAGGAGCAGAATACATGAAAGCCGAGTCTTTAGCTATATTTTGATTTGTGCTTAATATCTTATACGGTTTCACGTTATACATTCTTTGCGCTAATAATTCTTGTTGCCTTTCGAGAGCAGGATTTTTTTCTTGGTCAGTGTTTTTTTCATTAGCATGATTTTTTGCTGAAGATAATTTTTTGTAAGTTGCTAAAGGTATAACGATACTTTTTTTGAAGCTAGCCATAATATTAATTTTTTGCACCTGCCAATCCTCCTATTAAGGACACTGCTAAAGGGAGGAGAAGAGAGAGAAATCCACCTTTTTGTTTTAAAACTGCTTTCCTTTTTTTGTTATTCACACGTCTATTAATAAGATATCTTAAAGTGTTCTTGTATTTTTTTAACTTTGAATAAGACACTGAATTTAATTTAATGTTTCCTGTAAGAACATTAAAAATGCACTGACATATAGAATCTAAATCTTCTTTATCTGCATATTCTATTAACAAATCTCTTTTTCTTTTGTTTTTTGTGTTTCCTAACATTGTCAAAAAAGCTAATCTTTTGACTGATCTGATGTTTGCTGCTTTCTTCTTGATTTTTCTTTTTGGTTGTTTGCAGCTAGTTCTTTTTTTTCTTTTTGCTACAATTGATTTCTTTTTTATTGTTTTTTTGCCTTTTCTTTTAGAAACAGGCATTTTTTTCTTTAACGGTGGCATTCTTTCACACAAAAACTTTTATTTTTTTCATATATTTTATTCAATCTCATGAACTTTATGTTGGTTCATACATGTATAGTTGTTTCTGTTTTATGTTTTGTTAGGTATATACACCTCTTGTCCTATGTCAAATATGTTGCTCCTAAATCTGTATTCTTGAGGAGTTTTTTGATGACCATCTATTAAAAGATAGGAATGTGGTTTCCTAGTTGCTTCATTAAAAATATTAACGAAAGTTTTATAATTTTTAGGCAACAGTTTTCTCCCTAATGTTAGAGGGACAGTTTGATCTAAAGGTGAATTAAAAATAACTAAATACGTCGCATTTCTATTAACAGTTTGCCTTTCTTTTCCTTCAGAATAATAATTTTGTGAAATATATATAACATTTATCGATTCATGATGACATGTTTGAGTGAAAAGTTTTCCTATTTCAGGATTATTTCCGCATTCTTTCATTAAATCATCTAAAATAACAAGTCCATTAAGGTCAGGTTTTATATATTTATCAAAAGAAGAAGGAATACCGTTCAAAAATGTTATGCTTTTCCCCTCCATAAAGTCTTTTTTAGCAGGAGGGGTTTGACCATAACACCATATGACATAGTCTATTTTTTTTTCTATTATTCGCTCATTATTTTTTAATAGATCATACACAAAAGTAGTTTTTCCACTGTTGCTTGGTCCTGCTATGATCATAGAAAATGGAATTCTAATACATGCATTGAAAACAGGGAATTCTATGTCTTCCATTTTTTATTTTCCTTTTATTTTGTTTAATTCTTCTTTATAAAAACTACCACTCAATATTTCATTATTTTTGTCTGTTAACACATAAGTAGCAGGCCATGTTCTAAGAACATATGCTATTTGAAAAATTTCTTCTTTCCAATGAGAAGAATACCCTCTTCTGAAAGCAATCTTATATTTACTTATTCGTACTTTATCTCCTACTTTAAAAGGCAGTTTAATTCTTTTGCTGTACAAATATTTTCCGTATTGCTTTAACCATATTTTTTTTTCGTTTGATTTGGTTACTTCAGAAGGACTTATTCCTAATGTTCTATGTTTACTATGATTATAACTTTTAACTAAATCCTGTAGAACGTCTATATATCTCAGACTCTATTGAAAGAAAGATATTTATATATTTTGTCTTGTATGGTACGATTGAATCTTTCTACTATAGCACATTTAGTGTCTTGAGAAGTACTGAAAAATTTTATTTCATTTTCTTTTAAAAAATTTTGAAAAACACCTTTAAATTCGCTTCCTTCATCTAATTGTATTAAGTTGGGCTTAACATTGCTTTTTAACAAAATTTTTTTGAAGCCGTCTAGAGTGACATATGCAGTTTTGTTCACTAAAGGTTCAACATAAGCATAACGTGAAAAACAATCTATACAGGCTAATAAATATTTTATTCCATTGTTTTGATCTTTAAGGTTAAAAATACTTATTAAATCAATTTGCCATTGATCGTTTATGCCTTTCACTATTGTTTTTCTTCGAAGAAATTTATATATTATTTTCTTATGTGAAGTATAAGTTCTAGTGTTACGGAGAAAATTTAGCACGTCCTTTCTCGTTATATTTTCATCTATTTTTTTAGCTGCTTCATATAATTTTTTCACAGAAGAAAAAGATGAAGGATGAGAAGGAGTGAAATAAATTTTTTTCAAAATATTTTCTTTGTCCATGTTTGAAAAATATTTGCTTATGAACATGAAAATAGAACCATCTCAGAGTAGTAGGTGATATAATTTTTGATGAATGAACGACATCTTTTGCAACAGCATTCAGACAAAACATTTTTCACAACATTTTTAAATAAATGAATGACACAACTTTTTTCGTGCACGCGAAACAAAATGGAAATCCGATACGCGTCCATTCCAAGAAAAAAAAGGTAGAGACATATTTTATCCCCTTATGAGTTGAGCAAGAGCACAAATTTCTCTTTCGAGATGTACTTTTTGCTGACACATAGGTTTTAAAATATATGTACCATAAAAAACTTGGCATTAGCGCAAGTTCCTCCATTGAGGTGTACTTTCTGCCAATGCATAAATTCACAGAATGGGGCATATTAGCACAGATTTTAACCCATTTTTACGCGTGAAAAAAGTCATTAAATGCAATGCAAGTTTCCGGATTTCCGTGAAAAAATGAAACAAAAAAATCTTTTTGCCTTATAAAAGAAATATTATTCTATAGCATAGATATTAGTGTATATAGGAATAAACCCATCAGGTATTCTAGTTTGGTTTGTATTAGTTCCTATAGTTTTTTGTGCATGTTTTCTTACGTTTCCGGTTTTCTTCAACACAGTTTTACCTTTAGTGGAACAAATAGTTTTCTGTTTTTTTCCTTTCTTGACTTCTTTTTCTTCTTTCTCACTTTCTTCATCTTCTGTCATGCTAGTCCCTGCTTTTCTTTTATTTCTTTTTTTGCTTCGATTTTCATTTTCGTCTTCAGGCAAAGGAGAGGCTGTCAGGTTGTCTTTTCCTTCTGATTCTTCGGAGCTAGAGTTTTCTGTGTCGCTGATTTTTTCGTCGATAATTAGCTTCAATTTATTTTGAGCAGACTTAGCTTTGTTCCTCATTTTTTCTTTGAGATATTGTGTATGGCATGAATTACATCTCAAATGATTTTCGTCAGCAGAAAAATAATGGAGAGAATGAAAAGGTTTATGACACCTTATGCATTCTTGAACCATGCTTTTTTGACATTTTTCACAATATTTTTTATCTTGAACTATTCTCCCTTTTCTTCCACAATATTCACACTTAACAGGCATTTTATGTATATTTTTATCTAATTCAAAACAAAGATACTTTGACCGTAGATATCTTGTAATCTTTTTTGCTGTAGCTCTTATCTCACTAAGGTTTTCAATCGCTGTCACTGTCACTAGAGGCTATGTTATCGTCGCTGCTGCTGTCGCTATGAGACTTTGATTTTTCTTTCTTTTTCTTAGTGTTCTTAGTCTTTCCAGGCTTTTCTTCTTCACTCATTTTTTTAATTTTATCTATTTTTTTATCTATTTTATTCCTTAGTTCAAAGAGTAAATCATATTCTTCTTTAAGGAGAGAAATACTTTTGTCTTTTACCATATCATGAAAATGTAAGTATATTTTTCCTTTGAATTTATTTATGTCTATTCTTTTCCTTTTGCCAAAAGCTAAAGTAGGATATTTAGATGATTTACTCATTTTGTTTGTTTGCAGATAGTTTGCTATTGTATTTTTGTCTTTATCTCACAAACTTTTCTTCTTTTTGAATGAATATCTTCAAAAGGAATTTCTTTCATTTTTCTTTTTAAAGGGGGAATCTTATAATGACCATATGCGTAAGATTTAATTCCTCCTCTTCTCAAATATCTTTTATCTTCAAAAGGAGAAAGAGATATCTTTCTTTGAGACATAGTGTACACTTTGTGTTTTATGCTTCTTATGTTATCGAATTCTGCTTCTTTTATTCTATTTTGGACTAAAGTAAGCTTAAAGTCATTGTGCCTTATAGTTTCTATGCTACTTTTTTTGACTCCCTTTATTTTTTTCTCTTCTTCCCCCTTCTCAAACAAAATTGAATACATTTTTGGCCTGAGAGCAATAAATTCTTTTATTTTTTCCCCCCCTGCTTCATCTTTAAATTTACCTAAGACCTTTTTGTTCGTTTCATCATACAAAAATGATCTTTAGGTAAATTAGAAAAATCAAAAAAATTATTTAGATCTTTTATTTTTTTAAGATAATTTGTATCTTTTATGTAATACACTAAAGAATCTGTGTCTGTATATAACAGTTGAATATGTACGTCTTTGAATTTAGGCAACATGATATTATAATGGAAATTAAACATCCATAGTTAGATAACTCTAAAACAGAAAACCCAATGTAGATCGGTTTGTCTAGTAAAAGTTTTTCTTTGCTGCTTTGTATTCCTACAAAGTCCTTTTGAAATATATGAAGAGATTTAAAAGTAGGTTTTTTTATAAGATTTTCACTTTCTTTAGGGTCTGAAGTTAATTTCATGTTAGTTCTTTTCTTGACATTTTCCATTGTTTTACCAAATGCTGCATTATTTAACAACTTAAAGAATTCTTTTTCGAAAGCAGAGGTAGCCAAAGTTCGTTCTCTGTTATTGAACAAAATGTAAGATTTCATCCAATCTTTCTGATGAAAGCTTAAAACACGATGAATTTTATTTATCTTTAAACCTAATGCAAGGTATAATTTTAAATTACGATAATGCACTACATAATTTTTTTTGTCTTTTAAATTGCATATAAGCTTTTTTCCTCCTTTTTTATAGGACGTTTCAGTTTTTTTCAATATTTCTTTTGCATACGGAGATAATTCTTGTTCTTCTATTTCTATTTTTTGTGGAGCTAGAGGAAAATCGTTGTGCATGTCATGAAGACAGTCAGGGTAAGTTAAACTTACCTCCAGTATGTATCCTGTTTCATTATGATCTGAAATGCTTTCTATGTTCAGTTTTTGAATTTGATTTTGGGTTAGCCATTTGAAATTTGAGTGAGGCAAAAAATCTGCTAAACATTTGCCGTAAAGGTTATTGCAGTCTATGTAAAAGATGATTTCGTCGGAAAAATTAGCTTTCGCATACCTATGAGAAACATTAGTAATGCCACCCCTTATACCGCCTTCTATAAAATTATATATTTCGATGTCAGAAAGCAACTCTAGTTCAACTTCTGTATGTTTCAACATAGCTTGATAACTCAAACTAGGTGCCGTTAGAAAATGAGCAGGGTCTAAACCGTAATAACTTAAGGCCTTTTCTCTAAAAGATTCAAAAACATCACATAAAAGCAAAACGTCTATTTTCAAGTAGGCTTTCAAATAATCTTTTATGTTTCTACATTTTAATGCTTTAAACATATGAATAGCATGACAATAATCGTCCTCAGTTATATTTTTTTTGGTTAAAGTAGAATAAAATTTGTCTATAGGCGGCAATTTTTTTTCTTTCAAAACAGACCAAGAATCAATGTAATCATAGCACATGACACCTTTTCTTATCATATAAGGAATCATTTTTTTGTTTGAAGTATGTTTTTTTGTTTGAACGAAATCTTTTAAACCTTTCTCTTGCAAAAGTTCAGCTAATTTTGAAAGGGACGTAGGTAAAAATTGGAAGGAATCTATAATTCTAAAATTTTCGAAACTTAAAGTAAGAAATTTTTCAGATGATTTAGCAATCACAGATATGGTGCTCTGGTTTATATATTTATATAATTTTTGGATGAGAAAATGAGTGTCATAATTCATGCTGTTGTGAATTATAATTGGTATCTTTAAATTGTCCATCCTAAGACTAGTGTAAGTAAGATTACATCTATTGCAAGCATAATTTAAATCTCTTCCTTTTCCTTCTTGTCCTATGTGAGCATGATCTAAAACTTTTCTTATACCTTTTTCGGTGAAAGATATCCCGCATATGTAACAATTTTTTTGCTTCACTATATGTGAAATATCGTGAGAAGACAAAGACAAAGGTTTTCTCTTATGATCTAAAATATATGAAATTTCAGCTCTTTTTTTATATAAGTAAGAAACAAATTTTTCTATAACATTTTTTCCTACGTATATAACAGGATCTTGACTGTATTTTTCATATTTCGAAATTAATATAGCTCCAAAGGCATTTAATTTGTGTTCTTTGGAGCAACACGATTTCCCTTTGTATATTTTGCTTATAGTGCGATTATAACATTCAAAATCTGCATATATCACAAAAGGACTTTTAACTTTAAATTTATGGTCAACGAATTTCAAGAAAGTCCCTTTCGATGGAGTAGAATAACCCTGACCACTGTATACATTAGTTTTGCAATTGTTGTTAACGTGCATTTCATATTTTTTTTTTGAGCAAAATGATATCAAACATTTGTAACAAAAGTACCTAGTTTTTTTCCAAAAGAATGGTCTGATAAATTTATGTAAATTTCTGATAAGATAATAGTGATCATTAAATAACAATAAATCAATATGTCTTCCTTCAGTAAGGGGAGAAGAAAGGACTGAAATATACATAGGGAAAGGCTGAAATTCTTTTTTTTCAGATACTAAAAGGCCAAAGACATTTACAGTAAGATTATTTTTCTTTTCGAACTTTGGAATTTCACTCAATTTCACAGGAAAAGAAAGAAAAGAAAGGTTTAATTTTTCTAAAAAAATATCGTACGACTTAGCCAAGTTTGCATTGTGAGGAATTTTATGTAATCCTGCTAAAACAGAGTATACGAAGCATTTTTTGCCGCTTCCTTTTATATTAAGAACTGATTTTTTTCTTTGAATAATGCTTTCTTTCCCTTTTTTCTCACCTCCAAAAGGATTATATTTAAAAACAGAGAGGCGTAACACTTTTATTTCTCTTAAAAACCATCCTGACCCCATGTGCAAAAAAGCATCGAAAAAACCTAATATCACAGAAAAGGAATTTCTTATTAATTCTTCTACGTTATGAGAATCAAAGTTTACTTGAACAGGACTTTGGAACCATGGTTGAATTTCAAAATATTCATTGTTTTCTAGATTATATTTTCCTAACACTGTGCATAACGATAATTGAAATTTAACCCCCCCTTCTTTTTTTTTTTTCTTCAAAATTAATTTTTTAATTTTTTTGGTCTGATTAAGTAAAAATAAATCAGGATCATATTTGTGAAGAGCAGGAGTTAAATCATATTCTACGATTAAATTTCTGAAAGCTTTACTTTTTTTCATTTCTTATAGGTCTAAAATGAAGAACTAAAAAAACTGTTCCATATTCAAATTGAACCAACTTTCCCACATCGTCACATATAGTTATTTCGATTTCTTGTATTTCACTTTTTTTTACCTTTTTATAGTACGGAGAGACAAAAACTTCCTTTATATCGTCTCCGAATTTTTCACTGCAACGAATAGTTCTCAATAAAGGAATTTGAAGATCGCCTACAATTTCATTTGCAACTATATCAGTATAAATATAAATATTAGAAGAAACGTGATGCAAATTAGGAACACCTCCCGCATGAAAATATTTATAATGTTTGTATCTTAAAGTAGTGCTCATTAAAATCTGAAAATCTAATAAACTATTCAATGGAAGCCCTGAAAAAGTTATAACGTCACTGTTTTCGATCTCAGCTTCGTTGTCTATTTCTTCAGATATATCCAATCTCAGCACATTACTTAAATATTTAGACATAACAACTTTGTCTCCTCTCCCTACCTTTAAAATGGGTTTTAAATTTTGCAGCTCAGTTTTCACATATGGTTCTCTACTTTTTCGAAAAAATTCATCGTCAGGGTATGCGTCTATTTTTTTCAAGGCTGCATTTATGCTTTTTATTAAACTATCTAAAGAAGTATAATTTCCATATGGAATTTTTTGCACGACATATCTTTTTTTTATTTCTTTTTCATCTAATGAAGTTATTTTATTCACGTCTTGCTTCAATCTGAAATCTTTTCTTTCTACTACCAAAGTCCTATTTCTTTCTGGAATTTCTGGGAAATTATACCAGGAAACTGGTATGTTTACTTCTACTAATCCCACTTCCCATTCTCCTTGTAAAATTAAAATAGAAGGTAATTTAACCCAAAATTTGCTTGTTTTGTTTTCTCGAGAGGGATGAATAGTATTAGAAGGTAAATTAATGTAAAAAGGAGAAGAAACATTCATTTTAAAAATATATCTTATTTTTAAACAATAAAATCTTTTCTTTGATAACTTTGAAAGTATTTCTTATCTCAGGGAAAAAAACCACTGGTGGCTCATATGAACAGGATATTTTCTGTTAACTGAAGACCTCTAGTGAGCATTCCTAAAATTATCTTAAACTATACCATATTTAGCAGTTTATAGAGGCTAGGACTGACATTACTTTACTAGATCAGCGAAGACCTCTAGTGAGAGTCACTGAAACTATGTGCATGGTTTTACACTGAAGACCTCTGGTGGCTGACATAAATTATGTGCATGGTTTTACACTGAAGACCTCTGGTGGCTTATAGAAGGCATTTTCTGCTTACTGAAGACCTCTAGTGAGCATTCCTGAAACTATCTTAAACTATACCATTTTTAGCACTCTATAGACCTCTAGAGGCTAGGACTAACATTACTTTACTAGATCAGCGGAGACCTCTAGTGTGAGTCACTGAAACTATGTGTATGGTTTTACACTGAAGACCTCTGGTGGTTGATATAAATTATGTGCATGGTTTTACACTGAAGACCTCTGGTGGCTGATATAAATTATGTGCATGGTTTTACACTGAAGACCTCTGGTGGCTTATAGAAGGCATTTTCTGCTTACTAAAGACCTCTAGTGAGCATTCCTAAAACTATCTTAAATTATACCATACTTAGCACACTGAAAACCTCTAGAGGCTATGACTAATATTTCTTAACTAGATAAGCGAAAAGCTACTTTTTTACTTTTGTGAGTTTGTTTGCTAATCCTTCCCATACAAGCATTGTTACAGTTAATTTTATCACAAATTGTATGTTTGTTACAGGAATTAATTAAGTTGAAATGAAACAAATTTAATTTTTAGCTCTCAATGAACAGTTGACTCAACAGCAATTTTTAATGAACTCACTGAAGTAAATGTTTAGCTTTACCTTTAAAGCATTAATCGAAATGCTTTTCCTGTAAAGAATTCCCTGTAGTCTGCGTCAAAAAAGTTCATCTGATTTCGCTGCCTCCTTCTTTCTCTTCTTTTCCTTATTCGTTCTCATATAACTTTGCTGCCTTATTGGTTAACTTCGTTGCATTATTCGTTATACTATATTACCTTAAGTTATTGTAGTTTTGTTTCTTTATTCTCAGAGACTTTTTGTTAGCTACTGCTGTATATGTTATGAAATATTTCATTTTTAGAAAGTAACATAAGACAAAAATATTTGTTTCAAACTTTTTATTTCTTATCAAATAAACAAACTTTTGGTTTTTTTTCTTGATTTAACAAGGAAGTGTCAGATGATTTTCTCATTAACCATAACAAACATTCATGACCAACCCATGGTTTTTCATGTACCCATTCAATGGAACAGTAAGGACATTTTATTGTTTCAGTCCTATGATACAAATTTGATGTTTGAATAAAATCATCAAAACATTTTTGATGTACTGGCTTATTGCAACAAATCATATAAGCAATGTTTCTAGTTTTGGTAGAAATAATCATTTCAGTGTTGCATAATTTACATAGCATGTATTCTAATGACATTTTATGCAATCTTTGTCTTGTTTTATTTCTCAATTTTTTTGTTATTTCTGATAAAACATATTCACTAGGATCTAAAGTGTCATCATGTTTTCTTTTTTTAGGTTTCATTAACGTTTCTACATGATAAATATATGGGATTTCGAGTAAGTCACAAGCAAAATTCATCATAGTAAAATAAAAATGTTGATAAGGCATTAATATGCAACACATTTTAAGGACTCGCGGTAAAAGCATAATATTTGATAAAACTAAATTGCCTATTTCATCCTGCAAATAAAAAGACAGGAAATAATCAGCGAAATATACAAGCGCCTCTACTTTGATTTTTTTTAACCGTGGCAAAGAATCAAAATAAGACAAAGCCGAAATAATTTGTTCAGCTTCCTTGACTGACATATAAGGCTGGGAAGGAAAACTGACATCTATTATATCCTTTTCGTTGTCTTTGAAATGTATTCTACCTTCGAAATAACTGATTCTATTTTTCAACAATTCATAGTTAATTTTCGTAATCATTTTTTTGATATGGTAATTCTGGAATATCAAGACAGCAAAGCAATATCAAAACAACAAACAATAAGTCTTATGGCTTTTCCTTGATAAGACTAACACAAAATATATGAACAATCAAATAAAATCCCTGTTTTTGTACAGGAATAATAAAAAGGATTTTCCTTTTCTTGTAGGGATATTAGTCTATATATCTCAGAATAGTTAGTGGAGAATTCCAGCTCTCTAAGAAAAAAAAGATATTTGGTTTCGATAGTATTTTTTCATCATTAATTTAAATGTTTTCTTTTGCCACCTGATGAAGGTTTGAGCACCTAAAGGTTTGCCATTTACCCATTTCATACTGCAATTTGCACATTTAATTCCCTCTTTTCTTGGCTTAGTGTATGATTTAAGTCTGAAATTAGTGTAGCATTTATGATAACATGGACTGTCACAACATTCCGTACGATTAATATTTTTTTTCTTGTCTTTTCTGTTGGCGTCATGAAATTCTCCGCAACCTGCGCAAAGGTAACGTACAGGATAACAGTCTATATACATATCACGATAAGCATGTTTTATCTTTTTTGCTAATTTTTTTGTTTTGTAGCATTTAAACGAGCAATACAAATCTGTGCCATGAGTTTTACAATATACGTCTTTAAGAAGATCAAACAAAGGATATTTTTCACCGATCAAATCAGTACAAAAGTATAACAAAGAAATAGTGGTATCATGACAAACATTTCCTGTATATATACATACCTTTACAATCTTAGCTATTTCATTCAAGTGTTTTAAACTTCTTTCGTGTAAATATTTAAACAGAAAGTCACTTTGAAAGTAACAAGCAAAAAAAGCAATTGATTCTACGTCCTCTACAGCATCAAAACTAGCATATGATTCTTTCTTTGATTTTTCACATAAATTTACTATAAAAGAAAAACATTGAGCTACGGTAAGCAAAGAAAAAACAGGAATTTCTATATTAATTTTAGCTTTTTTATTTTTTTTCTTTTCCTGGAAACTAAAATAGGATTTAAAATAGGAAATTCTTGAACATAAAAGTTTTTTGTTCAAAGAAATATTTCCCTCCATATAAACCAAAGAAATTTTTGAGCAGAAATCTCACTTAAGGTTTTAGAAAAAATCTTAAACAAAACCTTTAAATTTATTCAGTCCCCCCATGTTCATAAATGATATGTCTAGTGAGCTGCTCTTCTGATTTAAAGGAGCGGAAACAGAAACGACAAACGTACTGAGGTCTCTTTCGAGTAGTCAGGAGGAAAGAGCCTGCAAAATGAGCAGGCGTATCGCACCCTCCGCAAGCTCGAGAGAGACTGGATCTATGTTTGGCCAGCTCGCTAGGAGGCTGAACAAGTCTTGCCAACGCAGACTGTTCAAAGAAATATTTCCCCAATTCTTGTGACCCAAACAACCTTACGAATTCTTCCAAAGGAGCTCTGTTGCTCACAAGCGAACCATAGGTGGGTCTTACCACTCCAGTTGGAGCTGTGCTTGCAGGAACGCCTGCGGTATCAGGAGGACCTCTAGGAACGTTTGACGTCTGAAGTCCTGCGTCAATAGGAGGACCTCTAGGAACGCCTAACGTTTGAAGTCCTGCGTTATAAGACGCTCCTCCGACTGTATGAGAAGTCACCTGCTCTTTGGGAAGTGTCTGACTAGGAAGTTGGAAGCCAGCCCTTGTGCCTCTGTGGCTCTGTGAGAAGGTGCCGAAAGCTGATGGTTGGGGGAAGACGGCAAGAGAAGGAACAGAAACTTGTGGGAAACTTTGAGCAGGGTAGATGGAAGGAGCTTGCTGTGGAGACAAGCTCAGGGAGACTGGAGCCGAAACGTTTGGAGGAGGGAAGGCGTGAACAGATGCTTGAACTGGTGCCAAATGGTTTGGAGGAGGGAAGGCGGGAACAGATGCTTGCACTGGTAAGGAAGAGGAGGAGAAATCAAAAGATGATGCTGTTTCTCTCAATTTTCTCAGGGGGGAAGCAGGGTGATTGTTTTTCCTACTTTCATCTCCCTGGCTCTGGGGAAAAGGAGTAGAGGGACGGTCACTAAGAGGAGCAGGAGGGAGAGGATTTTGGAGTATGTCAGCAACCTCTTCGTCACTTTCTGGCTCAGATTTGATGTCAGGACAAGTACAATAAAAAGAAGAAGCTTCAGGGTGAGAAACAGATTTTCCAGGCAACGGTGCTAGGATAGCAGCTGTCAGAGCAGGAAATCTAGCAGAGGCAGTGGCTTGGAAAGGTGCAGGGGAAGGACCTGACAGAGAAGCAACAGGAACAGGAATAGAGGAGGCTTCAGAAAGAGGAAAAATGGAGGCTTTAGATGAAGTGGCTTCAGAGGAGGCTGTAGGAACGGAAGCTTTGGTTTCAGTAGCAGAACGAAGCTGCTTAGGAGAAGCAAAAGTGGAGGTCTTTGTCTTAGCAGAGGAAGGACAAGCAGAAGTAGAGGTCTTAGCCTTAGTAGAGGAGGTCTTACTCTTAGCAGCGGAAGTGGAGCCCTTAGACTCTGTAGAGGAAGGAAGCTGTTTAGAGGAAGGAGAAGAAGAGGGGGGTAGGGACAGTGAAGTTCCCTTGCTCTGAAAGAATTTGACGTGTTCTTCCTCGAAGGAAGATACGCCAGAATTTATTCTGAAAAGAGAAGCTGCAGCTTCAGCATTAGAAATAGATGGAGAGGAAGACGAGAGGTTTTGCGATTTGCTCTTTTGCAAGGCAGGCAATGAAGCTTCACTAGCAGAACGTTTAAGCGTCTGCGAAGAGGAGGTATTTTGCGAGCTGACAGACTGTGGAATAGAAACAGAAAGTGAAGCAGAAGAAGAAACGACAGACGTGGTTTGAATAGAAGCAAGTTGAGGAGGAGATGAGAGAACTGTGTCAGAAGAAGTGGAACCTGCAGAGGTAGAAGGTGCAGGTTCCACTGTAACAGGACGATGAGGTTGAATCTTAAATAATTTTGTTGGCAAGGGATGGGTAGCTTTCGGCATCTAGAGAAAAAATATATATATATATATATATATATAAACATATTATAAACAGTGGCATATATAAACAATTAGACTAACATATATCATTAATCATGCGAAATTTTAATTTTCTTTGGTTTAGGTATTTTTGGACCTCTTTTGTCTTTTGTGCTTTTCAGAACTGCATAAGAACAGTGCTGTGGACATCTCGCACACTTCTCTAAATTTTCAGGTAATATATTCGACGATAAGACTACAAGATGTTTTTGAAGACGCTCTATAACTTGAAAACAATATTCCAAGTTTGCCTGGCTTAGTTCCAATTTGTCTTTGAACAATGTTGCTAAAGGAGGAAAATTTTTAAGATGCTGAATTTTATCTTCTATTTGAACTTTCTTTTTCTCTAATTCTTTTTTGATTTTTGGGGAACAAATACTTTTTTGATTTTTTTCACTTTCTTCTTCGCTATCAGACAATGCGAGATCATCTTTCAGAAACATATATTCTGGATCACTAATTATGGCACTGTCTTCTGACTGACTTCTTGATAATTTACTCTTAGAATATTTTTCTGCTTTTTTTTCTTCTTCGCTGTCACTCATTCGAATAGGAGAAGTGCCAGCTTTAGGTTTATAAGATAAATCATCATTTTTTTCTTTGCTTTCATCTTCACTACTATCTGAGAAATTTTCTTCTTTAAAAAGATTGCTAGGCATAGAAAGTAAATTATCAGATTTCCTTTTTTTATTCAAGCTACTTTCTTTTTCATTTTTAACTCTGCTCTGTGAAGGAGAATATTCTGTTATTTTTTTCAAATCTTCATTCAAAAATAAATTTACAACCTTTGATCTAAAATTATATAAAGGATGAAAATCAGTGCTTTGATTTTTTGAAGCAAAATAAATATTTATTTTCAAAATTTCGCAAACACATTCTACCAAAATACTATGAGAAGACAGCAAATCTAATAAAATTTTAGCTTTGTTTTGAGTCATGCAATATCCATAATATGTGCTGTAAGCTTCGTCCTTTTTCATATAAAACATAAGAGAAGACCAAGCTTCATCTTTTAATATAGCAATAACTTTATCCCTTGGAATTTTTTTTCCTTTTTGCTGTTTGCTGATCAGTTGAGTAACGTAAAACAAACAGTGTGTGTCTTCTTGTTTCACTTTACTCCAGTATTCATGATTTTCTTTTTTGTCTTGACACAATATAGTAAACAAAACCAGAAGAAAATGTGAAATTATCTTAATTTCTTTCATTTTGATGAAGCTTGATTTTTCTCTTGATTTATTTCAAGCAATGCCTCCTTAATTTCAAAGCACAATTCGAAAAAAATTGATGTGTCTTTTACTATACAATTTCCTTTAAAATTATGACCTAAAGTAAAAGTAAGATATTTATTAGATACCCTAAAAGAAGAAAAATAATTCAATTTTTTGGTGACAGCTATTTTATGATCATACAAAAGCCAAGAAGATTCAAAAGAATTTGACTCTCTAATTTTGTAGATATATTTTTCAGGCAATCTAGAAAAAAGCTTTAAGAAAAGCTCATATAGCTTTGTTCCCTGATTATTTAAATTTATTTCTATACTTAATTGCACATTCAATAAATTAACTTTTATTTTCTGGTAATCTATCTCAGAATATTTTGAATAAAAATGCAAACAATATTTAACAACGAATTTATCTATTTTGTTTAATAAATAAGAAAAATTATTTTTCAAAAATATATAGCAAAATCCATTTCTTGTAAATTTCAAAGAAAAGTTTTTTCTTACAACATGTATAGATCCCCTGTACTTAGAAATACTTTTCTTTGGAGACCTAAAACTTTCTATATCTATTTTAGCACTAGGATTTGTAGTAACTATAAGAACAATATTATTTACTATGTATTGAATAGACATATAACTGCATAACAAATTAAAAGGCTACAACCTTGCTTGATAAATCAGCAAACTACGAAACTCTCGTAAACTTTTGCAGCAGGAACTATCAACTGCCTTTGGAACTTTGACAGCTTCAAACTATAACGAAAAAAATCATATAAATTATTTCCTAGAAATATTTTCAAGCTCAAATATTTGTATTTTTCGTCACTGGGGTATAACATACAGCTTACACAGTAATATCAATTAAAGTATTCCTTAAAATAAATAAAATAGTCACTTATGATGTCTCAAAAAAATAAAATCATGCAAATAAACATTTCACAGCCGTTCTTGACTTTAATACTCATAATTTCAATTACTGCTGTCAATGTCTTCACAGAAATAATTCTCTAAAGATTTACAACGATCAATTTTTGCATGGAACATCAAGCTGCTAGTAAAAGTCATAAATTCCCTCACCAGGAGGCAGCACTGCACTGCGTTGTTTGAGTTGTCTGCTGCTATAATCTGCTCTCTGTTGCCAGCAGAATACGGGTATGGTTTCCTGCTCTGGAATAAATAAAGTTTTAAATTACACCCTCACAAAAAAATAAATTATGCAAATAAAAGATTTTTCAGCCATCCTTATCCCTGTAATTTTAATTTCTACTATCAATTACTCTACTGAAAAGATTCTCTAAAAAATTATAGTTATCAGTTTTCATGTGGAACATCAAGTCTCCATATCAATTCTAAGAAAAGGTTATATCATTATCTATTTTTGAATATTGTTTGTGTCGCCTTATCTATTTCAAAAAACTTTTTCATGTTTCATGTTATTAAGCCTAAAATAACCTGTGTAGCCATATCGATTTCAGTAGTCTACACTAAACTATTCAACAATAAGCTGTTTATCACTTACCAGGAGGCTATGATGTGCAACAATGTATACTCGAGTAAGGCAGACAGTCAAAGTAGCTGCTGACGTATAGTACGCAGCTAGTGCAGCAATGTTTCTTAAAGTGTACCTAAAAAAATAAATTTTTAAGTTATAAAATCATATAAACAAAGGATCTCACTTCTGTTTTATATCCTATACACCGTAATTTTAATCACAGTCTTTAATGTCCACACAGGAATACCTATCAGCTCCTTACTATAATATTATCAAAAAACACTAAACAGCAGTAAAAGGATGTAACGTAGCTACTAACTAAATTTTTCAATCATGCATTAACAAGGCTAAAAAGCATAATCATTTATCACCCTTTAAGAAAATTTATACTATAGAGGGTATGGATAGGAGGTCTTCCATATTACATGTCACATGTCATTTAAATTCTCATGTCCATGTCACCTCTAAAAACCTTACATGTCCCATGTCGAATTTAAAAAGGATCTATGTCATGTTACTAATTCTTTACCTCATGTAACTAAAGCTCATGTCACATGTTGATTTTAAGGAATAATCATGTCATCATGTCGAATTTAGTAGTCCACACCCATACTATACTATAGCCTACCTTCATAAGATCCGCAGAATTTACTTCTCAGTTTTATCTCCAGAGGGCAGCTCTGTGTTATGCTATCCTAGTCACAAGCACAGTCCCTGCCTTGTACGTTGTTTCAGATTTCTGCTGCTCTGGAAACAGGGATATACGTTTAACCCTGAAACAAAAAAATGAAATCAGTTTCAAAACAATGTTTATTGCAGCAGAGAAAGCTAACAGTGTTGCTTTGCTGTAGCAGATGCAGCGCAGGAAATATCGCCAGTGTTACAGACTCTAAGTCATAAAAGAAAAAACACTTCAACGTCGAACGCCGACAGCAGGATTCGTACCCGCAACCTAGAGATATGTGAGCGAACGCGCTACCACTGCGCCATCCTGTCAGGCTAAGGACCGCGACTGTTTAGATATATTTATCTCCCTGGATTCTTTCTATGATGCTAAACAACAGAAATTCTATTTCTACACCTCGGTATCTAAAGTGTATGAGTCATAGGTTTATCTTCAGGCAAGCAAACTTTATCTGCAGGTCAAACATCTTCCTTTCCTCTATTGTTTTGTTTCTTTATCTCAAAGAGGGATATAATGTCTAAAAAGAGGGATTCAGCTGCAGCTATCTAACTAGGACGTTTATACTTTGCTTAATATCAGCATTCAACATGAAAACTCTGTGGCTCCTAGTTGGGTTTCTGCAAGTCTGTTATATGCAGACAGTGCAACACAATTGTCAATGTGCCTTCACAAGATCTACTTTGATATGTCATCAACATATTGAATGCATTCAAGCTATAACAGCTTCTCATCTTTCTTTTGTCACATCTTTCATAAAAATCCAGGACATAGAAGGGAACAATACGGACGTTATTTCATACCATGAAAATGTTTTCCCTTTCCTAGAGAAACTCACGACAAACCATGGAATATATTATTGCGATGCTGGTTTATGCAGGTAAGAAAATGCTACACCAATTTGTTTCTATTTCAACTTAACCCATTAAGAACTGGCTGAAAGAGCCTTTTGGTAGGCTAGAGACCTAAATTTTGAGCAGAATATTTACCAGGGGCGAGACCTTGCTAACCAGCATACAGTCCCCATAACTTTGATCTTATTTTTGACATGATTCTATCGTCTGTATCACTCTAGACTCCTCAAATTTGAATTCCTCTTCCCTGAAATAGGTCTAAAAAATCATCAGACCAATAATAGCAGGTCAATTAAATCTATCTCACAATTCCAAACATGGCTACCGTATCAATATAGTAATGCCAATTATACTCAACATCAGGCCCTGCATAGTGTTGAGAATACTCAACATCAGGCCCTGCATGGATGTTAAGGATTCTCAACTTCAGGCCTCATTAGGTTAAGTTAAACAAATAGATTTTGTCGCATATCCCTTGTCTTCATATGAAACAACTATATTCCCACTATAGAGAGCCTACTTTGAACTAAATCTTTCTTTTGTCTTTTGATTCCAGATTGAAATACACTAAGCCAACAACTGCACGTCCTTCTTCTCCTGCTATACACTCTACGTCTAAACCAGGCTTAAATACGGCTATATCTACCACTACACGTCCTGCTACTACAGCTACTCATTCTATGCCTAAGCCGAGCTCAAACACTGCAACATCAACCTCTACACATCTTTCTTCTATTGCTACGCCTAAATCAAGCCTTCCTACATCAAATTATCCTTCAATGGCTACAAAACCTTACTCTACTTTCGGCCCTACTTCTTTTCCAAGGTAAGTTTAAAGGCTGATGTAAAAAAACCACACTATTACCATGTTCAGACCTCTGACACCAAAGGACATAAACCTTTCTTAAATCAGCAGGTAACATAGAGCTCAAAAACAAAAACCAAGAAAATACAATATAATATCTGGTTCAAACAATTCCCAAACTTAACATAAAGTTTCACTTTCAAAAATATCATGTAATAAAATACTATAACTTAAGAATATTTTTCATTTCTTTATTTTCAGATCAACGTTAGCTACTGAGACCAACCTGAAGCCTAAGAACCAAAAAATCCTATCTGTGGAGCACGTAACCCATCCTCCTCTCCTCTATGACATTAGCCCAGAGGCTTTGTCCACAGCCTTCACAGAGCATGATATGGATTCATCCACTGCTAATTCTACCAGATCTTCTACTTCTAAACCTCTCCTGCCGTCCTTCCTCACTCAAACTAGCTCTACTTCAAGAACAACGTCTATGATTTCTCATCCTGCTCTTACTTTTCCCACTAAGGAAATTCAGCAAGCAAAAGAAAAAATCAGCTTCTCTAAAGATAACAAGTATGCATAAAATTATTGTTATCTATTTCTAATAAAACAATGAAAATATTCAATCTGTATTTCATTTATAAAATATACATAAATCAGCTTAATTTTATGCTAGTGTAATTACCTGAAAATTATATTTCCCTTAACTTCATATCTAACACTGCATGAACCTTCAGATTTAAGCAATGTAAAGTTGATAAAATCTGGGTGTAAAGTTGCTTAAATGTGCTTGATAGCCTTCTTTAAGCATCTTTTATCCACTTAAAGCAAGTTAAAGCATTTCCCGCTTAAAGCTGATAAAAAGTGCATAAAAACGATCATTTAACAGATTTAAGCAACTTTACATCCAGATTTGATCAACTTTAAACAATTATACACTGCTTAAATCTAAAGGTTCATACAATGTGATCAAATAATTGTTAAATTTTCATACAATTTCAGGAAAATACTTACCTCTGAAAAAGGTAGCAGGAAGGAAACCGTGTTTAACTCTCCCACTACCTTGGCATGGGAATCTTCTTTGAGAAGGAAACCAAATTCGCCTCCAACGTCAGGGACCAAAAGGAAAACTGTATCTGTCTCTCCAGACTCCTTACACGGAGGATCACCAAGCACCAAATCTATCGCGCCTTCAAGAACACTAACTTATATCACCCCTCAGACGATATGGGAGGGGCCAAACTCTACCTCTGTGAGCCCCTCTTCTCCCCCTGCGTCACTTAACCCCTCAAGGGGAAAATGGATGACTATTACAGGCATTGTAATAGGTAGTGCATTAACACCTTTGGTGATATGTGTATCAATAATCACAGCACTGTTAATTAAAAAACGTAAAAGGTCCGTAATATACAGACCTAATCAATCTACTCCTAGCACAGCTAGAGATGAAGTGGAAATGCAGCCACTCAGATCTTTTCAGGCTTAAGTATTTTCTTTTAAGCTACAGGCTTGAAAACGATAAAACACCATGAGATTAACATGTAACTATGCTAGTTGTCTACATATCATTATCTAGTTGAGACGCAATAGTCCATATATGGAAGTTTACTAAGACGTAGTTACTTCCATGTATGGACCTTAGTTAAGACGTAGTTACTTCCATATATGGATCTTAGTTAAGACGCAATTTCTTCCATATATAAATCTTCGCATAAAACATAACTACTTCTTTTTATACATCTTAGTTAAGACGCAGTTTCTTCCATATATAAATCTTCGCATAAAACATAGTTACTTCCATTTATACATCTTAGTTAAGACGCAGTAACTTCCATATATAAATCTTCGCATAAAAGGTAGTTGCTTCCATGTATAAATCTTCTGTTATAGATCTTTAAAGGTGACTACATTAATGCATAATGCTCTTGAGTTATAAAAATGCAGAAAATATATCCATAACGATTAATTTATCACCGTAACAGCTCTGCATTATAGTAACATTATTGTCTGTGAAACAAGCATAACAGTCAAATAAAACAAAAATGTTAACGGCTCTTTACAACAGCAGCATGATAGTCAAAGGGATAAAGCATAAAAACAAAAAAACTGAGGCTCTTAAAGAGTTAACTCTGCGCTATTTCCCTTTTTACAGATGTACCCCATATATATACGTATATCTTTATTCAAGACGTAGTTCCCTGCTCTGCTTTTACTTGATACACAAGCAAGGTTTAAAAAAGCTAATGGGGTAAACCTTAGAAAGGATAGACAATAGGCACTGACCAAAAAAACCACGCAGCTTTTAATGAAGACAGATTAACGTAGACTAAAACAATAATACATACATAAAAACTAAAGCTTTAAATTTTCACCTATCTTAACAATTAAGATTTACTGTAGTTTCAGTAAAGTGATGAAATTGCTCTTAAAAAGTATACATAGTACTTACAATGCTTCAAGAGCATATCCAAAAAATGTGATCTGGAATAAGAAAGGCGTGGTTCTGTTTCAAAGGTTAAGGAGCCTCATGTGCTCAAGCCTCTCCAGCACTTAATCAAAACATGTTATTATAAAGTACAACGTAGTATTATATTAACTCAACAGCACTGCACCTGCTATGCTATAACTCGTAAAAAACCTACCACTCATGCTGTGCTTAACCCATTGAGGGCTAGCATCGACAACAGCAGATACCATGGTAGGTCTAGCGTCAACTATAGTGGATACCTTGGCAGGTCTATGGATGTCAATCCTAAAAAATTAATACGTATACTCATGAAATATTCTGCTAAACAGCGAAAAATCTCACCAGCGCAGTAAAGTGAGATTTATCTGTCTATGAAATAAAAAATCTTGGTAAAAAACAACACTCTATTGTCATGACTTTATCATTATATATCTATTCCTACTGTCTACCCTATTCCTGTGCGATAGACTGAAATAAAACTGGGCATTAACTTCTAAACACAAATGCGTAAAAAATATAAATTTCCACCTTTATTTACGACAAATAAAAAAGCAAATCAAAAAATAACTATGCAATACCTGATTCAAACATAGCTGCGCAGAAAGAAAAGGATTTCCCCCTTTTTACTGCAGATAAAAAGTTAGGTTAAAAACTAACTACGCAGTGCCTTATTCAACTTACTACGCAAAATACTACTTTTTACCACTAATAAAAAGCCAGATCAAAAACTAACTACGCAGTGCCTTATTCAACTAACTGCGCAAAATCCTACTTTTTACCACTGATAAAAAGCTAGATCAAAAACTAACTAGGCAGTGCCTTATTCAACTAACTGCGCAAATCCTAATTTTTACCACTGATAAAAAGCCAGATCAAAAACTAACTACGCAGTGCCTTATTCAACTAACTGCGCAAAATCCTACTTTTTACCACTGATAAAAAGCTAGATCAAAAACTAACTACGCAGTGCCTTATTCAACTGACTGCGCAAAATCCTACTTTTTACCACTGATAAAAAGCTAGATCAAAAACTAACTACGCAGTGCCTTATTCAACTAACTGCGCAAATCCTACTTTTTACCACTAATAAAAAGCCAGATCAAAAACTAACTACGCAGTGCCTTATTCAACTAACTGCGCAAAATCCTACTTTTTACCACTGATAAAAAGCTAGATCAAAAACTAACTAGGCAGTGCCTTATTCAACTAACTGCGCAAATCCTACTTTTTACCACTGATAAAAAGCCAGATCAAAAACTAACTACGCAGTGCCTTATTCAACTAACTGCGCAAAATCCTACTTTTTACCACTGATAAAAAGCTAGATCAAAAACTAACTACGCAGTGCCTTATTCAACTGACTGCGCAAAATCCTACTTTTTACCACTGATAAAAAGCTAGATCAAAAACTAACTACGCAGTGCCTTATTCAACTAACTGCGCAAATCCTACTTTTTACCACTAATAAAAAGCCAGATCAAAAACTAACTACGCAGTGCCTTATTCAACTAACTGCGCAAAATCCTACTTTTTACCACTGATAAAAAGCTAGATCAAAAACTAACTACGCAGTGCCTTATTCAACTAACTGCGCAAAATCCTACTTTTTACCACTAATAAAAAAGCCAGATCAAAAATTAACTACGCAGTGCCTTATTCAACTAACTGCGCAAAATCCTACTTTTTACCACTGATAAAAAGCCAGGTTAAAAACTAACTACGCAGTGCCTTATTCAACCTAACTGCACAATGGCAATAACTTTTCCTGTCTGTTTAACTATAGCTACAGGGATTGGATGAAACAGACCCCTCCCTATTTACATAGCTCCTCCCTATTTCATAAAAAATGCTTTTACCCTTTATATGCTCAAACTAAACAGGAAAATGGCAAAGAACCAGAAAAATGGGGAAGGCTTACTCAATGCAGGATATTTTATTTCTATTTGCTCGGATTTTGAGCATTAAACTACCAGCCTTTAATAAGGTAAGTGTTCCAACAGGATTTAAAAGAAGGAAACAAGATTCATATTCTTTGTGTGATTGCTTAGATGGGAAACAAAATAAATGTGGAAAGCTATCTATAAAAAGCTACTGGACAGGGCAAAACTATATCAAAATGTGCCCATACCACAATTCTGTCTGTCATTATTCACATGAAATGTACAAAGAAGCCAGCCATAAAAGTTACATTTTCAAACACCAGCCCTCAAAAAAGTCATTATACGTAGCAATAGAAAGTGCTTTGCGTATTTTTCAGGCTATCTTTTTATTCAATTGCAAAATAGACAAAGGGCACAGCTTCTATTTGGCTCAATTACTGAGTCAAATAATAAATGAAAATGAAATGTTGGCCTGCTTTAGATCAAAAGATATCGCAAAATTGGCAAAAAAAGGATTTACCAAGAAAGACTTCATATTTTTCTTGGCTCAAATGTTCATGAAGGGAACATATTTTTCTCACAAAAAAAAATATGTAGGGAAATCATACTACATAAGAGATTTAGATGTTACCATGCTGATTATAAAAAACATAGAACAAAAAGGGCTGACTCAAGCAATCAAGAATTTTTCCTTCTTTCAGATCATCAGAAACACGATAGAAAATGAAAGCCTTCTCCAACTTCATTTGAAATAACTACAAAAGCAATGTATTCACCTGTCTCTGCATATTAAGCATGTAGGTATATGTATAAATAAGGAAGCTGTATTTTTATGCTTGATCCAGATCTGTTTAAAAATCTGCTTCTCAAATAATTAGGCTTTATGTTATCACTTGATCCAGATCGGGTGAAAATAAAAGCTAAAAACAAGGCATTCAATATCTTCATTTTATTCAACGTAGGTTAGGTAAAATGAAATATACAATATATGCCATTCATATGTATCTATATATCTACTTAGCTCATAAAGAGATAGGAAACATTGTTTTTGTTCCAAAATTTTTAACTTTAGGCCTTTATTTTTTCAAAATTATGTCAGTCATGTAGATCTACCTTCACGTGGTGACTGATGGATGTATATTTATACATATTAAACATGTGTAAATATATAACGAAAGATCTACTTTTTGTTAAAAATTGAGCAATATACTATACCTAACCTATAACAAAGAGCAGCTCAAATACTGTGTAAGCTTCTCACCATAACCATATCAACAGCTTGCCTTTTACAGCGAGCAGCTAAGACTCTATATAAGCTGCTCGCTGTAGTACAAACTCACTAACTGACTCACTAAGTGCTGTATAAGCTACAGCTTTTAAACCATTTTAAGTCTCTGCTGCAGCTTATAACACCTCAAGAAAGTCAAAGTGCGGCTTACATGCAGGGATTTACTTATATAAGATTTAGGAAGGAATAAGAAACTTTTTTTCAAACCCTGGGAAGGCTTCTAGCAAAGCTGTTAACTCAGGGTGCGGCTTATACGCGGGTGCGGCTTATACAGGGGATTTTATGGTAACTCACTAAAAGACTCGCTGATTTGTTTAAGGTAATTAAATACAAAGTTTTATAATAAAAACTAGTCTGTAATTACTCTGCCATAGGGAAGAACACAAAGACTTCATAATGCTGCACATATAGTCTAAAACCCTAAATAAAAAAGTGTGCCGAGCTGCTCCTACTTATACATATATGTATACACGTTTACACACACATCCAGCAGCAGGCCTAAGGCTCAGTGACTCACTGACCCAGTCACCAGTCACCACGAAGCAACACATAAATGGGAACCGTTATGCCTAAGGCAACACAGCACTTCATTTTAAAAACAGAGCATTGTGATAACACAAGTGAAAGGCTGGAAGACTGCCTGCCTGTCCCCCATCTGGAGGGATCTATAATAACTATAGCTGCATAGATAGTTTCTAAGCCACTGACTGTTTGCTTTCCCATCTGGCGGCATTTATAAGAACTATCAAAAGCACTAGGAGGAGTTAGTCTAAATATATCTCTATAAATAATGTACCAAAATTACTCCTATTCAAGTGTTAGCATTTATAAAAACAGCTCAAATTATCATTGCTTATAGGCTTTATTATAATCTACTCACTATGGCTTATAGCGAGCAGCTTAATCCCTTTTGCCTATAGCTTTATTATATAAGGCCATGGGAAGTTAGATCACAATTTACCGCTCAAGCCATTTTGAAAATTAATGAGGCTTTTTTCATTATTCATTATATGGGTACCAGTGGCTGGAAATGTCTAGGTTGTATGTAACATCATGTTATTAATACTCCTTGCACTAGCTGTGGTTACTCTGAACACTTCACTTTAAAGCAAAGCATCGTGATGACGCTGGTACTGCACGTACTCCCATCTGGAGGGATCTAAAAGAACTATGTAGTTCGCACTCCCATCTGGAGAGGTCTAAAAGAACTATAACTACATAGATCTATAGGTCATGTGGAACTAATTCCATTTCCTCTATGTTTCTATAGCAAAACATATACATTAACTGATCTCTTTTATAAATAATATAAATATATCTATAAACGACCTCTTTTATAGATAAATTAAATATATCTATAAACGACCTCTTTTATAGATAAATTAAATATATCTATAAACGACCTCTTTTATAGATAAATTAAATATATCTATAAACGACCTCTTTTATAAATAATCTAAAAATAGGAGGTCTTCTCTGGATAATCCAAATATGATGGTCTTTTCTGGATAATATTCAGAAAAGACCATCTATTATACTACTCGCATATTCACCACCGGAACCAGGGAGACACTTCCGATCATACCGTTTCTCCCTGAAAGGGATCACGCCCAATTACAATTATAGGGCAGGGACATCTAGTGGGGACTAGGTGAACTAATATCAACAAGTTGCATGCATGTGCACACTGATCCAGTGTTATGGCTACAAGGAATAGTTGATGAGATGTATAGATGAAGGAGAAAGGGGAAATCTTGACCCATTTAGCAGTTGTTTAGCAGTTGTTTGCCTGAAATCCTCAAGTTAGCTTACTATGAGTAATGGGTATGGATCACTAAATTTGACATGGTGACATGACCATTTCTTAAAATCGACATGTGAGTAGTATATATATAGGTCTTCTTTGGATATTTCTAAAAAAAATATCCAAAGAAGACCTATATTTTTTGAATATCCAGAAAATACCTATTATTTTGGATATTAGGATTATTTTTGGAAATAGTAATCATATCATAAATTTTAAATACAAAAGAGAGGTCAAGTGGTTCTCATGTCACACGGTTCTTAGCTGAGCTTTCGGTACAGAGGAATGAACTAAGTGCACCAAGGATTGAAGGAGGATTGAAGGATTGAAGGAGGATTGAAGGATTGAAGGAGGATTGAAGGATTGAAGGAGGATTGAAGGAGGATTGAAGGATTGAAGGAGGATTGAAGGATTGTGGAACATGTTCAATTCCAGATCAGTGCTCTAAGGAACGGTGAGCGTTACTGAAACAGGAGGACCATTATGTATGGTTGCTTCTACCAACTGATGGGAGCAGACACGCTTCAACCAACAGTGGGAGCATCACCCGTTCATGCTTCAACCAACAATGGGAGCATCACCCGTTCATGCTTCAACCAACAATGGGAGCATCACCCGTTCTTAGTCGACAAGGTCGGAAGAACAGTCGAGATATTTTACGCACTGAAGCTAGCACCTGGAGCTACAGACAAGGAGGTTCGTGACATGAGGGCCGGACCTCTCCAATTAACCCCAGACATTGCGTTCCTTATATACTCCACCTCAGCAGTGAAATCATAAATGTGGTGTTACACCTTTAAGTCTATGAACAAATAGACATTCAGTTTAAGAGGATATAGATTTTTTTCATCAGTTTGAGTGATTTAGGGACAGAGTTTTTTCTCCTCTATTTTTTGATATGTTTCATTGATATCAGCAAAGAACATTTGCTGAGTTATTAGAGGAATTTACAGCGGTAGTTTAAATTGAAACGATAGTTTTTTATTCAAAACGCGGATTTTTTGTCCCCCTCTACCGAGAATAATATGAACTATTTCTAGCATGATGTAGGTTATGTGGAACTAAATTATTACATGTATAATGCTCTTTTCTTTATAATTTCTTGATCAGTTTGAATGAATTATGTATAGAGCTCTTTCTTTTCATTGTTTGATATATTTTATTGATATCAATAAAGAATATTTGCTCATAGTTTACAACTGAGACGTTAGATTTCATCGTATTTAGAACGCAGAACGCATTCTCGGGTTTCCCTCTACCGAGAATAATATGAACTATCTTTGTCCTGTTCTAGGTTATGTGGAACTAAATAATTTATGTACATAGCTTTTCCCATCTTTTTGACACTAATCTGCGTGTCACATGACGAATTTAGGATAAGATCATGTCTCATGTCATTTTTCTCCATGTCCTTGACACTAGGTTCCATGTCACATGTCAAATTACTATTATCCTATGTCTTTGTCACTGATCTGAGTGTCACACGGAGAATTTAGGATATGATCATGTCTCATGTCATTTTTCTCCATGTCCTTGACACTAGGTTCCATGTCACATGTCTTTGACACTGATCTGAGTGTCACACGGCGAATTTAGGATATGATCATGTCTCATGTCACTAGGTTCCATGTCACATGTCAAATTACTATTATCCCATGTCTTTGTCACTGATCTGAGTGTCACACGGCGAATTTAGGATATGATCATGTCTCATGTCCTTTTTCTCCATGTCCTTGACACTAGGTTCCATGTCACATGTCAAATTACTATTATCCCATGTCTTTGTCACTGATCTGAGTGTCACACGGCGAATTTAGGATATGATCATGTCTCATGTCATTTTTCTCCATGTCCTTGACACTAGGTTCCATGTCACATGTCAAATTACTATTATCCCATGTCTTTGACACTGATCTGAGTGTCACACGGCGAATTTAGGATATGATCATGTCTCATGTCACTAGGTTCCATGTCACATGTCAAATTACTATTATCCCATGTCTTTGTCACTGATCTGAGTGTCACACGGCGAATTTAGGATATGATCATGTCTCATGTCCTTTTTCTCCATGTCCTTGACACTAGGTTCCATGTCACATGTCAAATTACTATTATCCGATGTCTTTGTCACTGATCTGAGTGTCACACGGCGAATTTAGGATATGATCATGTCTCATGTCATTTTTCTCCATGTCCTTGACACTAGGTTCCATGTCACATGTCAAATTACTATTATCCCATGTCTTTGACACTGATCTGAGTGTCACACGGCGAATTTAGGATATGATCATGTCTCATGTCATTTTTCTCCATGTCCTTGACACTAGGTTCCATGTCACATGTCAAATTACTATTATCCCATGTCTTTGTCACTGATCTGAGTGTCAGTTAGCGAATTTAGGATATGATCATGTCTCATGTCATTTTTCTCCATGACCTTGACACTAGGTTCCATGTCACTTGTCAAATTACTATTATCCCATGTCTTTGTCACTGATCTGAGTGTCACATGGCGAATTTAGGATATGATCATGTTTTATGTCACTAGGATCCATGTCACATGTCAAATTACTGTTATCCCATGTCTTTGACACTGATCTGAGTGTCACATGACGAATTTAGGATATGATCATGTCTCATGTCATTTTTCTCCATGACCTTGACACTAGGTTCCATGTCACATGTCAAATTACTATTATCCCATGTCTTTGTCACTGATCTGAGTGTCACACGGCGAATTTAGGATATGATCATGTCTCATGTCATTTTTCTCCATGTCCTTGACACCAGGTTCCATGTCACATGTCAAATTACTATTATCCCATGTCTTTGACACTGATCTGAGTGTCAGTTAGCGAATTTAGGATATGATCATGTCTCATGTCATTTTTCTCCATGACCTTGACACTAGGTTCCATGTCACTTGTCAAATTACTATTATCCCATGTCTTTGTCACTGATCTGAGTGTCACATGGCGAATTTAGGATATGATCATGTTTTATGTCACTAGGATCCATGTCACATGTCAAATTACTATTATCCCATGTCTTTGACACTGATCTGAGTGTCACATGACGAATTTAGGATATGATCATGTCTCATGTCATTTTTCTCCATGACCTTGACACTAGGTTCCATGTCACATGTCAAATTACTATTATCCCATGTCTTTGTCACTGATCTGAGTGTCACATGGAGAATTTAGGATATGATCATGTTTTATGTCACTAGGATCCATGTCACATGTCAAATTACTGTTATCCCATGTCTTTGACACTGATCTGAGTGTCACATGACGAATTTAGGATATGATCATGTCTCATGTCATTTTTCTCCATGACCTTGACACTAGGTTCCATGTCACATGTCAAATTACTATTATCCCATGTCTTTGTCACTGATCTGAGTGTCACATGGCGAATTTAGGATATGATCATGTTTCATGTCATTTTTCTCCATGTCCTTGTCACTAGGTTCCATGTCACATGTCAAATTACTATTATCCCATGTCTTTGTCACTGATCTGAGTGTCACATGGCGAATTTAGGATATGATCATGTCTCATGTCATTTTTCTCCATGTCCTTGACACTAGGTTCCATGTCACATGTCAAATTACTATTATCCCATGTCTTTGTCACTGATCTGAGTGTCACATGGCGAATTTAGGATATGATCATGTCTCATGTTATTTTTCTCCATGTCCTTGACACTAGGTTCCATGTCACATGTCAAATTACTATTATCCCATGTCTTTGTCACTGATCTGAGTGTCACATGGCGAATTTAGGATATGATCATGTCTCATGTCATTTTTCCATGTCCTTGTCATCAGGTTGTATGTTGTTAAATTACTGTAGTAAATTTTGTTATAACAAAGTGTGTAATTTTAGTTATAAAAGAATTTCGTTTTAACCAAATTATACAATATGAGAGCATTAGGGATCAATTACACACACCCCCCACCTTCCTTACCCTGAGTTTCGTTATGCTGTAAACTCTCAAATAGTATATAGTCCTGCCACCTGTTGATATAGTAGAGTATTATATACGGCGCTGATGAATATCATTTTATTGATAAATCGAGACTGTTTGATGACGTTTAATGAAGTATTATGTAGACCTCTCAGGATTTTTTGGGATTATACCAGTAAGTTGGATTGAAGAAGTATAATGCAGATCTCAGGAGAATGTTTTTGGATTAAATATTGGTCTGGAGAGACCAGACCTTCAAAAATTCCAAATAGAAGATCTACGAACTCTTAAGCTAATGTTAGCCTAGACTTGAGTGATATTAGTATGATACATGCATGAATTTATTTCTATATGTTCATGTACGAGTGTTATGATTATGGGTGTGCTACATTGATAAATGTTTTGAGAGATGACGTGTTATAAATAAATATTACCTAATGTTTTATTGGTATAGGCTATAGTTTATTGTATAAAAGATTTATATTGTATCGATATATTTCTTTATATAACATCATATTTTTATAGGACAGTGGTGTTCTAATACGTAGCTTTATGTAAAAAGAGAATAGTGCTGCCACCTGTTGATTTAGTATCGTATTACGTGGTTATTAACTCTTAATGAAGTAAAATGTTGACCTCATAGGATTTTTTTTGATCATATTATAACATCTCACGTATAGTTGAGTTTTGAGATGCGTCTTATACGTAAGGTATTATGGTAGACTAGCTGAGCTGGTGTTTATTCTCTGTTATAGGAAAAATCTTTTCTTAGGACAAAGCAATATATTTTTCTTCACCCTTTAAATACTGTAAATGGATTATTGTATTTCTTGCTGTAGATTATGATATTACATTGATAAAGTCTTATTTATTTTTTATTTCACTTTTTTATTTATTTTTTAAGAGAGAATATTATCATAGTATTTTTTTATGTACTGCGTATCATAATTGAAAATAAAACATTTCGTATGAATATTGAGTATGATGCACTCTTATGTTGGTTACAGACGTGTTTGTCTCCTATGTGGTAGGAAATCCTTTAAGGTTCGCTTATGTTTTGTACTTGTTGAATGTTACGATACTATCATAATTAATAAAGTGCTAGAGAGAAATTTTAATGAAATTTTATCGAAGTTTTTAATTAAACATTTTATGACAGATGGTATGTCAGCTTTTTATTTCTATTTTTGCTATTTATTTTTATTTTCCACTGTTTTCTTATGAATTGCGCATTAAACACAGTTTTATATTGCTAGTCTTAAAGGGTGAAGACTGGAAGCTTTCCCACCCTTAACCACTTTAGGTCTTATCCTATATATATTAAGATAAATGTTATTATTGTAATCATTATCTCAAGATAATTTTCTTAATTCATATATTTTTTATAAGTTTTTTAAAGTTGACGATGCTTGAAGTTAAAAAAAAGTGATTTTTGAACAGAAAAAAAAATTATGAGTCTTGTATTTAGAAGATTAAAGATGGATTTTTCACTATATTACTTCTTATAGAGCTAAAGACCCAGGGTCAAAATGTCACAACTTTCCCAGAGAATACTGCGTTCAGATAATGTCTTGAGCAAAACAAGGATATTAATCATGTCTTCCAGATAACGTTCTGAACAAAACAAGGACATAAATTATGCATCAGTACATACGTACTTAGTTCTTTAGTTTGATTATTCCAATAATTAAAAGATTTTCAATAATAGAGTAATTGTTTATTGTTTTCTCATACAGATTTCAATAGAATAGCGTATTGCATAATGAATAGTGTTCTTTTAAAAGCCACACGGAAGGCTAGTATATACCTTATAGCCAAGATACATATGTCAGGTTATATAACCGTACATGATGAAATATATGAATTTTGGTTAAGTGATTCATAATTATTAACAAGCGTAGCTATAAAATATGAATGTTTTCTTGGATAAACAGAATTACTACCTTAATCTCCAGTGTATAAAAGTCAGCGCGTATATAAGAAGCATTTATAATTTTAATGCTGTTTTTTCAGTAAATATACCCTTCAACTTGAGGAAATATTATAAGACGCAGTGGTCTTTAACATTTATCTGAGTGTCATATGACGAACTTAGGATTAGGGATGTAAGTCAGGCATGGGCAAAAATCAGGAAGCCATACATTTACTTGATATAAAAGCCATCTATTTTTCCAAAAGTCTCTCTTTACCACTTGTATAAGGAAAGTAGATGGCATTCAAAATTTTCAGAAATCAGGAAATCCTGATAAATCCTGAAGACTTACATCCCTGTAGGATAAGATCATGTCTCATGTTATTTTTCCATGTTATATGTCGTTAAATTACTATTATTTCATGTCTTTGACACTAATCTAAGTGTCATATGACGAATTTAGGATATTATCATGTCTCATGTCATTTTTCCATCTCACATACAGATCTCAGGAGAATGTTTTTGGATTAAAGTGAGTATATAAGAAGCACCTATAATCTTTATGCTGTTTTTTCAGTAAATATACCCTTCAACTTGAGGAAACATAAGACGCAGTAGGGAATGTCTTTAATATGCAAGACATTATGGTATGTTTGAACGTAGAGGTATTAACTCAAAAATTTCTCTGCTTGTGCTAGCTTGGCCTGAAGTTGGTCTATATATAGGAGATCTGTTTCTTTTTTTTCGAGCCTTTAATATTATGACAATGCTTGTTATCATAAGTAAAGGAATGATTACACCAAATGATACAGACACAATAAAAGATGAAGATGCCGTTGAAGAGTTAACAGAATCGTTTGGAAGAGACTCTCTTGTGCTATTCATCAAGGAGGGGCTTGAAGTTGACATTTTCTGATCTGTTACTGTATGTGAGAGGGAAGAGCTGCTCCTTAAGGCGTGGCTTAAAGTCGTCAGTTTGTGCTCTCTTGGTACAGCTGAAAGGGGAGAGCTGCTCTTCAAGGCGGGGCTTAAGGTTGACAGCTCCTCATGGTTTGGTATATAAGAAGCAGGAGTGTTGGGCTGATCTTCCAGATGAAATCCTTCTCCAGACAGTGAAGATGTTGTCATAGTATCCTCATATTGATAGTCTCTTTCTTGAGGAGCAGTTGTGGTTTGCTGTTCAGACGTCTTAATCAAGGTAAGTTTTTCTCTGAAAAGAAAGGTTATATTATATTAATGTATGTTAGGTAATTTTTGTTAAGATATTTCTGAAAATATAAGGTTATTATGTCTTTTCAAAAACTAGAACAGAGTTAAAGAAAATATAACAACGTTTATATGGTTTTGGATTCAGGATTTCTTAAGACATTTTTAAGGTTATAAAGTCTCTTCAGTGACTTAAAAAGATATATAGAAAATATTTTGACGTCGTTAGCATTTTCGTACAAGTCGTAGTTTATATAAAACAAATTAAAGTGTTATAATAATTAGTAAAAATATAGAAATACCTTGAAGTAGCCTCTTTTTCAATGACAGTAGATGTATAGGCAGCAGGAGTGGAAGCAGGGATATAGATGGTGCGTCTATACATGATCGAAGTAGGGATATAGGTACTAGGCTTGAAGGTGGAAGTAGGCTTGTAGACAGTAGGTTTGTAGGTGGTAGTAGACTTATAGATTATAGTAGACAGAGTAGAAGTTTTTGTTGTGGTTGATTTTGCTTTCATCAGATGATATTCTGTGAGACGGATATATTTTCCTTCTGTTGGAAGGTAGACATGAGTTTTCCTGTTAAAATAGGACGTTAACTTTATCAGTGTTATAACAGAATTATTTTTGAAACATTTGACAGTATAGACAATGTGTTATAACAGATTTGAACTACGATCTCTTTTATTGTATCAGATTTGGCACGGTGCCAGGACACTGCAGGGCTTTTGACAGGATTTTTTGCAATGCGCCAATTGCACACTTTTTAGCAAATACAATGCGCCATTCTGTAAATGAATGGCGATTCTAGCCATTTAAATGCGACATTTAGGCATTAAATGCGTGTATTGCGCACTGCGCAGCCCTGTCAAAAGCCCTGGGACAGCGTCGAATTAAAGATTCTAGTCTATGATCTCATATTTTCAATAGCACTACTTTTAGCATGGTCTAAAGCTGAATACATATTTATTTTTTTAGCTAGCAGAGAAAAAAATTAGGAATTTACATGTGAGCACTAATAAGGCCATAGGAACTCAGGTTACAGTTTACTGTCCGAGCCGTTTTGAAAATTGATGAGGCATTTTTTCATTATTCATTATATAGGTAGCACTGCCTTGAAATCTTCAGGTTGTATATGCCACCATGTTATTGACATTCCTGGCATTGTAAGCTTTAATTTGATACCAAATATGCCCTCCTTTGCTCATTCCTACCATGTCTAAATACATTTTTGAAAAATTCTACAATATTTTTTTAGATAATGAATAATGAAATTTTCTCATCCGGCCCTTTAAATGTATGCGGGCGGTGGACGGTAAACTATAATATGAGTTCTATTGGCCTAACAGAAAATTGCTCTGAGATTAGTATTTTTGGTTAAGAAATATTATTTTAGAGTGTAAGAGTAAAAATTTCGACGAATTACTATTCAGTAAAATAGGATAATAAATCCTTTTAAATTACCTGCATGTCCCTGCTTCACAAGAATAGAGAGCAACTTTCGAGGAAACTTGCTCTAAGAAAGGGAATCGGTTTCTTCCATACTGTATTTCCTGCGTTTGGTCGTTACTTTGTGTCCTGATTTCTGAAGTGATTAAAGTTTTGTGTGTCAGTTCCATTTGAATCCAACATGTTAGATTAGGACTCTGGCAGGAAATAATGCTATCCTCTAAGAAAGAGCATGAACAATTTTCTTTTGTTCCCACTCCTAGACAAGCAGGGACAAGAACGAATATGAGGAAATAAGTCCACATCTTCACTGTGAGCTAGATGACGAAGAACTAGAGAATAACCTAGATCTTTCTTTAACCTAACTAGTTTAGCTGTAGAAAAAGGTATTAATACGAGTGAATGAGAAAAGACTGACAATGAGCCTTTAACTAAAAGTAGGGTGAGTCATAGTCTTCTTAGATAAAATAGATAAGTACCCGTTTCGAGTTTCCATGACTAGATAACAGCGAAGTAGTTCAGCTTGTCGATGGTATGAGAGGATTTCGCTGAAACTTAGGCATCTTTTAGGTCCTAAAAGAAAATAATCCTTGCTTCTTGACATGATTTTCCGCTTTTGAAGCTGTAAATCCTACGTTAGGTCTTAGAATATTATATTTTGCAGAAGAAGCTTCTGGCGAAATTAACCCGGAAGTTCAAGTTAATCATTTTGGTTCCTGTATGATCTAGTAGTTTTCAAATTTTTTACCTAGCCGTAAAGTCTCGGACCACCAAAATATTTCTCACTATAATTTATTGTAGCTTAACCACCTTAAAAACCAGCATATAATCATTCTAATCGTGCATTATAATTATAAATTTTTATTTTCATCTTTTATGTATGAAATATAGGTTTGACCAATTCAGTTTTTTTCTGTTGGTTTGCGTGTGTATCTACCTATATTTCGGTCTGAACTGTGCCTAATGATTCAATAGTGCTCATAAGTTTTTTAATGTTGCCTATCAGCACTTAACCAAAGGGCTTGTGTGTCATATTTATATTCTATGGATCATTATATGGTGGTCCGAGATCAGGAGGGGGACGGACGTTATACCACCTTATAAATATTTCATTTCCCTGAGATTCTCTTCTCGGCTTTCACTAGCTTATCAGCGCTTAACCAAAGGGTCTGTGTGTCACATTTATATTCTTTGATTGTTTTTTACTGCGGATCACTATATGGTGGTCCGAGATCAGGAGGGGGACGGACGTTATACCACCTTATAAATATTTCATTTTCCTGAGATTCTCTTCTCGGCTTTCACTAGAGTTTTCATTTGAAATAAATTTTCCTTAAATTCAGATGATTTCTTTTAAATGTCTTTCAAATTTATGTGCAATTTAACCCTCATCCTTGATAAAGCGGTACTGCCCTTGAACCCTCATCGGGTAGAAAGAAACACATAGCGGAACCATAAACATTTGATGAGACACGACAGGAGTAGAGGAACCAAAAGTATTTCATTAGACACGGTAGAAACAGAAAGAGACATCTAACGGATTAACTAAGAAACATAAGGCTAGGTAAATTTTTGTAAGAAGTATTTTGTTTTCGATTGCAGAATATGCGTTCGGAAAATACATTTTTCTCTAGAACTATGGCATATTTTTGATATACAAAAGTATGGTATTCTTTATGTTTTTCATAGAATAAGACAATAAATCAGAAAGGTCTAGATAGGGCTTAAAAGTATGATTTCTCGGAGAAAACACTGCTGCTAAAGATGGTTTTACCTAAAGCAGAAGGTATAGTCAGCCATTTTGTTATAACAGAGTGACGCATGCGTAATGACTTATTGTGTTCGAGGAAAAAACTAACATACTAAGTAATTTTATGTTTCGCGTTCAAGTGAAAAATAAGGTTATGAGCTGGAAGGTTGTTGCGTTCGAATAGAGATTGAAATAATATCTTATTGCTTTTGTTGAAGGTGTGTTAGATCATTTAAGTAAAAGCATTCGAGTGGAAATTGCCTGATGCGTTCGAGTGGAAATTGTCTGATGCGTTCGAGTGAAAACTGTAGTAATAAACTGAACTGATGCGTTCGAGTGAAAACTGTAGTAATAAACTGAACTGATGCGTTCAAGTGAAAACTGTAGCAATAAACTGAATATTGAAATTAGTTGTGTTCGAGTGGATATTTAATAATGAATTAAATTTTTCTTTTCAGATAAAAGCAGAACAGGAGAGGAGCATGTAAAACGCTACAGCTTATAACGAACCTAGGAAAAGGAAAACTGTAAGGTAGGTGATTTATATAGTTAGACCTTTTTTAACTTAACGCTTTCGAGTAAAAACTAAAATGTCAAACTTCAAATTTTATGCGTTGAAGAAGAAACTATAGTTTCAAGTTTTTTTATGCGTTAGAGTAAAAATAAATTATTTTATAGTGTTCGAGTAAAAACTACAGTCACAAACTAAATATAGTTATTTGGTGTGTTTGTGCGAAAACTGTAGTGAAAAACTGAATGCTTTTACTTACTGCTTTTAAAAAAATAGACCCTGTTCAATTAACGATGTTGATGTTTGAAACGTCAATAAATATCACATCACAATGGCGCTCTTCCTATAAATCAGCCATAGTAAATATACTTAGTAAATGAACTTTAATGAGCTTAGTTTACTTTAAAGAATTCCTATTTTTTTTGTTTTAGTGTATCATGAGTGGAGGAAACTCTGTGTCTAACTACGAGGAACATAGAGGAGGACAACTAGCAAGGCAAAATATACAGGCGTGTCAGAGATTATTGACCCGTACGAGATTGATAATTAATTATCTGTTCCGTGATATTTTCTACGTACACAGAGGTAAATTTATTAACCTATTCTTTGTTACTAAATAAAAAAGAAAAATACTTTTTTATTTGAATATAAAACCAAGTTCTAATAATAATGTTTTAAGTTTAAGAAGATTTAGTTTTAATCTTCTCAATAAAAATTTATTTTTTCAGGTTAATACTTTACTCAATAATTTAAGAATGACCTTGCTGAACTCGAGTTATATATTAAAGATTTTATGAAATGTTATTTTTCAGATCAATACTTAATCCAAACTCAATCCGAGAGTGATCTTACTGAACTTGAGTCAGAAAGTTTTACTGTAAAAAGCAAAGGTAAATTTCTTTTGTTTTGGATTTTAGTCATAGATAAGACGAATTGTTATTTATATTTTACATTAAAATTTAATCTAAATGAGTTTATAATGTAAAATTTAATCTAAATGAGATTATTATTAAAAGATTATATTGAAAAAACATTATAATTACTATTTATAATGTTTTATAATAACAAGATGAAGATATGAAACTGATTAAAATAATAACAAGATGAAGATATGTGTAATGGTTCGTATTGACTTATATGTTGGGTGGCTCTTTGGCTCGCTTACCACTAGATGTACCAACACAACACGAGTAGTTCGGGTTGGGCAAAGCCCCAGAAACCCCTACCTCTCGGGTAGGACTTTATTTAATCTCTTTGATGACAAAGTACTAGCGTCTGGACTGGACCATGTCCAGTCCCCTTCTGCCGCTCGTCCGGCTCCTTAGTAGGAGCTGGACGCGAGGCATGGTGCTGCCCCCTCTTGTACCAACGAGGTATCGCAAAGCGACACCTAGCTAGCATAGAAGGAACAAGCACCACACGAACACGTCTCTCGGATGAACGGCACTAATATATATACAATGATGCCGGCCCCTACACCACCCCCACTAGACTTTACCTAGGGTTGGGTGTAATTAATAAGTAACTATTATTGACTTTATACAGTGGTGTTATAAATAAATAGGTAAGTCTATATATACACAGTTCGTATTAAATATAGAACATTTAAGGGGCATTATAAGTTATATGTACACAATAAGGCATCATCGTATATAACCCGAAGTGTTTATAAATAATAACAAAAATAGGAAGTGGCCCCTTATGGACCATCGACCTATGGTGGTAATATTACAAGTGTGTTATTATTAAACATGAGACGCGACGAAGAATATTCGATGTGTAGTAAGGTGATATTAATAAATTTTTACAATGTTTTTACCGACCCGAGGTGGGGTAAATAACCCGAAAAAAAATTTTGAGTACTTTTACTTACAAGAATATAATATACGATATAAAAATAGATTTATACAAAATATGAAATATAGGTGTCCTACCAGGGTAGCAGGATCACCCTTACAATATACCGGACTTCCGGCGAACCTGGAACGACTGGTTTCTGCAGCTCCACCCGGGGACATATGTGTGGTGGCAAACCACGTTGCTGTTATGATGTGCCCTGATGAAGATGGGAAGATGGAGACCCGGTTAGATGTTGTAGTCCTTTGGGTGTTCGGGTTAGCGTCCATCCTCGCTGCAGGTTACGTTCCAGGTATCAGGAGTCCAGCGTAAGGAACAGTGCCTCTGGCATACTAAATGCATTTACCCTCGGGTACAAGGAGACACCAACAGACGGACACTCAAAGATCTTCAGGATCTGTGTCCATCTTCTCAGCCGGCTCCACTGAGGCAGATGGAGCCGAGCTGCTACAGCTGCTCGTAGAGAGCGCCGCTGAAGCCTCGCTGGGAGTCTCGCTCCCCAAGCTCAAGGCCCTCATCACTGCGGACGGACTGTCCATTGCCTCGGATGCTGGTGCAGCAACCGTGGCAGTTGGGACAGCCCGGGTGTTCCAAGTGGGGGGCGGGAGCAAGAGAGCTGCCGGAACTGGCGGAGCAGCCGGGACCGGTGGAGTGGCCAGAACCGGTGGAGTAGCCGGGGCTGGCGGGGCATCCGGGGGTATCTCTGGTACGAAGATAAGAGACGACGGTAAGCCGTCCCACTCCTCCAGATGTTTCCCGAATGCCAGGAAAAACTTGAGGTCAGCCTCCTTAAATCGATGGATATATCTGGAGTTTTCAGCTTCGTGAAACTCTTTAAGCTTTTCGGCTTCCTTCTGTTTCCGCCGGCAGGACTCGAGGGCTTCCTCGACCTTCTTCCTTTCCAGCTCCCTTATTTTCTCTTCCTCCCGCCTCTGGATCTCGTAGACCAGATTGACGGTGGCTTCAGTCATCACACGCCAGTAGTCAACAGACTTCTGGCGGTGCAATGCCTGCCATTCTGCCATCAGGTCGTTCTGGATCTGAACCGTTCGGACATCGCGGTGGTCGACGAACGTATTCGGATCCTGAAGACCTGACAGGGTACCGGAGATCAGTTCCATTAGGGGTACCCGAGGACCCGTAGGTGGAACTATCACTGGTGGTGGCGCTGGGGCCTCCACTGAGACAGGCGGGGTGCCTGTTGGAGGAGCAGACGGGCCCTCCACCGTGATGCCTCCTCGGCCTCGGCCACCACCCGGGGAGCCTCGGGTGGACTCCAGCCCACCGCGGCCCCTACCACGGGTTTTGGCCCGGCCCAAGGAGGTAAGGACCTGCGACTCGGGTCCAGCCGGTCCCATTGAAGGGAACTTCGCCGCGTACTCGCTGTACGTGGGGCGCTTGCCGGAGGATCCCTCTCCAGCCCACCAAGTAGAATACCCGGATGGGGGAGCGAAGAGTTCGCCCCCATCATCCAGGCCGCCAGAGGCTTCGCCCGGGCGTTGTTCCGCGGGTGCAGGTGTGGAGGTGGCTGGAGTCGCCGGTGCGGTCGCCTGGCTACCCGACCTGCGGGCCTGGTTGCCAGGCATCTCTAGAGCCGAGACTTGTTGTCCCGACTCGCGACGATCAGCTGGGTTGGCTGGTCTTGGCTGGTCCTTGCCACCCGAAGGGCTCACGGACCGGTCTGCTCGGGTCCTCTTGGAAGCAGTAGTCGTGACTGTGCCTCCGTTCGGACCTTTAGAGCGGGCTTTGGCCTTCTCTCGCTTGTCGTCTCCTCGCCACTTTTTCACCTTCAGGTGCACCTCACTGGGCATCCCGAATTTCGTGGACGAGGAGTTCGTCTGGAAGTACGTCAGCAAGTTGCCGCTCTTCCACGAGCAGAATCCGGTCTCGAATGCCTGCTCTTTCACTTCTTTAATGCTCAGCACGGACCAATTAGCAAGGAGCTCGCTGAAGCACTTGATGGCTCGTTTCCTGGTCTTCTCCAGGCCGATGCCATGGGCCTTCTGCAAATGCAGAGCCATGTCTCGGCGCCGGTGAGTGCTGAACGAGCCATCACAATGTTTACTCGGGCGGTCCCCGAGCACACACATCATCACAGGCTTGTGATGCATATGGTACTCGACGATGTGTCGAGCGAAGCGGGGCTTCGTCTCGAACACCTTCTCACCCGTGAGAGCCAGCTGGCAAGACTCAAAAGGGCACCTTCGGCGGTTGCCGGTTGGTCCCCATTGGGTCATTGCCCACTGGACTTTCGTCCGGGCCTCGTAGCTGTAGATTGAGCCTAATTTGGACTTGAGCTGGTCAATCCAAATCAGGTAGAACTTGCCTACTGGCGTATCCGAGGGGCCGGACTTCATCCACTCCTCGTCATCGCTGTCACCATCCTTATTGACGGCGCTCGGACACATATAGTGGACTGTGTCGTAAGCACAGTCCGCGAAGCAGCGGGGAGTCCGTTCCTTGAACCCCTCGGCTGCATTCTTCCACATCCACTTCTGATTGTCGTCCTTGGGAACATCCGTGGTCATTTCTTCCCACGTTGTCACGGACTCCAAATCAGATTTGGCAGACTCGGGCAGCTCTGGATCGCTTTCGCTTTCCTCACTGTCCGTGTATATGTCAGCTCCCCTACGGCTGGCTCGGCTGGAGGTGGTAGTACCAGTCGGAGCCTTGGTAGGGGACTTCGCCTTTGCACCCGACGTGCTGGCTGCAGAAGATGCAGTAACCGAGGTGGCTACCGTGGTGGTTGTAGTAGTGGGAGCGGGCGTCTTCGGTTTGCCCTTACCCCTCGGCTTGGTGGGGGGCGTGGGCTCTGCCGGAGACGCTTTCGCTCCATTCTTTTTCTTCCGGCGCACAACCTTAGTCGGTTGGGCCGGAACTTCGGGACTGGAATCCGACTCGCGTCGGCTCCTGTCCACTGTCCGAGGGCTCCTCCTTCCGCTGACCGGGGAGTCAGAGTCGGAAGAGATCTCAGCTTTTCGTTGGGCCTGCTGCTTGCGATGGGCCCGGCGAGCCGCGGTGAGCTCCTTCTGCTGCTTGGCAAGCTCGGTTCGCTTTGCCTCTACAGCAGCCTGCTGGCGCGAGATGTCCTCTTCCGAGATCTCGCCAGGTGCCTCCGGGATGTCGGCAGCTGGGTCGGTCTCGGTCGTGGACCTCTTGACGGCGATGCGGACATCCTCAGCCTCCAGATCGCTCTCAGTGAGAGGACCCTTGGGCGCAGGTTTACGGGTCAATCGCTTGACCCGGTCGGTTTCCACCGACGACAAGGTTACTGTGGAGTCTGTATCCATGTCGGATTCGGACTCCCTTAACTCCGTGGCCTTCTGGATGATGCCCGCAGAGATCAAGACGGCTCGAGCTAAATTCTCGTTAGTCGCCATATTCTCCGCCAACTTTAGATAGTTGCGGAGCCAAGAAACTGGCATGTTGTCAGCCAGCTCGTCACTGCACGAGTCCATTACCATAGTCTTAAGTTCATCTGGTATGGGCTCGGGCACGCCCTCTTCCACCACCATGGGCCCGCATCCGAACATGGAGGCGTGCATAGGGATGTACGTACCCCAGGAGGTGTACACGATACCTTCCTGGCGATCAACGTGTGCTAGACGTCTGATCTGAGTCCTGAATCCCGGAGGATACATTGGAATGTCCAGGACATCCACTTTGCTTCCCGAAGCGGCTGTTGTAGACGGGCGCTCCGGGCGTGGCGGTGGTGGAGGTGGCATTCTCTCCCGGTCGGTTGCCTCGGCCATAGCCGAGAGCGTCCGGGCGGCCTCCTCTGTCGAAGAATCCATAGATTCCTCGACCCGAGACGAGACCTTCGGGTCCTCGTCTTGTTCCAACGGAATGTTGGCAGTTTGACGCGCAGCGTCAATCGTTCCCTGTGCCATGGCACCGGGTCCGACTTCCAAAATAAATTGGCAAGTTTTGTTGGACTCCTCCCGAAGGATTCGTCCAACAGAAAGGCTTTGGGTTAGCTAGGCTAACACGACAGCTACAGGCTGTATAACCACTGACAAATAACTAGAGCAAAAACGGGTGGCGTCTAACCACCACGAGTCCGCTCTAGTTATGACCAGTATGACGTCAGACCTCTCGTCTCGCGAGATCCCGCCATGGCTATCCGGTGACCTAGTTCCGCGCTTTCCCGCCACACCAGCAGCGCCACCTAGGGAACTAGATCCGAACCAACATTCGACTCGACATGTGAGACGCGGCCTACTACCCGAGTGCTATCGTCTGGAGCTTGGCGGTGTATACAACGCTTCAAAGCGAATGTACCGGTTAATCCGACCGCCACTCACGGGATACAGCCACCCGGGGAGGGCGCGTTCGACATCTCTAGCCGTGGAACGTATGTTGCCTGCCTATGGCGGACAACACGCAGCAGCTCGTTGTGTACTGAGTTAGGTTACAGCAGACCTCAACCGGGGGCTGCGTCTAACGCCTTCGGTTAGCATTTTATTTTTCCCGGCTTTACGTACGGCCTTTTCTGGATCTCGCTTAGTCAAAGCGGGACCCTTCCCATACGTAATGCCTTCACTCAGCGAGACTTTCTTCCATTTCTTACGATTAGGTCGTTTCCTGGCCTTCGTCTTCTTTTTTACTATAACCTCGTCTCCCGGTGTCTTTCTCGGCCGGCCTCTAGGGCGCTTCGTCGGTACTACCACGCTCGGTCCACTAGGGACAGATACAGGTGGTTTGTAGCCGAACTCCCTCTCCGCCTCTTCGCGCCCCTTCCAGGGCCGAAGTTTTCCGACATTTGTCTTCCATTTTCTACCCGTCAGGCAGTCCTCTATCATCACCGTGGACTCGGAGATGACACGAACGATTTTAAACGGACCTTCCCAAGGCGTTACGAGCTTCAGCTTATCCAGCGGCTCGTAGTACCTTAGTACTTTGTCCCCAACATTAAAACAAATTCGTTTAGCATTGGTGTCATAGCCCACCTTCTGCCACTTCGCACTCTTCAGCAGTTCTTTCCGAACGGCCTCGTATGCCTGTTTGAACCGGTCCCTTAATGACTCTACAAACAGCACCGTGCAGGGCGCCTCCGGGTCTATTCCAACCACTCCATACACTAAGTCGGCGGGCATTATGATGTCCTCGCCGAACACTAGCATGTTTGGGGTGCAGTTAGTTGATGAATGGACAGTGTTGTTGTAGGCATGTACTACAAACTCGCACTGTTCATCCCAGTCATCCTGGTAGGTATTAACCAGGGGCTTTAGTACTTGTATGAGGGTTCTATTGAAGCGCTCTACCTGCCCATCCGACTGTGGTCGGTACGGGTTTGTTCGGGTCTTACAAATGGCTAGGTAATGGCACATTTCCTGCCAAAGTTCTGACTCGAACTCCCTTCCTTGGTCACTGTGCATCATAAGAGGAACACCTAAATGCAGCACCCAGCCTTTCACAAATGCCTCCGCGCATGTGGCGGCTTTGTGGTTAGGAAGGGGGAACACCCGAGTGTACTTAGTATAATAGTCGGTTACGACCATCATACAAGTATTGTCTCGCGGCGTCGTCTTAATCCCACTGATGATGTCTATCGCTACTCGAGCAAATCTGACACCAAACAATTCCTGTGATAAGGGTTGCTTACCCAGGCCGGGTCCCGGTTTGTTTTTACAACAATCCGGGCAAGTGGCGATCCACCGGAGCAGGTCGCCTCTCATACCGGGCCAGTAGTAACGCCTTTGTAGACGCTCTATCGACCTTCTCTTACCGAAATGGCCACTCGTTTGGTGGCCGTGGCAATAATACATGATATCCCTCCTCATCGGGGCGGGTATCACTATTTGCAACAGCCTACCGTTGGTGGGAGTTGTCTTCCACCTACATAGTATGCTGTCTCGGATCTCTAGCTCGGTCCATTGAGCCAGCAACCGCCTCGCTTCCCTATCCTCCAGGGAAACTAGAGGCCTTGCCGGTTTAATGCCTGACCGTAGGTATTCCATTATGCGCGCAGTGGTGGGGTCTGACTGTTGAAACTTCTTGATGGTCTCCGGGGACCAATCGAGATAGCTGCATACAGCATCCTCCCAGGGGATACGGGGGGTGGTATAATTAAATACCAGCCCGGCTACCACAGCATTGTGGGCCCCGCAGTCTTCACATGTGGCATTTTGGCACCTTCGGATAGGCCGTCTTGACAAGGCATCCGCATTGATGTGTTTAGCACCGGGTCGGTGCTCTATTTGTTTATGCTCTAATGCGAATTCGGATAGGTGAGCTAACCAACGTCCAATCATCCCCTCGGCGTCCTTAAAGTTAAGGAGCCACCTAAGAGACGAATGGTCTGTTCTTAAAGTAAAGTCACTTCCCCAAAGGAAATGCTTGAACTTCTTCGTATACACCACCACAGCGAGGAGTTCTCGCTTGGTGGTACAATAATTTCGCTGTGTCTTGCTTAACGTGTTGCTAGCAAATGCTATTGGCACTTCGACTCCCTCTTGGACCTGAGAGAGAGCTGCCCCAATCGCATCATTGCTCGCATCGGTGTCTAAGATGAAATGTCCCTCGGGAGTGGGATATTTCAACACGGGTGTATTCCTAAATAAATCTTTTATTTTATTAAAAGACTCTTCTTGCTCGCTGGTCCATGGGAATGGGTCCCGTGCCCTACCCGGGGTCCAGTGAGCTAAGCACTGCATGGGGAAGCTGACACGAGAGTAATTCGGTATGAAATCACGGTAATAGGAACAAAATCCTAAAAATGATCTCACCTCCTTAGCACTCGTGGGTCTTTCCCAATTTTCTACAGCTTCTAATTTTTCCGGATCCGCACTTACCCCGTTAGGAGTAATGATCCTTCCCAAGTATGTAATGGTTTTCTTAAACAAATTACATTTCTTGGGTTTAAGTTTAAGACCGTTTGATAGTATCCGGTCGAGGACTAATTGCAGATTCGCCAGGCATTCCTTGAATGACTTGCCGAACACGACCACATCATCCAAGTAAACCAGGCATTTCTTCCACAAAAGGTCACTCAGTAAGGATTCCATCATAGCCTCGAATGTAGCGGGGGCGTTACACAATCCGAAGGGTAAGACATTATACTCAAATAGCCCCATATGACTGGAGAATGCTGTCTTCTCCTTGTCTTTGGGGTGCATTGGTATTTGCCAATATCCGGACTGTAAATCCAAGGTACAGAACCATTGGTTTCCGCCCAAGCTATCTAAAGTCTCGTCTATCCTTGGTAAAGGATACGAGTTCTTCTTTGTTATACCGTTCAATTTCCGGTAGTCAACACAGAAGCGGATTGTACCGTCTTTCTTAGTAGTCATACAAACAGGGCTGGACCAGGGACTCGAGCTAGGCACGATTACCCCTAGGTCCAACTGTTTTTGTATTTGCTCTTCACAGATTAACTTCTTCTTGAGGGGAAGTCTACGATACGGGATTTTAAAAGGTTTCTCTTTGCCCACATCTATGGTGTGCAACACCTTATCGGATCTACCCACCGGGCCTCCTTCCCTACCAAAAGCACCTTCGTACTTTTGTAGAAGTCTCGCTAGGCAATCCTTATCGTCCGTATTCTTTAAATCTGACTGATCAATCAGCTTTTGGAATTCTTCATCCATGGGATGCTGACTAACTGGGTTTAGTGGTTTGTTAAATTTAGCCTCGGCGACATGTTCTACCAAACTCATCCTTCCAACACTGTCGCCTCGCCTCAAATAAACCACCGAACCACTTCGGTTAGTTATGGGTAATACAGACCAAGCTGCATTAGCCACTAATGTATCCACTGAGTCTAACCCGATGCTTGACAAATACACCGTGTCGGGTTCGTAGACTCCAGTTTCATTCCTCTGAGCCATGGACCCGCCACAAAGGACATCGCAAGTGGTACCCGGTGGGATCTTCACCGTATGTACCACTGCTGCGACCGAAGACACCTGTCTCAATACGCATTGGACATGCAAGCCATACGGGCTCCGTATACCCATCGTACCGTCCCTCGGGTCCAAGACGGCCCCGTATAAGCTTGCAAAATCCAATCCGAGGATTCCGTCATCACTAACCTCTGCTATAGTTGGCGAAAGAACAAACTCTTTGCCTCCTATACGGATAGGCATAAACGTCCTACCAAATGTACGCATACTGCTTCCGTCGGCCGTGCAAGCATTTACCCCCGTTTTGAGGTTCTCATGGCTGCCGGCCACCGAGTCGAAGAATCTTTTGGACACACATGAATGACTAGCTCCAGTGTCCACCAAGAATTCCCCCAACCGGCCTTCCACAGATATGGGTACATACCACCGTCTCCCCCCTAAAGGCGAGGGGTTACTGGTAAACTGGTGAAAGTCTCCCGAATCACCAAGATTCAATCCGAGTCCTCTCAGGAATTCCAGACACGGATGACTTGGGGGAAGGCGTGTCCCACACACTCGAATCAACTCTTTGATCCATCCTTCCTCTCCCCTAGTGCGGCCACTCGCCCCCATATGATTGCTCCTGCACATATCAACACTAGGGTCCCTGGCCCCGGCCAAGGTGCAGGGGTGCGCACCCTCAGCCACCCGGCCTCCAGGTGTAATTGACTCGAAATCTTCCACCGGGACACCCCCGGTAGCATTTTGGCATTCGTTCCCACTCGGGGCTATGTCAGATGCCGTTGACACAACCCCCACTAGTTTTCCACATCTGTGGAATCCGTAGCATTCTCCCTTTCTACGCCGTCGTCTTCGGCTTCATAGAAGGCAGCCATTACCGGCTTAGTAGCGGTACATTCAGATGAGTAGTGTCCCATGCGCTGGCACCTGAAACACTTAACCGTTCGGCGATCCACCCGGGGTCTTTGCCGATTGGCTTGGATGGCATCTGTAATTTTCTTACACATGTCTTCCAGAAGTTTGGTCATGTCCGGGGACTGAGTCTTCGCTTTGTCAGTGCTTACAGTGGGCTTGACCGCTTTCTCGACAGCCTTTGGGTCACTCTTGACCTCGGATGAAGGTCTAGAGTCCCTTTGTTTATTGAAAGATTTCCTGGGAATATACTTCCTACCTGAAGTATTCTTCCTTAATTGCATCGAACAGAAGGTGCCGTCTTCCTGTTCGATATCAATCAATTCGAAGTCGTCTGAGGGAGTATTGACCTCAGACTACTGGGTCACCGATGCCAGGGGTACCAAGCCGCTGGCATTAGGTATGTCCCCAGCTAACATAGCTCGCTTCTTCACGGCCATATCTATACCGTTAAATATGCCGTGTAGTGTTATGCCCTCTTTCCAGGCATCCCTCGCTGCTAATTGTTCATCTCGGTCTCTTAGACCCTTGACGAATTGTGTGATCAAATCGTCCATATACCAGTCCTGGTTTTCAGTACCGGGTCTGGCCTTACTTAGCAGGGCATGGAGTTCCATACCGTATGCTCTGAAAGCTTCATTCGGCTTCTGTGTGCGTTTCTTAAAACGGACCATCGGGTCTTCCTTGACCATGTTGCATAACAGTCCACTAGCAGTTTCTACTAACTGCTCAAAACTCCCAACGAGGCCGTACCAGGTTCGCCATTGCTCTACAGCCATGCGACCCGGCCCGCCTTTCAGACATCTCACCAGATGTGGCTTGGCCTCGTATGGGGTCCATCCATTACAATTCATCACATCGATGAAATCTTCAAACCACTCTTTCCATGGTCGAGTACCGTCATATTCTCTAGGAATAACGGCTACCCTTCGGGCAGAATTGTGAGCATACATCAATCTAGTGCATTGCTGTTTGCTCCATTCAATCGCCTTGGTTTCATTCAAGGTTCGATTGCCCCCTATACCACCGAAGCTCGAATTGCCCGGTGGAGGCGGTGGTGGAGGTTGTGTATACGTCCACTGTGTACCACTGTGGTTCGTATAGCTCGCACCACCCTGGTTGGGGCCGGTACCCGAGGTACCGCTATAGCCTGTGGCACCCGAAGCACCGCCCCCCCCCTTGCGCACCTTGGTAACCGCCGTCGGATGGCTGGTTACCCGTTGGCAGGCCGCCATCGTTCGATGGATTCGGTTGGGTGTTGTCATTACCAGCACCCAGCCCCGGGTCGTTACTAGGATCCACATGAATGTGGAACCCACTGGTCTCCGCACTACTATCGGAAGCCTCTCTAGGGGTATAGTCCGGGTCCAGGTTGTGGACTATGGGCACCTCACTTATCCGGACTCTACTAGTTCGGCCATGCTTATCCTGGGTTCTGATGTAAACGCCCCCTTGATCTACATTCCGCGAAGCATTATCATTTACAAAAGGATTATACTGCGGATTCTTCGGTGTAGAACAGGAGACCGGGTCGCCCTGTTTCACGAACGTCGAGTTCGGGTTTGTATCCCTACTCGCCGGAGGGGCATGCGTTTGCTCTTGCTCCTGTAAATAACTCTCCATAGCGGACTTATTTATTGTGAGGGTAGCTACGTCTGTAGTCAGGTTTCGCTGTTCCTCCCTTAGCTGTGCGTTTTCTGCCAAGATTTCGGATCGAATCTTTTCATTTTCAGCCACAGCTCGGTTTCTTTCTTCTTGGGCGATAATTGCCTCTCGCTTAAAAGTGTCCTTAAGTAGGCGGTACTTTTCACCCTTCTCTTTCTGAGACTTGTTATATTCACTGGTCTCCTTCCTGATCTCGGCTTGTTCCGAGACCATCTTGGCTTCTGTCTCAGCCTTCCGGAGTTGAAGTTTCTTAAGCTTCTCCTCCATTGCGTGCAACTCCGTTTGTAATTTATTTACATCCCGAGCCTTAGCAACCTCCTCGGCCCTAGCCTTGTCGATTGCTCTAAGTTTACTGGCTTCCTCGATTTCCAACTCAGCCAGCCTTTTTTCTTTTTCCTGTGCGTCTCTCTCCTTCCGCTCCAACCGATGGGATACGGAGGATAGACGATATTTGAGGTCGGATTCTTTTAGAATCGCCTCCTGCTCAACGGATCGTAATTTTCCGATCCGAGACTTAGCTTCCTCTTCTATTTTGGATTGGGCTAACATGAATTGTTCATGTTGCCTCTTTGCCTGTAACTCCACCTGTTCCTTGGCTTTCAAATAGGCCTGAGTATTTTTATACCCGGGACCCATCCGACGTCCGTAGATAGACTTGCGACTGCCTCCAGGGTAAAACATGGAGTCAGATAAGCCTTCGTCTAGAGATCGGCCTAGGTGATGCCTTTCCGAGCTTTTCGGTCCGGTACCACTAGGCTTATTTTTTGCTTTCGCGTCTGGGACTATTGCGTCCCTTTTGGTTTTGCCATCGTCGCTGTCATGATCCGACGATGTCATTAGTGGGGCTACTTCGTTTCCACCACCTGGTGCTGAACCCTGGGGGGTTGCAGTACGCTGCATAGGGCTTTGTGCAATTGGTGTACCCTAGCCGCTGGCCGAGCCTGTTGGTACCATAGGACCTAGCTGGCGTCTGCTAGTTATAACTTGGGACCAATCGCTCAAGTCTAAAGTTGGGGGTCTTAGCACACCCCTAAACAATCCGGTATCCGGTACTCCTGTCTGGGGTGTAGCCGGATACAATTTTACGATGCCATCTCTGGTGGCGTTGTCCCTCAGGTCGGGTGTAGAAAAAATATTTCGTACACCCTCCTGATTAAACATTTGTTGTTGACCGGGTTTCCAGTCTAACAACAGATGCTGGGATGTGTAATCATCCTCTTCGAATCCCTCTAGCCCAGGGCTGGGGGGATCCGCTTCGGGTTTCCCGAGGCTTTCGGCCAATGTGGCCGCGCACCACCCCCGAACCACCTGGTCACGGCACCAGTGTAATGGTTCGTATTGACTTATATGTTGGGTGGCTCTTTGGCTCGCTTACCACTAGATGTACCAACACAACACGAGTAGTTCGGGTTGGGCAAAGCCCCAGAAACCCCTACCTCTCGGGTAGGACTTTATTTAATCTCTTTGATGACAAAGTACTAGCGTCTGGACTGGACCATGTCCAGTCCCCTTCTGCCGCTCGTCCGGCTCCTTAGTAGGAGCTGGACGCGAGGCATGGTGCTGCCCCCTCTTGTACCAACGAGGTATCACAAAGCGACACCTAGCTAGCATAGAAGGAACAAGCACCACACGAACACGTCTCTCGGATGAACGGCACTAATATATATACAATGATGCCGGCCCCTACATATGAAACTGATTAATTTATATATATCATATTGAAAAAATAACGATAATTAGATGATGACATGAAACTGATTATATATGAAATGATAAAATGCTGATAATTTAAAGAAATTAAGTGTCTTTTTTCTTTTCAGATAGACGTCTTGTGCTGTCTTCTTATTTTTGATTAAGGACTCAGCAGCATCAAGGTCGTTTAGTCTGTGTAACATCAAGGTCGTCTGCAGTTTGCTCTAACATCGAGGTCGTTTACAGTTTACTGTATCAACAAGGTTATTCACAGTTCATTTAGGACGAGGATCTGCTAGCAACATCAAGATTGCTGATTAAATTTGGATAAGGTTATTATTTTATTTTATTTATTTGCTTACTTGCTTTTATTTAGTTAGCTTGTATCAGTCATTCAGTTAACGTGCTTCAGTTGTCTTGTTTATTTAGTTATTCAATAAATTATATAGCTGGCTTGCTTCTATTATGGTATAATATATCATTCTTTCGGTGTTATCTAATTGGTTTGCATATTTTTTGGTTTTAATTCTTATGTCAATTCAGTATTACACTAATAATATTGTTTTAATAGCTAGAACGTACCCTTGTGCTAAGTTAGACATAGAGAATTTATATCAGCTGCAGGGGAAAATTTCTAAATATAGAGGTTCTATTGTTATTTTAAAAAAAGATTTTTCTTTAAAATTTACCAAAAATGGGTGTTGTTATATATTTTTAAGAAATGATTTTAACTTTATTGTAAGCAACATTAAAAAGTTTATTTCCTTTTTTTGTTCAAACTTTTGGAATCATTTTTCTTTAATAAATTACAATAAAATTAAAGTATCATTATTAAATATCCAAATAAGTGTAGAAATTGACATAAAAAATAACAATATTAAAGTCATAGAATTTCTTTTAAAAATACGATTTCATTTTAAAGACAAATATTCATATAAATTAAAGGAGTCTAACACATATGAATCTGTTTGGGTAAATTATGAAGGATTAAAAGATTATAATGTGAACAATGTTTCTGTCATAAGAATTTCAAATAAAGATATTACTTTTACTTTAGGTTATAATTTCAAAGGGAATTGTATAACTAAAGATTGTAATATTTTTTTATTTTTATGTTCTGAGATAAAACTTGTGTTAGACGAAATAATAAAGGAAAAGTCAGATAATAAAAATGAAAGAAATTAAATTGATTTCAGAAATTCTTTTAACAATATTTTTTATTTTAAGTCAAAATAATGAATTTAACAGAGTTTACTGGAATGAAATTAAGCTTAAAGAGAAACATTGTTTGTATTACATTTTAAAATATATTAAAAGGAAGAAGCAAGAGTCTTTTATATCAAAAGAGAAAATATTTGATCTAATGAAAGATGAGACTTGGTTTTTTCTTTTGTCTCTGTTAAAAAAAGAAGAAGCCTACAAAAAAGAGTATGAATTTTGTATAAATCAAGAGAAAGAAAAAATTCTTTTAGACCTTATTTCTTCTCATAGTGTATTGTTAGAATGTATTTCAGAAGTTTTGAATCTTAATATAACTTTTCACACAAAAAATCAAAGTGTAGATTTTTTTCCTTCTGAAAATATGAGAAGCAAACCTGTTTCTATTTTTTTTGATTCTGAGAACGAGGAAGTGAAAGAATATGTAGAGACTAAGAAAAGAAAAAAGAATAAAAAAATATTACCAGCTTCTGATAATGTTTTCAGTGAAGAGAATTTGTCAGATTCTAGTGAAAATGAGGATAATGATTCGAAATCTTTAGACATAGAAAGAAAAAAGAGAAAATCTAAATCTGTTAAACCTAAACGAAGCGTTTCTCAAGATACTTCTTCTGATCCTGAATTTAATTTTTTAAAAGAAGATTTAGAATTGTCTGAGAGCGATTCAGATAGTGAAGAGCAGGGTTTAACGAATAAAAAATTTAAAAAAAATGAAGAAATGAAGCATGAGAAAAAAATAGATATAGATGTAGATGATAAAGTAAATTCGTTACGAGAGTTTTCACCTTTTGCTAACTTATTTAAAGAACAGCTAGAACAGTGTAGGGCTAACTTAGAATCTTCTATTAAAGTATGTGATAGAATATATAAGCATTTAATTGTCTTACAAACTAATATGTTACCTGAAAATATAGAGAAATGTGCCAAATGTCCGCAACATTGTTCTGCAGCTATTCTCAGGTGTACTAAAGACAGAAGAGGTCCTAAAAATTGTAAACCAAAAAAATTAAAAATAATGAAATAAATATTATATAAAAGTTGCTTAGCATAATGTTTGAGTGACATTTTATTTTTTTATACTTAACTTTTTGACTTAAAATTTTAGTTATGAATTTTATTTTATTTATTACCTACAGATGGAACGTGAAAACCAAGAGCCAGAACCTATTTTGTCCAAGTTAAACAACCAATTTTTTCAAGGAACAAAATTTGCTAAAAATGTTCATGATGTACAAGAAACATCTTCTCTTCAGAAGCCTGAAGAGGAAATGCCTCTTCTTGTAAGACCGAGTCGAGCTTATCCTACTAAAAGAATGATATCAAAAGAAGAAGATCTGGAGGTTATGCCTCCATTAGTAAAGAAAAAAAAACTTTCTGAGCTTTGCAAAAGCGACTATGGTCCAGCTTCTTCAGATTTACTAGACGAAGCTATTCAGATTTCTGGACTTGAGTTGTCAAAAGATGACTATCAAGTTGTGAATGAAGTTGTCTCCTTAGAAGATAACAATGAACTTCACGTTGACTATGAGGAAATTGGTGGTATTGAAGACAACAATGACCACTACAGTCATCGTGAAGTTGAAGTTATTCTCGAAGGGGACAAGGACGAAATCATTGACAGTAACGAAGTTAATGTTGCTGGTGAAGAAGTAGCTGTTCTCCAAGACAGTGACTTAGTTCCTAGTGAAGTTGTCGTGAAAGACGACAACAACATCACTCTTCCTGATAAAAGTTCAGCCAAAGTTGTCAATGTCACTGAGCCTTTTTCTGATTCTATACAACAGGCTAATACGAGAGACTACCTTCAACGTTTAATTCTGTCTCGCTTGCCTGTTTCTGTCGTCTTCCCTCAAAAGAAAGACACAGAGACAGGATCTCTTTTCTTGAAGCTGATGACGAAAGTTCCTACAAAAACAAGAACAAAAATATGTAAAAAAATCACTTGTGAAACATGCACTGACGAGCTGTTCTTTGGAGGGGGAGTATATTTCACTGCACAGAAAAAGAGCATGATGTCATGCCGTTATTGCTTGAAACTTTTTGGCTCCCCTCTCCTTTTGATTCAGCATATTTCGTCAACACATTTGGATTAAAAAATTCACAAGAAATAAAACATAAGCTTCAAGAAAAGTTACTTTAATGTTTATATGATGTTATATTTGAACATGTGTGCAGCCTATATCATAAATATGTAGTATGAAAATGTCATACAAGAATTTCAATGTTTGTTTTATATCTTAAAATAATCCGTCTTGTTTTTATAGGTTCAAGATGGAAAAGCAACTCTACTTGAACTTTTTTTTACTTTCATTAAGAAGTTTATACTTTAAAAACTATTTCAATTTTTATCGTGAACCTTTGATGGAAAAATTAAACATTGAAATACCTGCACATTCATTATTATCTGTATCGAAATGTTTTTTATACATTTCCTTCTTAAATATTTCATCAAAAAAAGCTTGTTATGAACGTTTTAATGAAATCAAAAACATAGAGTCCTTAGCATTTTTTGCTTCTTTTTTTCAGTCAGATTTTTTGTTTAATTATATATATCAAAGGACTACGAAAAAAATCAAAGAAATAGGGAAAGCATTGAAAGTTTATGTTTATTGCGGAACTATGTTTCATGTAAGCAGTAGAAAATTATTTTGGTTTGCTTCAGATCTTCTAAAAGTTAATCGTTCTGACATATTAGACGATTTGCTTTGTACAAAACACAGCATATTTGCTTATTGTGATTATCTTTGTTATTCGGATAATGAACTACAAAATAAAATAACTGATATGTTACAAGATTTAGACCTTAATGCAGAAATTGTTAAGTTTCGCTGCGGAGGGTGTGGGAAATACCATACTTTTGATAAAAATAAAAAAATTAGAACATTAAAAGTAACATATATGCTGTGTTGTGCTTGTCCAGTTAATTATAAATGTTACAGTAGTTTTAAGTTTGCTTCATACAGTACTCATTATCGGAAAGGTATAGCATGTTATGATTGTGGCATGAAATGGAAAAAAGCAAAGCCAATATGTAGTCCTGAATTTTGTTCATGGCTAAGAAAAAAATTCAGAAGCTTAAGAAAAAAAAACTATAAAAAATGCATTACATTATTATTAAAGTTTAAGAAATATAAGGATGTAAAAAAGCTACTATGTGATAACTTCTAACAGGTATCCTTTATCACATAAGAGTATATAACCTGTAAGTTCGGTGTTTAGTTAGGCACTGTGACATTTCAGGTTAAGAACCTTAAAACAGAACATTCTGTACCATATTTATCAAACAAGTTTTGATATATAAAGTCTATTGAAGATAATATGCCTTTACCATATTTGTTGTTGGATTGAAATAAAGAGGATTTATTGTAAGTTATTGAGTAGATATAATAAAGTGTCAAGTTTTGAGAAGAGATTTCACAGTAAGTTATATCAGAAAAAAAATTGCTGATATAAAGATGATAATGAAAGTTAATGTTGGCTTGCTTTTAAGTCGTGTTTATTACTTAGAAGCTATGTTGACTTTCACTGATGGTAAAATAGATGATTTAATAGATGTCAGTTTCCCTGTTCAGAATTATATGAGTGTAAGAGAAGCTAAACATATATTTACAGCGCTTTCTTTGATTCAGCCATTTTCATCTTTAAAAGAAATAAGAGTAGAAGCTTTATGCTTTTTCTCTGATTTCTTTCAGTCTTCATATCTTTTAGAAGAAATAATGAAGATTGTTTTATCTGATGTCATGTTATTGCCTAGAATTATTAAAATGTGCTGTATTTTTTTAAAATATACAGATTTTTATTATAGAATAAAGGATTTTTCATGTTTTATTTTAGAAATTTCATATTTTGAAGATGTAATAGAATTGATGAAACCTGCTCACAAAAAACATTACTTGAATGTTAATCCTAATGATTATGTTTTAAGTCCTTTAAAGAAAAAAATAAGAGATCAAATAAGAAAAAAAGAACATAAAATGTCTATTCTTTATATGTTTTGTAAACTTTGTTCTTCAGAGCTGATAATTTCTTCTAACAGCACAAATGTTACTTACATTCATTGTTGTATGCAACCTGTTCATATAAAATGTTTAGAATTTTTCTTTATGAAAACGAATCATAAAATAAAAAAGTGTAAATATTGTGATGTTAAATGGTTTGAAAAGAAGCCAATATATAGGTATGAAAAAGATATATTATTATGGTTATCAAAAAATCAGAATCATGCTCTTCTTTGAAGAAAGACAAGTTACCTAAAATGGCTTTACTTGAAAATAAAAATGTTGAAAAATATAACAGTGTTATGTTATGATGTTATATAATGTTTTCAATTATGAAATTAATAAATATTTTTCAAGTTTAATTTCTTTGAGATAATCAAAAAAGTATATATCATATAAGTAAAAAAAGAAATGTCAATTTCCTCTCCTTTTTACGTGAATTTACCTTCTAATACTATTCACCCTTCTAGGGAAAACAAAACAAGTTCTTATTATGTTAATTTACCTTCAACTATTACATTGAAAGGGGAATGGGAGGTTGGAGTGGTGGAAGTTAATATACCTATTTCTAATTTTCCTGAAAGACCAGAACGAAATAGAACTATAATAGTGGAAAGAAATTTTTTTAAATTTAAAAAAAATGTGTTCATAGCAAATTCTGCAAGTGATGTTACCTTGGAGAAAAGGTTTATAGTAGAAAGAATTCCTTATGGAAATTATAATTCTATTAATAACCTTATTGGAACTATAAATTCTGTTTTAGAAAAAATTGATATTTATCCTGATGATGTTTTCTTTAAAAAAGAGCGAAAACCTTTTATGAAAATAGAACCACAAAATTTAAAACCTATTCTTAAAGTAGGAAAAGGAGACGTAGTAACTTTTTCTTCTGATTTGTCTTCTTTGTTAAGATTAGATTTACATGAAAAAGCTGAGAAAAAAGAAGGAAATACGGGTGTTATAATTATCTATCCTACTAGTTATTATAATGGTATATATTGTAGCGGTTCTGCTACTCAGGTGTCTGCTACACTGGGACTCACATAGGGGGCAGGCCTGCATAGTCTCATCTAAGTCACCTGACCCCCTCCCAGGTAGCCACCACACACACAAGGAGGCCACCATATTGTTTTGGTTGGACCCCAATTTTTTGGGGTTGGAATTGGATTACCATGCCACCAAAGGGTTCCCCAAGGAACTGCAGGACATGTGGTTACAAACATGTGCCTCCTACAGGCAAGAAGTGTGTTTTCAATCCAGCCAATTTATCTATGAGCCAACAGGCAGCCTTACAAAAGGTGACCACCCCACCTGGTCAGGGTGACACTGACTCTGGCTCAGACCTGGAGGAGGATTCTGATTTCCAGGCCCTGCAGGGCTGCCTGGAATCTCAACAGCAACAGCTTACAGGCCTGGCCAATGAATTCTCTGTCATAAAGGACACTGTAACTGACCTGCAAGGAGGAGTCTCCAAGATACTAGCCATAGTCAGCACAGACCCACCTACTACTAGTACACCTAGGCCTAGTGGTCTACCTGGAGGTACACCTGTGCTACCACCTCTGTTTGGGGGTACTAGGCCCCCCTCAGGGCCTCTCCCCTACTCTGAAGATGAGGAGGAGGGTGAGGATAGCTCTGACAGTGAGGAGGAGGCCAAACGCAAAAAGAAGAAAAAGAAGAAGAAGCCATTTGATCTCTCTAGACACCTCCCTAAAGGTGTTAAAAAGGCCACTTCATTTGCACAGCTGGTAGGTGCCCTCTCTAGACTACACTCCATTCACCTGATGAAGGACCCTTGGACTCCTTATTGTGGTAACATACAATACCACATTCAGTTTTTGTGTGACAGGGAGGCCATGGGTCTGTACACATTAGATCAGCTCCGGTGTTATGATTATGGAGTCAGAGAAAGGGCCAACCACTATGATGCCCAGGCCTTTGTATATGGGGATGAGGAGATGATCAATTTACACCTGGTACACAAGCCTACTACTACCCCCTCCTCCACCCAGGGAGGGGCCCAAGGTGGGGGTTCCAAGAAGAAAAGGAACAAGTCCAGATTTGAACCTGACCCCTCTATGCCCTGTTGGAGGTACAACAATTTCAAATGCAGGTCAGGTGATGACTGTCAGCAGCAGCATGTCTGTTACCACTGCTGGGATGCATCCCACAAGATGAGAGCCTGCACTAACGTCAAAAGAGCTGCGGCGGCAAAATCCTCCGCGTGACTGGAAACACCCATCAGCGCCCCTCGGTCGGACGCGGCCGGTGAGTTTGCGGGCGGAATAAATCCGAGCGCCCCCATAGGCGCCTCTCATCTCATTTGCATATACGAAGAAGAACGGTGCCCGGATGTGGCAGTCGATAATGTCGATTGTGTTCATGATATTATTGCAAATACGAGTCGTATTCCGTCTTCCTGCTTTGGATTAAGTGTATTTGAATCGAACAGTGTTGTTAATTCGTCAGATTTTGAAAAATATTGTAGTTTTCCCATCACGCCGTTGTCGTCTTGTTCAAATCCAAGATGGCGACGGCCGGACGGAGAAACGCACGAAGACGCTAAGGTAAATCATAATATCTCTGAATTGTGGGTGAATGGAGTGGTTTCAGTGTCTCCTGACTCCCAAATCGATCAAATCAGGCCTGGTTTGGGGGGGAAGGATCTTTATACAGCTCAAATCAGTCCAGAAGACCCAAATCCAGACCTGAACTTGATCATTGTTGACAATATTAACCCTCCACCACCTACCTTTCGTGCTCCCGGTGTCATTGAATATGTTCCCGGTGTCAATGAATGTGTCCCTGGTGTCAATGTGGGGGTCCCCAGTGTCATTGGAGGTGTTCCCAGTGTCAATGTACCCAATGTTTTTGATTATGACTCAGCTGATGTTGATGTAGGTGCCCCTACTGTCTGTGCCAAAGGTTCTATATGTGATGGCAGTGTTACGGATACGGGACTGTTCCCGGCGGGCGACAGCCATGAATGTGTTGATGCACAAAATGTCTTCTCTGACCCTGTATGTAGTGATGATATCAATGTTGGTCTGTCACCTGTGGGTGACGGTGCGTCACCCGCCGGTGATGGCTACCCTACTAGCAGTGTATGTGATCCTGATACTTGTGTTAGCAATGTTGTTGTCATTGATGTAGCAGATACCGATAAATGAAATATCACAATTTGAAAAAAAGAACAATCTAACAATAAATGTATTTGGTATGTTAGAAACAGAGCAAAAGATTATTCAACCTTTCCCTATGTATATTTCTACTAATTCGACTACTGTTTCTGAAGGAAGACATGTTGATTTATTATTATATGATGATCACTACTATTTGATTAGGAATTTACATAAGTTTATAAGACCTTTTTTCTGGAAAAAAACTAGATATTTTTGTTACAAATGCTTGATATCTTTTTGCTCAGAAAAAAAATATAAGTCCCACCTAACTCAGAATTGCAATAAAAATCCTTACGTAGGACAAGGATACTATATGCCACCTATAGGTTCACATCTTAATTTTTCAGATTTCAAAAATAAAGTAAAAAGTCCTTTTATCATTTATGCAGATTTTGAATGTTATAATTATAAAATGAAAGAACCAATTTATAAAGGTAAATCTTTATGTGAACGCGAACATAAATTAAATGCTTTCGGTGCTATAATGGTGTCAAAATATAAAGAATACAATCAAGATCCATTCATATATGTAGGAAAAAATGTCATATCAAATTTTGTCTCTTATTTATATCAAAAAAGAGCTGAAATATCTTATATTTTACACCATAAAAGAGAACCTATGAAATTAACTCCTCAGGATATTTCTCATATAGCTAAGCAGAGAAAATGTTACGTTTGTGGGGTTTCATTGACTCGTAAAGGTATACGTAAAGTTTTAGATCATTCTCATATAGGGCGAGAAGGTAAAGGGAGAGACATAAATTATGCTTGTAACAGATGTAATCTTACTTATACGTCTTTAAGGATGGATAAATTAAAAATACCTATTGTTATTCATAATAGCATGAACTATGACACTCATTTTCTTATTCAAAAATTATATAAATATGTGGACGAGAAAAATATATCTGTTATAGCAAAATCGTCAGAAAAATTTTTGACTTTAAGTTTTGAAAATTTTCGTTTCATAGATTCTTTTCAATTTCTTCCTACTTCTTTAGCTAAATTAGCAAATCTTATGAATGAAAAAGGAACTGATGACTTCTATGAAACAAAGAAGCATTTAAAAGATAAAAAATTATTACCTTATGTTATCCGTAAAGGAGTTATGTGTTATGATTATATAAATTCATGGAGTGTTTTGAAAGAAAAAAAATTGCCTGCAAGAAAATATTTTTATTCTTCTTTAACAAAAGAAAACATTTCTGACGAAGATTACCAGCATGCTCTTTTTATGTTCAAAGCTTTCAAATGCAAGAACCTAAAAGATTATTTGAAAGAATATTTAAAAATAGACGTTTTGCTTTTATGTGACGTTTTCGAATCTTTTAGAGAAAAGGCTTTAGATTATTATGGATTAGATCCATCACATTTTCTTACTTCACCAAGCTTAAGTTATCAAGCCATGTTGAAATATACTGGGGTTAAATTAGATTTATTTTCGGACATAGAAATGTACAATTTCATAGAAACAGGTGTAAGAGGAGGGATAACTAATGTTTCGCACAGGTATGCCATAGCAGAAGAGCCTGATGAACATATTTTTTATATTGATTGCAATAATTTATATGGAAAATGTTTAGCAGATTTTTTACCTATTTCTGATTTCAAATGGTTAGAAAAAAAAGAAATAAATAAATTAGAAATATGTAACATTCCAGACGATAATGAAACAGGCTATATTATGGAAGTAACTCTATCTTATCCTGCAAACCTTCATGATAGACATAATTCTTTTCCTTTAGCACCAGAAAAATTAGAAATAAAAAAGGAAGATTTATCCACTTATGCTGAACAAGTACTCAAAGACATAGGAATTTCATATAAAAAAGGAGGAAAAAAATTAATATGTAATTTAAATCAAAAGGAAAATTATGTTATACATTACCGTAACTTAAAGCTATATCTAAACCTAGGAATGAAAATTAAAAAAATACATAGAGTTCTTTCATTTAAACAAAAAGATTGGATGAAACCATACATCGATTTTAATACAACAAAAAGAACCTTAGCTACTTCTTCTTTTGACAAAGAATTTTTTAAACTTTTAATTAACAGCACTTTTGGGAAAACGTTAGAAAATGTTAAGAAAAGATCAACTATGAAATTAACTTCTAATCCTTTAGTAAGTGAAAAACTTATAAGAAAACCAAATTTTAAATCACTACATATCTTTCAAAAAGACTTCGTAGGTATACAATATAACAAAGAACGAATTCTTTTAAATAAACCTATATACATAGGATTTACAGTATTAGAACTATCAAAATTATGGATGTTTAATTTTCATTATAATATCATGTTACCTGCTTTTTCAGAAAGCATTATTCAATTGTTATACACGGATACAGACTCATTCATTTATTATATTAAAGATGAACATTTCTTAAAAAAGATAAAAAATATTGAAAATTATTTTGATTTTTCTAATCTTAAAGAAAGTCATCCTTTATTTTCCTCTAAAAATATGAAAGTTTTAGGAAAATTCAAAGATGAAACAGGAGGGAAAAAAATAAAAGAATTTATAGCATTAAGACCTAAAATGTATTCTATTCTTTATGAAACTGGAGAAGAAGAGAAAAAAGTGAAAGGCATAAAAAAAAGTTGTATACAAGAAATAAAACATAGTAACTTTAAAAAAGTCTTATTTAAAAATAAAATAAGAGAAGATCAATTCTGTAATATAGTAAGTCTTAAACATAAAGTGTATACCATTTCCCTACATAAGATTTCTCTTTCTCCTTTTGAAGATAAAAGATATTTATGTGATAGTGGGATAAAATCTCTTGCTTATGGACACTATAGTATACCTAAAAGAAAGAAAAAAAGAAAAAAAAACGAAATACCTTTTCCAGAAATAAAAAAGAAAAAAAGATCATGAGATAGCTTGAAAAAACTTTAACCTTATTAACATTAGAAAGAAAGCCTAAGGCATAATAAAAGAAAAAATGAACAAATCAGGAAAATACCCTACTTTGGCTTTTGGTCGGAGGAAAAGAATAGATATAAATAAATTTAAAGGAAATATATATTTACATTTTCATGACTTGACTAAAGATAAAAGTATATCTCTTCAAAAAGAAGAGTTTGACCTTCTTCTTCGAATGAAAAATAAAATATATAAAAAAATTGAAAAAGTTAAGAAATTGAAGAAAGAAAACAAGCAAGAAAAAATAAAAAAAAAGAAAGAAAAAGAACAAAATTTAAGTAGTGATAGCAACAGTGAAAGTGAAATGGAATTAAGTGAAAATGATAGCAGTGAATAATATTATGAAAATATTAATGAGATAAATGAATGACTTACCTTATTACCTTTAAAATAATATTATAAAAATATTATTGAGATAAATGAATAACTTAGCTAATTAGCTTTATATATTTTCGTTTTCAATTTTTTATGATAAAAAATGGTTTCTAAATGTGAATTTTGTGGTAAAAATGCTGATTTAGTAAAAAATAAAAAATATTGTTTAAAATGTGCAGAGTCAATGGTACAAGAATGTATAAGGTGTCATAGACCTTTTCAATCTTATCATTTTTTTACGTCTGATGAAAATCACCTGAGATGTAATGCTTGTTACAATAAATACATGAAAGAAAAGCTAAGAAGCAAAGCTAAATCCGCACAAAATTTCAGTATAAAAGTCATGGAAGATATGAGCGAAAATGAAGACTCGAACAGCATATCTTCAGAAGAAGAAAAAAATGACTCCACCAAAAATATTGAATCAAACATTGTTCGTCCTATCAAGAAAGAAGAAAACTTGAAAAGAAGAAAAGAAGAGAGTGATGATAATGTAAGTCATAACGAAAATGAATATGAAGAAAAAAAAGTAAAAATACAAGTCAAGAAAAAGAAAAAGATGAATAAGACTTCTAGCAGGGTGGAAAATAATACAAGTGATGATGACTTAAGTCAAGATGAAAATGAAAAAGCAGGAAGAAAGGAAAAGGTGCAGGTTAAAAGAAAGAGAAATGTGAACAAGCAGCAATCTAATACCTCACGAAATAAAACTAAAATTAATTCTAGTTCAAGGAAAACAAAAACAGGAAACAAAAGTCTGATATTTAACGTAGATGGAAACATGAAACCGAGTGGCTTCATCCCAATTTACATGCCTGTTAATCAGTAAACATTTTTTTATTGGATGAATAAAATTAAAAAAATTTCATGGATAACCGTGAAATCTGACAGTATAATATATCGACACACTTTCTATTACATTGAGATGGTTTAAAATCACGTGATTATATGTATCGTTCTATTCATGTATAAAAATTATTTGATATATTAGAACGAAACCATGCATATCGGATTTCCGTCTCTGTAATGTAATACAGGAAATATGTGTCAAAAAATATGAACCAACAAACTAAAAACAAAGAAAATATTTTAAAAGAAATATTTTTCAATCCGTCTGATCCTGCCTCTTTCAGTTCTGCAAATAAATTATATGAAACTGCAAAGAAAAAAAATAAAAATATAACTCATACGGATGTATCAGCTTTTCTTCATAACACTAGAACCTATACTTCTCACAAAAAAATAAAACATAGGTTTTTACGAAGAAAAACTATAGTGAAAGGTATAAATGATCAATGGCAAATAGATTTAATTAGTATATTTAATTTAAAAAATGAAAATGATGATATCAAATATTTACTTGCTTGTATAGATTGTTTTTCTCGTTATGCTTATATTTTTCCATTAAGAAACAAAACAGCTTCCGTCACTTTAGATGGCTTTAAAAATATATTAATGAAAAGCAAAGTTAAGCCTAGAATTATACAATTTGATGACGGAAGTGAATTTAAAGGTGTATTCAGAAAATATTTAAAAGAAAATAACATTAAATTTTTCAGTACATCACAAGACACTAAAAGTGCAATAGTAGAAAGATTCAATCGTACTATACAAGATAAAATATATAAATATCTTACTTTCAAAAAGACTTTGAGATATATAGATGTACTTCAAAATTTAGTATATAGTTATAATCACAGTAAGCATAGAACTTTAGGTATAAGTCCTTCAGAAGTAACTAAAGCAAACGAAAAAAAAATATGGATAAAACAATACGGGAAATATTTATTCTCTAAAAAACATCATTTACCCTTTAAAGTTGGAGATAAAGTTAGAATTACTAAATATAAAACTACTTTTAGAAAAGGATATTCTTCTCATTGGAAAAAAGAAATTTTTCAAGTAGCTTATGTTCTTAGAACTTGGCCTGCAACATATGTATTAATTGATAAAAACAATGAAATATTAAGTGGTAATTTTTATAAAGAAGAACTAGTTAAAATTGAAGGAATTTAAAAAAAAAAAAAATGGAGCACATAGAATTTCCTATTTTCAATGCATGTATTAGAATACCTTTTTCTATGATAGTAGCAGGTCCTAGTAACAGTGGTAAAACTACTTTTGTTCATAATTTAATAGAAAACAGTGATCGCATATTAGACAAAAACATAGATTATTTTATTTGGTGTTATGGTCAAACACCTCCTAAAAAACCTTCTATAATGCAAGATAAAGACGTTATTTTCATTAATGGTATTCCTTCTTCTTTTGATAAATACATAAAACCGAACTTAAATGGACTTATTATATTAGATGACTTAATGAAAGAAAGCAGTAATAATGCAGAAATAGGAAAATTATTTACTCAAACTTGTCATCATGAAGGTTTAAATGTGATATATATATCTCAAAATTTTTTTTCTGAAGGGAAAGAAAGACAAACTGTGAACAGAAATGCTACTTACCTTGTTATATTTAATTCTCCTTTAGATCAAACAGTGCCTCAAATATTAGGAAGAAAATTATTACCAAAAAATCATAAAACTTTTATCAATATTTTTAATGAAGCAACTAGAAAACCACATTCTTATCTCTTAATAGACGGACATCAAAAAACTCCACAAGAATACAGATTAAGAGGAAATATTTTTCATGTAGGCCAAGATGTTTATATTCCAAATAAAACTTAAAAAAATGTACGTGTGATAAATGAAATAAAGAATGATATAAAAGACAAGAAATAGTTTTGTTTATTACGTTTTAAAAAATGCCTAAGAAAAGGAAATCTTTGTTATTAAAAAAAAGACCTATATTAAAAAGGAAAGGGAAAAAAAGAATTTTAAAGAAAAAGACTAAAAGAAACAAAAGGCCTAATTTGTCTAGGCAATTAGCTTTCCTTACGGTCTTAAGTAACACTAAAAATAAAAAAGGAAGAAATCTTCTGATAGAATATGCAGGAAAAGAAGACATAGATGCTATATGTCAATGCATTTATAACGTACTGAAAGGAAACATTAAATTAAGTCCTTTTTCTTATGCTAAACTTAAAAAGCATAAAAAGATTTTAAGATTTTTAGTAAATAGACGTGTGAATAACAAAAAAAGGAAAGCAGTATTGAAACAAAAAGGTGGTTTTTTGTCTATGCTTATTCCTTTAGCCGTAACTTTACTAGGAGGTTTAGCAGGAAGTAGACAATAATATGACTGCTTCTTTCAAAAAAAGTATTGTCATTCCTTTAGTTACATATAAAAAACTTAGAGCTATAGAAGAAATTAAGACGAAAGAAACTAAAAATGAAAAAAATCCTATTCTTGAAAGACAAAAAGAAATATTAGCAGAAAAAATGTATAATATTCAACCATATAAAGTTTTAAGTACTAATCAAGATATATCTAAACAAAATCCTACTTTTTTTTCTTATTTTCAAGAAAATCAATCTGAAAAATCTTTTCATACAGGTATATCTATAGAAGAAATATTATCACATATAAGACAAGCACAAATACCTTACATAAAAGAAATTTTAAAAAAAATGTTAGCTTTACAATTTTTTTGGAATGATCAGGGTGAAATAATAATGAACGGAAAACTGCTAAAAAATTCTAATGTGATAGACATAATGAAATTTTTTTCTAATACTAGCATAAAAAAAGAACCTCTTGGCATTAATGAACTTTGGTATAATTTATCTCCACATATACCTAAATCTTGGTTTCTCAATAAACCAGGAAAAAGCAAGCAAGATGCTGACGCTTATAAAATAAAAAAATATCCTATAGAAGATCAAAATATAGACATTATAAAAAAACGACAACGACAAATACATAAAAAAATTGAAAAAGGAAAGATAGAATCCATAGAAGCAACAGATGATGAATATTCAGAAAATGATTACGATGATCCAATTGAAAAATCATTATTTAAAGATTCTGACAGCGTGGACGACGATAATTTAAATTATCCTCCAGAATATGGTAAACAAAAATTATTTATTCCTTCAGGAGAAGAAAAAACCTTCACAGAATCTGAAGAAAATAAAAAAGATGAAGCAAGTGGAGGAATAGGAGAAGAAATAAAAATTAAGAAAATAAAACCAACTTCTTTTGAACAAAAATTCGATGAAGAAAGTGAAATAGAACCTATGTCCTCTACCCCTCCTTCTGAAGATATTTTTGGAGAAATAAAAAAGAAAAAAAGTTCGTCTAAAGCATCACCACGTAAAACACGTTATGGGAGATAAAAAAAAACCAACCCTAAATATTATGGGAAAGATTGGGACACGAAATGGAAAAAAATAGTAATAAATAAAGAAAAAGCATTTGAGATAAAGAAGAAAAAATCCTAGGAAAATAAATAAAAATGTATTCGAATTGTGCTCATAAAAAACTTCTTTACAGGCAATTTTTACGAGAAAATAAAAATCCATTATTTTACAATCAATATGGAAGTGGATATAATACACTAACTCCTTTCATAGGAAGCAGAAATCAAAGAGGATATGGTATAGGTGGCATACTAAAAGGTTTATTTAAAACAGTCGTACCTCTCATTACTCCTGCGGTGAAAAGTGCAGGTAAAGCAATAGGAAAACGAGCTCTTAAAGGAGGAATAAAAATTGCAAAAAATGTTTTAAAAGGTGAAAATATAAAAAAGGCTATAAAAAGAGAAGCTGAAGAAAGTTTGTCTGATTTAGGTTCTCAAGTTATTTCAAACTTTTCAAATCGAAAGAAATTATCTCCTCAGCCAAAAATTATAAAAAAGAGAAACAGAAAAAAGAAAGGAAGGCATGGTGATATTTTCGGATAGAATAAATAGCTTGAGATAAACCGATAACTTGATCTTTTTATGTTGTCAAAGTAAAAATAAGAAGATACACCTGAACAAAAAATATGTCTTTTTTAAATGAAAATTTACATCATTGTATAAGCTCAGAATTGGATTATAAATATATACCTCCTACTGATACTACAAGAATAAAAACATACTATGAAAAAATAGATCCTACAGCTTCACCAAACAGCAACACTGTTCAATTTACATTAAAATCTAACAAAAAAGATTATGTTTCTTTACATAACAGTTACCTTTACATAAAAGCAAAAATATTGAAAGCAGATAAAACAGCACCTGACGCTCCAGCTAACGATGGAACTATAAATGATAATGCTAAAGTTTTTCCTGTTAATTATTTTGGTGCTACTATGTTTAAGAATGTAAAAGTTTTCGTAGGAGGAATAAGAATATCAGACAGCAATGATTTATATGGTTACAAATCAATAATAGAATTTACTTTAAGTTATGATCCTCTTACAGCTAAATGTTTAGGACCATTAGGTTTTTACATAAAAGACAATAAAGATTTCAATGAAGTTAACACTTTAACAGGTACAGCTCACAATGCAGGAGCTAAAAAAAGATATGAAAAAACAAAAAACGGAACATTGTTTGAAGTGCATGTAAGAATACATGACAGTCTTTTTTCACAGTCTAAATTATTACCTGGGGACTTGCCTCTTTCTATTGAATTAGATAGAGCAGATGAAACTTTTTGTTTAATGTCAAAAGTAGAAGCTCAAAAATATATTATAGATGTACAAGAAATAAACTTGTACGTGAAAAGAGTTAGATTAACAGATGATTTTCATCAAGAATTAGAAGAAGCAAGAGCTACTAATTTACCTATATGGGATATTCCTATCCATAAAATAGACATGAAATATGTCACTTTCGGTCCTCAAAAAGCTATTCTTCAAGCTTCACATGTTGTGAATAACACACCTTTACCTAAAAGAGTCATAATTGGTCTTGTGCATTTAGATGGCTTCACAGGCACTCATAATCGTAATCCATTTAAATTTGAAAACTTTAAAGTTAAAGAAATAGAACTTAAAGTAAACGATGGAGGAACTCCTTTTTATCATTATGAATTAGATTTTCCAAATAATATGTATAACATGGCTTATCTTGCTCTCCTTAAATCTACAGGAGATATATTCAGAAATGAAGCACAAAATGTAACCATAGACGAATTTAAAGAGGGAACAACATTATTTTGCTTTGATATTTCTAAAGACGGAGCAACATCAGAAACTTTTGAATTAACTGAAACTGGTACTTTAGGTTTTGTAATAAAATTAGAAGAAGAATTAGATCATGGAGTAGCAGCCATTGTATATTTAGAATATGATGAGATCATGAGATTAGACTCAAGTAATATGCTAAAATTTAAGTCTGAATTGACTAACCTAACAAAATGAATGGAAAAGAAATAAATTTTTATCTAAATCTCATAAAAGAAGAAAAAAAAGGAGAATATGGAGTGTTTTCAGCAGATACCATACCTGAAGTGACGTATTACCCTACTAGTTACATAGTTAACACTGACAACAGTGATTCTCCTGGTGAGCATTGGGTAGCTTTATATTATGAAAAACCTAATAACTTAGCTGAATATTTTGATTCATATGGATTTCTACCTCTTCGTGAAAGTTTTCTTAAAGCATTACCTGAAAAATATAAATATTCAACTCATGCTATACAAGGTTTATTTTCTACAACTTGCGGACAATATTGTTTATATTATCTTGAGAAAAGAGCTAACAACATGTCCATGCAAGATATAATATCTAGTTTCACGACTGATACAGACTGGAACGATAATAAAGTAATAAATCATTTCAAAAAGAAAAAAATACCTGTGATAAAAGAAGCTTATTTCCCATATCAAATTTGTCAAAGCTGCTTACCTAAAAACGATTTCTTAAATAACAATTACACTTTAAAATCTAAAAAATTGAAATGACGGAATCAAACCTTTTAAGTAAAATCAATAATGCAACTAAAAAGAAACTACCAGCTATACAAGCAAGTAGTATTTTAGTTATGTTTGTCTTAGCTATAACAGGTATCATATATAATGAAACACAAAAAAAATATTCTTCTCCTTTACAAAAAGGAGATGAAATATTCCTATGTTGTACAGAAACTGGCAACATTTTTCGCAATGGAGAAAAAACACAAAGTTTTTTAACTTGTTACATAACAAACATAAATGAGAGAAAAAGCTGGTCCTATCCTTACTTAGGACAGTCTGTTTCAAATAATTCTCAAACAAACCAAAGCTCAAGAGTAAATCAGTTTACTGATATAATAACCATAAATTCCTCTCTTAAAAATAGATATGTTGTAATACATATACCTAAACAAAGAAAAATCGCTGAGATAAATACCACATCTCCAACTTACAACTGATCAAAAAATATCACGCTGATCCTATAAACAATAACTTATATTTTAAATATGGATTATTTAAAGATTCAATTAAACTATGAAAAAGAACGTAATGAAATCCTAGAAAAAATTTGTCACCATCAACACTCATACATTTGCTCGTTAGAAAAAGAGAAAACTGAATATCAAAACAAAATAAAAGAAGAAGAAGAAAAAAATTCTTCTCTCTCTTATAAAATAAAAGAGACAGAAAAAGAAGTCATGAGTATGTTAGCACATAGAAAAGCCTATGGCATAGCTAAAATGGAGAGGGAATACAGGAAAAGAAAAGGTCCGATTTACATAAACACTATAGTATCAGACAGTAATGATAAGGATGAAGAAGCTGCTGAAGATATAGATATAGTAGATCTCCCTCGTGAGAGTTTATTAAACATATATAGAAGTATACCTGATGAAGTGTTTTATGAAGAAAAACATGAATGTGATTAGGTATACTTAATCACTGCTATATAATTCAAAATGAGTTTTCAAACATACAGCATAAGAAATCTTTTAAAAAATAAGAACATCAGTGACGAAATAGCAATCAAATATGTTAATGCTAAAAAAGAAAAAATTATATGCAATTCTGCTTTCTTAAACATACTCCTTGAACACTATAAACAGGTATTCAAGCATAGGCAAATAATATCTGCAGCCTTTTTCGTTATAGGAGAAACAGTATTTAATTATGCAGAAAAAATATGTCTTATAAAACGATTAAATATGCATGATTTATCAAAATTATCAGTAAAAGAAGCTATAGGTTATACCTTAAAATTCTTTTCTACTGAAGGTCTTAAAGATGAAAAAGACAAAAAAATTTGGGAAAATGCATTAGATCATCATTATAAAAATAATGATCATCACCCTGAATACTATTCAGGTAAAAACATGGAAAAATATGCTTTAATTGAAAGTGTATTTGATATGATAGCCTGTCATATAGAAAAAGATTTGAAAATTAAAAATATAACTGTGAATGATATTTTAAACGGAGAAATTACCTTTCATGAAATGTTAAACATTAATCCAAATTTCTTTAGTAGATACACTATCGAAGACAGAGAAAAAGTAAATTTTTATCTTGCTTCGTGGAAAAGTATTCTAAGTCAGCAATAAAAAATGCTTAAAATAAAAAAATATATTATTACAAATTCTGTAAATAAAAAAACAAAAACACAAATCACAAACATTAAATATACAAGTTTTACGATATCTTTACTGGCTATATATTTGTTTTTTACTTACTGTATCATATATGAACTTATGCATATTGTAATATTATGTCCTTTTTTATATATCATATATAACCTTATACATATTATATTATTTCTGTTTTTGCATCATAGTATACTTGTTTCCGATACTACTTTGTGATACAGCTAACATAACCAGTTTCCGATACTACTTTGTGATACAGCTAACATAACCAGTTTCCGATACTACTTTGTGATACAGCTAACATAACCAATCTTAACTTTACATCTGATTACATATAACTTCAAAATGCCTTTGCCATCCTATTATTTCAATCAAGACTTAGGTTATTCTGATCAAGTCTTACAACAAATATCTGTACTGTTAGGTACAGACTGGATGAAACTAGGTATTTATCTAGGCATACCTGATCACCGTTTAGAAAATATTTTTAAGTCTAAAAAACCATGCGAAATGGCATTAGAAATGTTAAAAAAATGGTGGAGAAATGTTCCTCCATACAAGAGATGGGAGGAACTAGAAACAAGTTTTCTGGAAACTAGCAGAAGAGACTTAATAGAATTCACTCAAAAATATTTTGGCGAAAAATTATTGGAAAATTACCATACTGATTCCACTGCTATATATCTTTTCTTGAGCAAATTGAGCGAAAAAATACCATCAGACTGGAAATATATCGCTATTTATTTAAACATATCATATAAAGATATAAAAAATATTTCTTATGAACCTGAACGTGACTTAACTCAATATGCCTTCCAAGTGCTAAAAATGTGGCAAACATCTAAATACAGTGCAACTCACCATCTCATAAAAGCTCTGTCTGACATGAACAGAAAAGATGGTTTGAAAATTATCTTCGATGAATTCGATAAAAGAACAGGAAGTGAACAAGCAGGCTTTAATTAAAATGTTAAAATATCTTTGTGATAAGCTTTAATAACTACAATACAGTTAGTCATAACAATTTATTAGTTATAATATATTATCATGTTATCTGATTATAAGATTGCTTTAAATATCTTGTGATATCCTTTAAATAACTAAATATTATAATAAATAATACAGCAACAATAGTAACAACTGTCATAGTTATAATTTTTTATCATATTGTCATCTAATCATAAGATTGCTTAAAATATCTTTATGATAACCTTAGATAACTGTATATCATAACTAGTGATATAACAGTTGTAACAACTTACTATTATCATAATATAATATTGTTATCTGTTTATAACTGCTTTTAATATAGTTGTGATAAGCTAAGATTGTAATAACTTGATATAGTTATAATTTTTTATCACATTGTCATCTAATCATAAGATTGCTTATGATGATCTTAAATAACTATATATCATAACTAGTGATATAACAATTGTAACAACTTACTATTATCATAACATAATATTGTTATCTGTTTTGTTATCTGTTTATAACTGCTTTTAATATAGTTGTGATAAGCTAAGATTGTAATAACTTGATATAGTTATAATTTTTTATCACATTGTCATGTAATCATAAGATTGCTTATGATGATCTTAAATAACTATATATCATAACTAGTGATATAACAATTGTAACAACTTACTATTATCATAACATAATATTGTTATCTGTTTATAACTGCTTTTAATATAGTTGTGATAAGCTGAGAACTAAATAACTATATATCATATAACAAGTAGTATAGCAATAATCATAAGTACTTAGTATTATACATACTATAGTTATAACATTATATTGTATTATCGCTTTAAATATCGCTGAAATAAGCTTAGATAACTATATCATAACAAGTCATTAAACAAGTCATAAGTACTTAGTATAGTTATAACTTCATATTATTACTGATATTAGTTATAACTTCATATTATTACTGATATCTTTATATATCAATATCAACAAAAATGGCATATTCACACGAGTCTTATTATGTAACACTTACGGATAACAGAAATACAGCATTAATAACACCATGCAATACTCCTGTTACCACGCCTGATATAAATCCTATAAGTAAACCTGTGATATATTATATAAAAAATACAGAAAGAGCGATTGAACCAACAAGATCAACTAAAGAATCTGCAGGATTTGATTTATACAGTGCTTATGATTATATTATTCCTGCTAAAGAAAGAATGTTGGTGAAAACTGATTTAACGCTTGCTATACCTCCAGGATGCTATGGTCGCATAGCACCTAAATCAGGTCTTGCAGTTCATCATTTTATTGATGTTGGTGCAGGAGTAATAGATGGAGACTATAGAGGCACTGTTGCCGTCCTACTGTTCAATTTTGGTAATAAAAACTTTGAAATAAAACATGGAGATCAAATAGCTCAAATCATCATAGAAAGAATTTGCATCCCTCACCTTGAAGAAGTATCTGTTCTTAATGTAACTGAAAGAAACAAAAGAGGATTCGGATCAGGGAAAGAAAAAACAACTAATGAAACTGAAGAAAAACCAGTTGAAAAAATGGATGAAGAACCATCAAGAGAAAACCCTGTCAATGAAGAGGCTGCAGATGAAGAACAATTCTTTGATGCAGTTGAAGAACAAGCCTATGAAGAAAAATCAAATTAAGAATCAGCAAAAGAAAAAACGAGTCGATGCAGTTAAAGAACAAGCCTATGATGAAAAAGCATTAAAAATAAAAAAAATCAACATCATATAAACCATTAATAAAATCAATGAAATGCCCTCCATCTCTCGATGTGAAATTATCCCTAATAAAAAAATTAAATAAAATCGAGTTATGTTTTTTATGCATACAATATAACAAACAAAATATCCTTGGGATAAACTAAAAAATCACACAATCTCTATGATAAACTAAAAAATCATACAACCAAAAAAAACATAATGGGCAACAAAGCAAAAGTAGATGAATGCTTGCTTTATATTTTACAAGATTCTGATTACAATGATCATTCACCTCGAAATAATATTTTTCCATATGAAAACACTAAAATAATTACTTTTATTTTAAAAAATGAAATAGCAGAACTTTTTTTAAATAAATGGAAAAACGATGAAGTTCAAACTTCTTCACTTTTAAATGAAGTAATAAAAAACTTAAAAAAATTAATCAATGTCATGTATTACACAGATCACTTTGGAGTTAAATGGCAAACCCGAGATAATTCAAGATACAGCAAGATTTCAATAATATTCCATGGAAATAGTCGTATCAATGAAACTACTACAGTACTTAAGTCTAAAGAATATAAAAATTTTATCCAGTCATTGAAATCTGCGAATATACTATTTTTAGATCAAACAATCACTTTCAGAAGTCAATTTCAAAGTATACTAGAACACATATGTAACTCATTCTCTGCCACTCTGTTCATAAATGATGACTTAATTCTTTATTTTCCCGGCTGGAGACATATAAATGAATCAATACCAGCAGAAATTTATGATTTAGATCGTCTTTGGTATCCACTCTCTGTGTAACACGGTTGCTAAGGTATGCGCTACAAATCGAGTAAACACTCGTTACTAAGTGTAGCTATGACAACATAACGTAGCAACATAATTCATTGCGTCAAAAAAATGGCCGACAACGAAACTATAATGAATAACATTGAATCATCAACCTCAGAAGATGAAACAAGTTCAGAAGAAAGTCATCATCGGTATGAAACCAATTTCACAGTGCGAGCACATAGTTACACGGATCAAGGTGAAGTGAAAACGTGTTTGCGAGGATGTTATAACATTTCCTACAATCTCGATTTAGTTGTTATGTACGATGACGTGCCGCACGAAGACAACACACTCGTATACTTGGATGTAAAAGAAGAACAAAAGATCGAAATTTTCGAAGAAGAATGGACCGAACTCTCATCTAAAATGGATCAAATAAAACATCTGTTTAGTTCGAACGTTAACATGAACTCTAAAATTGAAATAGAAGGTTTCACCGTCACCAAATTAAACTGGGATACGTTACTGTTCGCATCAAAGAACATTGAAAGCCACTTCATGTTAAAACTAAATCAGTTAGATAAACTGAATACTGCGATGGAAGACATTCAAGACAAAGAACTTTTTGACTATCTTGATATACTGTACATTTTAGAAGAAGAATAAGAAAAACAGAATCCTAAAGGTAAAACACACTTCTTAATGTCTCTGAATGATATAAATGTCTCTGTGAATGCACGCTTCTTAATAGTCTTAAAGTACAGTCAATAAAAAAAATGGGAAACAAACCTGTTTTAGGATATACTAGATATGATTCCAATACATTTCCTCTAAGCAAAGAAAAAACTAACGCTGTAGGATTTAATTTATATAGTGCTTTCAGTTATATAATTCCAGCCAAAGAAAAATGTTTAATTGAAACAGGCATCAAAGTTGCTGTCCCTACTGGGTATTATGCACGTATAGCACCATTAAGTGGGCATAGGTTTAAGTATACAAATGTTAAGGCAGGAATCATAGACAATGATTACAGAGGACAAATTCATATCCTTTTTTTAAATTTTGGTGAAAAAGAATATAAAATAAATTGTGGAGATCCGATTGCACAACTTGTGTTGGAAAAAATATATAATATTACATTAAAAGAATCTAACAAACTCAAAGATACTCCTTATTCGAAAATATGTTTCCAATTAAGACACAGCAAAATATATGAACAGTGGCGTAAAGAAACACATATGTTCTAATGATATGATTTTATAATAATACTTAACTCTGTTCTATTACATTATTATAATAAAATGTATTATATCCAAACAACTTGTTTCACTTCATTTTTATTTTCACTTATAGACAGCATAATACTTCAATCAAAGTGTCAAATGATCTGTACATCACATATTTTATTTATCATCGTAATACAAGAATTGCTTTAAATCCAATGAAAATGAAAATCTATCGTTTCAATTGTAAACTAACGCTGTAAATTCCTCTAATAACTCAGGAAATGTTCTTTGCTGATATCAATGAAACATAACAAAAAAATAAAGGAGAAAAAACTCTGTCCCTAAATCACTCAAACTGTTGAAAAAAATCTATATCCTCTTAAACTGAATGTCTATTTGTTCATAGACTTAAAGGTGTAACACCACATTTATGATTTCACTGCTGAGGTGGAGTATAAAAGGAACGCAATGTCTGGGGTTAATTGGAGAGGTCCGGCCCTCATGTCACAAACCTCCACGCCTGTAGCTCCAAGTACTAGCTTCAGTGTGAACAAAATCACGACTATTCGTGCGACCTTATCAACTTAGAACGGCTGATACTCTCATTGTTAGGTGATGCTCCCACTGTTGGTTGAAGCGTGTATGCTCCCATCAGTTGGTAGAAGCAACCATACATAATGGTCCTCCTGTTTCAGTAACGCTCACCGTTCCTTAGAGCACTGATCTGGAATTGAACGTGTTCCACAATCCTCCTTCAATTCTTCAATCCTCCTTCAATCCTCCTTCAATCCTTCAATCCTCCTTCAATCCTTGGTGCACTTAGTTCATTCCTCTGTACCGAAAGCTCAGCTAAGAACCGTGTGACATGAGAACCACTTGACCTCTCTTTTGTATTTAAAATTTATGATATGATTACTATTTCCAAAAATAATCCTAATATCCAAAATAATAGGTATTTTCTGGATATTCAAAAAATATAGGTCTTCTTTGGATATTTTTTTTAAAAATATCCAAAGAAGACCTATATATATACTACTCATGTGACATGGGCTTTGGTGACATGAGGTGAAAATTTAGTGACATGGCATTGGTGACATAAGTGGCTATTAGAGGTGACAGGGGACATGACGATTGAAGTGACATGTGAAATGAGCATTTCTTAAAATCGACATGTGACATGGGGGACCCCTCATCAATATCTCCTCATTACATCTACATTCTACAATGTTATGAGTAGAAGTTCATCAAAAACGTCTCCAGAAAAGAATAGTCTGAACAGTAATACAAATAGGGGAGACCCTAGGGGATGATAATATCTGCCTATGGTTGTAAATCATGCCTACATTTAACTAGAATTGTGTTGTTAATGACAATGCCAATGGTCTTATTCTCTAAACCTCATTGAGGTAGATGTGATACAAAACTCCATTACAATGAACTGAATAGTAACTAAAAACTAGTCACACATATCCTTCATGGATATTTCCAAACTACAAAAATCATATTTCTATACAAGCTAAGGTAGGACCAAACTATCTTAAGGTGGCTGGCGGGGATTGTTAGTTCAGCATTTGGACCAGGGGTCTCTGTGGTACATTAATATTATGGATAAACGAAATATGCAAAATTCTGGAATGCTTGGCATGAAAGTGAATTGAACCCTGGACCCTCTGAGTGGAAGGCACAGACATAACACATGGGCCGCAGTGGCTGTTGAGCTGATCACTTACAATAAACTAAATGATCCACCTGTCAATATTCTACCCATGTCCTTACATTTTTTATTTCAATCATCCAAAACTTAAGAAATATGTCTGAGACCATACATTGATATTACAACCACTGCAAATATATCCTTACAATCTAAGTGCTGAGGAAGTTATAAACAAATCTAATTACTTTTGGATATGAATCTGGGGATTTATGTGACAAGCCTCTATATAATCCTATGTAAGATTAAAGCTTCTGTATCTCAAAAATATGTCTGGGACCCCTACACTATTTTTGCATATATGAAAAGTACATATCATTTTTGAACCTCTGATGAGAATATGGCGAAAATCTAATTATTTTCTGTCTATCCCCGCCAGCCACCATTTGAATACAGGCTAACGTGACATGACAATACATCCACTTGGCAAAAGAAAACGTTTTTAAACGTTTTTTTCAACCAATTTTCAACCAAATAAACTAATAAGGAAACCAATAAAAAACGTTTTTATGCCAAATGGGCATCGTTAATAAACCAGTTCACAATGACCATAGATTGCTAACAGGCACCAAGGTTAGCTTTAATAGTCAGGATGAGACATGGAAGTAGGATGCGTGTAGGATACCATACAGTATTCCACAAACTATGGTTACAACGTACAAACTTATATATTTCTAACAATATCTCCCAAATAAACTAGGGGGGTAAATGCAGTTTAATACTGTCGGTTATTTATATCTTCCTAGACATTTGAGTTTTAATATTCTATTTTAAATGACATGTGATCTGTAGGTTCTTCTCATAGACTTCCAGAATAAGTTAGTTCTCCTTACTCTCACACGGGGTCAGTAGTGCTCGCTGGCCATCAATAAATGATGTCATTTTTGACTCCCCCAGTTGGCATGCTTTTACCATACAAGGCGTTCATGGATTGACCAAGGGATCAATGCTGGTTTGTAAGGCCACCCCCTATTGGTCCTCCCCATGTAGGTCAATGTTGATCCCTGAGTCAACTTACTACACTCCCAAGCATAGTTAACCACTGGTACCTAGCCAGACCTGGCTGGGGTGGAGAGGGGTGGAGGGAACAAGCTAAGGGTTTGTAGTTAGCGTTAGGGTCACCCCTACCCATAATGCAATAGATATCGTTAGAAAACCGCTGCCCGAACGCCCTGAGAGAAATACACGCTTGCACGGTCTGCCAAATATGGTGCGGTGCTCGCCGCTAAAAACGAGGCTGACTTTCGTTTGATGAGTAAATAAACGCATGTGCGCAGCGTCGACTATGTCGTCCTACCGGAAATCACGTCATATTTGGCAGTAGCTTTTCGTCCTGTAGAAGGGGTACATGACATCAGATGTTTGAATAAAGTTATTGGGGGTTGCGGTGGGATATTTGACTAAACCCGTCTGTCAGGAAATTCGAATGTGTGGTGTCTTTGAGCCTGCCAAAGATGTTAATCCAGGGTAGTCCCAAGTGTTTGTCTGCAACTCTTCACAAGCCAGATCATGGCAAATATGATGTATTCTGATGGTTGCTTGCCTTAAATGTATATTAGATTACCATCAGTATTGCTTTAGATCTACACTAGAAGGTTACTCATTTTAACAGTTTCATAACATGGCCAATGCCACATTTTGTTGCCTAGTTGAAGGGAGTGGAATGTGTTGTGTTTTTCAAAACACTGTTGTCATGACCACATCCATGGACATAATTAGGTCAGAATGTGGGTTGATGGGAAGGGTCTGCGTAACTCACATGCAGGGGCGTAGGAAAAGGGGGGGCCAGGGGGGCCCGGGCCCCCCAATCATAAAGGAGGTGGGGCCTGAGTATGCCCCCAAAATTTGCCAAGAATTCATAGTGAATTAAACAAGAAGCTAAAACTTTGCTCAAACTTTTTCTCAAATCAGATTGATATAGTAATGGGATAGGGAAAATGGGGGCCTTGGCCTCAAATCAGGTCTAAAACTCATCAAAAATTACTTTCCTATTCAAATTTCATATAGGTATTCAAGGTGGTTGAGGTGGGGCCCCCCTAATGAAGATTTGCTTCCTACACCTCTGACATGTACTCATATGTAACTTTTACTGATATAATTCACAATGAAGCCACGTTTAGAAGCCAGTCAGCCTTCCAAAAATAGGAAGGGATTGGCTGGTAAGAAGAGTAGATCTATTCAGTCAAAGGCATCAACTTCTAAGGTCAGTGGTAAAGGCAGCAAGAGTAATTTTACTGCTGGTCCACTGATGCAACATGAAGACTTGGCACTGACGGAACTCTCTACTATGACAGTTGAAGAGTTCAAGATGTGGTCAATAGAGGCACTTCACTGTTTCCTGCGCCTAAGAAAGAAGTCGATCACAGGAAATCTAGATACATTAGCAGCAAGGTATGTAGAATCATGTTTTAGAGAGAGAGTGCTTACTGGTAAGTGGTGGGGGGGGGGGTTGCCCGGGGGTGTATATTTGGAGAAAGCCAAAACTTCTAGTTGGGGGGGGGGGGAATTTTTCAACTGCAAAGTTTGGGGAGGGGGGATTTTTCAACTTCACAGCTGAATCAGATTTCAGGGGTTTCTCCTAATTTTTATAAAGATTTGGGTTGGTCATAATTTATCCACTGGGGGGGGGGGTCGTTTGCATGAGTTAGCAAAAATTTTCAACCCCTCAGCTGCATCATATGTTAGGAGATGCTCATTATTTTACAATAGCTTTTATGGGGGGGGGGAACTTTCAACCCCTGAGCTCGGGTGGGGGTGAGCAAATTGAGGGGGGGGGCATTTATTTTCAGGGTATTCTTAGGGGGGGCCAAATATTTTCAGGGTATTCTTAGAGGGGGGGCCGTTTGTTTTTTACCTATTCTTAGAGGGGGGCCATTTATTTTTAGGGTATTTATGCCGCGAATTTCGTCACCATAAAATGTCTTAAAATGTATCAGAGACTCCTTTTCAAAGACTTTAGGAGTACTCTTTATGGGCCTGACTGAAGGAGCTATCCTCATGTATAATCTCTACCTTATGCATCAGTTTTTACAGTAGTAGGTCTTCTATTCTATACAAAAATACCTTGTCTATAAGGTGTATCTGAGTTGAGACCAATTCTATCACCTATCCCTTGGGTGTACATTCACCCATTTAGGGCAGAAGACACATGGGTTATCTGGCCATGGGGGCAGCCTTTAAATTTCCTAGGAGTAAGGGCCTAACTTCTATTAAATGCACCTGCACTAATAAGCGCACCCCTCGCCTTTTGGGCTGTAAACACACACAGGTGCGGTTATTAGAATGAATATGTATTCACAGTCCCCGCACAATTCCTATATAAGGAGGGCTAAAATGGATATAAGGCCTACATGGAGTCGACTATAGTCAACGCTAGACCCACCACTGTGTTGACTATAGTCAATGCTAATCATTAAAAGGTTAAAGTAATACTCCCATGAATTATAGCTAAAAGAGAGGTATAATTTATGTTAGATAAAAGAATATTCATGGATTATCGTTATTGGGGGGGGGCGCTTTATTTTCAACCTATTCTTGCGGGAAGGGCATTTATTTTCAACCTATTCTTGAGGGGGGGGCCAAATATTTTGGACATATGTGACCCATCCGTACAAATTGGTTCGGAAGTCGCACATAGAAAGTATCTAGATATTGCCATATTCATTCACAGCTCATCAAGGGCTTTAATTTGGTATATAACACTTACATATTTGAATCAGGCTGCCCTCTGTGGATCTTCTAGCAGTAAATGTAGCTGGAACAATTAATAATAGATTAAACTGAGATAATTAACATATTAAATATACAATAATTTATAAATCCTATATATTTCCTATGTAATTCTATATAACCACAATTACTATAGCTATGCTTTTTAGGCATGTGGGGCTTAAATTCAGTTTAGGAAGCAAGAATTCTAAAAGGCATCGACCTGGATGTTAGAAAAATCCTAAAATATCAATTTTGAAAAATTTGACATTTTTGACACTATACAACTTGAAAAGGCCATATCTAGACTTCTAAATGTGCGACTTCAGTACCACTTTGTTAGGATGGGTCACATATTCTTTAGAGGGGGGCTTTTTTTTTTTTACCTATTCTCTTTTGCTAAATGCTCACACCCACCCCCGCCATAAATAATGAATGCTCCCTTAGAGAATGCTCATTATCTTACAAAAGCTTTCATCGGGGGGGGGGGGTGCATTTTGGTGTACTGAATGTACAATAAATGTTATATGTTGATATTGATATCATTGATGTTAAATGGTATCAATACGTCAATGGAAAGTCTACCTTAAGTGATATGGTGGATGGCTGCCCAGCATTAACCAATCATAATATCTTTCTTATTTTGTCATTCATGACAAGACAAGGGGATGCTCAAAAGCTTTTATCCTGTAGTGGGGAGGCAAACATGTTCAACCCATCATCATTTTACAAACCATCCCTGGGGATATTTTAGCCCCTCACCTTCCTAAGTGTTAAAATCCTTTCAAGTGGACCCTGGTAAATATAATTTGAACACAACTCATACAGTGCAAACATTTTATTCATCGGATTTTCATAGCAATATATTTTTTTTTTTCTCATCAAGATCAGGCTCAGTTTTGGTCAACATAAAAAATATACATGTCTACACCAACAAAGATACGTGTCTACATCAAATACAACAATTGACATTCAAATCAGGTAACACTTTTTTTTTACCATTTCAGAGCTTTTATCGCCTGGGAGGAAAAGATTCCTGTTGACCCTAACGAAGAACATACCCTGCGAATTAACCTACAAGATTACAAGTCCAAGCTTTGTATCGGGGGTGACACACTTCCAGATCCCTTCACACTGGAAAAAGGGTGGCTGAGTGAAATTAACAAACTATTATGGCCTCCTGTTTACTTCCATGACATCACAGGATATTTTCAGAGTAGGACTTCGGCTAACCTCTACCATCGCATTATGCAATGAATATAAAGAAGGAAAAGGGTACTGGTACTTTACAGATGGGCATGTGGGGGAGGTGTATTATCATCCTAACACTGCTAACATTGGAGCAGGATTCTTTGCAGCCCATGTCAAGCCATCTATGAAGAACATACCACACTACCAAGTATGGGTTGCTGTAGAGAAGAAGAGTGACACTTCAACTGGGGGAAGGATATACAGTGCCTATTGCACATGTACATCAGGCCTGCATGTGAGCTGCAACCATGTGGCTGGTCTCCTCTTTGAGTGGAATATGCAGTACAATGCGGCATTACCAATCCCAGCTGTACATCATTGCCCTGTGTATGGTCAGTGCCCAGCCAGCTGAGTAAGAAAAAAGAAACACCTCGTCCACTCACTGATTACATGGAAGAAAGAGCAGTATAGTAATGCTGATCATGGCGATCATCAGAAGTCAGTCCGGCAGCTGGCCAATGAATTTTCTTCTATGTCCAAAAGCCAAGAAAGTTATGTCAGCAAGTCGGAATGGGTTAGGAATGATCTGGCAGAGTTACTAAAGGGTGATCTCCCAAATGCATGCTTTATTCAAAGCTTTTACGCCACACCCTTCCCTGAGGAACCAAAAGTTGAGTGCCCCCCCACCCCCATGGAGATCGCCAAGACGATTGACATTTCTGAGTCCGGGGATGACTTGATCGACAGTATCAAAGAACTTAAGGTTAAGCTGGCCTTGAACGCTGCTGATCGAGCTCTTCTGTCAAAGGCTACTGTGTCGCAGAGAGACTCAGCACAGTGGTTAGCTCATCGGAATGGTCTCATCACTGCCAGCAATATTAAGTGAGTGTGCACACGTACACTAACAGTTCTCAACAGAAATGTCAGTGAAGAAAAGAAGGATACAACATGTCTGACTAAAAAGCCCATGGGCTACACGAAAGTGCCTGATGACTTGATCTCCATCAAGCATGGACGGGCAATGGAGCCACATGCCAAGCGCATGTACAGAAAGGTAATTAGAAAGCACAAGGCCTTTCGTACATCAGACACTGGCCTCCATCTTCATAAAGTTTATTCATATATAGGAGCTTCTCCAGAACTGTTGGTATTGTGCCAGTGCTGTGGAAAGGGACTATGTGAAATAAAGTGCCCAGAGTCTATCAAATTTGCAGATCCCAAAACGGCAGCATATCCCCACTTCATTGATGACAACGGAGAAAGAAAACTATTGAAAACTTCTCCATTCTATTACCAAATCCAAGCAAAATTGGGTGTACTAGAACTCAAGTACTGTGATTTTTTTCATGTACACTGCACATGGCTATCACCTGGAACGAATAAAGCCTGATGCTTGTCACTGGGAGCGTACCTTGATGCTGTGTGATCCCTACTGGAGTAGGTATGTAGCGGCAGAGTTGCTCACTGGTAATATACAAGCTGCTATGGAGGAATCAACCAGAAAAAAACATCCTGGATCACACATATGTTAGACAGCTCACTGAAGCAGATGGGAACATACAGCCTGTGGCTGTAACAGAAGAAGTGAAACCACCTCTGACACGACCTGTACTTCCACAAGTGAGTTTCTGCAGTCTGTGCAAATGTGACATGAAGTTTGATACATCGGATAATTGCAAGGGAAATATTGAATGTCAAAATTGTCGGAGGTGGTTTCACTTGCTCTGTATGGACACTACCGAAGAAGATAGACATGAGATGAAGGTCGAATGGGTGTGTGATATATGTCTTATCGAATAGCCTATAGGTAATCTTTAGTGAATCAGACAAGTCAATAGTCTTTATGTTCGGTAGATTGGATCCACCAAGTTTACAAGACCAGAACATACCAAAATCATTTTGTCTATGGAGCCGAGCAGTGATATTGGCAGTTGTGAGCGCAATATTCGAAAGGATTTCAACCGCCTAATCACTTGCTCAACTAGGATCCAGCGATTGGCTATCTTTTTCGTTTTAGCAACATCAGCATGGGACATTTGGCTTTTTCCTCTCTTACCAGGCGGAATTTCCAATTTGATTCTACGGGCCACACATTCATCGAGAATATTGAATCCTTTATCTGCCATATCATACCCGATATCATACGGGTCACACTTATCTAACATGCCCAACACATTGACTATTGCCTTGTCTGATTCACGGCCACCATATGCCTTTGACAGAAATGTAATCGTAGAGTTTGCCGCAACACCAGTATTATGATGTTTTTAGTTAGACCATGTTTCATTTTGTAGTATGCTGTCTTTTGGTGTTTCTATAAAGATTTCTGAGCAATCAATTATCACTCTCAACTGACTCATATTCTGGAACCTCTTTGGTAGTGTTGCAGAAACTTGCTCAGGACTGGGCCAAAAAACCAAAGCACCAATAGCTTTGGACATTGCAGTCAGGCATGAGTTAAAAATTTGGTTACATAAACTGATCGATATGGAGAAGCGTTTCACAAGATCTTCATATATCAAACCCAATCTCAATTTCATGAGGCAGAGGAGGAACTTATCTTCTGCCTTTAGCATCCTTTTTGGACCAAACTTTTTGGGACTGCGAGTGAACTTCTGAACCTTTGTGCTGAGATATTTTGCCCCCTTACACCGTTTGCGCATAAATGGTGACACATAGTTGAGTAGCTTGTGAAAGAGACTGAGAGATTTGATTCCAGTAAAGGTATTTACATCCTGATCAGTTTTTAGGAGTTCTAATGCATGGGACCCTTTGGGAGTTTTCAGTTTGCGAATGGTTTGCCGTAATACTGTGTTTTCTGCCTTTAGTCGTTTATTCTTTTCACGACATTTACGGAGGGAGGAAAGAATGATGGACAGAAGAAAACGACACAGAATAGTCCAGACACGGTTTTGGACCGGTGCAGACCCTAGTGGTGGCTGTTCATTTTCAAATGTTTCTGGTTCAACTGATGTCAATCTGGTAGTTGATGCAGCAGGAGTCAGGATTGTTTTCTTACCATCAACAAAGTGCAACGAACAAACCTGTAAAAAGAAAAAGAGTTGAATTAAAAGGTTTCAATCGAATATTTGTAAAATTGCTAATATTTATACATAGCTTTTTGAATTTTTAAAATCAATTCAGTAGAACAAAAGTTATGAAGTTCTTATTTTACTGGCCATATTCTTGAACTCTAGGTGCATCTTTTATGTGATCGTCAGGATTAGCTGACCCAGTCGGGACCGTCTGCGGTCAGCTTTAGGGAGTGGTCATTATTATCAACAGGGGGTGGGTGGGTTTTCGCGCAGACATGTGAAAAATGTTTGCGCCCCCCAAGCTAGTGGTTATAATATGTACTCCCTCGAAACATTTATGCTGATGTAAACATGTAGATGAATGCTGCATTATTTCTAGCCTTATCTTTATTAAAAATCTACTTACTCAAAGGGTGGCTTTTCACATTGACATTCCCCCCATTGGTATGTTGTGTACTGTGCACTGCTTCTGCGACCCTTGTCGTAGCTGGTAATCCGAATTACCACAATCCTTAGCATAACAGGATCTGGAAGTTGATCCTTTGATGAAGGCATCTGGTGGTTTACCAGAAAAGGCCATGCTTCTGTAATTTTTGAAAGGATAAAAAATAAACATTGATATTGTGGACATAATTTGGATTGGAAGTTGGAGATATCCCATGTATAAGGCGCACCCCCAACTCAAGGCAGCCTGCCTCCCGCGTATAAGACCCATCCACGTTCTGATTCGCGTGTAAGATGCGCCTTATATGCGAGAGATTACAGTAGGGGCCTATCTCTGGAACTACCAGTCAGATTTTAATGTGTGACCCATAAAACTAAAGGTAATCGTGCACAGAGTTCAGATTTACTATTAGCTGCTAGATTCCATTAAAAATAAAACAGAACATGTGTAGATTTCTTTGAATTGAGACCCAAAATGGCTGCCATAGCACCCTAGGCTGGTGATTTTGGAGGTTATAAAACGTTCTGCTTAAATATAGGCTAGATAATATCTGAATACTTAAACATTAGTTCAGTCAACTAGATAATTAACTACTTATTCATGAAAATATTTTTGTTTAAATGGGGTATTTACAGGTTGAGAGGCTTCACAGGCTAAAACTTTTGCTTCATCTGGTACCTCATGAGCTACAATTTTTGCCTAAATAGAATTTTGAAAGTGATAATTATTTTTAGATATAAGGCAATGAGTAGAGGCTAAAATTTTCACTGATTTTCGGTGTGTCCGGAAATTGCGTCTGGATCAACCAATAATAATCAAGAATGAGTCTGTTGGTTTTAAGCAACAATTAATCAACCCAAAGGCATCTCAAATCAAATGTACTATATTCATTTAGCCCAAGAAAGATTTTATTATTTCGCATTTTCTGTAAAATTATAATTTCTCTAATAAAATTGGGGTTACTTTGGCCCTTGGGGGTATCTTTGGCCAGCCAATACTATATGCCTGTCATTTTAGTCAAAATAGTCATATTTTTCACAATTTTTGTTACATGTCGTATTTTAGACTGTATCCATGAGTTTTGTTCACCTATGATGAAAAATACCTGAATTGGATACCTTCTAAGAATGCTTTTTTTATTGACAAAGTTTTTAGGGGTAACTTTGACCCAATATTTGGTTGTGAAAAAAAAAAGAAATATACTACCATAGGGAATCCCTTGTGGGCCAATGTTGCCCCGAAGTAAGGGTAACTTTGCCCCAACCTATTTCGATGTAAATCTAGTACTTGCTGGGCACAAAATTTTAAAATTTCACATACATCTGAAAGGTACTAAGGGAGTGATCATTTTTTAACAACAGGGGGGCGGTGGGTTTGAGGGGGGATCAGAATTTTTTCAACCCCTTGACCGGGGGGTCAGAATTTTTTCAATACCTCTGATGGGGGGCTCAAAATAAATTCACCTGTTTTCAGTGGAACACCCCAGGCATTACTATAGGCTAGAAGGGGACGTTTGCGTGCGATTTTTGTCCCTTATGGGGGGGTTGAAAAAATTTTACCCCCTCGAGAGGGCAGGGTCGAAATTTTTTTCGCGCGTCCACACGCAAACCCACCAGCCCCCCCTGTTGTTAAAAAAAGATCACTCCCTAACTAAAGCTCAAACTAATGATAGTTATTACTCTAATACTTGCACTGCTATCATGCTAATTTTTCGGAAATATCCAAAAAGTGGGCCAAAGTATCCCCATTTTACGGTACCAGATGAAGGTAGGGATGGGCGCCCAAATTTTTATTTAGGTAGGATTTGTAAAACATTACTGTCCGAAAATTCGAGATTTTATGAATGTGATGCTTTTTGAACGATCAAAATCTGAGTATTATTACCAGATATATGAACTTATAAAAGATTGATGATTGAGGTATTTTTATGTCATGGTTTTCCATCTGAGTGAGCAGAATATGGGATAATCCACACCCTGCACACTGCACTGTAGAGGCTGAGCCGAACTGACTTTGTCACACATTTTCATTGGTATTTTTTTTCCAACCAGGTCAAGATATTGGAAAACAAAATATTGGATATTAAATACAAGGCTTTGGCGTGCTTTTAGCCATACAATTTTTATGTAGATAGGCTTACAGGATAGTTTATAGTAACAGATGTAGTGGTCAGCGGAAAATGTCATGGAGAAACCGGGACTCGAACCCGGGACCCTCCAACTTCGAAGCGGAAGCTCTACCCCTGAGCTACTTCCCCTGGCCTGACATTCTCTACCTTCCAACTACCCTGGACCGGTATTGTATACATAGGGGGAGTGACACAATCAAGTGAACAGTCTCTCTGAAGGCTCTGCGCACCCGACGGGGGAACGAACCCCTACACAGATATACAGGCAGTCAGTGCAGGCCTTCAGCGCCCATCCCTAATACCAGGGTATAGGGTAATAGTGCATTTTTAGCAGCAGAATCGTGGCCTAAAAACAGAACTTAATCTGCTCCAATCTCAAAAAAAGTAATATTTCCCTGAATCATCAAGATGTCTACTTTTAGATTCTGGAAGCATTAGTCGATCGTCCCGATAGTTTTCCGACAGTGAGACATAACGTGAGACAAGTCCACGGTACCAAGTGTTTACCCAAGGATGGCTGTGTAACTGGTAATGGGGAACACTGTGTTATTGCCCATCTCGATTTTAATTACTGTTCTCCGAGTAATTATTGGCCAAAGTTACAGAATGAGTCCAGGGATAACATGCACCACATCCTAGGAACACTTGGTGAAGAGTAGACAACTTTTGAGTGTGCTTAATGTGACATCAAGGGGAGTTAAGGTTACAGTGGATACATAATGAAATTAAATTAATCAGTCACTAATTAAAGTTCTATTATCAGAAAATCAGGATGTTATGTAATAGTACCATGCCCTGATTTACTGTTAATTTAACTGACATACCAGGGTCGTACATGTATCTTATTCTATACGATAGGTTGACACATGTATGTATTATTTTATCGGTTGATGCATGCATTCATTAGTTTATTCAACAATATAATAGATTAACACGTGCATGCATTATTTTAGATTGACACGTGCATGCATTATTTTTAGGTTGACACGTGCTTGCATTATTTTTAGGTTGACATATTAATGCATTATTTTTAAGTTGACATATTAATGCATTATTTTTAGGTTGACATATTAATGCATTATTTTTAAGTTGACATATTAATGCATATTTTTAGGTTGACATATTAATGCATTATTTTTAGGTTGACATATTAATGCATATTTTTAGGTTGACATATTAATGCATTATTTTTAGGTTGACATATTAATGCATATTTTTAGGTTGACATATTAATGCATTATTTTTAGGTTGACATATTAATGCATATTTTTAGGTTGACATATTAATGCATTATTTTTAGGTTGACATATGAATGCATTATTTTTAGGTTGACATATTAATGCATTATTTTTAGGTTGACATATTAATGCATTATTTTTAGGTTGACATATTAATGCATTATTTTTAGGTTGACATATTAATGCATTATTTTTAAGTTGACATATTAATGCATATTTTTAGGTTGACATATTAATGCATTATTTTTAGGTTGACATATTAATGCATATTTTTAGGTTGACATATTAATGCATTATTTTTAGGTTGACATATTAATGCATATTTTTAGGTTGACATATTAATGCATTATTTTTAGGTTGACATATTAATGCATATTTTTAGGTTGACATATTAATGCATATTTTTAGGTTGACATATTAATGCATTATTTTTAGGTTGACATATTAATGCATTATTTTATTCAACATATCATGTTTTCACTGAACGCAGTTGTGGACAGGGAGGAGACTAGTGTGTCGGGTTCTGGGGTCGAGTCACAGTCAGGGGAACCCTGGCTACTTGTTGGAATTTAAACTACAATGATAAAATAGGAAGACACCTCACTTTTAGTTCAGAAACCAACCAATAGGTGGGGCATAACACCAGCCTGTCTGCAGGGTAATTTTACTTAGATATTCCAATCTTTATCTTTTTACAGATCCCCCTGTATCAAATAATGCCTTCATTCCGCTTTTTAAAGTAGACCATATAATAAGTACAATATAGATATCGGCCTATCATATGTGTGAGAGAAACACATAGTGTAGACATCTTGTGGCATACAAGCAGCAGTATTTGGCATCTTGTGGACACTTGGCCAATGCCATATGTATGCATGAGAACTTTACCACAGTCATGTGTGTATAAATATTGCACCTGTGAGAAAAAAAACAACAACAAAAAAACACATTAAGACTACACTAGCGTACATGTATGTGAATTAGCAAATAAATATGATTAGCAAATAGTCAGTTTGATTGTTATGTAACTCAGTTCACCCTGACCAATGAGAAGTTCTTATACTCCTGGATAAGCAGCCCTTTAAAGGCCTCTGATGCAGGAGTGTATCATGTCCATTGGTCGTCATGATGCTCCAATGAAGTGCTGGCGAGTCTGCTCGCCAGCACTTCATTAGAGCATCATGCCGACCCTTTATCACCACTGTAGGGTTGACATAATACATGAATGCAGCCCTGGCACGAAACTCGCCAGTGTTGCATTCATATATCATGAATACGAATGGGCATGATGCATTGATGCATCAACAGCTGTAAAAGTGTTAAAGATCAAGGTAAACTTACCTGTACATGTTGATCAGGTGTGAGCTCACATCTCCTGTCCTCAGCTGCTGTATGGCGTCTCCTTCCAAGTAAAATGACTTCTGTTTTGTGTGAGCTCCTATGTCCACCTTTTCTTTATATTTACTAGTGGCTTCGCCACTACAGTTTAAGGCAGTAATTTCTAGGGGGGGGAGGGCTGTTTTTCACAGCCATTTTTTGTCGGCAAACTAAAGCCTGTATGGTCGGCAAACTACAGCCTGTATGGTCGACAAACTACATGTACAACCTGTATTATCAGCGAACTACACTACAGCCTGTTTTGTTGGCAATCTGCAGCCTTCTTTTGTTGGCAAAATACAACCTGTTTTGTCGGCAAACTACAGCCTGATTTGTCAGCAGACTTAGTGACGTTGCCTAGTGACGTGCCGTTTCCTAGTGACATGACGTTGCTTAGTGACGTGATTTTATGCCATAAACATGCCAGCAACGTCACTCTCCAAGCAGATGTTTTCGAAAGTTCCCATTTCAAATGTTCTAGGGTAGATTTCTCAATATTTATAGGAAGTTCTAATATGATATGTGAAGGAGTTATGGCCTGACTAGTTTACTATTTGATTTTGCTGTATTCATACATTGTTCTTCTGGAGTTTCATTATATTAGCCACTTTTCCATGAGGAAAACAATGACGGACATTTTGAAAAAAGCTGTTTTTTGTTGCCAGGTACAAGAGTATGTGATATAATTATTGCTTTTCTCTCAAATACTAAATGAATTCGGGAAGGAACTGGTAAGAAGAGTGTTCATCAACTATTGGATCCTGATAATATCAAAAACCTTGGAAGTTCAGAGAAAAATCGAGTTAACTTTGAAAAAAGTACATACTTCTATCTAGCCTCTTTTGGTTTATCTGTTCCTGGCAAGCAGTTGAGCTTATTTTAATGGTGTAGGGACCAGCGACGAACGAACCCCTTTTTATATATGGGGTAATAAGGACTATAGTCATGGTGATTAATTGCTTGTATATGTATAATCCTCAAATGTCTAGAGCACATTAGTTCCAGTGGTCATTCTACCTGTATGGTTGACACACAATAGTTTAACAAGTCATGTTTCCAGTCAGTAGCAACTCGTTGAAACTGGACTAGCAGATTGAAATGGGAGTTGGTAGCTTTGACTAGCGACGAGGCCCAAATTTATGGCCATTGACCTAGTGGGATATTCTGTCTATGGAGAAGGCTCCAATATCTTAGGGCCATTGTCCCACTAGGTCACGTTGTCTGTAGACAAGGCCCCGGTGTCTGAAGGGCCATTTTCCGAGTAGGTTACTTTTTCTATCAACAAGACCCCAATGTCTCAAGGGCCATTGCCTCAGTAGGTCACTTTGTCTATGGACGAGACCCCAATGTCTTGAGGGCCTTGTCCTGGTAGGTCACTTTGTATATGGACCAAGCCCCCGAAGTCTCTAATATGTGAAAGGTCCTAGTCCCATTATTTGGCTACACAAAGCCCTAGTGTCTGGGGGCCATAACTTCATAGGCTGACTACAAAAAGCCCCAATGTCTGGGGGGGCCATAGCTCCTTTGGCTGACTACAAAAAGCCCCAATGTCTGGGGGGCCATAGCTCCTTTGGCTGACTACAAAAAGCCCCAATGTCTGGGGGCCATAGCTCCATTGGCTGACTACAAAAAGCCCCAATGTCTGGGGGGCCATAGCTCCTTTGGCTGACTACAAAAAGCCCCAATGTCTGGGGGGCCATAGCTCCTTTGGCTGACTACAAAAAGCCCCAATGTCTGGGGGCCATAGCTCCTTTGGCTGACTACAAAAAGCCCCAATGTCTGGGGGCCATAGCTCCATTGGCTGACTACAAAAAGCCCCAATGTCTGGGGGGCCATAGCTCCTTTGGCTGACTACAAAAAGCCCCAATGTCTGGGGGGCCATAGCTCCTTTGGCTGACTACAAAAAGCCCCAATGTCTGGGGGCCATAGCTCCATTGGCTGACTACAAAAAGCCCCAATGTCTGGGGGGCCATAGCTCCTTTGGCTGGCTACAAAAAGCCCCAATGTCTGGGGGGGCATAGCTCCTTTGGCTGGCTACAAAAAGCCCCAATGTCTGGGGGGGCATAGCTCCTTTGGCTGACTACAAAAAGCCCCAAAGTCTGGGGGCCATAACTTCATAGGCTGACTACAAAAAGCCCCAATGTCTGGGGGCTATAACTTCATAGGCTGACTACAAAAAGCCCCAAAGTCTGGGGGCCATAACTTCATTGGCTGACTACAGAAAGCCCCAAAGTCTGGGGGCTATAACTTCATTGGCTGACTACAGAAAGCCCCAATGTCTGGGGGCTATAACTTCATTGGCTGACTACAGAAAGCCCCAATGTCTGGGGGCTATAACTTCATTGGCTGACTACAGAAAGCCCCAATGTCTGGGGGCCATAGCTTCATTGGCTGACTACAAAAAGCCCCAATGTCTGGGGGGCCATAGCTCCTTTGGCTGGCTACAAAAAGCCCCAATGTCTGGGGGGCCATAGCTCCATTGGCTGACTACAAAAAGCCCCAATGTCTGGGGGGCCATAGCTTCATTGGCTGACTACAAAAAGCCCTAGTGTCTGGGGGGCCATAGCTTCATTGGCTGACTACAAAAAGCCCCAATGTCTGGGGGGCCATAGCTCCTTTGGCTGACTACAGAAAGCCCCAATGTCTGGGGGGCCATAGCTCCTTTGGCTGGCTACAAAAAGCCCCAATGTCTCGGGGGGCATAGCTCCTTTGGCTGACTACAAAAAGCCCCAATGTCTGGGGGGGCATAGCTCCTTTGGCTGACTACAAAAAGCCCCAAAGTCTGGGGGCCATAGCTCCATTGGCTGACTACAAAAAGCCCCAATGTCTGGGGGGCCATAGCTCCTTTGGCTGACTACAAAAAGCCCCAAAGTCTGGGGGCCATAGCTCCATTGGCTGACTACAAAAGCCCCAAAGTCTGGGGGCCATAGCTCCATTGGCTGACTACAAAAAGCCCCAAAGTCTGGGGGCCATAGCTCCATTGGCTGACTACATAAAGCCCCAAAGTCTGGGGGCCATAGCTCCATTGGCTGACTACAAAAAGCCCCAATGTCTGGGGGCCATAGCTCCTTTGGCTGACTACAGAAAGCCCCAATGTCTGGGGGGCCATAGCTCCTTTGGCTGGCTACAAAAAGCCCCAATGTCTGGGGGGGCATAGCTCCTTTGGCTGACTACAAAAAGCCCCAATGTCTGGGGGGGCATAGCTCCTTTGGCTGACTACAAAAAGCCCCAAAGTCTGGGGGCCATAGCTCCATTGGCTGACTACAAAAGCCCCAAAGTCTGGGGGCCATAGCTCCATTGGCTGACTACAAAAAGCCCCAAAGTCTGGGGGCCATAGCTCCATTGGCTGACTACATAAAGCCCCAAAATCTGGGGGCCATAGCTCCATTGGCTGACTACAAAAAGCCCCAATGTCTGGGGGCCATAGCTCCTTTGGCTGGCTACAAAAAGCCCCAATGTCTGGGGGCCATAGCTCCTTTGGCTGACTACAAAAAGCCCCAATGTCTGGGGGGCCATAGCTCCTTTGGCTGACTACAAAAAGCCCCAAAGTCTGGGGGCCATAGCTCCTTTGGCTGGCTACAAAAAGCCCCAATGTCTGGGGGGCCATAGCTCCTTTGGCTGGCTACAAAAAGCCCCAATGTCTGGGGGGCCATAGCTCCTTTGGCTGGCTACAAAAAGCCCCAAAGTCTGGGGGCCATAGCTCCTTTGGCTGGCTACAAAAAGCCCCAATGTCTGGGGGCCATAGCTCTATTGGCTAACTACACAAGGCCCCAATGTTGCTATATGATAGTGAATACAGGGGAATATCTGATTGGTTTGATCATGTATTCTATGCTTTCAAAACTTTTTCAATATCATGTTGGGTGGAAGCAGGCTCACATAGAGGAAGTAATTATCTGAATGGTTTGATAATGTATTCTACTTGCTTCCTATTATTTAATGCGGATGAGGTAATGTGAATATCTGAAGCACCTCAGTGCAGATTCTACATGTATATACATAGAAAAAAGCCACTAAACGCTCTCGAATCTCTAGCAGTATGTATGCCTGCCGCTGTCTGCAAAACTCTCTGTCTACCAGAGGGCAATTACGTGAAAGGAGCTTTACAGGGCAGAAGCTCTCTGTCAATGGTTTTAATTTAGCAGATTTCAGGCAGGTCTTGAAGGGTGACGATGTGATCACGTCTTGGTTGCAGGTTGTTGAAAGGTGAAGGTCCAGGTTGAATTGGTACAACAGCAATCATTTGGACATTGACTTGTTGTTCATTGATTGGTGCCACTCTGTTAGTGCCCCTAACACAGGGGCACCATGAGAACAGCTGCTGGAAGGCTTGTCTGAATCTTCTCATTCTCCACGCGTAGATCGCAGGATTTATCCAAAAGTTGACATCTGCTAAGCTGACACTGAGCTGGTGAAGCACATACTGCCAGAATGGAGATGAGTCCTTGAGGAAGGCAAAGGAGACGGCCATGGGGATGTAGAGGATGAAGTAGACGCTGACCACGAGGGCCATCATCTTGGTGGTACGAATAGCGGCTTGTTGCTGGAGTCGCTGCTGTTGTGTTTGGCCCAGATTTGAACCCACCTGTTGAATGCTTGTATGTACGATCCTAGCCACAGAGCTATAGGCTGCTACTACTGTGATGGTAACCACAGTGAAATGTGCATAGTTGATGTAAATGAGTGATATGTGGAATGTGTCTTTGTTGGTGCAGACCCCCTCCGTTTGACTTCCTCCATGGACTATGGCATATACCACAATGAGTGTTGCTATGGCAACCCAACTCCCAATCACACTCAATGAAACATTTCTCACTGACCATTTCTTCGCACGATTCAGTTGTGAGAGGATAACGTTCCTTCGCTCTACTGCTATGAAGGCAAAGCTCGCCAGCTGTGCATACCATGTGAAAAGTTCTGCTGTGAGACTAACAGTACATACAGTTGAGATCTGAGTGCGGACAGGCAGTGTGTACATTATGAGTGCATGTAGGGTGTCTGTTAGAGCGAGGCTAGTCACTAACACGCCGGCTGCATTATGGAGACTCTTAGACCTCACAACACACACCATAGTTAACACATTGACAACCAGTGAGGCTGTACACTGCAGTATTCTACCACAGTATATCAATATGTCAAATGTTGCTTGATCCATTTTTAATTTCATAAATGAGCTCAGGTGGAAGAAAATGTCTGATTTTCAATCATATAATTATTGATCAAATGAAGATATGTAGTCTTTCCTGAGTAAATTCCCAGGAGTATGAAACATTTGTACTATACAGACAAGTACAATGAAATAGTGACTAATCATTGTTCAAGCAGACTACAATATATTGCCACAAAGAGTGCTGTGGTATGCTGGATTAGATACCCACCCATAGTGTGAAAGATCCTGGGTTCAAACCCCAGTGAAACCTTTCTCTGACCATTTTCAGACACCAGGTGCAAAGCCACCATGGCATGTATCGTCCCTACTCACTTATAGAGATATCAGTAACTTTTACTTATCTCAGCAGTAACTTGTACTTATCTCAGCAGTAACTTGTACTTATCTAAGCAGCAACTTGTACTTATCTCAGCAGTAACTTGTACTTATCTCAGCAGTAACTTGTACTTATCTCAGCAGGAACTTGTTCTTATCTCAGCAGTAACTTGTACTTATCTAAGCAGTGACTTGTACTTATCTCAGCAGGAACTTGTACTTATCTAAGCAGTCACTTGTACTTATCTCAGCAGTAACTTGTACTTATCTAAGCAGCAACTTGTACTTATCTCAGCAGTAACTTGTACTTATCTAAGCAGTGACTTGTACTTATCTCAGCAGGAACTTGTACTTATCTAAGCAGTCACTTGTACTTATCTCAGCAGTGACTTGTACTTATCTAAGCAGTGACTTGTACTTATCTCAGCAGTAACTTGTACTTATCTAAGCAGTAACTTGTTCTTATCTCAGCAGGAACTTGTACTTATCTCAGCAGTAACTTGTACTTATCTCAGCAGTAACTTGTACTTATCTCAGCAGTAACTTGTTCTTATCTCAGCAGTAACTTGTACTTATCTCAGCAGTAACTTGTTCTTATCTCAGCAGTAACTTGTACTTATCTCAGCAGTAACTTGTACTTATATTAGCGGTAACTTGTTGTTATCTAAGTAGTAACTTGTACTTATCTCAGCAGTGTTCAACTTGATACCAATTCTCTGTGTGTATGTGAGGGACCTGTCCATGTGTAGAATTACAATTTATCACTTCTCTGTTGTCTTAGTGTGAGGTGAGGTTCCGCACACACAGTCCTCCACAGCTCCTTGAAGGTACTGGTTAATGATTGTGAGGCAACAGTCTCCATGTGCACCCCCCACTCTCCAACTACAGCCACTTCATGTACCTCCACTCTGCACCAACATCAAAATCTTTTTTGGAAGAAGGTGCAAAACTAGTACTATCGTGTCGTTGTGTTTAAACAACAGGATTTGAATAGCTGATGGTCTCAAATTAGTACCGGGGACTGTAGAGGGGTCATGCAATATATCTTAAGCACTAAAACTAGATCTTAATTTGCATTTGTTCACACACAGAATCTAGTTTGGGGCAATATGTCAATTTTCGACTGTTTCGACTTTTATTACCGTACCACCATGTTTAAGCGCCAGGGTTTGAAAAAGTGCACCTAGGGAATTGAGGCCGTCAAAGACTGCAGGGGGGAGGCTTGAACACAACCGTACAGTACTCATTATTGTCTAGGTCCAAATCTTCAGAATTTGTTAGGTAGACATTTATACTAATAAATTACTTCTAAGGCCGAATGCAACATAATTGACATGTTTCTATCAAAGTGCATAATGACCAGAATCTGGCACTTTCTAATGTGCAGAGGAAATTTGGTGCAGAGATGAAGGGAGTGCCCAGAGTGAAACATCTAATACACGGAGATTGCACATCACCTGTTGGTGATATATATGTAGCAGTGCCTCCATGACACCAATCAGCCAATCACAATGCTTCTCTGCTGCCTTAAGTTTGAGGGACTGGGATGAGTCTGTTGCTATGGTAATTTAAGTCTTTAAGGGCCACTGATGCATTAATGCATCACGCCAATTGGTTGCTATGATGTATGAATGCAGGCCTTGTGAGTAACTTGCCAGGGCTGCATTCATGCATCATGGTGAGCTTATGAGGCTGATATACTCCTGGCCTTAAAATATTTTTTACGCCTCCCTCCAGGGGGGGTTAAAAGGTTTTTACGTCACTCCCCAAACCCATGCCCACCCCCTGTTGATAAATGATGACCACTCCCAATCCATCATGCCCGGGGATTCCTGAAGTACAAGGAAGAGCAGAGTGCATGTAGCTACTCAGGCATCTGGCCCCAGAGGATTATGAAGTGAACACCCTGAGAATTGATGGACCCCCTCTCTAAGTATCCCTTTTCTGCAATGTTTAGAGCAAGAGAGTCTTAATCAGCCACTTAAGGGTGTCTAATGCATTAATACATCATGCCCATTCGTGAATATTGGCCATGGTGAATAACTTACAAGGGCTGCATCCATGCATCATGCTGTCCCTAAGGGGTTGATACACTCCTGAATTCTAAGCATGATGTTTCAATGAAGTGCAGGGGACCATGTAGCAAGCCCGCTTAGGGCCAATTCAGTTTTAGCTCAGATAAGCTGGTTCAAAGTGGGCAGAATACTATTCATGGTTTTAGGTTGGGCAAATGGTGGGTTTCCAGTCAGGGCCACATTGGGTTGCCCTAATAGGGCAAACTGAACTAAGACTGTTGGGGTCCCGACAGTTTTTGTCCTCAGAAAGTTGTGTGGGCCACATAAGGCTAACTGATTTGGGCACAGAGCAGCTTCAAAATGGGCAAACACTTTGGGCACAGCTTGGTTTCAAAGTGGGCACCCCGAATCAGGCATAGATCAGTTCCAAAATATAATTCCCCAGACAGGGCTGAGGATGGGTTTGCACAAGGCACACTGAGCTGGGAGTTCTGAACTTTGACACTAGATGACCCCACTATGTCTGATGTACAGCTTTCCCCCCCATGTCAGTATTGATTTTCTTTAGTATGATATAACAGAAATAGGCTAATGAATCATATGAATCATAACAGTACACAAATTTTCTTAGAGTTTGGATCTACTGGCAGCCGGGGCATAGTGGTGGTTCCAAAAGTCGCCGTAAGGTGTCGGTTGAGTTCCTCCCTGCTCTGGCTAGGCTGTGCTGGAAAGTCTCTCGGCGGTCATGGCAGACAAATGACTTGAAACAGGCCTGTCCATCTCTCACTATGCCTATGTAGTGACGGATGTTAAAGAACCATTGCCTCGGTAAATGTGTAGGGGCGTGATTTCTACCTTCCCATAGATGCGGTCACCATCATCCCCCCTCCCCATTAGACTAGGGTCCGGGCATGCAACGCCACAAGGGTAATCTCACTTCGGTGGATACAACCCGCGGGACCTCTCACCCTTGAGTGTCGGCCGCAAGGAAGGCACGAGGTGAGATAAAATTCGTCACTCGGAGGCACTATGAACTTGAAGGCTAGCATGTTACTGGTCTAGGTCTGGTTGACATGCCTTGGCCAACTAAGTTCAAATTGATGGTTCTACTGTATTATGATGATGGGGAGAGTAATACAGTATGTTTAGTCTCCTTCCAACTATGGAGGCCAAGGGGAGGGGCTAGCACCTGGAGGCTAGCAGCGCATTTTCAGGGTTCAAAATTTTAGAAAATGAGGAAAAAAAAGATTTTCTATAATATCCATCCTAGATGGCGCCACCTGATCAAAGTGGTCAGCCCACTTTCAGCCACACCAAAAACCAATGTTGACCCCAAAATGATAAATTTTGACCAGATGGCGCCATGTGATCAAAGTGGGCAGCCCACTTTCAGCCACACCAAAAACCCATGTTGAACCCAAACCCACTCTGAGACTGATCTGTGCCCATATTGGTTAGCCCAGTGTGGCCCACACACCTCACTGAGGACAGAAACTGTCAGCAGCCCATCAGTTAGCCCATTGCGGCCCACATCGGAAGCCACACCAAATAAAGTGTGGGCCACAGTAGGGCCACACCACCTTTGCTACCTGGGGAGTCTGCTGGCCAGCACATCATGAAGACCAATAGGCATGATGTGTTAATGCATCAGCAGCCATAAAAGGGTTAGATTAATGTCTGAGTCTTAAAGGCTGAATTAAAGGTCAGACTATCAATGAAGCCTTTCTTCTCTCCTTTCTGAGAAACCCAATACATGTTCAAACAGGTAAGGTGGTATGTCTTAGTGTCCTTGTCCTAGGCCCCACACCTGGTCTCAACATATGGCACCACCTACATGCATAAAAATACAGAAACCGAACTGAATTTCTCAAGATCCATATGTCCAGTTTTTTTTTTCTTCCCGAAATAGGGCTCTATTTTCCATAGAAAGTTTGTGAAATTTAAAATAGGGGAAGGTTTTTTTTTTGCTTTTTGGTTATAGCATTTTAAACTGACGTTAATATAGTTTTTTACAAGCAAATCAGAAGGTGCTAAAGATGTCAACATGTTTTTAAGAATTGGTATTTATAAGGACACCCTCATTTTCTCTCCAATGGATAGGTCTAATTTGTCAAGATGTCAGCCATTTGTAATGAAAAGGTGAGCACCTAAAAATGTTAGCATTTTCTAAAAAGAAATAGGGCTATGTTTTAGGCCTTAAAAATTCCTGATGTAGTCAAAATATGGTACCTTTTAACCTTAGAAATCCGTCTACACGGGGTATTTTTCAATTCCATTTATGAGGATGTTGTTGGTTTGCATAGAGAGTGTTTTGGCCAGGATCGTTGTGCAATTTTGTGTCATTACCAATTAAATTTCCATCTTCAGGATAATTAATCAATTTACAGGTAAAACCCACGGTAGCACATGAATGCATCATGCTGACCATGTATCAGGTCTTCATGATTCATTTATGCATCATGCCGACCATGTATCAGGTCTCATGATTCATTTATGCATCATGCTGACCATGTATCAGGTCTCATGATTCATTTATGCATCATGCTGACCATGTATCAGGTCTCCATGATTCATTTATGTATCAAGCTGACCATGTATCAGGTTAATATGATTCATTTATGTATCATGCTTACCATGTATCAGGTTAATATGATTCATTTATGTATCATATTGACCATGTATCAGGTCTCCATGATTCATTCATGCATCATGCTGACCATGTATCAGGTCTCCATGATTCATTTATACATCATGCTGACCATGTATCAGGTCTCCATGATTCATCTATGCATCATGCTGACCATGTATCAGGTTAATATGATTCATTTATGCATCATGCTGACCATGTATCAGGTCTCCATGGTTCATTTATGCATCATGCTGACCATGTATCAGGTTAATATGATTCATTTATGTATCATGCTGACCATGTATCAGGTCTCCATGATTCATTTATGCATCATGCTGACCATGTATCAGGTCTCCATGGTTCATTTATGCATCATGCTGACCATGTATCAGGTCTTCATGATTCATTTATGCATTATGCTGACCATGTATCAGGTTAATATGATTCATTTATGCATCATGCTGACCATGTATCAGGCTAATATGATTCATTTATGTATCATGCTGACCATGTATCAGGTCTCCATGATTCATTTATGCATCATGCTGACCATGTATCAGGTTAATATGATTCATTTATGCATCATGCTGACCATGTATCAGGTTAATATGATTCATTTATACATCATGCTGACCATGTATCAGGTTAATATGATTCATTTATGTATCATGCTGACCATGTATCAGGTCTCCATGATTCATTTATGCATCATGCTGACCATGTATCAGGTTAATATGATTCATTTATGCATCATGCTGACCATGTATCAGCTCTTCATGATTCATTTATGCATTATGCTGACCATGTATCAGGTTAATATGATTCATCTATGTATCATGCTGACCATGTATCAGGTTAATATGATTCATTTATGTATCATGCTGACCATGTATCAGGTCTTCATGATTCATTTATGTATCATGCTGACCATGTATCAGGTTAATATGATTCATTTATACATCATGCTGACCATGTATCAGGTCTCCATGATTCATTCATGCATCATGCTGACCATGTATCAGGTTGATATGATTCATTTATGCATCATGCTGACCATGTATCAGGTCTTCATGATTCATTTATGCATCATGCTGACCATGTATCAGGTCTCCATGATTCATTCATGCATCATGCTGACCATGTATCAGGTTAATATGATTCATTTATGCATCATGCTGACCATGGATCAGGTCTTCATGATTCATTTATGAATCATGCTGACCATGTATCAGGTCTCCATGATTCATTCATGCATCAAGCTGACCATGTATCAGGTTAATATGATTCATTTATGCATCATGCTGACCATGTATCAGGTCTCCATGATACATTTATGTATCATGCTGACCATGTATCAGGTCTCCATGATTCATCTATGTATCATGCTGACCATGTCTCAGGTCTCCATGATTCATCTATGTATCATGCTGACCATGTATCAGGTTAATATGATTCATTTATGCATCATGCTGACCATGTACCAGGTCTCCATGATTCATCTATGTATCATGCTGACCATGTCTCAGGTCTCCATGATTCATCTATGTATCATGCTGACCATGTATCAGGTTAATATGATTCATTTATGCATCATGCTGACCATGTATCAGGTTAATATGATTCATTTATGCATCATGCTGACCATGTATCAGGTCTCATGATTCATCTATGCATCATGCTGACCATGTATCAGGTCTCCATGATTCATTTATGCATCATGCTGACCATGTATCAGGTCTCCATGATTCATTTATGCATCATGCTGACCATGTATCAGGTCTCATGATTCATTTATGCATCATGCTGACCATGTATCAGGTCTCATGATTCATTTATGCATCATGCTGACCATGTATCAGGTCTCATGATTCATCTATGCATCATGCTGACCATGTATCAGGTCTTCATGATTCATTTATGCATCATGCTGACCATGTATCAGGTTAATATGATTCATTTATGCATCATGCTGACCATGTATCAGGTCTCCATGATTCATTTATGCATCATGCTGACCATGTATCAGGTTAATATGATTCATTTATGCATCATGCTGACCATGTATCAGGTTAATAAGATTCATTTATGCATCATGCTGACCATGTATCAGGTCTCCATGATACATCTATGTATCATGCTGACCATGTATCAGGTTAATATGATTCATTTATGTATCATGCTGACCATGTATCAGGTCTCCATGATTCATTTATGTATCATGCTGACAATGTATCAGGTCTCCATGATTCATTCATGCATCATGCTGACCATGTATCAGGTCTCATGATTCATCTATGTATCATGCTGACCATGTATCAGGTCTCCATGATTCATTTATGCATCATGCTGACCATGTATCAGGTCTTCATGATTCATTTATGTATCATGCTGACCATGTATTAGGTTAATATGATTCATTTATGTATCATGCTGACCATGTATCAGGTTAATATGATTCATTCATGTATCATGCTGACCATGTATCAGGTCTCATGATTCATTTATGTATCATGCTGACAATGTATCAGGTTAATATGATTCATTTATGTATCATGCTGACCATGTATCAGGTCTCATGATTCATTTATGTATCATGCTGACAATGTATCAGGTTAATATGATTCATTTATGTATCATGCTGACCATGTATCAGGTCTCATGATTCATTTATGTATCATGCTGACCATGTATCAGGTCTTCATGATTCATTTATGTATCATGCTGACCATGTATCAGGTTAATATGATTCATTTATGTATCATGCTGACCATGTATCAGGTCTTCATGATTCATTTATGTATCATGCTGACCATGTATCAGGTCTCATGATTCATTTATGTATCATGCTGACAATGTATCAGGTCTCCATGATTCATTCATGCATCATGCTGACCATGTATCAGGTCTCATGATTCATCTATGTATCATGCTGACCATGTATCAGGTCTCCATGATTCATTTATGCATCATGCTGACCATGTATCAGGTCTTCATGATTCATTTATGTATCATGCTGACCATGTTTCAGGTCTCATGATTCATTTATGCATCATGCTGACCATGTATCAGGTCTCCATGATTCATTTATGTATCATGCTGACCATGTATCAGGTCTCATGATTCATTTATGCATCATGCTGACCATGTATCAGGTCTCATGATTCATTTATGCATCATGCTGACCATGTATAAGGTCTCCATGATTCATTTATGTATCATGCTGACCATGTATCAGGTCTCCATGATTCATTTATGCATCATGCTGACCATGTATCAGGTTAATATGATTCATTTATGCTTCATGCTGACCATGTATCAGGTCTCCATGATTCATTTATGCATCATGCTGACCATGTATCAGGTTAATATGATTCATTTATGTATCATGCTGACCATGTATCAGGTCTCATGATTCATCTATGTATCATGCTGACCATGTATCAGGTCTCCATGATTCATTTATGCATCATGCTGACCATGTATCAGGTCTCCATGATTCATTTATGTATCAAGCTGACCATGTATCAGGTTAATATGATTCATTTATGTATCATGCTTACCATGTATCAGGTTAATATGATTCATTTATGTATCATGCTGACCATGTATCAGGTTAATATGATTCATTTATGCATCATGCTGACCATGTATCAGGTCTCATGATTCATTTATGCATCATGCTGACCATGTATCAGGTCTCCATGATTCATTTATGTATCAAGCTGACCATGTATCAGGTTAATATGATTCATTTATGTATCATGCTTACCATGTATCAGGTTAATATGATTCATTTATGTATCATATTGACCATGTATCAGGTCTCCATGATTCATTCATGCATCATGCTGACCATGTATCAGGTCTCCATGATTCATTTATACATCATGCTGACCATGTATCAGGTCTCCATGATTCATCTATGCATCATGCTGACCATGTATCAGGTTAATATGATTCATTTATGCATCATGCTGACCATGTATCAGGTCTCCATGGTTCATTTATGCATCATGCTGACCATGTATCAGGTCTCCATGATTCATTTATGCATCATGCTGACCAAGTATCAGGTCTTCATGATTCATTTATGCATCATGCTGATCATGTACCAGGTTAATATGATTCATTTATACATCATGCTGACCATGTATCAGGTCTCCATGATTCATTCATGCATCATGCTGACCATGTATCAGGTCTCCATGATTCATTTATGCATCATGCTGACTATGTATCAGGTCTCCATGGTTCATTTATGTATCATGCTGACCATGTACCAGGTTAATATGATTCTTTTATGCATCATGCTGACCATGTATCAGGTTAATATGATTCATTTATGCATCATGCTGACCATGTATCAGGTCTCCATGATTCATCTATGTATCATGCTGACCATGTATCAGGTCTCCATGATTCATTTATGAATCATGCTGACCATGTATCAGGTCTCCATGATTCATTCATGCATCATGCTGACCATGTATCAGGTCTCCATGATACATCTATGTATCATGCTGACCATGTATCAGGTTAATATGATTCATTTATGTATCATGCTAACCATGTATCAGGTCTGCATGATACATCTATGTATCATGCTGACCATGTATCAGGTTAATATGATTCATTTATGTATCATGCTGACCATGTATCAGGTCTCCATGATTCATCTATGTATCATGCTGACCATGTATCAGGTTAATATGATTCATTTATGTATCATGCTGACCATGTACCAGGTTAATATGATTCATTTATGTATCATGCTGACCATGTATCAGGTCTCCATGATTCATTTATGCATCATGCTGACCATGTATCAGGTCTCCATGATTCATTTATGCATCATGCTGACCATGTATCAGGTCTCCATGATTCATTTATGCATCATGCTGACCATGTATCAGGTTAATATGATTCATTTATGTATCATGCTGACCATGTATCAGGTCTCCATGATTCATTTATGCATCATGCTGACCATGTATCAGGTTAATATGATTCATCTATGCATCATGCTGACCATGTATCAGGTTAATATGATTCATTTATGCATCATGCTGACCATGTACCAGGTTAATATGATTCATTTATACATCATGCTGACCATGTATCAGGTCTCCATGGTTCATTTATGTATCATGCTGACCATGTATCAGGTTAATATGATTCATTTATGCATCATGCTGACCATGTATCAGGTCTCCATGATTCATTTATGTATCATGCTGACCATGTATCAGGTCTCCATGATACCTTTATGCATCATGCTGACCATGTATCAGGTTAATATGATTCATCTATGTATCATGCTGACCATGTATCAGGTTAATATGATTCATTTATGTATCATGCTGACCATGTACCAGGTTAATATGATTCATTTATGTATCATGCTGACCATGTATCAGGTCTCCATGATTCATTTATGCATCATGCTGACCATGTATCAGGTTAATATGATTCATTTATGTATCATGCTGACCATGTATCAGCTCTTCATGATTCATTTATGCATCATGCTGACCATGTATCAGGTTAATATGATTCATTTATACATCATGCTGACCATGTATCAGGTCTCCATGATTCATTTATGCATCATGCTGACCATGTACCAGGTTAATATGATTCATTTATACATCATGCTGACCATGTATCAGGTCTCCATGGTTCATTTATGTATCATGCTGACCATGTATCAGGTTAATATGATTCATTTATGCATCATGCTGGCCATGTATCAGGTCTTCATGATTCATTTATGCATCATGCTGACCATGTATCAGGTTAATATGATTCATTTATGCATCATGCTGACCATGTATCAGGTCTCCATGATACATTTATGCATCATGCTGACCATGTATCAGGTCTTCATGATTCATTTATGCATCATGCTGACCATGTATCAGGTCTCCATGATTCATTTATGCATCATGCTGACCATGTATCAGGTCTTCATGATTCATTTATGCATGATGCTGACCATGTATCAGGTCTCCATGATTCATCTATGTATCATGCTGACCATGTATCAGGTCTCCATGGTTCATTTATGTATCATGCTGACCATGTATCAGGTCTCATGATACATTTATGTGTCATGCTGACCATGTGTCAGGTCTCCATGATTCATTTATGTATCATGCTGACCATGTATCAGGTCTCCATGATTCATTTATGCATCATGCTGACCATGTATCAGGTCTTCATGATTCATTTATGCATCATGCTGACCATGTATCAGGTTAATATGATTCATTTATGCATCATGCTGACCATGTATCAGGTCTCCATGATTCATTTATGCATCATGCTGACCATGTATCAGGTCTCCATGATTCATTTATGCATCATGCTGACCATGTATCAGGTTAATATGATTCATTTATGCATCATGCTGACCATGTATCAGGTCTCCATGATTCATTTATGTATCATGCTGACCATGTATCAGGTTTTCATGATTCATTTATGCATCATGCTGACCATGTATCAGGTCTCCATGATTCATTTATGTATCATGCTGACCATGTATCAGGTCTCAATGATTCATCTATGCATCATGCTGACCATGTATCAGGTTAATATTATTCATTTATGCATCATGCTGACCATGTATCAGGTCTTCACGATTCATTTATGTATCATGCTGACCATGTATCAGGTCTTCATGGTTCATCTATGCATCATGCTGACCATGTATCAGGTCTCCATGATTCATTTATGCATCAAGCTGACCATGTATCAGGTTAATATGATTCATTTATGCATCATGCTGACCATGTATCAGGTCTTCATGATTCATTTATGCATCATGCTGACCATGTATCAGGTCTCCATGATTCATCTATGCATCATGCTGACCATGTATCAGGTTAATATGATTCATTTATGTATCATGCTGACCATGTATCAGATCTCCATGATTCATTTATGCATCAAGCTGACCATGTATCAGGTCTCCATGATTCATTAATGCATCATGCTGACCATGTCTCAGGTCTCCATGATTCATTTATGCATCAAGCTGACCATGTATCAGGTCTCCATGATACATTTATGCATCAAGCTGACCATGTATCAGGTTAATATGATTCATTTATGCATCATGCTGACCATGTATCAGGTCTTCATGATTCATTTATGCTTCATGCTGACCATGTAACAGGTCTCCATGATACATTTATGCATCATGCTGACCATGTATCAGGTCTTCATGTTTCATTTATACATCATGCTGACCATGTATCAGGTCTCCATGATTCATCTATGCATCATGCTGACCATGTATCAGGTCTCCATGATACATTTATGCATCATGCTGACCATGTATCAGGTCTTCATGATTCATTTATGCATCATGCTGACCATGTATCAGGTTAATATGATTCATTTATGCATCATGCTGACCATGTATCAGGTCTCCATGATTCATTTATGCATCATGCTGACCATGTATCAGGTCTCCATGATTCATTTATGCATCATGCTGACCATGTATCAGGTCTCCATGATTCATTTATGCATCATGCTGACCATGTATCAGGTCTTCATGATTCATTTATGTATCATGCTGACCATGTATCAGGTCTTCATGGTTCATCTATGCATCATGCTGACCATGTATCAGGTCTCCATGATTCATTTATGCATCAAGCTGACCATGTATCAGGTTAATATGATTCATTTATGCATCATGCTGACCATGTATCAGGTCTCCATGTTTCATCTATGCATCATGCTGACCATGTATCAGGTCTCCATGATTCATCTATGCATCATGCTGACCATGTATCAGGTCTCCATGATACATTTATGCATCATGCTGACCATGTATCAGGTCTCCATGATTCATTTATGTATCATGCTGACCATATATCAGGTCTCCATGATTCATTTATGTATCATGCTGACCATGTATCAGGTCTCATGATTCATTTATGTATCATGCTGACCATGTATCAGGTCTTCATGATTCATTTATGTATCATGCTGACCATGTATCAGGTCTCATGATTCATTTATGCATCATGCTGACCATGTATCAGGTTAATATGATTCATTTATGCATCATGCTGACCATGTATCAGGTCTCCATGGTTCAACTATGCATCATGCTGACCATGTATCAGGTCTTCATGATTCATTTATGTATCATGCTGACCATGTATCAGGTCTTCATGATTCATTTATGTATCATGCTGACCATGTATCAGGTCTCATGATTCATTTATGCATCATGCTGACCATGTATCAGGTAAATATGATTCATCTATGTATCATGCTGACCATGTATCAGGTCTCCATGATTCATTTATGCATCATGCTGACCATGTATCAGGTCTTCATGATTCATTTGTGCATCATGCTGACCATGTATCAGGTCTTCATGATTCATTTATGTATCATGCTGACCATGTATCAGGTTAATATGATTCATTTATGTATCATGCTGACCATGTATCAGGTCTCCATGATTCATTTATGTATCATGCTGACCATATATCAGGTCTCCATGATTCATTTATGTATCATGCTGACCATGTATCAGGTTAATATGATTCATTTATGCATCATGCTGACCATGTATCAGGTCTCCATGATTCATTTATGTATCATGCTGACCATGTATCAGGTTTTCATGATTCATTTATGCATCATGCTGACCATGTATCAGGTCTCCATGATTCATTTATGTATCATGCTGACCATGTATCAGGTCTCAATGATTCATCTATGCATCATGCTGACCATGTATCAGGTTAATATGATTCATTTATGCATCATGCTGACCATGTATCAGGTCTTCACGATTCATTTATGTATCATGCTGACCATGTATCAGGTCTTCATGGTTCATCTATGCATCATGCTGACCATGTATCAGGTCTCCATGATTCATTTATGCATCAAGCTGACCATGTATCAGGTTAATATGATTCATTTATGCATCATGCTGACCATGTATCAGGTCTTCATGATTCATTTATGCATCATGCTGACCATGTATCAGGTCTCCATGATTCATCTATGCATCAAGCTGACCATGTATCAGGTCTCCATGATTCATTAATGCATCATGCTGACCATGTCTCAGGTCTCCATGATTCATTTATGCATCAAGCTGACCATGTATCAGGTCTCCATGATACATTTATGCATCAAGCTGACCATGTATCAGGTTAATATGATTCATTTATGCATCATGCTGACCATGTATCAGGTCTTCATGATTCATTTATGCTTCATGCTGACCATGTAACAGGTCTCCATGATACATTTATGCATCATGCTGACCATGTATCAGGTCTTCATGTTTCATTTATACATCATGCTGACCATGTATCAGGTCTCCATGATTCATCTATGCATCATGCTGACCATGTATCAGGTCTCCATGATACATTTATGCATCATGCTGACCATGTATCAGGTCTTCATGATTCATTTATGCATCATGCTGACCATGTATCAGGTTAATATGATTCATTTATGCATCATGCTGACCATGTATCAGGTCTCCATGATTCATTTATGCATCATGCTGACCATGTATCAGGTCTCCATGATTCATTTATGCATCATGCTGACCATGTATCAGGTCTCCATGATTCATTTATGCATCATGCTGACCATGTATCAGGTCTTCATGATTCATTTATGTATCATGCTGACCATGTATCAGGTCTTCATGGTTCATCTATGCATCATGCTGACCATGTATCAGGTCTCCATGATTCATTTATGCATCAAGCTGACCATGTATCAGGTTAATATGATTCATTTATGCATCATGCTGACCATGTATCAGGTCTCCATGTTTCATCTATGCATCATGCTGACCATGTATCAGGTCTCCATGATTCATCTATGCATCATGCTGACCATGTATCAGGTCTCCATGATACATTTATGCATCATGCTGACCATGTATCAGGTCTCCATGATTCATTTATGTATCATGCTGACCATATATCAGGTCTCCATGATTCATTTATGTATCATGCTGACCATGTATCAGGTCTCATGATTCATTTATGTATCATGCTGACCATGTATCAGGTCTTCATGATTCATTTATGTATCATGCTGACCATGTATCAGGTCTCATGATTCATTTATGCATCATGCTGACCATGTATCAGGTTAATATGATTCATTTATGCATCATGCTGACCATGTATCAGGTCTCCATGGTTCAACTATGCATCATGCTGACCATGTATCAGGTCTTCATGATTCATTTATGTATCATGCTGACCATGTATCAGGTCTTCATGATTCATTTATGTATCATGCTGACCATGTATCAGGTCTCATGATTCATTTATGCATCATGCTGACCATGTATCAGGTAAATATGATTCATCTATGTATCATGCTGACCATGTATCAGGTCTCCATGATTCATTTATGCATCATGCTGACCATGTATCAGGTCTTCATGATTCATTTGTGCATCATGCTGACCATGTATCAGGTCTTCATGATTCATTTATGTATCATGCTGACCATGTATCAGGTTAATATGATTCATTTATGTATCATGCTGACCATGTATCAGGTCTCCATGATTCATTTATGTATCATGCTGACCATATATCAGGTCTCCATGATTCATTTATGTATCATGCTGACCATGTATCAGGTTAATATGATTCATTTATGCATCATGCTGACCATGTATCAGGTCTCCATGATTCATTTATGTATCATGCTGACCATGTATCAGGTTTTCATGATTCATTTATGCATCATGCTGACCATGTATCAGGTCTCCATGATTCATTTATGTATCATGCTGACCATGTATCAGGTCTCAATGATTCATCTATGCATCATGCTGACCATGTATCAGGTTAATATGATTCATTTATGCATCATGCTGACCATGTATCAGGTCTTCACGATTCATTTATGTATCATGCTGACCATGTATCAGGTCTTCATGGTTCATCTATGCATCATGCTGACCATGTATCAGGTCTCCATGATTCATTTATGCATCAAGCTGACCATGTATCAGGTTAATATGATTCATTTATGCATCATGCTGACCATGTATCAGGTCTTCATGATTCATTTATGCATCATGCTGACCATGTATCAGGTCTCCATGATTCATCTATGCATCATGCTGACCATGTATCAGGTTAATATGATTCATTTATGTATCATGCTGACCATGTATCAGATCTCCATGATTCATTTATGCATCAAGCTGACCATGTATCAGGTCTCCATGATTCATTTATGCATCATGCTGACCATGTCTCAGGTCTCCATGATTCATTTATGCATCAAGCTGACCATGTATCAGGTCTCCATGATACATTTATGCATCAAGCTGACCATGTATCAGGTTAATATGATTCATTTATGCATCATGCTGACCATGTATCAGGTCTTCATGATTCATTTATGCTTCATGCTGACCATGTATCAGGTCTCCATGATACATTTATGCATCATGCTGACCATGTATCAGGTCTTCATGATACATTTATGCGTCATGCTGACCATGTATCAGGTCTTCATGATTCATTTATGCATCATGCTGACCATGTATCAGGTCTTCATGATTCATTTATGCATCATGCTGACCATGTATCAGGTCTCCATGATTCATTTATGTATCATACTGACCATGTATCAGGTCTCCATGATACATTTATGCATCATGCTGACCATGTATCAGGTCTTCATTATACATTTATGCATCATGCTGACCATGTATCAGGTCTTCATGATACATTTATGCATCATGCTGACCATGTATCAGGTCTTCATGATACATTTGTGCATCATTCTGACCATGTAACAGGTTAATATGATTCATTTAAGCATCATGCTGACCATGTATCAGGTTAATATGATTCATTTATGCATCATGCTGACCATGTATCAGGTCTCCATGATTCATTTATGCATCATGCTGACCATGTATCAGGTTAATATGATTCATTTATGCATCATGCTGACCATGTATCAGGTCTCCATGATTTATCTATGTATCATGCTGACCATATATCAGGTCTCCATGATTCATTTATGTATCATGCTGACCATGTATCAGGTTAATATGATTCATTTATGCATCATGCTGACCATGTATCAGGTCTCCATGATTCATTTATGTATCATGCTGACCATATATCAGGTCTCCATGATTCATTTATGTATCATGCTGACCATGTATCAGGTTAATATGATTTATTTATGCATCATGCTGACCATGTATCAGGTCTCCATGATTCATTTATGCATCATGCTGACCATGTATCAGGTCTCCATGATACATCTATGCATCATGCTGACCATGTATCAGGTCTCCATGATTCATTTATGTATCATGCTGACCATGTATCAGGTCTCCATGATACATCTATGTATCATGCTGACCATGTATCAGGTCTCCATGATTCATTTATGTATCATGCTGACCATGTATCAGGTCTCCATGATTCATTTATGCATCATGGTGACCATGTATCAGGTCTCCATGATTCATTTATGCATCATGCTGACCATGTATCAGGTCTCCATGATTCATTTATGAATCATGCTGACCATGTATCAGGTTAATATGGTTCATTTATGCATCATGCTGACCATGTATCAGGTCTCATGATTCAATATGCATCATGCTGACCATGTATCAGGTTAATATGATTCATTTATGTATCATGCTGACCATGTATCAGGTCTCCATGATTCATTTATGCATCATGCTGACCATGTATCAGGTCTTCATGATTCATTTATGTATCATACTGACCATGTATCAGGTCTTCATGATTCATTTATGTATCATGCTGACCATGTATCAGGTCTCCATGATTCATTTATGCATCATGCTGACCATGTATCAGGTCTCCATGATTCATTTATGTATCATGCTGACCATGTATCAGGTCTCCATGATTCATTTATGTATCATGCTGACCATGTATCAGGTCTCCATGGTTCATTTATGCATCATGCTGACCATGTATCAGGTTAATATGATTCATTTATGCATCATGCTGACCATGTATCAGGTCTCATGATTCATTTATGTATCATGCTGACCATGTATCAGGTCTCCATGATTCATCTATGTATCATGCTGACCATGTATCAGGTCTCCATGATTCATCTATGTATCATGCTGACCATGTATCAGGTCTCCATGATTCATCTATGCATCATGCTGACCATGTATCAGGTCTTCATGATTCATTTATGCATCATGCTGACCATGTATCAGATCTCCATGATTCATTTATGTATCATGCTGACCATGTATCAGGTCTCTATGATTCATTTATGCATCATGCTGACATAGTATCAGGTCTCCATGATTCATTTATGCATCATGCTGACCATGTATCAGGTCTCATGATTCATTTATGTATTATGCTGACCATGTATCAGGTCTCCATGATTCATTCATGCATCATGCTGACCATGTATCAGGTCTCCATGATTCATCTATGCATCATGCTGACCATGTATCAGGTCTCCATGGTTCATTTATGTATCATGCTGACCATGTATCAGATCTCCATTATTCATTTATGTATCATGCTGACCATGTATCAGGTCTCTATGATTCATTTATGCATCATGCTGACATAGTATCAGGTCTCCATGATTCATTTATGCATCATGCTGACCATGTATCAGGTCTCATGATTCATTTATGTATCATGCTGACCATGTATCAGGTCTCATGATTCATTTATGCATCATGCTGACCATGTATCAGGTCTCCATGATTCATTTATGCATCATGCTGACCATGTATCAGGTCTCCATGATTCATTTATGCATCATGCTGACCATGTATCAGGTCTCCATGATACATCTATGCATCATGCTGACCATGTATCAGGTCTCCATGATTCATTTATGTATCATGCTGACCATGTATCAGGTCTCCATGATACATCTATGTATCATGCTGACCATGTATCAGGTCTCCATGATTCATTTATGTATCATGCTGACCATGTATCAGGTCTCCATGATTCATTTATGCATCATGGTGACCATGTATCAGGTCTCCATGATTCATTTATGCATCATGCTGACCATGTATCAGGTCTCCATGATTCATTTATGAATCATGCTGACCATGTATCAGGTTAATATGGTTCATTTATGCATCATGCTGACCATGTATCAGGTCTCATGATTCAATATGCATCATGCTGACCATGTATCAGGTTAATATGATTCATTTATGTATCATGCTGACCATGTATCAGGTCTCCATGATTCATTTATGCATCATGCTGACCATGTATCAGGTCTCCATGATTCATTTATGTATCATACTGACCATGTATCAGGTCTTCATGATTCATTTATGTATCATGCTGACCATGTATCAGGTCTCCATGATTCATTTATGCATCATGCTGACCATGTATCAGGTCTCCATGATTCATCTATGTATCATGCTGACCATGTATCAGGTCTCCATGATTCATTTATGTATCATGCTGACCATGTATCAGGTCTCCATGGTTCATTTATGCATCATGCTGACCATGTATCAGGTTAATATGATTCATTTATGCATCATGCTGACCATGTATCAGGTCTCATGATTCATTTATGTATCATGCTGACCATGTATCAGGTCTCCATGATTCATCTATGTATCATGCTGACCATGTATCAGGTCTCCATGATTCATCTATGTATCATGCTGACCATGTATCAGGTCTCCATGATTCATCTATGCATCATGCTGACCATGTATCAGGTCTTCATGATTCATTTATGCATCATGTTGACCATGTATCAGATCTCCATGATTCATTTATGTATCATGCTGACCATGTATCAGGTCTCTATGATTCATTTATGCATCATGCTGACATAGTATCAGGTCTCCATGATTCATTTATGCATCATGCTGACCATGTATCAGGTCTCATGATTCATTTATGTATTATGCTGACCATGTATCAGGTCTCCATGATTCATTCATGCATCATGCTGACCATGTATCAGGTCTCCATGATTCATCTATGCATCATGCTGACCATGTATCAGGTCTCCATGGTTCATTTATGTATCATGCTGACCATGTATCAGATCTCCATGATTCATTTATGTATCATGCTGACCATGTATCAGGTCTCTATGATTCATTTATGCATCATGCTGACATAGTATCAGGTCTCCATGATTCATTTATGCATCATGCTGACCATGTATCAGGTCTCATGATTCATTTATGTATCATGCTGACCATGTATCAGGTCTCATGATTCATTTATGCATCATGCTGACCATGTATCAGGTCTCCATGATTCATTTATGCATCATGCTGACCATGTATCAGGTCTCCATGATTCATCTATGCATCATGCTGACCATGTATCAGGTCTCCATGGTTCATTTCTGTATCATGCTGACCATGTATCAGGTCTCCATGATTCATTCATGCATCATGCTGACCATGTATCAGGTCTCTATGATTCATTTATGCATCATGCTGACATAGTATCAGGTCTCCATGATTCATTTATGCATCATGCTGACCATGTATCAGGTCTCATGATTCATTTATGTATCATGCTGACCATGTATCAGGTCTCATGATTCATTTATGCATCATGCTGACCATGTATCAGGTCTCCATGATTCATCTATGCATCATGCTGACCATGTATCAGGTCTCCATGATTCATCTATGTATCATGCTGACCATGTATCAGGTCTTCATGATTCATTCATGCATCATGCTGACCATGTCTCAGGTCTCCATGATTCATTCATGCATCATGCTGACCATGTATCAGGTTAATATGATTCATTTATGTATCATGCTGACCATGTATCAGGTCTCCATGATTCATTTATGTATCATGCTGACCATGTCTCAGGTCTCCATGATTCATTTATGCATCATGCTGACAATGTATCAGGTCTCATGATTCATTTATGTATCATGCTGACCATGTATCAGGTCTCCATGATTCATTTATGCATCATGCTGACCATGTATCAGGTCTCCATGATTCATTTATGTATCATGCTGACCATGTATCAGGTCTCCATGGTTCATTTATGTATCATGCTGACCATGTATCAGGTCTCAATGATTCATCTATGTATCATGCTGACCATGTATCAGGTTAATATGATTCATTTATGCATCATGCTCACCATGTATCAGGTCTCATGATTCATTTATGCATCAAGCTGACCATGTATCAGGTTAATATGATTCATTTATGCATCATGCTGACCATGTATCAGGTCTCCATGTTTCATCTATGCATCATGCTGACCATGTATCAGGTCTCCATGATTCATCTATGCATCATGCTGACCATGTATCAGGTCTCCATGATACATTTATGCATCATGCTGACCATGTATCAGGTCTCCATGATTCATTTATGCATCATGCTGACCATGTATCAGGTCTCCATGATACATTTATGTATCATGCTGACCATGTATCAGGTCTCCATGATTCATTTATGTATCATGCTGACCATGTATCAGGTCTCCATGATTCATCTATGCATCATGCTGACCATGGATCAGGTCTCATGATTCATTTATGTATCATGCTGACCATGTATCAGGTTAATATGATTCATTTATGCATCATGCTGACCATGTATCAGGTCTCATGATTCATTTATGCATCATGCTGACCATGTATCAGGTCTCCATGATTCATCTATGCATCATGCTGACCATGTATCAGGTCTCCATGATTCATCTATGTATCATGCTGACCATGTATCAGGTCTCCATGATTCATCTATGCATCATGCTGACCATGTATCAGGTCTCCATGATTCATTTATGTATCATGCTGACCATGTGTCAGGTCTCATGATTCATTTATGTATCATGCTGACCATGTATCAGGTCTCATGATTCATTTATGCATCATGCTGACCATGTATCAGGTCTCCATGATTCATTTATGCATCATGCTGACCATGTATCAGGTCTCATGATTCATTTATGCATCATGCTGACCATGTATCAGGTCTCCATGATTCATCTATGTATCATGCTGACCATGTATCAGGTCTCATGATTCATCTATGCATCATGCTGACCATGTATCAGGTTAATATGATTCATTTATGTATCATGCTGACTATGTATCAGGTCTCCATGATTCATTTATGTATCATGCTGACCATGTATAAGGTCTCCATGATTCATTTATGCATCATGCTGACCATGTATCAGGTCTCCATGATTCATTTATGCATCATGCTGACCATGTATCAGGTCTCCATGATTCATTTATGTATCATGCTGACCATGTGTCAGGTCTCCATGATTCATTTATGCATCATGCTGACCATGTATCAGGTCTCATGATTCATTTATGTATCATGCTGACCATGTATCAGGTCTCATGATTCATTTATGCATCATGCTGACCATGTATCAGGTCTCCATGATTCATTTATGCATCATGCTGACCATGTATCAGGTCTCATGATTCATTTATGTATCATGCTGACCATGTATCAGGTCTCATGATTCATTTATGCATCATGCTGACCATGTATCAGGTCTCCATGATTCATTTATGCATCATGCTGACCATGTATCAGGTCTCCATGATACATCTATGTATCATGCTGACCATGTATCAGGTCTCCATGATTCATTCATGCATCATGCTGACCATGTATCAGGTCTCCATGATTCATCTATGCATCATGCTGACAATGTATCAGGTCTCCATGATTCATCTATGCATCATGCTGACCATGGATCAGGTCTCATGATTCATTTATGTATCATGCTGACCATGTATCAGGTTAATATGATTCATTTATGCATCATGCTGACCATGTATCAGGTCTCATGATTCATTTATGCATCATGCTGACCATGTATCAGGTCTCCATGATTCATCTATGCATCATGCTGACCATGTATCAGGTCTCCATGATTCATCTATGTATCATGCTGACCATGTATCAGGTCTCCATGATTCATCTATGCATCATGCTGACCATGTATCAGGTCTCCATGATTCATTTATGTATCATGCTGACCATGTGTCAGGTCTCATGATTCATTTATGTATCATGCTGACCATGTATCAGGTCTCATGATTCATTTATGCATCATGCTGACCATGTATCAGGTCTCCATGATTCATTTATGCATCATGCTGACCATGTATCAGGTCTCATGATTCATTTATGCATCATGCTGACCATGTATCAGGTCTCCATGATTCATCTATGTATCATGCTGACCATGTATCAGGTCTCATGATTCATCTATGCATCATGCTGACCATGTATCAGGTTAATATGATTCATTTATGTATCATGCTGACTATGTATCAGGTCTCCATGATTCATTTATGTATCATGCTGACCATGTATAAGGTCTCCATGATTCATTTATGCATCATGCTGACCATGTATCAGGTCTCCATGATTCATTTATGCATCATGCTGACCATGTATCAGGTCTCCATGATTCATTTATGTATCATGCTGACCATGTGTCAGGTCTCCATGATTCATTTATGCATCATGCTGACCATGTATAAGGTCTCTATGATTCATTTATGTATCATGCTGACCATGTATCAGGTCTCCATGATTCATTTATGTATCATGCTGACCATGTGTCAGGTCTCCATGATTCATTTATGCATCATACTGACCATGTATCAGGTCTCCATGATTCATTCATGCATCATGCTGACCATGTATCAGGTCTCCATGATTCATTCATGCATCATGCTGACCATGTATCAGGTCTCATGATTCATTTATGCATCATGCTGACCATGTATCAGGTCTCATGATTCATTTATGCATCATGCTGACCATGTATCAGGTCTCATGATTCATTTATGCATCATGCTGACCATGTATCAGGTCTCCATGATTCATCTATGTATCATGCTGACCATGTATCAGGTCTCCATCATTCATCTATGCATCATGCTGACCATGTATCAGGTCTCCATGATTCATTCATGCATCATGCTGACCATGTATCAGGTTAATATGATTCATCTATGCATCATGCTGACAATGTATCAGATCTGCATGATTCATTTATGCATCATGCTGACCATGTATCAGGTCTCCATGATTCATTTATGCATCATGCTGACCATGTGTCAGGTCTCCATGATTCATTTATGTATCATGCTGACCATGTGTCAGGTCTCATGATTCATTTATGTATCATGCTGACCATGTATCAGGTCTCATGATTCATTTATGCATCATGCTGACCATGTATCAGGTCTCATGATTCATTTATGCATCATGCTGACCATGTATCAGGTCTCCATGATTCATCTATGTATCATGCTGACCATGTATCAGGTCTCATGATTCATCTATGCATCATGCTGACCATGTATCAGGTTAATATGATTCATTTATGTATCATGCTGACTATGTATCAGGTCTCCATGATTCATTTATGTATCATGCTGACCATGTATAAGGTCTCCATGATTCATTTATGCATCATGCTGACCATGTATCAGGTCTCCATGATTCATTTATGCATCATGCTGACCATGTATCAGGTCTCCATGATTCATTTATGTATCATGCTGACCATGTGTCAGGTCTCCATGATTCATTTATGCATCATGCTGACCATGTATCAGGTCTCTATGATTCATTTATGTATCATGCTGACCATGTATCAGGTCTCCATGATTCATTTATGTATCATGCTGACCATGTGTCAGGTCTCCATGATTCATTTATGCATCATACTGACCATGTATCAGGTCTCCATGATTCATTCATGCATCATGCTGACCATGGATCAGGTCTCATGATTCATTTATGTATCATGCTGACCATGTATCAGGTTAATATGATTCATTTATGCATCATGCTGACCATGTATCAGGTCTCATGATTCATTTATGCATCATGCTGACCATGTATCAGGTCTCCATGATTCATCTATGCATCATGCTGACCATGTATCAGGTCTCCATGATTCATCTATGTATCATGCTGACCATGTATCAGATCTGCATGATTCATTTATGCATCATGCTGACCATGTATCAGGTCTCCATGATTCATTTATGTATCATGTTGACCATGTATCAGGTCTCCATGATTCATTTATGCATCATGCTGACCATGTATCAGGTCTCCATGATTCATTTATGCATCATGCTGACCATGTATCAGGTCTCCATGATTCATCTATGTATCATGCTGACCATGTATCAGGTCTCCATGATTCATCTATGCATCATGCTGACCATGTATCAGGTCTCCATGATTCATTTATGTATCATGCTGACCATGTGTCAGGTCTCATGATTCATTTATGTATCATGCTGACCATGTATCAGGTCTCATGATTCATTTATGCATCATGCTGACCATGTATCAGGTCTCCATGATTCATTTATGCATCATGCTGACCATGTATCAGGTCTCCATGATTCATTTATGCATCATGCTGACCATGTATCAGGTCTCCATGATTCATCTATGTATCATGCTGACCATGTATCAGGTCTCCATGATTCATCTATGTATCATGCTGACCATGCATCAGGTCTCCATGATTCATTTATGTATCATGCTGACCATGTATCAGGTCTCCATGATTCATTTATGCATCATGCTGACCATGTATCAGGTCTCCATGATTCATTTATGTATCATGCTGACCATGTATCAGGTCTTCATGATTCATTTATGTATCATGCTGACCATGTATCAGGTCTCCATGATTCATTTATGCATCATGCTGACCATGTATCAGGTCTCCATGATTCATCTATGTATCATGCTGACCATGTATCAGGTCTCCATGATTCATTTATGTATCATGCTGACCATGTATCAGGTCTCCATGGTTCATTTATGCATCATGCTGACCATGTATCAGGTTAATATGATTCATTTATGCATCATGCTGACCATGTATCAGGTCTCATGATTCATTTATGTATCATGCTGACCATGTATCAGGTCTCCATGATTCATCTATGTATCATGCTGACCATGTATCAAGTCTCCATGATTCATCTATGTATCATGCTGACCATGTATCAGGTCTCCATGATTCATCTATGCATCATGCTGACCATGTATCAGGTCTTCATGATTCATTTATGCATCATGCTGACCATGTATCAGATCTCCATGATTCATTTATGTATCATGCTGACCATGTATCAGGTCTCTATGATTCATTTATGCATCATGCTGACATAGTATCAGGTCTCCATGATTCATTTATGCATCATGCTGACCATGTATCAGGTCTCATGATTCATTTATGTATTATGCTGACCATGTATCAGGTCTCCATGATTCATTCATGCATCATGCTGACCATGTATCAGGTCTCCATGATTCATCTATGCATCATGCTGACCATGTATCAGGTCTCCATGGTTCATTTATGTATCATGCTGACCATGTATCAGATCTCCATGATTCATTTATGTATCATGCTGACCATGTATCAGGTCTCTATGATTCATTTATGCATCATGCTGACATAGTATCAGGTCTCCATGATTCATTTATGCATCATGCTGACCATGTATCAGGTCTCATGATTCATTTATGTATCATGCTGACCATGTATCAGGTCTCCATGATTCATTTATGCATCATGCTGACCATGTATCAGGTCTCCATGATTCATCTATGCATCATGCTGACCATGTATCAGGTCTCCATGATTCATCTATGTATCATGCTGACCATGTATCAGGTCTTCATGATTCATTCATGCATCATGCTGACCATGTCTCAGGTCTCCATGATTCATTCATGCATCATGCTGACCATGTATCAGGTTAATATGATTCATTTATGCATCATGCTGACCATGTATAAGGTCTCATGATTCATCTATGCATCATGCTGACCATGTATCAGGTTAATATGATTCATTTTTGTATCATGCTGACCATGCATCAGGTCTCCATGATTCATTTATGCATCATGCTGACCATGTATCAGGTCTCTATGATTCATTCATGCATCATGCTGACCATGTATCAGGTCTCCATGATTCATTTATGTATCATGCTGACCATGTGTCAGGTCTCCATGATTCATTTATGCATCATGCTGACCATTTATCAGGTCTCTATGATTCATTTATGTATCATGCTGACCATGTGTCAGGTCTCCATGATTCATTTATGCATCATGCTGACCATGTATCAGGTCTCATGATTCATTTATGTATCATGCTGACCATGTATCAGGTCTCATGATTCATTTATGCATCATGCTGACCATGTATCAGGTCTCCCTGATTCATTTATGCATCATGCTGACCATGTATCAGGTCTCATGATTCATTTATGTATCATGCTGACCATGTATCAGGTCTCATGATTCATTTATGCATCATGCTGACCATGTATCAGGTCTCCATGATTCATTTATGCATCATGCTGACCATGTATCAGGTCTCCATGATACATCTATGTATCATGCTGACCATGTATCAGGTCTCCATGATTCATTCATGCATCATGCTGACCATGTATCAGGTCTCCATGATTCATCTATGCATCATGCTGACAATGTATCAGGTCTCCATGATTCATCTATGCATCATGCTGACCATGGATCAGGTCTCATGATTCATTTATGTATCATGCTGACCATGTATCAGGTTAATATGATTCATTTATGCATCATGCTGACCATGTATCAGGTCTCATGATTCATTTATGCATCATGCTGACCATGTATCAGGTCTCCATGATTCATCTATGCATCATGCTGACCATGTATCAGGTCTCCATGATTCATCTATGTATCATGCTGACCATGTATCAGGTCTCCATGATTCATCTATGCATCATGCTGACCATGTATCAGGTCTCCATGATTCATTTATGTATCATGCTGACCATGTGTCAGGTCTCATGATTCATTTATGTATCATGCTGACCATGTATCAGGTCTCATGATTCATTTATGCATCATGCTGACCATGTATCAGGTCTCCATGATTCATTTATGCATCATGCTGACCATGTATCAGGTCTCATGATTCATTTATGCATCATGCTGACCATGTATCAGGTCTCCATGATTCATCTATGTATCATGCTGACCATGTATCAGGTCTCATGATTCATCTATGCATCATGCTGACCATGTATCAGGTTAATATGATTCATTTATGTATCATGCTGACTATGTATCAGGTCTCCATGATTCATTTATGTATCATGCTGACCATGTATAAGGTCTCCATGATTCATTTATGCATCATGCTGACCATGTATCAGGTCTCCATGATTCATTTATGCATCATGCTGACCATGTATCAGGTCTCCATGATTCATTTATGTATCATGCTGACCATGTGTCAGGTCTCCATGATTCATTTATGCATCATGCTGACCATGTATAAGGTCTCTATGATTCATTTATGTATCATGCTGACCATGTATCAGGTCTCCATGATTCATTTATGTATCATGCTGACCATGTGTCAGGTCTCCATGATTCATTTATGCATCATACTGACCATGTATCAGGTCTCCATGATTCATTCATGCATCATGCTGACCATGTATCAGGTCTCCATGATTCATTCATGCATCATGCTGACCATGTATCAGGTCTCATGATTCATTTATGCATCATGCTGACCATGTATCAGGTCTCATGATTCATTTATGCATCATGCTGACCATGTATCAGGTCTCCATGATTCATTTATGTATCATGCTGACCATGTGTCAGGTCTCATGATTCATTTATGTATCATGCTGACCATGTATCAGGTCTCATGATTCATTTATGCATCATGCTGACCATGTATCAGGTCTCCATGATTCATTTATGCATCATGCTGACCATGTATCAGGTCTCATGATTCATTTATGCATCATGCTGACCATGTATCAGGTCTCCATGATTCATTTATGTATCATGCTGACCATGTATCAGGTCTCATGATTCATTTATGCATCATGCTGACCATGTATCAGATCTCATGATTCATTTATGCATCATGCTGACCATGTATCAGGTCTCATGATTCATTTATGCATCATGCTGACCATGTATCAGGTCTCCATGATTCATCTATGTATCATGCTGACCATGTATCAGGTCTCCATGATTCATTTATGCATCATGCTGACCATGTAGCAGGTCTCATGATTCATTTATGCATCAGGCTGACCATGTATCAGGTCTCCATGATTCATTTATGCATCATGCTGACCATGTATCAGGTTAATATGATTCATTTATGCATCATGCTGACCATGTATCAGGTCTCCATGATTCATTTATGCATCATGCTGACCATGTATCAGGTCTCCATGATTCATCTATGTATCATGCTGACCATGTATCAGGTCTCCATGATTCATCTATGTATCATGCTGACCATGTATCAGGTCTTCATGATTCATTTATGTATCATGCTGACCATGTATCAGGTCTCCATGATTCATCTATGTATCATGCTGACCATGTATCAGGTCTTCATGATTCATTTATGTATCACGCTGACCATGTATCAGGTCTTCATGATTCATTTATGTATCATGCTGACCATGTATCAGGTTAATATGATTCATTTATGCATCATGCTGACCATGTATCAGGTCTCATGATTCATTTATGTATCATGCTGACCATGTATCAGGTCTCCATGATTCATCTATGTATCATGCTGACCATGTATCAGGTCTCCATGATTCATCTATGCATCATGCTGACCATGTATCAGGTTAATATGATTCATTTATGCATCATGCTGACCATGTATCAGGTCTCATGATTCATTTATGCATCATGCTGACAATGTATCAGGTCTCCATGATTCATTTATGCATCATGCTGACCATGTATCAGGTTAATATGATTCATTTATGCATCATGCTGACCATGTATCAGCTCTTCATGATTCATTTATGCATCCTGCTGACCATGTATCAGGTCTCCATGATTCATTTTTGCATCATGCTGACCATGTATCAGGTTAATATGATTCGTTCATGCATCATGCTGACCATGTATCAGGTCTCCATGATTCATTCATGCATCATGCTGACCATGTATCAGGTCTCCATGATTCATCTATGCATCATGCTGACCATGTATCAGGTCTCCATGATTCATTTATGTATCATGCTGACCATGTATCAGGTCTCTATGATTCATTTATGCATCATGCTGACATAGTATCAGGTCTCCATGATTCATTTATGCATCATGCTGACCATGTATCAGGTCTCATGATTCATTTATGTATCATGCTGACCATGTATCAGGTCTCATGATTCATTTATGCATCATGCTGACCATGTATCAGGTCTCCATGATTCATTTATGCATCATGCTGACCATGTATCAGGTCTCCATGATACATCTATGTATCATGCTGACCATGTATCAGGTCTCCATGATTCATTCATGCATCATGCTGACCATGTGTCAGGTCTCCATGATTCATTTATGCATCATGCTGACCATGTATCAGGTCTCTATGATTCATTTATGTATCATGCTAACCATGTATCAGGTCTCCATGATTCATTTATGTATCATGCTGACCATGTGTCAGGTCTCCATGATTCATTTATGCATCATACTGACCATGTATCAGGTCTCCATGATTCATTCATGCATCATGCTGACCATGTATCAGGTCTCCATGATTCATTCATGCATCATGCTGACCATGTATCAGGTCTCATGATTCATTTATGCATCATGCTGACCATGTATCAGGTCTCCATGATTCATCTATGCATCATGCTGACCATGTATCAGGTCTCCATGATTCATTCATGCATCATGCTGACCATGTATCAGGTTAATATGATTCATTTATGCATCATGCTGACCATGTATCAGGTCTCATGATTCATTTATGCATCATGCTGACCATGTATCAGGTCTCATGATTCATTTATGCATCATGCTGACCATGTATCAGGTCTCCATGATTCATTTATGCATCATGCTGACCATGTATCAGGTCTCATGATTCATTTATGCATCAGGCTGACCATGTATCAGGTCTCCATGATTCATTTATGCATCATGCTGACCATGTATCAGGTTAATATGATTCATTTATGCATCATGCTGACCATGTATCAGGTCTCCATGATTCATCTATGTATCATGCTGACCATGTATCAGGTCTCCATGATTCATTTATGTATCATGCTGACCATGTATCAGGTCTCATGATTCATTTATGCATCATGCTGACCATGTATCAGGTCTCCATGATTCATCTATGCATCATGCTGACCATGTATCAGGTCTCCATGATTCATTTATGCATCATGCTGACCATGTATCAGGTCTCCATGATTCATTTATGCATCATGCTGACCATGTATCAGGTCTCATGATTTATTTATGCATCATGCTGACCATGTATCAGGTCTCCATGATTCATTTATGCATCATGCTGACCATGTATCAGGTCTCATGATTCATTTATGCATCATGCTGACCATGTATCAGGTCTCCATGATTCATCTATGTATCATGCTGACCATGTATCAGGTCTCCATGATTCATTTATGCATCATGCTGACCATGTATCAGGTCTCATGATTCATTTATGCATCATGCTGACCATGTATCAGGTCTCCATGATTCATTTATGCATCATGCTGACCATGTATCAGGTCTCATGATTCATTCATGCATCAGGCTGACCATGTATCAGGTCTCCATGATTCATTTATGCATCATGCTGACCATGTATCAGGTTAATATGATTCATTTATGCATCATGCTGACCATGTATCAGGTCTCCATGATTCATCTATGTATCATGCTGACAATGTATCAGGTCTCCATGATTCATTTATGTATCATGCTGACCATGTATCAGGTCTCATGATTCATTTATGCATCATGCTGACCATGTATCAGGTCTCCATGATTCATCTATGCATCATGCTGACCATGTATCAGGTCTCCATGATTCATTTATGCATCATGCTGACCATGTATCAGGTCTCTGTGATTCATTTATGCATCATGCTGACCATGTATCAGGTCTCCATGAGTCATCTATGTATCATGCTGACCATGTATCAGGTCTTCATGATTCATTTATGTTTCATGCTGACCATGTATCAGGTTAATATGATTCATTTATGCATCATGCTGACCATGTATCAGGTCTCCATGATTCATTTATGCATCATGCTGACCATGTATCAGGTCTCCATGATTCATTTATGCATCATGCTGACCATGTATCAGGTCTCCATGATTCATCTATGTATCATGCTGACCATGTATCAGGTCTCCATGATTCATCTATGCATCATGCTGACCATGTATCAGGTCTCCATGATTCATTTATGTATCATGCTGACCATGTATCAGGTCTTCATGATTCATTTATGTATCATGCTGACCATGTATCAGGTCTCTATGATTCATTTATGCATCATGCTGACCATGTATCAGGTCTTCATGATTCATTTATGTATCATGCTGACCATGTATCAGGTCTCCATGATTCATCTATGTATCATGCTGACCATGTATCAGGTCTTCATGATTCATTTATGTATCATGCTGACCATGTATCAGGTTAATATGATTCATTTATGCATCATGCTGACCATGTATCAGGTCTCATGATTCATTTATGTATCATGCTGACCATGTATCAGGTCTCCATGATTCATCTATGTATCATGCTGACCATGTATCAGGTCTCCATGATTCATCTATGTATCATGCTGACCATGTATCAGGTCTCCATGATTCATCTATGCATCATGCTGACCATGTATCAGGTCTTCATGATTCATTTATGCATCATGCTGACCATGTATCAGGTCTCCATGATTCATTTTTGCATCATGCTGACCATGTATCAGGTCTCATGATTCATTCATGCATCATGCTGACCATGTATCAGGTCTCCATGATTCATTCATGCATCATGCTGACCATGTATCAGGTCTCCATGATTCATCTATGCATCATGCTGACCATGTATCAGGTCTCCATGGTTCATTTATGTATCATGCTGACCATGTATCAGGTTAATATGATTCATTTATGCATCATGCTGACCATGTGTCAGGTCTCCATGATTCATTTATGCATCATGCTGACCATGTATCAGGTCTCCATGATTCATTTATGCATCATGCTGACCATGTATCAGGTCTCATGATTCATTTATGTATCATGCTGACCATGTATCAGTTCTCATGATTCATTTATGCATCATGCTGACCATGTATCAGGTCTCCATGATTCATTTATGCATCATGCTGACCATGTATCAGGTCTCCATGATACATCTATGTATCATGCTGACCATGTATCAGGTCTCCCTGATTCATTCATGCATCATGCTGACCATGTATCAGGTCTCCATGATTCATCTATGCATCATGCTAACAATGTATCAGGTCTCCATGATTCATTTATGCATCATGCTGACCATGTATCAGGTCTCCATGATTCATCTATGCATCATGCTGACCATGTATCAGGTCTCCATGATTCATCTATGTATCATGCTGACCATGTATCAGGTCTTCATGATTCATTCATGCATCATGCTGACCATGTCTCAGGTCTCCATGATTCATTCATGCATCATGCTGACCATGTATCAGGTTAATATGATTCATTTATGCATCATGCTGACCATGTATCAGGTCTCCATGATTCAATTATGCATCATGCTGACCATGTATCAGGTCTCATGATTCATTTATGCATCATGCTGACCATGTATCAGGTCTCCATGATTCATCTATGTATCATGCTGACCATGTATCAGGTCTCCATGATTCATTTATGCATCATGCTGACCATGTATCAGGTCTCATGATTCATTTATGCATCATGCTGACCATGTATCAGGTCTCCATGATTCATTTATGCATCATGCTGACCATTTATCAGGTCTCATGATTCATTTATGCATCATGCTGACCATGTATCAGGTCTCCATGATTCATCTATGTATCATGCTGACCATGTATCAGGTCTCCATGATTCATTTATGCATCATGCTGACCATGTATCAGGTCTCATGATTCATTTATGCATCATGCTGACCATGTATCAGGTCTCCATGATTCATTTATGCATCATGCTGACCATGTATCAGGTCTCATGATTCATTTATGCATCAGGCTGACCATGTATCAGGTCTCCATGATTCATTTATGCATCATGCTGACCATGTATCAGGTTAATATGATTCATTTATGCATCATGCTGACCATGTATCAGGTCTCCATGATTCATCTATGTATCATGCTGACCATGTATCAGGTCTCCATGATTCATTTATGTATCATGCTGACCATGTATCAGGTCTCATGATTCATTTATGCATCATGCTGACCATGTATCAGGTCTCCATGATTCATCTATGCATCATGCTGACCATGTATCAGGTCTCCATGATTCATTTATGCATCATGCTGACCATGTATCAGGTCTCCATGATTCATTTATGCATCATGCTGACCATGTATCAGGTCTCATGATTTATTTATGCATCATGCTGACCATGTATCAGGTCTCCATGATTCATTTATGCATCATGCTGACCATGTATCAGGTCTCATGATTCATTTATGCATCATGCTGACCATGTATCAGGTCTCCATGATTCATCTATGTATCATGCTGACCATGTATCAGGTCTCCATGATTCATTTATGCATCATGCTGACCATGTATCAGGTCTCATGATTCATTTATGCATCATGCTGACCATGTATCAGGTCTCCATGATTCATTTATGCATCATGCTGACCATGTATCAGGTCTCATGATTCATTTATGCATCAGGCTGACCATGTATCAGGTCTCCATGATTCATTTATGCATCATGCTGACCATGTATCAGGTTAATATGATTCATTTATGCATCATGCTGACTTTGTATCAGGTCTCCATGATTCATCTATGTATCATGCTGACCATGTATCAGGTCTCCATGATTCATTTATGTATCATGCTGACCATGTATCAGGTCTCATGATTCATTTATGCATCATGCTGACCATGTATCAGGTCTCCATGATTCATCTATGCATCATGCTGACCATGTATCAGGTCTCCATGATTCATTTATGCATCATGCTGACCATGTATCAGGTCTCTGTGATTCATTTATGCATCATGCTGACCATGTATCAGGTCTCCATGCGTCATCTATGTATCATGCTGACCATGTATCAGGTCTTCATGATTCATTTATGTTTTATGCTGACCATGTATCAGGTTAATATGATTCATTTATGCATCATGCTGACCATGTATCAGGTCTCCATGATTCATTTATGCATCATGCTGACCATGTATCAGGTCTCCATGATTCATTTATGCATCATGCTGACCATGTATCAGGTCTCCATGATTCATCTATGTATCATGCTGACCATGTATCAGGTCTCCATGATTCATCTATGCATCATGCTGACCATGTATCAGGTCTCCATGATTCATTTATGTATCATGCTGACCATGTATCAGGTCTTCATGATTCATTTATGTATCATGCTGACCATGTATCAGGTCTCTATGATTCATTTATGCATCATGCTGACCATGTATCAGGTCTTCATGATTCATTTATGTATCATGCTGACCATGTATCAGGTCTCCATGATTCATCTATGTATCATGCTGACCATGTATCAGGTCTTCATGATTCATTTATGTATCATGCTGACCATGTATCAGGTTAATATGATTCATTTATGCATCATGCTGACCATGTATCAGGTCTCATGATTCATTTATGTATCATGCTGACCATGTATCAGGTCTCCATGATTCATCTATGTATCATGCTGACCATGTATCAGGTCTCCATGATTCATCTATGTATCATGCTGACCATGTATCAGGTCTCCATGATTCATCTATGCATCATGCTGACCATGTATCAGGTCTTCATGATTCATTTATGCATCATGCTAACCATGTATCAGGTCTCCATGATTCATTTTTGCATCATGCTGACCATGTATCAGGTCTCATGATTCATTCATGCATCATGCTGACCATGTATCAGGTCTCCATGATTCATTCATGCATCATGCTGACCATGTATCAGGTCTCCATGATTCATCTATGCATCATGCTGACCATGTATCAGGTCTCCATGGTTCATTTATGTATCATGCTGACCATGTATCAGGTTAATATGATTCATTTATGCATCATGCTGACCATGTGTCAGGTCTCCATGATTCATTTATGCATCATGCTGACCATGTATCAGGTCTCCATGATTCATTTATGCATCATGCTGACCATGTATCAGGTCTCATGATTCATTTATGTATCATGCTGACCATGTATCAGTTCTCATGATTCATTTATGCATCATGCTGACCATGTATCAGGTCTCCATGATTCATTTATGCATCATGCTGACCATGTATCAGGTCTCCATGATACATCTATGTATCATGCTGACCATGTATCAGGTCTCCCTGATTCATTCATGCATCATGCTGACCATGTATCAGGTCTCCATGATTCATCTATGCATCATGCTAACAATGTATCAGGTCTCCATGATTCATTTATGCATCATGCTGACCATGTATCAGGTCTCCATGATTCATCTATGCATCATGCTGACCATGTATCAGGTCTCCATGATTCATCTATGTATCATGCTGACCATGTATCAGGTCTTCATGATTCATTCATGCATCATGCTGAGCATGTCTCAGGTCTCCATGATTCATTCATGCATCATGCTGACCATGTATCAGGTTAATATGATTCATTTATGCATCATGCTGACCATGTATCAGGTCTCATGATTCATCTATGCATCATGCTGACCATGTATCAGGTTAATATGATTCATTTATGTATCATGCTGACTATGTATCAGGTCTCCATGATTCATTTATGTATCATGCTGACCATGTATAAGGTCTCCATGATTCATTTATGCATCATGCTGACCATGTATCAGGTCTCCATGATTCATTTATGCATCATGCTGACCATGTATCAGGTCTCCATGATTCATTTATATATCATGCTGACCATGTGTCAGGTCTCCATGATTCATTTATGCATCATGCTGACCATGTATCAGGTCTCTATGATTCATTTATGTATCATGCTGACCATGTATCAGGTCTCCATGATTCATTTATGTATCATGCTGACCATGTGTCAGGTCTCCATGATTAATTTATGCATCATACTGACCATGTATCAGGTCTCCATGATTCATTCATGCATCATGCTGACCATGTATCAGGTCTCCATGATTCATTCATGCATCATGCTGACCATGTATCAGGTCTCATGATTCATTTATGCATCATGCTGACCATGTATCAGGTCTCATGATTCATTTATGCATCATGCTGACCATGTATCAGGTCTCCATGATTCATCTATGTATCATGCTGACCATGTATCAGGTCTCATGATTCATTTATGCATCATGCTGACCATGTATCAGGTTAATATGATTCATTTATGCATCATGCTGACCATGTATCAGGTCTCATGATTCATCTATGCATCATGCTGACCATGTATCAGGTCTCCATGATTCATTTATGCATCATGCTGACCATGTATCAGGTCTCATGATTCATTTATGCATCAGGCTGACCATGTATCAGGTCTCCATGATTCATTTATGCATCATGCTGACCATGTATCAGGTTAATATGATTCATTTATGCATCATGCTGACCATGTATCAGGTCTCCATGATTCATCTATGTATCATGCTGACCATGTATCAGGTCTCCATGATTCATTTATGCATCATGCTGACCATGTATCAGGTCTCCATGGTTCATTTATATATCATGCTGACCATGTATCAGGTCTCCATGATTAATTTATGCATCATGCTGACCATGTATCAGGTTTATATGATTCGTTCATGCATCATGCTGACCATGTATCAGGTCTCCATGATTCATTCATGCATTATGCTGACCATGTATCAGGTCTCCATGATTCATTTATGCATCATGCTGACCATGTATCAGGTCTCCATGATTCATTTATGCATCATGCTGACCATGTATCAGGTCTCCATGGTTCATTTATGTGTCATGCTGACCATGTATCAGGTTAATATGATTCATTTATGCATCATGCTGACCATGTATCAGGTCTCCATGATTCATCTATGCATCATGCTGACAATGTATCAGGTCTCCATGATTCATTTATGCATCATGCTGACCATGTATCAGGTCTCCATGATTCATTTATGTATCATGCTGACCATGTATCAGGTCTCCATGATTCATCTATGTATCATGCTGACCATGTATCAGGTCTCCATGATTCATTCATGCATCATGCTGACCATGTATCAGGTCTCATGATTCATTTATGCATCATGCTGACCATGTATCAGGTCTCATGATTCATTTATGCATCATGCTGACCATGTATCAGGTCTCCATGATTCATCTATGTATCATGCTGACCATGTATCAGATCTGCATGATTCATTTATGCATCATGCTGACCATGTATCAGGTCTCCATGATTCATTCATGCATCATGCTGACCATGTATCAGGTCTCCATGATTCATCTATGCATCATGCTGACTATGTATCAGGTCTCCATGATTCATCTATGTATCATGCTGACCATGTATCAGGTTAATATGATTCATTTATGCATCATGCTGACCATGTATCAGGTCTCATGATTCATCTATGCATCATGCTGACCATGTCTCAGGTTAATATGATTCATTTATGCATCATGCTGACCATGTATCATGTTTCATGATTCATTTATGTATCATGCTGACCATGTATCAGGTTAATATGATTCATTTATGCATCATGCTGACCATGTATCAGGTCTTCATGATTCATCTATGTATCATGCTGACAATGTATCAGGTCTCATGATTCATTCATGTATCATGCTGACCATGTATCAGGTTAATATGATTCATTTATGCATCATGCTGACCATGTATCAGGTCTCCATGATTCATTTATGTATCAAGCTGACCATGTATCAGGTTAATATGATTCATTTATGCATCATGCAGACCATGTATCAGGTCTCCATGGTTCATTAATGTATCATGCTGACCATGTATCAGATCTGCATGATTCATTTATGCATCATGCTGACCATGTATTAGGTCTCCATGATTCATTTATGTATCATGCTGACCATGTATCAGGTCTCTATGATTCATTTATGTATCATGCTGACCATGTATCAGGTCTCCATGATTCATTTATGCATCATGCTGACCATGTATCAGGTCTCCATGATTCATTTATGTATCATGCTGACCATGTATCAGGTCTCTATGATTCATTTATGCATCATGCTGACCATGTATCAGGTCTCCATGATTCATTTATGCATCATGCTGACCATGTATCAGGTCTCCATGGTTCATTTATGCATCATGCTGACCATGTATCAGGTCTCCATGATTCATTCATGCATCATGCTGACCATGTATCAGGTCTCATGATTCATTTATGCATCATGCTGACCATGTATCAGGTCTCCATGATTCATCTATGTATCATGCTGACCATGTATCAGGTCTCCATGATTCATTTATGCATCATGCTGACCATGTATCAGGTCTCATGATTCATTTATGTATCATGTGACCCAATTATGTAAATGGGGGTCAACCGACCACTTGACCTCCCTTGTTTGTAAACAACACGTCATCTAGCCAAGTGACTTAACCATGTGGTTTCTATAATAGTTTATCCCTCCTTGATCACTTGGTGTAGTCATGTGACCACTTGTTTGTAAACAAGGGTGGAGTTAATTATGCATGAAAGGTCTGAGTCTTTTCTCGAGAAGAGATATGTAAGCGTTGGTAAATTTTACTGTTGTATACTTTTTTTTGATGAGAGGACAAATTAAAAAAAAATTGCCCCTTTAGTTTGTTTTTAAGGCAAGCTAAAAGCTTGCCCCCCCCCAAAATTTTTTTTTTTAATTAGAGAACCCACCCCTTAAAAAAGGGATGGGTTTACTGATATTAAAAATTTGTTGGGAATTTTATAAAAAAATTATATAGCAGCTATCACTGTTATGCAAATGAGGATTAACCGTTTATTCAATTAGAAACCTGACTACCACCAGCATGTAGTTACAAGAAGATATTTATCACATTTTCTTACATCTGTGATTTTACCGTATAAAATAAAAAAATATTTAAAAGGATGATTATGGAGGTTATACCGCATACAAGAGTATGAAGGAGGTGAAGATGTCAGCAGTTTACCTTTGTGAAGGCTGCGACATATCATTCAAGAAGAGGAGGAAGGCACCACTACCATGAACACCCCACTGCTACCTTTATACTAGTCTCTTTATATAGTGATAAGCAAAGGGAGAAGCTACATAAAAGGTGTGTAAGGCAAAAACGTGGAGCGACGCGAGTAATGTTGTGAGCAGGTGGCACCATACAACGTAGATGGTGGGACTTAAGATTGTTTTAAGACGAGCTTTTAGCTTGCCCAAAAAAATTTGCAACCTTTAGTTTTAGAAAAATGTTTATTTTTAATTAGTGAACCCACCCTGTTTTTTTTGGGACAGGGGTGGGTTTCTACTGGGTATAAAATTCTTTAATAAAATATATTTAAAAGGATGATTATGGAGGTGATGCCGTATGAAAGAGGATGAAGCAGGAGAAGGTGTCAGCAGTTTACCTTTGTGAAGACTGTGACATATCATTTGACAAGAAGAGGGAGGCACTACTACCATGAACACCCCACTACTACATTTACGCTAGTCTCTTTATATACAATCGTTTTATCAGTTTGATACACTAGATAGCATCCTAGATGACCCCTAGGCTACAGGGGCTACTCACCCACCCAGCCCCTGGGGCCCCATAGGCCTATTGAGGGGGCAGAAACACCTCTCACAATTATACTGTTTTAAAAATGAAAAACGGTTCCAAGAGGTTAGAAATCATAGATTTCCAGAGAGAAAGAGTGTATCTAGGTACCCCATCGATATTGGATTGAAAAATCGAACCAAACACCTTCTGTAGCATTTCAAATCTTGAGGTACACTCTACAGTGAGTAAGAGAGAACTCACCATGGCCCTGTAGCAGGAGCAGTTTGGCCTGGTCTACTCTAACGCCATCTGCTGTATATCCTTGATAAAACTTTCGTATAGTGGTATGCAAGGGAGAAGCTACATAAAAGGTGTGTAAGGCAAAGCGTGAAGAGACTCGAGTATAACGATGGAGTAACGTAATGAGCGGGTGACGCCATACGACATAGATAGTGATGTGTGAGGGAGAAGACACATAAAAGGTGTGTAAGAGTGACGCAAGTAAAATGACAGTGCAACGTAAGGGTGGGTGGTGTCACCTAGCCCAAATTTTTTTAGTATTATAAATCTGATGTATACCAATAAATCACCATCAAGCTTACAACACTCTAACTCAGGTCAAGTAGAAGTTAAAAATACTACCTATTTCTAGTGAAACGTTAGAGTGACGTCATGATTAATTTGTGGTGAATAATGTAAAGTATAAAGGGTATATATGACTGTGATACTTTTTTTGTAATACCTAATTAGGGGATTACAACAGTTATGTGACCCCCTATTTGGTCTTATTAGGAGATTGTTGACCCTGCCTTAAGGTCAGAGGTGGTTTTACTAATATTAAAAAAGGACGAGTGTGGAGATGATGTTGGATGAAAGAGGGTGAAGCAAGCAAGTGGTTAAAGTAGATGAGAATTTTTTCCCCCAGTATTTGCTCAGTACAACCACTGCACATGCCAGATAGAAGGATATGGGAATGGTTTAATATTAGTTTTGGGAGAAAAGGGTAAGGCAGGTGTAGTGCTCGCAGCTCAGCTCATGGACATGTAGGGGTAAAGTCGCCTGGGGGCCGACTACCCTTAGCATACCAGCTGCCATAACAGTCGGTCGCTGACTTTGTTTTGGAGTGCTTTTAATCGTTGCTGATTTATGCTGTGGCCTGCCTCCGTTTATAACATTTCCCGGTGTGATCTTATATACTCACCCTCATCCACTAATTTACAGAAAAAGGTGTTTAAATCATACATGTACGTTAAATGTGTGTTGTCGTTGCAACGCCACCCAGCACCCTATGGCGGAATTACATCTTATTTTTTTTAAATAAAAACAAATTTCAGTACCTTAAGACGCCTCACAACCAAAAATTATCACCCCTATTTAAAGATGCAGTTATTTTAAAGGAGGTTGTAAAATCAAGCCATGCTAAAACCTCAATATTGACTGGAATCATAATAAGACATCTTTGATATTCACCATGGTTACACCTGTTGTTACCAATCATAACTCTGCTCTGATATGTCCTCACATACCATATACATATGCAAGTATCACACCTGTCTTAGCTCATCAGTATTTATAGAACCCCAAACATGGCAGACGTATTTTGGATGAAACAAGGAGTGGACATCGTCCACCACACTGACAGACTAGGTGGACACTAACGTATATGGTTTATGGTAGAAATCTGTGACCACTTGCCATTATCACCCCGTCTTTGAACAGTTAGAAAAACTTACCAGAAAAGGGAACGTGAACCCAAAGTGTCTAGTCTCCTAAGGATTTGTATATGATGACCCAACACTGGCTGAGAGGGTCACTGATACCTTTGATGGTAGGTGAATTTTTCGACTTATAAATCCAAAATGGATGGCTTCGATTTATTGTGTAAATTATCCAGGGTCCCTACTGTCTTACCTTAGACCACTAGCGGCCACCCCATGTACATCCAAAATAGAACTGTCCCAAGGTTATTTTTAAATGTCAGTACCTTTGGAAGATACCATTTCACTTATGAAGGATGACAGATATCCATCCATACACACAACGTTTGATATGGTGCCGGATAGCACGCCCAAAATATATCAATATCACATTAGCTACTTGACCAATTAGGCTAACATCATATTACACCAGTAGACAGTCATAACTAAAACAATAGACAGGTTTACACTGATACTTATCAACGCAGTCTGCGACGTCTGAATGGCATTTTCGCGTCAAATGCAAAGGTCACGTCTATATTAAAACCCATAGTTAAATAAATCATACTCACCATTACGGTACAGTGTCAGCTCAGTGCAGCCACCTGGTGTGCAGTAGATGAACTAACTGAAGCGTCCTTAGCCACCCAACCCGCGCTACACCCAAAACAAGATATTCATAGAGCTCTCAATGGAATAGTGTATGTATAGCGATACAAATAAATAAGTTAGATTCATACAGGTATGTTGTAACGTTCCTTTAGATACATACAAGCCCACCACTTTTTATAAAACTGTGGATTTTAAAAATCAATGCTAGAAATCATGTGTTAAATGCGTGTATATTCATTACTGACATGAGTTCGTTTTGGGTCTTTTTTTTTATTATGGGGGGGAGGAGATGAATTCTTTTTATTGTTAAAAGTGGTTCTAAAGAGAACCTATGGTCCCTTTAAGGGGTAAAGTCCCGCTTGGTTGGAAAGTGCAGACTGAACTGAGCCTTGGTGGTTAGATTCATGGTGAGGAGAATTATATCTATCTCTTAAATCAGTTTGAAAAGGGTGTAGTTTCTACAAAGTGACTAATGTGAAGATTATTTATGCATGATTGTGAATTTTAGATCACTGTAGTTCATATAAGACTAATCTTGGTAGTATTAAGCTGTGTTGTGTTAAATATATTTATAAACTATACATCTATAATACATTTGGTTGTGTGTATACTAGATAGGACGGTATGGAAGGTTTATGGTGAATGTTTTAATTAAACCGTTGTCCTTAAGTAGCTTAAGATGGCGCCACAGTTTCTATTTGAGATAATCACATCACCAATGTAACATGTATTTCATTGCATAAATTCAATGTTGTGTGTAGACCTTTGATTCTTGTTTTATTAAAGATGTGATGTTACTAGGAGCTCGGTTGGACTGTTCGCTCACCATACGCACATTCATTGATGTAAATTAGATCGATATTGACGGTGTACTATATCAATTTCATTTAGGTATTCTTTAAAAAATACAGACTTAACACCTAAAGTGGTTTCTCTCGCCGAAAAAACTTCAGGTAGACTATAAACAAGGTCGACATTGGTCAACACCTTTTTGGTAAATGTCAAAAGCTTTACAAGAAGTATTGAGTGAGGATGATGTAAACGTGGGCGCTGCTTAGGCGGCTGGTGCACCATCCATAGCGATGAGGCTACCATAAGCCAGACATTGTTTTTCTACAGTGACACCAGTTGCTGCTGCTATAGCAACCTGTTTTTCACAGGTTAGACTATTTCAGCACACTGGTCCAACTGTCTGAGGGAAACACTGTCACTGGGAAAACGCTGTCACAACAGGTTCTCTACAGAACCACCCTTTTAACCAAAGTTAATTACCTATTCTTCCATCACGGTGTGCCTGATGTATCATTTAGCGCATCATGCTGTTTGTGTTGCATTTATATCATACCGTAACAGTACGTTTAAGTGTCGGGTATAGGGGGATAGAATTCAATCTGCACCCAGGAACTTATACACACACACTATATTCATAGTAGTAGTGACCTGTTCCTTTTGGGTTGGACAATCATGTACCAAGGATCATATAGCTTCTCTACAGAACCACCCATTCCATACATACAGTACTATGAGTAGTAGTACCGCTATTTGCCACCAGATGGAGGCGCTATTGGTGTAGTAAAGAACTTTTGAAGGTAATTAATCATTTTTGGGTCTAAATCAGATTGAACTTTACATATATAGAATGTTATTTTTGTTCAAAACAGTGTTAAACGTTGTAGACTTTACTTTTATTCATTTTTACACATTTGAAATAAAGTGTATGTTGGGGAGGTCTATGCTGTCTCTTGCGGATGGACACCATTCATGGATTCTATAAAGGATTCTCATTTTGTAAATCAAAAGTAAATTGTGGTAACGAGGGGCTAGTGTATTCACACTCTAGTGGGGTAGGGATACCTATCAATAGTCTGTCGTCTCAATGAAATTCAAATCTGCAACATGGAAGGGAACAACAATTGTTTGAAGGTAAATGGGTTATTCAAACGAATTGTTTCGATCAAGCACTAAATTATCTTAAAAACAAAATGCACCCACTTACACAGAAACACCTGGTGGCTAACTTTAAACCTCACATTTTTACCTAGTGTTCACATTCTAAATGAACCATTCTACCTTTGCATATTTTTGTGACAAATTTCTGATTATTATATCTTTACCACAGTCATGTATTGGTTGTCTGGGTGGTAGTTGAAATCTATAGTTTAAGGTTGGTAGTAGTCTTCAAGAACCTTACAGGGGGTAACACTGGTATTTTTTTCTGGTACCCCTACTAGTACTACTTCTACTATGATCATCTACTGCGTCTGATTCTACTGCTACTGCTGCTGCTACTACCGCTCCTTCTATGCTAGTTAGAGTCTACATCACAGGGCGTGGTGGATGCTGGATGTATATAGACATACATACAGTGAGTCTACATCACAGGGCGTGGTGGCTGCTGGATATATATATATATATATAAATACATACAGTTAGAGAGTCTACATCACAGGGTGTGGTGGCTGCTTGATGTATATACATGTAGACATACATACAGTTAGAGTCTACATCACAGGGCGTGGTGGCTGCTGGATGTATATACATGTAGACATACATACAGTTAGAGTCTACATCACAGGGTGTGGTGGATGCTAAATGTATATACATGTAGACATACATACAGTTAGAGTCTACATCACAGGGCGTGGTGGCTGCTGGATGTATATACATGTAGACATGCATACAGTTAGAGTCTACATCACAGGGCCTGGTGGCTGCTGGATGTATATACATGTAGACATACATACAGTGAGAGTCTACATCACAGGGTGTGGTGGATGCTAAATGTATATACATGTAGACATACATACAGTTAGAGTCTACATCACAGGGCGTGGTGGCTGCTGGATGTATATACATGTAGACATACATACAGTGAGAGTCTACATCACAGGGTGTGGTGGCTGCTGGATGTATATAGATATACATACAGTGAGAGTGTACATCACAGGGCATGGTAGCTGCTGGATGTATATACATGTAGACATACATACGGTTAGAGTCTACATCACAGGGTGTGGTTGCTGCTGGATGTATATACATGTAGACATACATACAGTGAGCGTCTACATCACAGGGCGTGGTAGCTGCTGGATGTATATACATGTAGACATACATACAGTGAGAGTCTACATCACAGGGCGTGGTGGCTGCTGGATGTATATACATGTAGACATACATACAGTTAGAGTCTACATCACAGGGTGTGGTGGCTGCTGGATATATATAGATATACATACAGTGAGAGTCTACGACCTTACAACTATGTTAAGAATATCTAAAGGTGGCACACTGGGATTATGGCCATTTAGACATCCGGGCCATTGCTAGACAATGTGTGTTACTTGGACAATGGCCCTTCCAATATTGGGTTCTCGTCCTTAGATCTAAATTTAGATCACTTTGTCTAAGGACGAGACCCCAATATCAGAAGGGCCATTGTCCAAGTAACACACATTGTCTAGCAATGGCCCGAATGTCTGAATGGTCATAATCCCAGTGTGCCATCTTTAGGACAACACTGTACCGTTCAAAGGGTCATTGTTGCAGGGATTCAAAGGTTTTATGTACACAGACAACATTCTTAACATAGTTGTAAATTCGTCACTGTCTCTATTTGTGTGTATAAGCCCTCAATATCTGCAGCACTGAATTTACAGCGGTTCATTGTTTGTATTGATGGCTGATGCCACAAGCTCCACAGCTACAGTGGCTCACTATGCACAGAAGGCCCAAGTGTCTGAAGGGCCATTGTCCCAGTAAAGGTCACCTTGTCTATGGACAAGGTTCCAATGTCTGAAGGGCCATTGTCCAAGTAGGTCACCTTGTCTATGGACAAGGCCCCAATATCTGAAGACCAATATTAGGTCATTATCAGGGTCATTAAATAAACAAGTCTATAATATGCAAAGCGTCCTATCCCCATTGGCTGGCTACGCAAGGCCCCAATGTCTGGGGGGGGGCCATAGCTCCATTGGCTGACCACACAAGGCCCCAATGTTGCTATATGGTAGTGAATACAAGGACTTATCTGATTAGTTTGATAATATATTCAGCTTGCTTCCTATTATTTAATGTGGATGAGGTATTGTGAATATCTGAAGCACCTGAGTGCTGGAGTTCAGTTTCTACATGTATATACAGCCAGCAGCTACCACGCCCTGTGATGTAGACTCTCACTGTATGTATGTCTACATGTATATATATCCAGCAGCCACCACACCCTGTGATGTAGACTCTCACTGTATGTATGTCTACATGTATATACAGCCAGCAGCCACCACACCCTGTGATGTAGACTCTAACTGTATGTATGTCTACATGTATATACATCCAGCAGCCACCACAGCCTGTGATGTAGACTCTAACTGTATGTATGTCTACATGTATATACATCCAGCAGCCACCACGCCCTGTGATGTAGACTCTCACTGTATGTATGTCTACATGTATATACATCCAGCAGCCACCACACCCTGTGATGTAGACTCTCACTGTATGTATGTCTATATATACATCCAGCATCCACCACACCCTGTGATGTAGACTCTAACTGTATGTATGTCTACATGTATATACATCCAGCAGCCACCACACCCTGTGATGTAGACTCTAACTGTATGTATGTCTACATGTATATACATCCAGCAGCCACCACGCCCTGTGATGTAGACTCTCACTGTATGTATGTCTACATGTATATACATCCAGCAGCCACCAGGCCCTGTGATGTAGACTCTAACTGTATGTATGTCTACATGTATATACATCCAGCAGCCACCACGCCCTGTGATGTAGACTCTCACTGTATGTATGTCTACATGTATATACATCCAGCAGCCACCAGGCCCTGTGATGTAGACTCTAACTGTATGTATGTCTACATGTATATACATCCAGCAGCTACCACGCCCTGTGATGTAGACTCTAACTGTATGTATGTCTACATGTATATACATCCAGCAGCCACCACACCCTGTGATGTAGACTCTCACTGTATGTATGTCTACATGTATATACATCCAGCAGCTACCACGCCCTGTGATGTAGACTCTCACTGTATGTATGTCTATATATACATCCAGCATCCACCACACCCTGTGATGTAGACTCTAACTGTATGTATGTCTACATGTATATACATCCAGCAGCCACCACACCCTGTGATGTAGACTCTAACTGTATGTATGTCTACATGTATATACATCCAGCAGCCACTACGCCCTGTGATGTAGACTCTCACTGTATGTATGTCTACATGTATATACATCCAGCAGCCACCAGGCCCTGTGATGTAGACTCTCACTGTATGTATGTCTACATGTATATACATCCAGCAGCTACCACGCCCTGTGATGTAGACTCTAACTGTATGTATGTCTACATGTATATACATCCAGCAGCCACCATGCCCTGTGATGTAGACTCTCACTGTATGTATGTCTACATGTATATACATCCAGCAGCCACCAGGCCTTGTGATGTAGACTCTCACTGTATGTATGTCTACATGTATATACATCCAGCAGCTACCACGCCCTGTGATGTAGACTCTAACTGTATGTATGTCTACATGTATATACATCCAGCAGCCACTATGCCCTGTGATGTAGACTCTCACTGTATGTATGTCTATATATATATATATATATATATATATATATATATATCCAGCAGCCACTACACCCTGTGTGCATTCATGCATTATACTGAGCCTATGGGGCAGCTCTGCATGATGTTCCAATGAAATGCTGGTGAGCAGACTCAGCAACATTTCATATACAACCAATAGGCATGATGCACCCCAGTGGCCCTTAAAGGATTAAACACTTAATGGCCTATATTATACTCTGTTTAAGGAACTTAAGTTGCCTACAATCTACTTTCACTCACAGTTTAGACTATCCTGAACCTGGCACTCTCCAGCATATCTTTGTGACTACAAAAAAGGAACTCTTCTTGAGGAGTGAGCAATATTTCCTGTTTTTGCTCGTGGGAGATCTATTTTAGAAGGTCTATGATCACCATGCACTTGGAATAAGGGAGTGGTCATTGTTTGTTGACATGGGTGGGTTTTCCCTTGGAAACGTGAAACCGTCGAAAGCAATCACGTCCATCTTTGATCTATAGTAGCGCAATTTTTTGTCGTTACTAAAAAAGAAGCTAAATTCTTTTACACCCCCCTCAGGAAAGTTTGTGAAAATCAAAAGTGGGGGTGGGGGAGGAATTTGTAATTTGAGGAACCATTAATTTGAATGTTTGGATAAAGAAAAAGTCTCACAACCAATCCCTTAGCTGACTTGTGCACATGACAAACATATCTTACCTGTTAGTGGAACATTGTATGTGAAAAGTCCAAGCACACTCGGTGTAATTGGCACATGGTAATGTGAACATCACAATGGTTCAACAATGCTGCATCAACCATGTCACCTCTAAATGACCTGACACCTGGAGGTTTGTTTTGTACCTCAGCTCAGTCAGCGAGACAATGAGTGAATGGAAAGATGAACTGCTTTTCATGTTTTGACAAATGCCTCCCAAGGTGTATCAGATCTCCACCCCCCCCCTCTCTGTGAGAGGCCACATGAATGAGGCCAGTAACTACTAATTAGGCAAAAAGAAAGTTTGGTTTCCGGTCACTCGACTGACCTTACTAATTTAGATCTAAACTTACCTGTACTTGATGTGTCATCCGATGTCACCTCCCACCTCCTCTCCTCAGCTGCTGCACAGCTTCTCGGCAAAACAACTTCTGCATTTTATGAGGCTTCACTTCCAATGAAGTGTTTGACAAAGAGAAGTCAATATACAAAAATAGGTTCATTTAAGTCAGTGGTAAATGAAGTGAATTTTGGTGTCCCACAAGGGTCTGTGTTGGGCCCGCTGTTATTCATTCTATATATTGATGATGTAAAAACAAGAATAAGTCCATGTAAATTCTCTTTATATGTGGATGACCTGGTAGTCTATTCGGCAAATAACAAAATAGATCTAATAATTGACCGATTGCAAAATGCCATCACGGAGGTTGGCCAATGGTGTACTGAAAAATTTTTAACGGTCAATACAGACAAAACAAAAATCTGTTGGTTTGGGAGTTCTCCCAAACTAAAAAAATGTAAAGATAAAAATTTTTATCTGTATGGTGATATGCTTGAAACTGTGAATAGTTATTCATATTTAGGACTTAAAATTGATTCTAACTTAAATTTCATTCCAGCTTTAAATGACTTGATCTCAAAGGTTCATGTTAAGCTTTTTATGTTCAGCAAACTGCGTAATCTGTTAACTGAAAATGCCGCTGTACAAGTTTATAAAAGCACAATTATGAGTCTTTTTGATTATGCAAGCTTTGTTCATGACGGAGGAAGTGATGTAATGCTAGAGAAACTGGAGAGAATGCAGTTGAGGGGACTCAAAACTATATACAGGGGCAAAAATATGACAGATGACGACATGTATGTCGCGGCTGGCATTACCACATTAGCAGTCCGACGCCAGAGACTTTTGTTGAGCTACATGTATAAATTGTCCAAAAGGATGAGTGGTATGATCACAGTGAAAGGCAAGAAGGACTACGCTCTGAGGCCAGTGTAAAGTTCAAGACTTTCAGGGCAAGGAACAATGGTTATCATAATTATTCAGGGGTAAAAGCCTTTGGGACAACTTGGGCTCGTGGTACCAATTGAGTGCTGATAAATTCACCTTCAAGAAAAGAATAAATGCTATACTGGATTTTACTAAACAGAGTAACAACCCTGCACAGGCGGATGGCGATTAGGTAAAGAGAGATGTTTGAGCCTTAGGGGATGGGTTGCAATGACTTCACCTCATTTTGGAGTCTCATCCTCTCTCTTATGGGATGATGGTCCTGCACTGCTGGGAGGGGTTGTAATGACTCCATCTAGCCGTGCATGACCATTATTATTTATTGTATTGTGAATGAAGCTCCGGATGGGTTGTAATGACTTAATTGGGCTTCTATTCATAATTGAATCCTAATGGTGACCATCCGTCCAGCTACATGGGCTCTCATCCAAGTGATTTCACTATCCTTAGGTGCCATAATCTCATAATTTCATAATTTTAGGGCCGACAATAATAATTCTTGGTCTATCGTGTCATGTTTCTAGTGAAACATATTGCTTCAGATATGTAGAATAAAATTAAGTCTCCTTATTGATCATAATTTCGTTATACAAATTTGTCTATCAGCTTTTTATTAAGCATTTGTATTTATGGGGGATTAATCACCTCCAATCTTTGCAATGATAATCATTCGTCGATTGTACATAATGTAACCTGTTACTTTTGTAAATACACTCCAATTTAGTTAATAAGCTTTATATACATATTGTATGCTTCATCTTCACCTATATACATCGTATCATTATATTCATTAGAATGTGTTGGAAAAATGAAACTGTTGTATGACTAAAAGGAATCATCATATTGTCAGATTTCATCACTCATTTTAATTAGTGACTTGACAATAAAAACCTTCAACCCTTAAAAAAAAGATAAGTTGCACACTAGTGCTGTATTCTTCATCAAAACTATGCCTTTCTGTGATGGAGGTCAATAGATGTTTTTATAACTGCCGGTCAGAAACCTACCCAGTCAGAAACCTCTTTGGGAGAGGAGGAAGTCAAGAAAATGTTCCTTCTTGGTTTTTTCCTGAGTCTGGAAAGGAACAAAAAGCACAGGGAAGGGAAGAAAAAACTTTGGCCCACGTCGTCTGAGTGTAAACCAGTGAATGGGGGAACAGGAGGGGCCAATAAAAGCATGATGGAGACGACGGGTCAGAGACCTCAAAACTGATTTGAAGGATAAAAAGGGGGAAAAGAGAGAAAGGAGGGGGAAGGAGTGACAAATTGAAGACACCTATAAGGAGAAATCTCCTCTCACCCATAGGTGAAGGGAAAACCCCCCAAAAAAGTGCAAGGGTCTTTTCCAGGGAGGGTTAGGAGAGGAAAGACCTGTTTCAGATGAAAGGGTGGAAAAAGAGGAAGCCCTGTGCAGCAAGTTATGCACTGACCCCCCTAATGAGAGACAGGACAAGTTCCCCTGGACCATAAGGAACTTGGGGAAAGTGACAAAACAGTACCTTTCTATGACCAATTTCAAACTGCAGGCTAAATTAACTCTCTGTAACTGCTGGTCAGAAACCTCGGTCAGAAACCTCGGTCAGAAATGGTCAGAAACCTCCCTGAACACATTTGCATCACATTGGTGAGAAAAAGGCATGTGTATGTATAGTGACTCACCAGGGCTACATCCATATATCATGGATGTATCTGGGAATGTATCAATCCTGAATGGTGGGCATGATGCCCCAATAAGGTGCTGGGGAGCCGACTCATCAGCACTCCATTGGTGTATCACGACGACCAATGGGCATGATGCACTCCTGCACCAGTGGCCCTTCAGGGCACAGGAATGCTGATCCAGGAGTTAGGAAATCACATCTAGGACTCTGGGGCTGTGCCTCCCTTGACCAGATTTTCCTGGCTGTGCCCCCCGAGACCACCCTTCTAGGGTCATTATCTATCAATGGGGGCGGGGGTTGACGGGGGCAAAGACTTGACCCCTCCTGAGGGAAAGGGCATAAAAGCGTTTGACCCCTCTTTGGGGTGGGTGTAAAAAAATGGCCTCTTATTAGCAAAAAGAAAAAATGATAGCCCCTGTGCAACTATAGACCCTTGAGGGGGTAAATCTCTAATTTTTAAACTTTCCCCTCGCCTCGATGACCAGTAGTATCGCTCTCTGTTTTTAAACTCCTCTCTGATCAGTTCAGACAGACTCTGTAGTGATCACCATGGGCGATCACATGTGGTAACCTCAAAGATCACGGGGTACTCTCCCTAGTCATAATCAACAAGATGAAGAAAGGTGATCACTACAGAGTACTTTTTTTCTAGGTATGGGGGCCACAAGTAATCCTACCCCTCAGAGAGGGAGGCAAAACGCTTATATATCAAGGTGGGGAAGGGGCAAACGATTCTTTTTTCAAAGTCAATGAATTACTCCAGAACAAATGGGGCCATTTCAACTGCTAAATGGGGGAAAATCATCCTTACCATGCATGAGTGGAGCCATGGTGCACATATGTATACATTTGAACAGGGTGCCGATACACTCCCAGAGCCTGCTCACCGGAACTTCATTGGTGCATCATGCCGCCCTCACAGGACTGATACACTCCCAGGGACGAGACTACTCACCAGCACTTCATTGGTGCATCATGCCGCCCTCACAGGACTGATACACTCCCAGGGGCGCGACTGCTCACCAGAACTTCATTGGTGCATCATGCCGCCCTCACAGGACTGATACACTCCCAGAGCCTGCTCACCAGCACTTCATTGGTGCATCATGCCGCCCTCACAGGACTGATACACTCCCAGGGACGCGACTGCTCACCAGCACTTCATTGGTGCATCATGCCGCCCTCACAGGACTGATACACTCCCAGAGCCTGCTCACCAGAACTTCATTGGTGCATCATGCCGCCCTCACAGGACTGATACACTCCCAGAGCCTGCTCACCAGCACTTCATTGGTGCATCATGCCGCCCTCACAGGACTGATACACTCCCAGGGACGCGACTGCTCACCAGCACTTCATTGGTGCATCATGCCGCCCTCACAGGACTGATACACTCCCAGGGACGCGACTGCTCACCAGCACTTCATTGGTGCATCATGCCGCCCTCACAGGACTGATACACTCCCAGGGACGAGACTGCTCACCAGCACTTCATTGGTGCATCATGCCGCCCTCACAGGACTGATACACTCCCAGAGCCTGCTCACCAGCACTTCATTGGTGCATCATGCCGCCCTCACAGGACTGATACACTCCCAGGGACGAGACTGCTCACCAGCACTTCATTGGTGCATCATGCCGCCCTCACAGGACTGATACACTCCCAGGGGCGCGACTGCTCACCAGAACTTCATTGGTGCATCATGCCGCCCTGACAGGACTGATACACTCCCAGAGCCTGCTCACCAGAACTTCATTGGTGCATCATGCCGCCCTCACAGGACTGATACACTCCCAGAGCCTGCTCACCAGCACTTCATTGGTGCATCATGCCGCCCTCACAGGACTGATACACTCCCAGGGACGCGACTGCTCACCAGCACTTCATTGGTGCATCATGCCGCCCTCACAGGACTGATACACTCCCAGAGCCTGCTCACCAGCACTTCATTGGTGCATCATGCCGCCCTCACAGGACTGATACACTCCCAGGGGCGCGACTGCTCACCAGAACTTCATTGGTGCATCATGCCGCCCTCACAGGACTGATACACTCCCAGAGCCTGCTCACCAGAACTTCATTGGTGCATCATGCCACCCTCACAGGACTGATACACTCCCAGAGCCTGCTAACCAGCACTTCATTGGTGTATCATGCCGCCCTCACAGGACTGATACACTCCCAGAGCCTGCTAACCAGAACTTGATTGGTGCATCATGCCGCCCTCACAGGACTGATACACTCCCAGAGCCTGCTCACCGGAACTTCATTGGTGCATCATGCCGCCCTCACAGGACTGATACACTCCCAGAGACTGCTCACCAGCACTTCATTGGTGCATCATGCCTCCCTCACAGGACTGATACACTCCCAGAGCCTGCTCACCAGCACTTCATTGGTGCATCATGCCGCCCTCACAGGACTGATACACTCCCAGGGGCGAGACTGCTCACCAGCACTTCATTGGTGCATCATGCCGCCCTCACAGGACTGATACACTCCCAGGGGCGCGACTGCTCACCAGAACTTCATTGGTGCATCATGCCGCCCTCACAGGACTGATACACTCCAAGAGCCTGCTCACCAGAACTTCATTGGTGCATCATGCCGCCCTCACAGGACTGATACACTCCTAGAGCCTGCTAACCAGCACTTTATTGGTGCATCATGCCGCCCTCACAGGACTGATACACTCCCAGGGACGCGACTGCTAACCAGCACTTCATTGGTGCATCATGCCGCCCTCACAGGACTGATACACTCCCAGAGCTTGCTCACCAGCACTTCATTGGTGCATCATGCCGCCCTCACAGGACTGATACACTCCCAGGGGCGAGACTGCTAACCAGAACTTCATTGGTGCATCATGCCGCCCTCACAGGACTGATACACTCCCAGAGCCTGCTCACCAGAACTTCATTGGTGCATCATGCCGCCCTCACAGGACTGATACACTCCCAGAGCCTGCTCACCAGCACTTCATTGGTGCATCATGCCGCCCTCACAGGACTGATACACTCCCAGAGCCTGCTCACCAGCACTTCATTGGTGCATCATGCCGCCCTCACAGGACTGATACACTCCCAGGGGCGAGACTGCTCACCAGCACTTCATTGGTGCATCATGCCGCCCTCACAGGACTGATACACTCCCAGGGGCGCGACTGCTCACCAGAACTTCATTGGTGCATCATGCCGCCCTCACAGGACTGATACACTCCCAGAGCCTGCTCACCAGAACTTCATTGGTGCATCATGCCGCCCTCACAGGACTGATTCACTCCCAGAGCCTGCTAACCAGCACTTCATTGGTGCATCATGCCACCCTCACAGGACTGATACACTCCCAGAGCCTGCTAACCAGCACTTCATTGGTGCATCATGCCGCCCTCACAGGACTGATACACTCCCAGAGCCTGCTCACCAGCACTTCATTGGTGCATCATGCCGCCCTCACAGGACTGATACACTCCCAGGGGCGAGACTGCTAACCAGAACTTCATTGGTGCATCATGCCGCCCTCACAGGACTGATACACTCCCAGAGCCTGCTCACCAGAACTTCATTGGTGCATCATGCCGCCCTCACAGGACTGATACACTCCCAGGTACGAGACTGCTCACCAGCACTTCATTGGTGCATCATGCCGCCCTCACAGGACTGATACACTCCCAGGGACGCGACTGCTCACCAGCACTTCATTGGTGCATCATGCCGCCCTCACAGGACTGATACACTCCCACGGACGAGACTGCTCACCAGCACTTCATTGGTGCATCATGCCGCCCTCACAGGACTGATACACTCCCAGGGACGCGACTGCTCACCAGCACTTCATTGGTGCATCATGCCGCCCTCACAGGACTGATACACTCCCAGAGCCTGCTAACCAGCACTTCATTGGTGCATCATGCCGCCCTCACAGGACTGATACACTCCCAGGGACGCGACTGCTCACCAGAACTTCATTGGTGCATCATGCCGCCCTCACAGGACTGATACACTCCCAGAGCCTGCTCACCAGCACTTCATTGGTGCATCATGCCGCCCTCACAGGACTGATACACTCCCAGGGACGCGACTGCTCACCAGCACTTCATTGGTGCATCATGCCGCCCTCACAGGACTGATACACTCCCAGAGCCTGCTCACCAGCACTTCATTGGTGCATCATGCCGCCCTCACAGGACTGATACACTCCCAGGGGCGAGACTGCTCACCAGCACTTCATTGGTGCATCATGCCGCCCACACAGGACTGATACACTCCCAGGGGCGCGACTGCTCACCAGAACTTCATTGGTGCATCATGCCGCCCTCACAGGACTGATACACTCCCAGAGCCTGCTCACCAGAACTTCATTGGTGCATCATGCCGCCCTCACAGGACTGATTCACTCCTAGAGCCTGCTAACCAGCACTTCATTGGTGCATCATGCCGCCCTCACAGGACTGATACACTCCCAGGGACGCGACTGCTAACCAGCACTTCATTGGTGCATCATGCCGCCCTCACAGGACTGATACACTCCCAGAGCCTGCTCACCAGCACTTCATGGGTGCATCATGCCGCCCTCACAGGACTGATACACTCCCAGGGGCGAGACTGCTAACCAGAACTTCATTGGTGCATCATGCCGCCCTCACAGGACTGATACACTCCCAGAGCCTGCTCACCAGCACTTCATTGGTGCATCATGCCGCCCTCACAGGACTGATACACTCCCAGAGCCTGCTCACCAGAACTTCATTGGTGCATCATGCCGCCCTCACAGGACTGATACACTCCCAGAGCCTGCTCACCAGCACTTCATTGGTGCATCATGTCGCCCTCACAGGACTGATACACTCCCAGAGCCTGCTCACCAGCACTTCATTGGTGCATCATGCCGCCCTCACAGGACTGATACACTCCCAGGGGCGAGACTGCTCACCAGAACTTCATTGGTGCATCATGCCGCCCTCACAGGACTGATACACTCCCAGGGGCGCGACTGCTCACCAGCACTTCATTGGTGCATCATGCCGCCCTCACAGGACTGATACACTCCCAGAGCCTGCTCACCAGAACTTCATTGGTGCATCATGCCGCCCTCACAGGACTGATACACTCCTAGAGCCTGCTAACCAGCACTTCATTGGTGCATCATGCCGCCCTCACAGGACTGATACACTCCCAGGGACGCGACTGCTAACCAGCACTTCATTGGTGCATCATGCCGCCCTCACAGGACTGATACACTCCCAGAGCCTGCTCACCAGCACTTCATTGGTGCATCATGCCGCCCTCACAGGACTGATACACTCCCAGGGGCGAGACTGCTAACCAGAACTTCATTTGTGCATCATGCCGCCCTCAAAGGACTGATACACTCCCAGAGCCTGCTCACCAGAACTTCATTGGTGCATCATGCCGCCCTCACAGGACTGATACACTCCCAGGTACGAGACTGCTCACCAGCACTTCATTGGTGCATCATGCCGCCCTCACAGGACTGATACACTCCCAGGGACGCGACTGCTCACCAGCACTTCATTGGTGCATCATGCCGCCCTCACAGGACTGATACACTCCCAGAGCCTGCTAACCAGCACTTCATTGGTGCATCATGCCGCCCTCACAGGACTGATACACTCCCAGGGACGAGACTGCTCACCAGCACTTCATTGGTGCATCATGCCGCCCTCACAGGACTGATACACTCCCAGGGACAAGACTTCTCACCAGCACTTCATTGGTGCATCATGCCGCCCTCACAGGACTGATACACTCCCAGGGACGCGACTGCTAACCAGCACTTCATTGGTGCATCATGCCGCCCTCACAGGACTGATACACTCCCAGAGACTGCTCACCAGAACTTCATTGGTGCATCATGCCGCCCTCACAGGACTGATACACTCCCAGGGGCGAGACTGCTCACCAGAACTTCATTGGTGCATCATGCCGCCCTCACAGGACTGATACACTCCCAGAGCCTGCTCACCAGCACTTCATTGGTGCATCATGCAGCCCTCACAGGACTGATACACTCCCAGAGCCTGCTCACCAGAACTTCATTGGTGCATCATGCCGCCCTCACAGGACTGATACACTCCCAGAGCCTGCTCACCATCACTTCATTGGTGCATCATGTCGCCCTCACAGGACTGATACACTCCCAGGGGCGAGACTGCTCACCAGAACTTCATTGGTGCATCATGCCGCCCTCACAGGACTGATACACTCCCAGAGCCTGCTCACCAGCACTTCATTGGTGCATCATGCCGCCCTCACAGGACTGATACACTCCCAGGGGCGAGACTGCTCACCAGAACTTCATTGGTGCATCATGCCGCCCTCACAGGACTGATACACTCCCAGAGCCTGCTCACCAGCACTTCATTGGTGCATCATGCAGCCCTCACAGGACTGATACACTCCCAGAGCCTGCTCACCAGAACTTCATTGGTGCATCATGCCGCCCTCACAGGACTGATACACTCCCAGAGCCTGCTCACCAGCACTTCATTGGTGCATCATGTCGCCCTCACAGGACTGATACACTCCCAGGGGCGAGACTGCTCACCAGAACTTCATTGGTGCATCATGCCGCCCTCACAGGACTGATACACTCCCAGAGCCTGCTCACCAGCACTTCATTGGTGCATCATGCCGCCCTCACAGGACTGATACACTCCCAGGGGCGAGACTGCTCACCAGCACTTCATTGGTGCATCATGCCGCCCTCACAGGACTGATACACTCCCAGAGCCTGCTCACCAGCACTTCATTGGTGCATCATGCCGCCCTCACAGGACTGATACACTCCCAGAGCCTGCTCACCAGCACTTCATTGGTGCATCATGCCGCCCTCACAGGACTGATACACTCCCAGGGGCGAGACTGCTCACCAGCACTTCATTGGTGCATCATGCCGCCCTCACAGGACTGATACACTCCCAGGGGCGCGACTGCTCACCAGAACTTCATTGGTGCATCATGCCGCCCTCACAGGACTGATACACTCCCAGAGCCTGCTCACCAGAACTTCATTGGTGCATCATGCCGCCCTCACAGGACTGATTCACTCCCAGAGCCTGCTAACCAGCACTTCATTGGTGCATCATGCCGCCCTCACAGGACTGATACACTCCCAGGGACGCGACTGCTAACCAGCACTTCATTGGTGCATCATGCCGCCCTCACAGGACTGATACACTCCCAGAGCCTGCTCACCAGCACTTCATTGGTGCATCATGCCGCCCTCACAGGACTGATACACTCCCAGGGGCGAGACTGCTAACCAGAACTTCATTGGTGCATCATGCCGCCCTCACAGGACTGATACACTCCCAGAGCCTGCTCACCAGAACTTCATTGGTGCATCATGCCGCCCTCACAGGACTGATACACTCCCAGGTACGAGACTGCTCACCAGCACTTCATTGGTGCATCATGCCGCCCTCACAGGACTGATACACTCCCAGGGACGCGACTGCTCACCAGCACTTCATTGGTGCATCATGCCGCCCTCACAGGACTGATACACTCCCAGGGACGAGACTGCTCACCAGCACTTCATTGGTGCATCATGCCGCCCTCACAGGACTGATACACTCCCAGGGACGCGACTGCTCACCAGCACTTCATTGGTGCATCATGCCGCCCTCACAGGACTGATACACTCCCAGAGCCTGCTAACCAGCACTTCATTGGTGCATCATGCCGCCCTCACAGGACTGATACACTCCCAGGGACGCGACTGCTAACCAGCACTTCATTGGTGCATCATGCCGCCCTCACAGGACTGATACACTCCCAGGGACGAGACTGCTCACCAGCACTTCATTGGTGCATCATGCCGCCCTCACAGGACTGATACACTCCCAGAGCCTGCTCACCAGAACTTCATTGGTGCATCATGCCGCCCTCACAGGACTGATACACTCCCAGAGCCTGCTCACCAGCACTTCATTGGTGCATCATGCAAAACAACTTTTGGAAACAAACTTTATAAACTCTGCAAACTATGTAAATCAATGACTACGGAAGTGATTCTTCTAATCTATAAGTCAATGATTTGTCCTGTAATCGATTACTGCTCTTTTTATACCAGCAGCGGCCATATTGGTCAGTTGATGAAACTACAACGAATGCAAAACACTGTACTCTGTGTGTGCCTGAAAAGAAGAGTTAGAGACATTAGTATACTTGATCTGCATGACAGATGTAATGTGGATCAAATGGACAGGAGGCAAAAGCTACAATTATTACTGTTGATGTGGAAAAAGGCCCACGGGGGAGAAACGCAGGCCATCATAAATATTAGGACACGGGGTGATGCAAAATTGAAATTCACTAAGAGGAGCGCACGCATTAGCTTCTACCAAAAGTCCCATATTGAACTTTGGGATAAACTAGATGCTACCATTCAAAAACTCCCTACTAAATTGAGGTTCAAAAATGCGATAGCTAAACTCAGATTATGGTTCATTGCCGTTACCTATTGGTGCTGATGGCTTGTAGATTCTTCTCTCCTTGTTATGTCATACCAATGATTTAATCAATGTACCTGGGGTCTAGTTAAGCGTGGCATTTCAACCTAAGATGGTAATGTGTGAAATGGCCTTAGAAAATCGTTCCCTCGGAATGAGTCCGTCTCTTAATAAATCAAAAATCAAAAACATAGATATTTTCATCTTGTACAAATTTTCGCGAATTTCGCGAAAATTAAAAATTCGCGGATTTATGTACAACATGAAATTTGTCCATTTGGGAATAATTTCCCAGTCATGCGTGCAGTGGGAAGGGGGAGGGCTTCTAATACAAAAAACAATATAAGTTTATTGTTAGTAAGTAATGTACTCACAAGGGCATTGTGTTCTGCTTAAGTTTTCACACCTACTGCATACTAGAACTAACACATTAAGGTGCTAGATGCTTCCAGCTATAGATTGTGTTAGTATTTATTTTGGGATACTGGTCAAAAATAATGACAATTAACAATGGCTTTCATTGATTCCATTTAGCTCTATATTTTCCTATATACCTTTTTTTTTTGTGAAATTTGCAAAAATTTATACACGTGAAAATATCTACGTACAGTATGCCTTTCCTGACCTGAACATCACAGGGAACCACATTGAGATGCAAAATATGAATGAAATACACTTTCTAGACAGCTTTTTGACTGCCTTAAAAATTCAAGATGACTGCCATTGGCCATAGATCTCCTCACAAAAAAAAATGGCATTTTTCTCAAAATTGTACATTTTATAACAATTTGAGATGTTGGCATACATTTTTTATGTCATGGCTGATACGAACGTCACTATAGATTAGTACTAGAACTGCCGTATTCAATGGGGGGCATTGAATACAATGTGGCTGTATTCAATGGGTGTCCGCCATCTTGGATTTTTAACAGATCTGGGCAGTTTTTCTTTATTTAAAAGCAAAATAACCCCCTAGGCCATGACATAAATGCAAATGTCCACTCCAGTGAATAATTTTGCATCGCATTCACCTTGGTGAGGCCTGTCCGCATTCAACTCTGCCTATAAGGCATCGTTGAATACGGACAGCCTCACCTCGGTGAATACGATGCAAAATTATTCACTGGTCGTGGACATTTGCTTATGTATTCACATCTTATTTTGTTCATCATTCTCGGAATTCTTCTGTGCTATATAATTATAAACCTCATAACCCAACGTAGAAGTGATATGCTAACAATGACTGGAAATATTAGGAACCAATGATATGCCAAGGATTTATACATTTTACCAATCATACAGTGCTTTAGAAATGCATATTTTATTTCACTTCAAATGGCCAAAACTACAAAATTCTGCACGGCACCCCATATCAAAATAATTGTTATTCAATGGCAAATTATCTGAACGCTATCATAAAAAGAAAAATTAAGAAAAATCTAGTGGTTGAAAATAGGAATTCTGATCGTTTTTGTTGTGAAATGATAGGAAATTTATCCCAACCTTTACCTAAATGTCAGAAATTTACCCAGAATGCAATGTAATGGAGGTGCAAATGAAAATTCTTAGTAAAAACTAATATTAGATCATTCATCATGTGAGGTTATATATATATATCTCTGTATTTGATGGTTATTGCAGAAAAAAAATCCTAATCATTTTTTGAAAATTCAATATTAGAAAAAGTAGTATGGGAACCCCTTCCTTTCTTTTCAAAATCGTATTCAAGATGATATAGAGTAGCCTACATCTGACAGGAAAATGGAGGCTTTCAATGGTAGTGACCCACTTTAAGTGACACACCATTCATAACAGCATCCCATTTCAGTTGATGATTATTAGGCTTTTCTATAGATCTGTTTTGTATAGGTGGCCAATTCTCAGACAGTGGTCACAAAGGCATAATCGTATGTACCATACATGTCTAATCACTGTGCGTGTCAGGAAAGTCAAAGAAATATGTTCAAAAACATTTGTCAGTTGTTAGTTGAAACAGTTGTTGGGACACTAAGACATTTTTTTTTAACAAACTTTGCTGTTTTTTATGTAAAACAAATAGAAATAGAATGTCTTAAAACAATTTGGATGACAGGTTTAGTTTTGACATTTTCCAACAGATTGCTTTTGTGTGAAATGTAGCATATATTTTAAAATACAATGTTTGCACAGCCCCGTAGACGACATCGTGTGCCTTAAGGAAAATTTCGTCACTGTTTGGACCACAGACAGGTGATGACAACCAGGGCACAGCTACAGGCAGCCGATTGCAGATAGCCTTGTTTTCAGGTCCAATTAGCCCATGAGGTCATGATGTCACAAGCAGCAATGGCGGTCATCCATCAGCCGCCGGTGTGCAGTGATAGTGGAATCAAAAAGATTTGGGATGAATCGTGAATCAATAATCATACTCCCAGCTCTAATAGAACTAGAAAGCCAGGGAGGGCTAAGGATACTGTCCCTACAATGTCCTTCAGTGACTGATAGCCGACTGACAGCTGTCAGTTGTGTATACAAAAGATTCCATCAGCTGCCTGTGGCTATAACAGTGATGAAATTTCCCTTAGCACTAAGGTCCGAATTGCATCAGTGCTGGCATGCAATAAAGTGTCCGTAGGGGACGTTTGCACTATTCCATATTATATGTGATTGACAGATTTTTCTATCTACTTTCCACAGCATGAGGGTTTTCCTTCCGTTGGCCATTCTGGCAGCAGTGGCAGTGTCCTTCATTGTAATCAGTAAGTCAAAAACTTATTCTTCCTTTCCTTCATAGACTGAGTGATCTTTAATAATCTTATAGAAACAATGTAATTCATTAATAAAATATACATGTAAATAGCATTAAAAGGTAGACCTTGCATCAGCGCCTGTCTTGTAAGAGTGTGGGGGGTAATAGCCCCTCCAAATATATAAACGCCTGGATAGTTATTCATGATAGTCCGTTATAATGGCCCCCCTCCCATAAGAACTGATTACCAAAATTCCTCAATTAGAAGCCCGGGCTTATAATGATTTCAAGTGGCAAATTGATCAGGCTTATATTTGAGGCAGACTTACATTCATTTCACTAGAAAATTTAGTGTGCACCTTTGCACTATTCAAAAGATATATTCTATGATTTAAACAACTATACAGACATTTTCTGCTGCTTAAAGTTATAATATAACTTTATGCCTATCTAAATATGTTTACCTGGTCATTTGACGGTTAATTTATATTGGGAACACATAGATATTTCACTTTAAATTAAGATGATGACTAAATAATTGATTCCAATTGGATTCTTGACCCATACCCAGGCTTATATATATTCGGGGCCCGGCTTATATATATTAGACCCAGTGTCCCTCTTAACCAGGCTTATAAACGGGGTAGGCTTATATTTGTAGCCAGGCTTGTATTTGAGGAAATACGGAGTACTTGAATCGCCCCTATTAATTTTGACCTCCCCATAAAGAAGCTACATGTATTTTCAAAAATGCCCCCCCCCTCCTTAGTATATCTAACACCCCCCTCTGGTAATAAATCACTTGTCCCTAATGAGCACTTCTGTCCTTCAGCTCAGGGGTGCACAGAGAACTTGTACTGCAATAACGGCATGTGTGTGGTGAGCATAGAAAATGAAGACACTTTCTGCTGTTGTCTCATTGGGTGGATGGGCCATAACTGCACACACAGTATGTATCTACCACTTCAATGGCAGAAAAAACAACAATTTATCTTTCATATTAAAAAAAAAAAAACGTTTTTGTATTTATGGTATCGAACAGCGGTCATACCCTGTTCGGGGTATTGGTACCTAGGGGGCCTCCCACCTGTGTGACCCAGTGCCCTACCTGTCACACACCTCTCACCTGCACTCCACTCACCTGCACAGGCAGGCCCAGACAGTTCAGTCCAGTCACTCCACTCACCTGCACAGGCAGGCCCAGACATTCCAGTTCAGCTCTTACATCATAATCACCTGCAACCACCCCATGTACACTATAGCAAAATGTCAGCATCTACTCCTGTTTTTATTGATATTCTCCACCTACCAAAACGTCAACATCTACCCCTGTTTTTATTGATATTCTTCATATACCAAAATGTTAGCATCTACCCCTGTTTTTATTGATATTCTCCATCTACCAAAATGTTAGCATCTACTCCTGTTTTTATTGATATTCTCCATCTACCAAAATGTTAGCATCTACTCCTGTTTTTATTGATATTCTTCATGTACCAAAATGTTAGCATCTACCTCTGTTTTTATTGATATTCTGCATGTACCAAAATATTAGCATCTACCCCTGTTTTTATTGATAAATTCCATGTTCCAGCGGTCTGCAATCTGCCGTGCCTTAATGATGGAGTCTGTGCTACCCCCGATGTCTGTCACTGCACCTCTCTGTGGACAGGAAGGACCTGTGAGGATGGTAGGTATTCTGTCAGCAGAAAAAAAAACTTTCTTTTAGATGTCAGAAAAATTAATTTTTAATCACTTTGCTTATGTTTAATTGAAAAACATTGTGCAATAAAAAGAAACGATGAAGAAGATGATGATGATCATATTCTTAACTTTCTACAATAATCTTAACATTTCCATTTCTAGATTAGAAAAGAATTTTTTTCCAAGTGTTTATTTTTCTTACTTTACAGATGGTTTTTAACATCATGACAGCGGATGTGTGCTTTGACTATTGCAAACAAGACCACACATACTTTGGTACCCAGGTAGGGATCTGGTCCCATTTGGCAGAAAAAACGTTTTTATCATGTCCAAAAATATTCTTTAAGGTTCTCCAAACTTTTGTTTTATGCAAAAAAGTGTCAAATATGTAGTCTGAAAAAGTTTTTTTTTCTTTTTCATAAGTTTAGTAAAAACTTATTTAGGTTGAAAGACATGATTTTGACTTAACTCACAGCCATTAGTTGTATGCGATATGAAGAAGAGCCCCATTGTGTAGTGAATTTATTGACCAATAAAGCTTGATTTCTCATCACTACCCTCGTCAGAAAAAAAAACGAGGTCAGTCAAATTGTTTTTTTTTTTTAGAATATATTCTGATAAGATTATACTAAACAAATGATCTTTTTAGGTAAAAAGAAGAAAGAAATTGAAATACTCGCTTGTGAATTTTTCCATTGCCTTGTAATGAGAGACATTTTTTTTATCAATGATCACAGCAATTCTAGAGGCAGTGTCCGGGCAGTTGTGTTGGTTTTAGAGGTGGTTGCCAAAAAATGCCACAGTTTTTAATTTAAGATTGACAATGTATTTCTCGTCCTTTTTCATTTTGGTCCAATTAGAATGGAAGGAGGTGCTCCTGTGGTGATGACTATGGGATGTATGGAACCGCAGAAGACTGTAACAGGCATTGAACTGAGGATGAGACTATGACTCAAAAGTGTGGTGGCGCGCACAGCAACAGCATCTATGAGGTTGTACGTATGTTGTCAGTTTAGCAAAGATAAGAAACATTTCTAAAACTGAAACTATCCAAGTAGGCTTATGTTCTATTTTTGACCGAATATCGCCAGGAAATTAGCAACATGACATATTTAGAGTGTCATATCTAGGTATGGGGTATTCACAGCTACTACTATGTAGTAGAATTTATCATGTCTGTGCTTATAGTGGTTATAGAAGAGGAACACATGCCACACTTTGTTACCTTCTTAGGTGCAAATGAAAAACCTATCCCATCAAGTGGGACCAACATCTAACCTTGATACCCAAACAATAATATGGAACTCAAAAACTGTTTTACCCAGAAATGTAATATGGACAAATATATATTCAAGTGCTGATATTGAATATTTCTATGGCTTCAGGCCATACAACTTGTAATGACTCATAACGCCAAATTGATATACAATAGCATCAACGCTGCAACCATACTTCACCACCAACCACCCATATTAGCCTTCGTTGGTGTAGAGCCTTTAGTCCTTTTTCCAGAAGAGTCTGCTTCATCAGCGCCGAACCGTTGGGGTCCTTCCTAGTATTTTTCTTCTTCTTCTGGTTTCAGTTTCCATCATGTAGTACTGTGTGAGTCTATCGTCTATTTGTACTATATGTTAGGGGCTCTCAATAAATATGGAGTCACAATCGAGAACTATCCATGAAACACTTGTGAACTAGATGATCTACTTTCCTTTGTATTCTTCTACTCAAGCTTTCACATCTTTCTACAGGTACATTTGTATGAAATGGTGCTTATATTCTTCTTTTCATAGTAGATTATACACCACATATAATTTAGATACAAGCTTATACACAGCAGGGCATGGCTTATATATGTATTACAGAAGTGCATAGTGGGGACATCTTATGGCACACACACAGACTAGTAGTAAAACCAAGGTGGTCAGTATGATGACTTAGGGTAGTCATAATGACCTGACGACCCTCTGACGACCCCAAAACTCGTCATATATGATGACTCTCGAAAAGCGGCGGATGGTCAGTGTAATATGATTTCATATATGCACACTGCCTACATATGAAAGGCAGTACAGTGAAATAAATATGGTGTCATACATTATCTAAACAATATTTCACTTTTGGAAACTTAACCAAGACGCTAACTTGTCAAACTTTTGAATTACAATTAAAAATGTTTCATAAAAAGGATTTTTTGTGTATTCTCAAAAACAGGTATTCTCTACTTTAAGTTGGGCAGGGGTGGGCGGGGGGTAAGCTGATTTGTTTATTCTTTTTTATTTTGTGGTTGCAGGCTAAAAAGGGGTAAAAAAGGGAATGTATGATGTTCCTGTTTTGTTAGATAGGGTCAGGTTTATATAACCAAGTCATTTATAGCCAAGGAGGGGCTTATTAGTTGGTGGTGGGCGGGGCAAAAACTCAATAAACCTTCACCCTGTGGGTGTGGGGGTCAAAATCAAATATGGGCGATTCAAGTACTTACTGTGGGCATGGAAGCGCCACTTAATGATATCAGAGTCCAAACTACAGCGTGATCTTGAAGGAATATGGTTTATTGGATAATTATATCAACATTGACCACCTGAAGACAACTGATGACCTCCAGTGGCTGCTCCAGGGTTTATATCCAAACCCTGAGGCAACACAGGAAGTCACAGTCTCCATGGTGACCGGTACGTAGTTTACATATGTTAAACATGGCATACGTTTGGTGGAGCGGATTACATAATAATTTTACATGGATGCTGATTGGTTAGACCAAGCTTTCACAGCCTTCAGGTGTGCAGGAGGCAGGCCTGGGCATGGAAGCCACGGCCGGTTCTGTTATAATGGTTGATTCATAAATACATTATCAATCCTGTGAAAGCTGCCATCGTCAGTGCTTTATGGTTGATTATATATACATTTCTACTGTCTTTAGTTAATCCCTTTGTTATTATCGGGTGGCCAGCATGGCAGCACTGCGCTATATCCATATTTGGGATTAATGGTGGAGCTTTTATGCTTGGCGGTTTATGAGGGTATTACATGTCTGGCTTTCATAATGTTTCTGCTGGAGTGGCAGTGCCAGCATTAATGATGGATTGATATTTCATATGTTACATATTTTACATTATAAATCATAAATCACACAAATATCAGTCATACATTCTTATTATTAAGTGTATTTGTCCTTATTGCGGAATGATTACCATCGCTGTGGTTATAATCAATTTATATATCATATCATTATCATATCGCATATTAATATTAATACCAGGAACATATAGATAGGCTGGGTGGTGAGTCTGAGGGTGACAGGCGCCCCCTTATGTAGGTACCGAGCATCCTCGTGAGGGCGTCAGGACTGGAAGGGTACTGTCATACTGTCGCCCTTTTTATCCCAGTCCTATTACGGTCATTATAGTACAAACAAATTTTATGCAGCCAAAGTTGAAAATAAACAGTTTGACACATGGCCAGTTCAGCAGGGTAATATGACAGGACAATCGGACTTTTAGGATGATTTTACAAAATGTTGTTCTTTTTCTTTGTTCATATTTTATACAATAATGGATAGGTCTACAGATGAGGCAGGCCTAATATTTAAGACGTTTATTAGATGAAATATAGGAGTCAGAGGCAGAGCCCCAAAGACAGGCAAAATTCTTGAATAGAATATATAGGATGTGAAAAGAAAAATAGAACAGGATCTGAACACCGTTTTTGTCTGTCTCTTATTTTGTAAGTGGTAAGGGTGAAAGCATCAACTCATCACTGACCCTAGCTGGGATAAATCTCTAACCTTTTTAACTTTCTCCTCACTCCAATTACCAGTTATTATCGCTCTCTGTTTTTAAGATAGGTTTCTGAAATATTTCTTATGATTCAAACCGGTCTGTACCGGATTATGATGTGTTAACGTGGCAGTATGTGCACCAACTGAGGTCAGTCTCCATGCAGAGTTTGTGGAGAGAAGGGTAGACAAGTGTGAGTCTGGGTAGTCCTATGTCTGCTTTGAGCCCATTGGGTTCGGTGCTAACTGCAAAGTCCCCACTGTGCTTTGAGCATACAGTCAAGAAATGGGTACCAATATGGTGGCCCTCAGACTGACAGACCCTATTACTATAGTAGCTATAAGGTTCTAGGGGGGAATTCCCTCTATGGTGGTTTCAAGGCTTAAGCCTGTAATCGCTACTTGTTGCGTGAAAATCTATCCTCAGATGACCTCTACACTACGTCATTATCACCAGCCATACCATAGGGTATCCCCGACCTAGTTATACTTGGTATGGTATATTTATATATGTAAAAATAAAGCCATGCTAGCATGGAAGTATATGTTTTGCTTTACAATTACTGATGCGTAATAAACATGTATTCAATGAGTAGTCAGACATTGATCATTCAAGAGCACTCATGTGAAGAGTTGTGGGTTCATACACAGGTCAGCTCTTAGCTCATATGTTTTATCACAAAGAACAATAAATTCAGTTACCCAGAATCCCAATAAGTGAGGTGTTATCAATTATATTGCTTTAAGCTTTAATATAACATGATATATGCTCTGGTTATCTTATCTAAATGTTATATATGTAGTATGTTGGCGAGTGATTTACACATTTCACAGTGCTATTTGGTTGTTGTTAGAGCTTGCTACACTATACAGAATGAAGCATTTCCTCTACATCCACGTGATTTTACTTCATATAATAAGTACGTCCCCACAAATTAATGTGGGGCCCTGTGGAACTCCTGATAAGTGTTTATGCTCCGACAGCCAGTGGATTATACTCTGTGATGGTCCTAACATTGAGATTTTACCTGTTTTTGAAACAGAGTGTAAGGTGTGCCGACTACTCATCATACAAAACACCTCTATAAGATCTCTGAGGTCTTTAAAGATTTCTTCATGGAGAAGCTTAATTGAACTACATGTTACAGGTAATAGAGCTTTACATTGCCATCGTGAACGAAAAAAGTTGCTGAAAAAGTGCTCTCGCTTTAACGTCACTTTGGTTATGCCTTGTGGTGAGAATATTATATCTACGCCACCATCTCACACTACACGAGGTATTCTACCCGGTAGTACCAGTACAGCAAAGATTTCCCCTTGGACCACTGTTGAGGGTGGGACAACCCCGACTCACAGTGTAACTGCTTTTACTACTCTAAGTGGTCAGATACAGCCTAACCCCAGTACCTTTCACACTGCTGTGATAGCTGTATCAATTATTTGCTCATTTCTTTTAATAGAAGTTATTGCTCTGTCTGTTTTTATAGGGTGTCTTATTCACAAGAGGAAGCAGCAGACCCCTAGTTTTATTTACAACAATATTTACCGGATGACGGAGACTTCATTCATCTAATTGTATTCACCAAGGGGTAACACAGCAAATCCAGATATTCCACATCATTTAAGACATCAGATTCTACCCCACACCGTATTTACATCACACATTATGAGCTCTTTGATGGATCCTGAAGTTGTTACAGCTGGTGAGTTTCTTCTGAAACGTGCATGTACTATGTGTGTATCTGGACCTTCACGATCAGGCAAGACCACATTTATCAGAAGCCTTTTATTCAATATGAATTACATGTATGCAGATGAGGACATCCCAAAAACAGTCCTATATTGTTACACTGTGGAACAACCTATATATGCAGCTATTAAAGAAAACGTACCTAACGTGTTTTTCAACAAAGGCATGCCTTCTAAAGAAACAATAAGTAGTTTAGGTGAAGAGGGCCACAAAATGATAATATTAGACGATATGATAACACGGGTTCAGAAATCAGAGGAAATGCTGGAGATGTTTCTTGTGGAGTCTCACCATCTAGACATCACTGTTGTTTATTTGACTCAGAATATATTTCATAAAGGTAAATACAACAGAACTATAAGCCTTAACACTCAATACCTAGTTCTGTTCAAGAACCCTAGAGACAGCAGCCAAATATCCTATCTTGCCCGTCAAGTATTCCCTCAGACACCTCAAGCAGTGTTAGAAGCATACCACGATGCTACAGGAAGTGTAAAATATGGATATTTATTTATAGATCTTACACAGGAATGTAAAGATAGCATGCGGCTACGTGCATGTGTCACACCTGAACTTCATACCCGGGTGTACACTCCTTTAAGGTAAGCCCTCCTCAGGACATCTTTATGTGATGGGGTTATTATTTATCCCCAGGGTACCACAGTAGAGAATGGACTCAGAAAGACTAGTGAAAAGTAGAACCTTCTTGGAATTTATAGCTAATACACCATCAAAGAGACAGAGACAGGTACTTTTAAAGACAGCTACAAGGGACCAGGTCTTAGCAGTGTGCGAGATAATACTGAACACACTAGCAGGTAACATCGATTTGACCCCCAGTGAGTTGAAGAACGTATCTATATATAAAAAGGATTTACGCCGTTTAGGATGTAAAAAGCGTACAGCATGGAAAACTAGACGCTCTCTGCTTCACAAAGTTGGGAAAATTATATCTTTTCTTGTAGGTAAAGCTTTAAAAGGAGAATGAAACACACAGAGAAATTTGTCCTTGTACCCTATTCAGAATACAGTAAAGACAAGGCAGAATCAACATCAAAAGGATTAGGAATCGAAACTGCTCATTCAGACCTAAATCTTAAAACCCCCAAGGAACCAAGCAGTCTGATTGATAACATTAATGATAGCAGTAACGATGAATTCAGTGTGAAGAACTTTGTTTCATATTTAAAAAAGTGTGAGGAAACTCCTGATCACACAAGTCTATGTGAGCTTTCATCAGAACTACCAATGCCCTTAGCACCTTTTGCTGAAACAACGGTCAGAGATCCTGAAAGTAAAAAACCTCGAAGAGACTGGATTATATTATAGATATATGGCCTCATACAAAAAAAAAAAGACGTAGAGGGCGACCCAAGAAAGACTCTGAAACATTATCAGCTAAAAGAAATTATTATGACCCTTCTAAACCAGGTAGTTTTAGCGGTGTGAATAAAGCTGTTTTTACTAACAACACAAAGAGCCGTAAAGAATTAAAAAAACAGTTTAAAACCTGGTTAGATCAACAGGATACTCATAAAAGGTTTGCAACACCTTTAAAATTAAAGGCTCACTCTAGGATTATTTCGCCTAGAATAAATTATATGTGGGATGCCGACTTAATGGACATGCATACACTGTCACGGTACAATGAAGGTGTAAAATTTGTTTTGCTTTGTATAAATATTTTCTCCCGACAGATATATACAGAGAGTCTGAAGAGCAAGAGCGCTGAGGACGTTAGTGCAGGATTTAGTGATATATTTAAAAAGGCATCCCCTCGAGTTCTACGTACTGACGCTGGTAAGGAATTCACAGCTAATAAGGTTCAAGATTTATTTAAAGAAAACAATGTCAAACATTTTGTAGCTTACAATGAGGGTAAGGCTTCTTTTGCCGAGCGCTGTATCAGAACTGTAAAAAATCGCATCACCAAGTATCTTTTTAGCAAGAAAACATATAAATGGATAGATGTATTACCTAAAATAACTGATTCATACAACAGAACTATACATTCAGCCATTGGTGTTGCCCCTATAGATGTAACATCTTCAAATAGTAAAGAAATTTTTGAATACCAGTATAATCGTGTGACTCCAAGAGACTTGAGAAGAAGCAGGGCAAAAGAGAAAATCAGAACTGAGGGTAGAAGGTTTACTTCTGGTGATCAGGTCCGTCTTGCTGTCAAGAAAGGTCCTTTCACTAAAGATTATGAACCTAAATGGACCGAAGAGGTTTTTGAAGTTGTTAAATCAACAATAAGAGATGGTATACCTGTCTATTTTTTAAAAGATCTTAAAGGTGAAGAACTTAAAGGATCTTTTTATGGGGTGGAGCTTCAGGGGGCTAAACATGATGCGCATAAGCATTTTGAAATAGATGAAATATTAAAAGAGAGGACAGTTAATGGTGTAAAAGAGTATTTTGTGAGCTTCAAGCACTATCCAGCTAAATTCAACGAGTGGGTCTCATCCAAAAATCTTAAAGACATAAAATGAAAGGATTCTACTTGTTCTTGAATAAAAATGACGATCAAATATTAAGACCTGAAAACAATGGGACATTTTTCACTGTAACGCTTCCTGAGCGTATTAAATTAGAGAGGGGGAGATGGCGATGTGGCTTAGTTGAGTGCTGTGTAGAAATAACAAGAAGGGAGAACAAGACATATTATATATGTTCAGATGTTGTTAGTTTACAGAGCGTGGGTCGTGCTGGTTTACCTGTATTAAGAATGTTTAATACTTCTGCAGCACGATTGCCCCCTAGAATAAGTGGGGGTATAACAGAGTCTACTAGCACAGAATATCAGAATGATACATGTTCAGACTGCAACGATATGGTTCCAGCTGTAAACAAATGTTCCAAATGTTCTAACCCTATAGAATTCGTCAGAAGCTATGTGAATGTTATAAATTATGAATATGAACGCCCCATCTACATACCTGTAAGATATGGGGAGTTTGAAAACATAACCATATTTTTAAAGGGGGAAAACAGAAGCATACCGGTAACATCAGTAGGGATAGTCACATGTGTGCTTCATTTCATTCCAGATGAGTAAGCATGAAGTTTCACCACCATATACGTAGTATCCTCTATAATAAAGGCACACCCAAAAAAGTTATAAAAATCAGCTCTAGATATGGGTCTAGAAAAAACAGAGCAAAGAACATGATCATTCTAAGGGCTGCTCAACGGGGGTGTCTGACCCAAAACCTAACACCTCTCAAACATCCAGAGTCTCAGGATCTGAAAACTGTATCCAAGATAGGTGTCTGTCTGAACCAGCTTATGAGAGGACAAAAATTCATGTTGAGTATTTCTCTACAGAAACCGAGGACAGTGTTGATGAGGTCACTTATTTGGAAGTTGATAAAGAGTGTTACGGCGACAGTGGCGACCCCTGGATAGCAAAGCAACGAGCACCCAGCCGTAGGACTACTGATCCACAATTTCACCACGCACCTGGATTTACCGGTAGCGGCAGCAGCAACAGCAGCAGCGCTACTTATAAGACCTGTGTCACTGGGGATCAGTCAGATTCAGGATCTGCTGACAGGTATAGCACTAGCGGTAATACATCTCTCTTTGATCAGGATCAGCTTTCAAGGAGTCACATTAACATTAATGGGTGCTGTTCTACATCAGACGCTGATCCTCTCCTGACAACACCGGTTCAGAGTCCTTCCTCAGTGGATGAGGTTGATATTTTTGAGGAGTACCCGCAGAGCTCTTCCTCATCCAAAACAGTCACACCTGACAAAGCACAGGATAAACACACTGCCTCTTCACACCAGACACCTAAAAAGAACTATAAAGTTTCCACGAGTTCTCTGAACGTTAAAGATCAGTCTGCTGAGATTGTTTTGAGAGACAGTCTAGAGGCAATAGATCAAGTCTGTGAACAATTTTCTTCAGCTTTTGATATAAGTTTGAAATAAAGCTTCATCATGGCTTATGAGGTTTCAAAGGTTGACGATCGTAGCAGTGTGGGCATAGGTGAAAGTATGGATCTTTTCACTATGCCTGTAGTTGATGTTGGTGTAAAAAAAGTAAGATATGTTGAGTACAAACCCCTGAATCAATTAAACCAGGATGTGGGGTTAGAGTTTGAAGTTCCTAATTCTGGTAATCGATACATAGATCTCAGGCGTACTTATCTCATGGTCAAGTGTAGAATACGTAAATCTGATAACACGGACATACCTGAGGGGACTGGAACAACTGGTCTAGGAGATTTTGGTCCTGTAAACAATTTCCTACATTCTATTTTTTCTCAGATAGATATTTATCTTCAGAAGCAACTATTGACTACTTCAAATTCAAACTACCCTTTTGAAGCGTATCTCAACACTCTGTTTAAATATGACACACAATCCAAAACAACACACCTCCAATCACAGCTGTGGCATAAGGACACCGGTACAATGGATGCAGCTAAGTCATCACAAGGGAACTCTGGTTTAACTGTACGTGCTCTGTACTTAGAAAAAAGTCAGATTTTTGAGATGATGGGGCCTATTCTTAGTGATGTGTGCTGGACTAACCGGTATATATTAAATGGTGTGGAATTAAAAATGAGGTTCTGGCCCACTTCACCAAATTTTCATTTAATGTCAGCTGCTGCTACTCCAGATTATAAAACAGAGATAACCGACGCCTCTCTATCTGTCTGCATGGTTGACCCCTCAGCTTTTTTATTGCTTGAGCATCAGAAAATAATGGAAAAAAAGAACTGGGCTGCTTTGTATCCTTACCGTAAAACAGACGTGAAGAAATATTCAATATCTAAAGGTCACTATTGTTTCAGTGCCGATAATATTTACTTAGGCAACGTACCGTCCAGACTCATCTGTGGGCTAGTCTCAGAAAAAGCATCAGTAGGAGCTTATGATAAAAACCCCTTTAATTTCCAACATTTTGATCTAAAATATTTGAACCTTACTGTAGACGGTGAAAGTGTCCCTCAGAAAGCACTTCAAATGACATTTGACGCCAACCACCACAAATCATCTTTCTTAGAAGCCTATATGGCTTTGTACGGTAGAGAGCGTTTCACAGATGGTCGGGACGAGGGGTTGTATATAACTCGAAGTGAGTTTCACAAAGGTTACACATTATTTGCTTTTGATTTGGAACCTGATATTCGAGAGGATGCTGATGGTAGTGTATGGCCTACTATGAAAAAAGGTAACATGAGAATACAGCTTAATTTTTCTAAAGCTTTGCCTGAAAGTGTCTCTCTTGTTATCTTTTCCACTTTTCCATCTATTTTTAAAATAGATAACAACAGAGCTGTAACTGTGGTCAAATAAAAAAATTAGCTCAGGGTTTATTACTTTCTCATATAGGTTACACTCTGCATGATTATAATATGTATACATAGCTGATCGATGTTCATATAAACTAGGGGTATATTAATTATTGCATACTATTTTATCGTCTTAACTCTTTAAGAACTGAGATATGAATTTATACTCAATACTTTAACTTTATAACAAAAGCTGTATGTTACTTATCTAAGCATTAATATGTATACGTAGCTGATCGATGTAGATATATTAACTAGGGTATATTAACTATAGCATACTATTTTAGCATCTTAACTCTTCTAGAACTGAGATACAATATTTATACTTAAGACTTTAACTTTATAATAAAAGTTGTATGTTACTTATCTAAGCATCATGGTCGAGATAGAATCCTTTTATTATTCATATTTAACGCTTATTCTTAACTCTTAAATGCTGAGCAATTGTGTATAGGGATTCACAAAGAATATATCAGATTAGACAATGAAAATCTTTATGCCTTTTCAACTACCAAAGGAATAAAAAAAAAAAATTCTGATTTGTTTTGTTCTTTACCAATAACACCCTATACCCTCACAACAAAAGCAAACATAGAAATACCTATATGTTATCAAAGAGCAAACGTCGACGCACACGTCCTCTATTGCTGACAGCAGGACTGTCATCAGTCCCATATACCGATTCAGTCTCTACTCTGCGGATTTTAGCTGGTCCTTGCACATCATCTACTGTTAAACAGGTATCCTCACTCTCTCTCCTCCTTTTTCTAGACCTCGTGTTCATGGCAGGAGTGTCAGCTGTTCCATATACAGACTCCATGTCTATGTCAGAGGAACGGCCACAGTTACGAAAGAAGGGAGGATTTAGTATTCCCCTGTGTTTAGATCTAGTATTTTGAGCTGGAGGGGTGTTATCAATAAATACTGGTTCAGTACTTACACATCTTTTACGATTACGCCCGAGGGTTTCAGGTGAGCATCGGGTTAAAGTAGGGGGTGAAAAAGTAATACCTTCAGACCCAGTTTGAACTATAGGAACCTGTGCCTGTTGTGTCTCAGGCTTTACATCCGCTTCTGAATGGCGGGGGTGTGTTATCCTAACGTCTGTCTCAGAGTAAGAGACTTCATGTCCTGTTATACTCTCTGGCTCCCCACTACTGTCATACCCAGTGTTCTTGAGCGACATCTCAGGGGAGGGTGTAGTAGGTGTGACAGTTATACCTTCAGAACCAGTCTGATCTCTAGGAGTCTGTGCCTGTGGTGTCTCCGGGATTACATCCGCTTCTGAAGGATGAGGGTCTGTTACCTTGGTGCCTGTCTCAAAGTTAGAGTCTTCATGGTTTGTTATATTCTCGGGGTCACCACTACTTTCACACACAGTGTTCTTGGATGGCATCTCAGGGGAGGGGGTTGTTGATGAGGCAGTAGCACCTTCAGAACCGTTTTGATCAATAGGAACCAACACCTGTGGTATCTCAGGGTTTACACCCGCTTCTGAAGGATGGGGGTCTGTTATCTTGGTGCCTGTCTCAAAATTAGAGACTTCCTGAATTGGTATACTCTCTGACTCACCACTACTATCACACACAGTGTTCTTGACTTGCAGATCAGGGGAGGGCGTAGCTGGTGAAACAGTTTCACCTTCAGAACTGGGATGATAAATAGGTGCATGCACCTGTGTTGTCTCAGGGTTTACAACAGCTTCTGAAGGATGGGGGTCTGTTATCTTGTCACCTGCCTCAAAGTTAGAGACTTCATGATTTGTTTTACTCTCGGGGTCACCACTACTATCACACACAGTGTTCTTCACTGATATCTCAGGGGAGGGTATTGTTTGTGAAGCAGTAATACCTTCAGAACCGGTTTGATCAGTAGGAACATGAGCCTGGGGTATCTCAGGGGAGGGTATTGTTTGTGAAGCAGTAATACCTTCAGATCCAATTTGATCAGTAGGAGCATGAGCCTGGGGTATCTCGGGGTTTACACATGTCTCTGAAGGATGGGGGTCTGTTATCATGACACCTGTATTAAAGTTAGAGACTTCATGGTTTGTTATACTCTCTGTCTCACCACTATTATCACACACAGTGTTATCGCCTGTCATCTCAGGGGAGGGTGTTGCTGGTGAAGCTGATGAAAGTTCTTTAATTTCAGACCCCATGGGGGGTATTTCAATTTCCCTCTCAGCTGGTTTTTCCTGTGTTTGATCACAATATAGTGATGTACAGGGTTGTGCAGTCTCTACAATCGGCGAACACGCACTAGAGGCTGTCTCAGGCTGCTCAGCGCCGACGTCTTCACAGGGGGCACCGCTCTCCTGAGCTTGGGGGGCGTCTAAAATGAAAATATTGAACGGCGAGAAATACTGCACCGGGGTGAAGGCTGCTTGCTGCATGTAGCGTAGCCATCGTTTATGACGCCCTACATCTTCGTTCTTCTCCTCATCGGTACCAAGAAGCCTGAAAAGATGAAGACATAGAGATAGAGTAGGGGGGAGAAACTAAATCCTATATCGGTGTTTCCAGTACTCTATTATCTGTTGTGATCGCTTCATTGAACATGATAACCCCGAAAACAACACGCATTACTCCGGTCAGATGGGGGTGCTCCACTCTTGTTCATCGTCTAAATAAACCATCTGATAATTAAGATGAGTTTCTTACCTTTTTAGTAGACGTTTTGCTTGTTTGAAAGGGCGTATTAGAGTATTCATTATCGATCTCTTTTCGATCGTTTCCATCTTGCTGAAAACACCGGCGTCTGAGGCGTCCTTTGAGTAGTTCTAAAATCACCGCTAGATGTCTCCCTACGTTCTACAGTGATTTTAATAGTAGAGATCCCCATGAGGTGGCGCCTCTGAGCTACTGTAGGCTTCATTTCCCGCCTCATCATTCTCTATCTCAGCGTCCTTTAATCCCCTTACGGATTTACATCAGTTAATTGACCTAGAAATGACCTTTCCGGGGTCATTGAGTTCTTTTATATCAGAGCGGGTGTCACATACCCTTCTGTTAGTCAGTCAAGGCGGGTCATCATATGCAAAGCATCAATATGCCTGGACTTAACTTTAATCCCCGCTATGACGTTCAGCTGTTTGAAACTGAGGGATGTGAGGATTGTATGTGTGTCGTATATCATGTGAGCCCTACGGTATCTATGTGGCTATATTTCGAGGATCTTGATATAGACTCGTGTGTACGTGTTTTCGCGGTCAAGGAAGACCCTACGTATCCCGAGCACGAGGATCTTAACATTGAGATCGGCGATGAGGAGTGGTCTGAATTTATAGCCGACATGGAGTTTATATCAAGACTTTTAGAAAAAGAGTGCCCTGTGTTCACTCGTTTCTTCATAGAAGGGCTTGTTGCGGAAAAAAAAAGTGATCACATGTTCATGATCTATTCAGATGACGAAGAGACCAAGTGCTTTGATCTCACAAGACTGGAAATGGCAAGAATCCTAGATATGATATCTCATGCCAATGCCCACGGTATAGACTTTTACAAAAGTAAAGTCACTCAAGGCGGTGAGTCTTGGGAGGACAATTCTGAAGAACTTTAAACGGTGCATTATCATAACCCGTTTTATTATATGATAAATATCCCGACTACAATTGAACTGCTTTTTTTAGGATGACATCAAGATTTCATATATCATGTAAAAACAGAACATCACTTATTTTATTTTTTCAAACAGCTTTATTGTATTTTTACCATCACCATACATCTACCAAATAGTTACACAGGAGTAGCATAGTAGTTAGATATCAATCAGCATGTTACATCAAGTTAAGATGTCTGTATTGGGTTGGAATCCAAAGGGAACTGTCTCACCATCAAATAAAACATAACGTTTGGAAAATACACATTGAAAACATTTTAGTTGTTCAATAGTACGTATAGTAGCAGACTTTTTGTCTCTTGAAATGAAACTTTTGTTAGAAACAGACAATTTCATTGATTTGTACGTCTCTTGACCTGCTCTTGACCTTAATTCAGTCAGAAGCATGTCTTTCATGCTAGCAAAATTAATCGCCTCACTCACACTATGGGTCAGGTTAATACCTTTGACTTTACAAACAGTTTCTTTCACTTTACCCTCTTTATCACATAGCCTGTACCCATAGCTTTTCGGACCTGTAGACACAAACTCATCTATGAAAGCCCCTTCAGGCAGCTCATTCGTCAGTTCACCTAAAAAATCGCCTGTAGGTGGTGTGTATTGGGGGTTTTTAGGATCAGTTGGAACCTCTGATTTGAAAATAACACTATCAGTATCGCAATACATAACACGGTCACCCAGGAGAGACAGAATAGAATAAAGTTTCAATCGGGCATGAGCAGTGGTGTATGCTGCTATAACCACGTTAATTTTATTGTTAGGTTGAACGAATTCTTTTTTTGATTTATATTCTACAAAAACCATGTTATCATTTACTAGCTGAACATTAGAAATCTCTTTTCTTTTATCATTCAATAATCTGAAATATTCCGAAGGATCTGAAATATACTCTGATTTGGTTTGGTTTTGTTTTTGACCGAATTTTCCCCAGAAACTATTCAGTATTAATTTGGCAACAGCTCTCATTCCGGGATTATACTCTATTTGATCAGGATCTAAACGTATCCCTTCTTTAGCATAATATGTGTCAAGGTATTCTTTTCTGTCCTCCTCGGTTTTAACCCATGAAGGCCAACCACTTTTCTCCTGTTTGATTTTTAGAAAAGTGTTGATGTATTCTGTGAAGAGTCCGCCTTTTTTTGTTTCTGAGTCATATGTCGATGTTTTATCATAGTGCCATGCTTCATAGACCTTCACTATGGTGTACCCCATTTTTACAGCTGCCTGAAGCTCACATGAAACCCATGTACCGGTCAGCATTCGCTGGTCACTGTTGTGGGTGCAATGGTACGTCTTACCTTGGAAAAACCCATAGAAAGCAGAGAAATAATCCTCTTTATCACTTGAGCTGTGGTATATACTGTCAGCGGTGGTTACACATGTTCTACACAAAGTAAAATACAGTTTACCATTATATCTCATCGGTAACAAAGGGTGATATAAATTGGTAGGGGGGAGGACAGAGCATTTTATAAGTCCTTCTATGTCTGATATGTCCACACTCTCAGACCATTTCTCTGCAGGAATTACACGATGCTCTCCTGAGGGGTATTTACAATATTTATTTACATAAGGATATAAACTGGTGAAATCCAAATACTCCATTTTCTCACCTGGTCGGCATTTATAATACGTTTTAGTAGAGTCAACTCGACCACCGTAAAAAGCATCCCTAGGTTGTAATGGCTCTACTATAGAAACACCTTTCATAATTTTAACATATTTCTCAGTTTTCATTAAGGTTTCAAACTCACAACTCCACATAACCTCAAGAGTAAAACCTCTATCTAGTACATCTTGATCTCTCCTAAGGGTATTTTTATATAACACACCCATGCTTTTTCCTAAAAAACCATTGAAAACATGTCCAGGATAGCATTTATCATGACCGTGGATGAAACACCCGTGAAATTGATATACAGTAGATGTTGGTGCATGGTACCCATCAACCTTATGACCTCTCAAAGAGTACTCGCCTTTCTTTGATCTGGCATGTCGTAGAGTTATACCTGTGCTCTTTTCTATATATGTCAACCATAGCATGCTCTGCATAGAGTGATTGTCATAAGGCTTATAATGAGCTACTACCGGTATTGTCTTATCCTTAATAAACATTGTTCTATAGATAAGGTTACATGTAGATGCTATAGTCAGACACTTCTTGAAAGGGTCTATTTTGTGAGACCCCGATATGTTCAAAAAAATATCTCTGAAACTAAGGCAGCCACGCCTTAGTATAAATACGTCACTCTTACAATAAGAAATGAGCTCATTCTTTAAATTGAAATCAGTCTTTAGATTTTGACTGTACCACTGCATAAATTCCGAATATACTTGAGGTTTCATATTTTCAGGGACGTAAAAACTAGGGGGTGGTAAAACATTCTGATCACAATTCTGATTTGATTCTGTATTAAACAAATGTGGAAAAAAACCCTTCTTTAACTCTGTCAGGTTGAAGGTACGAGGTATTTTAGCCAGAGCCATTGGGAGAAAATTTAAGGAGTCTATGAAACGTATGTTATATGGTGGCACTTCAAGACTCATTATTTTACCCCCGTTGTAGACAATTTTAGGTTTCAAAGATTTTGAATATATGTAGGTCAAGATAAAATAGGAGTCATACCCACGAAAATTGTGGCAGATTATTCTACTGTTTGAATGTTTTTTAACAAAAAGCCATTGACAGAACTTATCTACACACCCCTTGCCATAGAACACATGTTGATGAACACCGCAGTTTGAGCATGCCATGGTTGAGTCAAATTCCCTGTTAGCTTCCCCAGATTTTATACAGGTTTCACAGACACGCTCAGCTATACACAAATTGGGTATATGTCGACCTGTTTCCTGCATGCATTCTACATCAAAAAATATATAGCTAGAGATTTCATTTTTTTTAGCAGTTAGATTTACTGATTTTTGAGTATGATCTATCTTACGAATGTAACAAGTATGGTCTAATAGAACATTGTAGTCTATGTGACATATCGAGCATTTCTTTGTGAAACAGACATGGGGCTTAGACACACCTTGCTGGAGGCACTCCTTATTTTTTCTCCTTAAGAAGAGATCACAGTTGAGGCATTTATGATAAGTTTGACAGACAGATTTCCTGTATTTTTTTTTTTCTACCATGTGCACGGGTGGGGTACTTTTTAGCATGTAATTCAAAGCAGTTAGGTCCTTTGAAACTTCTGTTGCATTTTACACAATACACCCATTCAAAACTGTCTTCAGTTTCATGTTCATGTCTACACATTTTACACGTGTTTTTACATGCGTGTTGATAAAAATTTTTTGTTGCTGTGTAACATGTAGTACAGAAATGACCCCGTCTGAAAAATCCTGGGAGGCTAGTCAGTACATCGTAATGCATATCAGCATGATATAAACTGATGACCTTAGGAGATTTAACCCGATTGTCATAAATGATTGAGTTGAGGTGATCTTTAGAAACCACTATAATACGGTACCCCTTCATCCCCCTGCTCAGTTTAGCAAACATGGGGAGAGTTATAGCTGTATTAAAGAGAATTCTAGATTTTCTATATAACCTTTTCACCAGTCTGTCCTGCAGTGCTTTATTTAAGCACACTTTTTTCACTGCAGAGTTAAAGCGATTTCCACTGCTATCGGCTAAAACCTTACCTATCACTAAAGCACGAACAGCACACGAATTATCTCTGTTCCTCACATAAATAACACATTTCTTTTCTTTCATCATATGTGTCACAATGTCTCGTCCTGATCCTGAGGGTACTTTAATGTGTGTGACTGTAATGACACACCCCTTATTGAGATCAAAGGATGTGAAGCTTTGTAGCACCCTATCTATCTCACTCAATATATCCTTAGCATTAATGTTGCTCACAGCATTGAAATGTATCAATATAGGATAATCTATAGACCTACTGTCTATTGTTATTCTAACAAGATCATCAGACCCAAACTTTCTGGTTAATTCCTGTACCAATTTATCAAAAACATCATACAGACGTTGAAGTACATCTTTCATGGACTTAAACTTTTCATTCATGTCTAGCCTGAAAGTATAGACAGTGTGACGGATCTGAAACTTCTTGGAAAACTGCTCCTTTATATGTCTCAAAGAGTACAATCCCCTAGAGTCAAATCCTTGCCCTTCGATGTCCTCCTCCCCAGATTCCTCTTTGTCCCCATCCCCTACTGTTCTACCTCCCTCAGGATTGTCAGGCTCTTCATCTTTACCAGCCCTATCGCCACCAATGACTGAATGACGTCTCTCCAGATGTAGGTTAAGATTACTACCTTTAGCAAAACGTTTAGGACATAAATGACATTTATGCTTCTTATATTCATTAGGATTGTCGTCATCTGTAGACTGAGCGACAGAAGCAGCCTTGTGAGCTTTAATATGTTTGTTAAGAAACCCCAATTTTTTATACTTCTTTCCACAGGTGGGGCAGTTAAACATGGTTGCTGTCTGTTCTTTACCCACTTCCCCCTAAAGATCACGCAAAGTTTTAAACTGGGGATTTGATATATCCGCTATATTCTCTATGATGCCCTTTAGAATGGGATCTGACCGGTATGAATCTCTTAAAGAGACACAGGTATTTACAAGCCAGAAAACATCGGATCTCAAAGCATAGACATCACCAGTGAAAGAGTGAGTGCACCCCACTGAAGAACCAAAGAACCTTTTAAGCTCTATCACGAGAACATGGAAGAACAGCTCTTTGAATTTTATGTCCACATCCCTCCTGATTTTTTCTGCTTTAAAAAGGGTGGGGAGGCAGATAGTTTCAAAATGGTGCGTGTTACCTGAGAACACAACATACAGACATACTATCTCGTGTGTGTCCACAACTGTCAGCAAAGACCCGGATATCCCGCTCCCTATCCTTATACCCTGTTTAGACTGCATGAGATAATGCAAATCCCTCTTTTCAGAATACACTTTTATTACAACAAGAGTAGTCACAAGCCTTTTGATTATCTGTAAAAGTTCCAAAGACCTACTGAAACATTTGTTTTCAGACAAGAGAGACCCTAAACGTCTATATAGATTTGATCCTATTTTATTATGAACAGCGTCTAGACAGTCACTGATATCAAAAAGTCTGTGGTAAAGGTTTTTAGGACTATTCAATCTGTCTATGTAGTTGAGTGTTTCACCCCATGGGTGTAGTGAATCAAAACGTTTCCTGATGAAAACCTTCCATGTTTGTTTCCGTCGGAGGAGAGACCATACTTTACCACATGCTATGCTAAACCTGTGTAAACTCTTTCTATCCGGTTCTAAATAAACTAATATACCCCATATGATATCTAAAGGGAGGTCACTAAAGGTCAAAGACGAACCAGAGCTTTCCATATCATGTAACTACCTCTGACACTTATGAAGCTAACTTTATATAAAGAACTGTTTTAAAGCAAAATACCTATCTATTCCTACACGTCAAACATGAAAACTAAATCCCTCTATACCTGAACATAAAATATGCCTCTCTTTTAGCTTCAATCCACCTTACTCAATCATTTATAACCATAGCACAGAGACATGATCATTTGGTACTACAGAAAAATAAATGAGATTCACCTGATCAAGCATGAATAAAGGTGTTAGACGTTCTCAGAATCCAGCCTCTCAATTTTGGAGTTGATGACACTCATGTTATCGCACAGGATGTTCCACTGGTTAACTGTGAGCACTGACCCGCCCTTCTTGATTGGTTGCCACAAGACCGAGTTCTCGTCCTCAGGATCACCAGCAGTTTCAATCCTCAGTACCGTGTAAATCGACACCAGCGGCTCTCCAATGAAGTCAGAATCAACTAACACGCATTTCCTTTTAGAAAAAAAGAAAAGAAAAATCAGATAAATGACCATACCTGACATAATACATTCTCATAAAATGATGAAAACCAGATAGACTCTATCTTGACTACAGTTCAATCAATTATAATATACCCTTCTTCTCGTGAGAAAACCACTGTAGAATATTACTCATACATTTAAGGTTTTCTTTAAAATAAGTTAACATTGTCCATTTCGGTGTTATGATATGGGGTATCATGATTCTTCCAATTACATATGCTATTATGTAGTGACTCTCAGTATGCATGAGAGGGTAGAAAAGATACAGCACACACACACACACACACACACACACACACACAAAAATAAAACAATAAGAACCTACCTGTAAGGCTTGGCGATACCCCGACGTATGAATTCAGGCTCCAACCAGCACAGGATGTCTGACCCCCTCTTAGGTCCTCTGACCATAGGTTCAGTTTGCTGTGGAGAAGCACTGAAAAGACTAGATCGGGGTCTAGGTCTCGGGCTCGGGGTAGATGCCCCAATTGGACTATCAGGTCCGTTGGGTGAAGCCCTCACAGGTGATGACGTCCTAAATGGGGTAGGCGCCCGAGGGGGTGTTGATGGGTCTGCGGGAGCAGATGAGGCTGCAGCAGGTCTGGGTGATGAGGGGCGTGACTCTGCACCTCCTCCTCGAGCTTTAGGTGTATGAGCAGGCTTTTTTAGAACTGCCTTAAGCTTTTTCTGCACTACAGGTTTTGGGGGTGGATCAGCAGTGTCAGACTCCGTCTCCTCAGCCTCCTCCTCGTCCTCCTCCTCGTTATATACTATAGCTCTGACAGCTTTCTTCTTAGGCTGAATGAAGACGTCATCGTCACTAGGCATGTCATGTTCCCAGCATGATAAGTTGTCAGGCTGCTGTACTGATGGTTCCTCCTGGGGGGTAGGAAGCTCCTCCTGGATGGTCGGGGGTGGGGTGTTCTCAGTCAAAGACGCTGTAGGTGCTGTCCTCCGAGTCTGCTTCCTTTTCAGAGCTGGCTGAGGGTAGAGGAAAAGAAGGGAAAAGAAAATCAGAATTAAAAGCGGGTATAAAAATATCAATTATGGTGAAAAATGTTTATCTTAATGAATTAAAGTGAAATGCTTATCTACATGAAAAGTGTGAAAAAATGTCAGCAACTTTCTACATCTCTCTAGTGTATGTGCGTAACTCCTGTGTGCTATATAGTAATACTGTAGTCACAGACTGAGAAAAATATAAATAAAAAATAAAAAACATACCTTAGACATGTTGACCGATATGGAGAGTGGAGTATCAGTTGAGAAAAAAAAAAGCTGGCACTGATCAAACTGAATCTGGTGAATATCTCACTCTGACTGTGATGATGTGAATTTTGTCTACAAAAAAATTGTAGTGATAAAATAGAGAAGCCCCGCACTGTATTTATAGGGAGCTGTGAGCAGTCATGAGAGACCGACCATCACCATGCGTAAGACCAATAGGAGACCCTATACAGGGGTAAGCCCCGCCTTCCAAGACCCCTGAAGTGGTAACTGCTTCCAGTGTCCATCTGAACTCCAGGTTCATCACATCAGCCCCCTCACCATACCCTTACCATATGGTCAGTTACAGGACGCGCGAGGGTGGCGATAAACATTCACACACAGGTTACAGCAGCAATAAAACAAGCTTTATGATACACACAGTGTCGCCTCCCTGTGCCGCCACTCCCCATTCGGCGTGTGATATTACCCCACTCCACTCTCTATTTAGTATCAACACCCCGGTGAAAGAATAGGTCAAGACAGTAGAGTTGACTCCAACTCTTCTGTTCTAAAGAAGAAAAATAAAATAAAAAATAAAACCCTATTTATATATGTTTTATGAAGAGGTTGAACATAGACATCCCCTATAAGTGCGTTTTGGTATTAGGTAGATTATTACATAGGTAGATCATTAAATAGGACCTCCTGCTATGACACCTATGACGTAGGGTATATGAAACATGAATGTATAGACGCAATGCTTCAGAAGCGGGTGGATGAGCGGAGTTTACACAATTAAAATCAAGGGTAGTTATCTTGTAGATTCTATGGGTCACTGAATGTTTCAATTATAGTGTAAAGGTTCGTTAACTTTCGAAGAAAATTAACAACGTACCACTGATCTTTTAAAATTAAAACTTTAATTAAGGCGGGGTCAAGTCTATGTATGAAGACTCTGATTGGATTACAGATATGCACTCTATAAACCGACCGGATATCCACAGAAGGAATCGACAGCGAGATCAACGGAGCAATCAATGATCTCTGTCAGTGGAATACCGGCGATGCGACAGCATGATGACACTATTACGGATATGTGTATTTGTTTTATTCATGCTGTGCTTATCGCCAGCTTCAGGAATGTACCCTTGTGGACCTGTGTCAAGATGCCTCTGTTTCCCGGGTACAGGTACCATCTTGTGCAACGGGTTAGATCTGACTTCAGTACCCACGTTGGGTGCGGGGTATGCGCGCTATTCAAAGCTGGTACTGAGATACAATGCTATACGTCACGTGAATATTGATCGGGTGTATGAAGTGCTGGATGTTAGAAACAACCCCATTATATGTAGGAAAAAGCTGCCTGCCTGGGTTCTGCAAAGCTCATGTAAGTGGTCACCTGACACCCATGTAAAAACGTCGGAATCTGAGGGGTCTGAAACAAGAGACGTAATATCTCAAAGCGGTGTCCAAGAATCGGAGCACGTAACGTCGCCCTATTCAGAAACTCTTTCTAAGGAAACTCAGCCCACCCTATACACCTCGACGTCGGCATGGAACACTCAGAACTCTCCTGATTTGTCTACATCTATTTCTGAGAGCAATACCGTGGTTGAAAACAATTCTCATCAGGAAATTGTATCATCCGAATTACCTGAAGAGAGTACCGTAAATCTGTATGATTCTAGCATTAGAAGCAGTAGCGTGACCCCGACACCTGAAGAACCCCCAACAAATACCGTAAAATTGTATAACTCTGTGCCTTATAGCAGCAGCAGTGGTGGTCGCTATGGTGACAGGGGTATCAGCGACAGGGGTAGCAGCAGCATCACCAGCAGCACCAGCAGAAACAGTACCATCAATAACCATGACCACAACTCCAAAGAAATTATGCCTGTTACCGTAAAACTTTCAGGTTTTAAAAGTAGCGATACCCCGAACTTAATTAACCCGAGCACTCCCAGTGATACAGATGGGGGTTTACCTCTAAATGATTCCCTTTACCTCCATGAGCCGAACTCTTCAGAAAACAATGGCCTGATAAAAGCTGATGTTATGAAAAGAAATGACTATATGAAAAATAATAAATTCAAAACTCTTTGTCTGAAACCAGTCAACGGTAGCGATGTGACAATAGGGATAGGTATATCAAGGAACAAAACACATGTAGCCCTTAAGGGTTCTGTGGAACTCCATGTTCGTATATTATCAGCTATAGGTGTTCTGATAGTTGCTATAACTATAATAACATTACTGATAGTGCGAAGAAAAAGACCCGGCAATATCCTGGATAATGTAAATGACAATCTGAATGCAACTATAATGCAGCTTCTACCTCACATGATACCTAACTGGCTGTAAGTATTAAGATTAATTTTTACTATATACTCAGATATTTATCCTTTTACCGCAAAAATCCTGTAAAGATTTCTGTGGGAGGGTAAAGGATTCTTTGTTAAAGATATATTGTAATAAAGATAAATTGTATTAGCTCTAAAACCAGGATTTATCTCCTGAATAAATAATGACAATAAACCACTTTTTATTTTCATATATTTATTGAAAATATTTCTTTGTTTCTAGTTCACCAAGTATCACATCATACAGGTCTCCTGTGAGAGCTTTGAACGCTACAACAGAGGTGGAATTAAACGATACAACAGAAGTCAAGGTCCCCATCACCATCAGGTATATAAATGAAAAAAAATATAGAAAATGAAAAATATATAGAATAAACTATCTGATATAATCCTAACCATCTACTGCACTATAGAAAATATTCTTTGATAAATATTGCATTCCTATAACACCATATATGATATAGAGTGACTATTTTCCCATGGCAATGAAAATGTTTTAAAACTGCATGCACTCTAAATCAGTATTTCGCACTTTTGAACTCTATGAAATATCTTTGTTTGTTTAAGGGTGGATAGTTCTGAGTTGAGAAACAGTAATGAAGAGGAAAATACTGGAACTCTGCACGAACCCCAACGTCATGACTGCTCAGCGGCTGCAGGCACGTCCAGTGACCCTACAGACCCCTGGAAGACGACACTGCCAGAATTGGACAAAAACGCCTCTGGGGATCATGAGACCGTCAAGAAGCACTGTGTCACGGAAAATTCAGTGGAGGATATATCAAAGAGAAATAATGGGCATGGTCACTCTCATGGTCATGTGAACATGACCTCTACTCCAAAACCTAGCAGTGACGCCAAAGACATGACGCCGGCTAAGGGGAATTGTAAAGTAGTGTTATCTAAATGGCATTCGTCGCCTGACTTCAGTGAGAGTTCCATGGTGTGCGAGACACCCACAGGGGTGGAGTACAAGCAGTTGAGGTCGAAAAGGGTTATGTTCAAAGAGTTTTGTAGAAATAGAAAAAACTGAATAAGATGCCATGTAGGACCGTGAGAAACCCCTACAGGAGTACTTCATAGAGTTTGGTCAATTTTAAGAAAGTCACATATTAAAGCCATTGACCTATCATGTCACCCCTAGTCAGTTGGTAGCATGCCACCAATCACAACTCTGACGTATTTTACACTGCTAATAGAGTGGTCATGCATTGCCTTTACCCTATGAGTACGGTATGATTCGTGAGGGTTTTACCCCATGCATGGGTTGAGGCTCTATGAGTGAGTCATTGAGCATGCAGTGACGCACTCTTGTTTTACCCCTATTCATAACCACTATACCCTATTGTACTAGTCCTTAGAGCGTTATTCTACCCCATGCTATATGTATCAGACCTTATATTATATCCGTTGTTCTACCCTCATACACTGAGGTGAAAGCTACAGTTTTACCCTATATGGATGGGGTATTCTACCTATCTTTCATGTAGCTTGTAGCTACATCACATGAGCAAGGGTTTTTCAAGTGAGCAAACATGATAAATTATAATATTACGCATTTACTTTACAAGTGTGCATGCTTAATAAGCTAACAGAGTACATCTAAATATTTTGTGAAGAGTGCTTGCATATATATTACGTTGATTTTCATAACATTTTAAAATAGAGTCTGACATGTCGGATTAACCATAATATGTCTCTCACTTTTAGCATTTACTTTTTCTGTAGCAAGTAATATATCATTACTTTTCTTAACGCAGACTCGTGTGTCATAGTAATATTGTTCACATATATATATATATATATATATATATATATATATATATATATATATATATATATATATATATATATACATTGATTGCATGTATAGAAATAACCTTGATGTGTAGTCGTATTTAGCCAAGTAGCATTAAAATAAGAAGCTCCCGCTGGCGTATTTATGAAGCAGGCGGTATAGCGGGCATCGAGGGCTTGTGAGGATCTCGCGTCCTCTGAAAGGGGTTACAGTTCCTAGAACCCGCTGCTTGATGTGATCCGCAATAACTGAGGGTATGAGAACGTATAATTCCTTCAGGATGATAAGAACCTGACCCAGTCCTTCCATGTCATCATAATACTCAGTGTAGAACACTCCAGGACCCACTTCCTTCTTAATCCTCTCTACAAAAGTTGCTGTTATCATGTCGATGCATTGACTCTCTAGAGAGAATCTTTTGGAAAAATTATATTTTTTTAGAATGCGCATAGCTTCAAAAGAACACTTTGCAGCTTGGGCGTAGCGAAGTAATCCTGTACTATCCAGTGCTGCGACTATCTGACCCTGATGGAAGAAGTCCATTCTAATGTCCATAGTCTCCAGAAAATGGGATTTCATGTACTGTGATCGGGCTATTTCATAATAAACACGGTACAGCCTTTTTTTGTCATACCAGCCATCAATGTAGGGGTTAAGCAGAACCAGTTGCATCTGAGCAGTGTAATAATTGACAGGGATCTTTCCATACCCACAGAAAATAACTCTCAACGCGTTAACAAACTCCTCACAAGTAGTTTCTTCTTTTTCCTCAAAATTAAAGTCTCTTAATTCTTGAGAAGTTGTAGCACCGTACAGCCCGTTCATGATGTATGCAATAAGAGAATTTTTTCACTCTTCAAAACACAGCCTTGTGAAAAGAAAAGAAATCTCAATAATGAAATAGTCAGTAATGGGTAGCGGTTCTTCAGGAATACATGTACTGCCAGCTGGCGAGAAAAAATTACACTATGAAAACGCCAAGCCATCAATTCTATGAGGGGACCTTCAGGGAGAGAAACAACCACGCTGCCGTCTTGCGTTCAAACTTTGAACTACATCTATGATGATGTGACTCCCTAATACCCTGTATGCTTCTGCCACACCCCACACGATGGCGCCACTATTTCATCTAACCATGATTATAACATTTCTCCCTGAGTTACCCTTAAAGTATTAGTTAATAAGTAGTAATTCATAGTTATTAGTGTATCAGTTATTTCTTTGATAATAAAATTTTAAAAATATGTGAAATGAATTACCTTTTTATTTCTAACAGGTTCTAAAATGATGATCATAGATTGCTCGTACCATAAACTAAACTCCTGAATGCTATATATGTAAACGTGACTACCATTGGGATGCATGTAGTAACTGTAGGTATGATTCACATGTACACGCACCCGGGTTGTTCTATTTATTGGACAAGTTAATGTAAATAGGTCGGGGATACCCCAGGTTCTGACAATGACGTAGTGTAGAGGTCATCTGAGGATAGATTTTCACGCAACAAGTAGCGATTACTGGCTTAAACCTTGAAACCACCATAGAGGGAATTCCCCCCTAGAACCTTATAGCTACTTACTATATGTGACAGGATCTGCGAAAAGGGCCCTTAGTGCAGGGCGCATTAAGGTCCCCATTCCTAGCACATGTCACAATTATATAGCTTCATTCTCCTATCCGATTGCTGGATCCAGTTCTGGCCCTTCTGTGGCAGTAATACGCCCATTGCCAGAGTAAGGCAACAAACATAAGTTATTGAGAACAGATCATAGTACATACATACTAGATTCAACAAACAAGTTTCTCTCACCTTGCTGCCATTTCAGCACCTCATCAATCAGAAGGTAAGCCGATATCTAATTAGGTATTTTTAGTTTCTTAGATTGCGGATTCAACAACAAGATTTTCGGCAATATTTCTCTTTGTCTTGTGCAGCATCTGGCCACCAGGATTTTCCAAAAATTAGGAGTAAAATAAACTTGTAGGGGTCGGCGAAAACGTTAAGGGAAACCGGGATTCGAACCCGGGACCTCTCAGCCTTCAGACGATTGCTCTACCACTGAGCTACTTCCCCGTACAACGTTTTCTGCCTTCCACCCACGCCTGGATCGGTGTGATACCGATAGGGAACATGTGACTACCTGGTGACCCGCCCCTGCGGGTCGGCCACCCGGGCACGAGGACTCACATAGTCATGTTCCCCTACACAGCCCCCAACCAGCTTCGACCACCGAATTAACCAGCACTGAGTCACACACAGTGTTTGTTTGTCCTGCTCCCAGGACAACTGTGGGCGCCACCTGTTTCCAAGTCTCCCAGTGCTAGCAGGTCGAAGCGCTTGCCGTATCACACCAACCCAGGAACCGAGTTCTGTAGCCCCCCCTCACGCGGGTCAGGACTACTCGGTTTCCCTACCACTGTAGGGGTCGGCGAAAACGTTAAGGGAAACCGGGATTCGAACCCGGGACCTCTCAGCCTTCAGACGATTGCTCTACCACTGAGCTACTTCCCCGTACAACGTTTTCTGCCTTCCACCCACGCCTGGATCGGTGTGATACCGATAGGGAACATGTGACTACCTGGTGACCCGCCCCTGCGGGTCGGCCACCCGGGCACGAGGACTCACATAGTCATGTTCCCCTACAAACTTAAACTGCATGGTATCATCAACCTATATAAAATCTACTCGCCTAAAATGTACATAACCCCCCCCCCCCAAAGTGTCTTTCATGGCTTTAGAGTCCAAATGTCAGATTGCTTTCTTTTAAGCAAAATAAAATGGGGGAAAAGCCTGCATACTACTATCTAGATAGGTGTGAAAATTTCCTGCACTGGGGACTCAAAATTTTGCCCACTGTCAAGCAGTATGGGTAAAGATTTTGTGTGAAAAACTCATCATCCCCGTGAAATATACCGTGAACCCCCACAGCGTATATTAAAGCACCCTGAGCTTGAGAATTGATTGACAGCTACCCCCTCCCCCCTTTACTAATAAAATTGTTGGAAATTGTTGGGTGAAGCTATGGAAGTATATATATATATATATATATATATATATATACCGGTATATATATATATATATGTATATATACCGGTATATATATATGACTGTATGCAGGGGCGTAGGAAAAGGGGGGCCAGGGGGGCCTGGGCCCCCCCCCAATAATGAGGAGGTTCCCTATATAAGCCTATATAAAAATATAGCAGGCCCCCCCAACCGAGACCCCTGCCCCCCCCAATAAAAATTTGCTTCCTACACCCCTGACTGTATGGGACCTACGTTTATTAGAAGAATACAAATACATGGCGTTTTGAGAGTCCCTCCTTTTGCCCTGTGCTAAAACAGGAATTACTACACGATTTCTGTGGTGAGTCTGAGGGTTTTTGGTGCTTTTTCTGGATATTCCCATTCTGATACTAACTAAGTAATGTATGGGCTAACAGGCACCGAATGGCATGTATCGTAGGATATCGAACGAGTGGCCGTAGGCCACGAGTTTGATATCCTACGATACATGCCATGAGGTGCCTGTTAGCCCATACCTTACTAAGTTTATTACACGATTAATCAATAAAAAATCAATAAATAATCAATAAAATATCAATAAAAACAAGTTGAAAACAAAAATCCTTCCCCGGGACGCGAAGCCAGCCACCATAGTGTACATACACCTCCTCGCCTGGCAGCGGACAGCGGCAGGGCACACGGCGAAAAATAGTGTATGTACACGATCGGTACACACACCTCGTCGCCCGGCAGCGGACAGCGGCAGGGCACACGGCGAAAAAAGACGTGTCTCGCGGCTATGTTTGTGTATAAAATACACCTCCTCGCCCGGCAGCGGACAGCGACAGCGCACACGGCGAAAAAAGCTTCTCGCGGCTATGTTTGTGTATAATACACCTCATCGCCCGCCAGCGGACAGCTACAGCGCACACGGCGAAAAAAGATGCACCCAGACCGGGACGCGATCCATGTACCTCTGACGGCTGAGCGCGACGTGCTAACCGCTAGACCACCGCGTCTCCTCCTTCAGCGGGCGTCTCGGCTTGGATTGATTTGAATGCGTCCTTTGGTTATGTATACACGAACGCCTCGGCGCCCGGCTAGGATTCCTTTGTTTGGTTTAGTTCTAGCCAACCACCTCTCGTCAGTCCCTGTGGCGCAGTGCATAGGGAGTTGGATTTGGGATGTGAGACTGCAGGTTCGATCCCTACCCTGGCCTGGAAAATTTCGTGGGTTTTAACATGTGACATATGACATGTGACATGGAGAAGGAGTGCTGATATCCACCTCAGAGAGTGCTGATATCCACCTCAGAGAGTGCTGATATCCACCTGGGATCTGCTCATAAGGGGTCGCACAATATGCAGGAATATCAGAACTGGGATATCCAGGAAAAGCACTGTGAGTCACAGAAATCGTGTAATAACTGTCGATATTGCAGGCCATGATGCATTAAGCTAATAGATGATGGATATCGGGCCCTAGGGCTGTATATACAGCATATACAGCCCGTGGGGCCCCGATATTCATCACCTAATAGGTTTATACCACCATTTCCTCCATTTTGTATTAATTTCTTACCTGATGTCCACAGAATATAGCCAGGAGAAGACATTTTGGAAGTGCTAGCGACACGGCCCGTGTCCGCTCTGCGCGAAGCCATTGTTTTTGTTCCTTGCCGGGACAGGTACCGCAGTGTTTACACTCAGTTTTCGTATGGAATCCAACCATGACATGTTATAATATTAAAATCCCAAGAAGTATGATCCATAGACGAGGAATGCGTGCTAATTTTCTCCATTTTCTTCAATATAAATAAGAATCCATTGATTTTCCAAAACGGTCCGAAATTTCCGGCGTCTTTCTTGTATGGCGAGCAGTTGACCTATATCTACATCCGGGCCACTGACACCCTTTCGCCGGACAAGGAGGCGGGTGGGAATGGCCGAACCGCGACTCGCTTACGATGGAAAAATCAATGGATTCTTATTTATTTTGAATATATCGGACATATCAAGCATGGAGTACTCATCAAGAATGTCTAAGGATATGTATGTTTTATTTTGAAGACTTGTCATGGTTGGATTCCATACGAAAAGTGAGTGTGAACACAGCGGTACCTCTCCTGGCAAGGAACAAAAACAACGGCTTCACGCAGAGCGGCCACGGGCCGCGACTCGCGTACGATGGCAAAATCAATGGATTCTTATTTATATCGAAGAAAATGGAGAAAATTAGCAAGCATTCCTCGTCTATGGATCGAATACTTCTTGGGATTTTAATATTATAACATGACAAGCTCGGAATCAAGACGAAAACTGACTGGAAACGTACCACTAGGACCTCAGGTTAGAATTTATTTACTTTCGCATTGGATTTCATCACCGTTCAGTGTGGCGCTATGGCTAAGGCCTTCACCTACCACCACTGCGGCCGGGGTTCAATTCTCCTACGAGTTGGGACGAATTTTCACATTCAAATGATGGCCAGATTAACTTTGTATAGGCGCCATAATTTCCAAAAATATTCTAAGTCCAACTTGACCTCGAAAAAGTATATACCAAAAATTTCAAAAATGCACATGTGTGGTATATGCAGAATAATGCACAGCTAAACTGCATATAAACCCACCGGAAGTCCCGAAATCGTGGTATAATCATCACGATTTTGTATGGGGTGCCTGATATGCATGGATATCAGGCACCCAGTGCCTGTTATCTATGGATATAAGGTACACCTTACATGTCATATGTCACATGTTAAAACCTATGTGATTTTCATTGCCATAGGGAGGGTTCGAACCCATACCTTTCTGATCCGAAATCCAACTCCCTATGCAGTGCACCACAGGGACTGACAAGAAACAGAGTGTGTTTGCCTGTATATATACAATGTACATAGTGAAAAGAAAATTGGGGGGTCCTAAAGGCCATAGCACATACATTGGTAGCAATAACATATCTGATTAGCATATTGTTCAAGCTTTATTATGATATGTGGCACTTTTTAAAGCATTAAAGATTTCCTACTTTGGCAGCATTGACAATATTAAGACAGCTCTGAAAAGACAGTACCTGTGAAAATGATAAAAGGTGCCGCACCTTACAATGAACTCGGAAAGGTCTACAAAGGATATATTTTAAAACAGCTAAGCATTCCAATGGATGGCAAAAATGTGAGAGCCCACCAAAGTAGGGGAATCACACAGTGCTTCCATAGAGTCTATAGGCTACCCATAAAAACGTTAAAAAGGTCTGAGTGTCCTTGTCCAAACACATAGAACTGTTTTATGGTTTTGTGGCCTTATGAGACCATAGATATGTGTGCGTCATAGGGTTAATTTCAGAAATTTCCTTATTTTGTCACATATTTGCCAGGCTACCTGCCCCAGGCTACTTATATCAGGCTACCTGCCCTAGGCAACCTATGTCAGGTTACCTATATCAGGCTACCTATACCAGGCTACCTGCCCTAGGCAACCTATACCAGGCTACCTATATCAGGCTACCTATACCAGGCTACCTGCCCTAGGCTACCTATACCAGGCTACCTGCCCTAGGCTACCTATACCAGGCTACCTGCCCTAGGCTACCTACACCAGGCTACCTGCCCTAGGCTACCTACACCAGGCTACCTGCCCTAGGCTACCTACACCAGGCTACCTGCCCTAGGCAACCTATACCAGGCTACCTGCCTAGGCTACCTATACCAGGCTACTAGCCCTAGGCTACCTATACCTGACTACCTGCCTAGGCTACCTATACGAGGCTACTAGCCCTAGGCTACCTGCCCTAGGCTACCTACACCAGGCTACCTGCCCTAGGCTACCTACACCAGGCTACCTGCCCTAGGCTACCTATACCAGGCTACCTGCCCTAGGCTACCTACACCAGGCTACCTGTCCTAGGCTGCCTACACCAGGCTACCTGCCCTAGGCTACCTACACCAGGCTACCTGACCTAGGCTACCTACACCAGGCTACCTGACCTAGGCTACCTATACCAGGCTACCTGCCCCAGGCTACCTATACCAGGCTACCTATACCAGACTACCTATACCAGGCTACTAGCCCTAGGCTACCTACACCAGGCTACCTATACCAGGCTACCTGCCCTAGGCTACCTACACCAGGCTACCTATACCAGGCTACCTATACCAGACTACCTATACCAGGCTACCTACACCAGGCTACCTGCCCTAGGCTACCTATACCAGGCTACCTGCCCTAGGCTACCTATAACAGGCTACCTGCCCTAGGCTACCTATACCAGACTACCTATACAAGGCTACTTATACCAGGCTACCTGCCCTAGGCTACCTATACCAGGCTACCTATATCAGGCTACCTGTCCTAGGCTACCTATACTAGGCTACCTGCCCTAGGCTACCTACACCAGGCTACCTGCCCTAGGCTACCTATACCAGACTACCTATACAAGGCTACTTATACCAGGCTACCTGCCCTAGGCTACCTATATCAGGCTACCTATCCTAGGCTACCTATACTAGGCTACCTGCCCTAGGCTACCTACACCAGGCTACCTGCCCTAGGCTACCTATACCAGACTACCTATACAAGGCTACCTACGCCAGGCTACCTGCCCTAGGCTACCTATACCAGGCTACCTATACCAGGCTATCTGCCCTAGGCTACCTATACCAGGCAACCTATACCAGGCTACCTACACCAGGCTGCCTGCCCTAGGCTACCTATACCAGGCTACCTGCCCTAGGCTACCTACACCAGGCTACCTGCCCTAGGCTACCTATACCAGGCTACCTATACCAGGCTACCTACACCAGGCGACCTGCCCTAGGCTACCTATACCAGGCTACCTATACCAGGCTACCTACACCAGGCTACCTATATCAGGCTACCTATCCTAGGCTACCTATACTAGGCTACCTGCCCTAGGCTACCTATATCAGACTACCTATACAAAGCTACCTACACCAGGCTACCTGCCCTAGGCTACCTATACCAGGCTAGCTACACCAGGCTACCTGCCCTAGGCTACCTATACCAGGCTACCTATACCAGGCTACCTACACCAGACTACCTGCCCTAGGCTACCTATACCAGGCTACCTACACCAGGCTACCTGCCCTAGGCTACCTATACCAGTCTACCTATACCAGGCTACCTATACCAGGCTACCTACACCAGGCTACCTATCCTAGGCTACCTATACTAGGCTACCTGTCCTAGGCTACCTACACCAGGCTACCTGCCCTAGGCTACCTATACCAGGCTACCTGCCCTAGGCTACCTATACCAGACTACCTATACAAGGCTACTTATACCAGGCTACCTGCCCTAGGCTACCTATACCAGGTTACCTATATCAGGCTACCTATACCAGGCTACCTATATCAGGCTACCTGCCCAAGGCTACCTATACTAGGCTACCTGTTCTAGGCTACCTACACCAGGCTACCTGCCCTAGGCTACCTATACCAGACTACCTATACAAGGCTAATTATACCAGGCTACCTGCCCTAGGCTACCTATATCAGGCTACCTATCCTAGGCTACCTATACTAGGCTACCTGCCCTAGGCTACCTGCCCTAGGCTACCTACACCAGGCTACCTGCCCTAGGCTACCTATACCTGGCTACCTATACCAGGCTATCTGCCCTAGGCTACCTATACCAGGCTACCTATACCAGGCTACCTACACCAGGCTACCTGCCCTAGGCTACCTATACCAGGCTACCTGCCCTAGGCTACCTATACCAGGCTATCTATACCAGGCTACCTACACCAGGCTACCTGCCGTCGGCTACCTATACCAGGCTACCTATACCAGGCTACCTACACCAGACTACCTGCCCTAGGCTACCTATACCAGGCTACCTACACCAGGCTACCTGCCCTAGGCTACCTATACCAGGCTACCTATACCAGGCTACCTATACCAGGCTACCTACACCAGGCTACCTGCCGTAGGCTACCTATACCAGGCTACCTATACCAGGCTACCTACACCAGACTACCTGCCCTAGGCTACCTATACCAGGCTACCTACACCAGGCTACCTGCCCTAGGCTACCTATACCAGGCTACCTATACCAGGCTACCTATACTAGGCTACCTGTCCTAGGCTACCTACCCCAGGCTACCTGCCCTAGGCTACCTATACCAGGCTACCTATGCCAGGCTACCTGCCCTAGGCTACCTATACCAGGCTACCTATATCAGGCTACCTATACCAGGCTACCTGGCCTAGGCTACCTATACCAGGCTACCTGCCCTAGGCTACCTATACCAGGCTACCTGCCCTAGGCTACCTACACCAGGCTACCTGCCCTAGGCTACCTACACCAGGCGACCTGCCCTAGGCTACCTACACCAGGCTACCTGCCCTAGGCAACCTATACCAGGCTACCTGCCTAGGCTACCTATACCAGGCTACTAGCCCTAGGCTACCTACACCAGGCTACCTATACCAGGCTACCTATACCAGGCTACCAGCCCTAAGCTACCTACACCAGGCTACCTATACCAGGCTACCTGCCCTAGGCTACCTACACCAGGCTACCTATACCAGGCTACCTATACCAGACTACCTATACCAGGCTACCTACACCAGGCTACCTTCCCTAGGCTACCTATACCAGGCTACCTGCCCTAGGCTACCTATAACAGGCTACCTGCCCTAGGCTACCTATACCAGACTACCTATACAAGGCTACTTATACCAGGCTACCTGCCCTAGGCTACCTATACCAGGCTATTTGTATCAGGCTACCTGTCCTAGGCTACCTATACTAGGCTACCTGCCCTAGGCTACCTACACCAGGCTACCTGCCCTAGGCTACCTATACCAGACTACCTATACAAGGCTACTTATACCAGGCTACCTGCCCTAGGCTACCTATATCAGGCTACCTATCCTAGGCTACCTATACTAGGCTACCTGCCCTAGGCTACCTACACCAGGCTACCTGTCCTAGGCTACCTACACCAGGCTACTAGCCCTAGGCTACCTACACCAGGCTACCTGACCTAGGCTACCTACACCAGGCTACCTGACCTAGGCTACCTATACCAGGCTACCTGCCCCAGGCTACCTATACCAGGCTACCTATACCAGACTACCTATACCAGGCTACTAGCCCTAGGCTACCTACACCAGGCTACCTATACCTGGCTACCTGACCTAGGCTACCTATACCAGGCTACCTGCCCCAGGCTACCTATACCAGGCTACCTATACTAGACTACCTATACCAGGCTACTAGCCCTAGGCTACCTACACCAGGCTACCTATACCAGGCTACCTATACCAGACTACCTATACCAGGCTACCTACACCAGGCTACCTTCCCTAGGCTACCTATACCAGGCTACCTGCCCTAGGCTACCTATACCAGGCTACCTGCCCTAGGCTACCTATAACAGGCTACCTGCCCTAGGCTACCTATACCAGACTACCTATACAAGGCTACTTATACCAGGCTACCTGCCCTAGGCTACCTATACCAGGCTACCTATATCAGGCTACCTGTCCTAGGCTACCTATACTAGGCTACCTGCCCTAGGCTACCTACACCAGGCTACCTGCCCTAGGTTACCTATACCAGACTACCTATACAAGGCTACTTATACCAGGCTACCTGCCCTAGGCTACCTATATCAGGCTACCTATCCTAGGCTACCTATACTAGGCTACCTGCCCTAGGCTACCTACACCAGGCTACCTGCCCTAGGCTACCTATACCAGACTACCTATACAAGGCTACCTACACCAGGCTACCTGCCCTAGGCTACCTATACCAGGCTACCTATACCAGGCTATCTGCCCTAGGCTACCTATACCAGGCAACCTATACCAGGCTACCTACACCAGGCTACCTGCCCTAGGCTACCTATACCAGGCTACCTGCCCTAGGCTACCAACACCAGGCTACCTGCCCTAGGCTACCTATACCAGGCTACCTATACCAGGCTACCTACACCAGGCTACCTGCCCTAGGCTACCTATACCAGGCTACCTATACCAGGCTACCTACACCAGGCTACCTATATCAGGCTACCTATCCTAGGCTACCTATACAAGGCTACCTGCCCTAGGCTACCTACACCAGGCTACCTGCCCTAGGCTACCTATATCAGACTACCTATACAAAGCTACCTACACCAGGCTACCTGCCCTAGGCTACCTATACCAGGCTAGCTACACCAGGCTACCTGCCCTAGGCTACCTATACCAGGCTACCTATACCAGGCTACCTACACCAGACTACCTGCCCTAGGCTACCTATACCAGGCTACCTACACCAGGCTACCTGCCCTAGGCTACCTATACCAGTCTACCTATACCAGGCTACCTATACCAGGCTACCTACACCAGGCTACCTATCCTAGGCTACCTATACTAGGCTACCTGTCCTAGGCTACCTACACCAGGCTACCTGCCCTAGGCTACCTATACCAGGCTACCTGCCCTAGGCTACCTATACCAGACTACCTATACAAGGCTACTTATACCAGGGTACCTGCCCTAGGCTACCTATACCAGGTTACCTATATCAGGCTACCTATACCAGACTATCTGCCCTAGGCTACCTATACCAGGCAACCTATACCAGGCTACCTACACCAGGCTACCTGCCCTAGGCTACCTATACCAGGCTACCTGCCCTAGGCTACCTACACCAGGCTACCTGCCCTAGGCTACCTATACCAGGCTACCTATACCAGGCTACCTACACCAGGCTACCTGCCCTAGGCTACCTATACCAGGCTACCTATACCAGGCTACCTACACCAGGCTACCTATATCAGGCTAGCTATCCTAGGCTACCTATACTAGGCTACCTGCCCTAGGCTACCTACACCAGGCTACCTGCCCTAGGCTACCTATACCAGACTACCTATACAAGGCTACCTACACCAGGCTACCTGCCCTAGGCTACCTATACCAGGCTACTTATACCAGGCTATCTGCCCTAGGCTACCTATACCAGGCAACCTATACCAGGCTACCTACACCAGGCTACCTGCCCTAGGCTACCTATACCAGGCTACCTGCCCTAGGCTACCTACACCAGGCTACCTGCCCTAGGCTACCTATACCAGGCTACCTATACCAGGCTACCTACACAAGGCTACCTGCCCTAGGCTACCTATACCAGGCTACCTATACCAGGCTACCTACACCAGGCTACCTATATCAGGCTAGCTATCCTAGGCTACCTATACTAGGCTACCTGCCCTAGGCTACCTACACCAGGCTACCTGCCCTAGGCTACCTATATCAGACTACCTATACAAAGCTACCTACACCAGGCTACCTGCCCTAGGCTACCTATACCAGGCTAGCTATACCAGGCTACCTGCCCTAGGCTACCTATTCCAGGCTACCTATAGCAGGCTACCTACACCAGACTACCTGCCCTAGGCTACCTATACCAGGCTACCTACACCAGGCTACCTGCCCTAGGCTACCTATACCAGTCTACCTATACCAGGCTACCTATACCAGGCTACCTACACCAGGCTACCTATCCTAGGCTACCTATACTAGGCTACCTGTCCTAGGCTACCTACACCAGGCTACCTGCCCTAGGCTACCTATACCAGGCTACCTGCCCTAGGCTACCTATACCAGACTACCTATACAAGGCTACTTATACCAGGCTACCTGCCCTAGGCTACCTATACCAGGTTACCTATATCAGGCTACCTATACCAGGCTACCTATATCAGGCTACCTGCCCTAGGCTACCTATACTAGGCTACCTGTTCTAGGCTACCTACACCAGGCTACCTGCCCTAGGCTACCTATACCAGACTACCTATACAAGGCTAATTATACCAGGCTACCTGCCCTAGGCTACCTATATCAGGCTACCTATCCTAGGCTACCTATACTAGGCTACCTGCCCTAGGCTACCTACACCGGGCTACCTGCCCTAGGCTACCTATACCAGACTACCTATACAAGGCTACCTACACCAGGCTACCTGCCCTTGGCTACCTATACCTGGCTACCTATACCAGGCTATCTGCCCTAGGCTACCTATACCAGGCTACCTATACCAGGCTACCTACACCAGGCTACCTGCCCTAGGCTACCTATACCAGGCTACCTGCCCTAGGCTACCTATACCAGGCTACCTATACCAGGCTACCTACACCAGGCTACCTGCCGTCGGCTACCTGTACCAGGCTACCTATACCAGGCTACCTACACCAGACTACCTGCCCTAGGCTACCTATACCAGGCTACCTACACCAGGCTACCTGCCCTAGGCTACCTATACCACGCTACCTATACCAGGCTACCTATACCAGGCTACCTACACCAGGCTACCTGCCGTAGGCTACCTATACCAGGCTACCTATACCAGCCTACCTACACCAGACTACCTGCCCTAGGCTACCTATACCAGGCTACCTACACCAGGCTACCTGCCCTAGGCTACCTATACCAGGCTACCTATACCAGGCTACCTATACTAGGCTACCTGTCCTAGGCTACCTACACCAGGCTACCTGCCCTAGGCTACCTATACCAGGCTACCTATGCCAGGCTACCTGCCCTAGGCTACCTATACCAGGCTACCTATACCAGGCTACCTATACCAGGCTACCTACACCAGGCTACCTGCCCTAGGCTACCTATACCAGGCTACCTATACCAGGCTACCTGCCCTAGGCTACCTATACCGGGCTACCTATACCAGGCTACCTGCCCTAGGCTACCTATACCAGGCTACCTATACCAGGCTACCTATACCAAGCTACCTACACCAGGCTACCTATCCTAGGCTACCTATACTAGGCTACCTGTCCTAGGCTACCTATACCAGGCTACCTGCCCTAGGCTACCTATACCAGGCTACCTATCCTAGGCTACCTATACTAGGCTACCTGTCCTAGGCTACCTATACAAGGCTACCTATACCAGGCTACCTACACCAGGCTACCTATCCTAGGCTACCTATACCAGGCTACCTGCCCTAGGCTACCTACACCAGGCTACCTGCCCTAGGCTACCTATACCAGACTACCTATACAAGGCTACCTACACCAGGCTACCTGCCCTAGGCTACCTATACCAGGCTACCTATACCAGGCTATCTGCCCTAGGCTACCTATACCAGGCAACCTATACCAGGCTACCTACACCAGGCTACCTGCCCTAGGCTACCTATACCAGGCTACCTGCCCTAGGCTACCAACACCAGGCTACCTGCCCTAGGCTACCTATACCAGGCTACCTATACCAGGCTACCTACACCAGGCTACCTGCCCTAGGCTACCTATACCAGGCTACCTATACCAGGCTACCTACACCAGGCTACCTATATCAGGCTACCTATCCTAGGCTACCTATACAAGGCTACCTGCCCTAGGCTACCTACACCAGGCTACCTGCCCTAGGCTACCTATATCAGACTACCTATACAAAGCTACCTACACCAGGCTACCTGCCCTAGGCTACCTATACCAGGCTAGCTACACCAGGCTACCTGCCCTAGGCTACCTATACCAGGCTACCTATACCAGGCTACCTACACCAGACTACCTGCCCTAGGCTACCTATACCAGGCTACCTACACCAGGCTACCTGCCCTAGGCTACCTATACCAGTCTACCTATACCAGGCTACCTATACCAGGCTACCTACACCAGGCTACCTATCCTAGGCTACCTATACTAGGCTACCTGTCCTAGGCTACCTACACCAGGCTACCTGCCCTAGGCTACCTATACCAGGCTACCTGCCCTAGGCTACCTATACCAGACTACCTATACAAGGCTACTTATACCAGGGTACCTGCCCTAGGCTACCTATACCAGGTTACCTATATCAGGCTACCTATACCAGACTATCTGCCCTAGGCTACCTATACCAGGCAACCTATACCAGGCTACCTACACCAGGCTACCTGCCCTAGGCTACCTATACCAGGCTACCTGCCCTAGGCTACCTACACCAGGCTACCTGCCCTAGGCTACCTATACCAGGCTACCTATACCAGGCTACCTACACCAGGCTACCTGCCCTAGGCTACCTATACCAGGCTACCTATACCAGGCTACCTACACCAGGCTACCTATATCAGGCTAGCTATCCTAGGCTACCTATACTAGGCTACCTGCCCTAGGCTACCTACACCAGGCTACCTGCCCTAGGCTACCTATACCAGACTACCTATACAAGGCTACCTACACCAGGCTACCTGCCCTAGGCTACCTATACCAGGCTACTTATACCAGGCTATCTGCCCTAGGCTACCTATACCAGGCAACCTATACCAGGCTACCTACACCAGGCTACCTGCCCTAGGCTAGCTATACCAGGCTACCTGCCCTAGGCTACCTACACCAGGCTACCTGCCCTAGGCTACCTATACCAGGCTACCTATACCAGGCTACCTACACAAGGCTACCTGCCCTAGGCTACCTATACCAGGCTACCTATACCAGGCTACCTACACCAGGCTACCTATATCAGGCTAGCTATCCTAGGCTACCTATACTAGGCTACCTGCCCTAGGCTACCTACACCAGGCTACCTGCCCTAGGCTACCTATATCAGACTACCTATACAAAGCTACCTACACCAGGCTACCTGCCCTAGGCTACCTATACCAGGCTAGCTATACCAGGCTACCTGCCCTAGGCTACCTATTCCAGGCTACCTATAGCAGGCTACCTACACCAGACTACCTGCCCTAGGCTACCTATACCAGGCTACCTACACCAGGCTACCTGCCCTAGGCTACCTATACCAGTCTACCTATACCAGGCTACCTATACCAGGCTACCTACACCAGCCTACCTATCCTAGGCTACCTATACTAGGCTACCTGTCCTAGGCTACCTACACCAGGCTACCTGCCCTAGGCTACCTATACCAGGCTACCTGCCCTAGGCTACCTATACCAGACTACCTATACAAGGCTACTTATACCAGGCTACCTGCCCTAGGCTACCTATACCAGGTTACCTATATCAGGCTACCTATACCAGGCTACCTATATCAGGCTACCTGCCCTAGGCTACCTATACTAGGCTACCTGTTCTAGGCTACCTACACCAGGCTACCTGCCCTAGGCTACCTATACCAGACTACCTATACAAGGCTAATTATACCAGGCTACCTGCCCTAGGCTACCTATATCAGGCTACCTATCCTAGGCTACCTATACTAGGCTACCTGCCCTAGGCTACCTACACCGGGCTACCTGCCCTAGGCTACCTATACCAGACTACCTATACAAGGCTACCTACACCAGGCTACCTGCCCTTGGCTACCTATACCTGGCTACCTATACCAGGCTATCTGCCCTAGGCTACCTATACCAGGCTACCTATACCAGGCTACCTACACCAGGCTACCTGCCCTAGGCTACCTATACCAGGCTACCTGCCCTAGGCTACCTATACCAGGCTACCTATACCAGGCTACCTACACCAGGCTACCTGCCGTCGGCTACCTGTACCAGGCTACCTATACCAGGCTACCTACACCAGACTACCTGCCCTAGGCTACCTATACCAGGCTACCTACACCAGGCTACCTGCCCTAGGCTACCTATACCACGCTACCTATACCAGGCTACCTATACCAGGCTACCTACACCAGGCTACCTGCCGTAGGCTACCTATACCAGGCTACCTATACCAGCCTACCTACACCAGACTACCTGCCCTAGGCTACCTATACCAGGCTACCTACACCAGGCTACCTGCCCTAGGCTACCTATACCAGGCTACCTATACCAGGCTACCTATACTAGGCTACCTGTCCTAGGCTACCTACACCAGGCTACCTGCCCTAGGCTACCTATACCAGGCTACCTATGCCAGGCTACCTGCCCTAGGCTACCTATACCAGGCTACCTATACCAGGCTACCTATACCAGGCTACCTACACCAGGCTACCTGCCCTAGGCTACCTATACCAGGCTACCTATACCAGGCTACCTGCCCTAGGCTACCTATACCGGGCTACCTATACCAGGCTACCTGCCCTAGGCTACCTATACCAGGCTACCTATACCAGGCTACCTATACCAAGCTACCTACACCAGGCTACCTATCCTAGGCTACCTATACTAGGCTACCTGTCCTAGGCTACCTATACCAGGCTACCTGCCCTAGGCTACCTATACCAGGCTACCTATCCTAGGCTACCTATACTAGGCTACCTGTCCTAGGCTACCTATACAAGGCTACCTATACCAGGCTACCTACACCAGGCTACCTATCCTAGGCTACCTATACCAGGCTACCTGCCCTAGGCTACCTATACCAGGCTACCTATACCAGGCTACCTACACCAGGCTACCTGCTCTAGGCTACCTATACCAGGCTACCTATACCAGGCTACCTACACCAGACTACCTGCCCTAGGCTACCTATACCAGGCTACCTATACCAGGCTACCTACACCAGACTACCTGCCCTAGGCTACCTATACCAGGCTACCTATACCAGGCTACCTACACCAGACTACCTGCCCTAGGCTACCTATACCAGGCTACCTATACCAGGCTACCTACACAAGACTACCTGCCCTAGGCAACCTATACCAGACTGCCTGCCCTAGGCTACCTATACCAGGCTACCTACACCAGGCTACCTATACCAGACTACCAATACCAGGCTACCTACACCAGGCTACCTATACCAGGCTACCTATACCAGGCTACCTACACCAGGACACCTGCCTTAGGCTACCTATACCAGGCTACCTATACCAGGCTACCTACACCAGACTACCTGCCCTAGGCAACCTATACCAGACTACCTGCCCTAGGCTACCTACACCAGGCTACCTACACCAGGCTACCTATACCAGACTACCTGCCCTAGGCAACCTATACCAGGCTACCTGCCCTAGGCTACCTATACCAGGCTACCTGCCCTAGGCTACCTATACCGGACTACCTGCCCTAGGCTACCTATACCAGGCTACCTGCCCTAGGCTACCTACACCAGGCTACCTGTCATAGGCTACCTACACCAGGCTACCTGTCATAGACTACCTACACCAGGCTACCTGTCATAGGCTATCAATACCAGGCTACCTGCCCTAGGCTACCTACACCAGACTACCTGTCCTAGGCTACCTATACCAGGCTATCTACACCAGACTACCTGCCCTAGGCTACCTACACCAGGCTACCTGCCCTATACTACCTATACCAGGCTACCTGCCCTAGGCTACCTACACCAGGCTACCTGTCATAGGCTACCTACACCAGACTACCTGCCCTAGGCAACCTATACCAGGCTACCTGCCCTAGGCTACCTATACCAGGCTACCTGCCCTAGGCTACCTATACCAGGCTACCTGCCCTAGGCTACCTACACCAGGCTACCTGTCATAGGCTACCTACACCAGGCTACCTGCCCTAGGCTACCTATATCAGGCTACCTGCCCTAGGCTACCTACACTAGGCTACCTGTCATAGGCTACCTACACCAGACTACTTGCCCTAGGCAACCTATACCAGGCTACCTGTCCTAGGCTACCTATACCAGGCTACCTATACAAGGCTACTTACACCAGGCTACCTGCCCTAGGCTACCTATACCAGGCTACCTGCCCTAGGCAACCTATACCAGACTACCTGCCCTAGGCAACCTATACCAAGCTACCTGCCCTAGGCTACCTATAACAGGCTACCTATACCAGGCTACCTATACCAGACTACCTGCCCTAGACTACCTATACCAGGCTACCTGACCTAGGCTACCTATACCAGGCTACCTGCCCTAGGCTACCTATACCAGGCTACCTGCCCTAGGCTACCTATACCAGACTACCTGCCCTAAGCTACCTGCACCAGACTAACTATACCAGGCTACCTACACCAGGCTACCTGCCCTAGGCTACCTATACCAGGCTACCTATACCAGACTACCTACCCTAGTCTACCTACACCAGGCTACCTGCCCTAGGCTACCTATACCAGACTACCTGTCCTAGGCTACCTATACCAGGCTACCTGTCATAGGCTACCTATACCAGACTACCTGCCCTACACTACCTACACCAGGCTACCTGCCCTAGGCTACCTATACCAGGCTACCTGCCCTAGGCTACCTATACCAGGCTACCTGCCCTAGGCTACCTATACCAGGCTACCTGCCCTAGGCTACCTATATCAGGCTATCTACACCAGGCTACTAGCCCTAGGCAACCTATACCAGACTACCTGCCCTAGGCTACCTATACCAGACTACCTGCCCTAGGCTACCTATACCAGGCTACCTGCCCTAGGCTACCTATATCAGGCTATCTACACCAGGCTACTAGCCCTAGGCAACCTATACCAGACTACCTGCCCTAGGCTACCTATACCAGGCTGCCTGCCCTAGGCTACCTATATCGGGCTACCTATACGAGACTACCTGCCCTAGGCTACCTATACCAGACTACCTGCCCTAGGCTACCAATACCAGACTACCTGCCCTAGGGAACCTATACCAGACTACCTGCCCTAGGCTACCTACACCAGACTACCTGCCCTAGGCAACGTATACCAGGCTACCTGCCCTAGGCAACCTATACCAGACTACCTGCCCTAGGCTACCTACACCAGACTACCTGCCCTAGGCTACCTATACCAGACTACCTGCCCTAAGCTGCCTGCACCAGACTAACTATACCAGGCTACCTACACCAGGCTACCTGGCCTAGGCTACCTATACCAGGCTACCTACACCAGACTACCTACCCTAGGCTACCTGCACCAGACTACCTGCCCTAGGCTACCTATACCAGACTACCTGCCCTAGGCAACCTATACCAGGCTACCTGTCCTAGGCTACCTATACCAGACTACCTGCCCTAGGCAACCTATACCAGGCTACCTGCCCTAGGCTACCTATACCAGACTACCTGCCCTAGGCTACCTATACCAGGCTACCTGCCCTATGCTACCTACACCAGGTTACCTGCCCTAGGCTACCTATACCAGACTACCTGTCCTAGGCTACCTATACCAGGCTACCTGTCATACGCTACCTATACCAGACTACCTGCCCTACACTACCTACACCAGGCTACCTGCCCTAGGCTACCTATACCAGGCTACCTGCCCTAGGCTACCTATACCAGGCTACCTGCCCTAGGCTACCTATACCAGGCTACCTGCCCTAGGCTACCTATATCAGGCTATCTACACCAGGCTACTAGCCCTAGGCAACCTATACCAGACTACCTGCCCTAGGCTACCTATACCAGACTACCTGCCCTAGGCTACCTATACCAGGCTACCTGCCCTAGGCTACCTATATCAGGCTATCTACACCAGGCTACTAGCCCTAGGCAACCTATACCAGACTACCTGCCCTAGGCTACCTATACCAGGCTGCCTGCCCTAGGCTACCTATATCGGGCTACCTATACCAGACTACCTGCCCTAGGCTACCTATACCAGACTACCTGCCCTAGGCTACCAATACCAGACTACCTGCCCTAGGGAACCTATACCAGACTACCTGCCCTAGGCTACCTACACCAGACTACCTGCCCTAGGCTACCTACACCAGACTACCTGCCCTAGGCAACCTATACCAGGCTACCTGCCCTAGGCTACCTATACCAGACTACCTGTCACAGGCTACCTATACCAGACTACCTATACAAGGCTACCTATACCAGACTACCTATACAAGGCTACCTGCCCTAGGCTACCTATACCAGGCTACCTATACAAGGCTACCTATACCAAACTACCTGCCCTAGGCTACCTATACCAGGCTATCTGCCATAGGCAACCTATACCAGGCTACCTGTCCTAGGCTAACTATACCAGACTACCTGCCCTAGGCAACCTATACCAGGCTACCTGCCCTAGGCTACCTATACCAGGCTACCTGTCCTAGGCTACCTATACCAGGCTACCTGGCCTAGGCTACCTATACCAGACTACCTGCCCTAGGCTACCTATACAAGGCTACCTGCCCTATGCTACCTATACCAGGCTACCTACACCAGGCTACCTGTCCTAGGCTACCTACACCAGACTACATGCCCTAGGGTACCTATACAAGGTTACCCGCCCTAGGCTACCTATACCAGGCTACCTACACCAGGCTACCTGTCCTAGGCTACCTATACCAGGCTACCTATCCTAGGCTCCCTATACCAGGCTACCTGCCCTAGGCTACCTATACCAGACTACCTGCCCTAGGCTACCTATACCAGGCTACCTATACCAGACTACCTGCCCTAGGCTACCTATACCAGGCTACCTACACCAGACTACATGCCCTAGGCTACCTATACCAGGCTACCTGCCCTAGGCTACCTATACCAGACTACCTGCCCTAGGCTACCTATACCAGACTACCTAACCAATGCTACCTATACCAGGCTACCTGTCCTAGGCTTCCTATACCAGGCTACCTGCCCTAAGCTACCTATACCAGACTACCTGCCCTAGGCTACCTATACCAGGCTACCTAACCAATGCTACCTATACCAGGCTACCTAGCTTTACCAGGCTACCTGCCCTATGCTACCTATACCAGACTACCTGCCCACTGAGCTCGCTAACATTGGAGCAAAGGAATCATCTAACCAACATAACTAGGTATAACCAGTGCTCATATGCCAATCCAAGGTGACCTTAGAGGCACTAGTTATACAGTTTAAGTTTAAACTGTGACCAATAAACAGTGGGAATCATGACCTTGCAGTGCAGTTCTGATAAAGGTTCAAATTGGCTCACCCTCTATTCCAACCTAGTAGGATGGAGGTGGTGCCGTCATGTCTAGCTGAAGCTGGTTATCATCATTTATACCACGATTTGTGGGTTACACAGTGCTTTTTGGGGTCTATTCCCATCCACATATCTGTCGATATTGCACACTCTATAGGCTGTAACATCAATTTTGTAAGGCGTGCGGTTATCCAGGTAAGGTGTGTGGTTATCCAGGTAAGGCGTGCGGTTATCCAGGATAACCGCACGCCTCTCCCATGTCACATGTCACATATTAAAACCCACGAAATTTTCCATGCCAGGGCAGGGCTCGAACCTACAGTCTCAGATCCCTAATCCAACTCCCTATGCATTGCGCCACAGGGACTGACGACATACGCTTGGTTAGAACCAGGTCTTGCTATGATATGAAGCCGTGTGCGCTGTCGCTGTCCGCTGCCGGGCGAGGAGGTGTATTATACACAAACATAACAGCGAGACGCATTGAAATCTTTAGCCGTGTGCCGCTGCCAAGCCGTGTATTATACACAAACATAACAGCGAGACGCGTCTTTTTTCGCCGTGTGCGCTGTCGCTGTCCGCTGCCGGGCGACGAGGTGTATTATACACAAACATAACAGCGAGACGGAGGAGACGCGGTGGCCTAGCGGTTAGCGCTTTGCGCTCAGCCGTCAGAGGTACATGGATCGCGTCCCGGTCTGGGTGGTTCTTTTTTCGCTGTGTGCGCTGTCGCTGTCCGCTGGCGGGTGAGGAGGTGTATTATACACAAACATAACCGCGAGACGCATTGAAATCTTTTTTCGCCGTGTGCGCTGTCGCTTTCCGCTGCCGGGTGAGGAGGTGTATTTTATACACAAACATAACCGCGAGAAGCATCTTTTCTTCGCCGTGTGCCGCTGCCAAGCCTAGCCGAGACCGGGGCTGCCGCTGTCCGCTGCCGGGCGAGGAGGTGTATGTACCGATCGTGTACATACAATGGCTGGCATCGAGTCCCGGGGAGGGGGAATAATTTTTATTTTCATCTTGAATTTATTGGTATAATATTGATTATTTATTGGTTTCGTGGTATAAAATAAGTAGTCAATGGATAACTCATGACTTGTTGGGGTTATCGACGATAATAACACTCGGCCTACGGCCTCGTGTTATTATTCGTCGATAACCCCCACGCGTCATGAGTTATCCATTGGTTACTTGTTCAGTGCTTTACACTGGTTGTAGGGTACAGTTATACCTGGTGGGAATCCACTCTGTCCCACCCTACACACAGAAGTACTATGATGACCCATAAAGTCGCACACAGTGGCTTAAAAAGTATGATTATAATTTCAAAGCCTTGACAAAGGTATGGTCATTGATGAGTTTCACTCATCACACCTCCAGGTGTGGAGAGCCACCCATGTATAGAGTGGCCTCTAACCCCTGGAACCTTCAAATCTCGTGAGAATGCATGTTGATTAGGTCTGAGCTGGTAGCTGCAGTGCAGCACACCTGTATGGCCTGCCTGTATGGTACCCACAGGACCACATGCAAAATCGGTATATACCTTTGACACAAGGTGTGAGATAACAAATTTAACCAATGATATAGATTTTAGGGTAAAATATTGAAAATCTAGATATGCATAGTTAAAAACCATCTTGGATTTAGAGTGGTTCCCATAAGAATTTCCATTGGCCCTAATTTTAGATTGAAAGAGGAGCTCAATACCTCCATTTTAAGGTATCACATGACCTTTCCTGTCGATGAATAAGGATTCTAGGGTAAAAGTTGAAAATTTAAGTATACCAATTCGTCAGCCATCTTATGGGGTTCTGGTAGAATTTTGTCTATACTCCTAGATATGAAGAGGTGGTCAATACCTTTATTTTGAGGTATTGCATGACCAGTTCTGCTAATAAATAAGGATTTTAGAGTAAAAAGATGAAAATTAATGCACAATGGATGGCCATTTCGGATTTCCGGGGGGTTCATTACAAATCTCACCCCATCTAGTTTGGAAGAGGGATCAAATACCATCATTTTGAGATATTGCATGACCAATTATCTTGAGTAATAAGGATTTTAGAGAAATAGATTGAAAATATATGCCCAATTGGCAGCTATCTTGGATTTCAGGGGGTTCAGGTGGGAATTCGCATTGGCTACCCCATCTAGATTGAAAGAGGGAATAAAAATGAGCCCATATGCCAAGTTTCAGACTTTTGTCCAACAGGTTCCCTTTTGTCAGCATAATACATACATTTAATTCATTATAAATCGCACCATATAGTAATCTCTATACAATTATCGCCTCCACTTATTAACCACCTCTATCTCACCTCTCTGTACAATTAGGCCCCATTAAAACAAGGATAGCCATTATGTATGATAACCAACATGCAGGGCTATCCCATAGCGAGGCCCATAGACTGGTCCATTCCAGTATGAACCAGATCTAGCAAGCCCATGGGACAGGATATCCATATATCCTTTAGTAGAATCAGTAGCAGCCCCGACCGTCATCCAGTGCAGACATAGGTTGTGCAGCGCCACCTTCCTGCAACAATATCATAACCATGCAGCATCATGTGCTGCACCCTACAGGTTAACTAATATACAGGCGTGCCAAGCCTGGAACCATGGGCTTCCTATAGTAATACTGGAGTGCATGATGGAGATCATCATCAAGGGATGGAAGGACTTATTTATTATATTGTAAGTTGAGTATGGGATCTCTCACAATGGAAATGTATCGTCTCATTAGCCAAGTGAGAAGTATTCTTCACTATGAAACATCAATTGTGAAGCTTACGCAATAAAGATATATAAAACTGTATCTACGGGTTCTTGAGTTATCTCTTCATCAATGTCATTGAGAATCATCATATTAAAAAGGATGTCTCGACCTGACACTTTACACCCAAAATGGACCTTAACAGGCCCTACCTAGGGGCCAACTATGAATAAACCCTGCAGTCATAGGGTGTTACACTGGCTGTGTAAAATGTCTCTCATCAGTTGCTTTGTTGTGCACTATTTCTAAATCACAGATTTTTAATCTGAACAGGATGAGAGTTTTCCTGGTGTTAGTCCTTGTGGCAATATCCATCGTTGCAATGAGTAAGTCAATAACTTTTGCCTTTTCTTCTTCAAATAACAATCAATTTGAAAGATATACTCTGTATGTCAAAAAAGATTTCCAAGATATTTTTGAGTTTATCATTCAAAACATGAGAGATGTAATCCTGATATCTAAATTAAGCTCTAATTGTATACACTATTCTGAGCAAGTTCCCATCAATATCCTTTTAGTTTTTTCAAAAGGTGAATTATTTCTGTGTAAAAATATTTAGTGGCAATACAAATTTAGTCATGATCAACAGCCCTTGGAATTGCATACGATTCTTTAAAATATCTAGCAAGTTTGATTTCCAGATCAGATTAGAAACATCTTAATAACATGTTTGGCAAGCTGACTTGACTTAGCCAAGAGAGAAAATCGGTCACTTTGTCTAGGGGGTAGTAGATTTCTTCACACCAGATGGCAGTGTGGTTTGCATGTGGACCTTTCTGGTAAGGGTATATCATGGAAAGCCTATGAATATGAAAAAGATGATGATTTCAATGACTATTGACATGATAAAGCCTTTACTGACATAGGATTTAGCAGATTCCTCCTAACAAGAGTTAAGCTGTAGTTCAAAAAATGGCCACTAGGTGCCTGTAGTACTTGGCCTTAAGGCAAGATAGGAGAAATAAGGCAAGTTGGGCATTTTTCCTAAGTGTTAGGCATAAACTCCTAAGAAAACGTTGTTGGTTTCCAACTCCCAACTTGACTTAGCAAGTCCAACAAATGTTAGCCAAAAGGCGTAAGATGCTCAGAATTTTGTTTATATAGCTGTTTTTTGTGTATTTGTACTAGCTTATATGAGAATAGCTTTGATTTACTGTAATAATAGTGCAGTGGAGCGTCAACTATAAGAAGTAACACCAAGTGCGGCTTATAGTCTCTTTTTTTCAAAGCTGGAGGTGAAGCTACTAACACGACATCGCTTAACCATTTAACGGCTGTTAATGCATTAACTACTCATGCCCATTGGTCGACTGCCTTCATAAATAATATCCCTGGCGAGTAATTCCTCACGGCTACATTCATGCATTATTATGACAGGGTTCATTAATGCACCAATATAGTGCAGGTGAGCTGCTGGACAATGGGAATGATGCATTGGTTTCATGGTAATGAGTCTTTTTCAGCCCAGAGGTGTGCAGGTAATCGTGGTGGAACTCATACAGAGGTCCCGGAAACAGAGGTCTCACGAGAGGAGCCGGAACAGCCTGGTTGTCCTGTCGGATTGACGGGGCCAAACTGTGCACAGCGTAAGTAGTAAATCCCTTTCCATTATTTTTTGTTCTCACTGCTATTCACAGGTGAAAACATTTTAATATCAAATGTTTTAATGCATTGAAACAAGACAATTAATGTGAAATAGTGAAGATTACAAAGCAAAACGTTAATTTGAATTCTCTTATTTTCACTCAAAATAGTATTTGATAAAAAGATAAAACATTACTTAAATGGAATGGGTGCAAACTCATATAGCTACGTTTATAAATATCTTTATACATTCAAAGTGGTTTGTTGTGTTAGTATCAAATAAAAAATCATATCATCAGCGAACCAATTAGCAGCAGGGAGGAAGAGGTTTATACCTATCTGTTAGCCTTACCCACATGGCATGTTTGTGTTGGTGCTACCACCACGACACTCTAAGGGAGTGATCAATTTTTTAACAACAAAGGGGGGGGGGGCTGGTGGGTTTGAAGGGGGGTCGGAATTTTTTCAACCCCTTGACTGGGGTGGGGTCAGATTTTTTTCAATCCCTCAGATGGGGGGGGGTCAAAATAATTTCACCTGTTTTCAGTGGAAAACCCTGTGCATTACTATAGGTTAAAAGGCCACGTTCGCGCACAATTTTTGCCCCTTATGGGGGGTCAAAAGGATTTTCTACCCTTGAATTTTTTTTCGCTCATCCACGTGCAAACCCACCAGCTCCCCCTGTTGTTAAAACCTCATGTCTTCAGATCACTTTACCAGAGTACAGTTACCCTAGTACCCCTGTTGTAGTTACCCTAGTACTTGTTATTGTTGACCAACTTAGTTACCCTTGTACACCCAAAACTCAAGGCATAATTTACTGCTCTTCTAGGCCAGACGTCATACCGCCCCATAAACATTTCATTCCCTGAGAGACTCATCCGGCCACGTGCCTTCAGTTATTTGATCAGACTATTGGGAACAGTTATTTGATCAGACTATTGGGAACTTTCTGAACAACATATATACAACTCAATATCATTCAAATCCAAAGGTTTGTAGTGTAAATTCCCCTTTTATTTCTCTATAGGACACAGACAACATCTGCCATGTTGGATTGGGTAACTACAGTTACCTAGTACCTGTCCTCACTGTCCTCACGGTGAGGCAAAAGGGTCACTTCTTGCAGATTTAACCTGGCCCCCTGTTTCCCACTCCTTCCGCTAGATATCACCTTTAGTTCCTTCTTCATCCTCCAGGTGGCTCTTTCCACCCCTTCCGTGTCTCATCAAATAATTATGGTTCCCCTCTCTGCAGAACCAGGCCAAATGGGGGTTCGGGGGCAGAGGCCCCGATCAAGGATATATGCCAGATCTCATCTAAATTTGAATTACATTCAGATGAGATCATCTGAAACGTATGGAAACTTACTTGGAAGATTATTATTCAGATGAGATCTCATCTGAAAGGGGGGAAATGTGTTATATAGGCCATGTTAACCGGCTGTAGTTGAGGGGTTATCCGGGGGATGTGGCCGGATGAGTCTCTCAGGGAATGAAATGTTTATGGGGCGGTATGACGTCTGTCCACTTCCGGCCAAGTAAAAAATTTGAGAAGATGACGAGATCCCATGGTGAGTCATGAGATCATGATGCCACCTGGGTAGCATTCCTTGCTAGTACTAACCAATACATGTACAACAGTGGTCATCATTTCTACACAAACGCTGATATACATTAGCGTTCCGACAGATGCTGATGCCCTCATGGTTGTGGCAAACAATAACATAAAGACTAGTATGTCGAGTCTTACAAAACTACCTGATGGATGATGTAGACCAGATTTTAACCCTAGTTTAACAAAACTACCAACACCTTGTAAATACCTTTTACATAAGTAAATATTGGGAGACTTGGAGACTCCCCATTCCCCTTCACACATACTTTAGGGGACAAGGCAGACGGAGACCTGCGTGAGTCGCTCTCCTTTTTTCACACGTCGCCCTTCTGACTCGTTGGATTTCATCAAGTAATGTGCCATTAGCAACACCATAAAAAATCTGTAAGAGGCAAGACATATGTTTTATACACTATTTTATTGTGAATTATTTATTTAAATCATTTTGAAGAGAATGTTCTACTAGGTCCATATTAGAGCCCGAAACATACAAAACACCATCATCAGCATACAACATGGTCTTATGAGCATCATCAGTGCCTATACAGTTATTGATGTATAATATGAAGAAAGGAGGGCCTAATATGGAGCCTTGGGGGATTCCACATGTAAGAGATAACTCGGAGGATTTAATGTTATTAGCCATAGAGCGCTGTTTTCTATTGGTGCGATAACTTTTGACTAAGTCCATTTTTTTAAAAAAAAATTTCCAATATTTCTATTTGTTAGAACATCATTGTCTGTCTGATATCCACCCTGGCGTTTGGTTAAAATCGAGTTTAATTCCAAATGTTTTGAAATGGTATTATGCATAATCCTTTCCAGGATCTCCCCCAGCACAGGCAATACACTAATGGGAAGATAGTTTGTAACATTCGTGTTGTCACCGCCCATTCGTAAGGGTGTAACCACAGCAAATTTCCAACTATTGGGAATAATACACAGCCTAATAATTTTAACATATCTATGAGTCATAGACAAAGTTGCTTCTTTTGAAAACATGAGTAGGTATATAATTTAAAGATGATGATTTAGAAAATCAAGATATTTCTTTCTTGCTTCATTGGTTCCTATACATTTTCTTATGGCCTAAAAGAGGTGTCCATCATGGCATTGCTTGTTTAGTATTTATTTCTCCTTTGAACGTCACAGAAACAACAGAGCAGCCTACATATTAAAGAAGCCTTTTCTTTCACTTTATTCCAATAACTGCAGGCAGTTGGGTTTGATTGGGAATGTGGCAATGCAGATCGGAAAGTCAGTAAAGTGTTGGATGAGACCCCTTGTGTCTAATACCAGAACAATTTAGGGGTTATAATGTTTCATTGATGTAATATTCTTACTAGAATACAACAGCTTTGATTATAATGACATGAATATCTCATGTTATATTCACTATGCTTCATTTATTTAATAAACATGTATTTGTAGTATTGCTGATAATTCATAATATTTTAAGAGCAAAGAGACAGGAAATAAATGTAATTCTGTAATGTCCTAATTTTAACCAGATTAAGATGTCATTTAGACATCACTCACATTGCAGAATAATTACTACAAGATGTATTATTGACGTCAATTGGCACACATCTTTTTAACAACTCTAATATCACAGTGTATTGATGACAGCATATGATGTGTACGATTCGACCAGATAAATACATGTGTTTTTTTTAATATCCTTTATAGGACGTATCTTTTGTACATCAATATCCATTAAATTCATCACGTAAAAACATTTACCTCCTAATGACATAATTATATGGTCGGTTTCACATAATTACATGAACATGACGAGTTTTGGATGTCGTTTTTACCTTAGTTGGTTTTTAATATTACATTTTATCTCTGTGTGTAATCTGTATGGTATCAGATAAGTTGTTTTACACCTAATATAAAGTTAAAATATAAGGATAAAAAATTCCTAAAGACCCATCTTTTATTTCATCAGTAAAGTTTTTGGCTTCCCTTGCTTTGTATAGCCAAGAAAGTAAGAGTCTCCTTTAATCCCGTGGTGCAACCTTACAGTCAAAGGTGAAAAAATAATTAACCCCATGTAATATCTTACTTAAATTACTTAAATTTCTTATTGAAAAAAAAACAACACCTCCCGTCAGAGGCTGGCTAAAATAAGCCCCCCCCCCTTTTTTCATTCAATTCTTTCAGTAGCAATCTCTCACCGTAAGGGAGTGGTCATTATTATCAACAGGGGGTAGGGCGATGTTGGGTTTATGAGCAGGAACTTTTTATGCCCCGCCCCCCCTCGACGGCAGTCAACAATTTTTATGCCCTCCCTCCCCTGGGTCAGAGGCGCGGTGAATTTTCTGCTGAAAGAGGGTAAATATTTACACCCCTCCCTCAAGAGGGGTCAAAATGTTTACGCCCTCCCCCCTGGGGAGGGGTCTGACACTTTTACAACCCCCCTCACCCCCTCCCCACCCTGTTGATAAATAATGACCACTCCCTAATTGAATGGCAGTGAATCAATGAAGTACCAAAGGCAGAGGGAACCATCCCCCCCCCAAAGCATTTGAAAGTTGGGTGGGCCAAACTATGGCCCACCGCCGTCTTTTTTGGGAAAGAAAAATAAAGGCTCAAAATGCCCTAAGATATATAAATATCAAGGTGAGAAGATTTTCTTAAAGACATTCCCAACTATTCAAGGATACAGCGATTTACAGGTCAAGATTTTCATGGGGCCTGTGGCCCAAAAATCATTTGTTCTTTGTGTTTTTCAAACCAACACCAATGTTCCACTGTCCCTTATTTACAAGGAATCTTCCTAAAGAAATAAGGGGCCGTCCATAAATTATGTCACACCTTTTTCGGCCATTTTCAACACACACACCCCACCCCCTGTCTCACTTAGTCACACACAGCCGACACCCCCCTCAAAAATTATGTCACACTTGGCTGACCTCCCCCCCTTCAGCCATACTATCGACTCAGCTCCAATAATAATATCTTGTCTGAATATCTTACCTGAGTAACAAGGATTTGGGGGTAAAATAGAATCATATCCGAAAAGGGCGACACCCACCTTTTTCCTACGACACTATTGGTGGGGAGTTGGGGGCACAGCCCCTCCCCCCGAATTTTGTCTCTCTCATTACAGTGCTGACCTTCTGTAGTTCCCTTCTAGCTAACATATTTACCTTGTTTCATATGATGCCTTTAATATGGGCCTTGAAATTAATTTTTGAAAATGTGACGTCACACAATCCTTAACACCCTCCACCCCCATTGTCACTCTTTGTCACAATTCCAAAATACCCCACCCCTCTTGTGTAGCGTAATTTATGGAAGACCCCTAATGGTGAAAGCTTTGCAACAAAAATGTTACCAGAAAACAATGTGGTTTTTTTTTTGGTTTTTTTTTTCAAATGGTTGAATTGAACTCATTCCTGTTGTGAAACAATAGGAAATTTATACCATTCTATACCAAAATATGCAAAGATTTTTTAAGCTACTTATATGCGCGCATATAAGTGGTGATAAATGGGCAGTAGCAGTTCCCAATGTATTACCAGATGTCACCACTTCCATTCAGGTGTTATGTAACAGGTTCCTTCACTGGTGGCCTTTGTAGTCGGCCATATTGCCTAGCCCCAGGAAGGACCACCGGTCTCACATTGGAGATTTTTTTCTGGAAATTCCCAGTCATCATGACTAAATGCGTGGCCTGTGATACTTCCTACCATGGTAACGCCGCCAAGTGCCCGAATTGTGGGGTGACCAATCCGGGGAAACGTTATTCTCCAGAGGATTCGGAAAAATTACCTGGTTCAGTGGATTCAGCCGAGCGTGACGGGCAGGAGGCCACGGAGGCCAGGCAGAGAGACCGGCCGCCCCAGGGGAAGGACGGTCAACATGGTGAGCTTGGCAGCCTTGGGGAGGATTCTACACAAAATGATTTATTGCATCAGATTGAACTTGAAAAGGCCAGGAAATCAAAAATTGATGAAATGTGTAAACGCAAAGAGTTGGAACTAGAGTTGGCCAGCCTGCGGGCTGAGAATAACAGATCTATCCGCCAATTTAACGATGGGGTACGTGCTTGGCATGGAGCCATGGGTGCGTTCGAGGCCCAATCTTTTTCTCTTACTGCTAGTCCTATGGGTCTGGATCCCTCAGAGTTGGATGTGGTAAGGAACGAAAGTGGTGACTCGAACGCACCAGGCTTCCAAACTGGCCAATCACAAGCCAGCTCTAACCTTCACTGCAGAGTCCAAAATGGCCGCCCTGTACTTCCGGAAAGCCGGCTTTCGGCCGTAAACAATGCTTTAGGGCCTAATTCTAGTGTTATTGGACCCTCCGCAGGCCAATCCGGCCTTGAAACCAGCTCAGGTATGTTTGATTTACCCAACTTGTGTAAAAAATTGCCTCCAGGAGAGCGGAATACCCAAGTAAACAAGTCGCTCACCCGCGATAACAAGCCACCTTCCCGGTACAATCACCCGGTCCCCAGAGACAATCAACCTGACTATCCAGTGGGTGAAAGACATTTCCATGGTGAATTAGACAATGATTATCAGGAATTCTTACTGTGGAAACAATGGAGAAATGGTGGTGTAGCTCCTAAAAACAATGCTTCAGGCATTTCTAGTGGTATTGACAGTTCTAGTAGTCCTAATGCTACTCAGGGTTTGTTTCCATCCCAACCTTCCATGGGAAACACTGTTCCTCAGCTGTTCTACAGAGATGGCACACCTTATTCCCCACCTGTCACACCTGTTAGTCAGACTGTCAATTGGCCTGGTGTGGGTCAATTTAGGGCACCAGATGGCAGGCTAAAGTTCCCACCTACACCTATGGTATATGGTAACCTGACTACTTCTCATATGTATGGGGTTCCAACATCCCATCAGCAGCAGGCTTCATATCAGTTTGGCGTTATTCCTAACCCACAACAACAGTACCAGGCTGCAGGAATTCTACCTAATCAACAAACCCTGTTCCAGGCTCCTGGTGTTCAGTCTGTGCAATCTCAAATTCTACAAAACCCAACAGCATGGTATCCTAACCAACAACTACAACATCAGGCTCAAGGCGCCCCAATGGTGATATTTTCACCGAACAATGCCAGTGGCAGTAAGTTTGTGACCTATGACATTGAACAGCACATGCCGCATGACAAAGTAAAAAAACCCGCCTTGAATGATGTTATTTCTGCTAGCATGGGTCTCTTGAATAGCATGTTGGCTAGAAACTTCCCATGTAAAAACGATGGTAAACATGTTAAATTCCTAACTGACAAGAAAGCATTCTACAATGAGGATGCTCTCATTCAGTATGATCTTGCAATGCGTGAAAGGGGAGAATCGTTTGGTGAACACACATTCTGCTATTTCGATCATGACATCTTCTCAAACAGTGTTGGTCTTGAGAATCTTAGTGCCGAGCACTTATGTAATGTTCTTGGTATCCAGCCTCCATCATCTCAAAGTGGTGCTGGTACTGTTGTGGGATCGAGTAGTAAGAGGAAAAAGAACAAAAAGAAAAAGTTAGATGAAATTCACTGTTGCTATGCATTTAACGGTGATAATGGTTGTAACGCCAAAGATTGCCCTCACCCACATGTATGTCGTTCTTGTGGGGGTAATCACACAAAACTAAAGTGCACTGTGAAAAAATCAAATGATTGATATCAGGCCTTAGTGGATTCTGATTCAGGGGTCAGTGACTCCGAGGAGTCTGGCATAGATTGTGGAATTATAAAATCTTCCGATTCTGACAATACCAGTGAACTTGAATATAGTTTATTATGGGATGTCAACAAATTCGTAATTCCTTGTGGTTCAAATCATGTCACTTCTTCAGATTCATTACCAAATACGGAAGACATTATATTATCTCCTACTATCTACACTTCCAGAATTGTCGATGGTGTTGAATGGTTTAGACCTTGTCCTTTGGATTGTGATTCCGTTCATATCTTAGATGGCATGTGCCTCCAACTCAACCCACACACCTTCTTTGATGAATGCATGGGGTTTGAGGAAGTTGATGGTAACTATGCTTATATCCTAGACGGTGTTTATAACGGGTTCAAAATCGTTGATGTGGATTATAATGGTTCTTATTTTCAAAAAAATTACCATTCCATAATCAAAGAAGGTGTAAAATGCCAAATGGACGATCTGGTAAGGAAGGAGTTAATTGATGGTAAAGTCAAAAAGGTTCTTAGTAGACCCCAGTGTGTACATTCACTGGGGGCTATTTTAAAACCAGATGGCAGCTTAAGACCCATAACAGATTGCAGCCGTGGTGATCCCGATGATAATCTTAAAAGTATCAATGACTTTATGTACACAACTTGCCAACCATTTCATTATACTCAAGTAGATAGTGTTACTGATGTCATACATGAGGGCTCGTTTTTATGTGTATTGGACATCCAATCTGCTTATCGTAGTGTGGCTGTTCATCCGGACGATCGTTCCAAGCAAGGTTTTGTGTGGAGTCTGGATGGTGCACCAGAATATTTTGAAGATCAACCCTTATCGTTTGGTCTTAGATGTGCACCATTTATCTTATCTCAACTAACCGAGTTTGTCATCCGGTGTATGAATCGTAGAGGTATTTTCAATGTTTTCGGTTACCTTGATGACTTTGTCATTCTGGCTGACAGCTACGAGGAGTGTGCGAGGCGTCAGGCAATATTGGTAGATCTGCTCCGACGTCTCGGTTTCCATATTGCATGGAAAAAAATCTTAACCCCTGCTACCAAAGTCCAGTATTTGGGTCTGGTAATTGACACAGTGAAAATGGAAATCAGCTTACCCCCACAAAAGTTAGACAACTTATTAGTACTGATCGACAAGTTCTTGGGTAAAACTGTTGCTACCAAAAAAGAATTACAAGAACTGTGTGGTCATTTGGCACACACTAGTAGAGTTATTCGGGGAGGCAGAACATTTTCACGTAGAGTCATTAACCTACTCAAATACATGGCCGACAGTGTCACGGTGGTCAAACTACCTGATTGGTTTATGGATGACATCCGCTGGTGGAAAAGGTTCAGTTATGTATTCAATGGTTCTGCCAAAATCCTACGTACCTTTGATTATCATCCTATCGTAGACACTGACTCATCACTAACTGGTTTTGGCTCATGTTATAATGGTGATTGGTTAGTAGGTGCATGGAAATTACCTGCCTACAATCAGTTGTATAATCGCTTTCCATTACATCATACTGTTGAACCCCCTTGTGAATATGATGAGACAGCTGACATTAACCTACTGGAAGTCTGGCCAGTGGTTGCCGCAGCGCAACGTTGGGGAAATGATTGGTCGGATACAAAAGTTGTAGTCAGAACCGACAATACCCAAGTCCAACTCATGATAAATACTGGCAGATCGCGGAGTGTTCGCTGTATGTGGTGGATAAGAGAATTATGTTGGTTATCAGTTGTACATAATTTAAATATTGTTGCTACTCGCGTTAAATCTAAAGACAATATTGTTCCTGACTTTTTGTCGCGCTGTACGGATAAAAGGTGTGCAAAAGGATTGCCTTCATTTCTGATAAATGACTTCTGCTGCAGGGGATGTCTTGACTCACAAACTACGGAACAACCAGTCACAGTGGATGGCTGGAGCCACGGAGCGTACTAGGAAGAGCCAATGGAACTCTTATTTGGAATTTTGCATATTATATGGTGTGCTTGTTCCATTCCCCGCTAGTATAGAAGTTGTGTTGTTATATGTTACACACTTGGCTGAGAGACTGTGCTACAGCTCTATTAAACAGTACCTACGAGTACTTTGGGTGTTGCACAAGGTCCTAGGTTATTCACATGTCAACCCCAATACAGGACTGGCAGTCTGCTTGTCAGATTTGACCTGGGAAGTCTGGGGGGTCTCCGTCAGACTTCGCCGTACAAAGACTATTTCATTTAAGGAGCGGGTCTTGTTCATACCCTTCACATTCATCAATGACTCTATCTTCTGCCTTCATTATTACCTGACCTTGCTGTTATCTATGGTGAACTACCCATCCAGTGACTCACAAGTAGTGTCGTACATGAAAAATGGCCAATGGTGTCGTGGCAGTTACTCATGGTACTTGGGCAAATTGCATAAGTTGTGTGCCAAGTCAGGCATCGATAAGTTGTCTTCACACTCGTTACGAAGAGGAGGTGCATCGGCCTTGGCAGATGCAGGTTTCAGTCTATTGGACATCAAAAACATTGGTGATTGGAAATCATTGAGTGTGTTGCATTATTTGACAAAATCCAAACAAGCTCGTATCGATCTTGATCGGCGTATGGTTAGCGCCTTATTCGTGTAAAATCTGTTTTTTTTGTTTTTTTTTGTTTTGTTCTCCATTCTGTTTGGCGTGTTGGCCTGGTTATGTATGTTTATTGGCCAGGTCCAATAAAATATTCGCCCAAACTAGATTGGAGTTGTCATACGTCTATTTATAAGCTACTTATATGCGCGCATATAAGTGGTGATAAATGGGCAGTAGCAGTTCCCAATGTATTACCAGATGTCACCACTTCCATTCAGGTGTTATGTAACAGGTTCCTTCACTGGTGGCCTTTGTAGTCGGCCATATTGCCTAGCCCCAGGAAGGACCACCGGTCTCACATTGGAGATTTTTTTCTTTCTTCTTGTGTTACTTAGGCCTGGTTATGTATGTTTATTGGCCAGGTCCAATAAAATATTCGCCCAAACTAGATTGGAGTTGTCGTACGTCTATTTATATGGTTATGACAGAAAAGAAATTCTGAAGTCTGAGACAATCTTTCTATAATTTGTAGGTAAAAATGAAAATGATTTTATATTTCAAAGTTCAATATTTTAAAAAAGTAGGTGAATCTCAGTGTTAATGAGTTTACCCCGGGGTTGTTGGTGTTGAGTTTTGTTGAGTTAATCACCTCACATCCCTCACTGTCCCATCGTGTGTCTTCTCTCTTAAGGTGGTACAACGCTTGTAATCTTTGACCAGTTGCTAGTAGTATAAATAACACACATGTCTTACGTGTAAGGCGGTCCCATGTCAAGGTAACCAGGTCTCCCCATTCTGCCAGATTCTCCAGTACGTTCTGGGCATCCACACTAGACCTGATATAAATATCCTAAGTGTACTACAGGCAGTACACTTAGCCCTACACAAATTCCAGGCACAGGTGAAAGGGGAACATATCCAATTATTGGTGGTAAACACCACCGCAATGAGATACAACATGTACATCCATTATTTTTGGTATGTCCTCTTAGGGGCTCCATACTACTCACATGGCGTCAATACCAACTCACACATTCCCTTCCTTGAAAAAACAACAGAAGAAGAAAATGCACTTTGATTAGAGTTGTATTCTAACAACGGTCATTGTATTTATGCAGCGTTTGAGCTGTACACCTTCGTCGGATGTTATGAAGACGCTGCTGACCATGATCTTAATGATGGCATCACCGACTCCTCTAGCATCCAGGTAAGTTCATTAAAGTTGGTATATGGCTGGGACTAAGAAATCGACCCTTTTCAGATTGTGCCAGGATATTCATAGAGGAAAACCGTGCATTGCACTTTATAGTCACTGATATTTCCTTGGACTTTTCTTTTATAAGTATGGATAACATTACCCGATTTGACCCTGAGTAGGCTCCTTGCTTCATACAGCAGTACTCCTCATCTGAGCCATTACTGCCCAAAAATTAACATTTGATTATCACTAGTCTTTACTGTAGCCTATGGTTTTCTCACGATTTAAGTAGGATTTGAACAGTCCTTATCTTCGGATGTAGTATCTTTGACATCTAAATATGTCCAATAATAATGTACTGTTTTCCTCAGACATAACAATGTAGTCCTATAACTTTCCTGCACCAAATCTCATTAATTTAAAAATTAAACAAGGGCAATGGCCCTTCACATCCAAAACTTATATATCCTGTCCAAATATTGGTCTCTTGTTCAGCGTTGTCCCACTTGAAAGAAATTCACATTTTTTCATGTTTTGGAACATTTAGGAGACGTTGAGACAGAGATATCCAACGATTATAATATATATATATATATATATATATATATATATATATATATATATATATATATATATATATATATATATATGACAATTTACATTTCTTTTAAACGTCTTTGAAAACGTTGTTAGTTAAATATCTAACATCAAAATTGTGTGTTTTAACCTAAGTTTCTATAGAACGTAAGAAAAGGTTTTTGAGTGGTATACTTGTCTGACACTGACAGAAGAGGTACGTAATGTGTGAATCATGCTGTAATTCCCTTCCCTTTTGTTATATTTCTCTCAAACAGAATGGAAACAGATGCACCTGCGGTAACAGCTATGGGACATTTGGAATAGCAGATGAACAACTCTGTAATATCCCATGCTCTGGGAATTTGACCCAGGTGTGTGGTGGTTCTTACAGGAACAGCATCTATCAGGTTACAGGTAAGATACTGGTCTAGCAAAAAGGACCATTCCAAAAATAGGGTACCAGAGTCAAATTGAAGATTCGCCTGTAAATCCTTATCATAGGTATGTCTTAATTTTGTCCATATGGTGTTATAATATTGTGTCGCCGACTAGCGGCGAAGTGAGGAAGGACTGGGGCTTCGCTATCGCACGATCATGACGCACATGGCTGTACCTCATTCAGAGTTCAACTAAAGTCTGTCTACTACCTGCTAGACATGTGTTCATCTATTACTTCATGGTGGCAAGCGGTAAAGGATATCTGAAGACAATTGTGTGCCACATACTGACATTGTGGGACACCAGATATTGTGAGTAAAGCAACTTTCACTTTCCCCACATTTTGTGCCTGGCCCAAGAGGACCAGTTCAGTGTAAATCCAACTATACCTACAAAACTGAGTGTCATCCCATAGTGATACTGGGTTTAATACCAAGACTGTCATTTTTCATGTGCTTGTTAGGACATTGACATTAGTAGCTCCAGTGCCCAATACACAAACTAGTGAATAAAAATGGCTACCAAGTATCCTTCTATGAATTGGGATGCTGCTGACATAGCAGAGACATTCAAACTGTTTAAGCAGAGGTTACTCTTGGTTTGTGAGGACAATGAGGTTACTGATGCTGCAAAAATAGCCAGGAAAATAAAGATAAGCGTAGGGGAAGAAGGTTTGCGCCGGATAAACGCATCCGGCCTGAATGCCGCAGATTCTAAGAAGCCAGGGAAATTGTGGGAGCTCTTCGAAAAACAGTTGAGGGTTGCCGTGAATTTCCGTATTGAGCATTTGAGCCTCATGCAGTACAGGCAGAAGACCACAGAGTCACTTGATGCTTTTGTTACGCAAGCACGTACACAAGCCCTTCTATGTGAGTTTGAAGACAAAGAACTAGAAGAGCGAGTCATTGAGTTAGTCATCGCGAGCACTCCACTAGAAGAGTTCCGGCTAGTTCTCCTAGACAAAGACAAGACATTAACACTCCAAGAGACTCTTAACATTGGTCGACGGCATGAGGCAGCCGATAAAGGCTCGAAGCAACTCAAGACACTCCAGGAGACCCTGACAGGCACCACCACTGTAGACCACATTTTCAAACCTAAGCCCTGTGGGAACTGTGGTCTTGTGCATAAGTACCGCAAGTGTCCTGCATATGAAGACAAGTGTGTCGGGTGTGGCAGACGTGGGCACTGGGTTGATTATTGCAGATCGCAGTTCAAGAGCAAGAGCGATAAGGACAGGAAGCGGGATGATAAACCCAAGCCCCAAAAGCGGTCATCAAATACCAATAAGCATAAGAAAAAGGTGCATACAGTAACTGCACATGAAGATGACTCATCCGATACTTCTGATGCAAGTGACACAGGCGAATATACAGAAAGTTTCTATTGCATTAAAATGTCTGACAAATGCTTTGATACCATATCCCGGGATGAAGCATTTACGACTATCAAGGTAAAGTGTCCTGGCATAGACAACACCAAGGGACTCCGGCTTAAATTGGACATCGGAGCTCAGGGCAATGCATTACCAATACGTACCTTCATGCAAATGTACGGTGATGTTGACCCTGCAACAATACTATCACCAGTTGGGCAGACCCGGCTCACGGCATATTCTGGAGACCCCATCAAGTGTATCGGCAAGCTATCTCTACAGTGCAAGTATGCCAAGTCAGAGTGGGTGAAAGCCACCTTCTATGTCGTTGATGTGCCTGGACCTGTTATTTTAGGCCTACCTATGTGTGAGGCACTCAACTTGGTTACAATCAACTGCCATGTGGAGACTATAGTAGCTCAGCCAGGACAGAGTGTTGGCTCCCTTCAGGACCTCAAGAAGTCATATCCCGAACAGTTTGACCGTATCGGGAAGTTCAAAGACCCAGCAAGAATCCTACTTAAGCCAGATGCCGAGCCATATATTGATCGCCCCAGGAAATGTAACATAAACCTTCTCCCAAAAATAAAGGCTGAACTTGGCAGTATGGAGAAGATGGGAGTGATCAGAAAAGTAAAGGAGCACACGGACTGGTGTTCAAGCCTAGTATATAGCACAAAGAAGGATGGAAGCTTAAGGGTATGCCTAGACCCGAAACATTTAAACAATGCAGTAAAAAGGTGTCCTCATAAGACCCCTACATTGGAAGAGATCAATCCCTATTTCTCAGGGGCCCAGTACTTTAGCAAACTGGATGCGAAGGCAGGATATTGGAGTGTCCCACTGGAAGAAAGCAGTCAGTTATTAACGACATTTCGGACACCCTTCGGGCAATATTGTTTTCAACGATTGCCATTTGGCTTGAACACTAGCCAAGACGTGTTCCAGCAGCGTATGGACGAGATATTGGAGGACCTAGAAGGGTGCGTTGGCATCGCCGATGACGTATGTGTCTTTGGCTCCACCGAGGCGGAACATGACGCCAGGCTCTTAAAACTAATGGAGGCTGCCAAAGAACACGGTCTCGTATTCAATTCGGAAAAGTGTGCCATAAAGAAGCGGTCAATATCATTCTTCGGCAATGTATATAGCAAGGACGGCATATCACCTGACCCTGCCAAAGTAAAGGACATCCATGAGATGCCAGTACCACAAAACCGGGAGGACCTTCAACGCTTCCTTGGCCTTCTCACATATATGGGAGCATTTATTGCTAACCTCAGTACACAGGCAGCTACACTACGAGATCTTCTCAAGAAAGACGTTCCATTTGAGTGGTCGGAAGACCACCAGCATGCATTCGAGAAGCTCAAGAGTGCTATATCCGAACAAGCAGTAGTGGCATTCTATGACTCAACCAAGCCTATAACACTTGAGGTGGATGCTTCACAGAAGGGCCTTGGCGCAGCACTGATCCAGGAGGGCAAACCTATAGCCTTTGCCTCTAAGTCCCTCACCAAAACACAGTCTAACTATAGTAACATTGAACGTGAAACACTAGCCCTAGTACACGGCGTTGAAAGGTTCCACACATACCTGTATGGTAGATCCTTCCACATTGTATCAGACCACAAGCCCCTGGAGATGATCTGTAGGAAGCCTATTGTATCAGCACCTCCAAGGCTCCAGAGGATGCTACTGAGAATCCAAGGCTATGACTACAGTGTAACATACCGACCAGGGGAAGAGATGGTCCTATCAGACACGCTATCACGCCTCCCAAATCCCAATAACAAGTCGGAAGTCAAACTAGATCTACGTGTCAATGGAGTGTCAATCGATCTCATTAGCTTCAGTACCGACAAGCAGGCACAACTCCGAAGGGAGACACAGCGGTGCCCTGTCCTGAACGCTCTGGCAGAGGTCGTATATCATGGATGGCCATCAAAGATATCTGATTTACCGACTGACCTCCGTATATTCAGGTCATTCAGAGATGTGATTGGCCTTGATGATGGAATCCTGTTCAAAGGAAAACAGGTCATTGTTCCAGAAACAATGCATAAGGACATTCTACAGCAACTCCACCGTGCTCATCTAGGCATAGAAAAGACAAGGTTGCTAGCCCGAGATACCGTTTACTGGCCTAGGATCAACGCTGACATAGAGAAAGTAGTCAGGGCTTGTAGTGCATGCCAAGAGGACCAAGACGCTAATCGGAAGGAACCAATGTTGCCAAGTGAAACCCCTGCCCGTGCATGGCAGATAATCGGCACTGATTTGTTCGAGACCAAAGGACGTCAGTTTATCCTCATTTCAGATTATTACTCTAAATTCCCGATTGTCAAAGAATTACAACCTCCAGTGACTTCTGAGGTTGTGAAGGATGTAGTAGAGGAGGCCTGCTGCACCTTTGGAAGACCAGATGAGATCAGGTCAGATAACGGCCCACAATATGCTAGTGAGACCTTTAAGGAGTTTTGCCGGCGATGGGGAATAAAGCATACAACATCATCCCCACACTACGCACAGTCCAATGGGTTTATTGAGCGTCAAATACGCTATGTCAAGCCAGTCATCAAAAAGTGTATTAAGTCAAAAGAAAGTATCCAGGAAGCCCTCCTGATGGTACGGGCTACCCCAGTTGAAAACCGGTTGCCATCACCAGCTGAGATGTTGCTGGGAAGGCAGGTAGCTACTATATTACCCGCACATCAGGCTGATATTGACCAAGACATCAAACGTAGGCTGGAAGAGAGGCGAGACAAGGCTAAAGAACAATACGACCAGACAGCGCGGAGTCAACCTCTGCCACCATTATACCCAGGGCAGGAGATTTACATCCAGGACAAGGCCGCAAAGGCATGGCTGCCAGGGACAGTCGTGGAGAAGAAAGACGAGCCCCGCTCATACATGGTTGAGACACCGAGTGGCAGTACGCTGCAACGCAACAGACGTCATCTCCGTGAAGGTGTGCACACCCAACCAATGCCACCTCTACAGCAAATGTGTCCCAATGGTGAAAAGGGGGAGGTCAGTAGGAAAGAGACTAGGGCCAGAGCTGATGCCACAGAAAAACTGCCTCCACTCACACCACAGAAAGTTCCAGAAAGTCCTGCAACTGTAGCCCGCACTAGTAGAGCTGGCCGTGCTATCAAAACACCAGCACGATATCAGGACTAGTCAGTCAGGGACCACCTGCCGGCCCGAGGCCAGAATAAAGCCTCCAGGTGGAGAAACCAGGGCAGTCTACCCTGTGTTTTCTAGATTAGTTTAAACTCATCATATTAAAATATATCATGTTTTGTTCACTTACACTAAGAGACTTGTTGATACTTATATTCACAAACATATGATGATACACCAGGTTAAGGTTGATTCACAAGGAGACTCATATGTTACCATATAAACAAACAGTTGTGACTATCACGAAGAGAGCTTTATTTCAATTCCTCATAGACTATGAACTACAAATATCATTCTGATGTTTAACTAGAAAAAGGGGGATGTTATAATATTGTGTCGCCGACTAGCGGCGAAGTGAGGAAGGACTGGGGCTTCGCTATCGCACGATCATGACGCACATGGCTGTACCTCATTCAGAGTTCAACTAAAGTCTGTCTACTACCTGCTAGACATGTGTTCATCTATTACTTCATATGGCAGAAAATGAGTAATGAGTTTAAATGGAGAAAAGTAGAAAAGCCTGGAATTTTAACAGGACTTTTAAAAACGAACATGTAATGGTTTGTTATTCTACCAGTTTGGTGGTTTGGGTCTCGCTACATACATGCCAACACTCCCGGATTGGCCGGGAGACTCCCGGATTTTTACAATTTTTTATGGTTTCTCGCGGATTGAATTTCTACCCTTAAATCTCCCGGATTTTAAAACTTCTCCCGGATTTTGAGAGGTTTATGCCATTTTAACATGTAAAATCTCCCGGATTTTCATGTGCTTTGGCCTTTTGAAGCTGAGAAAAACATTGAAAGGGTACCAAAATACTTGGTTTTATATCTAAATTTTGCCCACTAAGGGCAGTAAAACCCCGACACTGCTCATTTAGGAAAAGTTATTAGAAATGTCCGAAGGACTCCCAGTTTTGTCCTCCGAAATGTTGGCATGTATGTCGCTATCTGAAAAAATGATGAAGACGGGATTCCAGGTGTATGCATATGGTTTTATTACTGGGATGTTTACACGAGTGGCTACCTTTAGATGTTAGGCAGCATAGAGTTCTTTAATATATGGAGGCCTATATATGGGCCTCTGATGTAGCTGCTGAGCGCAGGGCCTTATATAGGTACCCTGGTGTTTGTCACCAGATCCGGGCACCAGATGTCCCATAGGTTCGGATCAGTGCTGCCACCTACCCAAAGCCTTAGGAACACCTGGCGACAGGACTCATCCGCCACGCCAAACATTCATAAAAAAAATAATTACTCTACATCTTGATGAGTGAAGAGTGGTCATTTCACACACCAATATTTGTCTACCCCCTTCCTAGCTCAGAGGAGTCCCCCCCCCCAAAAAAAAAAAATAAATAAAATAAATAAAATAAAAAAAAAAAAATTCAACAACAACATTGATCAACATTGCCATGCTTTTTATGGTTAATAAACTAACTTCAAGCTGTACTCTTTCCTCTTTTTATCATAGGAAATTAAGGTATCAGCGGAAACAGCTGCTGCAGAAGTTGGTGCAGGCATTGGGTTGACATGAGTTAAGAGACGCTCTGGCAGTACGTAAGGACACAACACCACCAAGGCATGGTCGATGTTGGCAAAAACATGTATTTGAAAAGCCTGGAATCTTTAATATTTAGGGTTGGATAAAAATGTTTAAAAGTGACGTATATTTACATTATGCATATTTTAGAATGTTTGGGACATTGTAAATCATTAGAACAGGTAAAATTTCAGGGCTAAATTCCTTTTAGACCCCCATTTTTAAAACCCAGAAACAAAAAGGTTTATTCATATTTTGATTCATTTTTTAGAAGATTATATGCGTTGGCTGCAGAACGACTAGATCCAAGAATGATATTCCTTTCGTGCAAATGAAAAACCTTGATACCTAAACAATAATATGGAACTCAAGAACTGTTTTCACCCAAGAAAGTAATATGGACAAATATATATTCAAGTCCTAATGTTGAATATCTATATGCCCCCCCCTTTGTATATTGACTAGGCTTAGGAATAACAGAATTGAAAAGAAAAATAACCTTTGTTTCTCTTTAATACGTAGAAAGGAGATCATGTCACTTACATTATAAAGAACAATTGATATCCACTTGGGTAAAAAAAGGTTTTTTTAATGTTAAAAACGTTTATATTTGGATTCTGGTTTTGACAAATATTTTCTCTATGGAAAAGCAATGCGTCAAAACATGTACTCATAAAACCGTTTTTTGACATTCTTATAAAAACGTTTTTATTTTAGGTTAAAAATTGTTTTTGGCGAAAAAGAAATATAGCTAAAAACGTTTTTATTTGGTTGCAAAACGTGTTTAACATTATAAGAACGTTTTTTAAAGACGTCTTTTACCCAATCCAAATAAAAACGTTTGCAAAATACGTTTTTGCCAAGTGGGTAATGTCTAATATAACACCAATAGCAAGATCAAAAAAGTTTTACAGTCAAGTGTCTACAAACCGGCCTCCTCGGTTTGAGATTCAAATTTGGCTGGTTGCTGAACCCGCTGGTTCTCTGAATCATGATGAGGTCAATGGTATAGTAATCAAATATGTCAGATGGGATAGATCGCTAATAGGCATGGGCGTGTACTATTTACCAAGTTGAGTCTGCATAGTTGTTATCTCTATACTAAGGAGAGGGTGTGACACTCTAGGACTGATGCTGCCCTCTGGCAGCTCTATTCCTATACATATAGCCATTGGTGACAGAGGTGAGGGGGGACTTTGCCAAGGTCCCCCCTCACCTCTGTCACCAGGAGGAGAGCCCAGTGCTTAGGCGCCACCTTGTAGCAGACTAGAGTATGACCATGTCTGACAGAGCTAGAAGGCAAGGAAATGGTCAAAGTATGACACAGTGGAGACATTATGTGAGTGGCATGGGAACTAAGCAAACATGAAATGACTTCACTGAGCTCATATTAGTGGTAATTGAAATATCTTTCTCACTCTCTAGGAATGGTGCTCCAATGTTCTCTACTGCACCCCCTCATACATTAGACATTGAAATAATTTTCACAAAAAGTAGATTTAATGGATCTCAACTCAATTATTTTTATGAAATGCTCAAAGTTGACCTTTAGAACAGCCCATTATCAACTGAAACAGGATGGATTTCTCCATGGGGCTGTGTACAAATGACGTCATGCAGGAGGGGGGGAGGGGGGGTCCCACTTGCCATGACCAAGCATGACAAGGGGGGGAGGGGGGGTCATGGGCTGCATGACATCATGTCATCAAGAAATCACAATATGCTTTGGTTTTGACAAGAACAAAAACTGTTGTAAAAAGATTTGTAAAGGTAGGGAAGTTTAATGCATTCATCTGACATAAATTTATTACCTATAGGCCCTACATGCATGCATTCCTCAGACATCTCACTCAATGAGTGTCACTGCCATCAATGTCAGTGTAAAATCAAGGTGATGTCCAGACCACTATAAGGGAGCATTATTACTCTATCCTACCTATACCAATTTAACCCTTTTTGAAAAGGGCCACTGCTGCCCTCAGGATCTAAAATGATGCATCTAAAATACCCCTGAACTGCTGCTGTTGCCTCAGGGCAGCATCCATAATAATCCACAGGCTTCTTTTTGAAAAGGTGTGATATCCCCCCCCCCTCCTTGAGGTGTTAAAATTATTTTGCTCCTCCCCCAATCTACCCCCTCCTGGAGTCCCACTGTTGATAAATAACGAACACTCCCCTGGAGCTCTCCACCACCCTGTTGCTATTTTCACTGAGGGGATGCTTGGGGAGATGTAAAGGGGACCCCCCCCCCCTCTAAACTTACTCTCCACATCTTTGTCTGAATGGAACTCTATCGGACTCACCTTATTTGCAGATTCTACAGTAAAATGGTGAGGTGACTCGATTGCTTTGTAAGATCACAAATTGGAAAAATGATTGCAATCGATGGTCTCCTGAGAATTTGTGATGCTTTCTGAGTTTTCTTTTTCTATTAGGCCACTCACTAAATTCAGAGCGTTCTCCCTGAAACATATTTCTAGTACACTTGTATATGGTTCAAGTTACAGATTAAATCAATACATTCAATATATCAATACATTCAAGCTCTTGAACTATATGATCCTTAATAATAACTGTTCTTGATTTTCTCTTCGCTGACAAGTGTACAACTTTCACTATAAAGAAGGCAGACTATTAACTGTATTGGACTATTGATCTAGACAGGAAATACTTGTGTGTGATCACTACCATAGTACTCTGTGTATAACTATAAGGCACGGAAATGGGACATCCTGCATATAGGGACCCATACATTATATGAGCTGACAGTGTTTGGCATGTTTCTCTGTTCATTTGTGGATCAGTGCTAGTTCTTTTTTCACTTTGTATGCATGTTACCCTTTATTGCCAATTCACACCCACTATATGTCCCTTTGAACCATCTTAATTTGTTTATAGCCTATAGGCCTTTACTATTCATACAATTTGGGGGGGGGGGTATCTCTCTGCATGACGTCATGCTGAGGGGGGGGGGTCAAGTGTCGTATGACGAAACATGACAAGGGGGGGAGGGGGGGTCAAAAATGGTCCAAAAATGCATGACGTCATTTGTACACAGCCCCCATACTGATACATTGAAATGCAGCTAACCTGCACCCATTACATAGAGTGAAGTATATGTGATGTAAATGTATCATAGGATATTTGACACATGTGTTAAAATAGCAGAATTGAAGTATTTCCTCAGGCATACTGAGCTATACACACAAACATGAATGTTACAATTGCCACAAGATGGCGCTGAAGCACTGGTCACCCCCCTGCTCTGTCACCAATGGCTATATGTATAGGAAAGAGTTCAAAGGGTATCTGCCAGAGGGCAGCAAATATCCTTGAGTGACTAACCCTCTCTTAGTATATGGATAACACATACACCGACTCAACTTGGTATTAAACTAGTACACGCCCATGCTAATAGGTTAATCCACCGACTTGAAGACTGATCTATTGACATTGATTGTATTTCACATTATATAGAAGGTTATCTAGATCACCTATAGCTAAGGCAGGGGTCATTAGGTGTGCAAAACTTGGTTCCCATCTGGCATTGAAATGTACATGCCAATCACTGTTCCTAGCCGAGACGGTGCCAAAGTCTCGCCCAGATCAAGATGGGTTCCTAGCTATAATTACCATATGGTACCATATACCATATAATAATAATAATAATAATAATAATAATAATAATAATAATAATAATAATAATAATAATAATAATAATAATAATAATAATAATAATAATAATAATAATAATAATAATAATAATAATTATTGCATCAATGTTGTTTTATGTGGCGGTCATATGACACTTGTATATGGAAGGTTAGTTATATTTGAAAAGCTTCCTGCGCGTATGAGGAGATTTGCCAGTAACAAATAAATCAATCAATACAATTAATTTATTGATATCATATTGCCCTCTAATGATATATTAATAATTTTGTTTACTGAGGTTTGAAGAACTCTCACACCCCGGGGCTCACATCAGTTGAGTGAAGGCCAATTTGAAATCCCAACACTCACTTGCACTAACTAATTATTTCTATTCAAAAAAGCATATCTTTTTTCTTATCACTGAATTTTGAAATTAAAAAAAAAACCTATGTTGGGGTAAGCTATGGGAAGGTGTTACAGGTATATAACACCCACCCTCCCCTACCCCTGTGTCTGAAATGGTCTATAAGTCATGACTTATACACAGAGTAACAGGTACGTAACACCCTCCCTCCCCTACCCCTGTGTCTGAAATGGTCTATAAGTCATGACTTATACACAGAGTTACAGGTATATAACACCCACCCTCCCCTACACCTGTGTGTGAAATGGTCTATAAGTCATGACTTATACACAGAGTTACAGGTATTCAGGCCCGTAACTAGGGGGGGTTCGTCGGTTCGAACGAACCCCCCCAGGCCCCTGATGGGCCAAAAAAGTTCCACCCTAGCTAGCCAAAAAGTGCACATGATAAGCTACATGTCAGTTTTTGCGGCTTGTGAATCGGACAATTATTAAGGTTTTTAGAGAGTAAGCCTTTAAATTAGGACATTTTGCCTGAAATGACCCATTACCATACAGATTTGTATACAAATTAAGTTAATATTTGCTGTATATTATATGAAATTTTTGGCAGGTTCCACTTTTTAACTGATCGAGTTCCACCTTATCAAAAATCGAACCACCCCGCGACAAGGGCTAGTTACGGGCCTGGGTATATAACACCCACCCTCCCCTACCCCTGTGTCTCAAATGGTCTATAAGTCATGACTTATACACAGAGTTACAGGTATATAACACCCACCCTCCCCTACCCCTGTGTCTGAAATGGTCTATAAGTCATGACTTATACACAGAGTTACAGGTATATAACACCCTCCCTCCCCTACCCCTGTGTCTGAAATGGTCTATAAGTCATGACTTATACACAGAGTTACAGGTATATAACACCCTCCCTCCCCTACCCCTGTGTCTGAAATGGTCTATAAGTCATGACTTATGTACACAGAGTTACAGGTATATAACACCCACCCTCCCCTACCCCTGTGTCTGAAATGGTCTATAAGTCATGACTTATACACAGAGTTACAGGTACGTAACACCCACCCTCCCCTACCCCTGTGTGTGAAATGGTCTATAAGTCATGACTTATACACAGAGTTACAGGTACGTAACACCCTCCCTCCCCTACCCCTGTGTGTGAAATGGTCTATAAGTCATGACTTATACACAGAGTTACAGGTATATAACACCCTCCCTCCCCTACCCCTGTGTCTGAAATGGTCTATAAGTCATGACTTATGTACACAGAGTTACAGGTATATAACACCCTCCCTCCCCTACCCCTGTGTGTGAAATGGTCTATAAGTCATGACTTATACACAGAGTTACAGGTATATAACACCCTCCCTCCCCTACCCCTGTGTGTGAAATGGTCTATAAGTCATGACTTATACACAGAGTTACAGGTATATAACACCCACCCTCCCCTACCCCTGTGTGTGAAATGGTCTATAAGTCTATGACTTATACACAGAGTTACAGGTATATAACACCCTCCCTCCCCTACCCCTGTGTCTGAAATGGTCTATAAGTCATGACTTATACACAGAGTTACAGGTATATAACACCCACCCTCCCCTACACCTGTGTGTGAAATGGTCTATAAGTCATGACTTATACACAGAGTTACAGGTATATAACACCCTCCCTCCTCTACCCCTGTGTGTGAAATGGTCTATAAGTCATGACTTATACACAGAGTTACAGGTACGTAACACCCACCCTCCCCTACCCCTGTGTCTGAAATGGTCTATAAGTCATGACTTATACACAGAGTTACAGGTATATAACACCCACCCTCCCCTACCCCTGTGTGTGAAATGGTCTATAAGTCATGACTTATACACAGAGTTACAGGTATATAACACCCTCCCTCCTCTACCCCTGTGTGTGAAATGGTCTATAAGTCATGACTTATACGCAGAGTAACAGGTACGTAACACCCTCCCTCCTCTACCCCTGTGTCTGAAATGGTCTATAAGTCATGACTTATACACAGAGTAACAGGTACGTAACACCCTCCCTCCCCTACCCCTGTGTCTGAAATGGTCTATAAGTCATGACTTATACACAGAGTTACAGGTATATAACACCCTCCCTCCCCTACCCCTGTGTCTGAAATGGTCTATAAGTCATGACTTATACACAGAGTTACAGGTATATAACACCCACCCTCCCCTACCCCTGTGTGTGAAATGGTCTATAAGTCATTGATTATACACAGAGTTTTACAGTAAGTCCCCAGCTAATGTGTTAATGTCAATAAGCATTACTGCCTTATATAATTCCACATATGCACACTGCCTACAAATAAACGGCAGTATACAGTGGAATAAATATGGTGCCATACATTATCTATACAGTATTTCACTTTCAGAGACTTAACCGAGATGCCAAGTTGTTGTATCATTTTGTATTAGGGAGCGTTCATTATTTATGGCAGGGGGGGTGAGAATCTCATTCGGCAAATACCTGAAAATGAAGCGTCCCCCCCATGTGAATATCCCAAAATGAACCGCCTCCCCCACAAAAATACCCAAAAATGAATTGCCCCCTATGTGAATACCCCAAAATACAGTGCCCCCACCCCATTGTGAATACCCCAAAATGTTTTGATGTTTGAAACGTGTTTATTGGCCAATAAATATCACATCACAATGGCGCTCTTCTTATAAATCAGCCATAGTAAATATACACAAAATTCAGTCACCATTTTCATTTAACAACTAAAGAATAGACAAGTGGGTTTCCATGAATCTCAAAATACATCTTTTAAGTCTGGTATATATCTCATTATATAATTCATATGTCAACATAGGATCACACTAACTCAGTATTTTCCTTTTGAACACATCTTTTTCCTCAAGACATTGTACCTCTGCAGATAACCGGTCCCATAATAACATACCTCTATAAAGGGGGCTTTTCCTATATAGTTCACATGTTGGACGACTCACCTTTAATTTCAGTTTATTATTACCGCGCAATACCCTAATCGGAACAATTATGTTTTCTGGATCCTTCGCATATTGATGTATAATCACTTGTATCATTCGCTCTCTTCTAACTAATAATGGTACAGTATCACTTCTAGCCAACAAATCTTCTACATGCACATCCTGTGGATCTCTGATTCGCATACACATATGCAGGCAATTATTCTGTATCACTTCAAGATGATTCACCACTGTTTCGGGACCACTATCTATTATAAAATTACAATATTCAAATGTCGGCAGGACCATATGTTTATATATTTTTAATGCTGTCTCACTATCTAGATAGCGCACAATGTTTGACAGTTGGGCCAATTTTGCATTGGCCATAGACTCCACCTTCCTACAATGCAGCTTAAAGTTTAGATCGCTGTCTATGATTACTCCAAGATAATTAAAATGCTTCACAGTATTAATTACCTTTTCATCCAGATATAGGATAGGTACATGTATTATTATTCTGTCAGAGTGACACCATAATGCTTTGGTCTTTTTTACATTCATTGTGAGCATATTTATTTTACACCATTGTTGCACTCTCATGAGATCCGCCTGTACTAACTCAGCCATTATATCCGTACTACGGCCATTCAATACGACGGCTACATCGTCCGCATATAGATAATACTCACTGTTTTGGAAACAATTTATAATATCATTTAAGTATACAATAAATAGTAACGGACCTAGTACTGTGCCCTGTGCCACACCACAGTTCAAAATTCTTTGTGTTGATATATCTCCATTTGCTTTAGTTACCTGACATCTATTTATCAAGAAACTTTTCATCCATTTTATACAACTCTCCTCGCACCCAATATGCTGTAGCTTTAATAATATGATGTCCAGATTAACCGTATTAAAGGCCTTTTTCAGGTCGAGAAATACCACCACAGAGAAATAACCCCTATTCCTGGCTTCACACAAATATTGAGTTAAACCAAACATCGCATTTACTGTAGATCTACCAGGCATAAAGCCAAATTGTCTTTCACTTATTATATCATTGTCAATTAAATGCCTCATAAGTTGGGCATGTACATGTTTTTCAATTAACTTAAAAATATTTGTCATTGTGATGGGTCTCCAATTAGCGACATCACTAAGTGGTCCGTCTTTGGGTAAAGGTACAACATACCCTATCTTTAAATCACTCAGGATATTCCCTAGCAACAATGATCTATTAATGAACTCCTGCAATAGTTCTGGCCTGGTTAATAAACAGTCACGCAATACACTAGTTCTTACATGTACAATACATGAGCTCTTACTTCCATCAACTGTCTTCAATACCTTTATACAGGAGGCACTTGTGATATTATCAATACTTATTTCTACATCACAACCTGGGAATACCGGTATATACGGAACATTATCTTTAAATTTCTCAGCAAGCTTATTTCCAATTTCAACATAATATTTATTAATATAATTCGCAATACTATCTTTTTCCACACTAGTACCATCAGCATATTTCAGGCAATTTACTGGATTTACATCTCTACCTTTCCAGTTACTGTTTATAACCTTCCAAAATCGCTTTGGGTCATTCTTATATTTGTTCAAATTAAACAAAGTTATTCTCTTACGTTTTGCATCAAGTTTGGCCTTTATAGACTTTTTTAGCCTTTTCGCCATAATTATATGTTGATTGTGATACCTATAAGGTTCCAATTGCTGAATAAATAGGCAAAATAAAGCGCTGCCCCCCGCCCACACTCAATACTGCTCACTATAATACACTAAAATTGATTCCCTCACTAGAAATATCCTAAAATCACTCTTCCCCTTTAAAAGCACATGAAATGGCACTTTCCTGTCCTAAGGGATTTTCCTTTGAACAACAACACTGGCTACCTGAAAGCATTTAGCACCTTACTATGTGTGCGTCCCTTTATGTTGCTGCAAGCTGGTGTAGTAGAAGGTGTGAAAACTCCTGTAGACACAATCACTACCAATGGTGGTACCACTTACAAACATTGATAGTTGCCCCAATAGATGCCATTGTAAGTCCCCCTATATTCTATTTCACCGGACATACTAAAAAAATTCTGCCCCCCCCCCGCTCAAGGGGTCAAGATTTTTTTGACCCACACCTGAAGAGCCAAAAAGCGTGGGCGAATGCGCCCTTTTAACCTATTCCAATGTAGCAGGTTATCCCATGGGCATGGCCATTGCTGGAGCTTGTTACCAGTGAGTGCTACAGATAAGAGCTTCCAGATGGGTACCAGTTGACCCCCGAGAGGACTGCAGTGAACAGTTGGGATCATATCATTGGCTAATAATTAAACCCGCTAAGTCTGTATAGTAACACGTGGGTTTTTTCGCTGAAAACAGGTAAATTTTTTTGACCCCCTGGTCAAGGGGTCGAAAAAATTCTTAAAAATGATCACTCCCTTTGCCCTCTGTATCCTGACAATACATATTTGTGAGCAGCTAAGGGGAAAGGGACATCCATGTGGGGGTATATGGATGATTGTTTCTGTTTGCCTACTCACATTTTGAATAAAAAATCTGCAAATTTAGGTAGACACGAAAATGTCTTTTTTACCTTTTCCACGAAAATTCATACACACGAAAATATCTGCGTTTACAGTAGATATTCTGAATTTGGGAGAATGCTATAAGTTGCACCTGATGCCTGATAAGGTTCCGATTGCTGAATAAAGTCTATACACCGCTTTCAATGTAATTAGCGCTCATACCCTAATAAGTGCACACACCCTCTTTTAGACTAGGAATTACTGTGAAACCCTGTTCATAAGCCGACCTCAGTCATAAGCCAGGGCTAGAGTTTGGGAAAATATCATCAGCTGATTTTGGGTTGAAATTTCAAGAGGTTTAGAAAAACTCTGTAATTTATAGCAATAAAACTTGGTCATAAGCCGGGGGAGACTTTGGGAGAAAATGATTTAGAAGCCGATTTTGCTCGAAAATAGGAAAAGAAATCTGGCATATGACAAATACCAGTGCCCTAGAATAAAATATCCCCTGGCACAAATGTCCTAAAATGAAGCGCCCCCCCTACATGAATTTCCAAAAATTAAGTGCCTCCCCCACAGAAATACCCTAAAATCAAGTGCCTCCCCCTCGCAAATGTCCCAAAATGAGATGCACCCCCTCAAAATGCTCACCCCCCCTGCCATAAATAATGAACGCTCCCTTAAAAAGGAATTTGTTGTCTTTTCTCAAAAACAGGTATTCTCTCGTTTAAGTGTGTTGATGGAATAAAGTGCTTACTTATAAAGAGAGTTCCCTTTTAACAATTTGGGAGCTGTGTAACCAACAAAGCACCACCCGGTTTTCAGCTAAAAGAAAATTTTCAATAGAATAAATAAAGAGGCAGGAAAAATCGGCTGGTCGGAGGATGAGCTAATTAGGGAGCGTTCATTATTTATGGCAGGGGGGGTGAGAATCTCGTTCAGCAAATACCTGAAAATGAAACGTCCCCCCCCATGTGAATATCCCAAAATGAACCGCCTCCCCCACAGAAATATCCAAAAATGAATTGCCCCCCTATGTGAATACCCCAAAATGCAGTGCCCCCCCATTGTGAATACCCCAAAATAAAGCGCTGCCCCCCCCCACTCATTACCGCTCACTATAATACACTAAAATTGATTCCCTCAATAGAAATATCCTAAAATCACTCTTCCCCTTAGCACATGAAATGGCACTTTCCTGTGCTAAGGGATTTTCCTTTGAACAACAATGCTGGCTACCTGAAGGCACATAGCACCTTACTATGTGTGCATCCCTTTATGTTGCTGCAAGCTGGTGTAGTAGAAGGTGTGAAAACTCCTGTAGACACAATCACTACCGATGGTGGTACCACTTACAAACATTGATTGTTGCCCCAATGGATGCCATTGTAAGTCCCCCTATATTCTATTTCATCAGACATACTAAAAAAATTCTGCCCCCCCCCAGGTGTGGGTCAAAATTCTTTTGACCCACACCTGAAGAGCCAAAAAGCATGTGCGAATGCGCCCTTTTAACCTATTCCGATGTAGCAGGTTATCCCATGGGCGTGGCCATTGCTGGAGCTTGTTACCAGTGAGTTCTACAGATAAGACCTACCAGATGGGGTACGGCCCCCGAGAGGACTGCAGTGAACAGTTGGGATCATCTCATTGGCTGATAATTAAACCTGCTAAGTATGTATAGTAACGCGTGGGCTTTTTAGCTGAAAACAGGTGAAATTATTTTGACCCCTCTGGTCAAGGGGTCGGAAAAACTCTTAAAAATGATCACTCCCTTAGCCCTCTGTATCCTGACAATACATACTTGTGAGCAGGTAAGGGGTAAAAGACATGCATGCGGGGGTATATGGATGATCGTTTCTGTTTGCCTACTCACACTTTTGAATAAAAAATCTGCAAATTTAAGTACACACGCAAAATGTCTTTTTTACCTTTTCCGCAAAAATTCATACACACGAAAATATCTATGTTTACAGTAGATATTCTGAATTTGGGAGAATGCTATAAGTTGCACCTGATGCCTAATAAGGTTCTGATTGCCTAATAAAGTCTATACACTGCTTTCAATGTAATTAGTGCACATACCCTAATAGGTGCACATCCCTCTTTTAGACTAGGAATTATTGTGAAACCCTGTTCATAAGCCGACCTCAGTCGTAAGCCAGGGCTAGAGTTTGGGAAAATATCATGAGCTGATTTCGGGTTGAAATTTCAAGAGGTTTAGAAAAACTCTATAATTCATAGCAATAAAACTTGGTCATAAGCCAGGGGAGACTTGAAGATTTAGAAGCCGATTTTGTTCGAAAATAGGGAAAAAAATCTGGCATATGACAAATACCAGTTCCCTAGAATAAAATATCCCCTTGCATGAATGTCCTAAAATGAAGCGCCCCCCCCTACATGAATATCCAAATATGAAGTGCCTCCCCCACAGAAATACCCTAAAATAAAGTGCCTCCCCCTCGCAAATGTCCCAAAATGAGCTGCTCCCCCCTCGAAATGCTCACCCCCCCCTGCCATAAATAATGAACGCTCCCTTAGATTATTGCAGTTGCAGGCTAAAATCCAAAATTGCAAAAAAGGGGAATGTATGATGTTCCAGGTTTCCTAGGTAGGGTCAGGTTCAAACAAGTCATTTATTGCCAAGGGGGGGGGGAGCTTGTTAGTTATAGGGGGGGGCATTTTTGGGTATAGCTCATTGGTGGGGGACGTAAACTCAATAAACCATCACCCTGTGGGTGTGGGGGGTCAAAACTAGATATGGGCGATTCAAGTACTCGGGGTGGGGTGGGGGTGTCATTTTGCACAATCAGTTCTTAGGGGGGTCGCGATAACTTTGATCATATTGGTGGGGGTTGGGCAGAATTTTTTTTCTGGTCAGTTAAAAATACAAGGAGCCCCCCTCCCCCCATACCTAGCAAAAATGACTCAGAACAGAAAAAAAGTTTGATTTCCGGTCACCCGGTTGACCTCAGGTAAGGGCTGAGTCATTTTGATATTGCCAAGTAGGGAGGATTGTCAGATATAGGGGGGAGGCATTTTTTAAAAAGAGTCTCTTGATGGGAGGGGTAGCAAAACCAAATAAACCTTCAACACTGTGGAGGGGGTCAAAAATGGATAATGGCAATTCAAATACTCATTGTGACACATCATTCCACATATGTATCGAACTTCTTTTTTTTTTTGGGGGGGGGGCATTTTGCAAAATCAGTTCTCACTTAGTGGGGGGGGGGGGTGATGATTTTTTTCTGGTGGTGGTGGGGTTGGGAAAAAATCTGCCAATCTGCCGAAATTCATCAAGCCACCCCCCCCCCCAATAAATGACTAAGCCATGAAGAGGGTTGACCTCAGAATTTTTAAAAGATTTTTCCAATGTTTTTTTTTAAACTTTTCAATCCTTTCGAAGTATTTATTTTTCAAAATCTTTATTTGACATTTATATACAAATTTTCCCATTATTTTCTCATATTCCATGCGAGAAACCAGTGAAACCCCATCAAAGAATTACTCCCAGGTAACAAAATGAGGTTATTACAAAGTTAAAGTAACGTCATTTCTGAGTTGAAAGAGGGTTCAAAACGTTCAAAGAGGGTTCAGCTTAACTTTATTTCATGGACTGAAACCAACATTTAATAAATATTGAAAAAACGTTGATTCAACACAAGAATTCTCATGTGAATATGTAGCAAAATGATGTTTAATTAACCTTGAAACAACCTCATCTTACTCCATACCAAGCCAGTATATTGCCATAGGAGATTCACATTATTTCTACTTTTCTGATGTATTTGATTCATCACCCCCCCCCCACATCTAGCATATTTATGCTTCAAGGGTACATGTATCCCCTTTTGCAAAGTGACCCTGTACCTCATATGTTAGAGGAGCAGTGTATTGATTCATAAGAGGAAATACAACAGGAATGACTTAAACAAATTCCAAATGTTTCAATAAAGGTGTCTACCATACCATTGACCCTAATGTAGGGAACAATTTCATTCATTTATGAATATTTCTACACTAAGATATATCTAGACATTGGATCTTGATAATAAGGTTGATACAACTACGATATCATTATCATTAGAATTTACATAAGACAGATAACTGTATGCATCATCTAGCCCAGTCTTATTATAACACTTCCTGCCATCTAGTGAGTCATTCTGAAACCACAGAATAACGTTCAATCAACGTTTTTTTAAACCAGTTAAATCAATGTTGTTTTGAGTCCACGTTCTCAACGTTGATCAACATTCATCAAAGGTTATCTGGAAAAACGTTATCTGCTGAACATTGTTTGAATGTTAAAGTAACATCTATGAAAAAACGTTTTCTCAAGAACCCCAAATCAATGTTGAAACAACGTTTTTCAACAAATGTTAGACCAACTGACCAACAGTGAACGTTGATTAACGTTCACTTAACGTTTCTTGTTACCTGGGTAGCTGTATGAGGCATCGTTAAGATCCTACCGAAAAAAATTAATTCCAACCTACCGACCTCAACATTGAGCATATTACTGGAAACAAACCATCCCATTTAAAATGGGGAGGAGGGGGGGGGGGTCTAGATGATGGTTGGTTCCGGGTGGTTTCCATGTTGATTTTTAATAAGAAATTGCAATGCACATGTTATAAATTTCTATTTTCCTATGTCCCTGCCACTAAGCTCCATGTCACATGTCGATTATAAGAAATGGCCATGTCACCCTGTAGATTTTAGGGGTCCAGACCCATCCTGGGAAACCCATTTATATATAAATACATGTAGGCCTAGAAACACACTTTAAAAAAAAAAAAAAAAAAAAAAAAGCCTTTATCAGTAGGCCCAGGCCATATGGATGGTGCAAGTCACCAAAATAATTGGTTTGAAAATAGATTTGGCTCTACATGGAGCCCCATAAGATCTCAGGCATGACACCTATCACTCCAGCGCCTATCTTCGTGATGAGCTCTAATGGACGCGGGCTGCTACAGAACGCTGGACTGGCGTCTGGAATATTTTGACACCGTTGTCGCATGCAGAATGTCGCCACCATGCAAAATGTTTCCAGCGTTCTCCTAACAGACTTTGCAGCCTCTAAATCATATGGCGCTGGGATTGAACGATATGCTAGGAGAGTGATAAACTTTGCTTAATCTCGAAACAAATATTTTTTTCTTTAAAGGAAGAAACCATGATAATATCCCTCTCCTCTTATAGAAATTGAAGAAACAACAACCCTAATGATACTGCCCCTACGCCGTAGAACTATGAATAATGCAAAGTGTAACTTGAATTTCCGCGGAAACATTTTGCATGGAGCGACATTTTGCATATTACACCGTCAATGACCATGTGGTGGCGCTACAAGCGGCACAGTCCACGTGGCGTGGGGTGTTAGGTTCAAAAGTCGAGCCTTAAAACATATTTTAAAGCAGTACCTTACTTTTTCTCGTAAATCGATGATAGGAGATGATGATTATATCAATGACATTACATTTTCAGATGACAAAATATTGATGACATGCCTGGAATTAGAGATGGCCTTAAAATAGGCCGGCTTCAGTGTATGCGGCCACCCCTATACACAAAAATGGACGAGTCCATGTTGGTAAACACTCATTACATTTTGATGTGATTCACAGATCATCGCCGAAACCACAAATACAACAACCCAAACCACGTGTTTCACGACAAAATAAACAAGGAATCCCCTTGTATTCACGCCTATATCTAGGACATATCCAAGTACAAGACCCTTTTCTCTCGGTGGGACAAGTTTTGTTCTCAAGTTTGTGTTTACTCGTGATGGAAAATGGTTTTCAATGTAAGCGCGCCAATTCTCCCACCAACGTGTCACCGCTAGGACATTTTGTGGCGGCTCTTCACCTCAAAGCAGAGGCCGGAGATTTGGTAGAAATAGACCGTAAAGTCTACACCCAATGGGGGATTTACATAGGTGAAGGAAGGATAGTCTATGTAGCCGGAGAAAAGGCAGATTTTCCTACAAATGGCGTGGCTAAAGTGAGAAGATCGACACTGACGGCGGCGGCCAAGGGCTGCTTAGTCCGGGTGAACAACAAGACGGTGCCGGCCAGAGAGCGCGCCCTGCCCGGCCTCCCCCCGGCACACGTCGTAGACAACGCCCGCCGACACATTGGACGCACCGTGCAGTTTAATCTCTTTGACAAAAACTCTGAACACTACGCTACAGAATGGAAATTTGGACAAGGATGGAGCGATCAGGTAAAAACACAGGTTCTAGATTTGTTATCTGACTTACTTAATTCGTTTTCATCATGATCGATGATGTCGATAAATAATTGAAACCGAATACACGTCTGACTCTGAGCCCTGAGGGCTGAGTCTGAAGTGAATACAGTTATACAGTAATACACTCCCTGAAAAAGTGCATGAAGGTGTCCCCCCCCCCCATTATTACCCCCCTTTTAACATATTTCCTTAGCTTTTATATGACTTAGACATGCAGTTTCTCGTGTTGTCTATTCCAGATGTTATATTTAGCCCAGAGACACAGAATAAGAAGGTTTATTTTTAGCCTCTTTCCCAGACACATGAGGTCGGTTCGTGCTGACCTAGTAAATACTAGCCTAGTTTTGTCATGTGTGAGAAAGCCGTCATGCTTCCTATCACACATTTCCCAAACCACTGAAGCCTACACTTCCCGTTCTCGAATGCCCATTTACCCTCCACATTCTTGTATGCATCTTAATATTTTTGCCTTCTAGGTAAGTCAGCTCCAATCGTTAGGCATACAGGTAGTATAACAGTGTGAGGTAGGAATGTGGAAAATTCCAGAGAGTGCCTCGAGCCTGCAGTCCCAAGCTGGCCCCACCATGCCGCACAAACACACACAGAGTGTGACAGATGGAGATTGAGACACTGGGCGTTATCTAGGTCACTGTCAAACTGAGTGGAACAGATCTCACACCGACCAATCAATCTCTCTCCCCCCCCCCATTTATCTTTTGAAGGTTTTATCGACAAAATGTATCCCTGCAGCAGAACTAAATCATGAGCACCTCTATCAATCACTAACAGTTGATATAGATCTAAATAAGCAGATTAATTGCTAATTGTGAAAAGAGAGAGAGACACAAATGCCTCCTTTTTAAAGTATTTGGAGCAGGTGAGGTAAAAATGTGTTGTGTGAATGTAATACATACACTAAGACTAAGTAACATAGATCTCTGTGTATAAGGCGTGCCTTTTATGAGGACCAGAAGCCTTCTGCGACTTGTGGGTATTTAGCCCCATATTATAGGGCCATAAAACAGTATACCGGTATGTTCGCTTTTCACAATTGAGATAATATTAAGGGTTATACAATAATACAAAGCTCCTTTTACAATTGGGGCGCGGCTTACACATGGGTGTGGCTTGTTACGCCAGTGGCTTATAACCTGGGGCTTGTATGCAGGAATTTACAAAAGTATTGAAAGATCTCTCACTTAAGCCACACCCTCGTCATATAAGCCACACCCCCGTCATATAAGCCACACCCTCGTCATATAAGCCACACCCTCGTCATATAAGCCACACCCTCGTCATATAAGCCACACCCTCGTCATATAAGGCACACCCTCGTCATATAAGGCACACCCTCGTCATATAAGCCACACCCCCGTCATATAAGCCACACCCTCGTCATATAAGCCACACCCTCGTCATATAAGCCACACCCTCGTCATATAAGCCACACCCCCGTCATTTAAGCCACACCCTCGTCATATAAGCCACCCCCTCGTCATATAAGCCACCCCCTCGTCATATAAGCCACACCCCCGTCGTATAAGCCACACCCTCGTCATTTGTGTAAATGCAAAAAAAAAGTAAAATAAATAGATAAATGAAAAAACTACAACTTTAGCAACAACACTGCGAGTGCAGAATAGGGAGGTTTAGCAAGCACTGCCTGGGCAATATAACGCAGAAGTGCAGCATACCTACAGCATTGGTACGTCTGCGTGAAACCAGAAAATGGTGACGTACGTTGTGCTTGCTAAACCTCCCTAATATGCCTGCTTGTGGCGTGACTTCTCCCTATGGAGGGATGAATGACGTTAACGACCGTTGGCTGCATGGTGACTAGTTTAACATTCAGGGATTCAGTATGAGTCATATGATATTTACCCCTGTACACTGTCAGTGACCTTTCCTTTCACTCTTACTTCAATTGTACCCGAAAGTGGACAATTCTGGGTCAGCTCTAGTCCATGATGTGGCCTAAAAGTGGGTGTATGGTTAGGAGATTCTCTCGTACGATTTGTAAAAGCTGCACCCCTGATTTGGGGAGAACCCACAAGTTGAACCTCCACAATAGGCCCAATATATGAGCCACATTTTGATTTGGGTTCTGGTAGTAGCTGCGGCTTATAAGAGAGAATTTAAGATAGGGTTACTCTATGTTACAGGGCACAGGAGGAGGAGGGGCAGGTAATTTATGATACGGCCACCCTTAAAAATATGTTCGTTTCCTGTCCAGAGGACTGGTGAAATGTTTTGTGAGAATGGAAATTTTTTTTCCTGAGTTCTGAAAAAAGATTTTTTTTCGCCTTCAGCACAAGAAACTAGGTTTCCAATCACAAAATCTTAAAATGTAATGACAAATTCATGCCGTCCCCTTTCGAAGTTCATAACAAATAAAAATATTTTCCTTAAAAAAAAAAAAAAATTTTCCTCCCTCCCTCATGGGTCTGAAAAATCCCACCCTCTGGACAGGAAACGGACACTTTTAAGGGTGGCCTAAGTGATGACCCTGTAGAGTTGCCCCTTGTTGACATTAATCCCCAGTCCTTGGTACATTGTGTGACCATGGTATGGGGGTTTATCAAGGCTCTCACCGCTCACTCCACTTAAACCATAGATAGCTGTATAATAATACACCTCGCGTATAAGGTGCATATGCTATAAGGTGCACCATGCCTATAAGGCGCGCCCTGAGTTGAGATAAGGCCTAAAAAAGTTTGTGTTAGGGAACAGGGTCGAAAAAAAATTGGGTAGGTAGGTAGGAAAATCTTTATTTTAATAATTTTATTTTAGGCTGGGTGCAAATTTTCGTGCCTATGTGACGCGAAATCGATATGCGAGATTGTAAAAACAAACTTCCTTGTCTCATAAGTGCCAAAATATAAGATTTTCCCTCACAATGCCCATAAAAAAAGTTAGGGTAGGGCCAAAGAACTAGGGGTGGAAGTGTTACCTAAACACACCAAATTTTTTTTAGCCCTAAAACCCCATATAAAGATAGACCTTGAAAATTAGCATTTTTACACAATCTAATATTTAATTCCATTTTTCCTGTGTCTGAGTGTGGTTAATTTTAATACAAGCCTTGGTTGTGGCTTATAGCTTCTCCCAAAATCTGGGGTGCGGTTATAGGAGTATGTGGCTGATACGAGTGAATTAACCTCTCATATAAGCTACGTCTTATTACATGAGATACTGTGGTACGGTGACATGTAGACCGGGTTTGTGACCGGTCAGTCCACTTACATCATGTACTACATGGACAGGTAGACCCACTCCATGACAAGTGTCACGGCGTGACGGTATGTAAGTGTATAGAGATATAGAGAGGGCGTCTACCTTTGGTCTATATACCGTGTCCTATATCATGTGCTATGGGCTAAGGGCGTGACCGTTATATGGTTTATATGTCCTGTATTATATATGTCATAGCATACTTTGCGACACTAAGGTAGACTTCGACAGACACAACTCTCACTGGAATCTGGTGACAGGTGTAGCAATTCTGTAGGGTCGGCATGATACAGGAATGCAGCCCTGGCGAGTAACTCGCCAGTAGTAGTCATGATACAGGAATGCAGCCCTGGCGAGTGACTCGCCAGTAGTAGTCATGATACAGGAATGCAGCCCTGGCGAGTAACAGAACAACAGACATGATTGATCGATTAATGCACTACATAAAGTGGACCATAAGGCCTGAAAAAATTGTTGTGTTCAGGTAAAAGGGTCTAGAGAAATCAGGGTAGGCCGGGAATTCTTTTATCTTTCCTAAAAGAAACTTGTCTCATTGTGCGCTGCTAAGCAGGAGGTGGTGACAAAACAGGAGTTGGGTAAAAACTATAACCTGTAGCAACCACAAGTGACTCCCGTGGGCACTTTGTATGTATCCTGTAGAATCAGTATAGCCCCATGGTACTGATCTCTCTGAGGTACACCTCCTAAAAGGGGGGAGATTAGCACCAAGCTCCATGTTCAAAAAGAACGGCATAGAAAAGACACAATAGCGACTTAGTGTCTAACAATAAGGCAGGAGTAACAGCTTAGTTTTTTATAAGAGTGAATTTACAGTAAAAAGCCATGACTCAAAGACGAAAATGAGCCCAGGGTTCGCTTATCGAATATACTCAAAGTAGGAGTGTGACTTGAACGCAGGTATAAAATTGTTGAATTTGGGGGTGCGGCTTTTATGTGGGTGCGGAATTGAAAGTAATACAAAAAGTCCATGTTAGAAGCACTCCTCTTGCTGACACAAATAAAACTGATGTATCTTACACCCCTCCTCTCCCTGTCTCCACCCCTCCTGACACTAAGACACACATAAATAAAACTCATCCATCTTATAAACCCCTCCTAGTCCTGAGAGTGGAAAATCACTGACTCTATTATACTGTAACTAGATTGAGTAGGATGGTAGCATGAACAAGTCACCCCGGGCCCCCATGGTGGTAGTTATATAAAACCAAGGTCAGGGGAACTGAAATAGAAATATCCCACATTACCTTGGTCTAACCTTAACCCAGGGATGGAAATCTACAGGTTTTGGATTAATAAATTCAAGTTTTTTCCCAAAGACCTGAACAAAATCTCTATCAATCATATCATTGGGGTTTTTGTGCTTCAAGTTGAAAGTGGATATGTACATGTACCCTAGTGCTGTATTGGTGCATCATGGAGCGCGGTCCTTGGTGCATCATGGAGCGCGGTCCTTGGTGCATCAATGCATCATGGAGCACGGTCCTTGGTGCATCAATGCATCATGGAGCATGGTCCTTGGTGCATCATGGAGCGCGGTCCTTGGTGCATCAATGCATCATGGAGCACGGTCCTTGGTGCATCAATGCATCATGGAGCACGGTCCTTGATGCATCATGGAGCACGGTCCTTGGTGCATCATGGAGCACGGTCCTTGGTGCATCATGGAGCACGGTCCTTGGTGCATCATGGAGCGCGGTCCTTGGTGCATCATGGAGCGCGGTCCTTGGTGCATCATGGAGGACGGTCCTTGGTGCATCATGGAGCACGGTCCTTGGTGCATCATGGAGCACGGTCCTTGGTGCATCATGGAGCACGGTCCTTGGTGCATCATGGAGCACGGTCCTTGGTGCATCATGGAGCACGGTCCTTGATGCATCATGGAGCACGGTCCTTGGTGCATCAATGCATCATGGAGCACGGTCCTTGGTGCATCAATGCATCATGGAGCATGGTCCTTGGTGCATCATGGAGCATGGTCCTTGGTGCATCATGGAGCATGGTCCTTGGTGCATCAATGCATCATGGAGCACGGTCCTTGATGCATCATGGAGGACGGTCCTTGGTGCATCATGGAGCACGGTCCTTGATGCATCAATGCATCATGGAGCACGGTCCTTGGTGCATCAATGCATCATGGAGCATGGTCCTTGGTGCATCATGGAGCGCGGTCCTTGGTGCATCATGGAGCACAGTCCTTGGTGCATCATAGAGCACGGTCCTTGGTGCATCGTGGAGCGCGGTCCTTGGTGCATCATGGAGCGCGGTCCTTGGTGCATCATGGAGGACGGTCCTTGGTGCATCATGGAGCACGGTCCTTGGTGCATCATGGAGCACGGTCCTTGGTGCATCATGGAGCACGGTCCTTGGTGCATCATGGAGCACGGTCCTTGGTGCATCATGGAGCACGGTCCTTGGTGCATCATGGAGCACGGTCCTTGATGCATCATGGAGCACGGTCCTTGGTGCATCATGGAGCACGGTCCTTGGTGCATCATGGAGCACGGTCCTTGGTGCATCATGGAGCACGGTCCTTGGTGCATCATGGAGCACGGTCCTTGGTGCATCATGGAGCACGGTCCTTGGTGCATCATGGAGCACGGTCCTTGGTGCATCATGGAGCACGGTCCTTGGTGCATCATGGAGCACGGTCCTTGGTGCATCATGGAGCACGGTCCTTGGTGCATCATGGAGCACGGTCCTTGGTGCATCATGGAGCACGGTCCTTGGTGCATCATGGAGCACAGTCCTTGGTGCATCAATGCATCATGGAGCACGGTCCTTGATGCATCAATGCATCATGGAGCACGGTCCTTGGTGCATCATGGAGCACGGTCCTTGATGCATCAATGCATCATGGAGCACGGTCCTTGGTGCATCATGGAGCACGGTCCTTGGTGCATCATGGAGCACGGTCCTTGGTGCATCATGGAGCACGGTCCTTGATGCATCATGGAGCACGGTCCTTGGTGCATCATGGAGCACGGTCCTTGGTGCATCATGGAGCATAGTCCTTGGTGCATCATGGAGCACGGTCCTTGGTGCATCATGGAGCACGGTCCTTGGTGCATCAATGCATCATGGAGCATGGTCCTTGGTGCATCATGGAGCACGGTCCTTGATGCATCATGGAGCATGGTCCTTGGTGCATCAATGCATCATGGAGCACGGTCCTTGATGCATCAATGCATCATGGAGCACGGTCCTTGATGCATCAATGCATCATGGAGCACGGTCCTTGGTGCATCATGGAGCACGGTCCTTGATGCATCAATGCATCATGGAGCACGGTCCTTGGTGCATCATGGAGCACGGTCCTTGGTGCATCATGGAGCACGGTCCTTGGTGCATCATGGAGCACGGTCCTTGATGCATCAATGCATCATGGAGCACGGTCCTTGGTGCATCATGGAGCACGGTCCTTGATGCATCAATGCATCATGGAGCACGGTCCTTGGTGCATCATGGAGCACGGTCCTTGGTGCATCATGGAGCACGGTCCTTGGTGCATCATGGAGCACGGTCCTTGATGCATCATGGAGCACGGTCCTTGGTGCATCATGGAGCACGGTCCTTGGTGCATCATGGAGCACGGTCCTTGGTGCATCATGGAGCACGGTCCTTGATGCATCATGGAGCATGGTCCTTGGTGCATCAATGCATCATGGAGCACGGTCCTTGATGCATCAATGCATCATGGAGCACGGTCCTTGATGCATCAATGCATCATGGAGCACGGTCCTTGGTGCATCATGGAGCACGGTCCTTGATGCATCAATGCATCATGGAGCACGGTCCTTGGTGCATCATGGAGCACGGTCCTTGGTGCATCATGGAGCACGGTCCTTGGTGCATCATGGAGCACGGTCCTTGATGCATCAATGCATCATGGAGCACGGTCCTTGGTGCATCATGGAGCACGGTCCTTGGTGCATCAATGCATCATGGAGCATGGTCCTTGGTGCATCATGGAGCGTGGTCCTTGGTGCATCATGGAGCACGGTCCTTGATGCATCATGGAGCACGGTCCTTGGTGCATCATGGAGCACGGTCCTTGATGCATCATGGAGCACAGTCCTTGGTGCATCATGGAGCACGGTCCTTGGTGCATCAATGCATCATGGAGCACAGTCCTTGATGCATCAATGCATCATGGAGCACAGTCCTTGATGCATCAATGCATCATGGAGCGCGGTCCTTGGTGCATCATGGAGCACGGTCCTTGATGCATCAATGCATCATGGAGCACGGTCCTTGGTGCATCATGGAGCACGGTCCTTGATGCATCATGGAGCACGGTCCTTGGTGCATCAATGCATCATGGAGCACGGTCCTTGGTGCATCAATGCATCATGGAGCACGGTCCTTGATGCATCATGGAGCACGGTCCTTGGTGCATCATGGAGCACAGTCCTTGATGCATCATGGAGCACGGTCCTTGGTGCATCATGGAGCACAGTCCTTGGTGCATCATGGAGCACGGTCCTTGGTGCATCATGGAGCACGGTCCTTGGTGCATCATGGAGCACAGTCCTTGATGCATCAATGCATCATGGAGCACAGTCCTTGATGCATCAATGCATCATGGAGCGCGGTCCTTGGTGCATCATGGAGCACGGTCCTTGATGCATCATGGAGCACAGTCCTTGATGCATCATGGAGCACGGTCCTTGGTGCATCATGGAGCACGGTCCTTGGTGCATCATGGAGCACGGTCCTTGGTGCATCATGGAGCACGGTCCTTGGTGCATCATGGAGCACGGTCCTTGGTGCATCATGGAGCACGGTCCTTGGTGCATCATGGAGCACGGTCCTTGGTGCATCATGGAGCACGGTCCTTGGTGCATCATGGAGCACGGTCCTTGGTGCATCATGGAGCACGGTCCTTGGTGCATCATGGAGCACGGTCCTTGGTGCATCATGGAGCACGGTCCTTGGTGCATCATGGAGCACGGTCCTTGGTGCATCATGGTCTGATACTTGATACATTAGGCTGCATAAAATTCATAATTAGCTTTGCGGACACCATCCGCACCCTGTAAAAACGGCCGCACACCTCCTTTTTTTCACCTTCTTATAAAAAAAAAGTCCAAAAATGCCAGCATGGAAGAAAAACTGCTGTGCATTTTACTAAATTTTCCATATCTCAGCTGTTTTTTGGTGTAGAAACAAAATTTAAAGGGTCTCTTGTTCCTTATCTCCACGTGCAGATATTAGACACCATTACTTGCACTGTTCTTATATGTTTTTGTGGTTAATTAAAGTAAAATCTTTTAGTATTGTAAGGGGAAATTAAAAAGTGCCCTCCCGCATCCCAAGAAAAAAGCATAACAAATAAAATGAAAAGCCTCCCTCCCTTACCCCTCTTTCGCAAAAATTGTCTGCAAAGCTGACTATCAATTTTATGTAGCCTTATCGTTTATACTGTATTATAAACTACCCCAGAGCTAATAGATTTGGAAGGCTGCTCACCCCAACCCCTTTTCAAGCCATGTGCCTATTGAAGATCTAGTTTTAGTGGTTAAGAAATATTTTTAGTGGTCCATATCCTGGGCGATTATACTGGCACATATTTAAAATGATATGGCATGTGTACCATAGCCCGTATGATTGTGTTTGTGTGCTGACCGTGACCGTGATGACGGTAGGTCAATAACACGGGCATGGATCATGTATGTCTCTCTATATTCCACTACATCAACAACTTGTGTACCTCCTGGCTCTGCTGCACACTGTTTGATGTGCACTAGCCCTACAGAAGATTGTTCTGTTCAGATAAGCCAAAAAAAAAAGTTGTGTGTTTCTACGCCAAACAAAATGCTGGGGAGTCTTATAGCTTTCTCTCAAGTTGGGGGGGCGTCTTATACGAGGGGTAATTTTTCTATAGAAATGTACTAATCTTACAAATTTCAGCATTAAAATGTGCGTCTTATACGCGAACATGCATGTGCTGAGTTTGGGGTGCGTCTTATACGCGCAGCGCGTCTTATACGCGGGAGATTACGGTATTTTTTTTTTTGCGATTTTTTTTTACTTCTACAGTGACTTGCGGCAAGTTACCGTGACTCAGTGATGAGTCACGGTGGCTCCGCAACAAGTCACAGGGGTCTGAGACAACTAAATTGGCTGCAAATTTGCCCAAAAACCTATATTTATCCAAAAATAAAGGAAAAAAATTACAGTCAGCCCTGTTTGTCTAGGTAGGGTTGGGTTACCTGAAATAAACAATTTTTTTTGGCCTAATGCTACCTACCTTTTTTTTCTCACCATTTCCTAATTTCCTTATGGACCTTTTCCATCTTATTTTAAACTTTTTTTTTTTTTGAGGGGGGGTATCCGATTTTCCAACAGAAGATCCATTTGTTGTGGAAAACCACCTCCCAACCCTTCATGCCAGACCAACTGGTTTATGGTCATGCAGTCAGGGTGAAATTTCACAACAACAAAAGATCCCGCCTAGCAGTAGTTTAACAATTTAGGAGCTTGCAATTCTGATAAATCTATTGTTCAACTAGCATAATACCATTTATAACCGCTTTGTTGAAATATCATTGAATGATGTATTTAAAATGCCATATATATGTTATATCCATCCTCTATATGCAGACAGTAAACCATGTATCTAACACCATGTTGTTTTTTATCCCCCCTCACAGGCAGACACAGCACACAAGGTCATGTCCATTTTCAACGCCCAGCCTCCAAAACGCCTACCGTGCAGCAGGAACTCGGCCCCGGGCTCGTTACACGCCATGGTCACCGGCCTCGCCGCCATCTTCCAGTCCGGCACCCGCCCAACCTCCGGTACCTGCCCGGTGTCGGTGCCCGTCGGGGGCGTGGGACGTGCTCAATTCACCGTCGGATCTACCAATGTCAACCAGGCCAAGATACGCAGACAGAGCAGTCAGTGAGGGTGACTTGACACATCCAAACACCTAGAGTGAGGGACGGGCGTGTTGACATATTCCCACACCCACCGAGACAGTAGTATAGTCACACAGGAAGTATCCCATAGTTCCACTTCCTGTAGGAAGTATCCCATAGTTCCACTTCCTGTAGGAAGTATCCCATAGTTCCACTTCCTGTAGGAAGTATCCCATAGTTCCACTTCCTGTAGGAAGTATCCCATAGTTCCTCTTCCTGTTGAAGTATCCCTTAGTTCCACTTCCTATTGAAGTATCCCTTAGTTCCACTTCCTATTGAAGTATCCCTTAGTTCCACTTCCTATTGAAGTATCCCATAGTTCCTCTTCCTGTTGAAGTATCCCTTAGTTCCACTTCCTGTACAGACTTTGAGGATTAAGGTCTCAGACCACAGAACAGCCAAGCTGCAAAACGGCGATTATAAAGATGACAACATGTAACCTATGTATATTGACTTGAACGTTATTCAGTATCAGTCACTGCTGATGGTCTACCCGCCTAACAACAGACTGAATGTTCATTAATGCATCATGCCCATTGGTTGTCATGATGCATGAATGCATCATGCCCATTGGTCGTCATGATGCATGAATGCATCATGCCCACTGGTTGTCATGATGTATGAATGCATCATGCCCATTGGTCGTCATGATGCATGAATGCATCATGCCCACTGGTCGTCATGATGCATGAATGCAGCCCTGGTAGGTAACTTGCCCAGGCCACATTCATGCATCATGCCGACCCTACAGGTTTAATACACCCCCACAGGGTCAGCATGATGCACCAATGAAGTGCTGGTGAGCAGTGTCGCCAGCACTTCATTGGTGCATCATGATGAGGACCTATGATGCCCTTAAAGGCAGTGTTATATGTAGCTCCTTTTGTCTTAGCTTTCGCCTGGTATAGGGGTTATATATTGGTACCAGGGTCAGTGCCTTCTCTAACTGATGAACAAGTATGTGTAATATTTGACACCCGTGTTATGTTGATTGTATTGTTTGTAGTCCATCGTTAGGCCTTATAAAGGCACCTGGGGAGCATTGACCGGGTACTATTGTTAAAATCTTACGTATAAGGTGCATTTTCCATAAGACGCACCTAGAGAATCCTATAGGGTGCACTAAGGGTCTGTTTTGAACCAATTTGTTTCTAATTGGTGTAAAATTGGCTCACCTGTAAGGAGAACCCCGTCTGTTGTCGGCACAAGGTGCGCCCATCCTTAATACTTGTGTGTAAGCAGCACTTTATATGTCAGGTTTTATGTCAACATGTGAATATACCGTCTGTTGATTGGCTGGGTAACGACTACAAACCGGGTTTTGTCTGAATGTCGATAATACCGCAGGGACGAGACTCGTTCCCTGCGACACCAACAGCAGCTAACAATGTACTATAACCATATCGGTGCTCATCGAGGTGTCGTTATACATTCTGAATCTTGTAACTTAACATAAGCACAATATCCGACAAATGTCTCACCATTTCCATGGCGCTACAGTATTAACCCCTAGAGGGCAGCTGATGCAGGAGTGCATCATACTCATTGGTCGGCATGATGCACCAATGAAGTACTGGTGAGACTGCTCGCCAGCACTTCATTGGAGCATCATGATCATGCCAACTCTACAGGAGTGTATCAGCCCCGTAGGGTCGGCATGATGCATGAATGCAGCACTGGCGAGTTACTCACCAGGGCTGCATTCATGCATCATGATGCATTAATGTATCAGTGGCCTTTAAAGGGTTAACTTTTGGAATTTAGTCAAATATGAGGGTAATATTGATGATATGTTTGGGTGCTTAGCGTGTATATATATAGACCAAACCACAGGGACCTAGTCCCAGCAGCTTACGGCTCAGTGCTGCCCCCTACAGTACAAATCTAACACCAATCTTTGACGTCTGTAAGACTTGGACATACCATGAATTCTCTGGTATAAGCTGCGGCTGGTACCAGAACCCAAGTTAAAGTGCGGCCTACACGGGGGATTTAATCCCAAGTGTAAAATGTTCAATTTTCAAGTCTTGGGTGCAGTTTATAGCCCCTCCCAAAGTGTGGGGTGTGGCTTATATGAGGGAATTCATGCTACATCTTGTTAAAGACATTTAATACTAACATAATAGTGAACCTGTGACTACAAAATTACTAACAACATAAGGGTATGGCGACTAGTTATATGTGTGGCCACTAGAGGGCGCGTAGATGGTAGACCGGTAACGTTAGAGCTGTGATAGGGACGGACCCCCGTCCTACATACATGTAGACATACAGAGGGTTAACCCTATTAAGGCCGCTGATGCAGGAGTGCATCATGCCCATTGGTCGGCATGATGCACCAATGAAGTGCTGGCAAGACTGCTCGCCAGCACTGCATTCATGCATCATGCTGACCCTACAGGGTGCATCAACCTTGTAGGGTCAGCATGATGCATGAATGCAGTCCTAGCGAGTTACTTACCCGGGCTGCATTCATGCATCATGCCGACCAAAGGGCATGATGCATGAATGCATCAGCAGCTGTCAAGAATCAGTCTTAGAGTAGTCATGTGATTATCTAAATAGAACACACCATCGCGGCAAGCGGTAGCTAGGTTGTTATTATATGCTTTAGATTTAAGTATATTTAACGAGACACTGGCTCACTCGATGGCAGAGCCACGAATCGCTGCCACAATGTGCTGCAAGTGGAGCTACTTTTGAGTGCGTAGGAATCCCACAGACTTGTTGCACTGTGAGAAGTAGTGCGTAGAGGTTGTGGGTGCGTGGTGGAGTGGGGCCAGCTTGTATTTAACCCCGTGTGGAGCTCTGTGATGATGGCAACTGTATCAAAATGTAGCAATAATGTGTGTCGTAACTGGTCAAATGTAAAATATTGGATAAATGAAATATCCGTGGAATTAGATTTGGAAGGATATAATAGAGAAAAGTTTAGGGAAATTTACCACATGGGATTAGGAAAGAAAAAAAGAAGAGAGTGCCTGGTCATCGAAACTTCCAAATGCAAATCTGATAGAAAAAACAACAGAAAATGTGTGTACAAGTTTGAGATTAGCGGAGTACATCATGATTTTACACTCAGTGTTGGCTCAGGTTGTGAAGCTTGATGTAGCTATTAGGTTCCTTGTGTTTGTGAAGATTATTCCAGAGAAATGATATACAATTTTGCATAATGAATACAGATAATTGTCAATTTGCAACAAGTTCCACTTGACAGGTCATTTGATTATAATTCTCAGGATTTCCTCTCATGGACCAAAATATAGACGATACAAGGTCGATATCGAGGCATAGTCGGTGCTGGCAGTTTGCCACTCTGACTGTCAGTGTAACAAGCGAAAAATATGAACATGGGTAAAGAAGCACTTGAAGAGTATAACAGTTCAGACAAATGTATCTTCCGCTGATTTTCATGTTTAGAGGTTGTACCTTGCTCACCATTTGTTCGCTGTACTTGCCGTGAGAGTGAATTTCCCGATTCCTGAAACTTCCACTGATGTCTTAAAAGAGACATATTTGTATTCCATGTCAGATCATTTTGTTCCCTGTTTTTTCACAAGGTAGAAATTTAATATAACACTGTGCTTAGATCTGTGTCCATCAAGGGTGTTTTGATGTAGGTGAATTGTTGCTTAATGAGAGAGGTGTGTAAATACATGTTACGAAAAAGGAGAAAGGCGAGACTTGCCGTTTAGCCAAGAGATTCAGAGATATCATGATGTATGATGTCAAAACTGTCATATTGAACACAGAACACAAACTGCCATAATTTGCAAACCGGGTAGTTTAACTTGTTTTGTTACATTGGAGATTGAGATGTGTTGAGTGTTTTTGGTGACTTTGCATATTTTGCACTTTGCACGGTACTATATGGTTGTATGGTTTGCTATAACGACATAACGCGATGTGCTGGTATATATTATATGTTTGATTGAATCTCGTTCCAATTGTTTATCAGGAGTCTGTAACTGCTAAAGTGGCCATCAAAGCCAGATAGTGTACATGTGAGCATAATGTAAAGATCTATAAGGGGCCCCATAGTGTGATGCGGCATGATGCACTGCACGGCATGATGCACTGCACGGCATGATGCATAACACACGCCATCATAGTATGATGCATGAATGCAGCCCTGGCGAGTTACTCACCAGGGCTGCATTCTTGCATCATGACTGCTACTGGCGAGTTACTCACCGGGGCTGCATTCTTGCATCATGACTGCTACTGGCGAGTTACTCACCGGGGCTGCATTCTTGCATCATGACTGCTACTGGCGAGTTACTCACCGGGGCTGCATTCTTGCATCATGACTGCTACTGGCGAGTTACTCACCGGGGCTGCATTCATGCATCATGACTGCTACTGGCGAGTTACTCACCAGGGCTGCATTCATCATCATGACAACTTCTGGTGAGTTACTCACCAGGGCTGCATTCATGCATCATGCTGACTTTGCTCCCAGGTGTATTTATAAATGTGCATATGACAATCGTCCTTACTAAACAGAAGGAGAGTTATGCATAACTTGTCACCGAGGCGTACACAAAAGTAACATACAATAATCACAGGGACCAACATCCTTAACGACAATTAGTCAAGGAAGCATTCCATATGTAGGTTGTGTCCACCTGGTTCAGGTTTAATTCAATTCATGCATATGTTTTGTGTGTTGCCACCAAATTTTCTTCATGAATTATTTTACAAATTTCTGTTTATAGAAATGTATATACCAGTAATAGTGTTTGATATTACTCTAATCTGTTTGAACCACGTCACAAATTATCTGCCTTTTGATGTACAACAAATCGAGGACATGTAAGCTCAACATTCTCTTGTCTTGTTAGTGAAAAAAAAACCAAAAAACATCTGGGTTAGGACATTGCCATCAAATCATTTACCACCGCATATTTTCTTGTATCGTTCCCAAACATTCAGTTATGTGAATGTTCCATTTATCCATTTCCAATTTTAAACTTTTTTGGTTAGGAAATAGCAAAAAATGGTTACTCGGTTGAAACATATAAAAGACAAAAATGCTTGTGATAGGCTAAGGTAGGTTTTCATATTTAGACGCCTTGATGTTATTTAATGCTTGCTGGTATTCACTTGCTTCGTCATGCTAAACATAAAAGAGATAAGTTTTCAATTTTACAAAAGGAAAAATCGCTCTTGATATTGTATCTCAAGCTGTTCGGCTTCAAGACTGACGCCAGAACTTTTTCTTGTCATGTAAACTATAAACTTGTGTTTGTTAAGAAGGGTAAATGACGTCATCCTATGACGTCACTATTTGTCACACTTAATATGTAAATGTAACTTCCGGTTCACAAGGTATGTCTCAGTTCAGTGAAAAGGGAATTATTATTGTTTTACACACAGTTTTCACCTCTTTGTTATGTTTTGTTTTACGATTTACTGAAAATCAATTGGTATATTGCAAAAATAACAAAAAGTACAGTATTTATTCTGATGTCATGTCACCAGTTACAATATCTTGGATCCACATTGTTTCCCAGTGCAATTGTTTCGACTTCCTCTGAGGACATTTTGTTTATTTCTATTTGCACAATAGGTTTGTAACATTTTTTTGCTTCTTTTGTAACATTTTAAAATTTGGTAAGTTGAAAAAAAGGAATTTGTGGTGCAATAAAGACACGTTAAACCAAACTCATTAACTTAATTGATGGTAACAATAAAACCCTGAATGTTCCCTATCTATTTATCTACCGGTATTTACTAATATAACACTCGTTGTAAACCGTTTTGCCGCTTGTATTATTTGAATAGCTATCGTCCAATACAATCAGTCCATATTGTTTGATTAAATGCTAAATGGATCCAGGACTTGTGAAATGGATTCGGCTGATCCTTTACCACATTGATTGCTATAATTATAAGAATTGTATTTAACACAAATTGCGGGGATGATTTGTAACTTGTATCAGCCATAACAATATATTATGTTGTGTCACCTGATCCGGTGGCAGCCATATTTGATGTGGAGCCCCCTTGGGGACCGTGTGATAACTAAATGTTTGCGACTAAGGCAGCCATATTGTATATCCTAGATATGTTGGGTCTGACGGACAATGAAAACGTCCAGTAGAAATATATATATATGTAAAGTGTTGTTAAATAAAGATTATAATAGATATAAACTGATGGTTTTGTTGTCGATAAATATATATATATATATATATATATATATATATATATATATATATATATATATATATATATATATATATACTGTAGTTACCCTATATAGAAAATGCACAGGGTAAGACTTTGTGTGTATGCTTACTGTAAATACTCTCGGACAAGCCGCACACTTGTAAAAGTCACAACCCTAATTTGGGAATTAGATGTAAGCCGCACCCAAGGCTTGAAAAATTGTAGGTTTAGTATCATTCTATAGTGTCATATACCCCCGTATAAGCCGCACCCCCACTTTGGGCCCATCCTATAAGCTACATTTTGATTTGGGTTCTGGTACCATAAATTTTCTGGTATAAGCCGCGGCTTACATCAGAACACAATTAAATATGCAGCTTAAAAGGTGCTCCTGTATTGAGGGTGCGACTTTCTCACTTAACTCAGGGTATGGCTTATTCGAGGGAATTTGCGGCACTAGCCGTGGCTGGCTTATATGAGAAAATAAATCGGCGGAAATTCTACACCTTCTTTCTCATCTATGGATGACTTTAGCAGGGTTCCCACAGGTGAGGGAAAATAAAGTAGTCAGAGAATCTGGAGAAATTTCAGTTCGAGTCGGGGAAAGTTTGCCAGAATGCACTTGAACCTAAATGAAGGCAAACCTTGGATTTCTTTTCACGATTTTCAAGTGCATTAAATCCCATGTCAAAAGTAATATTGTAGTAACCTGCATATGAGATGTACAGATTTAGTTACCCCTATATCCACAAAGGTGATTCATTTGGTATGTCCTACAGCAGTGTCGCAGTGTAGGGGTCTGGGCCTTAGGTAAATGTTGGTATATTGTACAGCAGTGTAGGCCTTAGGTAAATGTTGGTATGTTGTACAGCAGTGTAGGCCTTAGGTAAATGTTGGTATGTTGTACAGCAGTGTAGGGGTCTGGGCCTTAGGTAAATGTTGGTATATTGTACAGCAGTGTAGGCCTTAGGTAAATGTTGGTTTGTTGTACAGCAGTGTAGGCCTTAGGTAAATGTTGGTATGTTGTACAGCAGTGTAGGCCTTAGGTAAATGTTGGTATATTGTACAGCAGTGTAGGCCTTAGGTAAATGGTGGTATATTGTACAGCAGTGTAGGCCTTAGGTAAATGTTGGTATGTTGTACAGCAGTGTAGGCCTTAGGTAAATGTTGGTATATTGTACAGCAGTGTAGGCCTTAGGTAAATGGTGGTATATTGTACAGCAGTGTAGGCCTTAGGTAAATGTTGGTATGTTGTACAGCAGTGTAGGGGTCTGGGCCTTAGGTAAATGTTGGTATGTTGTACAGCAGTGTAGGCCTTAGGTAAATGTTGGTATGTTGTACAGCAGTGTAGGCCTTAGGCAAATGTTGGTATGTTGTACAGCAGTGTAGGCCTTAGGTAAATGTTGGTATATTGTACAGCAGTGTAGGGGTCTAGGCCTTAGGTAAATGTTGGTTTGTTGTACAGCAGTGTAGGGCTTAGGTAAATGTTGGTATGTTGTACAGCAGTGTAGGCCTTAGGTAAATGTTGGTATGTTGTACAGCAGTGTAGGCCTTAGGTAAATGTTGGTATATTGTACAGCAGTGTAGGGGTCTGGGCCTTAGGTAAATGTTGGTATGTTGTACAGCTGTGTAGGCCTTAGGTAAATGTTGGTATGTTGTACAGCAGTGTAGGGGTCTGGGCCTTAGGTAAATGTTGGTATGTTGTACAGCAGTGTAGGCCTTAGGTAAATGTTGGTATATTGTACAGCAGTGTAGGCCTTAGGTAAATGTTGGTACATTGTACAGCAGTGTAGGCCTTAGGTAAATGTTGGTATGTTGTACAGCAATGTAGGGGTCTGGGCCTTAGGTAAATGTTGGTTTGTTGTACAGCAGTGTAGGGGTCTGGGCCTTAGGTAAATGTTGGTATATTGTACAGCAGTGTAGGCCTTAGGTAAATGTTGGTATATTGTACAGCAGTGTAGGGGTCTGGGCCTTAGGTAAATGTTGGTATATTGTACAGCAGTGTAGGGGTCTGGGCCTTAGGTAAATGTTGGTATATTGTACAGCAGTGTAGGCCTTAGGTAAATGTTGGTATATTGTACAGCAGTGTAGGGGTCTAGGCCTTAGGTAAATGTTGGTTTGTTGTACAGCAGTGTAGGGCTTAGGTAAATGTTGGTATGTTGTACAGCAGTGTAGGCCTTAGGTAAATGTTGGTATGTTGTACAGCAGTGTAGGCCTTAGGTAAATGTTGGTATATTGTACAGCAGTGTAGGGGTCTGGGCCTTAGGTAAATGTTGGTATGTTGTACAGCAGTGTAGGCCTTAGGTAAATGTTGGTTTGTTGTACAGCAGTGTAGGGGTCTGGGCCTTAGGTAAATGTTGGTATATTGTACAGCAGTATAGGGGTCTGAGCCTTAGGTAAATGTTGGTATATTGTACAGCAGTGTAGGCCTTAGGTAAATGTTGGTATATTGTACAGCAGTGTAGGCCTTAGGTAAATGTTGGTATGTTGTACAGCAGTGTAGGCCTTAGGTAAATGTTGGTTTGTTGTACAGCAGTGTAGGGGTCTGGGCCTTAGGTAAATGTTGGTATATTGTACAGCAGTGTAGGGGTCTGGGCCTTAGGTAAATGTTGGTATGTTGTACAGCAATGTAGGGGTCTGGGCCTTAGGTAAATGTTGGTATATTGTACAGCAGTGTAGGGGTCTGGGCCTTAGGTAAATGTTGGTATGTTGTACAGCAGTGTAGGGGTCTGGGCCTTAGGTAAATGTTGGTATGTTGTACAGCAGTGTAGGGGTCTGGGCCTTAGGTAAATGTTGGTATGTTGTACAGCAATGTAGGGGTCTGGGCCTTAGGTAAATGTTGGTATATTGTACAGCAGTGTAGGGGTCTGGGCCTTAGGTAAATGTTGGTATATTGTACAGCAGTGTAGGGGTCTGGGCCTTAGGTAAATGTTGGTATATTGTACAGCAGTGTAGGGGTCTGGGCCTTAGGTAAATGTTGGTATGTTGTACAGCAGTGTAGGCCTTAGGTAAATGTTGGTATGTTGTACAGCAGTGTAGGGGCCTGGGCCTTAGGTAAATGTTGGTATATTGTACAGCAGTGTAGGCCTTAGGTAAATGTTGGTATGTTGTACAGCAGTGTAGGGGTCTGGGCCTTAGGTAAATGGTGGTATATTGTACAGCAGTGTAGGCCTTAGGTAAATGTTGGTATATTGTACAGCAGTGTAGGCCTTAGGTAAATGTTGGTATGTTGTACAGCAGTGTAGGGGTCTGGGCCTTAGGTAAATGTTGGTATATTGTACAGCAGTGTAGGCCTTAGGTAAATGTTGGTATGTTGTACAGCAGTGTAGGGGTCTGGGCCTTAGGTAAATGTTGGTATGTTGTACAGCAGTGTAGGGGTCTGGGCCTTAGGTAAATGTTGGTATATTGTACAGCAGTGTAGGCCTTAGGTAAATGTTGGTTTGTTGTACAGCAGTGTAGGCCTTAGGTAAATGTTGGTATATTGTACAGCAGTGTAGGAATCTGGGCCTTAGGTAAATGTTGGTATATTGTACAGCAGTGTAGGCCTTAGGTAAATGTTGGTATGTTGTACAGCAGTGTAGGCCTTAGGTAAATGTTGGTATGTTGTACAGCAGTGTAGGCCTTAGGTAAATGTTGGTATATTGTACAGCAGTGTAGGCCTTAGGTAAATGTTGGTATTTTGTACAGAAGTGTAGGCCTTAGGTAAATGGTGGTATATTGTACAGCAGTGTAGGCCTTAGGTAAATGTTGGTATATTGTACAGCAGTGTAGGCCTTAGGTAAATGTTGGTATTTTGTACAGCAGTGTACGCCTTAGGTAAATGTTGGTATGTTGTACAGCAGTGTAGGCCTTAGGTAAATGTTGGTATGTTGTACAGCAGTGTAGGGGTCTGGGCGTTAGGTAAATTTTGGTATATTGTACAGCAGTGTAGGGGTCTGGGCCTTAGGTAAATGTTGGTTTGTTGTACAGCAGTGTAGGGCTAAGGTAAATGTTGGTTTGTTGTACAGCAGTGTAGGGGTCTGGGCCTTAGGTAAATGTTGGTATATTGTACAGCAGTGTAGGCCTTAGGTAAATGTTGGTATATTGTACAGCAGTGTAGGGGTCTGGGCCTTAGGTAAATGTTGGTATATTGTACAGCAGTGTAGGGGTCTGGGCCTTAGGTAAATGTTGGTATATTGTACAGCAGTGTAGGCCTTAGGTAAATGTTGGTATATTGTACAGCAGTGTAGGGGTCTGGGCCTTAGGTAAATGTTGGTATGTTGTACAGCAGTGTAGGGGTCTGGGCCTTAGGTAAATGTTGGTATGTTGTACAGCAGTGTAGGGGTCTGGGCCTTAGGTAAATGTTGGTATGTTGTACAGCAATGTAGGGGTCTGGGCCTTAGGTAAATGTTGGTATATTGTACAGCAGTGTAGGGGTCTGGGCCTTAGGTAAATGTTGGTATATTGTACAGCAGTGTAGGGGTCTGGGCCTTAGGTAAATGTTGGTATATTGTACAGCAGTGTAGGGGTCTGGGCCTTAGGTAAATGTTGGTATGTTGTACAGCAGTGTAGGCCTTAGGTAAATGTTGGTATGTTGTACAGCAGTGTAGGGGCCTGGGCCTTAGGTAAATGTTGGTATATTGTACAGCAGTGTAGGCCTTAGGTAAATGTTGGTATGTTGTACAGCAGTGTAGGGGTCTGGGCCTTAGGTAAATGGTGGTATATTTTACAGCAGTGTAGGCCTTAGGTAAATGTTGGTATATTGTACAGCAGTGTAGGCCTTAGGTAAATGTTGGTATGTTGTACAGCAGTGTAGGGGTCTGGGCCTTAGGTAAATGTTGGTATATTGTACAGCAGTGTAGGCCTTAGGTAAATGTTGGTATGTTGTACAGCAGTGTAGGGGTCTGGGCCTTAGGTAAATGTTGGTATGTTGTACAGCAGTGTAGGGGTCTGGGCCTTAGGTAAATGTTGGTATATTGTACAGCAGTGTAGGCCTTAGGTAAATGTTGGTTTGTTGTACAGCAGTGTAGGCCTTAGGTAAATGTTGGTATATTGTACAACAGTGTAGGAATCTGGGCCTTAGGTAAATGTTGGTATATTGTACAGCAGTGTAGGCCTTAGGTAAATGTTGGTATGTTGTACAGCAGTGTAGGCCTTAGGTAAATGTTGGTATGTTGTACAGCAGTGTAGGCCTTAGGTAAATGTTGGTATATTGTACAGCAGTGTAGGCCTTAGGTAAATGTTGGTATTTTGTACAGAAGTGTAGGCCTTAGGTAAATGGTGGTATATTGTACAGCAGTGTAGGCCTTAGGTAAATGTTGGTATATTGTACAGCAGTGTAGGCCTTAGGTAAATGTTGGTATTTTGTACAGCAGTGTACGCCTTAGGTAAATGTTGGTATGTTGTACAGCAGTGTAGGCCTTAGGTAAATGTTGGTATGTTGTACAGCAGTGTAGGGGTCTGGGCGTTAGGTAAATTTTGGTATATTGTACAGCAGTGTAGGGGTCTGGGCCTTAGGTAAATGTTGGTTTGTTGTACAGCAGTGTAGGGCTAAGGTAAATGTTGGTTTGTTGTACAGCAGTGTAGGGGTCTGGGCCTTAGGTAAATGTTGGTATATTGTACAGCAGTGTAGGCCTTAGGTAAATGTTGGTATATTGTACAGCAGTGTAGGGGTCTGGGCCTTAGGTAAATGTTGGTATATTGTACAGCAGTGTAGGGGTCTGGGCCTTAGGTAAATGTTGGTATATTGTACAGCAGTGTAGGCCTTAGGTAAATGTTGGTATATTGTACAGCAGTGTAGGGGTCTAGGCCTTAGGTAAATGTTGGTTTGTTGTACAGCAGTGTAGGGCTTAGGTAAATGTTGGTATGTTGTACAGCAGTGTAGGCCTTAGGTAAATGTTGGTATGTTGTACAGCAGTGTAGGCCTTAGGTAAATGTTGGTATATTGTACAGCAGTGTAGGGGTCTGGGCCTTAGGTAAATGTTGGTATGTTGTACAGCTGTGTAGGCCTTAGGTAAATGTTGGTATGTTGTACAGCAGTGTAGGGGTCTGGGCCTTAGGTAAATGTTGGTATGTTGTACAGCAGTGTAGGCCTTAGGTGAATGTTGGTATATTGTACAGCAGTGTAGGCCTTAGGTAAATGTTGGTACATTGTACAGCAGTGTAGGCCTTAGGTAAATGTTGGTATGTTGTACAGCAATGTAGGGGTCTGGGCCTTAGGTAAATGTTGGTATATTGTACAGCAGTGTACGGGTCTGGGCCTTAGGTAAATGTTGGTATATTGTACAGCAGTGTAGGCCTTAGGTAAATGTTGGTATATTGTACAGCAGTGTAGGGGTCTGGGCCTTAGGTAAATGTTGGTATGTTGTACAGCAGTGTAGGGGTCTGGGCGTTAGGTAAATGTTGCTATGTTGTACAGCAGTGTAGGGGTCTGGGCGTTAGGTAAATGTTGTACAGCAGTGTAGGCCTTAGGTAAATGTTGGTATGTTGTACAGCAGTGTAGGCCTTAGGTAAATGTTGGTATGTTGTACAGCAGTGTAGGCCTTAGGTAAATGTTGGTATGTTGTACAGCAGTGTAGGCCTTAGGTAAATGTTGGTATGTTGTACAGCAGTGTAGGCCTTAGGTAAATGTTGGTATGTTGTACAGCAGTGTAGGCCTTAGGTAAATGTTGGTATATTGTACAGCAGTGTAGGGCTTAGGTAAATGTTGGTATATTGTACAGCAGTATAGGCCTTAGGTAAATGTTGGTATATTGTACAGCAGTGTAGGGGTCTGGGCCTTAGGTAAATGTCGGTTTGTCGTACAGCAGTGTAGGGGTCTGGGCCTTAGGTAAATGTTGGTATATTGTACAGCAGTGTAGGCCTTAGGTAAATGTTGGTATGTTGTACAGCAGTGTAGGCCTTAGGTAAATGTTGGTATGTTGTACAGCAGTGTAGGGGTCTAGGCCTTAGGTAAATGTTGGTATATTGTACAGCAGTGTAGGGGTCTGGGCCTTAGGTAAATGTTGGTATATTGTACAGCAGTGTAGGCCTTAGGTAAATGTTGGTATATTGTACAGCAGTGTAGGCCTTAGGTAAATGTTGGTATATTGTACAGCAGTGTAGGCCTTAGGTAAATGTTGGTTTGTTGTACAGCAGTGTAGGGGTCTGGGCCTTAGGTAAATGTTGGTTTGTTGTACAGCAGTGTAGGGCTAAGGTAAATGTTGGTATATCGTACAGCAGTGTAGGCCTTAGGTAAATGTTGGTATATTGTACAGCAGTGTAGGCCTTAGGTAAATGTTGGTATATTGTACAGCAGTGTAGGGCTAAGGTAAATGTTGTTATGTTGTACAGCAGTGTAGGCCTTAGGTAAATGTTGGTATATTGTACAGCAGTGTAGGCCTTAGGTAAATGTTGGTTTGTTGTACAGCAGTGTAGGGGTCTGGGCCTTATGTAAATGTTGGTATATTGTACAGCAGTGTAGGGGTCTGGGCCTTAGGTAAATGTTGGTATATTGTACAGCAGTGTAGGGGTGTGGGCCTTAGGTAAATGTTGGTATATTGTACAGCAGTGTAGGGCTAAGGTAAATGTTGGTATGTTGTACAGCAGTGTAGCCTTAGGTAAATGTTGGTATATTGTACAGCAGTGTAGGCCTTAGGTAAATGTTGGTTTGTTGTACAGCAGTGTAGGCCTTAGGTAAATGTTGGTATGTTGTACAGCAGTGTAGGGGTCTGGGCCTGAGGTAAATGTTGGTATGTTGTACAGCAGTGTAGGGGTCTAGGCCTTAGGTAAATGATGGTTTGTTGTACAGCAGTGTAGGCCTTAGGTAAATGTTGGTATATTGTACAGCAGTGTAGGCCTTAGGTAAATGTTGGTTTGTTGTACAGCAGTGTAGGGGTCTGGGCCTTAGGTAAATGTTGGTTTGTTGTACAGCAGTGTAGGGGTCTAGGCCTTAGGTAAATGTTGGTTTGTTGTACAGCAGTGTAGGGGTCTGGGCCTTAGGTAAATGTTGGTATATTGTACAGCAGTGTAGGCCTTAGGTAAATGTTGGTATGTTGTACAGCAGTGTAGGGGTCTGGGCCTTAGGTAAATGTTGGTATGTTGTACAGCAGTGTAGGGGTCTGGGCGTTAGGTAAATGTTGCTATGTTGTACAGCAGTGTAGGGGTCTGGGCGTTAGGTAAATGTTGTACAGCAGTGTAGGCCTTAGGTAAATGTTGGTATGTTGTACAGCAGTGTAGGCCTTAGGTAAATGTTGGTATGTTCTACAGCAGTGTAGGCCTTAGGTAAATGTTGGTATGTTGTACAGCAGTGTAGGCCTTAGGTAAATGTTGGTATGTTGTACAGCAGTGTAGGCCTTAGGTAAATGTTGGTATATTGTACAGCAGTGTAGGGCTTAGGTAAATGTTGGTATATTGTACAGCAGTATAGGCCTTAGGTAAATGTTGGTATATTGTACAGCAGTGTAGGGGTCTGGGCCTTAGGTAAATGTTGGTTTGTCGTACAGCAGTGTAGGGGTCTGGGCCTTAGGTAAATGTTGGTATATTGTACAGCAGTGTAGGCCTTAGGTAAATGTTGGTATGTTGTACAGCAGTGTAGGCCTTAGGTAAATGTTGGTATGTTGTACAGCAGTGTAGGGGTCTAGGCCTTAGGTAAATGTTGGTATATTGTACAGCAGTGTAGGGGTCTGGGCCTTAGGTAAATGTTGGTATATTGTACAGCAGTGTAGGCCTTAGGTAAATGTTGGTATATTGTACAGCAGTGTAGGCCTTAGGTAAATGTTGGTATATTGTACAGCAGTGTAGGCCTTAGGTAAATGTTGGTTTGTTGTACAGCAGTGTAGGGGTCTGGGCCTTAGGTAAATGTTGGTTTGTTGTACAGCAGTGTAGGGCTAAGGTAAATGTTGGTATATCGTACAGCAGTGTAGGCCTTAGGTAAATGTTGGTATATTGTACAGCAGTGTAGGCCTTAGGTAAATGTTGGTATATTGTACAGCAGTGTAGGGCTAAGGTAAATGTTGGTATGTTGTACAGCAGTGTAGGCCTTAGGTAAATGTTGGTATATTGTACAGCAGTGTAGGCCTTAGGTAAATGTTGGTTTGTTGTACAGCAGTGTAGGGGTCTGGGCCTTATGTAAATGTTGGTATATTGTACAGCAGTGTAGGGGTCTGGGCCTTAGGTAAATGTTGGTATATTGTACAGCAGTGTAGGGGTCTGGGCCTTAGGTAAATGTTGGTATATTGTACAGCAGTGTAGGGCTAAGGTAAATGTTGGTATGTTGTACAGCAGTGTAGCCTTAGGTAAATGTTGGTATATTGTACAGCAGTGTAGGCTTTAGGTAAATGTTGGTTTGTTGTACAGCAGTGTAGGCCTTAGGTAAATGTTGGTATGTTGTACAGCAGTGTAGGGGTCTGGGCCTGAGGTAAATGTTGGTATGTTGTACAGCAGTGTAGGGGTCTAGGCCTTAGGTAAATGTTGGTTTGTTGTACAGCAGTGTAGGCCTTAGGTAAATGTTGGTATATTGTACAGCAGTGTAGGCCTTAGGTAAATGTTGGTTTGTTGTACAGCAGTGTAGGGGTCTGGGCCTTAGGTAAATGTTGGTTTGTTGTACAGCAGTGTAGGGGTCTAGGCCTTAGGTAAATGTTGGTTTGTTGTACAGCAGTGTAGGGCTTAGGTAAATGTTGGTATGTTGTACAGCAGTGTAGGCCTTAGGTAAATGTTGGTATGTTGTACAGCAGTGTAGGCCTTAGGTAAATGTTGGTATATTGTACAGCAGTGTAGGGGTCTGGGCCTTAGGTAAATGTTGGTATGTTGTACAGCTGTGTAGGCCTTAGGTAAATGTTGGTATGTTGTACAGCAGTGTAGGGGTCTGGGCCTTAGGTAAATGTTGGTATGTTGTACAGCAGTGTAGGCCTTAGGTGAATGTTGGTATATTGTACAGCAGTGTAGGCCTTAGGTAAATGTTGGTACATTGTACAGCAGTGTAGGCCTTAGGTAAATGTTGGTATGTTGTACAGCAATGTAGGGGTCTGGGCCTTAGGTAAATGTTGGTATATTGTACAGCAGTGTACGGGTCTGGGCCTTAGGTAAATGTTGGTATATTGTACAGCAGTGTAGGCCTTAGGTAAATGTTGGTATATTGTACAGCAGTGTAGGGGTCTGGGCCTTAGGTAAATGTTGGTATGTTGTACAGCAGTGTAGGGGTCTGGGCGTTAGGTAAATGTTGCTATGTTGTACAGCAGTGTAGGGGTCTGGGCGTTAGGTAAATGTTGTACAGCAGTGTAGGCCTTAGGTAAATGTTGGTATGTTGTACAGCAGTGTAGGCCTTAGGTAAATGTTGGTATGTTGTACAGCAGTGTAGGCCTTAGGTAAATGTTGGTATGTTGTACAGCAGTGTAGGCCTTAGGTAAATGTTGGTATGTTGTACAGCAGTGTAGGCCTTAGGTAAATGTTGGTATGTTGTACAGCAGTGTAGTCCTTAGGTAAATGTTGGTATATTGTACAGCAGTGTAGGGCTTAGGTAAATGTTGGTATATTGTACAGCAGTATAGGCCTTAGGTAAATGTTGGTATATTGTACAGCAGTGTAGGGGTCTGGGCCTTAGGTAAATGTCGGTTTGTCGTACAGCAGTGTAGGGGTCTGGGCCTTAGGTAAATGTTGGTATATTGTACAGCAGTGTAGGCCTTAGGTAAATGTTGGTATGTTGTACAGCAGTGTAGGCCTTAGGTAAATGTTGGTATGTTGTACAGCAGTGTAGGGGTCTAGGCCTTAGGTAAATGTTGGTATATTGTACAGCAGTGTAGGCCTTAGGTAAATGTTGGTATATTGTACAGCAGTGTAGGCCTTAGGTAAATGTTGGTATATTGTACAGCAGTGTAGGCCTTAGGTAAATGTTGGTTTGTTGTACAGCAGTGTAGGGGTCTGGGCCTTAGGTAAATGTTGGTTTGTTGTACAGCAGTGTAGGGCTAAGGTAAATGTTGGTATATCGTACAGCAGTGTAGGCCTTAGGTAAATGTTGGTATATTGTACAGCAGTGTAGGCCTTAGGTAAATGTTGGTATATTGTACAGCAGTGTAGGGCTAAGGTAAATGTTGTTATGTTGTACAGCAGTGTAGGCCTTAGGTAAATGTTGGTATATTGTACAGCAGTGTAGGCCTTAGGTAAATGTTGGTTTGTTGTACAGCAGTGTAGGGGTCTGGGCCTTATGTAAATGTTGGTATATTGTACAGCAGTGTAGGGGTCTGGGCCTTAGGTAAATGTTGGTATATTGTACAGCAGTGTAGGGGTGTGGGCCTTAGGTAAATGTTGGTATATTGTACAGCAGTGTAGGGCTAAGGTAAATGTTGGTATGTTGTACAGCAGTGTAGCCTTAGGTAAATGTTGGTATATTGTACAGCAGTGTAGGCCTTAGGTAAATGTTGGTTTGTTGTACAGCAGTGTAGGCCTTAGGTAAATGTTGGTATGTTGTACAGCAGTGTAGGGGTCTGGGCCTGAGGTAAATGTTGGTATGTTGTACAGCAGTGTAGGGGTCTAGGCCTTAGGTAAATGTTGGTTTGTTGTACAGCAGTGTAGGCCTTAGGTAAATGTTGGTATATTGTACAGCAGTGTAGGCCTTAGGTAAATGTTGGTTTGTTGTACAGCAGTGTAGGGGTCTGGGCCTTAGGTAAATGTTGGTTTGTTGTACAGCAGTGTAGGGGTCTAGGCCTTAGGTAAATGTTGGTTTGTTGTACAGCAGTGTAGGGGTCTGGGCCTTAGGTAAATGTTGGTATATTGTACAGCAGTGTAGGCCTTAGGTAAATGTTGGTATGTTGTACAGCAGTGTAGGGGTCTGGGCCTTAGGTAAATGTTGGTATGTTGTACAGCAGTGTAGGGGTCTGGGCGTTAGGTAAATGTTGCTATGTTGTACAGCAGTGTAGGGGTCTGGGCGTTAGGTAAATGTTGTACAGCAGTGTAGGCCTTAGGTAAATGTTGGTATGTTGTACAGCAGTGTAGGCCTTAGGTAAATGTTGGTATGTTGTACAGCAGTGTAGGCCTCAGGTAAATGTTGGTATGTTGTACAGCAGTGTAGGCCTTAGGTAAATGTTGGTATGTTGTACAGCAGTGTAGGCCTTAGGTAAATGTTGGTATATTGTACAGCAGTGTAGGGCTTAGGTAAATGTTGGTATATTGTACAGCAGTATAGGCCTTAGGTAAATGTTGGTATATTGTACAGCAGTGTAGGGGTCTGGGCCTTAGGTAAATGTTGGTTTGTCGTACAGCAGTGTAGGGGTCTGGGCCTTAGGTAAATGTTGGTATATTGTACAGCAGTGTAGGCCTTAGGTAAATGTTGGTATGTTGTACAGCAGTGTAGGCCTTAGGTAAATGTTGGTATGTTGTACAGCAGTGTAGGGGTCTAGGCCTTAGGTAAATGTTGGTATATTGTACAGCAGTGTAGGGGTCTGGGCCTTAGGTAAATGTTGGTATATTGTACAGCAGTGTAGGCCTTAGGTAAATGTTGGTATATTGTACAGCAGTGTAGGCCTTAGGTAAATGTTGGTATATTGTACAGCAGTGTAGGCCTTAGGTAAATGTTGGTTTGTTGTACAGCAGTGTAGGGGTCTGGGCCTTAGGTAAATGTTGGTTTGTTGTACAGCAGTGTAGGGCTAAGGTAAATGTTGGTATATCGTACAGCAGTGTAGGCCTTAGGTAAATGTTGGTATATTGTACAGCAGTGTAGGCCTTAGGTAAATGTTGGTATATTGTACAGCAGTGTAGGGCTAAGGTAAATGTTGGTATGTTGTACAGCAGTGTAGGCCTTAGGTAAATGTTGGTATATTGTACAGCAGTGTAGGCCTTAGGTAAATGTTGGTTTGTTGTACAGCAGTGTAGGGGTCTGGGCCTTATGTAAATGTTGGTATATTGTACAGCAGTGTAGGGGTCTGGGCCTTAGGTAAATGTTGGTATATTGTACAGCAGTGTAGGGGTCTGGGCCTTAGGTAAATGTTGGTATATTGTACAGCAGTGTAGGGCTAAGGTAAATGTTGGTATGTTGTACAGCAGTGTAGCCTTAGGTAAATGTTGGTATATTGTACAGCAGTGTAGGCTTTAGGTAAATGTTGGTTTGTTGTACAGCAGTGTAGGCCTTAGGTAAATGTTGGTATGTTGTACAGCAGTGTAGGGGTCTGGGCCTGAGGTAAATGTTGGTATGTTGTACAGCAGTGTAGGGGTCTAGGCCTTAGGTAAATGTTGGTTTGTTGTACAGCAGTGTAGGCCTTAGGTAAATGTTGGTATATTGTACAGCAGTGTAGGCCTTAGGTAAATGTTGGTTTGTTGTACAGCAGTGTAGGGGTCTGGGCCTTAGGTAAATGTTGGTTTGTTGTACAGCAGTGTAGGGGTCTAGGCCTTAGGTAAATGTTGGTTTGTTGTACAGCAGTGTAGGGGTCTGGGCCTTAGGTAAATGTTGGTATATTGTACAGCAGTGTAGGCCTTAGGTAAATGTTGGTATGTTGTACAGCAGTGTAGGGGTCTGGGCCTTAGGTAAATGTTGGTATGTTGTACAGCAGTGTAGGGGTCTGGGCCTTAGGTAAATGTTGGTATATTGTACAGCAGTGTAGGCCTTAGGTAAATGTTGGTTTGTTGTACAGCAGTGTAGGGGTCTGAGCCCTAGGTAAATGTTAGTACTGTATGTTGTACAGCAGTGTAGGCCTAAGTTAAATGTTGGTATGTTGTACATTAGTGTAGGGGTCTGGGCCTTAGGTAAATGTTGGTATATTGTACAGCAGTGTAGGGGTCTGAGCCTTAGGTAAATGTTAGTACTGTATGTTGTACAGCAGTGTAGGCCTAAGTTAAATGTTGGTATGTTGTACAGCAGTGTAGGGGTCTGGGCCTTAGGTAAATGTTGGTATGTTGTACAGCAGTGTAGGCCTTAGGTAAATGTTGGTATGTTGTACAGCAGTGTAGGGGTCTGAGCCTTAGGTAAATGTTGGTATATTGTACAGCAGTGTAGGCCTTAGGTAAATGTTGGTTTGTTGTACAGCAGTGTAGGCCTTGGGTAAATGTTGGTATATTGTACAGCAGTGTAGGCCTTAGGTAAATGTTGGTATGTTGTACAGCAGTGTAGGCCTTAGGTAAATGTTGGTATGTTGTACAGCAGTGTAGGCCTTAGGTAAATGTTGGTATATTGTACAGCAGTGTAGGCCTTAGGTAAATGTTGGTTTGTTGTACAGCAGTGTAGGGGTCTGGGCCTTAGGTAAATGTTGGTATATTGTACAGCAGTGTAGGGGTCTGGGGCTTAGGTAAATGTTGGTATATTGTACAGCAGTGTAGGGGTCTGGGCCTGAGGTAAATGTTGGTATGTTGTACAGCAGTGTAGGGGTCTGGGCCTCAGGTAAATGTTGGTATATTGTACAGCAATGTAGGCCTTAGGCAAATGTTGGTATATTGTACAGCAGTGTAGGGGTCTGGGCCTTAGGTAAATGTTGGTATGTTGTACAGCAGTGTAGGGGTCTGGGCCTTAGGTAAATGTTGGTATGTTGTACAGCAGTGTAGGGGTCTGGGCCTCAGGTAAATGTTGGTATATTGTACAGCAATGTAGGCCTTAGGCAAATGTTGGTATATTGTACAGCAGTGTAGGGGTCTGGGCCTTAGGTAAATGTTGCTATGTTGTACAGCAGTGTAGGCCTTAGGTAAATGTTGGTATGTTGTACAGCAGTGTAGGGGTCTGGGCCTTAGGTAAATGTTGGTATATTGTACAGCAGTGTAGGCCTTAGGTAAATGTTGGTATATTGTACAGCAGTGTAGGCCTTAGGTAAATGTTGGTATGTTGTACAGCAGTGTAGGGGTCTGGGCCTTAGGTAAATGTTGGTATATTGTACAGCAGTGTAGGCCTTAGGTAAATGTTGGTTTGTTGTACAGCAGTGTAGGGGTCTAGGCCTTAGGTAAATGTTGGTTTGTTGTACAGCAGTGTAGGCCTTAGGTAAATGTTGGTATGTTGTACAGCAGTGTAGGCCTTAGGTAAATGTTGGTATGTTGTACAGCAGTGTAGGCCTTAGGTAAATGTTGGTATATTGTACAGCAGTGTAGGCCTTAGGTAAATGTTGGTATGTTGTACAGCAGTGTAGGGGTCTGGGCCTTAGGTAAATGTTGGTATGTTGTACAGCAGTGTAGGCCTTAGGTAAATGTTGGTATGTTGTACAGCAGTGTAGGCCTTAGGTAAATGGTGGTATGTTGTACAGCAGTGTAGGCCTTAGGTAAATGTTGGTATGTTGTACAGCAGTGTAGGCCTTAGGTAAATGTTGGTATATTGTACAGCAGTGTAGGCCTTAGGTAAATGTTGGTATGTTGTACAGCAGTGTAGGGGACTGGGCCTTGGGTAAATGTAGCCCTTTCAATTTTGAAAATCAACATGTCAATTATTTCTTTTTTTTTTGTGGGACACATCCCATGCGTCCTATACATGGGTCTGCCTGGTTCTAAGATACCTGCCTTCCAGTGCCCTTGTCTCATAAACACTCAGGCATACACGCAACTACTGTAAATCTTCATGTATAAGACGTGGCTCAACACAAGAATTACATCATCTGTGTCCTATATGATTTAGGCCAACTCAAGGTGCGTCGGTTATAGGCGGGGTTTTTACACTTAAGAATTGTACCAAAATTTAACTCCAGGTGCGTCGTATAGAATTTAGCCTTACTAAAGTCCGTCCTATATGTGAGTGGCGTCCCATGCACACGGATTAACTGTACCGTCCATTCCCACATATAAGCTGCACCCTGACGTTAGGAGATAATAAGTCGCATCTGAGGCCTAAAAATTGACGGTTCAGTAATTATTTAGGTTTACATACCCGCCTCTAAGCTGCACCATGACTTTAGGCCCATTCTAAAAGCCACAGAAGGACTATGGTTCTAAAAAAGAATCATGTTCAGGTAACATGCACCCCCCCCCCCCCCACAAAAAAAAGAATACGGTAGATGGGTCCATAGAAATAGTCTATATTTCTACGGTGGGTCCGACCTTTTTTTGAGGGGAAATAGGAGTAATAGGTGTTTAACGCCATTTCGACAGCAAAGGTCATATTCATGGCGAGAACGGCATTACACAATTTCAGAGAGGAATGTGTTGGTGCCCGTGCATATGTGCACCACACACATCCGAGGGGATAGGAAAGATGAGATATAGACCCTTTTAAGTGGGCTAGGGAAGCCCATGGGGGGGGGGAATAGGAAATTGATGGTCGAAAGGAAGAAGAAATATGCCCAGTAGATTCCACTTAAATTTCAAACCAAATTTGCCAACATTTGATGCTTTTATATATTTTGTAGAATTCTTCTACAATTTTTTTTTCTCTAAAATTAGGGTTGGGCCAAAAAATGAAAAATAGGTTCGGCCAGGATACCTCAACATACCGTCTTTTTTAGGCCTTGTATTATATAGTTTAATATATGGTGGAATTTACTATAATCCATTATTATGTAGGCCGAGAGCTCTGCCTGGGTTAAAGGTAGGGTTTGCAATTACTGCCCTCTAGTGTCACACTGGCAAGGAAGACATGCGAAGACATGCAGGGGGGGATCCAACCATGCAATATAGAGGATATCTGGTGGCAAGTTCAAGAACTAATACCAGCATGTCTGGGTCCAGCTGCATGGCCAGGGAAATCCCATAATGCAAATATACTATCAAATATGACAATCATTCAGTGATACATCTACCTCAAAAACACTTTGGGCCTTGCATTGGCTGCATTTAATGGGCTTGTCATTGTGTAAAAAGGAAGACATTTATCCCATCTGGCTTACTTTGAGTTCTTCTGCAAACCTAGAATTGACCAAATTTGTAAATTTTTCATAAATTATTGAGTTGAGTTCCAACATAAAGACCATTGGTCAGATCTATATCAGTATGAAATGTACAAGAGAGTACAGTAGAGAACATTAGAGACCCACTTCTAGTGGGTGAAAATTATTCCTAAAAGAACCACTATTTTGGAGTCTGCGAAGTCAATCTGGTATAGAGCTGAATGGTGGACAATGAAAACTAGTTCTCACATTACTCACACCATGTCTCTACTGTGCTGTATTTTGAAAAGTAACACACTGGCTCACTCTGGATAGTTAAGGTAGTTCCTAAATTTGACACCTGGTGGCAGGTAGCAGTTCTCTCCCCCTGGAAGACATGGTGGCCTCTGCCTGAAACACAGGTAGAGCTCTCCGCTTACTTATATCATGACAAGCATCAACAAAACTCGTACAAGTGGGATGGCAACCATTTTAATAACGTCTACGTTCACACATTACATTAGTCGGATTCTTACTGGTCTTATTTAACATGATGTTGTTACATTGAGGAAAGGTTGTTAAATCGTTGTCGCCATCTTGTATCGTAAATCTCCTTCATGGATGCTGGTGTTGTTTGGTTAACTATTCCCCTCCGCTATGAGACTGATAAAATGGTGTCCGTAATAAATAAAACATTACATCCACCAAACTGTCCTCTCTTAGAGCGGGTATGGTCGGTAATTATTCACATGGCACTAGTTCATTTATTTAGGTGCCTCAATCGCTTTCTTGCTGCCACCAAACATCTTTTTCAACATTACAAGTCCGAATATCGTTCCGTATGTGACGACTACCCACTGCAAAATAGGAAAGGTTAACCGGGTAAGTTAGATGAATGCATGATAACTAAACAAGTATTTCTTAGAATTTTTCAAATGGCATCATCCCAGTACCCCCTTTTATGTGAGAGTTACAATGTTTCTATGGTGAATTACCCATGTTAAAGCACCCCCTTTTTTGATTCTCAGTTGCAATGTTTCTATGGTTACCCATATTAAAGCATCTCCTTTTTATATGAGAGTTACAAGGTTTCTATGGTTACTTACGTTAAAGCGTCCCCCTCATGGTGTCAATGTTTACAATGTTTCTATTGTAATTTACGTTAAAGGGGCCCCTCTTGGTGTCAATGTTTACAATGTTTCTATTGTAATTTACGTTAAAGGGGCCCCTCATGGTGTCAATGTTTACAATGTTTCTATTGTAATTTACGTTAAAGGGGCCCCTCATGGTGTCAATGTTTACAATGTTTCTATTGTAATTTACGTTAAAGGGGCCCCTCTTGGTGTCAATGTTTACAATGTTTCTATTGTAATTTACGTTAAAGGGGCCCCTCTTGGTGTCAATGTTTACAATGTTTCTATTGTAATTTACGTTAAAGGGGCCCCTCATGGTGTCAATGTTTACAATGTTTCTATTGTAATTTACGTTAAAGGGGCCCCTCATGGTGTCAATGTTTACAATGTTTCTATTGTAATTTACGTTAAAGGGGCCCCTCTTGGTGTCAATGTTTACAATGTTTCTATTGTAATTTACGTTAAAGGGGCCCCTCATGGTGTCAATGTTTACAATGTTTCTATTGTAATTTACGTTAAAGGGGCCCCTCTTGGTGTCAATGTTTCCTATGTTTCAATGGTAACTTACGTTAAAGCGTCCCCTTTTGGTGTGTGAGTTGAGGTACAACCTCCATCCTTTGAAGTTGTAGTTGGGGTCGTTCTCAGATACGAATCCTCCAGACATGGTGACTGAAACACAAACCAGTAACATCAGTAAATCAGATTAAATTTTGAGCAAAGACTGGTTCCCTGGAAACTGGTGGGATTTTCTGCCCTAAAAGTAACTCTCGCTTTGAGGAATTTAGCTCTAAAAGTACCCACCCACCCGCACACAAAATCCCGCACTGTAAAATCCGGATCATGAACCCATCTTTTTTTTTGCTATTCTTGTTCAAAATCTGCTTCTAATCTATTGATCAAGTCTACCCCGCTTATGAGCAGGATTTTATCACAATAGATTAAAGAGCAACTACCGTAAACTCTCGCGTATAAGACGCGTCCTCTACGCCAAACAAAATACTGGGGAGTCTTATAGCTTTCACTCAAGTTGGGGGTGCGTCTTATACGAGGGGTAATTTTTCTATAGAAATGTACTAATCTTACAAATATCAGCATTAAAATGTGCGTCCTATACGCGAAAATGCATGTGCTAACTTTGGGGTGCGTCTTATACGCGCAACGCGTCTTCTACGCGGGAGATTATGGTAGTTTAAATTAGGCTCCAAAATGGGCTTATACCATTTTCCAAAGTTTGCCCCTGCTTATGACGGCGTATGAGCTGGTTTTTACGGGACCTTAAAAATATGAAGTCTCTCCCCCCCCGGACCAGGTAGCTACTGCAAAAAGCAATGTGAAATCTGAAATAAAACGAAGATGGGCCAGGACTGAATAAGTGACAACTGTAATACCTGTATGGTGAAGCTTTGCAAAACAGCAGAGGGTTGTCAAACAACTTGGGTGGAAGAGGGGGGCAGTGACTTTTAAAAATGACCCTCCCCCTAAAAAAAAAGAAAAAAAAAAAAATTAGAATTAAATTATTTTTTTTAATTTTTTTTTTAAAACTTGGATACACATGTGGAATGATGATGATAATGAATGTCTGAAGCCAGTACGAGACAGACAGGCCCTAGGAATATTTTAATTGACCATATTTAGTTTTGACCTCCCCCCCCCCACCCTCCCGGTCCCCAGTGTGAAGATTAAAGCTCTTTTTCAAAATGACCCAAACAAAAGGCCCTAAGACTATTTACTAACAAGCCCCCCCCCCCTTGTCCGGCGGGCGCTGACTCTTACCTAACAGGAGAGTCAGGCTTCCTGCATAGGGCTAATTTGTCAGGTGGCTGGAATTGTAGGACATAATTTTTTTATGTCAATTTCCTCTTAAGGATGGCTTCCTAAGACATGTTTGTTGCCATTTTGTAAGAAACCTTTCATACGGGGGCCCAGATTATTTGGTTCTTGCAAATCTGTTAGCCTTCACATCAAGTTTAGCTGCCACGGTCGGCCATGATGGAAGTGGTTTCAGGTCTCACAACAGAGGTGTTATTCATGAAATAATATTATCCATGAGAATCTGCTTGGTGAGTGGAGATTGACTTCCTGTCTGGCAGAAAATGCACCTGCCAAACCTTGGAAAAAGGTGCGATCTAAAGGTTTCCAACAAAAGACGCTCTTCCCACTCACAGACAGCAAAACTAAGGTGGTACTCTTGTCAATATTATAAGTTGATTGTTGGGGATTTGTTTCTGTCAAATGTTATTCTTAGAAACTTGCTGTTTCTAGAGCACCTGCAAGTTTTAGCTAGGGCAGTCCCAGCGACTCAGTCCTTAACTGAGTCGCGCACAGTGACTACCCCCCCTCCCCACCTGGTATAATAAATAACTCGGCCCTTATTGAAGTTATTCTTACTACTAGACTCAGTATTGAACCTTGTCCTTGGCCTTAGTCTTTAATATTGGTAAGAATAAAATAAGTTTAAGACAAAGGCCTGTTTTAGTGTTTAGGTAGTAACTTAGTAACTAAGTATAAAAGTAAGGGCTTAGACTTAATTAGTAAGAGACATGTCAAATCATTTAAACATTTTGACATTTAATAAATGATTTATAAACTTTCTTTTCTTGACAATTTCTCAATGACAAGTCATCTATTATATTAACATAGTCTACAGATGCTTCAGTGCGATCTTTTCACTTTCTCATCAGAATAATTAAACCTAAGGTCCTACAATTGATAACAGGCCGTAGCCGACCTGTCAAATATGCCGGTCTCTGAGTCTGGCTGTGTGACATGACCTTGTTTTGTGCACGGGCGATAATCCAAGAAACTCACAATTTTCTGTTATACGACAAATAACCATTCCACACTGAGACCAAACATTGTGATAAAGCACTGCAACATAAAGTCGTCATAATGATTATAACCCTAGAAAGAAGTATAGATTACCTGTTTTGTTAACTAGAGATGTTTTAAAACAACTGATCCGACCTTGCACCCTCGCGATGCAGACTTTTACCCTTCAGCAGTTCAGACGAAACGAAACCTTGAGTAAATACATTGGACAGATATACATTTTTGGGAAAAGAAACATACTACAACGTTCTTTAAATTTAAATCAAATTTAATATTGTATAACTTTGGTGCAATATTCTAATTAGATAATGATTTCTTGTGTTATGAAAGAATTGACCGTTCCGTTTCAGAGAATTATTTTCTGTCTACTGTTTCCTTTCGCTGGTGCTCGCCGACAACCAGCGTCACACGTGGGACTGAATGAAAATATAGGTCTGTAACCTTGTACATGTGTTTATTTATATTTCAAGCATTTAACGATTGTGGAAATGAGTTTGTCATTGCGTTTAATGTGGTTATCTTTGCACTGGATATGGTTTTGCAGACAGGGATTTAAGATTTACTTGTGTAGCCCCGGTTTGTTTTGGGCGATAATGTAAGTGTGGTGATCAAGTTAGGCACTTACCTAATAGTTCAAGACTTTATCCCATTAAACCTATCTAATGATCAATGGATGGATCTTGAGAAAAGAAGTGGATTTGCTTTTTAAATGAAGTCTCTATGTCAAGTTTAAGTGGAATTACGACCGGTCAAAGGTACCAAATCAGACCCAGAATTCTGCCATAGTTAAGAGTTTAATTTGGATCTAATTTTGTGATCAAGCAAGATGAATCCAAGGTATACTAGATCAATAAAAAGCTTATTGTGGGCAATTTTCTTTTCAGATAAGCAAGATAAACCCTCAAGAATGTAAATAATGATACATTTTATCATAATCAAACAATGTAAAAGCAAATTTTTGATGTCATCTTTTGAAGACTTTTCCCTTGAAGTTGAACTGTGCGCTCTGACAGAACCATGGCAGAATATCATCTTTGACTCAGGACGTTTGAATGATCATAACTTCCATTTAAATTGACATAATAACTTCATCTAAAAAGCAAAACTACTTATTTTTATCATAGCTATCAGTTTCCCACCATATAAAATACATACAATAAGGTCTTAATTGATAGGTAAGTGCCCAACTTTGGGGAGGTTGGGATAAGTATCCAGAGATAATCTCGCCCAAAAAGTTTGCAGGGTCTGTCAAACATACTGTAGCCCCTTAGAAAAAGAAAATGAAAACATTTTCTAGATAATTTTTAACCATAGAACAGGTGGGAACCATTTATTTTTAGGTGCTCAATGATCTTCTCATAATAAAATGGTTCTAAACTTTTAGTTGAACTTTGATGGGGTCAAAGGCAAAATTCCCTGCATTCAACCTTGTACAAAAAATAATCATTTTAAAGGTCTAGCCAAGCCTGTTAAAATGAGCCCTTGTTTGTAAAGATCCTCTAGTAAATAGCTTGAGAATAAGCTTGCAAAGAAAGGAGAGTTTAACACTACCCAGTTTCAGCTTTATCACAGTTTCAGACCTCTCCTGCAGCAGACTCACACAGTGGAGGTATTTCAGTGCCTAATCGCGTAGCCCTACCAAACTTCCAAAGGCAAAGACTGCAAAGTAGTAAATGGCAGAACCATTACAAAAGAAACTCAGTCTACTAGTAGTGATCAAGGCGAGTTGACTGTCACTGCACTGCTACCAGCCTCGGTAGGCACTTTAACAAAAAATTAAAACTGAATACTGAAAGATCTCTGTGATCACATTCGCTAGAGCTCATTGAGAAATTTCAAATTATTTTTGAATTAGGCTCTTATCTTGTCTAGAACCAAAGATATAGGGCAAATGGTGTCCAAAATATTAAGGCAAGTAGCACTATAGAAATGGTAGAAACAGGTGTTAGTTTTTGTGATGTGAGTGCAGCCTTGCAGTGACTACTGCCAGTGGCCACCTGTGCAGGTGTCACTGTTGTATGTTTTTTACAATTTGTAAGTGACTGTAAATTAAACATTCTCAAAATGCCATTTCTACAAAATTTGGATTTCCTACATATTTGAAATCTTGGCTTTTCATTGGTATTCTTAAATATTTTCTAAGTATATTCTAAATAGGTTTAAAATGCTCATAAAAAATCGTAACATTACGGAAATATGCACGGCCATTTCTTCTCTATTGTTTCATATTTTGGTCCTCTCAAAAGTAGCATTGGGCCAAGTCCTAATAACATGAAACTTCATATGTTGGTAGATTTTTATGTCTTAAACCTGTGTCTGGTGTTAGTTTTTTGGTGTCTCTAGAGGTTAATGTGTTTTTCAAGGCTTCAATATTACCTTCACATTCATGTAAAATGGTTAATAATTGTTATTTTTCTTCCCAAATTTGTCTGGTGGGTAGTTTTATATCTACACTTTCAGAATCACTATCTAAACCCAATGAAAAGAAACTAATAATGCCCTATATCAATGAAATCGGCAAGGCCACAAACACTGGCTGCACTCACACCTGACAAAAAGTGTTAAACCAGCCTGCCAGCTTTTCTCACCCTCCACTCTGCCGATGTCAAAGTGCCTAGCCTCGGCCAGCGGCTATTGATACCAGTTCAATAGTCTTGGATCACCTCGACAGCAGTTGACTAGACTAGTGTGGGGCCACTGGGGGTTTCCACACCGTCTGCCATGCTGGTCAGGAGCTCCTAACATCAATCATCATATGCCTAGGGTAGCTAAGTCAGCCTAAAATGTAGACTTCAACACAAATACACGACTTATATATCAAATGAAAGAGCTTGAAAATTGTAATTCATAGTTTTTTAAATCAAGTTGATACGCCCATTAGAAGCATTTTTTATCACTTTGCAATTTGGAAATATGAAATGCATTCTGTCAATTCCTCACCGGTCGTCACCCTGTATATTTTCTTAAAACTTTAGATAAGACCGATTATTAAACATGTACTGGGTGTGCAGGATTTGGACACCACTGTACATAATTACTGATACGTTTTGGTTGCATGGGTCAATTTACTAACCAATTACACCTCCTTGAAGCTGAATATTGAGAGATTAACATATCTTTGTATGATTTAATTACAAGTTATAAAAGTATTTATAAATTTAAGTTGAAATATGAACTTCAAATAATTTTTTCATGTATTTTCTGGTATTACACATGCAGGAGATTTAAAATCACAGAAAATCACAGATTTATAGTTGTAAAAACAGGGCTTTTGACAGGATTTTTTGCAATGGGCAAATTGTGCACGTACCAGCAAGAATAATGCGCCATTCTGTAAATCAATGGGCCATTATGCACCTTGACTTCTAGATTTGTAATAAAATATGCCTTAAATAGAGCCTAAGGCAAAAAAAAAAAATCACTGATTTTTCATATTATGAAAACTTTTTTCCCCTTAATGTTTTAGCTATCAATTAATAAAGCAGGGAGAACATGGTACAAACTATGAGCTGATTTGGTAGACCTTTATCTTTCTAATGAGGGGTCTGCCATTTCTGTGTCATTCTTAATAATAGCTCCAGGTCTTGGAAAAATGGGAAGCATTTAAATGCGCCATTTTGCGCACATCTAGCCATTTAAATGCGCCATTTAAGGTTTAAATGCGTGTATTACGCGCTGCGCAGACTGAAAAACTTTGTATATAGCTGCAGCTTATGTCTACTCGAGGATGGTGTGCTTTATTGTACAGCAAAAGTTTGGGTCTTGATTTTTGGTTCATTGTAAAAGAACCCAGCCTTTAAGTATCTGAGGTTCTGTAGTCCAGGGCGTGAAGAAGCCTCAGAATGATCCCTTCTGACCACTGTATCTTTTCGTCATGCTAAGTCACCTAACAATAAATAGCCAGTATTGAACGAGCCTTATAAAGGCCATATGCCTCAAGAGCCATATGCCAAATACGAGTCACGTGAGTTCAATACAATATTTATTATACGATCAGAAGACATTTTTCTACCCATTCTACCATATTTTGATGTTGCATTGGCTCTTTTGATGTTGAATTGGCACTATTTTGATGTTGAATCGACAAAATTTTTTATGCCGTCATTGCCCTATCACTTGATCAGAGCATGCTGTGCTCTCATTGGTCAACAGCGAAAAGGGGGCGTGGCTAACTTATAAATCTGGCTTTTCATTGGTCTAGAGCTCTCAAAAGCATACATCAGTACGTAACCCATTTGTTACGTACTGATGTTCCATAAGTATATTCAAATAACCTAAGGCCTCTTTGTTCTTATATAAATCTAAGGGATGTCATATTTCAATTGTTTGAGAGTATAATGATAAATGTTGATTGTCTTTCAGTGTACATCATGCCTACGTTAGAAGAAGAGAGCTTCCCTCGCGGAGGCCTGGTGGAAGCATCAAAGTCAAAAGGCAAACGCAAACATAAAGAAGAAAAGGAACTCTTCAGTGTAAGTAAAGTTGTGTCATAATGAAATAAATGATAATCAAGGTGCATTACGTGGTTTTACTCTCATATTTACATGTATATGTAGTTTATTTCAGTACTAAGGTGCATTACGTGGTTTTACTCTTATATTTACATGTACATGTAGTTTATTTCAGTACTAAGGTGCATTACATGGTTTTACTCTTATATTTACATGTACATGTAGTTTATTTCAGTACTCAAGGTGCATTACATGGTTTTACTCTTATATTTACATGTACATGTAGTTTATTTCAGTACTCAAGGTGCATTACATGGTTTTACTCTTATATTTACATGTACATGTAGTTTATTTCAGTACTAAGGTGCATTACATGGTTTTACTCTTATATTTACATGTACATGTAGTTTATTTCAGTACTCAAGGTGCATTACATGGTTTTACTCTTATATTTACATGTACATGTAGTTTATTTCAGTACTCAAGGTGCATTACATGGTTTTACTCTTATATTTACATGTACATGTAGTTTATTTCAGTACTCAAGGTGCATTACATGGTTTTACTCTTATATTTACATGTACATGTAGTTTATTTCAGTACTAAGGTGCATTACATGGTTTTACTCTTATATTTACATGTACATGTAGTTTATTTCAGTAACAGTGATCATAAAGCAACTGCAATACAGGTGGTTAAAAGATTTCACTTACAAAAGCAGAGTAGCTGTTACATGAATAAAATATTTTTGGTTGTAATGTATTTTTTAAACTGTATTACACATATCCTGTTGTCATATTTTACAGTCGGGACATGATGACGAGTCAAAGCCCAAGAAGAAGAAGAAGGATCGTCATGTGACGTTAGAAAAACGAGTCGCAATCAAGAAGAAGTCAGACCGAGAAGTAGATCTCCTGATAAAGAAGGGGCTCGGTGCTATCACGCACCTCACCATAGCTGTATGTGTTTAATTCTAGTTATGCCCTTAAAACATGTCAGTGTGTTTAATTCTAGTCATGCCCTTGGAACATGTCAATGTGTTTAATTCTAATTATGCCCTTAGAACATGTCAATGTGTTTAATTCTAGTCATGCCCTTGGAACATGTCAATGTGTTTAATTCTAATTATGCCCTTAGAACATGTCAATGTGTTTAATTCCAGTCATGCCCTTAGAACCTGTCAATGTGTTTAATTCCAGTCATGCCCTTAGAACCTGTCAGGGTGTTTAATTCCAGTCATGCCCTTAGAACATGTCAGGGTGTTTAACTCCAGTCATGCCCTTAGAACATGTCAGTGTGTTTAACTCCAGTCATGCCCTTAGAACATGTCAGTGTGTTTGACTCCAGTCATGCCTTTAGAACATGTCAGTGTGTTTAACTCCAGTCATGCCTTTAGAACATGTCAGTGTGTTTAATTCCAGTCATGCCTTTAGAACATGTCTGTGTGTTTAACTCCAGTCATGCCTTTAGAACATGTCAGTGTGTTTAACTCCAGTCATGCCTTTAGAACATGTCAGTGTGTTTAATTCCAGTCATGCCTTTAGAACATGTCAGTGTGTTTAATTCCAGTCATGCCTTTAGAACATGTCAATGTGTTTAATTCCAGTCATGCCTTTAGAACATCTCAGTGTGTTTAATTCCAGTCATGCCTTTAGAACATGTCAGTGTGTTTAACTCCAGTCATGCCTTAGAACCTGTCAATGTGTTTAACTCCAGTCATGCCCTTAGGACATGTCCCTGAGTTTAACCCTTTAAGGGCCGCTGGTGCATTAATGCATCATGCTGATCTTCCCCAGAGTGTCGGCATGATGCACCAATGGCAGGCAGACTCATCAGCACTTCATTGGTGCATCAAGACGACCAGTGGGCATGATGCACTAATGCATCAGCAGCACTGTGAACATGTCAATGTGTTTAATTCCAGTCGTGCCCAGTGAACATGCTGGTCCTGGGCTGCGTGAAGGAGGTTCGTGATTACTACCTGGATGTGTCGTTACCAAACAACCTGACGGGTAAAGTCCCCATCACCGCCATCAACGCCACCTACACCGGGCTTCTACAACAACTAGCACGGGGAGACTTCTCTGTAGCCAAGGTATGTGTATATCATTCATAACTGAGTGTAAATGCCAGGCTTAGGGCATACTAAAGGCTAGAGATGTGAGAGAATAAGGAACCCTTGCTTGTATGTAAAAGTCTAATTGGATTTCTCTCTTCAACCTACCTTAGGAATTATATCACTGTAAATCATCTGTGTAAAGTTTGAAACACTGGCACTCTGGCTTGGGTGAATATGCCCAACCAGACAGAACCACTCAAATAAACATTTGTTGTCATTGTACAATACTTGACATTAATCCGTTCTTGTCATCCTTACAGGAACTAAAGAGTCTAAAGGAGATGTTCCGGCCGGGGATGGTCGTACGCTGTAAGATAACTGAGATCTCCAAACCTGAGTCCAAAAAGCCCAAAATCAGTCTGACACTGGACCCTAAGGACGTAAATGGGTTTATGAAGAGTTCAGACCTAAAGGATAAAATGGTGAGTAATGTGTGTTACTCTAGTAGCTCACGTATAAGGCACATAAAACATATAAGACAAACGATGACTTGAGAGGAGAGCTATCGTGTACCCCAGGGGCTTGATTTTTGCACCAGTTTAATACTCATCTAATGTAAATTATACATATACAGTAAAATATCTTTATAACGAATCCCGATATAACGAAATTTGGTTATAACAAACAACATTCTTGATACTGTCATACTAGTGATTGGCATGATCAAGTTGTCATATGAGAAATATCATAAGACTAGTGGTATATAGTGTAATTATCTCAAGGCTCTTATAAAATAGTGTTATTTCCAGTTGTCACTGGTTTATTCAGCTTTAGGCAACATGTAAGAAATATCAATCATACAGTAGTTAGTATGTAGGTATATGTACATACAGTAAACATACAGTAATTTATAAAGTATAATGTTCAGTTCCACTCCACCTGTGAGGTATTAATAATACAGTGTCCAGCATACTTCTAGGTGGGTTCCCACACCTAGCTCCTGACCTGCTGCTTAGAGGAATAATGTAATAATGGATAACTTTACCCTCTGGTGGAAGTCTTGAAGAAGATAGCCTCTGGCCACTAATGGTAGGAAACCAATGCCTGTCTAGCATAGTTTCACCATAGTGCAGTGGTATAGCAGGTAGCAGGAGATGACTGGAGATGTTACCTCTAGAGCGGTTCTTGGTGATGTGTCTTCCTGGAGGTGCAGACAGGCTATTTGTAGCAAATCTTGGAAAAGCACCTCCAGACTGACTGGAGCCAGCAGCATCTGCCTAACTCTACAATTGTTTGAGGGGACCCTTTCAAGTGTCACAGGGGGACAAAGGACCCCCATGGACGCCGCTATGGCCCCCATTGTCTTGGTCGGTTCTGCATCTTCAGACCCTCATAACTCGGTCGTTTATGCTTGTATAACCGCCATTTTGGGCATGCGCGGAGCTGAATGTGCCAAGATTATAATGCCCGCTGAATGGGCGCGTAACTCCCGCCGGTTTGTCTGTAGCTCACTCGGAGGTCGATTCAGTCTCCATGGCGTAACTTCCTTAATACTGGGAGTTCCGCCTTGATCTTGGGCTCATTCTGACCGTCTAATTATGGGCTTTCCATAGATATTTTGATATTTGACCTAGGTCGCTCAGGAGCGACGCTAGAGCGACCGGAAGGTTATGGCGTCGTGCTTATGTAATCCATTGTTCAGTCCTTAGAGTGCTCAGACACTCATGACGGCGTCAGCGGTGCTCAGGCACCCGTGACGGCCGGTTGCATTCACTTACAAGTTTATTAATTTGTGCATTGAACCATGAGGTCGCACACTGAGACCCTCATTTTTATTATATTGTGCAGTGAACCATTAGGTCGGACCCTTTGATGTCAGAGAGAGTGTTTGTAACTGACCTGGCTGGTGTGCAGTGGGGCATGAACGCTCTTATACAAAGTTTGAGCGCTCTTATAGCTCTTAGAACCAACCTATGTATTAATCTCATAGATATTCTTTGATTAATACAAAATATGTCAGAATTTATGGAATAATAAAATGGTATATCATAATACCAAATCATTGCTATACATTTCTATAATAAAATAATCCCTTTATTATGAAGTTTTGGCACAAGAATTCGGATATGACGAAGTAATCTTGACAAAAAATGTATTTCTTTAGGTAATTTAATCGTGCAGAATACCAAATAAATTAATTCCCATTGTAAATGATGTCATCAGAAGGGTGTTAGACCGTGTAGGAGGGCTTCTTTAACTGTCGCCCTAGTCCTATGTACAGATGGTGGGGTGGGGACATCAAAAGGATGTTAGACCGTGTAGGAGGGCTTCTTTAACCGTCACCCTAGTCCTATGTACAGATGGAGGGGGGTGGAACATCAAAAGGGTGTTAGACCGTGTAGGAGGGCTTCTTTAACCGTCACCCTAGTCCTATGTACAGATGGAGGGGGGGGGGGACATCAAAAGGGTGTTAGACCATGTAGGAGGGCTTCTGTAACCGGTTCTTTAACTGGTGGGGAACATCAAAAGGGTGTTAGACCGTGTAGGAGGGCTTCTTTAACTGTCACCCTAGTCCTATGTACAGATGGAGGGGTGGGGATATCAAAAGGGTGTTAGACCATGTAGGAGGGCTTCTTTAACCGTCACCCTAGTCCTATGTACAGATGGTGGGGTGGGGAACATCAAAAGGGTGTTAGACCGTGTAGGAGGGCTTCTTTAACCGTCACCCTAGTCCTAGGTACAGATGGAGGGGTGGGGAACATCAAAAGGGTGTTAGACCGTGTAGGAGGGCTTCTTTAACCGTCACCCTAGTCCTATGTACAGATGGAGGGGTGGGGATATCAAAAGGGTGTTAGACCATGTAGGAGGGCTTCTTTAACCGTCACCCTAGTCCTATGTACAGATGGAGGGGTGGGGATATCAAAAGGGTGTTAGACCATGTAGGAGGGCTTCTTTAACCGTCACCCTAGTCATATGTACAGATGGAGGGGTGGGAACATCAAAAGGGTGTTAGACCATGTATGAGGGCTTCTTTTACCGTCGCCTAAGTCCTATGTACAGATGGCGGGGGGGGGGGGGAACATCAAAAGGGTGTTAGACCATGTAGGAGGGCTTCTTTTACCGTCACCCTAGTCCTATGTACAGATGGAGGGGTGGGGAACATCAGAAGGGTGTTAGACCGTGTAGGAGGGCTTCTTTAACCGTCACCCTAGTCCTATGTACAGATGGAGGGGTGGGGAACATCAAAAGGGTGTTAGACCGTGTAGGAGGGCTTCTTTAACCGTCACCCTAGTCCAATGTACAGATGGAGGGGTGGGGAACATCAAAAGGGTGTTAGACCGTGTAGGAGGGCTTCTTTAACCGTCACCTTAGTCGTATGTACAGATGGCGGGGGGGGGGGGGGGGACATCAAAAAGGTGTTAGGCCGTGTTTCAGGACTACATCAGTAACTTACATGGCCCTAAATTGTCCTTGTTTGGATACTACAAAATTTGAATATTACGAATTTTTTTTGCTTGTCCCAAGCACGTTGTTATAACGGAATTTGACTGTACATGTGTATGTTGCAGGTATTATGTGGTAGTATATCCAGTATAGAGGACCATGGCTACATCGTAGATCTTGGTGTATCGGGGATCGTCGCGTTCCTCAAGAAGAAGGAAGCAGAAGAATACATCATGGACTGTAAAAACGGTGAGTTTTGTATGACCATAAAACCCCGTCATAAGCCAACTCTATTCTATCGAGACTTTTTACCAAAATAGACTTCTAAAATTTGCAGCTTGTGACTAAAATGAGGGGGGTCCGTAAATAATTGTGTGGATGTCTTTAACCTTCTAAGTACCGCTGGTGCATTAATGCATCATGCCCATTGGTTGCCATTGTGCATGAATGTAGCCCTGGTGAGTAACTCATCCTATCTACACTCAAGCCTCTACAGGGTTGATAGAGTCCTGCAGGGTCGTCATGATGCACCAATGAAATGCTGGCGAGCACATTCACCAGCACTTCAATGGTGCATCATGACGACCAATGGGCATGATGCACTTCTGCATCAGCGGCCCTTAAAGTGTTAATGACGGAACATTGTATCAAGGTTCATCAGAAACCTTTTTTCAGACCAAAAGATACTGTTTTACCCGCTTCCCATGCTCCAATTATTCCATAGATTAGATTGTTTCAAAGCCTCTGTGACCAATCCACAATTGGAACTTTGATAAAATCAGTAATATCTATTTTTTCAGGTGAAGCATTATACCTGGGTTCGTACCTCCACTTTATGTTAAACACGGGCCAGGACCGTGTAGAGATGATGAGTGGAGAAAGTCGTACAGTACAAGTCACGCTCCGTCCACGACAGGTCTTCAGGGCCGAGGTAAGGCACATGCAGCATTACTTGTTTTGATTTTGACAGGGTTTGAGTTTGAAATTTTCAGGTAAGTCTTCAGGGTTTTCCCTGATTCCAGACATTTTCAAGTTCTAAAGACCTATACACTCCTATGATAAGAATCTGACTGTTTTTTGTTTTTTTCCGTAGGTGACCAAAGACATGGGTATCAAGATGAACACACTCCTACCCGGTATGAGGGTGAGCGCTAAAGTACATAAGGTGAGTATTCACTCGACTCTAATCGTACCGTATACTCCGGGCTCGTATTACCCTGTAAAGGCTGCTAATGTAGGAGCGCATCATGCCCATTGGTCTTCATGATGCACCAATAGAGTGCTGGCGAGACTACCCACCAGCACTTCATTGGTGCATCATGCCGACCCTCCGGGACTGAATCAACCCCGCAGGGTCAGCATGATGCATTAATGCAGACCTGACAAGTGACAAGGCTGCATTTATGCATCATGCCTACTAACGGGCCTGACGCATTAATGGCGTTTAAAGGGACAAGGCCCACCCAAACTCAACCCATCCCATAATGTAACACATAATATGATGTTAAGATCGAGTATAACAAGTTATATATGGTACATGTAGTGAAATCTTGTTGTTCTACTCTTGTGTAGACTTGTATAGAGGCTGTAGTGAGGTTAGGGTAGAATACATTTGTATACCGTAATCTCCCGTGTATAAGGCGCACCTAGGGCTCGGATTTTGAAGGTCCAGTACTGTTCTAAAGGAAACATACCCCGTCTTTTGGGAGATCCTGTAACTTAGGCACAGTAGCCCTCTGGAAAAAAAATCCGACCTACCATACTTAATTTTTTTTCGGCTGTTTTTTTTTTTGGCTTAAATGAAATACACTGTTGCACACCATTGTCTTTGACAGCGTCTGTATATTTTGTCACCCAGGTGTTAGATAAAGGAGTACGTGTCCAGTTCCTCTCCTACACCGGAACAATTCACCGCTCCCACCTCACTAAGGCCACCAAGAAACTGGAACCCGGACAGGAGGTACGTCTATACCCACCTAGCAGGATACATTATTGACCACTCAGAAAATTCCCTTCATTCAGTGCAGACATTTTATGGTGCATTACATAACACCTGGTACCCATCATGCTTCTCTGATATCAGTCCTTATCTCACAAGGTACCAGATTAAGCTGGGGTCCTTCTATATATAAGTGCACAGCAAGACTGGGTTGTAGGCCTTTCAGTGCCGCTGATGCATTAATGCGCCATGCCCATTGGTTGTCATGATGCATTAATGGGTCATGATGCATTAATGCGCCATGCCCATTGGTCGTCATGATGCATCAATGCATCATGCCCATTGGTTGTCATGATGCATTAATGCGCCATGCCCATTGGTCGTCATGATGCATTAATGCATCATGCCCATTGGTTGTCATGATGCATTAATGCGCCATGCCCATTGGTCGTCACGATGCATTAATGCGCCATGCCCATTGGTCGTCATGATGCATTAATGCGTTATGCCCATTGGTCGTCACGATGCATTAATGCGTCATGCCCATTGGTCGTCATGATGCATTAATGCGCCAGGCCCATTGGTCGTCATGATGCATTAATGCGTCATGCCCATTGGTTGTCATGATGCATTAATGCGTCATGATGCATTAATGCATCATGCCCATTGGTTGTCATGACGCATTAATGCGTCATGATGCATTAATGCGTCATGCCCATTGGTCGTCATGATGCATTAATGCGCCAGGCCCATTGGTCGTCATGATGCATTAATGCGTCATGCCCATTGGTTGTCATGATGCATTAATGCGTCATGATACATTAATGCATTATGCCCATTGGTTGTCATGATGCATTAATGCGTCATGATGCATTAATGCATCATGCCCATTGGTTGTCATGATGCATTAATGCGCCATGCCCATTGGTTGTCATGATGCATTAATGCGTCATGCCCATTGGTTGTCATGATGCATTAATGCGCCATGCCCATTGGTCGTCACGATGCATTAATGCGTCATGCCCATTGGTCGTCATGGTGCATTAATGCGTCATGATGCATTAATGCGTCATGCCCATTGGTCGTCATGATGCATTAATGCGTCATGCCCATTGGTCGTCATGATGCATTAATGCGCCATGCCCATTGGTTGTCACGATGCATTAATGCGTCATGCCCATTGGTCGTCATGATGCATTAATGCGTCATGCCCATTGGTCGTCATGGTGCATTAATGTGTCATGCCCATTGGTCATCATGATGCATTAATGCGTCATGCCCATTGGTCGTCACGATGCATTAATGCGTCATGCCCATTGGTCGTCACGATGCATTAATGCGTTATGCCCATTGGTCGTCACGATGCATTAATGCGTCATGCCCATTGGTCGTCACGACGCATTAATGCGTCAGCAGCTCTAAAAGGGTTAGAGTTATATATATTCGATGTTAAATTGTAACATGAGACAAAAAATACAATTTCATAGAAAAAAACAAATAAAAACGTAATCTTTTCATCCCCTGCAGCTGCTGGCAGCGATTCTGTACATCCATCCGGTCACCAAGGTGATATCCTTAACATGCCACGTGCATCTTGTGACCCCTGACCTTGCCCCGCGACGATTGTTTGGTGACCATAGTTACGGACAGGTCGTCGAGGACTGTAAGGTGCTGAAAGTGGAGGCTAAGAGTGGCGTCTATCTCAAACTGGACGAACGTGTCGTCGGATTCGCTCATGTAAGTATTATTTGTTAGATTTACTGACTAAAATTTTTTTGCCTAGTGCAAGAAGGTTGTAACTGACATTTTTGGAACATTGGGTTTTCTTCTGTTCTAACATCTATTGTCCCTTATTTACCTACTATGGAAGTTATGACTATGATATGTGTGCCTACAGGTTCCAATACTGTTGTGTCCACTCGGTGCCATACTAACTAAGAATGCCGCTACAACCTTCTTGCACTAAGGCGACAAAATGTTTGCCCCATGAAGGGCTTCACGATACTCACAAAGCACTTCATATCTGCATCATGCACACCCTGCACGGGTGTATCAGCAGCGCTTCATTTATGTATCATGTATCAGTGGGGAATGATGCATCAATACACGGTTTTGAATTCTGAAAATCCATTTAGAAATTAGAAAGAAAAAAGTTTTATCATTGTGCGTCTCATATACAGTAAAATTCCATTACAACAGAGTACTTGGGACAAGCAAAAAAGTTTGTTATAAACGAATCTTGTTGTATCCAAATCATGTAGATAAGATAGCCTAAAGTGCAATCTCTCACCTCCAAGACCTCACCTACCCTTACAAAAGCCTACAGACATTCAGAGCACATGTCTGTGGTCCATTAAATCGACATGTGACATTGAGTTCACCGACAAAGGACAGGAGAAGCTGCAATTTTGGTGACAAGTGACATGGAATTTCCTTAAATTGCTTAACATTGACAAGGGACATGGGAACCCCCTCCCCTCCATCTAGACCCATGCTTCCAGACATTTACAACACAAAGGGAGATGTCCTATCAAATCCCCTGACACCTCTAAGATCCCCCTCACACAAAAATTCAGAGTAAGAAGTAGCCTCTAGCAGAGATGACAGAGTTTCAGATTTTCTCTGATTTCAGAGGTTCAAAGGTGATATTTTACTACAGAAATAATAAGAAAAAAATTTGAAAATGAATTCTGATATTTCTTAAAGATACACCCAACCCTAAGTGATTAATTTTGAAGGTATTTGTCACTCTGATTAGGGTATAACCCCCCTTTTGAAGTGCCCAAAAATAATTTTCAGAGTTTCGCCAAATATCGAACTGACATGTCTAGTATACAGGCCCTATCTCAACCCTTTACACCTCTCAGATCTCCCCCCCCCCTCGCCCGGGTGAGAAGGAGGCGGCCAAACAAAAGTCCTAGTGTCCTTTTGAAGTCATTGTAAGGCAAGGTAAAATATTGTTTTAGCCGAAAAATTCGTTGTAAACCAGTTCAGGCCATGTAAGGTTCGTTGTAAAGGGATTCTTTTACTATAGGAATGTATGGGAGTGATTTGGGACAATGTGATTTGTTTGTTGTAAACGAAAATTCGTTGTAACAGGATTCGATGTACAGGAATTTTGATCTTTGTGCGTCTCATATACCAGTATGTGTCACTTGTGGCTTGTATATGAGGATCTCCATTAATCTCCCGCCTATAAGGCGCACCTAGAGTTTCAGGATTTGATAACAAAAATAAAAAAAATTATAACTTTTGTTCTATGAATGGATTTTAAAAATTCAAAAGGCTATGTCTAGCTAGTGCCCCATGGACCCCCGAATCCCTTATGTCCTACCAGGACTTCAGGGGAGTGTAACATATCAAAATGAAGGTCTTGATCTCCCCCTTGTGGATCCAGGGAGAACTAAAACTTTGTGCCTTATACGCGGGAGATCACAGTAGTTAGAAAAACAGATGTCACTAAATAAAGCTTTCAAAAGAACAACAATTAGATTCAAATCAGTCTTTATTGAGTTTTGTGTAGATCAGAGATAAGTATTTAGCAGTCGAACACTTGTAATATACATAGGGGAAACACACAAGTATAATATTTACACCAGGACAAACGGTTTTATATTAGGATTTGTCATATATAGATTTATTTTTAACTTATAACCATTATAACCATCATGCCCATTGGTCGTCATGATGCACCAATGAAGTGCCGAAGACTGCTCATCAGCACTTCATTGGTGCATCATGCCGATCATCCGGGAGTATATGAACCTTGTACGGTTGTCATGATGCACAAATGAAGCGATAGCAAATAACTTGCCAGAGCCGCATTGGCATGTATCCAGACGAGCGATGGGCATGATGCATCAATGCACCGTCAGCCTTTAAAGACTATCCACAAACTGTAACATTTGACATGCGGGGTAACATGATAACGATAACCAGGCTTCAACATGTAGTATCAGGACCAATGCAGCCCTGGTGAGTAACTCACTGGTGCTGCATCGGTGTATCAAGACACAGTGAGTAACTCACTGGTGCTGCATCGGTGCATCATGACACAGTGAGTAACTCACTGGTGCTGCATCGGTGTATCAAGACACAGTGAGTAACTCACTGGTGCTGCATCGGTGCATCATGACACAGTGAGTAACTCACTGGTGCTGCATCGGTGTATCATGACACAGTGAGTAACTCACTGGTGCTGCATCGGTGCATCATGACACAGTGAGTAACTCACTGGTGCTGCATCGGTGCATCATGACACAGTGAGTAACTCACTGGTGCTGCATCGGTGCATCATGACACCGTGAGTAACTCACTGGTGCTGCATCGGTGCATCATGACACAGTGAGTAACTCACTGGTGCTGCATCGGTGCATCATGACACAGTGAGTAACTCACTGGTGCTGCATCGGTGCATCATGACACAGTGAGTAACTCACTGGTGCTGCATCGGTGCATCATGACACCGTGAGTAACTCACTGGTGCTGCATCGGTGCATCATGACACCGTGCCATTTCAATCTTAACCACTGGATTTCTTACCCTACAAATATGTTTAACACACAAATCAACGATTTAACCATTATGAACAGTCAAGTCAAAGTTAAAGTCAAGTCAGCGTACCGGTACTGCAGCAATTATAACAAGTGTTATAAGTACATATCACACATGTATCACTTACATATCACACGGGGGGCGGGGGGCGTTAGGCAAGCTGTGGGTTTGAGTGACTCACATCAAGCACGTTAGATTTGACTTTTACCGCTAACATTACAGAACATTGTAGATCAGTATAAGGGGTTAACAAGTGGCATATAGCGTCAACCTTCAGCAGATATATATGGGTACTCCGCTGGGTACTCTTACCGTAATCTCCCACGTATAAGGTGCACTTCGTGTATAAGACGCACCTAGAGTTTAAGAACATGCTCAAAAAAAAAAAATTCATAACTTTTGTCCTACTAAATGGATTTTCAAATTTCAAAAAGCTATGTGTAGCTACGGCTCCCCGGAACCTCCTGGAGCCTCCTATGTAATATTATGACTCCAGGGGAGTGTAAGATATCAAAAGAAAGCTCTTGGTGTCCCCCTTGCGGATCCAGTGAGAACTAAAACCCCCGTATAAGACGCGCCTTATACATGGAATATTACGGTAGTTGAGGGCGACTAGAAGAGGGCACCACGTGTTGGGCAGTCTGCCTTGACAAGTCCTTTTAACTTCCATATATGGTCATACAAGCTGTCTACTTCATATGTCTGTCAGATTCCGAGTCAGCCCAACTTTACACTGATCAATCTGTGGGTGTTCCGTCCCTCCACAATACCCACAGAGAACAGGGTCTGTATGTGGGTCACTCTACCGACGGATGGACGGGAGACTGAGGGCAGGGAGGGCCAATACACATTCAACTTCAATCAGATCCTTATCTGTAGGGGGGAGGGGAGGGGAGGGGGAATGAGGTGCGTGGCTGTAATACACATCTTAGATCAATCAGATTCTTATCTAGATCAAAGGGGGTCATTAAAAGTAATAAATTAAGGTGAATGTGTATTGCCCTCAGTCTCCCGTCCATCCGTTGGTAGAGATACAGACCCTGTTCTCTGTGGGTATTGTGGAGGGACGGAACACCCACAGACTTATCAGTGTAGCCCAACTTTAAAGGGGCTGTCTTAAGCAACTTTACTTTTGGATGGGGGAGGGGGTGGCAAAACACCCCAAAAGTGCATAACTTCGGGACTTGCCACAAACGTTTCACTGTGGATGAAAGGTTATATCCATAGTTACCGCAGTGAGGACTACCGTACATGTTGGTCCTTAAATAAAGGCAGGTTTCAGTGCATATTACTACAGACTTTCTCTATTTGTTCAAAGTTATAACTGTTACAATGCAGACACCCCTTCCTACTGCCCAGATCGTGTCTATCCTGTACGTCGCGTGAATCAGACGCAGGACACCAACGACTCAGGTTTGGGTTCTTCTGACCAATCAGAGCCCTGATCGCCAACATAGGAGACTCCAGCCTCTCCACTTTATGAGTTAAAACCTCGACTAGCGTAGTCGGGTCAATCTTGTCAAAGTCGCTATGGCGCTTTAGTTGTGTAAGGGAGGCGTGTTTGGCGTATTGTACACAGGCCCGGCGTAGGTGTAGAAGGTCATAGCGCTCAGCGAGTACCAGGGACTTGACACTCGGGGGTTGTGCCAGAAGGTGTTTCTCACAACGTGCGATCACATGACTCATCTGGTACTCCTGTGTTAGCGGCAGTAACTGACATACATTGGTACCTGCAACAAGATATGAGAAACCACATGAAGGGCCACTGAAACAGGAGTGGTGCACCATGCCCATTAGCTGTCATGATGCCCATTAGCTGTCATGATGCCCATTAGCTGTCATGATGCCCATTAGCTGTCATGATGCCCATTAGCTGTCATGATGCCCCTTAGCTGTCATGATGCCCATTAGCTGTCATGATGCCCATTAGCTGTCATGATGCCCCTTAGCTGTCATGATGCCCATTAGCTGTCATGATGCCCATTAGCTGTCATGATGCCCCTTAGCTGTCATGATGCCCCTTAGCTGTCATGATGCCCATTAGCCGTCATGATGCCCATTAGCCGTCATGATGCCCCTTAGCCGTCATGATGCCCCTTAGCTGTCATGATGCCCATTAGCTGTCATGATGCCCATTAGCTGTCATGATGCCCATTAGCTGTCATGATGCCCATTGGCTGTCATGATGCTCATTAGCTGTCATGATGCCCCTTAGCTGTCATGATGCCCCTTAGCTGTCATGATGCCCATTAGCTGTCATGATGCCCATTAGCCATCATGATGCCCCTTAGCTGTCATGATGCCCCTTATCTGTCATGATGCCCATTAGCTGTCATGATGCCCATTAGCTGTCATGATGCCCATTAGCTGTCATGATGCCCATTGGCTGTCATGATGCTCATTAGCTGTCATGATGCCCCTTAGCTGTCATGATGCACCAATGAAGTGTTGGCGAGCAGTCTCGTCAGCACTTCATTGGTGCATCATGCCCATTAGCTGTCATGATGCACCAATGAAGTGTTGGCGAGCAGTCTCGTCAGCACTTCTTTGGTGCATCATGCCCATTAGCTGTCATGATGCACCAATGAAGTGTTGGCGAGCAGTCTCGTCAGTACTTCATTGGTGCATCATCTGGGACTGTATCAACCCTGTAGGGACGGCACGATGCATGAATGCAGCCCTGGTGAGTTACTTGCACCAATGGGCATGATGCATGTATCAGCGGTTAAAAGAAAAAAACATAGTCGAAGTAACATGCCTATGGCAATGTTTTGATAGTACAGTCAAGCATCTCTCAAAACTCACCTCCTAACTTAAAAGCGGAATCAAGAACCATTCTTGGTTAAATTATGTTTGATAAATTCTACATATGATGCACCCCTCCCCCCATTAAGAGCCCTCCCACTTTTGTAGTCTAGAAAAAGTCTTAAATTTCTGCATTTTAGAGGTAGTTAAAGTACTTAAATGTCATTAGAACAATTAATTGACTGGCCTGAGGGCTTATTAGGTTGAATAGAGTATGAACAGTAAGTGCATATCTTAGGGAAGTAAAATGATGTTGATGTTAAAAATGGGTGATGAAGGCCACATTATATAACTTACTGTTGACCTCATGGAGGTAACTTTTAACTTGTTTACACATATACAGTTACAACCTTGTTGCACTAAGGTGACAGTATTGTATAACTTACTGTTAACCTCATGGAGGTAACTTTTAACTTGTTTACACATATACAGTTACAACCTTGTTGCACTGAGGTGACAGTATTGTATAACTTACTGTTGACCTCATGGAGGTAACTTTTAACTTGTTTACACATATACAGTTACAACCTTGTTGCACTGAGGTGACAGTATTGTATAACTTACTGTTGACCTCCTTGTTGGGTGGATGTACGACCCTCATTAACTCCAACACATCCTCGTGTGACTTCCCGGGGAGCTGGATCTCTGCCGCATCTTTCTCGCGGAAGTCAGCGGTGAACATGGCCTCTAGGACCGGGGACCACATGGATAACACCGTCTTGTTGGCGTGAACCTGTCCCCCACCCTCTGTCACAAACACAATGTCACTGTGTGCCCACGGATGGGTAAAGTCCGGGCCTGCGTCACGCTCCATTGACTCTGCCATTACTAGATAGATACACTGTGTGCCCACGGGCATGTATAGTCCAGCCCTGCGTCTCGCTCCATTGAATCAGCCATTAGTGACAGACACGATATTAAAGTACAGGCTATTAGGAAGTTACATGATGGTTATATTCCATATTTATATGTGAGTTAACTTAGCCTCAGGATTGGTTGGAGGAGTGGCAGGTTTCCTGGTTCAATGCACTGTGGGTAAAGACAAGAAAAATCACATGTCGTCTTAAAGGCTATAAGGGCAATAATGGATATAATGCTTTATGCCATGGCTAATATTGACGACACTATAGATTAGTACTACTTACACCGTATTCACTGGGGGGATGGAATACGATCCTCGCATATTCGACGGCGCCTTTTGAAATTTATACAGAGCTAATTAGTTTCATATTTAGGTATGGTTATTAGAAGTTTTACAAAAAAAAAAATGATTGAACTAGTTAGATAATTTTATGTTATGAATTGTTTATGTAAATAGAAGAGAAAGGCCATGTTGAAAATGGAAAAAGCCCAGTGCGTAAGATTTAATATGAAACCAAGGGCTTGAGCTCTGCTGCTAGCTCCCAACCAAGCCGAGCAAGGTGTCATGGCGGATCAAAACAAACCACGATGACTCGGTGTCTTCAAAATCAGTAAATATTGCTGTAATTCTTTATCTAAAAGCAAATTCATCCCGTAGGGCCATGGCATAAATGCAAATGTCAACTCGCAGGGGATAATTTAGCATCGTATTCCCCGTTATACAGTTGAGTTGAATGCGGGCAGACTCACTTCGGGGAATGCGATGCTAAATTATACCCTGTGAGTTGACATTTGCTTATTTATATCGTGTATGGGTAGAGTACCATGACATTTAACTCCTAGTATATACTGTGTTACTGTGTAGTAATGTAGTAAAAGGAATATAAACCTAGCGTGTACCAGTCTATTGTGTGGTACCTGTTAGAAGACACCCCCCCCCCCCCATACACCAGCCAGCTGTATGTGTTAATGTACATACATGGACCTGTTATCACATACACCTTACCTGTATATATACCTTATCATATAGCCGCCTGTCCTGATACCACCTGCTGTTACCCTGCCCCCTGATATCACCTAGTAGACCCCTAACCTGTCCGTCCAGCTGTTAGCCTTCCCCCTGATATCACCTAGTAGACCCCTAACCTGTCCATCCAGCTGTTACCCTGCCCCCTGATATCACCTTGTAGACCCCTAACCTGTCCGTCCAGCTGTTAGCCTTCCCCCTGATATCACCTTGTAGACCCCTAACCTGTCCGTCCAGCTGTCAGCCTGTCCCCCTGATATCACCTTGTAGACCCCTAACCTGTCCGTCCAGCTGTCAGCCTGTCCCCCTGATATCACCTAGTAGACCCCTAACCTGTCCATCCAGCTGTTACCCTGCCCCCTGATATCACCTAGTAGACCCCTAACCTGTCCGTCCAGCTGTTAGCCTTCCCCCTGATATCACCTAGTAGACCCCTAACCTGTCCGTCCAGCTGTCAGCCTGTCCCCCTCCAGGGATGCGGCCCCTAACCCTGACTGTCGGCCTCCGGGTCTGTCACAGTCACTGCCTCCAATGTTAGCTACAGCCTGCAGGCCTCCCGTCACACACAGCAGCACTACCAGCTGTAGCAGGGAGCCTGTAGGGGTGATGGCAGCACTGGGGGGGGGGGGAGCGGCTGTTGTACCACTGAATGCTGCACAGACCTGGCATGCAGCACTGGCGGCAATCAATACCAAGTAATGAATGCTCCCCTCACTTTATGTGTGTACGGCCTACATGCAGTGCCATGGTAGTCTTCAGGGTTTTCCCTGATTTCCCTGATTTCAAGTTCCAAATACAGATAAATTCATTCCTTTAAAACATTTCAGGGATTTTGTACAATTGCGCTCACTCAGATTCTCTGATTTGGAAGGAAGGGGGAGGGGCATGCCAATATAGAAGAGAGCAAATGGGGGGGGGGGGGTGAGGAGGGAATCTACAACTTTGAGACAAACAGGGAAAGGAGGATTGGGGGGGGGGGGGTGAACAAGGGCATACCTCAGGGGACTCCATGCAGGGTAGATGGAAAAGGTGGAATAATGATGGTGTAGAGGACGGTGAAAATATCTAGGATCACCAGGACTCGAACCCGGATCTCTGGCATGACATTCCAGCAAGCTAACCATTACACCACGATCCCTTGCCTGATATTTCCACCTTCCAACTACACCTGGATCGGTATGATACACACTAGGGGAGCAGTGATTACCAGGTAACTGGCCCCTGAGGGTCAATTTACCAGGTGCGGGGATTTCTGGTCCCCTACACTCCTCCCAACCAGCTTCAACCATGGCCAACCAGCATCAAGCATTCCTCCCAACCAGATTGGTTGGGCTTTATCAAGCAGTGTTGAGGCACTCCTGATTCCTAGTTGACCTACCAGTACCTAGTACTGGCAGGGTCGAAGCGTATCTGTATCATACCGGCCCAGGCACCGAGTTCCCCCGATCCCCCTATTAAGACGCGCGAGGACTGGCTCGGTGATCCTACCACTGTAGAGGACGGTGAAAATATCTAGGATCACCAGGACTCGAACCCGGATCTCTGGCATGACATTCCAGCATGCTAACCATTACACCACGATCCCTTGCCTGATATTTCCACCTTCCAACTACACCTGGATCGGTATGATACACACTAGGGGAGCAGTGATTACCAGGTAACTGGCCCCTGAGGGTCAATTTACCAGGTGCGGGGATTTCTGGTCCCCTACAATGGTATAAATGAAAGGGGCCTCCATGAGATGCCTCTTCTTTTCATATATCCATACGTTGTTAGATATTGAGAAGGTATTATTTGTGAATACTGAAACCATTCAGGTATTCATGGATATATATCCATATAGGGATCTGTTGTAATTTATTGGGAAAGTATTATTAATGGATACCTGTACATTTGGGTATTCATTTTAAACTACTTAATGTGTTAACCTTGGATACCCATACATGCAGGGATGAAAGTCTTGAGGGATTTCCCTGATTTCAGGGATTTTGAAGTTCCAAGGCCCTATACATTAATACAAAAACCCAGGTCATTTGAGGGATTTTCGGGCTCCCTGACTTTCATCCCTGTACATGTAGGTATCCAGTGGACACTATTGGGATTGTTTTACTAATGGATACCTGTACATATAGGTATCCAATGGACACTATTGGGAATGTTTTACTAATGGATACCTGTACATACAGGTATCCAGTGGACACTATTGGGAATGTGTTACTAATGGATACCTGTACATACAGGTATCCAATGGACACTATTGGGAATGTGTTACTAATGGATACCTGTACATATAGTTATCCAATGGACACTATTGGGAATGTGTTACTAATGGATACCTGTACATACAGGTATCCAATGGACACTATTGGGAATGTGTTACTAATGGATACCTGTACGTATAGTTATCCAATGGACACTATTGGGAATGTGTCAAATCAAAATTGATTCTTATAAGGAATAGAAAAGAAGGGCTTCTGGTACAGGAGAGAAAAGAATTTTGCCCCGCAGGGCTATCAAATTTAACCTTCTATAAGCAAGCTTCTTTTCTATTCCTGAAATATAAAATAGAATTCCTCTTATATAGAATAGAAGTTTATATATAACACAAATAGTAGTGGCTTTCCTACCTTTATATACTACCTTCAGACTAGAAACCACAGAAGAGGTGTCTAAGGGTATGTGGTGCAATAGATTGCACTACCGTAAACTCCCGCGTATAAGACGCGTCCTCTATGCCAAACAAATGCCTGGTGCGTCTTATAGGATGTACTGAAATTGGGGGTGCGTCTTATACGAGGGGTAATTTTACAATAGAATAGTACTAAATTTACAAAATTGAGCCCTAAGAGGTCTGTCTTATACGCGAAAATGCTTCTGCTGATTTTGGGGTGCGTCCTATACGTGCACCGCGTCTTATAGGCGGGAGTTTACGGTATAGAAAGAGTCCTAAGGTGTTAATCAGGTGAATAGCTCTTGCCTGTCACTTAGGAAGGTTTCCATGTTCTACTTACTCTACTACTGACCACATTGCAAAATTCTTTTATTCATAAAACACCATTAATATCAAAAGAAAATAGAGGATTAAAGGATAGCCTCTTGCTACCTGTTCATATTGATATAAAAATGAGAATTTTAGGGCAGGTATTTAGCGACTATAGACTGAGTTAATAGACTATCACCTTTTCAGTTGGTCAGATGCATTCCATTTTTACTTTCTATAGACCATGATAGCAAGATCTAACAAAATATATAGTTGCTGGAGTCCTGTGCGTGAGGTATGCCTGAAAAAGGTAAACGAACAGAATATCAAATTGTCAGTAATGTCAATTATGGCGATTTCTTTTTTTTTCTTTTTGCCCCCCATCTTGGAACTTCTGCCACATTTATCTTTAGGGATTTCTGACAATGAATAGTAACAACAAATGTCCTTTATTTTGTAGGTAGGAAATGTGAGTGACAGCGAAGTCAAAGATTTGTCGCGGAAATTCCCGAAAGGTTCAAATGTTACGTAAGTATCAGCCTCAAACATCTGTCAGAGGTCTTTCAAACTCAAAACCTGAATATGGAATTATTTTTTGAAAGAATAAACTGCATGAAAGGAAAAAAAAATTTAAAAAAAGTTATAATAATGTGATTTTGTACGTTTTCCAGATGTCGTGTGATGAACTTTGACTACTCTGACAACTTGGTCCTCGTCACTCTCAAAAAGTAAGTTTGACCTGTAAAGGCTGCACCTATGTCTAGGTGACCCATTGAGACTACCCTGAATTCCTGTGTAAAAGCTGTAGCTTAGGCCACACCAAAAAATAAGTTGGTCTACGGATCGCCCTCTCCACATTTTTGGAAATACAAATTTTTTTTTTCTTAGAAAAAAATCGTGTCTACGGATTTCGCTCGCTTCAGTTTCTACAAGTTTCTCTTTGTGATGTTTGGCAAAATTAAAAAAAAAAAAATTTGTTCGCTTGCCTTAATTTCCCAGTAAGGAATCCATTGGACGCCAAAAAATTCTTGGAAAATTTTTTAAAAAATCGCTCGCTCGCACCATTTTTTCAAAACCAAAATCCGTAGACCAACTTATTTTTTTGGAGTGGCCTTATGTAGTAGTGCTATAGAACTGTACTAAAGAATGCATTTCCAGGCCAAAGATGGGTGCAGGTTTTATGCAGGAATCATGGCTATACACTGTTGTTACTGAGCCATAATATTATGTAGCTGATAAATTGAGACTTTACTGGCTCTATCTGCACCTCAGATATTACCCTATAATCTCATAAAAGATCCTTTCTCTTGTTGTCACCCTATAAACTCATAAAATGATCCTTTCTCTCATTGTCTCCGTATAATTTCATAAAATGATCCTTTCTCTCATTGTCTCCGTATAATTTCATAAAATGATCCTTTCTCTCGTTGTCACCCTATAAACTCATAAAATGATCCTTTCTCTCGTTGTCACCCTATAAACTCATAAAATGATGCTTTCTCTCGTTGTCACCCTATAAACTCGTAAAACGATCCTTTCTCTCGTTGTCACCCTATAAACTTGTAAAATGATCCTTTCTCTCGTTGTCACCCTATAAACTCATAAAATGATGCTTTCTCTCGTTGTCACCCTATAAACTCGTAAAACGATCCTTTCTCTCGTTGTCACCCTATAAACTTGTAAAATGATCCTTTCTCTCGTTGTCACCCTATAAACTCATAAAATGATCCTTTCTCTCGTTGTCTCCGTATAATCTCATAAAATGATCCTTTCTCTCGTTGTCACCCTATAAACTCATAAAATGATCCTTTCTCTCGTTGTCACCCTATAAACTCATAAAATGATCCTTTCTCTCATTGTCTCCGTATAATCTCATAAAATGATCCTTTCTCTCATCACCCTATAAACTCATAAAATGATCCTTTCTCTCGTTGTCACCCTATAAACTCGTAAAACGATCCTTTCTCTTAAAACGATCCTTTCTCTCGTTGTCACCCTATAAACTTGTAAAATGATCATTTCTCTTGTTGTCACCCTATAAACTCATAAAATGATGCTTTCTCTCGTTGTCACCCTATAAACTCATAAAATGATGCTTTCTCTCGTTGTCACCCTATAAACTCATAAAATGATGCTTTCTCTCACTGTCACCCTATAAACTCATAAAATGATCCTTTCTCTCGTTGTCATACAGGAGTATCCTAGAGCGGCAGTTCCTGCGCTACGAGGACATCAAGGTCACAGAGGACATTGAGGTCAGGGTCATCACCACTTTTGCAAAATAATGTTTAATTGTGATAATAAATCACAATTCTTGTCTTGCATGATGTTTAAGATATGATTAAAATCGATGAACTTTAGGCCGTTATTACACATGTGATATCCTTTAATTCAAATTGTGATATGGTTAAATCCTTATCGCAGGCACAATGCATTCATTATCCATTACAAGGCTGCTAATTTAGAACAACACCTGATGCCCTTTTGTCATCATGATGCCCCAATGAAGTGCTTGTCAGCACTTCATCATGATGCCTTGTAGAGTTGGCATGATGCATAAATGCAGTCCTGGTGAGTTACACGCCAGGTGATCATCCATGCATCATGACCACCAATAGGGCGCCACCAATAGGCTTGATGTTTTAATGCACTCAGCATTCAAAGGTTTAAAATGTAGCCATATACTATTCCAGGTGGAGGTGAAGTCGGTGTCTAAAGGTGGGGTTGGTGTCGTGATAGCTAACCACCTGAAGGGCTTCATCCCCGCCACACACCTCGCTGATGTACGCCTTAAACATCCCGAGAAACGCTTCACTCCCGGCATCAAGGTCAAAGCACGGGTAAGCTACAGTCAAATACTGCTATTAGAACTGGAGTTAGAACTAGCCATTTTTCATGGAGATATTTGCAGATGTTAGTTATTAGTTGGAAAGGGTCTAACCATAACCCTTTAAGGACTGTTAATACATTATACCCATTAATCGTCATGAGGTAGAAATGGAACACTGTCAAGTCTATTCCTTTACATTCCTTCATACGCTACAAGAGTAGAGTTTACATGGGGTCCGTGTGTCTCATTTCTGTCTTCCTTGTGGGCTACCCTAGCCCACTTGAAAGATTATATCTCCTCTTTCCTATCCCTTCAGATGTGTGTGGTGCACATATGCATGGGTACCGACACATTCCTTTGTGAAATTGTGTAATGTAGTTCTCACCATGAATATCACCTTAGCTGTCGAAATGGCGTTAAACATCTTTTACTCACTCACTTACCCTGTCTGATACCCCAGGTACTGACCGTTGACACCGAGGATAAGAAGATTATATTAACAACAAAAAAGTCAATCCTGAACAGCAAGTACCTCAAGGTGACGGAGTACAAACAGGCGCGGCCCGGGATGGTCCTAGACGGGGTTGTCACCAAGGTTACAGAGAAGGGTGTCCGTGTCCTCTTCTACAATGGTGTCAAGGTGAGCTCAAGGTCAAACATACATGCAAACTACTCATTTTTTTTTTTCTCAGTTTTTCTATGATCTATGAGGGTCAATCTTGTGATTCGTATAGATCCAATGAAATATCATTTTACCATTTATATAGGGGGTGGTCTTATAAAATTTTCTGATACAATGGTATCGGCCATCCACAAAAAGCACCAGAATGCATCTTTTGACTTCTCAAAATTCAAAGAATTTCTGGGGGAGACCCCCCCCCCCACACACACACCCCTCAATGTTCACTGTTTGATCACACTTCCAAGGAAAAATCTCATCGCTTTTTAGGGCTCAGTTTTTTTTCATGTTCAGAGTTTGCATGTATGGGTCAACCCAAGTGGTGTCTCCTCATTTATTGACAGGGAAATGTCAGTTAAATAACAAATCAATTCGACTAGGGATTTTATTTCCCTTTTAGATTGTGAGAAGCGTGTATACATGTGTATCATGTAGCACCATTAAAAACAACTTGATAACTCGATTTTGATGGGTTCAGTGTTCAGGGCGTCCTGATTATTACTGAGTTTGTACTGACTTATTATCTGTCTTTATAACAGGGCTTTGTACCTAAGGGCTTCCTGAGTACTGAGTTTATAGAAGATCCCAGTAAGGTCTTCTTTGTGGGACAAGTCGTCAAAGTGCAGGTCGTCAAGTCTGTACCGGAGGACGAGAAACTCATCCTGTCTATGAAGGTAAGTTATCTAATGTATCAGGGCATGATGCCCTCAGCATTTGATACTGAGGGCCTTAATACTATTAGGGCCCTTAGAACTAAGGTTCTCAGCATGAAGGCCCTCAGCATGAAGGCCCTCAGCATGAATGCCCTCAGCATTAATTAAGGCCCTCAGCATTACTTAAGGCCCTCAGCATTACTTGAGGCCCTCAGCATTACTTAAGGCCCTCAGCATGAAGGCCCTCAGCATTACTTAAAGGGGCCCTGGCATGGTAATGCATGCCCGCATTAAAAAGTCACGTGATCACCCCTTGACCAACCAGGGTGTCGCGATTTTTCCGCTGGTTCCCGCGATTTTATGATCACTGATTGAATCGGTACCCATGTTGTTAATTTTCCATGCCAGCCCCCCTTTAAGGCCCTGTGTATTAAGCACCTCAGCATTAATACCATCAGGTTTACAGTTCTCAGCATTAAGGCCATGTGCATCAAGGCCCTCAGCATTATGACTCAGCATTAGAAACTCCAGCATTGAGGCCCTCAGCATTAATGCCTTCAGCATTGAGGCCCTCAGCATTAATGCCTTCAGCATTGAGGCCCTCAGTATTAATGCCTTCAGCATTGAGGCCCTTAGTATTAAGGCCCCCAGCATTGAGGCCCTTAGTATTAAGGCCCCCAGCATTGAGGCCCTCAGTATTATGGCCCTCAGCATTAAGGCCCCCAGCATTAAGGCCCTCAGTATTAAGGCCCTCAGCATTAAGGCCCTCAGTATTATGGCCCTCAGCATTAAGGCCCTCAGAATTAAGGCCCCCAGCATTAAGGCCCTCAGTATTAAGGCCCTCAGTATTAAGGCCCTCAGCATTAAGGCCCTCAGTATTATAGCCCTCAGCATTAAGGCCCTCAGTATTATGGCCCTCAGCATTAAGGCCCTCAAAATTAAGGCCCTCAGAATTAAGGCCCCCAGAATTAAGGCCCCCAGCATTAATGCCCTCAGTATTAAGGCCCACAGCATTAAGGCCCTCAGTATTATGGCCCTCAGCATTAAGGCCCTCAGAATTAAGGCCCCCAGCATTAAGGCCCTCAGTATTAAGGCCCTCAGTATTAAGGCCCTTAGTATTAAGGCCCCCAGCATTGAGGCCCTCAGTATTATGGCCCTCAGCATTAAGGCCCTCAGTATTATGGCCCTCAGCATTAAGGGCCTCAGAATTAAGGCCCCCAGGATTAAGGGTCTCAGTATTAAGGACCTCAGCATTAAGTTTCCTCAGCATTACTTATGGCCCTCAGCCAGGGTTTCCACTGGTCAGTTTTGCCTAATTTAGAGGGGTAATTGTCAAGATTTTGCGCAAATCAGCAAAATTTCTTTAACACCCTCGCTTGAGAGTGAACAAAATACTAATCATTTTGAATTGTTTCAGATCAAAGAAAAAAAAGGCAAATCCAAGACAGAAGAAGTCACAGCGGCCTCTGTGGATGTGGAAGTTGGGCAGGTATGCACCTTTCTCAGAGTAGCATCTTTGAATCATATTTAACTCGAACAGAGTTATAAGAGTCGGGTAAAAAAAATTGATCCATTAAGTGCCTCTTAACACAGAGAAAAAGTAAGACGCTTTTCCGGTCTATGTTAAATCCCATAAGAGGTGCGAATAGATTCAACGTTCCCGCGTTTTTGGTCTGGAGTGGTGCAAATAATGATTTGATTTTATTAAAAACATAAAAAATTATGTGTTTGCCCTGTCGTTAATTCGCATCACAAAGCCGTGGTCGTGCAAATTGACCCAAATAACCATGGAAATTGGGTCAGGCATGCACACATAGAACCAAAATCCAACATGGCGGACAGCGAGACGATCGATTTGTGGGGCTATAACAGTAAAAACTTGATTCAATTCGATAGATATTGCCAAAGATGCATGGATTGTATTCAAAAAGCCATTAATTTTAAGTTAATCGATAGAATATATCATTTCTCCGTCGAAAATGCTACTTCCGGCAAGGAGGGGTCACGCATGCGCACAGAACATCAAAATCCAAAATGGCGGACAGCATTTTTATGGTTAATATGGATCATTATTCAAGACCTGCTAGTATTGTGCAATGCTTAACTCGCCAGAAGAGGAGTTATTTGCCAATGAAACATACGGGCGATAATGGATGCATTCTCCATAGGCTTAACCATTGACAGTGATAATACTCGAAGAAAACATGAGGTTAATTACAGAAGGGGCCAAAAAGTGCCTGTTCGAGTTACCGTAAACTCCCGCGTATAAGACGCATTGCGCGTATAGGACGCACCCCAAACTCAGCAGGACCATTTTTGCGTATAAGACGCACATTTTAAGGGTGATTTTTGTCAATCCAGTATTGTTCTATAGTAAAATTACTCCTCGTATAAGACGCACCCCCAATTTCAGTACATCCTATAAGACCCACAAGGCATTTGTTTGGCGTAGAGGACGTGTCTTATACGCGGGAGTTTACGGTACTTGCATTGCAAAATGCTGTACTATATTTCTCTATCGAGCCGTTAATGGCCACTGATACAGGAGGGCAGCATACCCACTGGTTGGCACGATACCCCTCAGCTGTCCTTATGAAAATACAGTAATCTCCCACATATAAGACGCATCCCTCGTATAAGACGCTCCCTGAGTTGAAGAGAATCCTGTGAGGTGTATCTGGGGCTTGATATTTGAAGGTGTAGTACTGTTCTATAGTAAAAGTACCTCACCTATAAGACGCACCCCGTCTTTTAGGATGCTCTATAGGGTGCAGTAGACCTCTGATTCAGGTATAAGACGCGTCTTATACACGGGAGATTACGGTATATCATCCCTGAAGGATCGTCATGATGCATGAATGCAGTCAGTTACTCAGGCCTGCATTCCTGCATCATGACAACCAATGGACGTGATTTTAGGCATTATTACCAGGCCTATACTGCCAGTGCTGCATTCATGTATCATGGCATGAAGGCCTATACTGCCAGTGCTGCATTCATGTATCATGGTATGAAGGCCTATACTGCCAGTGCTGCATTCATGTATCATGGCATGAAGGCCTATACTGCCAGTGCTGCATTCATGTGTCATGGCATGAAGGCCTATACTGCCAGTGCTGCATTCATGTATCATGGCATGAAGGCCTATACTGCCAGTGCTGCATTCATGTATCATGGTATGAAGGCCTATACTGCCAGTGCTGCATTCATGTATCATGGCATGAAGGCCTATACTGCCAGTGCTGCATTCATGTGTCATGGCATGAAGGCCTATACTGCCAGTGCTGCATTCATGTATCATGGCATGAAGGCCTATACTGCCAGTGCTGCATTCATGTATCATGGCATGAAGGCCTATACTGCCAGTGCTGCATTCATGTATCATGGCATGAAGGCCTATACTGCCAGTGCTGCATTCATGTATCATGGCATGAAGGCCTATACTGCCAGTGCTGCATTCATGTATCATGGTATGTAGGCCTATACTGCCAGTGCTGCAGCCTATACTGCCAGTGCTGCATTCATGTATCATGGTATGAAGGCCTATACTGCCAGTGCTGCATTCATGTATCATGGCATGAAGGCCTATACTGCCAGTGCTGCATTAATGTATCATGGCATGAAGGCTTATACTGCCAGTGCTGCATTCATGTCTCATGGCATGAAGGCCTATACTGCCAGTGCTGCATTCATGTATCATGGCATGTAGGCTTATACTGCCAGTGCTGCATTCATGTATCGTGGTATGAAGGCCTATACTGCCAGTGCTGCATTCATGTATCATGGTATGAAGGCCTATACTGCCAGTGCTGCATTCATGTATCATGGTATGAAGGCTTATACTGCCAGTGCTGCATTCATGTATCGTGGTATGAAGGCTTATACTGCCAGTGCTGCATTCATGTATCGTGGTATGAAGGCTTATACTGCCAGTGCTGCATTCATGTATCATGGTATGAAGGCCTATACTGCCAGTGCTGCATTCATGTATCATGGCATGAAGGCCTATACTGCCAGTGCTGCATTCATGTATTATGGCATGAAGGCTTATACTGCCAGTGCTGCATACATGTATCATGGCATGAAGGCCTATACTGCCAGTGCTGCATTCATGTGTCATTGTATGTAGGCCTATACTGCCAGTGCTGCATTCATGTGTCATTGTATGTAGGCTTATACTGCCAGTGCTGCATTCATGTGTCATGGTATGTAGGCCTATACTGCCAGTGCTGCATTCATGTATTATGGCATGAAGGCTTATACTGCCAGTGCTGCATTCATGTATCATGCCACATGATCACATAATGCATCAGTGCACTTCTGGAGATTCATTAGTGCATTTACTTTTCCCTCCTCTTTCGCCTAGGTCCAGAAGATGGTGGTTTGCGGCAAGGTGGAGAAGGGATTATTTGTGGAGTCGTTAGATCCCCGCTTCCAGGCGTTCCTCCCCCGGGAGCACCTCTCAGACTACTACACCAATTGTACGTTACTACACGGCATGTACCAGAAGGGCGACAGTGTCGGCGACTGTGCCGTTCTCACCACCGGATCCCGAGTCGTATCCTTTTATGTTGTGTTTTCATGATAGAATCAGATGTCTCAATGAGGTAGGTGCGTTTAATTACTGCTAGATGTACTATAATCTCCCGCATATAAGGCGCATCTTATAGGCCAAACAAAATGCTGCTGGGTCTTATATGTGGGAGGTAAATTGCCTTGAGTTTTGGGTGTGCCTTATAGGGGGGGTATTTTTACTATAGAACAGTACTAAACTGACAAAAATCTCCCCTCGGGGGGGGGGGGGGGCGCCTTCTATGCGAAACAGCCCCCCTGTGAGTTGGGGGGGGCGCCTTATATGTGAGCTGCGCCTTATACGCGGGAGATTACGGTAAGGACAGCAGGTATCATCTTGTGTCTTTCAGTCTTCTCTTACCAGTCATTGTGTGGTGTTAGATGAAGTTATCCAAAACCCATGAGTATAAGCCAGGGCTTGTAAATAACAGATCCAGGGGTTGAAGGAGGTTAGGATAAGTTAGCTGTGACACATGTATACCGAATATTTCTCCGACTATTTCAGCGCCACTTGGGAACACAGAGGGTTGGGGCCTAGGTTGGGATTTTTTTTTTATATCATTACCTCGGTACAAAAAGGTTGTATCTGCATTTTCTAAGTTTGTAGAAGAAATAAAATGCAAGAAAACTCAGGAAGATAAGAGGCATTAGATGTTAAAACACAAGAAAACTCAGGTAGATAAGAGGCAATAGATGTTAAACACAAGAAAACTCAGGTAGATAAGAGGCAATAGATGTTAAACACAAGAAAACTCAGGTAGATAAGAGGCAATATATGTTAAAACACAAGAAAACTCAGGTGGTAGATAAGAGGCAATAGATGTTAAAACACAAGAAAACTCAGGTAGATAAGAGGCAATAGATGTTAAAACACAAGAAAACTCAGGTGGTAGATAAGAGGCAATAGATGTTAAAACACAAGAAAACTCAGGTAGATAAGAGTCAATAGGTTTTAAAACAAAAGAAAACTCAGGTAGATAAGAGGCAATAGATGTTAAAACACAAGAAAACTGAGGTAGATAAGAGGCAATAGATTTTAAAACACAAGAAAACTGAGGTAGATAAGAGGCAATAGATTTTAAAACACAAGAAAACTCAGGTACAGCCTTCTTGCACTAAGAGGATGAAATGTTTTGGTAAATTGTTGAGTTTTGGGTGCACTGGATGCGGATCTATGCTGATGCACCTTATACACAGGAGTTTACGTTAGAAATGCTTTAATCGCTATCGGGGAGTGGTGATTTAAGATAATTGGAGCAGGGAGATTACTATAATAATAACAACGAGGTTTTGTATTGATATGATGGTATTCCAGAATAGCCAAGAAAAACTAAAATTGGATTTGATCATTTTATTAGAAAGTCACTTATGCAGAAAATATGTATTACATACATTCTGATGACACAGTTATATTTCATTCATTCAATGATGTACAAGCAAACAATGCAATTTGAGCAGAGTCTTAGGAACTTACATTGACATGTCTCATCCACTCGCGATATATTATGTATATGTACTCGTGAAATACTATGTATATTTTAGAACCCTGCGTATAAGCAATGACTTGTAGAGCAGGTCTGGTGCGGCTTAAAGGATCAGCTCGAACTAGGGATGTTGTTATTACGTTGGTTTTACGCTAAATTGGACTAACCTGGTGATTATCAAGCCGCTGGTGCGGCTTATACCGCTTCCTCTTTCCAAAGCTACGGTTACAGCTTATGAGCGGAATTCTTTTCAGTAAAATTTACTTGTTAAGTCTCATTATTAATGTTTATGCCCAGAGACATTTCACCTGCTTTCCGTTCAATCTCTATACTTAAACCCTTCATGAACAGACAGGTAAGTCTCTACATTGGCACACATTTATAAACCTTTATATATAAATTCAGTTATTTCTCTCACACTTACAATCTATAGAATCATAAATTAATGAACCACAAAAAAAAAATGTACTCATTCATAAAGTTGTATCTTCTCCCTGTATGGGCGTCTAATGCAGGAGTGCATCATGTCCATTGGCTGCCATGATGCACCAATGAAGTGCCTGTATGGGCGTCTAATGCAGGAGTGCATCATGGCCATTGGCTGCCATGATGCACCAATGAAGTGCCTGTATGGACGTCTAATGCAGGAGTGCATCATGTCCATTGGCTGCCATGATGCACCAATGAAGTGCCTGTATGGGCGTCTAATGCAGGAGTGCATCATGGCCATTGGCTGCCATGATGCACCAATGAAGTGCCTGTATGGGCGTCTAATGCAGGAGTGCATCATGGCCATTGGTCGGCATGATGCACCAATGAAGTGCCTGTAAGGGCGTCTAATGCAGGAGTGCATCATGTCCATTGGTCGGCATGATGCACCAATGAAGTGCCTGTATGGGCGTCTAATGCAGGAGTGCATCATGTCCATTGGCTGCCATGATGCACCAATGAAGTGCCTGTAAGGGCGTCTAATGCAGGAGTGCATCATGTCCATTGGTCGGCATGATGCACCAATGAAGTGCCTGTATGGGCGTCTAATGCAGGAGTGCATCATGTCCATTGGCTGCCATGATGCACCAATGAAGTGCCTGTAAGGGCGTCTAATGCAGGAGTGCATCATGTCCATTGGTCGGCATGATGCACCAATGAAGTGCCTGTAAGGGCGTCTAATGCAGGAGTGCATCATGGCCATTGGTCGGTATGATACACCAATGAAGTGCCTGTAAGGGCGTCTAATGCAGGAGTGCATCATGGCCATTGGTCGGCATGATGCACCAATGAAGTGCCTGTATGGGCGTCTAATGCAGGAGTGCATCATGTCCATTGGCTGCCATGATGCACCAATGAAGTGCCTGTATGGGCGTCTAATGCAGGAGTGCATCATGGCCATTGGTCGGCATGATGCACCAATGAAGTGCCTGTATGGGCGTCTAATGCAGGAGTGCATCATGTCCATTGGCTGCCATGATGCACCAATGAAGTGCCTGTATGGACGTCTAATGCAGGAGTGCATCATCTCCATTGGCTGCCATGATGCACCAATGAAGTGCCTGTATGGGCGTCTAATGCAGGAGTGCATCATGTCCATTGGTCGGCATGATACACCAATGAAGTGCCTGTATGGGCGTCTAATGCAGGAGTGCATCATGGCCATTGGCTGCCATGATGCACCAATGAAGTGCCTGTAAGGGCGTCTAATGCAGGAGTGCATCATGGCCATTGGTCGGCATGATGCACCAATGAAGTGCCTGTAAGGGCGTCTAATGCAGGAGTGCATCATGGCCATTGGCTGCCATGATGCACCAATGAAGTGCCTGTATGGGCGTCTAATGCAGGAGTGCATCATGTCCATTGGTCGGCATGATGCACCAATGAAGTGCCTGTAAGGGCGTCTAATGCAGGAGTGCATCATGTCCATTGGCTGCCATGATGCACCAATGAAGTGCCTGTATGGGCGTCTAATGCAGGAGTGCATCATGTCCATTGGCTGCCATGATGCACCAATGAAGTGCTTGTATGGGCGTCTAATGCAGGAGTGCATCATGGCCATTGGCTGCCATGATGCACCAATGAAGTGCCTGTATGGGCGTCTAATGCAGGAGTGCATCATGGCCATTGGCTGCCATGATGCACCAATGAAGTGCCTGTAAGGGCGTCTAATGCAGGAGTGCATCATCTCCATTGGCTGCCATGATGCACCAATGAAGTGCCTGTATGGGCGTCTAATGCAGGAGTGCATCATGTCCATTGGCTGCCATGATGCACCAATGAAGTGCCTGTATGGGCGTCTAATGCAGGAGTGCATCATGGCCATTGGTCGGCATGATGCACCAATGAAGTGCCTGTATGGGCGTCTAATGCAGGAGTGCATCATGGCCATTGGTCGGCATGATGCACCAATGAAGTGCCTGTATGGGCGTCTAATGCAGGAGTGCATCATGTCCATTGGTCGGCATGATGCACCAATGAAGTGCCTGTAAGGGCGTCTAATGCAGGAGTGCATCATGGCCATTGGCTGCCATGATGCACCAATGAAGTGCCTGTATGGGCGTCTAATGCAGGAGTGCATCATGGCCATTGGTCGGCATGATGCACCAATGAAGTGCCTGTAAGGGCGTCTAATGCAGGAGTGCATCATGGCCATTGGTCGGCATGATGCACCAATGAAGTGCCTGTATGGGCGTCTAATGCAGGAGTGCATCATGTCCATTGGTCGGCATGATGCACCAATGAAGTGCCTGTATGGGCGTCTAATGCAGGAGTGCATCATGTCCATTGGTCGGCATGATGCACCAATGAAGTGCCTGTATGGGCGTCTAATGCAGGAGTGCATCATGTCCATTGGCTGCCATGATGCACCAATGAAGTGCCTGTAAGGGCGTCTAATGCAGGAGTGCATCATGTCCATTGGCTGCCATGATGCACCAATGAAGTGCCTGTATGGGCGTCTAATGCAGGAGTGCATCATGGCCATTGGTCGGCATGATGCACCAATGAAGTGCCTGTATGGGCGTCTAATGCAGGAGTGCATCATGTCCATTGGCTGCCATGATGCACCAATGAAGTGCCTGTATGGGCGTCTAATGCAGGAGTGCATCATGGCCATTGGTCGGCATGATGCACCAATGAAGTGCCTGTAAGGGCGTCTAATGCAGGAGTGCATCATGTCCATTGGTCGGCATGATGCACCAATGAAGTGCCTGTATGGGCGTCTAATGCAGGAGTGCATCATGGCCATTGGTCGGCATGATGCACCAATGAAGTGCCTGTAAGGGCGTCTAATGCAGGAGTGCATCATGGCCATTGGCTGCCATGATGCACCAATGAAGTGCCTGTATGGGCGTCTAATGCAGGAGTGCATCATGTCCATTGGCTGCCATGATGCACCAATGAAGTGCTTGTATGGGCGTCTAATGCAGGAGTGCATCATGGCCATTGGCTGCCATGATGCACCAATGAAGTGCCTGTATGGGCGTCTAATGCAGGAGTGCATCATGTCCATTGGCTGCCATGATGCACCAATGAAGTGCCTGTATGGGCGTCTAATGCAGGAGTGCATCATGTCCATTGGCTGCCATGATGCACCAATGAAGTGCCTGTATGGGCGTCTAATGCAGGAGTGCATCATGGCCATTGGTCGGCATGATGCACCAATGAAGTGCCTGTAAGGGCGTCTAATGCAGGAGTGCATCATGTCCATTGGCTGCCATGATGCACCAATGAAGTGCCTGTATGGGCGTCTAATGCAGGAGTGCATCATGTCCATTGGCTGCCATGATGCACCAATGAAGTGCCTGTATGGGCGTCTAATGCAGGAGTTCATCATGGCCATTGGCTGCCATGATGCACCAATGAAGTGCCTGTATGGGCGTCTAATGCAGGAGTGCATCATGTCCATTGGCTGCCATGATGCACCAATGAAGTGCCTGTAAGGGCGTCTAATGCAGGAGTGCATCATGTCCATTGGTCGGCATGATGCACCAATGAAGTGCCTGTATGGGCGTCTAATGCAGGAGTGCATCATGGCCATTGGTCGGCATGATGCACCAATGAAGTGCCTGTATGGGCGTCTAATGCAGGAGTGCATCATGGCCATTGGTCGGCATGATGCACCAATGAAGTGCCTGTATGGGCGTCTAATGCAGGAGTGCATCATGTCCATTGGTCGGCATGATACACCAATGAAGTGCCTGTAAGGGCGTCTAATGCAGGAGTGCATCATGTCCATTGGTCGGCATGATGCACCAATGAAGTGCCTGTAAGGGCGTCTAATGCAGGAGTGCATCATGTCCATTGGTCGGCATGATGCACCAATGAAGTGCCTGTATGGGCGTCTAATGCAGGAGTGCATCATGGCCATTGGCTGCCATGATGCACCAATGAAGTGCCTGTAAGGGCGTCTAATGCAGGAGTGCATCATGTCCATTGGTCGGCATGATGCACCAATGAAGTGCCTGTAAGGGTGTCTAATGCAGGAGTGCATCATGGCCATTGGTCGGCATGATGCACCAATGAAGTGCCTGTAAGGGCGTCTAATGCAGGAGTGCATCATGTCCATTGGTCGGCATGATGCACCAATGAAGTGCCTGTAAGGGCGTCTAATGCAGGAGTGCATCATGTCCATTGGCTGCCATGATGCACCAATGAAGTGCCTGTATGGGCGTCTAATGCAGGAGTGCATCATGGCCATTGGTCGGCATGATGCACCAATGAAGTGCCTGTAAGGGCGTCTAATGCAGGAGTGCATCATGGCCATTGGTCGGCATGATGCACCAATGAAGTGCCTGTAAGGGCGTCTAATGCAGGAGTGCATCATCTCCATTGGCTGCCATGATGCACCAATGAAGTGCCTGTATGGGCGTCTAATGCAGGAGTGCATCATGGCCATTGGTCGGCATGATGCACCAATGAAGTGCCTGTAAGGGCGTCTAATGCAGGAGTGCATCATCTCCATTGGTCGGCATGATACACCAATGAAGTGCTTGTGCATCATGACGACCAGCCCTCTAGGAGTGTATCAACTCTGTATGGAAGTCATGATGCATGAATTTAGCTGTGGCGAGTTACTCACCAGGGCTATACATGCATGCATCGTGACGACCAATGGGCATGGTGCGTTAATGCACTGTCGACCGCTACATTGTTAAAGTACCAAATATACACATTCATTATGCTTAATTTTAGAGAAAGAAAAAAAGTACATCATTCAGATTTAGCTATGGGCACCTGGATTTATGAAGTTGGGGCCAGTGGTGAAAAATGTCTAAAGTGTATTTAATGAATGACAGTTTAGTGCCCTCCCTACCCATGTAGAAACAAACCTTAAAGCTATCACTGGGACTTTGGCTTAGAATTGTGTTTTTGGGCAGTTTTCTTGTTACTTTTAGGAACAGTGGGTATCTGTGTGGGTTTCTTTGAACAGCAACTACGTACACAGCAACAGAACAACTTCAAACTTATATAGGTCAGTAAGCTGACTATCACAAGGACAAACGCTATAATGTCAAGTGCCCAGAACTTGTATGACGGGAAATCAGCGCTCGCCGGGCGTAGCTCTTCCCCACCATACTTTATAACATGTTCAATCCAATACACCGCTGTTTGCAAGGGGGTCATAGGACGATCTCGGAATTTCTCAGAAAGACGTTGGGCTCGCTTGGAGTATGATGGATCACCCAGTATTTTTGTGATTGCACCGGAGAGGTCTGAGACAGTGAGAGAGTTGATTCTGAGGGGGATACCAATGCCATGGTACTCAGCACGTTTAGAGTTGTGGATCTGGTCTCCTATCAGCGGTAACCCTACCATGGGGACCCCGTGATAGAGCGCCTCAAACTGCCCGTTACACCCACAATGGGTGATGAACAGCCGTGTGTTTGGGTGCCCCAGGAGGTCGTTCTGTGGCATCCATTTAGTTAAGTGGACATTCTTAGGGACATCCTTCAAGGTCATATCAGTGTGGCGCATGATGACCAATTGAGGAAGGTCCCGGAATGAGTCCATAAGAATTTTTATTATACGTTTTGGGAGAATGAACTGGGAACCAAAAGAAACAACGATGAGGCCTGAGTCAGCCCCATCAGCCCATGTCTTGATATCCCCAGTCAGGGGACTGGCTGGTTTGGTATTTAAACCACCGACATTGATGATACTGGGCACTGTGACTTTAGCATAATCAATAACATCGTCAGACATCACAAGCCATACCCTCGTCTCTCCTGCTATCTGGGATATAGATTTGTGCGGGCGATCACCGGCGTGTTCAACCACGAGGTTGTTGTCACAGGTGGGGAGAAAAGACGGGATTATGAAGCGATCCGCAAACAGCATAGCCGAATTCCTAAGGCGTTCTACAAAGGTCATTTTAGCTGTGACTCCGGCGTTGGTGTGGGGGTAGATGGAGGGAATCGTGGGAACCCCCGCCTCGTAAGGACTGAAAAAGGTCATGACAGAAACGACTGGTTTGTTTAAAATATACGCCATGACATAAAGTTGCTTGTTATAAGGGAGTCCATCCACTACAATAACATCAAAATCCATGCGCTTCATTTTGCGGATAGCCTCCTTGTTTGCGAGTGCGTGGTGTATCTCGGCCTTGAAGAGCGGGTATAGAGACTTGATGGTCGGAAGCAGCTGCAGTATGCCCAGCTCTCCCCCCTCCAGTGTTCTCGTCACGATTCCCGTCATCTCCTCAGCCTCCATGACACAGCCACCCACCGTGTTGTTGTAGGTGATGAGGTCTATGTTGACCTTGGTGAGGCGTTTTGTGGCCTGACAGTCGCCGTTCATGTACGCCGTCACCTGGTGCCCCTGCTTTATAAGGCCTTCTCCAACCTGCAATATCAACATGTAATACTAAGTCACTACCATAAAACCACAGTCATAAGCCGATTGGTTCAAAATCTTATGTTTAAGTCTACCTCTGCCGTATTACTGTAGATTACAGAGAAACCTGTTAAACTTTTAGCCTAATATCGGCTTCAATGAAGCATGCATCATGGCGACCAAGGGGTATGATGCATTAACATGAAGAATTGAGGGTCACTAGGAAGAATGTGCAATTTGGTATTTTGCTGCACAAGGTGGAATTAGGATTTTCAGCCAATGCTGTGTATTAAAGCAGTATTTTGTTCTGGTTCTAAGTGTAGTGGTTCGTCTCGTTAAGTTAGATTAAATCATAACGAAGAGAGAGAAAAGTTTCCGGGTAGGCAACCGAGCTTTTATTTCATAGCTTGCGTTACATACGATCACAGCCTCAGAGGACTACATGCTGCTAGTGCATTCGGTTACCCTTTCGGGTAACAACCTGGTTGAGCAGTGGGTAAACCACTACTGAGGAACCTAGGGCTAGGACCAGCCTTATATAGGGGAAAAGCCCGCGAAACTCAGACCGGCCACGTGACGTGTGGCGGACGAGTGGTAGGCCCCCTGGTGTAGTGGATACGAACCCAGAGGCAGGTGCTGCCACCTGCCATCCGGATTCCCCCACCACACCCGAAGGACCTAGGTCTGAGTCTCACGGGTGCATGAACGTTAAAGTGTAAAATACCATACCCCTACACTGCCCCCCTTAGACAATAACTTGGGGGTAATTAAACCGCAGTGTATTAATAACCTAGTAAGTGATTGTTTACAATACTAAAAAGGGGTATTAATTACACTTGCTCGATGTGAAATAGGCTATAGTATAAGACTATCCTATTTCTGAAAAATTATACAATAATAGCATCGAGTGTCGTTCATGTTATTTCCATCACTAGCTTATAACAACCATAAATGATAAATATACAATTATCACAGATTTATAGTAACGTTTTGACAACAGTAGGGTCCTGAAAAGGACCGGTGGTTGTTAACAATGATCGTATTATGGTTATTGAACCCGGAAAAAAATTTTCGACTTTTTAAATTAACAGCTCTGTCTACTTTACAGAGTGAATTAAATATTAATGATCAGATATGGACAATTAATCTGATACTATATGAACACAATTAGGTATTAACCTGAGTACTACAATAATAAGTTTAGAGAAATCCGTTGGACCTTCTCTTATTTTATAGAAAAATATTTATACTTTTGAGACGCAGCTCAGTTTATACCTTAGTGTTTTATATTTACAAGTTACAGAAGAATTATAGTCTCTTAATATATTGAGACCAGGAATGACCTATATAGACAGTATAGGTCTAGGATTACCTTAAATAACTTTTAGGATTCGCAGATCCAGTATATTTATAGGTACCCTTATATAATAATATATCTTTATAAAAGATATTATATAGTTATAAATACAATTTTACATACAATATAATAATATCAACAAAGTTACTTGTTTTCATGATTGGAGGATGTAACAGGAGTCGGATGCTGCTGATGGCTTGGTATGGGCGAGCTGAACCCTGATGCCTGAAGTGCTATAGTAAAACTTGTTGGTGGGTGTAGCTAAACCCTGATGCCTGTAGTGCTAGCTAACTGGAGGTTATAGTAGATCCAGTTGTAGACTGTTGATGGACTCTATGGGCGTAGCTAAACCCTGATGCCTGTAGTGCTAGCTAACTGGAGGTAATAGTAGATCCAGTTGTAGACTGTTGATGGACTCTATGGGCGTAGCTAAACCCTGATGCCTGTAGTGCTAGCTCACAAATAGTAGTGGTGTAGTAGTAAATCCGGTTTGTAGTTCAAAAGTCCATATTAGTGTAAATTGTCCACGATTTTATAATAGGCACAGTCATTACATTGTGGCACAGTACAATTATGGTGTTTACAGCATTCGTACTCCTCCTCCAGAGTGACTTGTTTGTTTTCTCCTTCTGTTTTCAGTTTCCGGATTAGGGTACAGTTTGGTACCCGAATCAATACGGGTTGGATAAAAAACGGTTTCTTATCCAACAATGCATGGGTAATAGAACCCCGGGACACACAATTATGTCCGATCTTCATGCAACAGTTTTTTACTGTTCCATGTTCTCCTCGGGTGGCTGGTTTGGACCCGGTTGTTGAGCCAGTGGCTGAACAGGGGGGTTCACACCAGTTCCATCCGTAGGTGCCAATGCGGGGACAGCAGGTGTAAGTTTCACCTTTTGGCGTGCTTCGAACAGCTTCAAAGCATGCTCAGGTGTACCGTCCCAGTTATCCATGATAACTCCGAAGACCTTGAAGAACTTTTGCTGGTTCTTCATGTTCGTTGCTCGTTCTAGGTCGAGCATCTGAGAAGCTGTTTCCTTCTCGGATAGGGCCTCCTGCCGCAGATTAGCAGCTTCCTGCTTATCTTTGGCAACATCCGCTTTGATCTGAGTCGAGATTCGGTTGATCTCTGACTTCTGGATCGCGTCAATACACTGGAGAGTGCTCGACACGGTCCGACGATACATGTCCAGGTGGAGGTTTTCCAGATGGTGCTGTAGCGTCTCAAATTGTTTGCTCTGGATATTGCAAGACAATTTGTCCTCCTTCTTGAAGAAGGTCTCCACTGTCTGGATCAGCTTAGGCCGATGAACCACAGCACCAGGTGGGGGTACCTGACCCTGAGGCTTCGGCTGTGCTCCAGACCCACTCGCAGTGACAGCTACCTGCGTGTGCGAAGAAGCAACCGCAGTAGTAACCGCACTAGCAGTGGTCGAAGAAGGGCCTTGAGTTGGTAATCCCTGAACCAGGGGCAACCGTGACAATTCCCTTCTAAGGTCTTTGGCCGTCAACAATGGTGCGGGTGGACGTTGTCTCACCACAGCACTCATTGTAGGTCGGGGAGCTTGACCTCCTACTGTCGGCAGTTCCTGCTTGACCCTCCCGTACTGATCAAAGATTTGCATCTCTGGTCCGGGTGGGCCCATAGCAGGGTACTGCTTCGGGTCTTTGACATTCAAAGGCGCGTGTTTCCGGGCGGACTGGCCACTCGGTCCACTGACACCAAAGAATGTCGGGTTCTGTGCACCTCGTGGAGTTGGTGCTCGCCCATAATGGGAAGGAGTTCCAGTAGGAGATGGAAGATGTGGCTTCTTCCTTCCCCCATTTGTCTGTCTCTCCAGCGCCTCCAGTGGTGACCTGGCTCGGCTTGGAGATTCAGACGCCTGTCTCTTCCTATCTGCTGCAGAGGGTCCCTGGCGGTAATCCCTGCGGCTTCGGACCTGTTCTCCGGATGGAGTTACATAAGCCCCACCACGACGGCGGGCCTTGTTGCTTCTCCATTCGTTTAACAGATCGTACTCCTCCTGAGCGTACTCTAGTTTGCCGGACCCGGGAGTCTGGGCAAACCGAGCCTTTAGTTTCTGGTTAGTACCAGGAACCGTAGGCGCAAACTGCTTCGTACTCGGTGTGAGGGAAGCCAACTTCTCTGCATGGAGGCCCCTAAGGTTGCCATAGAGTTCGGAGTGAATTTTCATCACCCGATCTATGGCTGCCTCCAGGCCCTCTCCATGCGAAGTCACATAGTGCCGGACCATGTCTCCGCGTCGGGGGGTGACACATCCTGTGCATTTAGCACATTTCTTGCCAACCTCTCGGTCGCAGACATATTCCGGCCTCTGGTGCATATGAACCTCCACGAGATGACGAAGGAACGCGTCTTTCTCGATGAAGAATTCAACCTCACCCTCACTTTGAGTACAACGTTGGAAGGGACAATCCTTACGATCCTCCCCGTAGTACTCATCTAGAGCAAACTTGAGCTTGCCCTTCTGGTCATAATTGTACAGACCATTGGGCGAATTCTTAACGAATTCCCAATAGATCCAGTACATATTGGCCGGCTTTCTATCAGAGAGCTTCTTGCGAAGCCACTCCTCCATATCTTCCTGCCCCTCACAGGTGATCCGAGGGGGCAGTCTCCATACGGATTTACTCCCCTTCAGGTGTCCCCTGTGTAGAGGAATGAAGTCGGCAAAGTTGCTATTGGCGTTAGCCCAGATAGCAGCCTCTTGCTCGTCAGTCGGAGTGACATCCACAACTGGGTCAACCGGCTCCTCTCCCTCTGGGTCGGATGGTACATCCACAGGTTGCACAACGGGTTGTTGACCCGCGAGGACCTGGGCTGCAGCATCTTGAGCGTCTCCACTCAAATCGGCCATTACGTCGTGTAGCTTGACGATTGGCACACCGAGCTCAACTTTTACGGTTGGGACAGCCGGTTCAGCTTCTGTATTATCAGCTTGAACGTCTACCTCGATAGGTTCAGGTTTGCGTTGGTCAACCTTCTTCTTATTCCTCCTGCGGGATCTGCCGTTAGTAGAAGTGCCAGGCTCGGATGCGTCCGTCTCATTGCCGGAGACATCCGAAGCCTTAGCGCCCTTCTTATTGGCCGAGCGTGGAGACACCCGACGGGTTCGGGTACTGTCGTCCACACTCGTGCTGGTAGAGGGTTCGGTTCCTGACCGCTTCCCTTTACCCTTACCTTTGGTGGGGGTTGTTTTACCCTTTCCACCAGCTGCTTTCTCCTTTACTTGCTCAGTCTTCGTAGGGGTAGACTGAGCAGTTTTAAGGGAAACATCTGCATCAGGTAGGGCCTTCTCAGGTACTACTGCTGCGCCTCCCAAGGTAGGAGCTTCAGCAGGAGACATGAGACGGTCCATCCGATCGGCCATCTTGGCTGTTACTTGCACGGGTGCGGGTCCGGGTACTAACTCCGGATGCGCCAGTGCATACTGTCTCTCCAATAGACGTACTACGAGGTCTTGTATTACCCCGAGTCTGTCTAGTGGAGACACACCAATACGGGCCTCTTCTGCCTCAATGGTTTGAGACGTAATAGGGACCCCTGGACAGTAATCCACAACAGCGTTACCTGCTGCTTCATACTCATCCGCTGTGCTTAACAGTAGGATCTGGTCTCTGTCTATGTATCTAGAGACCTCATCTGCCTTGACACCGGTGTAACCCGTTTTGTCAGACACATAGGAAGGCCTATAAGAGGTATTCCTTCGGAAAGCCATTTCTGCGTCCCAGACGGCTTTACGAAACCATAAGTGGACTACCAATCCTTTGGCCATCTGATGGTAATCCATCAACCAGGACTCCGGAAAGGTATTAGCCCACTGCGGATGAGCACATTCCCAGATTGCGTTGACAACACGCTCGTCAACCTCTCTGGGCGTCCCATAACAGGTGGGTATCAGCATTTCCTCGGAAATTGCTAACATCCGTCCGTCATATGGACCGGCTACATCATGCCATTCGGGACTGTCTGGGAAGGGCAGCTCTAGGTGCATTGGCCTGTCAACCGGAGAAGCAGGTCCCAAAGCACCGAATGAGGTACTCCCACCAAGACGGGGCGGCAGTTGAGGGGGAGGTGGCATCAGAGCCCTGTCAAGAGACTGGGCTCCTGCCGGTTCTCCACTCAAACCTTCGGATGGAGGGGCTACATAAGGCTCACCTACATCAATTTGTTGTTGAACGCCTCGGCGTTCAGGACTAACTTGTCTGGAGTTGTCGGATGCGTCGTAGAACGATTCTACGTCGCTATCGTCTACTCCAGAGAAGTACTGATCAACATTCATTTGTTGATCCATTTGATCACAATCAGCATCGTATTGCTGATCGTCGTATGTATAAGTGGGACTCTTGGGAGAACCACTTCCATACTCTGGCGGGGTGCTGGCACCGGCACCGCCGCCAAGACGGACGGCCTCTTCTGCCATCGACAGAAGTGGCTGTTCGGGGATAAAATATCCCAATCCACCGGATAAGCAGTGAGTACTGCTTACCCAGTGAAAGGCGGGTGCCTTTTAACGAGGGCACACCTCGGAATATGGCTGTCACGGGCTATCAGACTCCAACAAGAGCAAGACCACCCTCGGCCACGTCTTCTTCCTTCGCAGGAATAAGACAATATGGCGGGATACTCGAACTTGAATCGCTGCGCATGATCAAACCGGCGCCTCACGTGACCATTCGAAAATGGGTCAACAACTTTCCCGCGTGCCCTTAATTAGGTCACGCGCCCTTACATAAAAACAATACAATACCCGATCGGTCGTCCGTCCGTACTCAGGGTTCGACTATGACAATTCGCTAGGTATTCTGGAGTTTATGGATAGCATAAGCATATCCACCGGATTATCCGTCCAAAACCATGGGTTCATTGTCATAGGACCTTTTCCAGAGACTCTTGACCGGCTCAAATATACATTGAACTAGGTTACAACATATAACAGTACACAGTACAGGACAACACACTCGTTGTGTTAACAGGCTAGGTTACGGCAGTCTGTAGCAACCTTGGACTGCGTCTAAGAGGTTTTGAGGCCTCTTTTATTGACCTGGTATCCATAAGAGCCTTTTCCAAGGTCTTCTTAGCCTTAGAAGGACCTTTCCTCTTATTTTTACCTGCGCCTGCCGAGACTTTTTGTATCTTCCCCTGCTTTCCGGATGTTACGACAGGGGGCACCACCCTCTTCGGGTCTGCAACCTTCCGTGGCCGCCCGGGTCCTCGCTTTCGGGTCGGTACCACTTCGAGTTGCTTAACACGACTCTGTTCCATTACTTCCAATAGACCATCGCCGTACATTTCGGTGGAGGTATCCCTCCCCCTCCATGGGCGTAGTCTCGCTACATTTGACTTGTAACATTTACCAAGCTGTGATTTAATAATCACTGTGCAATCACTAATAACCTGAGTTATAGTGAAAGGTCCATCCCAATTACTGGCTAATTTCAGGTTAGCTAGCGGTTGGTGTAGACGCAGTACTCTATCCCCTAGATTAAAAAATCTAGCTTTTAGACCTGTGTCATAGCCAACTTTCTGCCAACGCGCAGTTTTCTGCAACTCGTCTCTAACCCTCTCATAGGCTTGTTTGAAATTATCCCGTAGGGATTCTACAAACATCACCTGGCAAGGGGCTTCCGGATTCATTCTTATTACGCCGAACACCAAATCGGCTGGCATAATCAAATCCTCTCCAAAAACGAGGAGATTAGGAGAACAGTTTGTGCTCGAATGCACAGTGCCATTATAGGCATGTACCACGAATTCACATTGTTCATCCCAATCATCCATCTGCTCATTTACCAGAGACTTCAATACTTGGATCAAAGTCCTATTGAATCTCTCTACTTGTCCATCGCTCTGTGGTCTATAGGGATTAGTTCTTGTCTTGCAGATCGCCAGACAATTACACATCTCCTGCCACAGACTAGACTCAAATTCTCTGCCTTGGTCACTATGTAACATGAGTGGGACACCTAGGTGCAGCACCCACCCTTTTACAAAGGCCATAGCACAAGTAACAGCCTTATGATCCGGTAAAGGGAACACTCGGGTGTACTTGGTATAATAATCAGACACGACCATCATACACGTGTTGCCACTAGGAGTGGGGGGAATCCCACTAATAATGTCAACAGCTATTCTAGCAAACCTTACACCAAACAGTTCCTGGGATAATGGCAGCTTGCCTAACCCGGGTCCTGGTTTGTTCTTACAGCACTCGGGACAGGTCTCCACCCATCGGGTGAGATCTGTACTCATGCCGGGCCAATAGTATCGTCTGGTCAGACGTTCTAGAGACCGTTTCTTTCCAAAGTGCCCACTAGTTCTATGTCCATGACAGAAATACATAATATCTCGTCGCATAGCACTAGGTATGACAACTTGCAAGGTTTTGTTCCTATTAGAATGGTTCTTCCATCGAAACAGAATACCATCCCGGACTTTTAGCTCGGCCCATTGAGCTAAGAATCGTCTCATCTCTCTGTTCTCCAATGACACTACGGGTCTTGGGGGACAGATACCCTGATTAAGGAATTTAATCAAACGTGATGTGACTGCATCAGACTTCTGGAACTGCCTGATGGTCTCCAAGGACCAATTCAAGACATGTTCCGGATGGGTTTCGAATGGAACTCGAACCCCTGCCAACACAGCATTGTGTGCTCCACAATCAGTGCACTCAGCATTTGCACATTTCCTCACTGGGATTCTAGACAAAGCATCTGCATTCAAATGCTTTGCCCCGGCTCGGTGTTCAATCTGGCTGTGATTTAGACCGAATTCGGATAGGTGCGCTAACCAGCGACCTATCATCCCCTCTGCATCTTTGAAGTTCAATAACCATCTGAGGGAAGAGTGATCAGTCCGTAGAGTGAAATCACTCCCCCACAAAAAGTGCTTGAACTTCTTCGTATAGACCACCACAGCCAACAACTCACGTTTAGTGGTACAATAGTTTCTTTGAGATTTACTCAACGTGTTACTAGCGAAGGCTATAGGAACTTCGACCCCATCCTGGACCTGAGAAAGGGCGGCTCCTATGCTTTCATTACTAGCATCAGTATCTAGAATGAAATGATCATTCTCCGTGGGGTATCTCAACACAGGTGTGATAGCAAACAAATCCTTTATTTTCATAAAGGCCTCGTCTTGCTCGGGTCCCCAAGGGAATCGTTCCTTTCTGATCCCGGGTGTCCAGTGGGACAAACTCTGGATAGGAAAGGCAACCCTTGAATATCCTGGGATAAAGTCCCGGTAGTAGGAACAGAATCCGAGGAAGGACCTAACTTCTTTCGCATTCGTGGGTGCTTGCCAATTTGACACGGCATCCAGTTTCTCCGGATCGGCTTTAATCCCTTCATTCGAGATTATTCGCCCCAAGTAATTAATAGATCTTTTGAAAAGATCGCACTTCTTGGGTTTCAGCTTCAAACCATTAGTTATGATCCTTTCCAGGACCATACCTAAATTTTCCAAGCATTCTTCGTATGTCTTTCCAAAGACAATCACATCGTCTAGATAGACGAGACATTTCTTCCATAAAAGGTCACTTAATAAAGTTTCCATCATGGCTTCAAATGTGGCCGGTGCATTGCACAATCCAAACGGCATCACATTATACTGGAATAATCCAATATGACTGGAAAAGGCCGTCTTCTCCATATCTTTCGGATGCATACCCACTTGCCAGTACCCGGATTGTAAGTCTAGAGAGCAATACCATTGCTTACCTCCAAGGGAGTCTATAGTCTCATCGATCCGTGGTAAGGGATATGAATTCTTCTTGGTCATACCATTCAATTTCCGGTAATCTATGCAGAAACGGATGCTACCATCTTTCTTGGTCACCATGCACACAGGGCTAGACCAAGGACTGGTTGATGGAATTATTACATCCTGTTCAAGCATTTTAGCTATCTCCTCCTCAGCTACCCTTTTTTTGGCTAGTGGGAGTCTTCTATAAGGAATCTTAAAAGGTTCATTCTCACCAGTGTCAATCGTATGCAGTACTTTATCGGTACGCCCCAATTGTTCACTCGGTGCTGCAAAAGCTTTACGGTACTTGTACAACAAGTCAGTTAGAGCTTCACGTTGTTCATCACTTTCTACATGGCTTTCGGCTACTAGAGTGTCTAGTTCGGGGCTCCTTTCGGGTGGGATAGGGGCTCCGGGTGCCGAAACATGTTTACAGTCTTCTATCAATTCGGATAAGACAACCGATCCAAGGATCGTATCCTTCTGTACATAGACAGTCTTGTTACCGGTATTGGATATAGGAACCACCGTCCAAGCAGCGTTAGCTACTAGAACATCAGCGGATTCCAATCCGATACTTGACAACATGGCCATGTCTGGCTCTACAACTCCAGTTTTTCCTGAAAACTGTCTGTCCGCTCGACATAAGACATCACAGGCTGTGCCTGGTGGTATCTTAACAGTCTGGGCTACACTGGCTACACTGCTTACTTGCCTAAGTACACATTGTACTTCGAGATGGTACGGGTCTCTCACTTCCAATATTCCCCTCTGGGAATCTAACCTTGCTCCATATAATGCAGCAAAATCCAGACCGAGTATACCATCATCCGCGATGTTCGCCACAGTAGGGGTAAGGATGAAGTCCTTATCTTCCTGTAGACTGAACCTCATACATGTTCTACCGAACGTTTGTATCATGCTACCGTCGGCCGTACGAGCATTTCCTTCCGTTGTGAAAGTTTCATGATTCGTAGGCAAAAGATCGTAGAATCTCTTGGCAATACAGGAGTGGCTAGCACCCGTATCGACAAGAAACTCAGCGGATCTACCACTCACAGATACAACTGCGTACCACCTCCTACCTTTCAAGTAGGTAGGACTACTTGCATACTTAGCAAGTTCCGTCTTAGCGCCGAGGTCAAATCCACATCCCTTTAAGAATTCGAGACAAGGATGACCCGGGGGGAACTGGGCACACCCCACCCTGGCCAACTCATTGGCCGCTCCCTCTGGACTGATATCGGGTTTCCCCTCTGTGTTCTTCTGCCGGTTCTTGACACCTGGTGTACTATCAGTCTCCCCAGCCTCATGAGTAGGGAACTGATCAGGCTCCTTAGCTTCACTGCTGGGCGAAATCGCTAGAGGATTCTTGCCAGTACCGCAAGCTGCGATAGGCTGGCAGTCATGGCAATCACTCACTCTGGGGGTAATCCGGTTGCCATTGTGGACACCCCCTCTCAGTTTTCCTTCTTCACTGAGTCCTCCTTACCCGGATTGCTCCGGTAACGAGTGTTTCTATAAACTGGCTTATCTGCCTCACACTCGGCAGCATAATGCCCAGTTTCCTGACATCGGAAGCATGTCACAACACTCCTATCAGGCTTAGGCCTCCTAAGATTTTCAGTAATCTTCTTTACCAAATTGTTAACCAGGTCCTCTGATAAAGAAGGACCCGTCGTGGGTTTGGTATCGGGTTGAGTCACAGGAGGTTTAGAAGTGATCACTTTCTCCTTGACGTAACCCGGTTTCTTTCCCCAGTTCCGGTTGTACCGGGGGTTCCCTTGGCCAATGGCCCCAACGTTTTCATCTTCGTCAGGTTCCCCTGATTCGGATGAATCGGTTTCGGGTATTCCCTCCGGGATTATCATTGCTGACATCCGTTGGGGTACCTTCCCGGCAAAGATACGGGCCTTTCGATCATAATGATCTAGGGACTGGAACAAATCTGTCAAAGAGGCATCATTCTTCCAAGCTTCACAGGCTACTGTCCTGTGTTCTTGATTCCGCAATCCTTCAATGAATTGTTTAAACATCTCATCTAGGAAGCATTCATCATCTAGTCTCCATTGAGGTCTGGCTTTATGCAACAGTCGTTGACATTCTAAGCCGAACACTTTGGCAGACTCCTTGGGCTTCTGTGTTCTTTTAGTGAACGTCAGCCAAGGGTCTTCTCCAACTATATTCCCATATAAATATGAAGCAATCTCTATGAGTTCATCATACTTCATATGGGCTGAGAGTCCTGTTATTTGAGAATCTCTCCATTGTTCCACGGCTCCTTTTCCGTCGCCTTCCTTTAACCAGCATACTAAATAAGGCAGAGCTTCCGCTTTACCCCATCCATTGCAGTTAAAGACATCTGCGCAGCCTTGATACTCCTCCTTCCAAGTGTTCTTGGCATTAAAGGGGGTAGGTATCTTAGCTACTCTACGAGCCGGATTCGTGGATCCAGTAAGGGTTAAACCCTTACTCCATTCCATGATCTCCGTATCGTCCAGACCTTGATTGTAACAATCAACACCTAAGTTAGCAATCGCTGCATTAGAATCATGCAGCGCTTGTAACCCTGGAGAAAGAGATACTCGGCGACTGAGTCTCTTTTTCCTTGGAGGATTCGTACCATAAGTACTTCCAAAGCCTCCGGATGGTGGTCCTCCTCCACCTCCTGATCCCCCTGCTCCGTATGGAGGCACCTGTGAAAAGGTGTATCCACTGGTTTGGGGAGCCGGCCCTGGACCATTGGTGGGTTGTGTATTTCCACCAAAGCTAAAGAAACCACTATTGGGATTAGTGTTTCCTCCTGTTCCATACGACTGATTTCCATTATTGAAACCAGTCCCACTGGCAGAGGGTCTGCTCCTGGAACGATCGCTTGAGGGTCCGGATCCTTGATCACATCCGGATTGCCCCCCAGCTGTACTGGAACCTCCGGATGCGCGTCCGGTTGTTCCTCCGGACGTGTTCCGGGTGTTACCATTGGACGGATTCGTTCCTGTTTGGGACTGATTCCATCCATACTGGGCATACGGGCCATTTGGTCCCCCTAAAGGTGACTGTTGTGGCCATCCGCCGTCAAAGGTGGAGCTTCCTGCCGAGCGGCTTTGTTTAGCTCCACTCGCAGAATTATCCCCTTTATTTCCCGTACCTAGACCAAGAGGTATAGAGGTATTATCTGTAAATCTAACCTGATGACTCTTTACTCCTTCATAACGAGGTACAGTTGTCTCTGTTACCCCGTCATTGCCCCTCAAAGAGAACATCTGGTTACTTGTCGTGTTTAGGGCAATTCCTGAAACGGTGAAGTCTGATTCAAGAGTGCCTACTGCACGACCAGTATCTTCTAGATACTTTGACATCTGGATAGCTTTAGCCTCCAGTTCGGAATAATCATCCATCATTTTAGTCTGTTTAACAGCCAAATCTGTGGATTCGCGTATCAATTGATCTTTGAGTTTTTCATGCTCATCGGTCTGTTTTTGGTACGTTTCCCGAGCATCTTTGAAGGCTGATTCTATTTTCTTCAGCTCTTCTTGATACTTGCCGTAGGCCGATTGAGTTGAATTTAACTCTTGTTTAGTTCTATTCAACTCATCATACGAGGCTCTGTATTCCAGATCCGCCGTATATAGTGCATCACGATACTGTTCGTGCTGGAGTTGAAAATCTTGCTTTTCTTTCTCCATCTGATCCAACAACAATTGTTGTTGGCGTCTACAACTCTGGTCGTAATCGAGACGTTCCGATATCAACTGTTTGTTTTCAGTCAGAATCTTGTCTCGGGTTCCGGTCAGTGTAATAAGATCCTTCTGGATCTTCTCGTATTCAGCTCTCATGTCTTCAAGCTCGTCCATTTTGTTCTTTTCGAATCCACATTTTTGGTGTTTAATTCGAGAACTGTATGGAGTTTCAAACATACCTGCACTAGGCTTTGGTACCTCAAATGGTAATTTACCAAATTGAGCAGTACTTTTATGCATTGGTGCAGGTTTCGAAGTACCTCCTGGCATGAATAAGGAGTCTCCAAATTCATCCAGTTCATGATGTAAGTTTCTTCTTACATCTTCTAACCCATCAGGGTAGTGTTCTAGTGGATCCCTCCACTCCGTACCTTGGGGTGGTGACTTGATTTCACCATCCTCCATCGGGGAGTCTAGCTCGCGATTTGGGCCATTTCCCCTAACTGGGCTCAGCTCAGTCATTTCTGACTGCGCTTACCCGAAGACCAACTGGTCACGGCACCAGTGTAGTGGTTCGTCTCGTTAAGTTAGATTAAATCATAACCAAGAGAGAGAAAAGTTTCCGGGTAGGCAACCGAGCTTTTATTTCATAGCTTGCGTTACATACGATCACAGCCTCAGAGGACTACATGCTGCTAGTGCATTCGGTTACCCTTTCGGGTAACAACCTGGTTGAGCAGTGGGTAAACCACTACTGAGGAACCTAGGGCTAGGACCAGCCTTATATAGGGGAAAAGCCCGCGAAACTCAGACCGGCCACGTGACGTGTGGCGGACGAGTGGTAGGCCCCCTGGTGTAGTGGATACGAACCCAGAGGCAGGTGCTGCCACCTGCCATCCGGATTCCCCCACCACACCCGAAGGACCTAGGTCTGAGTCTCACGGGTGCATGAACGTTAAAGTGTAAAATACCATACCCCTACATAACCATGGTTTACTTACCGTGGCTTATATGAGAGAAGTTACGGTACCTGCACGAACAGTCTGAAGTGGCCTATAAGCCATGGGTTATACAAGGGGTTTTATAGTAGATTGTGAATAGATAATGTGTTCTTATCAGTACCTGTGCGAATGTTATGGTGTGGCTGGCCCCGACCATGGGCAGTAGCAGCACCTTGGCGCCCTCTGTGTGAAGTATTGGTACTACCACTAGCACCGCTATTAGGAGTGGAGACAGCGTCTCCATTTTGGCCGTTTAGTGGATTCTTTGATTCTGTAAGAAAAGAAAATTGAGATGTACCATAAATTCCCTTGTATAACCTGAAACCTCGTATAAGCTGCACCCTGACTTTATGAAAATGCTATAAGACTCATCTGAGGCCTGAGTGAGTGAGTAATAGATGTTTAACGCCATTTCGACAGCTAAGGTCATATTCATGGCGAGAACGATATTACACAATTTCACAGAGGAATGTGTCAGTGCCCGCGCATATGTGCACCACACACATCCCAAGGGGATATGAAAGAGGAGATATAGACCCTTTTAAGTGGGCTAGGGAAGCCCGTCTGAGGCCTGAAAATTGGTGGTTTAGTACTGTTCCATAGTGCTATAATACCCTCATATAAGCCGCACCCTGACTTTGAGTCAGTCATATATAAGCCTCATTTTTATTTTTATTCCGGTACTAGCCGCAGCTTATATGAGAGAATTTACGGTAGTAAATTTCCTCTCATTCCCAGCCTACCCTCTACCTCTGGCCTCCGCCTATTACTGTTCTGTCTAAATCCTGTAAAAGAGTTCTTTTTTTCACCAACCACAGTCAATAACCTGTCTTTTAGGCTGTTTTGACCACCAACACCAAACATCTATTTGGACACAGTGCAATTAAAATGACAACTCTCCTAGCACCTTTGTGCTACCTGAGCCTCATTTTGAGATTAAATGAAAATCACATGACCAATACACGTGCCCCTTATTGGCCAGTGCATTGGTTGCCATGGTACACATTGTGGATGCTTACAAGTTAATTCTGACGTGTATAAGGCGGGTCTTATACGCGGGGTTTTAGTTCTCCCTGAATCTACAAGGGTACGCCAAGACCTTTCTTTGGACGTGTTACACTCCCCCTAAGTCATAATAGGACATAAGGGAGTCCAGGGGGACCTAGCTCCACATAGCTTTTTGAGTTTTTAAAATCCATTCAGTAGAACAAAAATTATGAATTTTAATTTTTTTTGGACCATATTCTAAACTAGGTGAGTCTTATACGTGGGATGTGCCTTATACATGGCAGATTACTTTATGTATGTACATCCTCATGTAAACCTCACCTCATTTGGTCTACCGTAAAACCTCGCGTATAAGCCACAGGTACCGTAAACTTGTGTCCATAATCTATAGTTTATGAATGCTGTAAGTTAATATACCCAGAGCTCAGGATGTGGCTTTTTTTACGCTTTATAGAACAGTGGTGTAGTCAGAGGTTTTAAGCTGTCTATGCCACCCTTCCAAGTTCAGGGTGCAGCTTATACGTGAATATTAACAGTACTACCGCCAGCTGCTGCATATAACTTATAAAGCATGTCTTATAAGTAAATCGGATTAGTACAAAACTGTCCAAAATGAGGCCCTAAGTGTGCCTTAGAGCATTTCATATCTTTCAACTCAAGGTGCACCTTATATGCGGGATGCACTTTATACGTGCGAGATTACAGTAGTAGCCTTCTTGTGTCCTGATACCATTTGTGTACACAGACCCTATATATATACTGTTTGTTATAAGACACCTGATATACAGGCTAAAGTCCCATAGTCTTCACTTCACAGACCCTATATACTGTTTGTTGTAAGACACCTGATATACGGGCTAAAGTCCCATAGTCTTCACTTCACAGACCCTATATACTGTTTGTTATAAGACACCTGATATACGGGCTAAAGTCCCATAGTCTTCACTTCACAGACCCTATATACTGTTTGTTATAAGACACCTGATATACGGGCTAAAGTCCCATAGTCTTCACTTCACAGACCCTATATACTGTTTGTTATAAGACACCTGATATACAGGCTAAAGTCCCATAGTCTTCACTTCACAGACCCTATATACTGTTTGTTGTAAGACACCTGATATACAGACTAAAGTCCCATAGTCTTCACTTCACAGACCCTATATACTGTTTGTTTAAAGACACCTGATATACAGACTAAAGTCCCATAGTCTTCACTTCACAGACCCTATATACTGTTTGTTATAAGACACCTGATATACAGGCTAAAGTCCCATAGTCTTCACTTCACAGACCCTATATACTGTTTGTTATAAGACACCTGATATACGGGCTAAAGTCCCATAGTCTTCACTTCACAGACCCTATATACTGTTTGTTATAAGACACCTGATATACAGGCTAAAGTCCCATAGTCTTCACTTCACAGACCCTATATACTGTTTGTTGTAAGACACCTGATATACAGACTAAAGTCCCATAGTCTTCACTTCACAGACCCTATATACTGTTTGTCATAAGACACCTGATATACAGACTAAAGTCCTACAGTCTTCACTTCACAGACCCTATATACTGTTTGTCATAAGACACCTGATATATAGACTAAAGTCCCATAGTCTTCACTTCACAGACCCTATATACTGTTTGTTGTAAGACACCTGATATACAGACTAAAGTCCCATAGTCTTCACTTCACAGACCCTATATACTGTTTGTTATAAGACACCTGATATACAGACTAAAGTCCCATAGTCTTCACTTCACAGACCCTATATACTGTTTGTTTAAAGACACCTGATATACAGGCTAAAGTCCCATAGTCTTCACTTCACAGACCCTATATACTGTTTGTTTAAAGACACCTGATATACAGGCTAAAGTCCCATAGTCTTCACTTCACAGACCCTATATACTGTTTGTTATAAGACACCTGATATACAGACTAAAGTCCCTTAGTCTTCACTTCACAGACCCTATATACTGTTTGTTATAAGACACCTGATATACAGACTAAAGTCCCATAGTCTTCACTTCACAGACCCTATATACTGTTTGTTTAAAGACACCTGATATACAGGCTAAAGTCCCATAGTCTTCACTTCACAGACCCTATATACTGTTTGTTATAAGACACCTGATATACAGACTGAAGTCCCATAGTCTTCACTTCACAGACCCTATATACTGTTTGTTATAAGACACCTGATATACAGGCTAAAGTCCCATAGTCTTCACTTCACAGACCCTATATACTGTTTGTTATAAGACACCTGATATACGGGCTAAAGTCCCATAGTCTTCACTTCACAGACCCTATATACTGTTTGTTATAAGACACCTGATATACAGGCTAAAGTCCCATAGTCTTCACTTCACAGACCCTATATACTGTTTGTCATAAGACACCTGATATACAGACTAAAGTCCCATAGTCTTCACTTCACAGACCCTATATACTGTTTGTCATAAGACACCTGATATACAGGCTAAAGTCCCATAGTCTTCACTTCACAGACCCTATATACTGTTTGTCATAAGACACCTGATATACAGACTAAAGTCCGTTAGTCTTCACTTCAAAAGTTGTACATCAACCCAGCGAATAGACGAGTATTTGGCCTACCAGGAGATAAATTAGTCAGTTTGAGCTATCACTCTGTGACTATGTGAAATGGGCCACTTACACTATCTCTAGGTCACAGGTTGCGTAGACTTGTCAGCAGTACGGTCCCAGACTGAGAACATGCCCCTGGGTGCTCTATCATGTTGTTACAGCTGTTATATAAGGCCTGTATTGGGGCCTGAGTGTGTCCTAGTTGCTGCCCCCTGGGTGCTATATCATGTTGTTACAGCTGTTATATAAGGCCTGTATTGGGGTCTGAGTGTGTCCTAGTTGCTGCCCCTGGGTGCTATATCATGTTGTTACAGCTGTTATATAAGGCCTGTATTGGGGCCTGAGTGTGTCCTAGTTGCTGCCCCTGGGTGCTCTATCATGTTGTTACAGCTGTTATATAAGGCCTGTATTGGGGCCTGAGGGTGTCCTAGTTGCTGCCCCCTGGGTGCTATATCATGTTACAGCTGTTATATAAGGCCTGTATTGGGGCCTGAGTGTGTCCTAGTTGCTGCCCCCTGGGGCTATATCATGTTGTTACAGCTGTTATATAAGGCCTGTATTGGGGCCTGAGTGTGTCCTAGTTGCTGCCCCCTTGGTGCTATATCATGTTACAGCTGTTATATAAGGCCTGTATTGGGGCCTGAGTGTGTCCTAGTTGCTGCCCCCTGGGTGCTATATCATGTTACAGCTGTTATATAAGGCCTCATTGGGGCCTGAGTGTGTCCTAGTTGCTGCCCCCTGGGTGCTATATCATGTTGTTACAGCGGTTATATAAGGCATGTATTGGGGCCTGAGTGTCCTAGTTGCTGCCCCCTGGGTGCTATATCATGTTGTTACAGCTGTTATATAAGGCCTGTATTGGGGCCTGAGTGTGTCCTAGTTGCTGCCCCCTGGGTGCTATATCATGTTGTTACAGCTGTTATATAAGGCCTGTATTGGGGCCTGAGTGTGTCCTAGTTGCTGCCCCCTGGGTGCTATATCATGTTGTTACAGCTGTTATATAAGGCCTCATTGGGGCCTGAGTGTGTCCTAGTTGCTGCCCCCTGGGTGCTATATCATGTTGTTACAGCTGTTATATAAGGCCTGTATTGGGGCCTGAGTGTGTCCTAGTTGCTGCCCCCTGGGTGCTATATCATGTTACAGCTGTTATATAAGGCCTGTATTGGGGCCTGAGTGTGTCCTAGTTGCTGCCCCCTGGGTGCTATATCATGTTACAGCTGTTATATAAGGCCTGTATTGGGGCCTGAGTGTGTCCTAGTTGCTGCCCCCTGGGTGCTATATCATGTTGTTACAGCTGTTATATAAGGCCTGTATTGGGGCCTGAGGGTGTCCTAGTTGCTGCCCCCTGGGTGCTATATCATGTTGTTACAGCTGTTATATAAGGCATGTATTGGGGCCTGAGTGTGTCCTAGTTGCTGCCCCCTGGGTGCTATATCATGTTGTTACAGCTGTTATATAAGGCCTGTATTGGGGTCTGAGTGTGTCCTAGTTGCTGCCCCTGGGTGCTATATCATGTTGTTACAGCTGTTATATAAGGCCTGTATTGGGGCCTGAGGGTGTCCTAGTTGCTGCCCCCTGGGTGCTATATCATGTTGTTACAGCTGTTATATAAGGCCTGTATTGGGGTCTGAGTGTGTCCTAGTTGCTGCCCCTGGGTGCTATATCATGTTGTTACAGCTGTTATATAAGGCCTGTATTGGGGTCTGAGTGTGTCCTAGTTGCTGCCCCTGGGTGCTATATCATGTTGTTACAGCTGTTATATAAGGCATGTATTGGGGCCTGAGTGTGTCCTAGTTGCTGCCCCCTGGGTGCTATATCATGTTGTTACAGCTGTTATATAAGGCCTGTATTGGGGTCTGAGTGTGTCCTAGTTGCTGCCCCCTGGGTACTATATCATGTTACAGTTGTTATATAAGGCCTGTATTGGGGCCTAAGGGTGTCCTAGTTGCTGCCCCCTGGGTGCTATATCATGTTACAGCTGTTATATAAGGCCTGTATTGGGGTCTGAGTGTGTCCTAGTTGCTGCCCCTGGGTGCTATATCATGTTGTTACAGCTGTTATATAAGGCCTGTATTGGGGTCTGAGTGTGTCCTAGTTGCTGCCCCCTGTGTGCTATATCATGTTACAGCTGTTATATAAGGCATGTATTGGGGCCTGAGTGTGTCCTAGTTGCTGCCCCCTGGGTGCTATATCATGTTGTTACAGCTGTTATATAAGGCCTGTATTGGGGCCTGAGGGTGTCCTAGTTGCTGCCCCTGGGTGCTATATCATGTTGTTACAGCTGTTATATAAGGCCTGTATTGGGGTCTGAGTGTGTCCTAGTTGCTGCCCCCTGGGTGCTATATCATGTTGTTACAGCTGTTATATAAGGCATGTATTGGGGCCTGAGTGTGTCCTAGTTGCTGCCCCCTGGGTGGGTAGGGTGTAGGGGTTGTGCTGAGTACTGCGACACTGGGTGAATGGATGGGTCAATCTGACATATAAATTTTCTCGTATTAGCGGCACCCGTATTTTGAACGAGTTCTAAGCCGCACCTGAGGCTTGAAAATTGGAAGTTTAGTTATAAGCTGCATTCCTTCCTTGGGCTTATCCTATAAGATGAGTGACATGGGCCATAGTGACATGAAGAAAATAATAAGTGACATGACATAGGTGCTTTATTAAAATCGACATGAGACATGATGGGTGACATGGCCGATGGGGCATAGGGATTCAAGTGACATGACCATTTCTTAAAATCGACATGCAACATGGGGGACCCCCCAATCCACAGTCCCTATAAGCCACAGTTTGCTGCGGGTTCTGGTACCAGCCGCGGCTTCTATGAGAGAATTTGCTGTAGTTTACACAGCTCTGACAGAGCTTTGACTAAAACCATAAAGGAGCTCATTAGGTGTAAGGCCTGCCCAGCCCTGGCAGTGAATGACTAAAACCATAAAGGAGCTCATTAGCCTGATTAGGTGTAAGGACTGCCCAGCCCTGGCAGTGAATGACTAAAGCCATAAAGGAGCTCATTAGGTGTAAGGCCTGCCCAGCCCTGGCAGTCAATGAATAAAACCATAAAGGAGCTCATTAGGTGTAAGGCCTGCCCAGCCCTGGCAGTCAATGAATAAAACCATAAAGGAGCTCATTAGGTGTAAGGACTGCCCAGCCCTGGCAGTCAATGACTAAAGCCATAAAGGAGCTCATTAGGTGTAAGGCCTGCCCAGCCCTGGCAGTCAATGACTAAAGCCATAAAGGAGCTCATTAGGTGTAAGGACTGCCCAGCCCTGGCAGTCAATAACTAAAACCATAAAGGAGCTCATTAGGTGTAAGGCCTGCCCAGCCCTGGCAGTCAATGAATAAAACCATAAAGGAGCTCATTAGGTGTAAGGTCTGCCCAGCCCTGGCAGTCAATGAATAAAACCATAAAGGAGCTCATTAGGTGTAAGGTCTGCCCAGCCCTGGCAGTCAATGAATAAAGCCATAAAGGAGCTCATTAGGTGTAAGGTCTGCCCAGCCCTGGCAGTCAATGACTAAAGCCATAAAGGAGCTCATTAGGTGTAAGGCCTACCCAGCCCTGGCAGTCAATGAATAAAGCCATAAAGGAGCTCGTTAGGTGTAAGGCCCAGCCCTGGCAGTCAAAATGTTAGTGCCCCTCTTTGATCTCTTGAAATACAGAGCTTTCTAGTCTAAGCCTCCTCCGCCTCAAGAGGGGTCAAAAGGTTTTTGCATCCCCTCCCACCCCTGTTGATGAAATAATGAGCACTCTTTTACCTGTAGTGTATCCTAGCTGTTGTAAGGTGTTTGTGCACAGATGTGATATAAGGTTCCTGTGTAGGTGACCTGGTAGTGGAGGCTAGACACAGGGGTGTGGGAGACCACGTGTTGGTCTGACCTACTATGTACACTGACCTAGTTTGTGACCTCTGATCTAGTTATAGCAGACACTCACAGGTTGCAGAACACCGATTGACGGGAGGTAGCAGCAGCAGACACTTTGTAGCTCTGCACTGAAGGGTGTTGTACAATGATTATTGGTCTAAAATCTGACAGTGGGTAGGCAAACCAGGCATCAAATTAATCCTTAGGATGTACATTAATCGATTTGAGTGTTATTTAGGCTAATATTAGAGGGTAAGTTGAGGGGGGTGCAATCATTCACTGCAAGCCCCCCAAATCTGGGTATGTCCGCACTCTACGGCCGATAGCGGAAAAGTTAATCACATTGTACCACATGTCATGGCCCTATATAAATAGGAGAAATGTGTGCCTACAAGAAAATAACAGTGGCTAAGTGCAGAAATTCGCACAAATATTTTATTTTCGCCCATATGCTATATAAGTCAACAGTGAGAAAAATAATTAGTGCCCTGCAGCCTCACAGCAGTACAGGTTCAGTGTGGCGGGCGGGGGGGGGGGGGTAAGTCTCACTCTGACATCACAGCCACATTACATAGATTGTGTCTCTTGACGCTGTGCTCCTTTGGGAGCTGTAAATGGACCAATGAAAAAGAAGTATGTCAAGCACCTGTAATGCGGGAAGTCATCGCTTACATCTTGCACCTGGCACTATAGTTTTTGTTTGTAAACAGAGCCATGTGCTTGCTCCTGTCAATTTTTTCTAACTTATTAAATAAACAATGTCAGTGGCAAAAATATAGATGGTCTTCATGAAATACTGTCACTCTATCCATTCCTGTTGCAAATTTGGTTGCATCTACTGTCAGACAATTTTTGAACAAGATGACAGCTCTCCTTGTTTGTAAACACACTGGCCCCATCTCGTAGTCTCACGATTACGTCACTGGTACACAGGCATGCTGGGAGGTACTATTTTTCTTAGCTTGATGCTGGTGAGTCAAGCTGACAGATGGATACAAGCAAATGCTGGTTCCCACAAGCACCCAGTATTGGGGTCAAAGTAGGTCCAACACCAGCGATGTATGAATACAGCGATTTTTGGTCAAAATGGTAACCTAGGGGAGAAGGCTTAGTTTGCCCACCAAACTAGGTTGCCGGAGAAGTTGGTTTGTAAACACCAGTTTAAAATCCCAACTGTCATGGCTGAAAATGAAGTCCCAATCCTGTGAAAGTATTGTCTATAACAAGATGTGTATTGACATATTTCTGTTAAGTAAGGGTTATATGTGAGGCAGCAGTAAAATATGTCCAGGATTTAATTAGAAATACCACATTCTTAGTGGTAAAGCCTGGGACTACTTTCTGGAGAAGATGAGTACAGCCCCATTACTGCGCCCCAGATTTCCACCCAGTTAATCGTCCTAGGTGTCAGCGACTAGTCCGGTAAGAGTCGTCGCTGTCATCAGTGTGATGGCTGCCATGATGCTGTCTTCCTTGCAGGGTTGTAATGTTTGATGTTATGTTTCTGACAATATGTGCAAAAGAATATTGTCATATATTACAAATAACTAGAAAAAGGGTAGATTTAAATCTCGTAAGACTCATTAGTGCCCAAATTGCCCAAACCCAGACCAAAATAATGGTTTTCTATCAGTGAGGAGGTCAGGAGAGCCATCACTGACAGTGGAGATGAATTTGTTACTTTCTCAAAAATTGCTGGTAATCCAAAGCGCAGCTTCATTGGGTATTACTTTAGGTCTAAATCTGCAACTAAAAATTTATCATATATATATTAGATTTGATGACATTAAGAATGAAAATAGAGGGAACTATTTTGTGCAGCATGATACAAGCCTAACAAATCAGCCGTATCACTTGTGTAATGATATCCATACAGCTGTACGTCATGGCCGGCACTAAGACAGTGACGCCCTCCAGAAGAGGGTGCCGCGGTAAACAATACGGGGGTAGTCTGTATGTATGCTTAGAAAAAAATGTCTCTTAAAATCAAAATCCTAGAGTTGGTAGAAGTTAAATCACAGAAAGGAAGAAAAGAATACATGTTCACAATCTTTATTTCCTGTACACTTTGTACATAGAGATGGAATCATGAGATTGATGCCGAGTGATAAAAGGTGCGAATGGTATTTTGAATATTTATCTTTCATCCTTATAGTTCAGTCAAAGGAGCGCATGGGTTTATGACTATTGATTAGAGTTTGTTTTTTTTCTACATGAGATGTAGAAGAAAATGCAATACCATAGCAAAAAAAAAACAACATGATTTGATTGACAGATTTTTGTTTTGAAAGAAATGGTGTGTGCGAGCAAGATTCTGCCTCTTTCATACAGGGTTTGATGCTATTTTGATGATGTAACAGTGGATAATTGGGCCGCGAAGGATGATATCCAGTTTATCCACACCTTTGTGGAGAACGTCCTTCCTCATGATTTACATTAGCAAGTGTTCTCCACATGAAATAATACTGATTACTAACTGTACACCACACATACAAGAACATTATCTCTACTGCTATGGTCCAAGCTCCTTCATTGGGGTTTTGTTTTGGACTTGTTTGACTTGTGTCCTCAGGTACTGATTGCCAACCATTGGTTTTAGGGACACATGGATTATCTCTGGGACATGGATTATCTCTGGGTCTCCTCATAATAGAACAAGCTTCCATATCACATACATCGTTCCACCAACCATACAACTGTCAATTAAGTGCACGGACTAAAAGTTCTCATTGGGACTTTGGCTTAGATTTAGGGACAGTTTTCCTGTGACTTTTAGGAACCGCAGGTAATTGTGTGGGTTTCTTTGAACAGAAACATCGTAAACAGCAGCAGAAAAACTTCCCTGTCACATAGGTCAGTATACTGACTAACACGAGGACAAATGCCATAATGTCCAGGGCCCAGAACTGGTAAGATGGCAGATCAATGCTCACTGGACGTAACTCCTCACAGCCATATTTAACCACGCGTTCTATCCAGTACACGGCAGTTTCCATAGGTGTCATCGGACGATCACGGAACACCTTTGAAAGATGTCTGGCTTGTTTAGAATATGAGGGATCATTGAGGATTTTTGTAAGCCCAGCTGATAGGTCTGGGACAGTGAGAGAGGAGAGTTTTAGAGTTATTCCTATCCTGTGATACTCTGCGCGTTTGGCATTATGGATCTGATCACCAAATAGCGGTAATGTTACCATAGGGACCCCATGATATAACGCCTCAAACTGCCCGTTACACCCACCATGTGTGATAAACAACCGGGTGTTTGGGTGCCCCAGGAGGTCATTCTGTGGTAGCCATGTTACAAAATGGACGTTACTAGGGACATCTTTAACACTTGTATCTGTGTGTCGCATTATAACAGTCTGAGGCAGGTCTCGGAAAGAATTCAGGAGGACCTTGAGTAGACGTCTAGGGAGGATGAATTCTGAACCAAAAGAGATGATAATAAGTCCATAATCAGCCCCATCAGCCCATGTCTTGATATCCCCAGTCAGGGGACTGGCTGGTTTGGTATTTAAACCACCCACATTGATGATACTTGGCACTGTGACTTTAGCATAATCAATAACATCGTCAGACATCACAAGCCATACCCTCGTCTCTCCTGCTATCTGGGATAATGACTTGTATGGGCGATGACCGGCGTATTTGATAACTAGATTGTTATCACATCCTGGGAGCACCAGAGGCATCACATAATAGTCAGCAATGAGGGCACCAAGGTTTTTTAACCGTTCAGAAAATGTCATTTCAGCAGTGACTCCTGTGTTAGGAAATGGGTAGATGGATGGTATCGTAGGGATTCCAGCCTCATTTGGACTAATTATTGCCGCCACAGAAACAATCGGCTTATCCAGAATGTGTGCTAAAACATACATGTGCTTATTGAACAGAAAGCCATCGACTACAATGACATCAAAGTCCATGTGCTTCAGTTTCCGGATAACCTGCTGGTCAGAAAGTGCATATTCGACCTCAGCCTTAAACAGTGGGTAGACTGCCTGTAGGAATGAAAGGAGCTGAGTTAGCCCTATCTCGCCGTCCTCCATGAGTCGTGTAAACCGATCCTTATCAGCTGCCAGACTACAGCCTCCCACTGTATTGTTATAGGTGATTAAATCAATGTTGACGTTGGTGAATCGTTTTGTGGCCTCACAATCACCATTTATGTAGGCATTGACAGTGTGGCCCCTTTTTAGCAGTGCTTCCCCAATCTGAAAAAGACAAAGTACATCAGAATGATATTAAGAATCAGAAGTATGATATTATATACAGGGATGGAAGTCTTCAAGTGGATCCCTTAAATCAGGGCCTTCCCTTATTTATGAGGGATACAGGTCTTCTTTTAGAGATTTTCAAATTATATCTTTGAGGAATTTTTATTTGATATAATACACTCCTCCTAATCCCTAGAACAGGAGGTCTGGAAGTCTTAGAAACACATGGCTTTTTAAATTGAAAAAGTACACTGCCTAGAACAGAAGTTATGTTACTTTAGATCTTTCATGAAAATTCACAAACTTTTTTTCTCCTTTTTAGTCGAAAGAGAATCAGATATATTATTTTACCAGTGAACTCTTAGCATTTCGCATTCCAAGATCACAATGAATGATTAATGGTGAGCCTTATACACACAAAATAAAAGCTGACCTGTGCAAAGGTGAGGGTGTGGCTTGCCCCGACCATGGGCAGTAGCAGCACCTTGGCGCCCTCTGTGTGAAGTATTGGTACTAACACCAGCACCGCCTTCACTAGGAGACCAGATAGCACCTTCATGTTTTCACCTTGATATTTCCCTGGATTCAAAAATCTGCCAAGACAATAGAGAAGAAGTGATAGTAGCGTAACTTCTCTCGTATAGACCGCAGCTTATTAACCAGATGCTTATTATGGCTCATAGGAGCCTTCTATAGGAGCGTACTGAATCATCAATCTTTATGCCCTAGGTAAGGCCTGTAGCTTACCCACATAAACTCAGGTTTGGTTTTATACGAGGTACACCTAATACGAGAGAATTTTCAGTACTGTCTTTGTTATCCTGTGTATAAGTTGCACACAGACTTTTCTGGATATGCCAAACAATTCTAAAATAACCTAGTGTATTAGGCACATCTCACATATGAAGGGTGTTTAAGGAGATCTGGGGCTTGGTTTTTATACTATTCTATGATACAGCAGAACCAGCTATAACCTGCACCCCCAACCTTTGCTACCTCTATGATGTGCAGTACTCTAGGAATCCTTCTACTTGTATCAGCCGTGCCTTAATAACCTGGCTTAATACATGGGGTGTTACAGTACCTCCTGGTAGCCTCTTTAGGCAAAAGACAAAAATTGAAAAAAAAAACAACACCAGTACCTCTTATTCTCATCAATAAATGTTGAGACTTGCAGTTTGGCACAGCAGAAAGTGATGTGTAAAGGCCTGTTGGTCAGCAGTCTGGTGTCTGGGTGGCCGCTGTGTACTGCTGCAGGTACATACAGTGTTCTACACCTACACCTGGGTCAGGTTGGTGGGTGGGGGTGAGTGGGTGGGTGGGGGCTTATAGTGACTGACCATCTAGGTCACTGGGTGTGTGGCTGGTGTGTTGGGGGTATATTTAGCTGTGTACTGTATTGTCATGTTAGCCCTTTTAAAGGTAGACACAGCTTGGTTTCAGTAAATCGCATTACTGAGACGCACAGAGACTAATAGAAAAACAGGTGACACACAGAATGAGTTGTTCTCACCTATTACCCTTGCCGCAATCACTCGGAGTGTCTGTATTATTGTTAGTAATACCTACCACTTGTTGCTGTAATGTCAATGAAGTCCCAATACTTGTGTAGGGGACCGGAAATCCCTCTACCTGGTAGACCGACTCTCAGGAGCCGGTTACCTGGTCGTCACTGCTCCCCTAGTGTGTGTCATACCGATCCAGGTGTAGGTGGAAGGTAGAGAATGCCAGGCCAGGGGAAGTACCTCAGGGGTAGAGCTTCCGCTTCGAAGTTGGAGGGTCCCGGGTTCGAGTCCCGGTTTCTCCAAAGACGTTTTCTGCTGACCTCTACACTTGTAATATTCAACATTTCCCTGCTGAAGTGAAGACCCACATCGATCCATTTGACAAACATGGCTGATTTATGACCATTATATCACTTCCCGTCCTAATTCTTGTGGTCACCTGATTGCCGTGCATGACTGAGTACCACTGTGAACACCCAGAGCTCCCTGGTGCCTGGAACACCTTGTCATGATTGCTCTGACCTGATTACCCTAGATTCATACCAAGCAGCCACCGCAGGCTGACCAGCCATGTTGTAAATAGGAGATCTGGTCTCTCCATTTGGGAAAGAAATCCGCTGCATCGGATGCTTTAGTTGCTGAGTGCAAGGCCTTTTGAAAATCTGTCACCTGTTCTTACTATCACTTACTCTCCAGCTCTGATAAAAGTATCAGAATAATGCTCATCAGCCGCCATGGTGCGTGAATGCAGCCCTGGCGAGTAACCCGCCAGGGCTGGCGAGTAACCCGCCAGGGCTGCATTCACGCATCATACTTCACCTGGGCAGACTAAGAGGGGTGTGGGAGACCAAGTGTTGGACTCACCTAAAATGATAATAAGAAAAGAGATAGAAGTTCACAACTTTAATTTTCTGTAGACTTTGTACATAGCTTTTTTGTCTTTTGATAAAAAATACTGAGATATTCTGTATATTCATCTGTCATTGAGCACTACTCAGATAAGAGTGCATGGATTTGTAATTTTTGACTAAGTGTTGTATTTTTTTCTATATGGGTTGTACTACAACAATAACTCAATAAGCAGCGGGAAAACTTCCACATCACACCAACCATGCGACTGACAATTTAGTGCCCTGCTCAGCCCTGCATAAATGTAAAAGTTGTCATTAGGTCTTTGGTTTATCCTTAGTGGCAGTTTTCTGGTTACTTTTAGGTACCAAGGGTATCTGTCTGGGTTTCTTTGAACAGCAACATCGTAAACAGCAGCAGAAAAACTTTCATGTCACATAGGTCAGTATGCTGACTATCAAACCAAACCAGTAAAAGCTGACCTGTGCAAAGGTGAGGGTGTGGCTTGCGCCGACCATGGGCAGTAGCAGCACCTTAACACCCTCTGTGTGAAGTATTGGTACTAACGCCAGCACCGCCGTCACTAGGAGACCAGATAGCGCCTTCATGTTTTCACCTTGATATTTCCCTGGATACAAAAGCGGCTGTTACAGCGTTATGTAATACGTAGGGCGCATATTACACGGACTGGGCTGAATTGATGATGTTATAGCTTCAAAATGGCTGTCTGTGATGTTTTAGATGATGTAATCATGCTTAGATGATGAAAGTAGATTCCATGACCATGCAGTATAAAATCTAACTGTAGGGTGCTGATAAGCTCGCTGATCGGCCCTCCACCCGCAGCTTAGATAAGAAAAGATAAGAGCCCATGACACCTGCACTGGAACTCCTGTACTGGGCTATGTATCCCAGACACATGGTTGGTTTATACATAGAAATGTGTATTGGTAAAAGGGTAGTGTATATCAACCATTCCTTATGTAAGTTGATGTAAAAGCACATACCAGAATAATATATATGAATATGCTTCAGTACTGTATAACATTGTATTGTACATTATTGAAACTGAAGGTAGCAAAGAGTGTAAAATCAATGGCTGTTGGCATGGTGACAGATGGCCTTCTCATTGTGAGCCTAATGAACATGCACTATAATCAAAGTCTTAGACATGTTTTGAGAATTCGGTCATGACTAATGGATTCTGGGAAATGCGTCATCAGCATTAATAGGACCTTTCTAGGTCATGCATGCAAAAGGCCATATAAAAAACAAAGGGTAGTTTCTGGAAAAAAACATGTAAGGGAGTCTATTAGGCCGTTTTTTTTTTCAATAACTTAGATTACGGATCCACCAGCGAAATTTTGGCAAAACGGGATTTTTCAACATTTTGGGGGGAAAAGTAAAAAAATGTCTAGGGAAGCAACAAATATCAAGCATGCACCATTTTGTCCGACAATTAATTGTCAAAAGTTGGCTAAAAGGTGCATATATTGGCCGATTGGAATTTTGCCCTCCATTTGGCCACTTTCTTTTTTGCCTCTGGCCGGCCACATTCTTGACTTAAAAAATCTGTAATCCAAGTTATTAAAAAAAACGGCCTTACTGTTTGGATATTGTAGGTGTGCTAAGCATTGGAATAAAGGACATTAGATTTATCTGTATGTCCTAACAGCTGGGTGGACATAGTATTTGCTGAGTGATTCTGACACACATGAGTGATTATTAGGCAGTTGGACTTACAACAATTTAGACTTAGTGTATTTACACATTAGCATCCAGTTCCCTTAAAACACAGACCACTTTAACCTAAAACACAGACCACTTTAACCTAAAACACAGACCACTTTACATGATGGAGGTAAACCTAAAACACAGACCACTTTAACCTAAAACACAGACCACTTTACATGGTGGAGGTTAACCTAAAACACAGACCACTTTACATGGTGGAGGTTAACCTAAAACACAGACCACTTTACATGGTGGAGGTTAACCTAAAACAGAGACCACTTTAACCTAAAACACAGACCACTTTACATGGTGGAGGTTAACCTAAAACACAGACCACTTTAACCTAAAACACAGACCACTTTAACCTAAAACACAGACCACTTTACATGGTGGAGGTTAACCTAAAACACAGACCACTTTAACCTAAAACACAGACCACTTTAACCTAAAACACAGACCACTTTACATGGTGGAGGTTAACCTAAAACACAGACCACTTTACATGGTGGAGGTTAACCTAAAACACAGACCACTTTACATGGTGGAGGTTAACCTAAAACACAGACCACTTTACATGGTGGAGGTTAACCTAAAACACAGACCACTTTACATGTTGGAGGTTAACCTAAAACACAGACCACTTTAACCTAAAACACAGACCACTTTACATGGTGGAGGTTAACCTAAAACACAGACCACTTTACATGGTGGAGGTTAACCTAAAACACAGACCACTTTAACCTAAAACACAGACCACTTTACATGATAGAGGTTAACCTAAAACACAGACCACTTTACACGGTGGAGGTTAAACTAAAACACAGACCACTTTACATGGTGGAGGTTAACCTAAAACACAGACCACTTTAACCTAAAACACAGACCACTTTACATGGAGGTTAACCTAAAACACAGACCACTTTACATGGTGGAGGTTAACCTAAAACACAGACCACTTTAAACTAAAACACAGACCACTTTACATGGTGGAGGTTAACCTAAAACACAGACCACTTTAACCTAAAACACAGACCACTTTACATGGTGGAGGTTAACCTAAAACACAGACCACTTTACATGGTGGAGGTTAACCTAAAACACAGACCACTTTACATGGTGGAGGTTAACCTAAAACACAGACCACTTTACATGGTGGAGGTTAACCTAAAACACAGACCACTTTACATGGTGGAGGTTAACCTAAAACACAGACCACTTTAACCTAAAACACAGACCACTTTACATGGTGGAGGTTAACCTAAAACACAGACCACTTTAACCTAAAACACAGACCACTTTACATGGTGGAGGTTAACCTAAAACACAGACCACTTTACATGGTGGAGGTTAACCTAAAACACAGACCACTTTAACCTAAAACACAGACCACTTTACATGGTGGAGGTTAACCTAAAACACAGACCACTTTAACCTAAAACACAGACCACTTTACATGGTGGAGGTTAACCTAAAACACAGACCACTTAACCTAAAACACAGACCACTTTACATGATAGAGGTTAACCTAAAACACAGACCACTTTACATGGTGGAGGTTAAACTAAAACACAGACCACTTTACATGGTGGAGGTTAACCTAAAACACAGACCACTTTAACCTAAAACACAGACCACTTTACATGGTGGAGGTTAACCTAAAACACAGACCACTTTAACCTAAAACACAGACCACTTTACATGGTGGAGGTTAACCCAGAACAACAAGGAACTCTAGCTGAAGTGACAGTTGAAGGACTTAAGTTCTCTAGAATTTGGCGATAGAGCATGTCAGGTTGTAGACCATCAGACTCCTGTAAAGGTAACTCTGAAAGCTCAGCCACTGGAAATTCTGCAGGAGAGGCAAAACAAGTGTTCCCACTCACTGTAGCACAAAGAGAACACAGCAACATTGCACACATATCATAGACAGAGCTCCAGCACTTTCATAGTAGCTAGAAATGGGTCAATACATGTTAAAACATAAGAAAATTCATTTTTGCCAAAATGTCAGTTACAACCTTCTTGCACTAAGGTGATGAGATTTCTAATTTTTTTGGGAGAGTAAAATCAGTTTCAAGGTTGAATGATTCAACCATATCCCATACGTTAAGAGGCATCTCCCCTACCCAGAAAACCTTATTACACTGACTTTCTCTCAGTGGTTTAGTTTTTATAGCTTGAAATCATTCATGTCATGCCCGAGACCTAAATGAAGTAAATATCTAGGTCATACAGAATATAGCAAATATGATATAGAAAAATTGACCCTGCAAACAGTAATACAAACATGTCTATTACCATAAATTCTCTCATAAGCCTCACCCTCGAATAAACTGCACGATGAGTCTAAGAGAATGCTATAGCGAGGACACGGGTTAGGTGGCTCGCGGAAGTTGGTGCCAGTCTGGCGGCTAAATGTACACGACAATCAAATTCCCGAAATGTACACAGGATTGCAATAGGTCAGGCTGGCCACTTTGTTGGCGAGATGGCTGGCCCAAATCTGCGCACACAGATCCTCCAGATTGGTCGCGATATAACATCATAGGTGTATTTAGTGTCATGTTGTGACCTAGGCTTGGTGACCACTACCGTAAATTCTCTCATATAAGCCGTGGCAAGTACCAGAAATATGGCCTAGAGGAACAGCCCAAGGAAGGGGTGTGGCTGATAAGAAGGTATTTTACACTATAAAAGATTACTGAACTGCCATTTTCCAGGCCTTGGCTGCAGTCTATAGCTTCTCCCAAAGTCCGCGGTGCGGCTAATACGAGGGAGTTTAAGGTAGATGACAGAAATCAGTTTGGGTGAGGCTTGGTGTATTTCCTCGCCTTATTGCAAGATGGTTGTATCTGGATTTTTTTTTATGGAGAGGCAAAAGAAGTGTTCTACCGCGTATAAGACGCAGTGCGCGTATAAGACGCACATTAGAGTTTTGGATTATGCCCAAAAGAATGAAATATTCATAACTTTTCTTCTACTGAATGGATTTTCAAAATTTAAAAAGCTATGTGTAGTTTTCAAAATTTAAAAAGCTATGTGTAGCTCTGGCCTCCTAGACACCACTGGACAGACATGTCAGAGTTTCAGATGCCTGCAACATTTCAGATGTTTGAGGTTGATATTTTAGTATAGAAAAAAAATGTATAAAGAGTTTTAGATGTAATTTCATAGTTTTCCTTATTGGTAAAGGTGTGCCCTATCCCAAAGCATCCATTTTTAGGTGTCTTGTTGAGATACATAGGGTATAAACCTCATTTATAAGTCCCCCAAAATAATCTTCAGATGTTTGGCCAATACTGAACTGACATGTCTGACTGGAGCCATCTATGTCATAATATGACTTAGGGGGAGTGTAATATATCAAAATAAAGCTCTTGGTGTCCCCCTTGCGGATCCAGGGAGAACTAAAACCTCGCATATAAGACACGTCTTATACGCGGGAGATTAAGGTAGTTATCAAAGAACAAAGTTGATATCAGAACATTGCATTGGGGTCTGTAGGCATACACGTCATAGACAGAGCACCAGTACTTTCACAGTAGGTAGATAAGGGGCAATAGGTGTTAAAACATAACAAGACTCAATTTTTCCAAAATATCAGTTACAACCTTCTAAGGCGACGATTTTGGTGTCCTATATTGCAACCTAGGATTGGTGACTACTACCGATAGATGAGATTAGAATTAGGTTAAGGCTTTGAGTTTTTGGTGTCCCATATTGTGACCCCACTCTAGGCAATTCTAAATGACTCTCACTCTGTCATACGGTCAGATCACAAACTAGGACATGTTATTTACATTGTGGTTTATATGTGGACCTGATCTCGGAATATCTCGCGATAATCCTCAGGTTACCATACTTCCAAATTGTATGACCTGCCGGGAACAGGTTTGGTTGCAAGATTGGGTCGGGAAGTCGATGATGTCAGGTTGCAAGATCGGGTCGGGAAGGCGATGATGTCAGCATGTATTGGGTCCTCCCAGGATCCAATCTGGTTCCAATTGAGCGCTATTATTGACATAGTACTGTTACTCCCTAGCCCACTTAAAAGGGTCTATATCTCCTCTTTCCTATCCCCTGGGATGTGTGTGGTGACATATGCAAGATCGGGATGGGAAGTCGGATGATGTCAGCATGCATTGGAAATCAGTCTGATTCTGATTGATTGCTATTGACATCGTACTGTAAACGTGTGTGTTACCAGCTTTCACATGTATAAGGGCTTCCCTAGCCCACTAAAAAGGGTCTATATCTCCTCTTTCCTATCCCCTCAGGATGTGTGTGGTGCACATATGCGCGGGCACTGACACATTCCTCTGTTAAATTATCAACCTGTGAAGCATGGGATAGCCACTTAGTGCCGCTAAAGTGCTGTAAAACACAAATCAATCAATCAATTCCACATGTATAATGCAAATCAATCAATCAACCACCCAACTTTGGAACAAGTATAAGTAATAAGCCATAATAATCTTTATAAAAGACTAGTAGTACAAAGTATGTGTGCAGTGCTCCTTAACTCTGTGTCAGATTGTAACCAGGAAGCAATGTCTGCTGTCTGCCGCCAAGGACGGAACGCTCGTCAAAAAGTTTGAGGATGTCAAGGTGGGTGATATGTCAGTATGTATGTGATATCTATATGTATTGAGCCAAGCTGTTATGTAATATACACGTTGTGGTTTTTAGCTTATCCTAGCTGTCAGGGTTCCCAGTCATCAGTTAAAAACAGGGATGAGATTTCTCCTACATCTGTAGGACTTTTTGTTGTAGACCAAATAGTTGACCATCAGAACGTAGTTCAACATGATACAAATAAATTCATGTCCTTTTAAATTAATGTCCTTTTGCCATCCCTTTTTATCACCAGGTGGGGCTCCAGTTGCCAGCCTCCATACGGAACCACATGGACTATGGAGTGTTTGTCGACATGTCCGGTGGACTTATCGGACTCTCGCCTCAAAAGGTGAGCGCAATCAGCAATGGGTCTGTATACAGAGGTTGCAGGTTCCTTAGTAGGGGGCACCATAGCTTAATCTAGTACCTTGCAGGATAAGCACTGATAACAGCCAGCATGATGGGTACTGGTGTTATGTAATGAACCTTAAAATGTCTGTGCTGAATAAAAGAAATGATCTCATTGGTCAATAATGTAAGGTCAGTATTTATTTAGGCCGTGTGGATGAAATTATAATTGGACACCATTTAGGGACTGCTAGTGCTGAAGTGCATGATGCCCATTCTTCAAGATGATCCACCAGAGAAGTGCACTCAAGTCTGCTCGCCAACACGTCATTCGTACATGATGCCAATCATGCAGGATCGTATGAACCTCATACGGTTAACATCAGGTCCCAAGACCTGCATTCATGCATCGTGTCTACCAATGGGCACCAATGGGCATGGTGCACGAACGCAATGTCAGTTTTTGTACCTGTCTATAATGAGATTCAAAGTTATCCAATGTAGATGCCATAGTTTCATCTCATACCTTGCGGAATAAACACCGATAACAGCCAGCTTGATGGGTACCCATTGTTATATAATGCACCGTTAAAAGTCTGCAGTGAATGTAGACAATCTTATGATTAGTTAATTATTAATGCATCCCTCCATATATACCATTGTCAACATGATTTCTGTTTCTATATACTTCAGTTCATGTTTGACGAGCATGTACCAGACCCGGCCAAACTCTACCCAGTCGGTCAGTCAGTGGTTGTCAAGGTAACGGAGGTAAACGAGGAGAAGAAGCGTCTGTTGTTAAGTCTGCGTCCTAAGGACTGTTACCATGGTGACGGCCAGGATGGGGTACAGCTCCTGGAGACGTACTTGAAGGAGACGGAGGCAATCATGCAACGCTACCGCCAGTCAGGTATTAAAGATGCAATTTCAGCTAAACGGTCCGATTGGAAAATGACACCTTGGTTAAAGTCACCTGCTTCCCTATACCATACCATATAATATTTTGATGTGAGAGCAGTCTTTGTTTGTAAATGGAGGACACCTCGATATAAGATATCTCTTCTCTAAGGTGCAGGGGTGTGAAATTTCCTCGGAAACGTGGAAACCCGCGTTTTTGATGCTCAGAAAGACCATTCTTGAGATCTATGCAAATCCACTGGGAAAACAATTTACCATTTGTAGGGGGGGCGGGTCTGACTTAGAATTTCTGCCAATACCATTCCAGATTGAAAAATGTGGGCATCCCAATGGTAGTTCCAAACATACTTGGACAACAGAGTGTGTTATATTCTGCCCAAAGAACTTTTAGATCACTTTTATCCAACATTAAAACATTAGCTAACAAGCCGTATATTACACTTTAGAGGAAATAGGTTTTGGGATTTCACACCCCTGAAGGTGGGAAATCCAAGGCCACATTGCTTGTACTGATATAGTGTAACAGAAGGGGGCTCCACCAACTTACCCCCTACAACAGCCCCATTCATACCATGGGTAAGCAGTGCATTCCTTGGCCACAAGATGCCACTAATGAGTCACGAGGGAACCTATGTACTACAGAGTTAACCGCCCATCCATGACCAACCAAAACACTGACTGAGTGCTATGTTATCTGGTTGTTTTAGTGTCAACCTACAGTAAAAATTCTGAGTCTAAATGTACTTTTTTCAAGCTGGGAAACACTGAATATAGTTTTAAAATTTAAGGAGTATTTCTAAGCATTGTTAACCCTTACGAATATGCTATGACTGAAAACATGATAAACTTTTAGCTGGGATACAATCTTTAACCCTGTTATAGGTCGCCTTCTGTAATCATCACAAGAGTAGACACTAACGCTGGCCTGGGAGCCAATTGCCCATCGTTTAGTCTGGTCCTGAAGGTTTCTTAAGAACTGCCCTCCTGTGGGCCCGGGATGGCCCACAGGAATTGATGAAGAGTCCTCTATCAACATTTATTTCTATGAATATAGGCATGTGATACATCATTGGATAGAGAATATTAGCAAGAATTTGGTCATGCTGAGGGATACCTATGATTTTTCTTTAAAACAAGATTAACCAGTGGTTCTTGACCCATAGAATTCTTATGCTAGTGGCCAGTGGCTGAACTGGTCAAGTGTCTACCCCAGTCATCATATTTCACTGTGGGGCCTAGAAAATCTGAACCCCTCTTAAGTGGAGGGGGCAAACAAATTCATGGATCATCCCAAAATAATGTCCTTTGTGCTGAGAAAACCAGTGTGTTGATATACTGTAAAACCTGCGCACACACATTTTACGTCCCACCAGGTGAGAAGCAGACGCTGTCGTCCCACAGTGTAGGTGAAGTAGTGAGTGTGACGGTAACCAAGGTAACGGAGCAGGGCGCCCTCTGTACACTGTCTGACGGTACTAAGGCTGTAGCCACTGAGGACCATGTCAGAGGTAAGACATTTTATGTTAACCCTTAAAAGGCCGCTGATGCATTGGTTGTCATGATGTACCAATGAAGTGCTGGCAAGACTGCTCGCCAGTACTTCATTGGAGCATCATGCCGACCCTCCGGGAGTTAATGTATCAACCCTTGTAGAGTCGTCATGATGCGTGGATGTAGCCCTGGCAGGTTGCTCACCAGGGCAGCATTTGTTCTTCACTACGACCAATGCTTATGATGCATGAATGCATTAGCAGATATCTTAGAAATATTTATTAAAACCGGTCATAAGCTTACTTTGCTATTTTTGGTCAAAATCAGCTTCTAATATTTTGCCAAAGTCAACCTTATGACTGGGGTTTCAGTACACGAGATAGAGAATAACAAAACTTGTGCCCTAAAATCGGCTTATAACATTTCCTCAAATCTACCCCTGGCTTATGAAGGTTGTTTTATGGTCGTGTTGATTTACTACACAGATATAAAATGTACAGAGGGTAAGACGTGTGACGCTGTCGTGCTCTACGTGGACCTTGTGTCTGACTGTGTCGAGGTGTCACTAAACAAGACGCTGGTTGGACATGTCAAACATTACGCAGAGAACAAGTTTACCAAGGTATGACAAAATAAAACAACTACTATATACCGTCGCCTTAGTGCAACAAGGTTGTAACTGCATTTTTCAAGTTTTGCAGGAGAGGCAAAAGAAGTTTTCCAAATACCATAGCATAAAGTTGACCGTATATTGCCCTGGGGCCTGTTGGCACACACATCATAGACAGAGCTTTAGTACTTTCATAGTACCTAGATACGGGTTAATACATGTTAAATCAGAAGAAATCTCATTTTTGCCAAAATGTCAGTTACAACCTTCTTGCATTAAGGTGATGTCAGGTTTTTTTTTTATCAACCAGTGTCAATGATTCATGTGGACCTAACTAGATCTCATTGTATTACTTATATTGGGGGGGTTCTAAGTAGACTTTTGAAATATGGATACCAGCCATCCTCAAAGAACCCCATGATTGTCCACATGTACTTGATATTAAAAACAAAAATAATAATAATCTGTAAATGCCCTTACCATACTTGAGATTTAAAAAAAGAAAAGAATCTATAATTTCCCTTACTGAACTTGAGTTTTTTTTTCCCAAAAAAAGAAGAAACTATAATTGCGCTTAGGCCACACCAAAAAGATAAGTTGGTCTACGGATTTCCCTCTTCATATTTTCAAGAATGCAAATTTTTTTTTTCTTTGAAAAAAATCTTGTCTATGGATTTCACTCGCCTCACTTTCTGAGAATTTTCTCTTTGTAGTGTTTTGCAAAATATTTAAAAAATTTTGCTCGCGCCTCGTTTTTCAAGGAGGAAATCCATTGGACAACAAAAAATTCTTAAAAAATTAGAAACAAAATTTTGCTTGCTCGCACCATTTTTTCTAAACGCAAAATCCGTAGACCAACTTATTTTTTTGGTATGGCCTTACCAAACTTGAGATTTAAAAAAAAAAGAAGATTCTATAATTGCCCTTACCCATGTTTTTCTCCTGGTCTCCAGGTGCGCACCAACCAGACGATAAAGTCGGAGGTTCAGCTGATCAAGGACGACTTTGTCCTTGTCTCACTCAAAGGTCACGCACAGGGTCTGCTCGCATACCTTCCCGCTAAGAAGGTACTGTCATTTTTTTTGTTAACAATAACACAAATCATGCAGCCACTTTCATAATAGTTGAGAGATTTGATCTGCAATTTAAATATGAACTGTGACACTCAGTACTACTAATGCCAATTACGATTATAATATTAACATTATGTTAGTTGGGTGTTTACAGTAGTACCGTAAATTCTCTCGTATATGCCGCGGCTTATACCAGAATCCAAATCCAAATTAGGCTTATAGGATTAGCCCAAAGTCTGGGTGTGGCTATAATACCAGGGTATTTAACACTATGGCACAATACTAAACCACAAATTTTCAGGCCTTAGATGCAGCTTATACGATTCTCATAAAGTCAGGGTGCGGCTTATACGAGGGAATTTACGGTACATCAAATACAGTATCAGTGAGCCTTCCACATAACACGATAATCATTGATTGTGATAAAGGGGACCGCAAATGGCCTGTCTCGATCATCTGACTGAGACATCTGATCGGATCAGAGCATATCAAACATGTTTGATTCGTCCTGACTCGATCAGATGGACGTCTCCGCACACAAGGGCTTTCCTTGACTACTGATCCAGTCAGGTGTCTGAACCAGTCCGTTTGCGGTCAGCTTAAACTGTCTTCATGTCATTATGCAGCATCTGAATGACATCCTTGAGAAGCGCCAGTTCCAGATCACACAGCAGAACGCTGTCATCATCAAACGGTGAGTTCTGCCACCCATTGTGAATGTTTTGTAATGTAGATTATTGGCTCAGGGCCCCGGCCTGAGTCTATACCGCAGGGTAGGCGGCGCGATAAAAGTTTGTTTTTTTTCGTTTTTTTCAATAAATCATTAAAAATATAAATCATCCATCTTTTTCCACAGAAACAGACATGTAAATTATCAATATTCATCAAAAAAATTCCCAAAAAGATCTGTTTTTCCCTTTGAAAATCAACATTTTAAAAAAGATAACTCTCACAAAAAGAGACAACCACCCATCCACTTCCCCATAGAGCCAACTCCCTCTCTGCTGGCAGACCAAAATTTCTCTCTTTGTTCTTATATGATCCCTCCCAGGTTAGTGACAACCGTCTGAATTTAAGACGCTTGTCACTAACTCCAGTCCACTTGCTGCTCAAGTCCATAGATTTATGAGGGATGGAGGGGCCCAGGTGTTCAGGGGGCCAGGTGTCCGGGGGGCCAGTGTGCCAGGGGGGCCAGGTGTTCAGGGGGCCAGGTGTCCGGGGGGCCAGTGTGCCAGGGGGGCCAGGTTTTCAGTAAGAGAAGATGACGCCAGACTGGTGTAAGTACATGTATAGATAACAGTCTCTATTTGTAAGTAATAAGTCAATATTTTGCAAGGGCTGCATCCTGTGATCCTACAGGGTTGATAGAGGGTTTTATGGTACCTACCCTGAGCCTTCTGTGCTTCAATGCACAACGCCCAATTTTCAGGGACAAAAATTTCTTGGAGTTTCCTCTAATTTATATGATAGGCCTACATAGAAACTCAGCCTGATTTAAGGGATTTTAAAGTTCCAGATACCTATACATTCATATATACAATACATGTACAAAACACAAATGCTTCTAATTTATCAGTTCAGTGGTTTTTGCTACCACACACTTTCATACCTGATTACTGCCCTCCAGAAAGAAAAGGTTTCCGATTACCTGAACCCCCTCAGCTAAGAGGGGCTGGCCTCAAGATATTTTCTTTTTTGATTTTTCCAATTCTTTTCCAAGAAAACGTATACAGATACTTTCCCATCCTCTTCTCATATTTCATAAAGAAAACGAAAATCAAGCCCAAAGTATGTTTGAGGCCAGGTATATTAAAAAATGAAGAATTTTTTGGCCTTATTATATATTCCCTTTGTAAATATTTCAGGACGTGTGCAGAGGGCGTGATGGCTGTGCTACAGATTCACGATAAGGGAGACCAGTCCAAGAAGAAGGAGAAGGGACCTGGACACCACCTAATGCCTGGAGTGGTCGTTAAGGCTAAGTATGTACAAAATGTGTCATATTACATATATTGTATAGAAGGGACAACACATGATGCCTGGAGTGGTCGTTAAGGCTAAGTATGTACAAAATGTGACATATTACATATATTGTATAGAAGGGGACACCACATGATGTCCCCCTGTGGAGTGGGGACCTTCATGTGAGGGCATGAAGGAGCAGAATAACTTCATTGGGAGTCCACAAGGAGAAATCTCCTTCCATACTAACAGTGGGCATACCAGATTCGTAAAAGGCGACAAACTTGGGGTTTCTTGTGTCTTGGGGTGAGCATGTGGGCAGCTGGTGTCCATATGCGCGGGCCTGGGCTTACATGCTTGTCTTTTGCCATGGGATTCCCCCTCAGTGAACCACGTCTGAGTGATCAAAGGCCGTGGTTTGTCTGGCCCTGCCTATGGGACCAGGCAAATAAAAGAACACTTGCTATCCTTCGAAAAGAGTAGGGGAATGAAGCCCCAGTAGCGGTTTTCCCCCTCGACCCTCCTCATAGATTCGGTCATTCATCTCATAGATTCGGTCATTCATAGATTCGGTCACTGCTGTGTCGGGCAAGCAGCATATAAATACCTGTCCAAAAAGAAAAGAAAGGACTTAATGTCCGAGAAACCTTGAATGTCTGAGTTCCTCGATGGCCCCCGGACGTAAAACTAAACAAACAAACAAAACAAACCACATGATGCCTGGGGTGGTCGTTAAGGCTAAGTATGTACAAAATGTGACATATTACATATATTGTATAGAAGGGACAACACATGATGCCTGGAGTGGTCGTTAAGGCTAAGTATGTACAAAATGTGTCATATTACATATATTGTATAGAAGGGGACACCACATGATTGCTGGGGTGGTTGTTAAGGCTAAGTATGTACAAAATGTGTCATATTACATATATTGTATAGAAGGGGACACCACCTGATGCATGGAGTGGTCGTTAAGGCTAAGTATGTACAAAATGTGACATATTACATATATTGTATAGAAGGGACAACACCTAATGCCTGGGGTGGTCGTTAAGGCTAAGTATGTACAAAATGTGACATATTACATATATTGTATAGAAGGGACAACACATGATGCCTGGAGTGGTCGTTAAGGCTAAGTATGTACAAAATGTGACATATTACATATATTGTATAGAAGGGGACACCACCTGATGCCTGGAGTGGTCGTTAAGGCTAAGTATGTACAAAATGTGTCATATTACATATATTGTATAGAAGGGGACACCGCCTGATGCATGGAGTGGTCGTTAAGGCTAAGTATGTACAAAATGTGACATATTACATATATTGTATAGAAGGGACAACACATGATGCCTGGAGTGGGCGTTAAGGCTAAGTATGTACAAAATGTGACATATTACATATATTGTATAGAATGGACAACACATGATGCCTGGAGTGGTCGTTAAGGCTAAGTATGTACAAAATGTGACATATTACATATATTGTATAGAAGGGACAACACATGATGCCTGGGGTGGTCGTTAAGGCTAAGTATGTACAAAATGTGTCATATTACATATATTGTATAGAAGGGGACACCACCTGATGCCTGGAGTGGTCGTTAAGGCTAAGTATGTACAAAATGTGACATATTACATATATTGTATAGAAGGGGACACCACCTGATGCCTGGAGTGGTCGTTAAGGCTAAGTATGTACAAAATGTGACATATTACATATATTGTATAGAAGGGGACACCATTTGATGCCTGGAGTGGTCGTTAAGGCTAAGTATGTACAAAATGTGACATATTACATATATTGTATAGAAGGGACAACACATGATGCCTGGAGTGGTCGTTAAGGCTAAGTATGTACAAAATGTGACATATTACATATATTGTATAGAAGGGGACACCACCTGATGCCTGGAGTGGTCGTTAAGGCTAAGTATGTAAAAATGTGACATATTACATATATTGTATAGAAGGGACAACACATGATGCCTGGAGTGGTCGTTAAGGCTAAGTATGTACAAAATGTGACATATTACATATATTGTATATAAGGGGACACCACCTGATGCCTGGAGTGGTCGTTAAGGCTAAGTATGTACAAAATGTGACATATTACATATATTGTATAGAAGGGACAACACATGATGCCTGGAGTGGTCGTTAAGGCTAAGTATGTACAAAATGTGACATATTACATATATTGTATAGAAGGGACAACACATGATGCCTGGAGTGGTCGTTAAGGCTAAGTATGTACAAAATGTGACATATTACATATATTGTATAGAAGGGGACACCACCTGATGCCTGGAGTGGTCGTTAAGGCTAAGTATGTACAAAATGTGACATATTACATATATTGTATAGAAGGGACAACACATGATGCCTGGAGTGGTCGTTAAGGCTAAGTATGTACAAAATGTGACATATTACATATATTGTATAGAAGGGACAACACATGATGCCTGGAGTGGTCGTTAAGGCTAAGTATGTACAAAATGTGTCATATTACATATATTGTATAGAAGGGGACACCACCTAATGCATGGAGTGGTCGTTAAGGCTAAGTATGTACAAAATGTGACATATTACATATATTGTTAAGCCAATGGTCCTTGGACCTATTGGCTTTTACTACGGAGGGTATGGGTCTGACCTCAAAAATCACCAGATCCCCTCTTCAAGGAAACCCTTGCTCAGAGTAGGAACAGGGGGTGGATTGTTTCCAGTCTGAAGAGTCTATAGCCTAGAGTTTGTATTTCCCTAGCATTTTGTAGTGTCAAATTAGTTATAGGTGCTTAGGCATTAGAAAGCACAATGTCTCACTTGGGAATATCCTGTGGGTGTTACATAGATATACCATAAATCCTTGGTCACAAGCCGGCCCCGGTCATAAGCCGGGGGGGGGGGGGAGTTCAGGGAAATCCTAAAAGCCGGTTTTGGGATCAAATTTTACCATTTTCTCTTTATTCTATAGTAAAAAAAAAAAAACGGTCATAAGCTGCGGGGGACTTTGGGAAAAATTTAGAAGCCAGTTTGGGCCCAAAGTAGAAAAAAAAATCCGGCTTATGACCAGGGATTTATGGTAGCTGTCAAATGACCCTTACCTCTGCTGGAAAGACTGCAGTGGCTCTTCAAGAATGTTAATGACACTAGCATCAATAGCCCCCCCCCCCTCTCAAACAAACAGAACACAAGGTAATTACCCTGTGTGTACATATCTCCAATCCGTCTGACACCCCTCCATACCCACATGAGGTAATCATGCCATGTCTTTCTGGTAGACTCAGTATGCAGTCACTCACCACTACCATGACCCCCCCCCCCCCACACACACACCACCACCACCACCAAGCCAGTGGACGGTCTCTGTCCAGCTCCGCGACCCCCCCCCCCCACACACACACACACCCACTCACTCTCCCTACCACCATCAACACCTCAGTAATGCACAGCAGACTGGTCTGTCCACCACCGCCCCCTGCCCTCTCCTACCACCAGCCTTCAGAAGCACAGTGTCGTCAACCCATTGTTTGTGTACCTTAAAATGATAAAGACCATTGGCCTTACAACTCTGTTGTATAATTCTGTGGCATTGCCCCCTCGTATAGAAGGGACAACACATGATGCCTGGGGTGGTCGTTAAGGCTAAGTATGTACAAAATGTGTCATATTACATATATTGTATTGAATGCTAAGTATGTACAAAATGTGTCATATTACATATATTGTATTGAATGCTAAGTATGTACAAAATGTATTATATTACGTATATTGTATAGAAGGCTAAGTATGTACAACCAGTGACATATTAGAAGGGGACATGGCCTAATGGTGGGGGTGGGGATGGTGGTTAAGACTAAGTATGTAAAAAGTGTGACATATTGCATATATATATATATATATATATATATATATGGGTCATTCCAGGTTTTACTGGTCAGGTGGCTTCTTGGGCATATAATAGCAAGGGAAACACTTCTACACCACCAATAATATTTTTATTCCTTAGTGGGGGGTCACAGCTAAGATTTCCATATGGTTTGGGTGGGTCTTGGGGCATAATTTATATTCTATATGCATTTAATTATAAATTTTCACGTGGGGTACGTTAATGATAGAGGCTTTCTAACCTGGTTAGGGAATATTATCAGTGTTCTTATTATATGCAATTAAGAGGTACCCTAGGGGGGAGTCTTCCATAAAAAAATTTTTCATGTACTCCGGGAATTACCCTTGCCAGGCACATATAAGTGATTTTCAATGCACACCGCAATCATTAACGTACCCCGGGCTTTTGCCTCTAAATAGAATAAAATAAACCAAATACATACAATTCCCACAGTCTATGCTCACTTTTAGAGTAAATACATTATGCCTGAACAAGAATTGTGGCCAAATACAGTCTGGTTTGGCTGTATGGGGGGTCTCTTCGTAAGCGGGGTACGTTAATGATCGGTGGCGGGAAAAACAGCACGGGAAGAGAAAAACGACTTCCTGTTGCCCGGCGGAAGTGGCCTGCATCCGGGTACGTGTTTCAGCTCAGAGGAGGTCACAGCTTGTTTATAGCTACCCCTAAGCAGAGTTCCCCTGCAAAAGGAACGCCAAATTCGTGAAAAAGGTAAGGAAATTCCACGAAATTCCATGAAATTGCGATGAAATATTGTTGGAGATGTCTGTGGGGGGCCGTAGATCAATTTTTGTGTACCGGAACGATGTATTTTGGATGCTAGGGGGTAAAATGTGTTGCCGGGGGAGGCCTGCGATGCAGCCCGGGGCCCCAGGGTGAAGCTTTGGCCACCCCGGGCTGTATTTTCAAAATTGGGGTACGTTAATGATTTTTCGCTCGGCAAGCAGAATTTGGCCTCTCCTGGCCGGGATGATGTACCCTTGGGTCTAAATTGTTGATAATCCTTTAGAATAGGACCCCCTACGTGTGTAAGATGCATTTTGGGCCATGTTTGGGTGTTTTGAGATGACCCCCCACCCCAATTTGGGCTTGAATGGCCAAATTTCTGCCTCGTCGTGAACTTTTAGGCCCCCTCACAGCCAAAATTGTGCTTATCCCATGGTTTTTTGGGGTTATATTCCTTCTCCTACCTCTATTTGGGCATTTTGGTGTGTTAATCCTCCTGTGGGATCGAAAGCATAGCCATAGTGGCCAAATTTAGGAAGATAGTGTTCGTCGGTCATTAACGTACCCCGGTGGCAAGATGCCTGCCTACTGGTCGCCATCTTGGATTCAGGGGGATGTTTTATGGTGGGTATGTTAGACATGTCCCCCCTCTGTTGTGTTGACCAGGTAAGCTCACCCTTGCACAAAGCCACCACTGCTGAGTGGTTATAAACCTTTGCGATCATTAACGTACCCCCCCTTCTTATTCTGTATTTTCCACACAAGTGGCACTTCCAGTGCACATAGCTCCATCATATTTCACCATGACATGCCCCTATGGTACCTCTAACTCACACAAGTGTCATTATTTAGATACTGAATACTTTTTTTCCAAAGAATTTTTGTGGTGGGTATATTTCAGCATTTTCCTTATATTTTGTCAGTATAAATTTCCATATTAGCAATTAATCAGCTGATTGAACTTCCGGGGTTACTGTACATCATTTGTAAGCATATAGGAACATGATGAATATTTTTTTCCTATTTATTTATGTATATCTTATCAGTATTCAAACACTAACAAATCCCTTATTATCTTAAAATCTACTGATTTCCTCACTATGAATTACCATATCAGCATAAAAACCTCTGATAAAATCTTTGGCTTTGTTGTACATCCTTTGTCAGCATATAGGAACTTGTTTAATCACTATTTACCTTTTTATTTAATGTATTTCTTCTCATTTTTGCAGAAGGCTGACGTAGCCCCCAGTGGCGGTGAAGGCGACCCCCCCCCCGTTGCCCTAAGAGGTGTGTGCGGGAGCACGCTCCCGCTGATGCTCCGGACCTGGAGGAGCAGGAGGACCGGGAGGACCGGGAGAAGGAGGCCCGTCTCCATGCCGCAGCTTCGGTACGATGATGTACCCCCGCCAAAGCAGACTCGAGGTACTTCGGTACGGAACACTCTCCCCGCTCCTGTCGCTAGCACCTCTGCCTGCAAGCGCCAAGGGGGTCCCTCACCCGTCGTGGCTGGCAAGCACACCCGCAAGAACATGGTTCCTGCCCCAGCCACGGCTAACAAAGAAAATGTGCCTCCGTGTGCCGCACGAAAGCGTGCTGCGGAGCGTGCAGTTGAGGCCCCCGTCACAAAGCACATGCGACAGGACGGACCAACCTCACCTCCCGTTTTTGAGGGCGGATCGACAATGGACATTGAGGATACGGCTGTATTCGTGCAGGATGAGTACCAAGAGGGACGGTTTGTCGCCTGCGCATTCCTGCATGAGTCAGACTCCACCAAGGACGCATGGCACATGGGCAAGGTCTTAGCTGTGGACAGTGAGAGTGACATGTATGAGGTCATGTTCCTCATTCATCCGGCGAAAAACCTCACTTGCCACAAGTTCCCAACCAAGCCCAATGTCCAGTTTATATACCATAATACCATCCTTGGCTATGTGAACAAGAAGCGGTATGGGAACTCCACCGTCTGGGGCCACATCCTCCATGATAACACAGTCAAAATGGCCAACATGAAACTAATAAAGCACCGTAAGGAGGAAGACAACAGACTTGCCAATAGTTGCTAAATGGTTCTGTTTGTTTCACACAAGTGTTACATCTCAGTTGCTGGAGTTTTAGCGAGTTTTTAGGATCAATGGTTAAATGACTGTATATATGTATTATGATCTCATTTACCCTCAGGAAAGAGTATTTAAGGTATATAAGTGTATATTTTTGTACTGTGCTGCAAGCGAAGGCCGCGAGAAGTGTTGAAAAAGTTGTGATATTTAATTTTCAAAGTGATATTGAACACCCAAGATGGGCCTTATGTATGTTTAAATGACTCTAGATAGGTAGTACAACCTCTCTTGTGATGGTGTATGTGATAACAATGGCATATGATGGTGTAGAGTTGAGCTGTGGCCATTCTTTGATAGGTTAACGACTGGGGTACGTTAATGATCGGTACGAGCAATTTTGACATTAACAAAGTTAAAATTCTATATTTTCAACCTATCACTTGGTCTGGTATTTCTAACATTTCTATTCAATAGTAGAGGTGTGTGGTTTGTCAAAAAATACTATTTGGTGTATATAAAGATACATTTTAGCACTCCATGACATGCAGATGTTGCGAGAAGTGTAGAAATTTTGTGATATTTAATTCTAAAAGTGATATTGGACACCCAAGATGGGCCTTATGCATGTTTAAATGACTCTAGATAGGTAGTACAATCTCTTTTGTCAATGTGTGTGCAATGCCAATGGCATATGATGGTGTAGAGTTGAGCTGTGGCCATTCTTTGATAGGTTAGCAAATGGGGTACGTTAATGACCGGTAGGAGGATTTTGAGATGGTTAAAGTTCTATTGTTATAGTGCCAGCCTATCATCTTGTATGGTGTTTCTATTATTTGTATTCAATCATAGACATGTTTGGCTTATGAGGAAATACTATTTGGTGTATATAAAGATGCATTTTAGCACCCCATGGCATGCATGCTTTGCGAGAAGTGTAGAAATTTTGTGATTTTTAATTTTCAAAGTGATATTAAACACCCAAGATGGGCCTTATGCAGGGTTAAATGACTCTAGATAGGTAGTACAACCTCTCTTGTGATGGTGTATGTGATAAAAATGGCATATGATGATGTATAGATGAGCTGTGGCCATTCTGTGAGAGGTTAAAGACTGGGGTACGTTAATGACGGTACGAGGATTGAGAGATGAACAAAGTTAAAATTGGATATTGTCAACCTATGACATGGTATGGTGTTTCTAACATTTCTATTCAATAGTAGAGGTGTGTGACTTATCAAAAAATACTATTTGGTGTATATAAAGATACATATTAGCACTCCATGACATGCAGATGTTGCGAGAAGTGTAGAAATTTTGTGATTTTTAATTTCCAAAGTGATATTAAACACCCAAGATGGCCCTTATCAATGGTTAAATGACTGTATATATGTATTATGATCTCATTTACCCTCAGGAAAGAGTATTTAAGGTATATAAGTGTATATTTTTGTACTTTGCTGCAAGCGAAGGCCGTGAGAAGTGTTGAAAAAGTTGTGATTTTAATTTTCAAAGTGATATTGAACACCCAAGATAGGCCTTATGTATGTTTAAATGACTCTAGATAGGTAGTACAACCTCTTTACTCATTATGTGTGTGATGCCAATGGTATATGATAGTGTATAGGTGAGCTGTGGCCATTCTTTGATAGGTTAGCAAATGGGGTACGTTAATGACCGGTAGGAGGATTTTGAGATGGTTAAAGTTCTATTGTTATAGTGCCAGCCTATCATCTTGTATGGTGTTTCTATTATTTGTATTCAATCATAGACATGTTTGGCTTATGGGAAAATACTATTTGGTGTATATAAAGATGCATTTTAGCACCCCATGGCATGCATGCTTTGCGAGAAGTGTAGAAATTTTGTGATTTTTAATTTTCAAAGTGATATTAAACACCCAAGATGGGCCTTATGCAGGATTAAATGACTCTAGATAGGTAGTACAACCTCTCTTGTGATGGTGTATGTGATAAAAATGGCATATGATGATGTATAGATGAGCTGTGGCCATTCTGTGAGAGGTTAACAAATAGGGTACGTTAATGATAATATGTGTAATATAATGGCCTCTACGCAAGCACCAAGTATGAAGTATAGGTATGATATATCAGGCCAATTCTTATTATTATGTACAGTAGGTCTACTAGAGACAATGGACAGTTAATATAGTCATTGTATGAAGGATTTTGAATGAGCTAGGCTAAAGTTAAAAAATGGTAAAATAAATTCACAAATTTTCACATTTTCCAATTTATCCACCTATGCGTAACTTCAAGAGTTTTCGGGCCTCACTTTAGCTTTTTGGTATACATAAAGTCATGTATTGTACCAGTCTGGCCACAATATTTAGTGTTTCCAGGCCTCTTATTAGTGGTGTTATTCATGTTTGTTTGATTATGATCATTAACGTACCCCCTTTTTAGAAGGTTTTACGGCATTTGCGATAAAAACTGACCCCCTAGGAGTTGGATCCTTGAATGAAACTTTTTAATAAGCCAAGATATAGGGCTATCAATAAAATATAATGTTATTAAGAAATACTGAGTTTGTAGATTCTTGATCCAGGCCCCCCCTGACCAGTAAAACCTGGAATGACCCATATATATATATATATATATATTACCAGTAGCTCATGTCATGCGTATATGTCTGTTTGTACAGGATTAAAGAGGTCCTGGATTACCAAATGAACATTGCAGTCGGTGACGTCTTTGGTCGGGTTCACATCTCTGAGATCGCCGACAAGGTCAAAGAGGTGAGCATGTTAAGATTTTGTCATTACTTTGCTAACACAAGGTCAAAGAGGTGGAAACATTAAGATGTGTCACTATATAGAGAACTAACACAAGGTCAAAGAGGTGGAAAAGTTAAGGTGTGTCATTAATTGGAGAGCTAAAACAAAGTCAAAGAGGTACAAATGTTAAGATGGGTCAGTAACAGAGCTAACACAAAGTTAAAGAGGTAGAAATATTAAGATGTGTCATTACATGGTATGGTATTTGTGCATCATGATGCGCCAAGTGCAGTGCAGGCGAGTAGCTCCAAGGTATCATAATGTAATGTAAACCAAGATGAATCTCTTTCAACAACAAGTGAAATGATTTGTTAATTTGATTTTTTTTTGTAAATTCCAGGGCACTAATCCACTCCAGAAGTTTAAGTCAGATAAGGCAGCAGAGAAAGAGTACCACGTGAAAGTGATCGGTTACCGAGAACTTAAAACCAATAAACACCTCCCAGTAACGCACTCGAAGGTGTGGTCTACGCTCCCCGAGTGTACTCTACGACCCAGTAAACTCAAGACAAGTGGGCTGCTGGCGTCAGAAGACGTCCACTTGTCGACATTTGAGGTGGGACGTAAGGTCATGTGTTACGTACAGAGCTTCAACAAGAACTGTCTGTGGGTCCAAGTCTCACCCAAGTACCGCGGGAAGATTCTGAGGTACGTTTTAGATCCTTCACCCTTTAAGGGCTGCTAATGCAGTAATGTGTCATGCCTTTTGGTCGTCATGATGCACCAATGAAGCACTGCCAAGTCTGCCCGCCAGCCCTTCATTGGAGGCATCATGCCGATCCTCCAGGATTGTGTCGAGACTATAGGGGAGGCTTGATGCTTGAATGACATCGGCGCCATGACAACCAATGGGTAAGATACGTGGTAGATACGTGAATGCATTAGTGGCCCCTCAATGGGTCGCCCAGCTTTCTCAGTGATATGTCAGGTTTGAACTGGGTGCCATCATCAAACCATTGTTCAATTACATTATGTCTGCAACTCTGCCATAAGTGCACCTAGAGAGGTTTAGGATTAAGCCTGTCAAAATTCCATGTTGTGGTGTCCGCTATTCACCTCAGGGTTTTATCACCAAAATCTTTTTATGTGATGAGGATGTAGTTTTCCCAGACTGGCTGCTGAAAATCCTGTTAGTAATTGTATGTATTTTGCAGCATTTGTATAAACGTACTGTATTTGACATTAATATCTGTCCCTTTACAGACAGAACCTATCATCAGACAAGGTGATAATGACTGACCCGCTCACACACTACAAGGTGGGACACGCATACAGAGCCACCGTCATCGGGCCCGGTAAGGCCAACGTGCTTGAACTGTCATTTGTAGGTAAGTAGGATGTTCACAATGCTCGCCTTATTTCGTCCTTCTGCCCAAGCAATCTTGTATGATGTTTGAGTACCAATCTTGTGCATTAACCTGACAGTGCTTTTTGGATGGCTACATTCCTAGGGAATCCAAATCACTTTGAAAGACTCATATGTTACCCAGCTTAACGTAACTAGAAGGTGGGCTTCCCTAGCCCACTTAAAAGGGTCTATGTCTCCTCTTTCCTATCCCCACAGATGTGTGTGGTGCAAATATATGCGGGCACCAACACATTCCTCTGTGAAATTGTGTAATGTAGTTCTTGTGTGAATATGACCTTAGCTGTCAAAAAGGCATTAAACATATATTGGTCACTCACTCATATCTAGAAATAGAAGGACATATACCAGGAAGTAGTCTGATGAAGAGGGAATTGGACACTGCTCTTACCAATAATATGTAACATTACATCTGTTGGTGTCTTTATTCCCAGGTCCGCGTGAGAAGGTGACACTGACTGAGGGTGAGACAGTGGAGGGCACGGTGTCCAAAGTGGGACAACTCGGCCTCCTGGTGGATATCGGCGCAGACTGCTCCGGTCGTGTTGGTCTGACCGACTTTGACGACACATACAGAGACAGGCCGTGGGAAAAGTACACCGAGGGACAAACCGTCAAGGTGTACGTCAAGAAATGTGACAACCCACATAAATGTGTCCTCTCACTAAGACCATCAAGGTATGGGTCATGTCATTTAAGCATATACACATTTACTTATTTTACACCTGTCAAAAATCGCAGTCAATCTTTGATTAGATATTTAATGAATAAAACCAATACAATAATACTGGTTGCCCATTTATCATGCCCTGAGTTACTGTTTTGCTATAACAAAAGCTGCTCTGTCAGGTAGAGAAGATAGCGTGCGGTATAATACGGTATATAAATGTGGCCCAAATGAAGCCCAACCTGTACCTCATAACCGCATACCTCATCATCACGGCCTCTACGTCTGCTACTGAGGTATTTCAGTCATATAAAATGGAAACAAGACTTTCAAAATGAATTTAATATTTTGGTTACTCCTTATTAAATGTGATCTGCTCAATTCATGATACTTCTCTAAGGACCACTAATGTAGGAGTGCATCATGATGCCCATTTATAGTCATCATGATGCACAAATGAAGCGCTGAAGAGTCTATTTGAGTGTATCAAACCCATAGGGTTCACATGATGCATGAATGCAGCCATTCATGCATGCATCATGCCGATCATGATGCACCACTGTGTCCCACAAAGGGTGAAATAATGTCAACAGCGTGAATAGCCTTGGTTCAACAACTGTTTTATAACTTTCAGACTCTCACCTAAAATGCCTGCAAAGAAGATCAAGGACAAGGAGTTGTCAGTTGATGACATAGAGCCGGGTAACCTTGTCCGTGGTTACGTGTCAAATAACGCCAACAGGAAGAAGGTGTTTGTGACTTTGAGCTCCGACCTTGGCGCTCACATCAAGGTCGACAAGCTCACTGAGAACAAGCTCAAGTCCCCCGCCGACGTCTTCTTTATCGGCAAAGTTATCTGTGGGAAGATCACAAAGTAAGGCATACTAATGTACTGAAAACTGGTCAAAATCAGAAGATTTCTGACTTTTGTGTCGAGAAGCGAGTGTACCCTTTTGTATATTTCGGTCATCAGTGGAGAATTTAGATCGTGGTTGGGGCATGTGCCCCCATTGTATTTGAATGTAGTTTACAATTTGTTTGCCTCTTTGAAACATCAAGTTTAACCAATAAAAAGAGACTAAATGATGGACCCATCCCAATGTTTATATATTTTAGATCTGCTATTGGTCATGACAGCATTATCAAGACGTGTACATTGCAAAGAGTATAATTTCACCCTCGTCAGCTAAGCCTTGAGCCTTGGTTGATTTCGCATTTTTTTACTTTTTTAAATTTTTGATTTCAGAGCTATCCTAGGTAAGAAAAAGCTGATCCGGTTATCACTTCTCGAGTCAGACACGGGACTACCGGACCCTGTCCCCATGGACACCGAGAACCAAGACCCAGCGGAACAAACCACGACTGAGGCAGGAGAGAAAAAGAAGAAGGCCAAGAAGAGGAAGACATCAGAGAGCGAGGACGCTATATCAGCACCGCCAAGTACAAAGAAAACAAAGGAGGACAAGAAGGTAGCGAATAACGACAAGAAGGTGGTGAAGGACGCGGACCAGGACCAGGACAGCGACAGTGACATAGAGGACGATATACGGGTCAGTTTAATATTTATTTATCATCCACATCGAGATTATTCTTATTCACCATGACTACGGTACCATTTAGTAGATTGTATCTATAGATCTGAAATAAATATATACAAGTTAGGGTTGTGATATTCAGTAGAAAATTACATACATGAATACAGCCCTGGTGAGTGACCCCCCAGGGCTGCATTCACGTATGATGCTAACCCTGTGAGAGTATCGACCCTGTAGGGTCAGCATGGTGCATGAATGCAGCCCTGGTGAGTGACCCCCCAGGGCTGCATTCACGTATGATGCTGACCCTGTGGGAGTATCGACCCTGTAGGGTCAGCATGGTGCATGAATGCAGCCCTGGTGAGTGACCCCCCAGGGCTGCATTCACGTATGATGCTAACCCTGTGGGAGTATCGACCCTGTAGGGTCAGCATGGTGCATGAATGCAGCCCTGGTGAGTGACCCCCCAGGGCTGCATTCACGTATGATGCTGACCCTGTGGGAGTATCGACCCTGTAGGGTCAGCATGGTGCATGAATACAGTCCAGGTGAGTGACCCCCCAGGGCTGTATTCACATATGATGCTAACCCTGTGAGAGTATCGACCCTGTAGGGTAGGCATGGTGCATGAATGCAGCCCTGGTGAGTGACCCCCCAGGGCTGCATTCACGTATGATGCTAACCCTGTGGGAGTATTGACCCTGTAGGGTCAGCATGGTGCATGAATACAGTCCAGGTGAGTGACCCCCCCAGGGCTGCATTCACGTATGATGCTATCCCTGTGGGAGTATCGATCCTGTAGGGTCAGCATGGTGCATGAATGCAGGCTTGGTGAGTGACCCCCCCAGGGCTGTATTCACGTATGATGCTATCCCTGTGGGAGTATCGATCCTGTAGGGTCAGCATGGTGCATGAATGCAGCCCTGGTGAGTGACCCCCCCAGGGCTGCATTCATGCATCATGCTGACCCTACAGGCTTGATACACTCCCTGAGGGTGGCATGATGCACCAATGAAGCGGTAGAGAGCAGACTCACCGGGACTTCATTGGTGCATCATGAAGACCAGAGGGCATGATTCACTCCTGCATCAGCGGCCCTTAAAGGGTTAAATATTTGTCATCGCTTTTTTTCCCGCACCAAATGGTTATTCTCACAGGCATGCCATAGAGTTTGGTGTTAGAAAAACTGTATAAATAAAAAAAAGTAAAAACCAAATAAAAAATATCATCTTCCTTTCAGTTGGTGAGTCCCAAGGCGGCGTTGAAGACTGCACCACGTCTGTCCTTCTCAGCCGGCTTCACGTGGGACAGTGACGTCACACTGCCACCCCCTAGTGGTGACACCAAGACGGAGTCCGATTCAGAGAGTGACGGGGACGAAGATGATGAAGGGGAGATAAAGAAGGTGAGTGACAATATTGTAAATACACAAAGGTGCATGAGAATCCCAGTGATATAACCCTCACGGGTGACCAATTTGAATGCACATTTGTAATCATTTCATTTTAGTATTGATGAAAACCTTTAAAACTCTATTTAGATTACATCAAAGGGCTGTCGTTTTAGACTTTTGTATTGCAATTATAGAAGCCGCGTAAAAGCCGTGCAGAGCGGCTGGCAGCACAGCGGCAGGAAGAGCGCCTCCTGGTGGAGAAGGAGGAGAGGTTACTGTCGGCTGACGGAGCACCACAGGGGGCGGAGGACTTTGACCGTTTGGTGTTACAGTCCCCGAACTCGTCCCTCGTGTGGCTCAGCTACATGGCACACCACCTGGAGACCACAGAGATAGAGAAGGCACGCGCCGTCGCTGAACGGGCACTCAAGACAATCTCATTCAGGTACTTAACTAGGATTGGTGTTAACATCTACAGATTTTGTATCATTAGGGCTACAGATTTGTAAACACGGCCCTAACCATTGTATTGTTTATGGAAGTAGATCAAGTAGTTCACTAGTTTTCTTTGAAGGAGCGACCGAAGGAGCTGAGAGCCAATGCAAGATTGATTTAGAGACAAGTAAGAAGGCCCATTCTACCCTATTGGCCATATGTAAACTATTTCACATTTTAATCAGCTAGGACTACATCCATGCATTACGCGCGGGGGTCGCTATGATGCACCAATGAAGTGCTCATTGGTGCATCATGATGACCAAATGGCATGGTGCACTCCTGTATTAGCGGGCCTTAATGGGTTAAAAACCATTACTCGTCTTTATATCATTGATGTCCATGAATGCGGCCCTGGTGGGTGACTCGTCAGGGCCACATTCAAGCCTCATGCCTACCCTGCTGGGTTGATACACTCCTGGACCAATAAAGTAGTAGTCTCGCCAGCACTTAGTAGTCATGCCAACCCCTGGGCATGATGCACTCCTGCATCAGCAGCCTTTGATAAAACATCAATATCCACACACAGAGAGGAGCAGGAGAAGATGAATGTGTGGGTGGCGTACCTCAACCTGGAGAACATGTATGGTACACCAGAACTCCTCAAGATGGTGTTTGACCGTGCCGTGCAGCACAACGACTCTCTCAAAGTACACAACCAACTCGCCGCCATCTACGACAAGTCTAATAAGGAGGAGGTAAGGAGCGCTGAGGTTTTAACTATTGATTAAAATTGTCAAATCTTTGGATTAAATGTCTGGCTGTCATCCCCAGACCTCGCAGCATTTAAATCTGACCATTATTGAGGTTTTTTACAGTGTAAAACAACAAGTATCAGCATATTATCATTTTTTTACTCAAATTTTCTGCATCCAAAAGGATTTTGTGATGAAAAATAGAATGTATATTCTTGCTTTGATATATTTCTTTTTTTCCGAGACAATATTTCAGTCCTGCAAAAGTTGAACCAGGACTGCAGAATCTGCAAGACCGAATGTCCTGTATGGTGTCTGCGTACATGTTAAGGTATCCATGGCCATATCATATAACATCTCACCCCCTTGTCCACTTGCAGGCAGCAGACCAGCTTTACACGTCCATGATCCGTAAGTTTGGGTCGTTAAAGGATGTATGGATAAATTACGGCCTCTTCTACTTTAAACACAACAAGGCGGAGGCAGCTCGTAAACTGATGCAGCGCAGTCTGAAGAGCCTCGAACAGAAACACCGTGAGTATGAATATACCCTCAAACAGAAACACTAATGTAAATATAGCCTCAAACAAAAACACCTAGTATGTTAATATAGCCTCAATTAGAAACATAGCAAGTAAAAATATAGCCTCAAAAAGAAACACTAATGTAAATATACCCTCAAACAGAAACACTAATGTAAATATACCCTCAAACAGAAACACTAATGTAAATATACCCTCAAACAGAAACACCTAGTATGTTAATATAGCCTCAATTAGAAACATAGCAAGTAAAAATATAGCCTCAAAAAGAAACACTAAGTGTAAATATAGCCTCAAAAAGAAACACTAAGTGTGAATATAGCCTCAAACAAAAACACCTAGTATGTTAATATAGCCTCAATTAGAAACATAGGAAATAAAAATATAGCCTCAAAAAGAAACACTAAGTGTAAATATAGCCTCAAAAAGAAACACTAAGTGTAAATATAGCCTTCAACAGAAACACTAGGTACAAATATAGTCTCAAACAGAAACACTAAGTGTAAATATAGCCTCCAACAGAAACACTAGGTACAAATATAGTCTCAAACAGAAACACTAAGTGTAAATATAGCCTCCAACAGAAACACTAGGTACAGATATAGTCTCAAACAGAAACACTAAGTGTAAATATAGCCTCCAACAGAAACACTAGGTACAGATATAGGCTCAAACAGAAACACTAAGTGTAAATATAGCCTCCAACAGAAACACTAAGTGTGAATATAGCCTCAAACAAAAACACCTAGTATGTTAATATAGCCTCAAAGAGAAAAAACACTACTCGCCAGCACCTCATTTGTTCATACTGATACTACAAGGGTGCATCATCCCCGTATGGTCGGCATGATGCATTAATGCATCAACCCCATATGGTCAGCATGATGCATTAATGCATAAGCGGCCTTAACAGGGTTAATAACATTACCATTAACATAATATTGTGATTGTTTTTAGATCTGGAGGTGCATTACCATTAACATAATATTGTGATTGTTTTTAGATCTGGAGGTGCATTACCATTAACATAATATTGTGATTGTTTTTAGATCTGGAGGTGCTGAGTAAGTTTGCACAGATGGAGTACAAGCACGGGGAGGCGGAGCGGGGACGGACCATGTTTGAGAACGTACTCAGTAGTTACCCAGGACGTACAGATCTGTGGTCAGTCTACATCGACATGGTCATCAAACAACAAGAACACCAACAAGTCAGGTATGGACCATGGGCTATAGTAATAAGTGATTTAAAGATCATTTAAAAAAGCTATACCCAGTCTAATAACAGTTTCATATGGATACTAGCAGTTGAGATTATCATTTATTATTTGTTTGGGATACTATTTTGTGTTACAGAGATGTCAGAGTTTCAGATTTTCTCTGATTTCAGAGTTTCAAAGGTGATATTTTACTACAGAAATAATAAGAAAAAAAATTTAAAATGAATATTTTATAATTCTGATAATCCTTAAAGATACACCAAACCCTAAGTGATTAATTTTGAAGGTATTTGTCACTCTGATTAGGGTATAACCCCACTTTTGAAGTGCCCAAAAATAATTTTCAGAGTTTCGCCAAATATCGAACTGACATCTCTGGTGTTATGAAGGATAACTGTATAAAAGAAGGTTGGATTCCCCCCCCCCCCCCGAATTTAACAGAATTTCTACTTGACAAAATAAACTAGTGCTATTAAGTAAAATGCCTTACATCTTCTCCTGTACACCAACCTTCCTCACCCCCCCCCCTCCAACGTCAGGAAATGTTATAGGTTGATATCCGCATGATATATTGTCTCAGCAGCCCGGGCCGTAAAGTGTTACTCTATTGCCTTTACAAAGTCAGGCTTCCCTAGCCCCCTTAAAAGGCCTTTATCTCCTCTTTCCTGTCCCCTCAGATGTGTGTGCTATACACATGCGCTGGCACTGACATATTCCTTTGTGAAATTATGCAATGTAGTTCTCGCCATGAATATGAAGTGTTAAACATCCATTACTCACTCCTTAACAAGGTGTGCCATGATGTCACGTGTTGTAAGACGTCTTTACTTCTAATCCACAGGAATATCTTTGAGCGCGTGATGGGACTCAATCTGTCGGCCAAAAAGATGAAGTTCTTCTTCAAGAAACAACTCGACTTTGAACAGAAGTTTGGTACCGAGGAGACAGTCGCCACCGTCAAACAAAAAGCGCTGGACTATGTGGAGGCACGTGCGTCTCTGACGTGACAGAAATCGTTATCATTATATTAGTTGTATATATACACAGAGCATTGTATTATTCCTTATTACAGAACTGGGGGTGCATCTATTGGGGTAATAGTACCATAATCTCCTACGTACAAGCCGTGTGTTATATACAGGCCTTATCTGAGCCCTACAGCACCTTATTATTATAAGTTACAGAATCACCCCAAAGTCAGGGTGTGCCTTATAGGCCGGATACTTTAAATATTCAAACATTCAGAAATCATTCAACCCCAGTTACGCAACTCAGGGTGCGTATTATAAGCGGGATGCGCCTTATATGGTATTTGAAAATGACTCCATCTTCATCCACTTGTGACTGAAGATGCACACATTTCTTATCCATATTCATCGTATTTCATGGCTGTAGATTCTTCCAGTTCACAAGTTCATTGTCACCATGTACAAGACTAACAGTGCACTATTTACCTGAAATCACGTGTAGCTTGACATTGTACCATCATGTTCACAAGTAAACATGTAAATTGTTTCAGGGTCTATCTTGTATAATGTAGAAGGTATCAGTAATTATGTTGTATAAGGCATAGCATGGACGCTCAGTGGGTCGGCCATTGCTTTATCTGGCACCTGATGAGATAAGCACTGATAACAGCCCATGATGGGTACCAGTTGTTATATTATGTACCCAAAAAGAAATCTGCAGTGAATGAAGGGAATTATCTGATTGCTTGATAATCCTATACAGCTCTACCCTATAAGGATAGATAAAAGAACAATATATAAAGTGAAAGTACACTTAGATGTGTATAGTGTTACACCCACAGAGCTGTCGGTACCAAAACATCAGCAGCTAATGTTATAGTGTGTGTCTGTATGACAAAATAGTAGATATATATAGCTGCAGTTTAAAAAGAAAGCTGCTGTTTCTGCTTTCTCTGACTCGCCAGCAACGCCACAACCGGGAGTGGCGTTGGTCAATTAGCCCGAAGGTTTCATAGAGTACTTGTGCAACTACAGGTAACTGTTTTGTGGATCACCGTAACTTGTGTCCTAATGCTTTTATTGCTGTTGACTGATACACATGAAAGAGAAATTAATGTAATATATAACAATAAACAGAAATATGTAAATTATCTTGTCTACATTGGTTGGATTCTACAAGATGTCCCTTGGGCTTGGGAATTGGCAGTTTAGTCAGTGGTCAATATTTATTAGCAAGGGGTTGGTGGGTTTTCCCGCAGATGCGCAAAATCTTTCCCAGCACAGAGCATTTTTGCGCCCCTCTTTGATCTATAATAGCATGCAGTTTTTTTGTTTGCTAAAAAGAGGGCCCTTCCACAGTTGTCAAACCCCATCCTGTAACTTCCAGTTAAAGCCACTTACTGTATGCTTAAGCCACACTTTGTTGGTGGATAGGTAAACACATTTTGAAATTTCATGTCATTTCTAAGGAATTGATCTCCGATGCTGGAACAGTTGGGAGAATATTGAGGATCTATCAGAAAGTTGTAAATGACAGGATTGAAGATATTTTGAAGTGTATGGTCTTTAGAAATAAATGTGAAATGCGAAAGTCTAAAATATACATAGTGATTAACAAAATATCTAACCTTATTCAATGCCTCCTGTGTCACAAGTAGCAATTTTAGCCCTTTTCTGAGGGGGAGGGGCTCCAAAATTTACTTCCTTAAAATCCTAAAATTTTGATAGATAATGTGCACCCTCTTGGGTCCCTTATGCTGACAATTTTTAATGGCATATTTTCCGTAAACGAGTGGTAAGGAGGAATGTTTGGAAAAATAGAAGGCTTTTATATCATGTGACGGTTTGGTATGGCTTCCTGATGAATCCACAGAAGAATCTTTGAACAGATATAATTTTGCAGCTATGACATACATGCATATCCAGGGTATGTCCTTAGCTTGGTTATCTTAGGAAAGTGGAATTTATTTACTGTTTTCTATTTGAAAGTGCTAGAAGAGGCGAAACATGCACAAAAATGACAACGGATAATTTTTTTGTTTGTTTTTTATTTATTGATGCATTTATTTATTTCCAAAAAATACTACATCATGACCCAGATCCACGTGTGTACATGATATACCGTAAATCCCCGGTCACAAGCCGGGGGGGGGGTGAGTTCAGGAAAAAAATAAAAGCTGGTTTTTGGGTCAAATTTTTAACATTTTCTCTTTATTCTATAGTAAAAAAAACCCGGTCATAAGCCGGGGGGGACTTTGGGGAAAATTTAGAAGCCGGTTTGGGCCCAAAATAGAAAAAAAAATCCAGCTTATGACCGGGGATTTACGGTATACTGATATATGATATGTGCTATACTATATATTTTTGTGTTACAACCAAAGCCTAGCCATGAGGTACAATCAGCATTGAGATTTTTAATGAATAAACACTGCAGGCCGACACGTGATATGCATGCCTACAAGATGCCGCTCAAAGGGCTCGACCCAATTTTGGTCCAGATTTGTGTACTAAATCATGTTGTTTTCCTGGGAAAGGGTGTCAAAAATCCGGTTTCCTTTTTTTTGCCGGCCAGAGTGTGGCATCTCTGGGTCTTAAGCCGGAAATAGGGGGTATTTTTTGCCACTTTGGAATGTCCTTGAAATTTGAAAAAGAGGGGTATTTTCAAGAAAAAGATCCTTGAAAATCAGAAAAGGGGGTAGTTTCTTAACTGAAGTGACAGCAGTTTAGTAAAGTAGAGGTCGGTTCAAAAACCTACAGTCTGTAAAGAAAAGGGGTTATTTTAGAAGAATCTGTCAGTAATTTCTCAAAATAAGGATTATTTTAGAGGTCCAATAATCTGTGTTTTCAAGCAAAAGGTTCATTTTTCTACCCTAGAAGTCGATGAAAAGGGGGTATTTTTAAAAACCATTAACAAGCATGGTGTCAGCCTGCCTATTGAGTGGAGGGACAGGGGATCTTAATAGTCACTCGCACGCTCCTCAGTCAAACTACTCCCCTATCTCCTCCGTATACGAAAATAACAGATCTGATAAAGAATGATTTTATTGTCAGTTGGCCATAGCCAACTGACCATTGTTCATTAATGTAGACATCGCCAGGTTTTGTCCGCTGTAGACTTGACCATGGCTTTAGAACCCTTACACCCTTAGCTCTTGAATATTTTGTGGATTCATAGGATTATACAGGGACTGGCCTAGCCTTTTATTATTGGCTATTAGTGCTAGGACAAAGAAAGTCTACTCACCCTGCATATAGGTGTGAAAACCTATTTTAACCCTTTAAAGCACTGGTGTCTGTTTCTATAATTTGATTGGCGGAAATTAATCATGAAGACCAACTGACATTACAGCTATGCTGTGCCTTCTTAGATTTCTTATCATTTAAATTTCTTTAAATTTAACAATTATCCCCTTGGACTGCTTGGACTGCAAGCAACAGAAGAAAATATCTTAAAAATGCAACAACACTGAAAGCTGTCTTCAACACAATAGAAACAAAAGAACTCCTGAACTTCCTCAAAGAATCAAACTTATATAAGTACATATAGATCATACATACATATAATTAAAAAAAAAAAAATCAATAAAAAAAAAAAATCGAAAAATGGCTGGTCCGTCGGTGTCAGGATAATGTGACCGACCGGGTGATGTGTCTACAGTTTGCGACATGTTACCTGCGTGAGGCAGCACGATAAAGAGGGGCCTTGAGCCACGAGTGGTATTTCACCGCTACGAGCCGTGTCCCACTGCTACAAGCAGACTCATAAATATATGCACGCGCGCACACACACCCACCCACTCATATGCGCAAACCCGAGGTAGGCCCACAGCCTACCATTACTATTGAATAGTTTAAAATTCTTGAATGTCTGAGTTCCTCGATGGCCCCCGGACGTAAAACTAAACAAACAAACAAACAAATCTAGGGAAAATAAGGCTGAGCATAGTTAAGGCTTAAGCACCCGGCTTCAGCAGGGGAAATCTAGCCTTTTCTAGACAAACCACCCTTCAGAGATCAGAGGATATCTGAAATATCATTTCAGAGGACATGAATCTAAGCTGGCTTCTGATTGGCTAACAGGTTGAAATGAAGATGAGATTGGTTGCTTTTAGTATGCTAAATTGAGGGAAATGGGTGCTTTGCTAACATCCAAAAATTTCGGAGGTTGAGCCCATACCCAACTGATATCTCTGAGCGATCCAGGAGTTTTGTCTAACTTTCAAGATCCATTGATCAAAAGATTATGCAAATTAGAAATGTTTTCAAAGTTAACAAAATTAGAGTAGAGCTTGAATTGAAAGGGCAGCTAAAACACAGGGTTTTATGTTAATATCTCCCCTTATTCTCTATTCCCCATTTGTCCTGCAGAATCTGCAAAATAGCGACTGCAAACAAGCCCTCAACTCTGAACTTAAGGCTAGGATGATGATAGGGTACAGAAAGCCATCTAGAAATAAAGTAATGCTACCTGCCATTTAGCGGTATCAAACTGGCTTCTCAATGCCAACTAGTTCATAAGTAGATACAATGATAGCGGCTACCAAAGCTGGAGACCAAGCAACCACCGTCAGGATCAGAGCAGCAGTAAGAAGGCGCACTCAGCGTTTCTGCCGAGTAGGCCTGTTACCTGTTGGGTTCTGGTAAACGGTTGCGACTTGTTGTAGATGTTGCAATCTGTTCCTAACAGGGACGTCCCTCTCTGGTGACTTGAGTACATGAATGGTTACAACACCTTTAGTGTTAGCTGAATGTTCTGTAGATTGCAATGCACCATGGGTAGGTTCCTTGGGTAGTTTCCAGATAAACTGGGACCAGCAACAGCTTCAGGTTGCGGTGGGGCAATGATGTATTTCTGAGCTTGTTGAGACATTTCCTGTGATACATGTTGTGGACATTGTAATGTTTTTATAGGAGGGACCTCCCTCTCTGATGACTTGAGGACATGAATCTTCACTACACCTTTATTGACAGCTGAGTCTTCTTTAGATTGCAATGCACCATGGGTTGTGACTTGTACGGTTCTTGGGTAGTTTCTAGATGAGCTGGGGCCAGCAACAGGTTCAGCATTGGGTGGAGCAGTGTGGTGTTTCTGTGCTTGTACCCTACCGTGCATGTCAGACAGCTATAGGAGCATTCTGAATACTGGATCCCAGCCCCACATGATTCAATCATTGGGTAAGACAATTTTCAAACCTTGGAACACAACGCTAAGCACTATGGCGGTGAGAAGAATGCTTGAAAAAGCAATGATCTGTGGTGGAGTAAAGTAGCCATCATAGAAAGTGAGGCACACTCCATCTTCATGAATATCCTTCCAAACCAGAACAGCTGCTGGCAGTAGAACCAGAGGAGGAATGATAGTTAAGAGTATGGCAATTTTTGCCCTTCGCAGTGTGAGTATGAGCTTGTGAGTGAAGGGTTTATATAGAGCTATAAAACTGTCCACAGACATCAGCATTGTACTGCAGCAGATGAGGAAGGCTACACATGGAATAGCTGCTGTGAGTTCACAGGAGAACTGCCAAACTGACCCTCTTGTCAATCCCGCTACACCCAGCAGAAAATGGCACACAGTTTGATACAGTAGAAAGTACCTTGTTGTACTATGTGGTCATTGATGTGTAACGCACACTAACCCATACTGACACATGTGTCATAACGCACACTAACCCATACTGACACATGTGTCATAACGCACACTAACCCATACTGACACATGTGTTATGACTCACAGCCTCACCCATACTGACGCATGTGTTATGACGCGGCCTCACATATGTTGACGCATGTGTTATAACGCAACCTCACCAGAGCTGACACATGAGTTATGACACATTCTCACACATAATTACACACATGCCATAACACACTCACTCACACTCACGCATACTGACATTTCAATATCCCTTTAGAATGGGGGAGGGGGGTCTTTTATTCAAAATCAAATATCATCAATTCATCCTGTTTCCATGTCCTTTTGATTTGTATGGGTATCTTGCATGGCCTTTCTCCATGGTTGATTCTTTGAGGTGCTCTTCATATACCTGTCAAGATATAAACCAGACAACAGACATGAACATTCAATAAAGCATAGCATAAACACATTTTCAGTACCACATATTTCTATACGCCTGAATCTCCCACAGAAGAGAGTGATCCTTTTTTTAACAACAGGGGGTGGTGGATTTTCATGTGGAAGCAAGGAGGGTAAAATTCCCCCTCCCCCCCACGTCTGGAAAATCATGCATGAACACGCCCTTTCAACCTCAGTAGTAATGCACAAGCTTATTCCCTGAAAAGAAGTCAATTATTTTGCCTCCCCCTCAAAGGGTTGAAAAAATTCCCCACCCCTTGAGAAGGTCAACATTTTTTGCCCCCCCCCCAGGACCTGAATATTGTGTGCAATTGCACCCTTTTAACCTATAAAGACATACAGGCTTTTTCACTGAAAAGAAGTAAAATAACTTTGCCCTCCCTAGAAGAAAAACCATGCACGAACATGCCCATTTAGCCTATAGTAATGCACGGACAACCAGGAATTTATAGATTAAGAAAAAGACAATATGTGCTCATGTGCTTCTGTAGAACTGCAGGTCTTCTGGAATTCCAATAAGAATCTGTACTAGGACTGTAAGACTACTCACCTTGTATGTGGTATCCTTGCCTCCTGTGCCTGTGTGTTGTGAAACCCAAGTTACAAATGCTGAGAACAAAGGAACTAGGAAAAGGAGGGAAATCTGAAATGGACCAATCAGGGGCTAAGAATTTGAAATTGACCAATCAGAATTCATGGAACTTGTAAGATGTGTCACTGTGAGTGAGTGTGCATCACAATGTGTGAGAACTGACATCGAGTGACGCATGGTCACGCACACACCATAAAGGAAATACCGGGTTGTGTCACTGTAAGTCAGCTTGCGTCATAATGCGTGAGTACTGACACAGAGTGACACATATTCACACATGTGTCAGAACCTATCATGTTTGGATCAAATGCAGCATACTGCCCCTATTATCACCCAATGCACAATCTTAATTGTCCTTATATCAAGAGTTTTTTACACATGTTTCTTGAATACATGCCACCTTCTTGATCACTGTGCATCAAACTATTGATCATTTATGAAACCAAGACAAATCTATGCCTCAATACTACATGAGATGTTGATGATTCCAATTCAGTGTTAAGTCCCATAGACAAATGAAACTACCTTTTATTATGCCAAAGCCAAATTTAAATTCATCTTTTCAGGTATCATTAGGTTCCCTACATACATATCAATGCATATCACCTATAAACACATTGATTCATTAGGCAATATAGTTGAATCAGCATTTATCTGATTTCCCCCTGCCCCAAAGTACACACATAGAGTGAATCCATACAAGTTCTCTCTGACCTGACACCTTTGTTGCCATGTGCTAACCAGTGTGACTACTGACACAGACCTACACATTCTCACACATGTGTCACTTCATGCCTTCATAAATGCGTCAATATGTGTGGCATTAAGTGAATACTGACACCTACTGACACAGACTGACTCATGCTCACATGTTGTCACCTCACACAAATATCAGTATGTGTCACTATGAGTCACTCTGTGTGACTACTGGTATGGACTGGTGCCTGCTCATGCAGTGTCACCTCACACAGATAGCAAAATGTGTGCGCAAATGTCACTCTGTGTGACTACTGACACAGTCTGGCGCATGCTCACACAGGTTCACCTCACACGAATCATGAAATGCGTCACCATGAGTCAGTCAATGTGACTACTGACACAGACTGGTGCATGCTCACCCTGCATTATCCTATTACTTTTGGAGATGAGTCACTATGTGTCACAATATGTCACACATCGTGACTATTGACATATGGTGGCTCGAGCTGACGCTCCGTGTTATCACGCGAAACCTGCTCACACTTGGTGGCACATGCTGGCTCAGACTGACACCAATTTGCTGGGGATATAATGGCAGGACAACCATGGTTAAGCTCATAGCTGACATAGAAAATGAAACCTAACAGGTGGCTGTTTAACCCTTCATGGCCCGAGGGTGTTCATACAGAGGGCATATCATTACACACTCAGAACATGGCTTTAATATTACAGGAATATCTGGAAATTATCATTTATAATTATCACTCAATATGAAATGCTCTGTCAATAAAGATTCTGTCAAAAAGAAACAGACAAAAAGTGCAGCTTGGAATCTTAATCAAGATGTAAGCCGTTTGAGGAGTATATGTATCTATACACTACAGCCTAATTTAAGTCTTATTGTAAAGAAGCAGGAGCGTATCATGCACACCGGTTTGTATGACAGTTCACCCGCACTTCATCAGGGCATCATACCGACACGCTGGGAGTGTGTCAACACCATAGAGTCATCATGATGAAGGCATGCAATAGGCAGGCCTGCATTCATGTATCGTAAGTCTTTAAAGGATGCTGATGCATTAATGCATCATGCCCATTGGTTGTCATGATACATCAATGAAGTACTGGGGAGGCTGCTCACAAGCACTTCGTTGGAGCATCATGCCGAACATCTGTCCTTAATATAGCAGTGCTGCCAGCAGGTTGGAAACCCTTTAGATGGTCAGTTCATCTTTTGAAGCTGTACAATGCGATGGTGATTCCGGTTTCCTCTATCTCTCGAAGATAGCAGGTAACAGGTACATACAGGTAAAAGACTGCTTCTAGCATTGGCATGTAGAAATGGCGATTAACAAATTTTGAATATTGGGGTTTGAACTTCTAACCTACTATATTTGTTTATTATGCTGATCATTAGGTGTGATGCTTGAATGGGGTTTTGCTGAAATTTACTTTATAATTATGGTTCCCAAAGGCTGATGGATCGATGTATTTTGTCAGACTCTCATAAACCAACAGTTGTTGGTCTACTTGTATTATAAGATTTGAAATGCTTAGTGTCCTTTATTCGATAGTGCTAGAAGGAGAGAAACTACAAAGAACATTGACAATTGGAAATTATTTCATTTTTACATCTTTATTGTCATATAGTCCAGTCATTATATGGGTATACACACCACAAATTCTATTAGAATTCATTTTGGTACAATTGTATTCAGGAATGTGTGTAGAATAACATATCCAAAATCTAAAACAATCTGATTGGTGGAAGAGTGCCTAATTAGCATAAGTTCACCAGCATCTCAATTTTTTTATTGGAGCATGTCTCATTTGGTCTTATCTCACGATTCTGGCATCTTTGCTCTTTTGGTCACATCCTCTGTGCATTATCCTGGAATAACTGCACTCTGAGACCTTTTAATCTAGTACAAGAGGCAGTTGGTTAGAATCTGGAAGTCAACCTCTCCATACATTTCCAGTTAAAACCATTCAGGTCCTATGGGGGTGCGAACCCCGGCCACTGTGGCATTAGGTTGAATACCATAACCACTATACCACCCAGTGAGTGCTAGAACAAAAAGTATATGATGAATTTGACTTACCCGCTAGCGGTACCTCCACCAATGCACACATGTTTACCATAGAATCCAAGCTTGGCATGTTGAGTAATTAACATGGAGACATCCTCAGATATCATAGATGATTATGCCATGCCAATTTACTCCATGACATTCCATATATAAGAGGATTAAATGGATTTTCATAGCGATACGTCTTGGCATCCACCATGAGCACAAACATCAACTATGGATCATATACTTGCTGGTGCTAGGAGTAAGTCACATGGCAAGATGGGATTCTATGGACAAAATGTGTGGAAAGCCGGAGGAATGGCGGGCAGAGTGATAAAATGGCCATGGCGGCATGTTGAATGGGGCGGATCGATTGCACTTGGAAAATATCTTCTCCTTCATATAATATTGCGTTATAAGGTAAGATTTTAAAACAAAATGGAGGAAATAGTATGATAAACACATTAATCAATGGTTAACCCAGCACTGGTTGGTTTTGCTCAGGATATTGCACAAGCATGCAGCTGTAGTGTTATAGGTGGCCATTGGATGGTAGGATTCACGCCAGGTATTCAGCAAAGTGAGATGGATGAGCTACTGTATTGTAGCAAAACGGCCCCCACTCTGGGCACTCATTCACAGGGGTAGACACTAACATTTGAGACATTTGGCCACCCGGGCCAGGCCTTGAGCAATGTATTTTCAAATATCCTACTGGCCAAATGGCCAATTTCAATGGAAATTTAGAAATAATCACTGGCCCGCAACCAAAACTACTCGCCATTGGCCACCGAGCCAGTGTTAATGTCTACCCCTGCATTCCCATCAAACGCCGGTCATAAGCCATTCTATTATTGTCATTTTTGTCAAAATCAGCTTACTATTTCTATTTGCCAAAGTCTACTCCCACCTTATGCTTGTGGCTTTATCACAAAATATTAAAGAGAAAGTGGAGCTTATAGGGCCCCTTGTAGCACCTTGGTTGGAGAAAGTGGAGCATATAGGCCCCCTTGTAGCACCTTGGTTGGAGAAAGTGGAGCATATACGGCCCCTTGTAGCACCTTGGTTGGAGAAAGTGGAGCGTATAGGCCCCCTTGTAGCACCTTGGTTGGAGAAAGTGGAGCGTATAGGGCCCCTTGTAGCACCTTGGTTGGAGAAAGTGGAGCATATACGGCCCCTTGTAGCACCTTGGTTGGAGAAAGTGGAGCATATACGGCCCCTTGTAGCACCTTGGTTGGAGAAAGTGGAGCATATAGGGCCCCTTGTAGCACCTTGGTTGGAGAAAGTGGAGCATATAGGCCCCCTTGTAGCACCTTGGTTGGAGAAAGTGGAGCATATAGGCCCCTTGTAGCACCTTGCTTGGAGAAAGTGGAGCGTATAGGCCCCCTTGTAGCACCTTGGTTGGAGAAAGTGGAGCATATAGGCCCCCTTGTAGCACCTTGGTTGGAGAAAGTGGAGCATATAGGCCCCCTTGTAGCACCTTGGTTGGAGAAAGTGGAGCGTATACGGCCCCTTGTAGCACCTTGGTTGGAGAACGTGGAGCATATACGGCCCCTTGTAGCACCTTGGTTGTAGAAAGTGGAGCATATAGGGCCCCTTGTAGCACCTTGGTTGGAGAAAGTGGAGCATATAGGGCCCCTTGTAGCACCTTGGTTGGAGAAAGTGGAGCATATAGGGCCCCTTGTAGCACCTTGGTTGGAGAAAGTGGAGCGTACAGAGCCCCTTGTAGCACCTTGGTTGGAGAAAGTGGAGCATATAGGGCCCCTTGTAGCACCTTGGTTGGAGAAAGTGGAGCATATAGGGCCCATTGTAGCACCTTGGTTGGAGAAAGTGGAGCATATAGGGCCCATTGTAGGACCTTGGCATGTTGAGTTATTAACATGAAGACATCCTCAGATATCATAGATGATTATGCCATGCCAATTTACTCCATGACATTCCATATATAAGAGGATTATATGGATTTTCATAGCGATACGTCTTGGCATCCACCATGAGCACAAACATCAACTATGGATCATATACTTGCTGGTGCTAGGAGTAAGTCACATGGCAAGATGGGATTCTATGGACAAAATGTGTGGAAAGCCGGAGGAATGGCGGGCAGAGTGATACAATGGCCATGGCGGCATGTTGAATGGGGCGGATCGCTTGCACTTGGAAAATATCTTCTCCTTCATATAATATTGCGTTATAAGGTAAGATTTTCAAACAAAATGGAGGAAATAGTATGATAAACACATTAATCAATGGTTAACCCAGCACTGGTTGGTTTTGCTCAGGATATTGCACAAGCATGCAGCTGTAGTGTTATAGGTGGCCATTGGATGGTAGGATTCACGCCAGGTGATCAGCAAAAGGTTGAATCCCACTTGGTGAAAAATGGCCGAAATATCTCTGCGATTATGTCCCTTGTATTGTATGACCCTTGTTCAGGCCATAAAACGCAAGGAATACTGCAAACTTGTCCCTAAACCACTGTGGGATTCTGAATGAGTTGGTCAATCCTTGCGTTTTATGGCCCCCACAAGGGCCATAAAAAGCAAGGATTGACCAACCCTTGTGGGGGCCATAAAATGCAAGGGACAAAATCGCAGAGATATTTCAGCCATTTTTCGCCATGTTGGATTCAACCTAAAGTGAGATGGATGAGCTACTGTATTGTAGCAAAACGGCCCCCACTCTGGGCACTCATTCCCAGGGGTAGACACTAACATTTGAGACATTTGGCCACCCGGGCCAGTCCTTGAGCAATGTATTTTCAAATATTCTACTGGCCAAATGGCCAATTTCAATGGAAATTTAGAAATAATCACTGGCCCGCAACCAAAACTACTCGCCATTGGCCACCGAGCCGGTGTTAATGTCTACCCCTGCATTTCCATAAAACGCCGGTCATGAGCATATACGGCCCCTTGTAGCACCTTGGTTGGAGAAAGTGGAGCATATAGGGCCCCTTGTAGCACCTTGGTTGGAGAAAGTGGAGCATATAGGGCCTCTTGTAGCACCTTGGTTGGAGAAAGTGGAGCATATACGGCCCCTTGTAGCACCTTGGTTGGAGAAAGTGGAGCATATAGGCCCCTTGTAGCACCTTGGTTGGAGAAAGTGGAGCGTATAGGCCCCCTTGTAGCACCTTGGTTGGAGAAAGTGGAGCGTATAGGCCCCTTGTAGCACCTTGGTAGGAGAAAGTGGAGCGTATAGGCCCCTTGTAGCACCTTGGTTGGAGAAAGTGGAGCGTATACGGCCCCTTGTAGCACCTTGGTTGGAGAAAGTGGAGCATATAGGCCCCCTTGTAGCACCTTGGTTGGAGAAAGTGGAGCATATACATCCCCTTGTAGCACCTTGGTTGGAGAAATTGGAGCATATAGGCCCCTTGTAGCACCTTGGTTGTAGAAAGTGGAGCGTATACGGCCTTTCGTAGCACCTTGGTTGGAGAAAGTGGAGCGTATAGGCCCCCTTGTAGCACCTTGGTTGGAGAAAGTGGAGCATATACGGCCCCCTTGTAGCACCTTGGTTGGAGAAAGTGGAGTATATATGTCCCCTTGTAGCACCTTGGTTGGAGAAAGTGGAGCATATAGGGCCCCTTGTCGCACCTTGGTTGGAGAAAGTGGAGCATATAGGGCCCCTTGTAGCACCGTGGTTGGAGAAAGTGGAGCGTATACGGCCCCTTGTAGCACCGTGGTTGGAGAAAGTGGAGCGTATACGGCCCCTTGTAGCACCTTGGTTGGAGAAAGTGGAGCATATAGGGTCCCTTGTAGCACCTTGGTTGGAGAAAGTGGAGCGTATAGGGCCCCTTGTAGCACCTTGGTTGGAGAAAGTGGAGCATATACGGCCCCTTGTAGCACGTTGGTTGGAGAAAGTGGAGCGTATAGGCCCCCTTGTAGCACCTTGGTTGGAGAAATTGGAGCATATAGGCCCCCTTGTAGCACCTTGGTTGGAGAAAGGGGAGTATATAGGCCCCCTTGTAGCACCTTGGTTGGAGAACGTGGAGCATATAGGACTCCCTTGTACCACCTTGGTTGGAGAAAGTGGAGCGTATAGGCCCCCTTGTAGCACCTTGGTTGGAGAAAGTGGAGCATATAGGGCCCCTTGTAGCACCTTGGTTGGACAAAGTGGAGCGTATACGGCCCCCTTGTAGCACCTTGGTTGGAGAAATTGGAGCATATAGGCCCCCTTGTAGCACCTTGGTTGGAGAAAGTGGAGTATATAGGCCCCATTGTAGCACCTTGGTTGGAGAAAGTGGAGCATATAGGGCCCCTTGTAGCACCGTGGTTGGAGAAAGTGGAGCATATAGGGCCCCTTGTAGCAGAGTGGTTGGAGAAAGTGGAGCGTATATGGCCCCTTGTAGCACCGTGGTTGGAGAAAGTGGAGCGTATACGGCCCCTTGTAGCACCTTGGTTGGAGAAAGTGGAGCATATAGGGTCCCTTGTAGCACCTTGGTTGGAGAAAGTGGAGCGTATAGGGCCCCTTGTACACCTTGGTTGGAGAAAGTGGAGCATATACGGCCCCTTGTAGCACCTTGGTTGGAGAAAGTGGAGCGTATAGGCCCCCTTGTAGCACCTTGGTTGGAGAAATTGGAGCATATAGGCCCCCTTGTAGCACCTTGGTTGGAGAAAGTGGAGTATATAGGCCCCCTTGTAGCACCTTGGTTGGAGAACGTGGAGCATATAATGCTCCCTTGTACCACCTTGGTTGGAGAAAGTGGAGCGTATAGGCCCCCTTGTAGCACCTTGGTTGGAGAAAGTGGAGCATATAGGGCCCCTTGTAGCACCTTGGTTGGACAAAGTGGAGCATATAGGCCCCCTTGTAGCACCTTGGTTGGAGAAAGTGGAGTAAATAGGCCCCCTTGTAGCACCTTGGTTGGAGAAAGTGGAGCATATACGGCCCCTTGTAGCACCGTGGTTGGAGAAAGTGGAGCATATAGGGCCCCTTGTAGCACCGTGGTTGGAGAAAGTGGAGCGTATACGGCCCCTTGTAGCACCATGGTTGGAGAAAGTGGAGCGTATACGGCCCCTTGTAGCACCTTGGTTGGAGAAAGTGGAGCAATAGGGCCCCTTGTAGCACCGTGGTTTGGAGAAAGTGGAGCATATAGGCCCCCTTGTAGCACCGTGGTTGGAGAAAGTGGACCGTATATGGCCCCTTGTAGCACCTTGGTTGGAGAAAGTGGAGCGTATACGGCCCCTTGTAGCACCTTGGTTGGAGAAAGTGGAGCGTATACGGCCCCTTGTAGCACCTTGGTTGGAGAAAGTGAAGCATATACAGCCCCTTGTAGCACCTTGGTTGGAGAAAGTGGAGCATATACGGCCCCTTGTAGCACCTTGGTTGGAGAAAGTGGAGCGTATACGGCCCCTTGTAGCACCTTGGTTGGAGAAAGTGGAGCGTATACGGCCCCTTGTAGCACCTTGGTTGGAGAAAGTGGAGCGTATACGGCCCCTTGTAGCACCTTGGTTGGAGAAAGTGGAGCGTATACGGCCCCTTGTAGCACCTTGGTTGGAGAAAGTGGAGCATATACGGCCCCTTATAGCACCTTGGTTGGAGAAAGTGGAGCATATACGGCCCCTTGTAGCACCTTGGTTGGAGAAAGTGGAGCATATACGGCCCCTTGTAGCACTTTGGTTGGAGAAAGTAGAGTGTATACGGCCTCTTGTAGCACCTTGGTTAGAGAAAGTGGAGCATATAGGGCCCCTTGTAGCACCTTGGTTGGAGAAAGTGGAGCATATAGGGCCCCTTGAAGCACCTTGGTTGGACAAAGTGGAGCATATATGTCCCCTTGTAGCACCTTGGTTGGAGAAAGTGGAGCATATAGGGCCCCTTGTCGCACCTTGGTTGGAGAAAGTGGAGCATATAGGGCCCCTTGTAGCACCTTGGTTTTACAGTAGTACCTACAGTAGTGGTGTTAACCTGTGGCAATGTTCTGGATACCAGTCATCCAATGAATAGTAGACATATTGACATTATAATGCTGTTCTGCAGTGGCGGATCCAGGATTGTCTATAGAAGGGGGGGGGCAAGACTTGGTTAGAGCTGATTAAGTACTATATGTGGCCCCGAGCACCGCAAGCCCCTTGTTTGGGCCCCCCTCTACGCTTTTCTTTTCCATCTTTTTCCCCCCTCTTTCTCCCTTTTCCCTCTCCTTTTTTTCGTTTTTTTTTGTGGTGGGGGAGGGGGGGCAGAAATGTTCAGTATCCGCAAGAATTGTTCAGTACCCGCAAGAATTGTTCAGCATCCGCAAGAATTGTTCAGTACCCGCAAGAATTGTTCAGTATCCGCAAGAATTGTTCAGTACCCTCAAGAATTGTTCAGTATCAGCAAGAATATTTTTTCTGGTGAAAAAGATTATTTTTGGTATGTCCTATTAGGGGCTCCGTACTATTTTCACCTGCATATTCTCTGTCCCACATAAAATCGCAGTAGTCAAAAACAGGCAATTCACAATGGAAAGCCTCATTAGAAAAATTGCCTTCACCATAATCTAAAGAGGGACACAGAACATATTTATCATGGACTTGAGGGAGATGCCAAAAAATCCAGGTACCACACTGTTTCAGCTAAAAGCAATCAACTTTAGAAACTTACAAATGTTAGATTACTGCAATTTACATTCACCATAAGTGTATCTGCTGATTGAGAGGGTGCGATAAGGCTTTACTACCTCCTACTTTACCTGAGTGTATCTGCTGATTGACAGGGTGTGATAAGGCTTTACTACCTCCTACTTTACCTGAGTGTATCTGCTGATTGACAGGGTGCGATAAGGCTTTACTACCTCCTACTTTACCTGAGTGTATCTGCTGATTGACAGGGTGTGATAAGGCTTTACTACCTCCTACTTTACCTGAGTGTATCTGCTGATTGAGAGGGTGCGATAAGGCTTTACTACCTCCTACTTTACCTGAGTGTATCTGCTGATTGAGAGGGTGCGATAAGGCTTTACTACCTCCTACTTTACCTGAGTGTATCTGCTGATTGACAGGGTGTGATAAGGCTTTACTACCTCCTACTTTACCTGAGTGTATCTGCTGATTGAGATGGTGCGATAAGGTTTTACTACCTCCTACTTTACCTGAGTGTATCTGCTGATTGACAGGGTGCGATAAGGTTTTACTACCTCCTACTTTACCTGAGTTTTACATCAAGAAGATACTGAGATCTTCATTGTGAAACAAACAATAAAAGGTGTCATGCACTATATTAACGCCTCTATAGTAAATGGGCCATATCGCTATAGAAGACATGGACTGTTGCACCTTCACCACTGAAAACTTCCATTGACCACTCGCTTCAAACATATAATAGCCAATTTTACAATATAATAATTGCTAATTTTACAATACAATATTTACCTTCAACTCATGGAAAAATAAGCTAGCAGGACTTCAAACAGTATACATGTACACATTCTTCTGTTCAAAAGATTTCATCAGATTTGGTCTGTAAAATTTACAAATGGAGGAAATGTGTTCTCGTCAAGTTGCTGTCATGGTTCGGTTTTTCGGTATGTTCAAGTGTCAACTCAGTTGAAACTATCGTGTGATAATTGAACTCCTATTATCCATTCTTCTAAGCCGAAACGGTTCAAAATGTCGATATATGCATGGTATAATATTTGATGGTGTTAGAAGGGGAGAACAATGACAATAGATACTTATTCTATTTTCACATCTTTATTTCCATAAGTTACTCCATCATGACACAGATCCAGGTGTTACAACATATGCTGTACTGTCATACTAGTAATTGGCATGATCAAGTTGTCATATGAGAAATATCATAAGACTAGTGGTATATAGTGTAATTATCTCAAGGCTCTTATAAATAGTGTTATTTCCAGTTGTCACTGGTTTATTCAGCTTTAGGCAACATGTAAGAAATATCAATCATACAGTAGTTAGTATGTGGGTAATTTGTACATACAGTAAACATACAGTAATTTATAAAGTACAATGTTCTGTTCCACTCCACCTGTGAGGTATCAATAATACAGTGTCCAGCATATTTCTAGGTGGGTTCCCACACCTAGCTCCTGACCTGCTGCTTAGAGGAATAATGTAATAATGAATAACTTTACCCTCTGGTGGAAGTCTTGAAGAAGATAGCCCCTGGCCACTAATGATAGAAACCAATGCCTGTCTAGCATAGTTTCACCATAATGCAGTGGTATAGCAGGTAGCAGGAGATGACTGGAGATGTTACCTCTAGAGCGGTTCTTGGTGATCTGCCTTCCTGGAGGTGCAGACAGGCTATTTGTAGCAAATCTTGGAAAAGCACCTCCAGACTGACTGGGGCCAGTAGCATCTGCCTAACTCTACAATGTTAGAGGGGAGCCTTTCATGTGTCACTGAGTGCACAAAGGACCCCCATGGACGCCGCTGTGTCCCCCATTGTCTTGGTCGGTTCTGTAACTTCAAACCCTCATAACTCGGTCGTTTACGCAGCTACAGCCGCCATTTTGCGCATGCACGGAGTTGAATATGCCAAGTTTGAACTGCCCGTTGGATAGGCGCGTAACTCCCGCCGGTTTGTCTGTAGTGCACTCGGAGCTCTATTCAGTCTCCATGGCATAACTTCCTTAATAATGAGAGTTCTGCCTTGATCGTGGGCTCATTCTGACCGTCTAATTATGGGTTTTCCATAAATGCTTTGATATTTGACCTAGCTCGCTCAGGAGCGACGCTAGAGCGACCGGACGGTTATGGCGTCGTGCTTATGTAACCCATTGTTCAGTTATTAGAGTGCTCAGACACTCATGATGGCGTCAGCGGTGCTCAGGCACCCGTGACGGCCGGTTGCATTCACTTACAAGTTATTAGTTTGTGCACTGAACCATGAGGTCGCACACTGAGACCCTCATTTTTATTATATTGTGCAGTGAACCATTAGGTCGGAGCCTTTGATGTCAGAGAGAGTGTTTGTAACTGACCTGGCTGGTGTGCAGTGGGGCATGAACGCTCTTATACAAAGTTTGAGCGCTCTTATAGCTCTTAGAACCAACCTATGTATTAATTTCATAGATATCCTTTGATTAATACAAAATATGTTACAATTTATGGAATAATAAAATGGTATATGATAGTACGATGTTAGTACTATGTGTTACAACCATAGCATAGTCATAAGGCGCAACCGGCCACAAGAACGCCATGAGTGTTGCATTGTCAAATTATGCAGATTATGAATTTTGGAAGCCGCTTGATTAAGACAGGCCTAAAGAATATTATATAACAATTTATTTTTGATAAGCGCAACATATTCAATAATTGGATGCAATACACCACACCTATGTATGAATAGCTTACCACCAGAGCAATAAGGAAAACTTGTGTCCAGGAATCATAATTAATCTGCTAGGTCAAAGGACCTGCTACATATAAGAATTCTGACAAATCAATGCCCACCATCAATACTGGTATACACTTTTGGATTTTACAGAGCTTGTCCCTTTCATTGAAATGCTAGGGACTTTTGTCAAACTACCTTAACAAAACATCTGCCAGAAAGATTCCATAGAATAGAAATAAAGACAATGTACAATCATTATAATTTGATACAACACACATTCTGTACTAAGGTATTTTGTTGTCAATATAAATACAATCAATCAATCAATTATTACCTGTTATTACCTTCAGTTACAGATTGACAAAAAGCTCAGAATAACACAAATTAAATTGAAAACAATCTCCATGAATTACCGCAGTGAGTGGTTAGAGTGCACTTTAGCAGTCACACATCCCCGAATATATTGCGCCAAGTTACGGTTAGCGCTAGGGTAGGGAAGAGGTTTTACTATAGTGCCAGCTAAAGTGCTAAAGAACTAGGAATTTGACTGTTAAGAGTGTTGTAAGTAATGCACACACACACACACACACACACACACACACACACACACACACAGATCTGACACAGAAATATCTGAGAGTAAATGTAAATGACCTCTACATAAGCTGTAACAGCAGCAATCATTCAAGACTTCTTATAGTTATAAAATAATATCTTTTAGTGATGTCAGTAGAGAGCTTGGACATTCTTTGGACACAGGATCCATTTACATTGCCCTTAAGATGCTATTAAAACGTGATCTCATGAGGGTATCACCAACCCCCTGCCCCTAAGTGACCAAACACACCTTTATGGTAGCTGCTGCTGAAGCTTATTTACACTCGTAATGAGTACTTTACACCATCCATTACGTCATCATATATGTACTTGTTGTATGTTAAAGTGGCATAGTCCGATGGTATGGGCCAAAAAATCAATCTTCTTCAAAATGAACCAGGATGTTCACATAGATCATACTTCCTATGATGACTACTTTATTTGCTCTCCTTCCCCATAATTAAGCTCATATTTGAAAGAATTGTCAGATTTATACCCCATTTCCTACTTTTGGCGTGCACACCAAAACTCCATCCATTGGAAATACACTGTAAAATGCCAATGGCAAGGTCCATGGGACCCCCTTTTTATGTGCGTATGAGCTAAAGGCAACAATAAATTGTCCACAAACCCCTAAATATAGTGTTATTACATTGTGAAAAAAACACATTTGAATAGAATTTGAAAAATAAAAAAAAATCGGACTATGCCACTTTAAAACAACACCTTTGTATCTAATGTTACTATCTAACATTGATATAGGAACACTCAGAATAATTCAATACAATGATAGAAATGTTCTGAGAAAAAAAGACGAACCTAGGATAATACATACAATATCCACTATATCGAAGTATCGTCATTATTGGAATGGTGAACATCGCACCAACATCAACCTTAAACATAGATATATGATAATGTCATAATTGAAAAACATGTATTTGACTGAACAACCGGACATATGTTAACACCAATATAGGCATACTTGGTATCAAATTGAAGCTTACAGTGTCAGCAGAGTCGTGTGCATTCCAACAAATTCATCTGAATAGCAAATCCTAAAGCAATAAAGTGTGAGTTTATTTTCTCCTGGCAGGTTTATGCCCTTAGAACATTAGGCCCCTAAAGTATATATATATATATATATATATATATATATATATATATATATATATATATATGGGAAAGGAGCTACATATGTACATGCATGTGAATGTGATTGCTGAGGGTAGGGACAAGATCAGTGATAAGAAGATAAGAAGAAAGTAGCCTTCAGAAAGTTCTTTTCAGGATGCATGGACAATATTTTATGTGCATTCTCAAATATTACCTTTTTATTAGCTTGACTGTCACACAAATGAGCAGACACGGGACAAAATTCATTTCAAACTCTCTTTTTCTGGACATTACAAAGCTCAAACTAATGATTTGATAAGTCCAGAGGAAGAGCTTATTTCACAGTACCATATTTGTCCCATGCGTTCAAAATATGTGTCCATCATAAGCAAATAATGGAAACATCTGTCCCGTGTCTGCTTGGCCCGTGTCTGCTGCAGCCCGTGTCTGCTCACTTCAGACCTGCATCACTTTCACTGGACTTGGTCAATGTGATTTCTGGATAATATAGAGTAATTTTTTCTATTCATGTCAACCACCTTTTAGTCATTCCTTCTCCTAATTTACAAAATAAGTGCTTAATGCCCATGGCTAAAGAATCAAGGCTTGGCTTATATATGCAAGTGCAGCTCATTCAGAGGCTTTACTACCTAGAAACAGTAGAATATGGATTTTCCATAGGGCATTCAATAGGACACCCCTCCAAGTCCCATTGAGAGAACCCTCCCTTTAGATGTAAACAACAGGTCAATAGGTTTAGCCAAGAAGCCCTCCTTTCACCCGCAGTGTGATAACCCTATCCCATATCACACTGCCAGAAAAAAACCCATCCCAATTGGCGAATTTTAACGAAAGATGAAATCATTTCTAATGACAAATGAATGGAATTTTCAACATATCCGACCAAATTAATTTGAGATAGATACAAAGGTGCACTTGAATTAGTGACCATTAAGTGTTATCACACTCACCTCATGTGATTACCCCTCAGTGTTGACGAGTTCTCATGCACCTTTTTTCTATTTATCTCATGGCCAGTAACAGCACCCCAAATGGCAATAAAACTTAAATAAACAATTTTTTCTGGCATCTCAAAAGATTTTTGACTCGAATTGGGTCTGACTGAGGGTTATCTCAGTCAGATCCAATTCTCCTAAACTCTTGCCTCTATAGTATCTGCCCCTATTCTCTATTCCCCGCCTGTCCTGAACAATTTGCAAAATAGCGACTTCAAACAAGCCCTCAGCTCCGAACTCAAGGCCAGGATGATGATAGGGTACAGAAAGCCATCAAGCAATACAAGAAATCCTACTTGCCATCCAGTGGTATCAAACCATTCAGGCTTCTGAATGCCAACAAAGTCATAAATGCCTCCAATAATAGCCGCAACTACAGCCGGAGACCAAGCAACCACCGTCAGGATCAGAGCAGCAGTAAGAAGGCGCACTAAGCGTTTCTGCCGAGTAGGCCTGTTACCTTTTGGGTTCTGGTGAAGAGTTGAGACTTGTCCTGATCGGTGTGATCTCTTTGTAGCAGGGACATCCTTCTCTGATGACTTTAATACATAAATTGTAGTGCTGGTTGAGGGTTGTGGGGATTGCAATGTACTATTGGTTCTGATTTGTAGGGTCTGTGGGTAGTCTCCAGATGAGCTGGGGACAGCAACAGGTTCAGCTTTGGGTGGAGTGCTGAGGTGTTCCCAAGCTTGTTTTGTACCATGCACTGCAGACATTGGAACATTCTGTATACCAGATGGCACTGGCCTAACACGATTCATTCTGTAGATTAAGACAATTGCTTGTCCTTGGAATGCAATGCTAAGCACTATGACACCCAGGACAATGCCATGGAAAGCAATGATCTGTTCTGGGGTGAAGTAAGTGTCATATATAGTCATGCAGACAGTGTTTTCAGGAATGTCCCTGCCAGTCAGAATACCTGCTGCCAAGAGAACCAGAGGGAATATGATTGTGGAGAGCATGGCAAATCTCGCACGTTGCGCTGTCAGGATAATCTTGTGGGTGTAAGGCTTGTGTATTGTTATGAAACTGTCCACAGATATTAAGAAAGTACTACAGCAGATCAAGAAGGCTATGCCTGCTGTTATTGCAGCATATTCACAGGAGAACTCAACAACAAATACTCTTGTTAGTGCTACTACAACCAGCAGTAAATGGCAAATGGTTTGAAACAGTAGAAAGTATCTTGTTGTCTTCTTCAGCTTATCAGTCCTGAGTTTGAGAAGTGAAATAAGCAGAAGTATGCCAATGATAAGGCTGCTGATGCTGATGCCGGCCATGAGGGATCTTACAAGGATATTAGATCCATCCTCAACCCAGGTATCATCAGTTGAATTGACACCACTTGTAGCGTTAGTGGAATTGACACCACTCACAGCATTCATTATTGAAGTTGGGATTCACAAACTCTCTATAGAATCGCTATTCATGAACTTAAAGTGAGCTTATGGGATAACAGTTTGTGTTTCTCAAGTTTCTAAATCTACCGAGGTCAAAGATGCCAGATTGTATGATATTTGGTTCAAAGTCAGAGTGGTAGCTTAAGTTGTTGTATTCAATCCCTGGTGTTGTATTATAGGGGCCCTACAGAGGTGCCAAAGGAGTAGAAGCAATGTTACTTGGGTTTCGTCGGTGTATTTCCCCCCCCCCTATCCTGAGTCCAGCTACTGGTCACTGTTTCTATCCCTTTTGCTGTATGTCTGTCAGAAATGTCCATGTAATGGGACCAATGATACTTGGGCTTTGTGACTGTTTGTATGACCTACTACCCCTTATCCTGTATGTCCAACAGAATGGCAATGATACTTGGGCTTTGTCAGGGTATCACCTGGTGTCCACTTGTCCAGAGATGGTCGCCTTGAGGTGTCCTGTCAGCAGCAGAGATGAGCATCAACTGAAGTCACACAGACAAACAGCCTACCAGGAGTTCAAGTCTTTTAATGATCACATCATGCCTCCAGGTCCATGCTGCGACATCATGATGTACCAATGAAGCACTGCACTAGTGCATCATGCTGGGCCATTAGGAGTGTATCAGTGCCATCAGGTTGACATGATGCATGAATACAAGCCGTAATGTTGATGTGATACATGAATACAGGTATTGTAGGTTATTTATCAATCATGATAATTAAGAGAGAGCATTGAAATACTCTGTGGCCTTCAATGGCTGAGACATGTTACACAGTTGCCATGGGCAATGAAACCTAACAGGTGCCTCATTAACCTTTTATGGCCTGCATGGTGTGAGTGTTTTGGTCGGCCTGATGCACCAATGAAGTGTTGTCGAGACTGCTAAATAACACATCATCAGGCATCATTCCAACCCTCTGGAACTGTATCAACCCCACATAGTTATTATGATGCATAGATATACTATTAAGGGCTGCATTCATGCATCATGATGACCAATGGGCATGGTGCATTAATGCACTATCAGAGTCAAAGGGTTAAGGGTGTGTTATTACTAATATCCTTCTCTCCAGTGGTGTTTTAGGTAGATGTTGACCCAATCATCACATACTTAAAGTGAAGACTAAATAAAATCCTTAAAATGGCAGTACTGCCAGGATATTGGAAACCTTTTAAATTGAGTGGAAATGTTCATCTTTTGAAACTGTATTGTGCAATTGTGATTCCGGTTTTCTGTATCTCTCAAAGATAGCAGGTAACAGGATTAAGGCTGCTGTTAGCCACTGGCATGTACAAATTTGGATTTAGGGTTTGAACTTCCAGCCTTCTGCATTTGTTCATTATGCTAAACATTGGGCGTGATGCTGGTAAAAGTCACTCCAAAGTTTTATAATTATATGAAACTTACCTCTCTGCTAAGTTGAAGTAGAATTGTAGTCATTCTGTGGGATCCATGGGTTTCAGTGTAATAATTATGGTCCCCAAAGTCTAAGGTACTGATGTACCTTGTCAGGCTCTTTTGTATACCTCTGATAATCTTTGTACTACTCATGTTATGAGATCCAAGTCCTTAGTATCTTCTATTCAATAGCAGTAGGAGAGAAAAAAATTGATAATTATTTGATTTTCACATCTTTATTTCTATAAGTTACTTCATCATAACACAGATTATCATGTTACAACATTTACTTGATTTATGCTAAACAATGTTAAATGTACTGTATATGTGACTCCATAGAATTGCCACCAGGCATAATGGGTGTAGTGATTTTCATAAAGGCTAGGCAGCTCTGCATTGTTACAGAAAGCCTCCATAAGGGAAAGAGGTCTCAGATGTGGGGGACCAAGCCGGACATCATGCCGACCCACCAGGACAGCACCAACGTGGTGTATGAATACAGCTGTGGTTAGTCCCTCATGTCCTTATAATAGGACTATAACTGACCCACCAGGACAGCATCAACGTGGTGTATGAATACAGCTGTGGTTAGTCCCTCATGTCCTTATAATAGGACTATAGCACGCATTATAATAGGACTATAACTGACCCACCAGGACAGCATCAACGTGGTGTATGAATACAGCTGTGGTTAGTCCCTCATGTCCTTATAATAGGACTATAACTGACCCACCAGGACAGCATCAACGTGGTGTATGAATACACCTGTGGTTAGTCCCTCATGTCCTTATAATAGGACTATAACTGACCCACCAGGACAGCATCAACGTGGTGTATGAATACAGCTGTGGTTAGTCACTCATGTCCTTATAATAGGACTATAACACGCATTATAATAGGACTATAACTGGCCCACCAGGACAGCACCAACATGGTGTATGAATACAGCTGTGGTTAGTCCCTCATGTCCTTATAATAGGACTATAACTGACCCACCAGGAGAGCATCAACATGGTGTATGAATACAGCTGTGGTTAGTCCCTCATGTCCTTATAATAGGACTATAACTGACCCACCAGGACAGCATCAACGTGGTGTATGAATACACCTGTGGTTAGTCCCTCATGTCCTTATAATAGGACTATAACTGACCCACCAGGACAGCATCAACATGGTGTATGAATACAGCTGTGGTTAGTCACTCATGTCCTTATAATAGGACTATAACACGCATTATAATAGGACTATAACTGACCCACCAGGACAGCATCAACATGGTGTATGAATACAGCTGTGGTTCGTCCCTCATGTCCTTATAATAGGACTATAACTGACCCACCAGGACAGCATCAACATGGTGTATGAATACAGCTGTGGTTCGTCCCTCATGTCCTTATAATAGGACTATAACTGACCCACCAGGACAGCATCAACGTGGTGTATGAATACAGCTGTGGTTAGTCCCTCATGTCCTTATAATAGGACTATAACATGCATTATAATAGGACTATAACTGACCCACCAGGACAGCATCAACGTGGTGTATGAATACAGCTGTGGTTAGTCCCTCATGTCCTTATAATAGGACTATAACACGCATTATAATAGGACTACAAGTAGGTAGGTCCTAGAGTTAAGATATCAAAGACAACCCCCAGTTAAGACTAGGGACCCAGTTTTCATTGGAGGCTTGGGAAACTACTCTGAAAGTTCCACCACCACAACACCAGTGCCACTGCTTACCATCGCTCCTTTAGCGATGGTTCCGCCTAGGTTCCAGAGATGCCAATTCACTCATCAACAAATATTCCGAAATCCTCATAATTTTGTCAATACCTAGGCCTATAGGAATGAACGCCGAAAATTCGGAATTCCTAAAAAGTTAGGAAAGGTGGCATCTCTGACTCTGGGGTTTAGAAATTTTTCGACCCCCCCCTTGTTTTTCGACCCCCCCTTATTAATCTTATACCGTACCGGTATGGCAGTGCACGGGTATTTCACTAAGGGAGTGATCATTTTTTAACAACGGGGTGGGGGGGGTCTGGTGGGTTTGAGGGAGGGTCAGAATTTTTTCGACCCCTCTGATGGGGGGGGTCAAAATAATTTCACCTGTTTTCAGAAGAAAAACCCTGTGCGTTTCAAAAGGGAACATTTGCGCGCGATTTTCGGCCCTTATGCGGGGGTAAAAAAAAATTTTCCTTCAAGGGGGGGGTCGAATTTTTTTCACCCATCCACGCGCAAACCCACCAGCCTCTTGTTAAAAATGATCACTCCCTAAGAAGGGATGAAAATTGTTCCCCCCAAGGACCCAACAGGAGTCTGAATTTTCTTGCCCCTCCCCCAAAAACCGCCCTGGCACCTTAATGCACGCCCGCATTAAAATGTTACGTGACCACTTTTTGACCAATCAGGGCGCCGCCATTTTTCCGCTGGTCCCTGCGATTTTATGATCGCTGTTTGAATTGGTACCCATGTTGTTAATTTGTGGTGCCAGGGCCCCTTTAAAAAATTATCAGTACCAGCGCCTACGGCGCTGTGATTATAATGGGAAAAGTTCGCTTTTGGCTGAACCCTCTGTTGCGCTATATTCACAACAATGGTGCATGACGGGACTGCCTCAATGAGCGTAAAGAGAGATCTGTGGGTTGGGATCTGAACCAAAGATTTACCCGAAAAACTATCTAAATTATTATTATCCTTTAGAGTCAAGTTAGATTATTGTTCAAATTGTGAGTAAGATGCACAGAAAACGAAGATAAAATATTTAAAAGTGAAAAGGTGACATAAATTGGGGGCAAAATTTGGTGGAAAAGTTCATGTCAGTGCGTGAAAACAGCAGACAAACAGACAGACTCTAGATCCACTGCCGTCGGAGGCGAGGGAGGTTTCATAGATAAGGGGGATGATAACTGACCCACCAGGACAGCATCAACGTGGTGTATGAATACAGCTGTGGTTAGTCACTCATGTCCTTATAATAGGACTATAACTGACCCACCAGGACAGCATCAACATGGTGTATGAATACAGCTGTGGTTAGTCCCTCATGTCCTTATAATAGGACTATAACTGACCCACCAGGACAGCATCAACGTGGTATATGAATACAGCTGTGGTTAGTCCCTCATGTCCTTATAATAGGACTATAACACACATTATAATAGGACTATAACTGACCCACCAGGACAGCATCAACATGGTGTATGAATACAGCTGTGGTTAGTCCCTCATGTCCTTATAATAGGACTATAGCACGCATTATAATAGGACTATAACTGACCCACCAGGACAGCATCAACATGGTGTATGAATACAGCTGTGGTTCGTCCCTCATGTCCTTATAATAGGACTATAACTGACCCACCAGGACAGCATCAACGTGGTGTATGAATACAGCTGTGGTTAGTCCCTCATGACCTTATAATAGGACTATAACACGCATTATAATAGGACTATAACTGACCCACCAGGACAGCATCAACGTGGTGTATGAATACAGCTGTGGTTAGTCCCTCATGTCCTTATAATAGGACTATAACACGCATTATAATAGGACTATAACTGACCCACCAGGACAGCATCAACATGGTGTATGAATACAGCTGTGGTTAGTCACTCATGTCCTTATAATAGGACTATAACACGCATTATAATAGGACTACAAGTAGGTAGGTCCTAGAGTTAAGATATCAAAGACAACCCCCAGTTAAGACTAGGGACCCAGTTTTCATTGGAGGCTTGGGAAACTACTCTGAAAGTTCCACCACCACAACACCAGTGCCACTGCTTACCATCGCTCCTTTAGCGATGGTTCCGCCTAGGTTCCAGAGATGCCAATTCACTCATCAACAAATATTCCGAAATCCTCATAATTTTGTCAATACCTAGGCCTATAGGAATGAACGCCGAAAATTCGGAATTCCTAAAAAGTTAGGAAAGGTGGCATCTCTGACTCTGGGGTTTAGAAATTTTTCGACCCCCCCCTTGTTTTTCGACCCCCCCTTATTAATCTTATACCGTACCGGTATGGCAGTGCACAGGTATTTCACTAAGGGAGTGATCATTTTTTAACAACGGGGGGGGGGGTCTGGTGGGTTTGAGGGAGGGTCAGAATTTTTTCGACCCCTCTGATGGGGGGGTCAAAATAGTTTCACCTGTTTTCAGAAGAAAAACCCTGTGCGTTTCAAAAGGGAACATTTGCGCGCGATTTTCGGCCCTTATGCGGGGGTAAAAAAAGATTTTCCTTCAAGGGGGGATCGAATTTTTTTCACCCATCCACGCGCAAACCCACCAGCCTCTTGTTAAAAATGATCACTCCCTAAGAAGGGATGAAAATTGTTCCCCCCAAGGACCCAACAGGAGTCTGAATTTTCTTGCCCCTCCCCCAAAAACCGCCCTGGCACCTTAATGCACGCCCGCATTAAAATGTTACGTGACCACTTTTTGACCAATCAGGGCGCCGCCATTTTTCCGCTGGTCCCTGCGATTTTATGATCGCTGTTTGAATTGGTACCCATGTTGTTAATTTGTGGTGCCAGGGCCCCTTTAAAAAATTATCAGTACCAGCGCCTACAGCGCTGTGATTATAATGGGAAAAGTTCGCTTTTGGCTGAACCCTCTGTTGCGCTATATTCACAACAATGGTGCATGACGGGACTGCCTCAATGAGCGTAAAGAGAGATCTGTGGGTTGGGATCTGAACCAAAGATTTACCCGAAAAACTATCTAAATTATTATTATCCTTTAGAGTCAAGTTAGATTATTGTTCAAATTGTGAGTAAGATGCACAGAAAACGAAGATAAAATATTTAAAAGTGAAAAGGTGACATAAATTGGGGGCAAAATTTGGTGGAAAAGTTCATGTCAGTGCGTGAAAACAGCAGACAAACAGACAGACTCTAGATCCACTGCCGTCGGAGGCGAGGGAGGTTTCATAGATAAGGGGGGTGATAACTGACCCACCAGGACAGCATCAACGTGGTGTATGAATACAGCTGTGGTTAGTCACTCATGTCCTTATAATAGGACTATAACTGACCCACCAGGACAGCATCAACGTGGTGTATGAATACACCTGTGGTTAGTCCCTCATGTCCTTATAATAGGACTATAACTGACCCACCAGGACAGCATCAACATGGTGTATGAATACAGCTGTGGTTACTCACTCATGTCCTTATAATAGGACTATAACACGCATTATAATAGGACTATAACTGACCCACCAGGACAGCATCAACGTGGTGTATGAATACAGCTGTGGTTAGTCACTCATGTCCTTATAATAGGACTATAACTGACCCACCAGGACAGCATCAACGTGGTGTATGAATACACCTGTGGTTAGTCCCTCATGTCCTTATAATAGGACTATAACTGACCCACCAGGACAGCATCAACATGGTGTATGAATACAGCTGTGGTTACTCACTCATGTCCTTATAATAGGACTATAACACGCATTATAATAGGACTATAACTGACCCACGAGGACAGCACCAACATGGTGTATGAATACAGCTGTGGTTACTCACTCATGTCCTTATAATAGGACTATAACACGCATTATAATAGGACTATAACTGGCCCACCAGGACAGCACCAACATGGTGTATGAATACAGCTGTGGTTACTCACTCATGTCCTTATAATAGGACTATAACTGACCCACCAGGACAGCACCAACATGGTGTATGAATACAGCTGTGGTTACTCACTCATGTCCATATAATAGGACTATAACTGACCCACCAGGAGAGCATCAACATGGTGTATGAATACAGCTGTGGTTAGTCCCTCATGTCCTTATAATAGGACTATAACTGACCCATCAACGTGGTGTATGAATACAGCTGTGGTTAGTCCCTCATGTCCTTATAATAGGACTATAACTGACCCACCAGGACAGCATCAACGTGGTGTATGAATACAGCTGTGGTTAGTCCCTCATGTCCTTATAATAGGACTATAACTGACCCACCAGGACAGCATCAACATGGTGTATGAATACAGCTGTGGTTAGTCCCTCATGTCCTTATAATAGGACTATAACACACATTATAATAGGACTATAACTGACCCACCAGGACAGCATCAACATGGTGTATGAATACAGCTGTGGTTAGTCCCTCATGTCCTTATAATAGGACTATAGCACGCATTATAATAGGACTATAACTGACCCACCAGGACAGCATCAACATGGTGTATGAATACAGCTGTGGTTCGTCCCTCATGTCCTTATAATAGGACTATAACTGACCCACCAGGACAGCATCAACGTGGTGTATGAATACAGCTGTGGTTAGTCCCTCATGTCCTTATAATAGGACTATAACACGCATTATAATAGGACTATAACTGACCCACCAGGACAGCATCAACGTGGTGTATGAATACAGCTGTGGTTAGTCACTCATGTCCTTATAATAGGACTATAACACGCATTATAATAGGACTACAAGTAGGTAGGTCCTAGAGTTAAGATATCAAAGACAACCCCCAGTTAAGACTAGGGACCCAGTTTTCATTGGAGGCTTGGGAAACTACTCTGAAAGTTCCACCACCACAACACCAGTGCCACTGCTTACCATCGCTCCTTTAGCGATGGTTCCGCCTAGGTTCCAGAGATGCCAATTCACTCATCAACAAATATTCCGAAATCCTCATAATTTTGTCAATACCTAGGCCTATAGGAATGAACGCCCGAAAATTCGGAATTCCTAAAAAGTTAGGAAAGGTGGCATCTCTGACTCTGGGGTTTAGAAATTTTTCGACCCCCCCTTGTTTTTCGACCCCCCCTTATTAATCTTATACCGTACCGGTATGGCAGTGCACAGGTATTTCACTAAGGGAGTGATCATTTTTTAACAACGGGGGGGGGGGGTCTGGTGGGTTTGAGGGAGGGTCAGAATTTTTTCGACCCCTCTGATGGGGGGGTCAAAATAGTTTCACCTGTTTTCAGAAGAAAAACCCTGTGCGTTTCAAAAGGGAACATTTGCGCGCGATTTTCGGCCCTTATGCGGGGGTAAAAAAAGATTTTCCTTCAAGGGGGGGTCGAATTTTTTTCACCCATCCACGCGCAAACCCACCAGCCTCTTGTTAAAAATGATCACTCCCTAAGAAGGGATGAAAATTGTTCCCCCCAAGGACCCAACAGGAGTCTGAATTTTCTTGCCCCTCCCCCAAAAACCGCCCTGGCACCTTAATGCACGCCCGCATTAAAATGTTACGTGACCACTTTTTGACCAATCAGGGCGCCGCCATTTTTCCGCTGGTCCCTGCGATTTTATGATCGCTGTTTGAATTGGTACCCATGTTGTTAATTTGTGGTGCCAGGGCCCCTTTAAAAAATTATCAGTACCAGCGCCTACAGCGCTGTGATTATAATGGGAAAAGTTCGCTTTTGGCTGAACCCTCTGTTGCGCTATATTCACAACAATGGTGCATGACGGGACTGCCTCAATGAGCGTAAAGAGAGATCTGTGGGTTGGGATCTGAACCAAAGATTTACCCAAAAAACTATCTAAATTATTATTATCCTTTAGAGTCAAGTTAGATTATTGTTCAAATTGTGAGTAAGATGCACAGAAAACGAAGATAAAATATTTAAAAGTGAAAAGGTCACATGAATTGGGGGCAAAATTTGGTGGAAAAGTTCATGTCAGTGCGTGAAAACAGCAGACAAACAGACAGACTCTAGGTCCACTGCCGTTGGAGACGAGGGAGGTTTCATAGATAAGGGGGGTAATAACTGACCCACCAGGACAGCATCAACGTGGTGTATGAATACAGCTGTGGTTAGTCACTCATGTCCTTATAATAGGACTATAACACGCATTATAATAGGACTATAACTGACCCACCAGGACAGCATCAACATGGTGTATGAATACAGCTGTGGTTCGTCCCTCATGTCCTTATAATAGGACTATAACACGCATTATAATAGGACTATAACTGACCCACCAGGACAGCATCAACATGGTGTATGAATACAGCTGTGGTTAGTCACTCATGTCCTTATAATAGGACTATAACACGCATTATAATAGGACTATAACTGACCCACCAGGACAGCATCAACGTGGTGTATGAATACAGCTGTGTTTAGTCCCTCATGTCCTTATAATAGGACTATAACTGACCCACCAGGACAGCATCAACGTGGTGTATGAATACAGCTGTGGTTAGTCCCTCATGTCCTTATAATAGGACTATAACACGCATTATAATAGGACTATAACTGACCCACCATGACAGCACCAACATGGTGTATGAATACAGGTGTGGTTAGTCCCTCATGTCCTTATAATAGGACTATAACTCACCCACCAGGACAGCATCAACGTGGTGTATGAATACAGCTGTGGTTACTCACTCATGTCCTTATAATAGGACTATAACACGCATTATAAAAGGACTATAACTGACCCACCAGGACAGCATCAACATGGTGTATGAATACAGCTGTGGTTAGTCCCTCATGTCCTTATAATAGGACTATAACTGACCCACCAGGACAGCATCAACGTGGTGTATGAATACAGCTGTGGTTAGTCCCTCATGTCCTTATAATAGGACTATAACACGCATTATAATAGGACTATAACTGACCCACCAGGACAGCATCAACGTGGTGTATGAATACAGCTGTTGTTAGTCCCTCATGTCCTTATAATAGGACTATAACACGCATTATAAGAGGACTATAACTGACCCACCAGGACAGCATCAACATGGTGTATGAATACAGCTGTGGTTAGTCACTCATGTCCTTATACAAAAAAAAAATGTAATAGGGCTATAATACCATTAAATTTCATTTTTAATGTAAAGTGGCTATCCATTTACGACATCATGTGATGGGGGTAGGGGAAAATGATTTGGGGACAAGGGTAGTTTTTCTCTTATTTTGAAGAAATCTTTATATAATCGTTTTAGAGAAAAGATCTAATAAAGAAAACATTCAACTTGGAAAGAAAACCCATTTCTCCCTTTAAATTCTTTTCAGTGTATTTCAATATATTTTGAAGAAAATGAACATGTAAGGATTTCATTCTTTGGATTTTCTTTAGAATACTAAAATCTTTATTAGATTCTCAGAGAATGAATTCTACATTGTTTCTATGCTGATACGTACAATTTGATGAACAGACCTGGGAAACACCCTATGAGGTCATAATGTCAGGAGGGGATCCCTTCAATCATTGGCTCTCAGGGATCATGTGACAAAAATTAAATATTCATGTAATGATTTTCTTGGTATTTTCTTTTTCAAATGAGAAAGGCTATATTTTTCTTTGTAATTTCGTTTTTCACCTTTAAAGATTATAGAGGTAAAATTTGCTTAACGATTTCAAAAAGATTATCCATAGACCAACCATCCATAGGAGAAGGTCACTTGACCCTATTTGCATATTCATAAAAAGATTTTGGAAAGATTTTATAAAGAATGAAAATATAAAGAAAATATGAAGAAAATCTTACACATGACTTGAGTCTTTCTAAAACAAAACTCTACCAAATTCATTGTTGGGAATTCTTTTATGATTATAGCCTTGTTAAAGTCATATTATTTGATAATCTGAAGAAAAATATATTTAAAAAAGTATGGGTAAGTTTTTGAATTCCTTATCCCCACCTAAAGAGGTGGTCCTAACTTGACCCTGAGCAACAGGTTTTGGACAAAAGAAAATACCAAAATATTTTCTTTTCACTAAAAGAAGATAAAAAGATTTTGAAAAGATTACAAAGAGCAATACTTCAAATCTTTCTTCAAACAATTTCATTTGGACCATTTTACACGGTTTTGTAAAGAATGAAAATTTGAAAAGAAAATAGAAAGAGAAATGGTTTTGAAAACGATTTTTAAAAGATTAGACTTAGTATATTCTTTTTAAAAAGAGAAAAACCACCCAGAAGAGCTACTGTGGTATAATTTTATTTCGCGCTTAACTTATTATCACATGTTTCACAGAAATTGAAAGCCGGCGAATTTATGTCTTCAGTTTAAGTTCATCTAGTCCTATCACATGCCCATTTTAAGTGGGCATGTGATAGGATGGGGTGCCTGTGGGTAGTTTGGTGGCGCACTTCAAAGGGTTTAGCACCTTGACAAAACAAGAATGCAATCACAAGAAACCACTAACCAGGTTAAATTCAAACAAGCAAACCAAGGCATATAAAAATCTGAAAATTTAAATACAAGCGAAATTGGTTTTTGGGGCATTTCCATGAAAATTTGTACCGGGGAAAATATCTACAACCACAGTAGCTATTTTTTTTGTGACTACTCGGCACTACTCAACAATCACAACCTTCACACAAATAACCTTATTTTTTTTTTTAACAAATTTAAACTTTATTCAGCCAAACAATTCATCATTCTCAAAGTTCACAGAGGTTTCATTCGCAGGTAGACAATCAATATCATTGTCGACGGACCGTTACAAGTCATGAACATGAGCAACTCAGGAGTCTAGAGAGTACAGTTGATGAATCCACTTTATTGTAGTGTTAGGCAGGTACATGTTGGCATGGTGATGTACAATGTGTATGCTGCCCACCTGATCAAGCTAGCTCTATACCGAGGCACTGTGTGTCATAGAGACTAGGTGTGGAGAGAGGAGAGTAAAGAATAAGAGTATCCCAAGCTAGTCCTGTATTCATATATATAGGAGCAGCTCGGGGTAGGCATGACGTCAGTCTTGGGAGAAGCATGACGTCATGCTTAGGGATTGGCAAGACCCAACGTGCCTTGCATCATCTCACCCTGGAGGGGGGAGGGGGCTTGCCTAAAGGTGGGTCGAGCTGGCCACCTGTTGGAGGAGCAGCTCGATCCCTGATTGGCTAGGAATGGAGGTGGGTGTGAGCACACTCCCACCCTGTACCTAGGGTTAGTGGGGGTCGAGGTCATGACCGCTAGCCAGGATCCGGAGGTGAATCTGAGGTCACTGGCCAGGAGAGGCAGAGCTGGGTAGAGATACCTGGCTCTGTCAGATCCAAAGGTTTGGTAAAGGGAGCCTTATAGGCGAGCTTGATCATTCGGCTTAAAATATTTCATATAATAATAAATGAACCTTGAATACCCCATTGACATATCCCCACATTCCTATTCGATTCTACGCGAATGCAAAAGGTAGAGAACAAGTTCTTATAATCGTCATTGGAACATTCAAGGTTTGGCAGAACTTTATAAGGTGACTCAAAACTTGGTGAACGTTGTGTATACTTGGCTTGATACCGGTATAAATGTTTTAACTTACATACTTGAATCATCAACTGTGTGTATAGGTCTACTTCTAAGAACAATAACATCCTCAATGGTGAGGCAGGTTTCGTTGGAAAGACACATACAAAAATATAGTCGAGCCCACAAGGTTGTGGTGACAGTCTCTACTATGTACTGATTGCTATAAAAATCTTAGAGATACATGCAAATCAAGAAAATACACATGGATGAGAAATACTTCGAGAATCCTTGTGGCAACAGTTATACTGGTTGCTATGTCCTGCCTTGAGCAATCAGGGCAGAAACAGCAGTGATACTCTGTCACATATACCGGTTACTGAATGAGATCAAGTGTACATGGTTAACAAGTTTTATATAAAAATACATGCTTCAAAATATATCCTCTACGTAGTCGGATATTGACTAGGGCAGTAGTGATATTCCGTGCCATATGCTGCCTTGGGTAATCAGGGCAGCCACAGCGGTTTCATTCAACGAGGCTTGCTGCAAGCGTACTTGAGTTTGACTAGTTGACAAATATTGATCATTAAACTCAGTAGAAAACATGTAAACTCTGAAAACTGTCTTGTCGTTTTTAGACGATTGGCAGTAATCTTGCAATACAATAAATACAAAGAAAAAATGTAACACGCTGGCTAAGACTAAAACCCATAAATACAAATGCAAACTGTTTTGGGCTTGAAAAAAGGTAACTTATTGGGGGGGGGGGCTCTGTGGCACCTAGGTTTCTGATTTGACTCAGTATCCTCACAGAGTGGATTAGCATCAAGAAAGAGTTACATGAGGTTTTAAAGATTTCACAGTAATAAATTTGAACGCTTTATATCAGCTTTCTTAAAAATGAATCAGCATATAAATTTGTAAACATGTGGTGACTCTGGGAGTCCCATGGGTGGGGGGGTGGGAAAAATTGTGTCCCTACAATGTCAGATCAAGAAGATATAAAGTTCATAATCTTTCATGTGTATACAGTCCTAGTATTTAAATTTTCTTAATTTTGTGCCAATGCTGCTTGGTGGTAAATTGTAGTGTTCCATAGGGGATCTACAGAAGTGTTTTCCAGCAGCTGATTTTCTCCTCTGTTTGGCTTCCATGCTGTAGTCGTCATCAAAGGAGTCTATTCTAAATTTTGAGAATGAGACTTCCATAAAAGCCATGTCTCCAACTTCAGGGGAAGTTGAGGAGGAGGAGGATGAGCTGCTGTCATCAAGGGGTGAGTCTAATGTCATGTTGCTTCTTGGTGGTGGTGTAGGCTTGAATGAATGTCGTTTTGAATTTCTGTTGATGGGCCTGAAAGTGGTAAAGGAAGGTGAACTGTGTGCTGTGGCTTGTTCCTGGCTTTGATAATAAGCACAGGGGCATGCAAAGGTTCCTGGACCGTCCATACATAAGGTACACAGGTTTAAGGTGGCTGGCCTGGTTGGGTGTACAGGCTTGGGGGAAAAAATAACTGTCCTTCCAAGCTGCATAGCCTGGGGGAATTGGAGTTCCAGGCCTGTTGGTTGCAAGTCCTATTTGCGTATAGGACCTGCCGGTGCGGCTTATTGGGTGGCTGGTAGTGTTGCTCGGGGGCCTCGGGTCTATAGGGCCGGCTGGGAAGTCTTCTTGGTGGGGTTTGCTATTTCTTTTGCTGGTTCGGCTGATCCAGCTGCTGTGGCACCACCTGCTGTAGGGGCTTGGCCTGGGTCTGTAGATGGTGGCGAATCTGTTCCCAGGCTGCGCTTGCCCTGGTTGCCCTTCTTCTTTTGTGGTCCTGCAGATAGAGACAAAAACAGAGGGGTGTCTGACGTTAGAAACAGGTTGAAAACGTTGTATGGTTCACAAGGCGGTCCACAAAAATACCGAAATTTGACCAAAAAGGTTAATTTGTCTGTGTGTCGACCATGAAACAAAATACAGTAGCATTGATATTGTATTGCTTTGGGGCGGTAGCTGTGATTAGGGAAACGGAATTATTTCATCGACCTATAGTTTGTTTGTTTTGGGTTGCAGGCAGACCGCGGTCAATACAGAGAAAGGACGTGAGATCAATATTATTTTGTCAACGTACAAAACCTGAGTGCAGAGCTCAATTGATCCACTTGGCTTAGCGCTGGTCCTGTATCCAGGGACGCTATGGTTAGTTTATCTAAATTCCACCAGGTGGTAGTAGCGAGCTGAAGCTGCACCGTAATGGCGAGGAACCAAATAAGTTATGGGGGACAAAATACAGGTATGACCTGCTCAGGTCGACTCCTGCCTGTATCGAGTATGCTGAGAATTAATTATGTTGATGTTGATTGAAAGAAAATTTATTTTTGGTTGAAAAAAGAGGGGGGGGGCGGACGGAAAAAGAAAAAAAAAAAAGAAAATTTATTTCCCTCGCGCCAAATTTTTGATCCGGGGTGCTATAAAAGGGGCGCTCGTCCGTCTGTGATGTCATAATGTTACATAACCAGGATGGAGGTGTTTGAGGTGGATCTAATCATGCCCAACGGCACCGTTCTTCACCTGACCATTACCATGTCGGGTGGATTGTAAGTATTTTCTGACTTCAAGAGCGGTTTTGAATTTTTGAGAATTTGCTTATTCAAAGCGTGGAGCTTTGGTTTAATATGACTTTTAATTTGTATTTCAGCATCACGCAGATCCAATGGCTGATCATCCCTCCTGGCGGGGCGGTCAACGGTTATTGAGGTAAGTTTGATCTGAACAAGTCAAAGTCTGAACATGTGCTAATGTTGTTGTTGTGGTAGAGATGCCACGTGCGGGTGTCACATGACCGATTGTAGTCATGGTGACGGCCGTGACGTCCGTCGGTATTTAGAACGAAACCAAGATGGCGCCGGGCTGCCGCGTATGGCGCGAAAGTAGTCGGGCCAGACGCTGCAACCGGTGCCAATACCGATGAACATTAATGTAGGCCGATCTATTGTGTTGGTTGGGTTAGCTGTGGTTATCATGTTGTTTTAGCTCAGTGTTAATAATGAAGGCTGTGTGTGGGTGTGTTTTGGGCGTCTTTCGGGGGTTGGGGGGTTCAGTGTGGGGCGGGGGGGAGGGGGGTAAAGGGTAGGCTAGGTGGGGGGGGGGGCGATCCCCACATAAGCGTCTTTGCGGCGTATGTGTAAAGGCTACCTGCCATCCCCACATAAGTGTGATGGTACCTTCCAAACGCTACTGACATTTGGGTATAACCTCGGGACGGTCCAAAGTTATATGATTGTGGGGGTGGCCGGTAGTCGCTGGGTTGGGACGGTGGTCTCCGTCATGAACCGAAACTCGGCCATGTTGGAATGGTGAGTCGAAATTTTACCTACCATAGATTATGTAATAGGCCCTCTCAGCCAGTTTTGAAATTAAACACATATAGGCAGTTGGGATGCTGGGCTTCCTGGGGTTCAGGGGACTCGATATAGTGAGCTCGATTTGCTTTGCCGCCGCCTGGGCCCGAGCTTTCTTTCTGCTATGATCTCCTGGATCGGGGAACAGTGCCGTGGCTGAATTCGCCGGGCGTCCATTATCAATGCGCGGGGACACCTGTTCTATAAATAGAGTGGGTGGTTCCCCCGTTGTTATGGTTACGGGTATACTGATAACATGGTTTGTTTTGATTTAGCCAGTGCACATGTGCTCTACCGAAATGGTGACCTATACGAATTTTGATTTGGGGGGGGGGGGTAATGGGGTTTGGGTTTTTGAGTGGGGTTGGGGGCCGTTGGAAGATGGTGTGGAGCATTGGGCTCGGAGTAGCCGGGCTGAGTTGTTTATGGGCTTATCCCCACATAAAAGGTGATCTCCTCCGGGGTGTGGCTATCCGGTGGGTCGTTCATGGAAAGGGGTTGGGGTCTGTTTACATGATTTTAACAGGGTGCAAGGTGGCTTAATTGCCGCCTGATTTCCAATTGATGATCCCCACATGTGGCTTGTTGTGGGTTTCTAGATTAAAAATAAATAAACTTACCGCTGGGGGATGACTTTTTGGGCCTTTCATCCGATGTGGTGGGGTCAAACAGATATTTGTCTGACCCCGGTTGTAGCTCTAGGTTAGTGAACTTAGTGAGTTCCACCAAACTCCTAGAGGTAGAGGGGACTTCCATTTTGGGGCATAAGGAGGATCTATATCTTGTGGGTGGTGATAGCTGGGGCATTGGGACAGTGTCTGATGGTGAGAGCTGGAAATCCGGCTGTCCCTTTTCCTTAATCACCAGGGTCAAGACATGGGGGCTGGATGTTAGAGCCTTGTGGAGTCGTAGCCTCCAGAACAGAGGGCATCTAGGGTAGCGCTCCAATTTAACCTGCTTGATCTTCCCGGCGATTATAAAGGTCACTTCCCCCTTCCACTCCACTTCCAGGTGGCGGCCGAAAGGGCTGGTCAGTCGGGGCTTAGCCACCTTGGGTGCCATAATGGAAAAGGGCCACAGGTTTCTGCCGAAAATCATCCTGCCGACGATGAAGTCGTAGGTCCTACCCTCTGAGTGGATTTGGAGGACGAATTTTGGCATCTCCGTGATATCATCCACCCTGGTTAGGTAGGGCCAGTGTCGCCAGCATCTCCTGGCCAAGGCGCTGGCCAGGTACAAAGCCAGGAAAACCAGGATCCAGGCCCACATGGTATCATACCTGCCGGCCTGGTATGGAGACTGGTATTCCTCCATGCTGCTCTCTGCATGTGGCGAAGTTGTTGCCTGAGGCGGCCACAAGCTGCTGATGTTCAGCACTAGCTTTCTTAGGGTGTCGAACTTTGCCGCGTCCGCCATGGTTGGTGTCTTCAGTGCAATGTGCATGGTGACTAGCTGCGCCAGTCTTGTCACGCGCAGTTGACCGTGGCACGTGATTGCACAACACAAGATGGCCAGTAGCGGGGACAGAAGATGTAACCAGGGGGAATACTCCAGATGGTAGCCAAGATGCATTAATGTGTTCACTGACAAGAAGGGTCTTGACTTGGTCAAACCCAGGGCGGCTTTCCTGAGGGTGATTACTTCTTTAAATATAGGCAATAATCTTTGGTTGTGGAGGTGTTTTAAATATTCAAAATTTGGTAGATCTAGGGTCCGGGGAATGGTTGTCATGGTGACGCCTGAAACATTGGCTGGTGGGTTGCCAAAATGGCGCCATAGAGGGAGGTTGATGGGTATCCTAACAAGGGGCTGTAGTGTAGTGTTATGTATGCAGGAAAGGTTTAAATTTATCATTATCATTCCAGCATTTCTAATTGAGCACATGCATGGTACTGATATTACTGAAGAGGCTGCGTTTTTAAGCTCAATTTGGCCTTCATTGGGACATAGCATAAGTGAGGGTGATTCATTGGTAATTAACAGGTAGTCTGAATGTGATATAGACTTAACTAAGCGTGGAATGGGGGCGGACATGTGTGCAGCAAAGCTGCATGTGTGGTGTACTGCATCTGGTGTGTCTAACAGTAGTGACAGGGAGCATGTGGGGTGTAGGGGTGATAACAAGGGTAGGGGCAGGTCACAACTGATAAAGGTATCATGTGTACACAGGTCCATGTCGGCTTGTTGTAGCTCAATGTAGTGTGAGTGGGTTGATGGTAATGCTATAAATGGGGGTAGTTTTTGTAAAAGGGTGTATCCTAGTGAATGGGGGTCGGAGGTATCGAAGGGGATGGGGAAGGTTTCTGTTCTATATATAGAATAGGTATTTTCCCCTAGGCCTATGGGTACCGGTATGGTTATAAGTAATGTGGTATTATCATTCCACTGTGCTCTAACTTTCCTTTTGTAGTAGAAGTCTACCGGTAATTTCAGAATATTTATTTCTGGGTGGTTGCTACTGAGGGCGTCTGAAAGGTTATTCAGTCCTATTTCTAATGTGTCGTGTGGAATGAGGGTAAGGGGTAGCTCGCCCTCCATGAGTGAATTTAGAGCAGATAATAGGTTGCTTAAGTCATCATGGAGATCGATGAGTGATTCTATTTGTGAATTTGCGGCCGAAAATAGCATGGAGTAGAAGGTATCTTGTTTGGTTTGTGATTCCAAATTTAGAAAAATGTCAGAAAGATTTGAGTTTAAATTTTGAAATTTATTTGCTAACAGTGACAAGGCATCATCTGTGTCATTTTGGAATTCTGAGAAAGCGGTGAGTGTGTGATAATTATATTCTGACATATTTAAGAGGAAATGTGTGGCTAGTTCAACTACACGCATTTTGGTAGCGAATCTTTTATCCAATTCTGACATTTCTGAATTTAGGATATCAATTTCAGGCTGTGTTCCCAAACCTACCAGGATTCTCAGGATATCTCCTATGGGCTGGCCTGGGGCATTTCTTGGATATCTCATGCTGGGCGGGCTTACCATTTTGATTAGTTCATTCAGTAGGGTCTGTGATTTGTAGAAAAGGTTATCTAACATGTAATCCAAATTTGTGGCTGTTTGGGTTATGTATGGAGGTGCGCTGGGTTTCACTAGTGGTGAGATATTGTCTGGTTTTCTGAGGGGCTGGTCTAGGGTCAGGTTTAGGCTTAATACTAGTGGGTAATCCATATAGTTGGAGAGGAGGGGTTGGTCCATTTTTGTGAAAATCACTCCAAAATTTGGTCTGAAGATGGTCCTTTGGTTAAATTCCTGGTGTACCAATCCGACAGTTGTGGCTAGGATTGCTGCTAGGGTAGTCATCAGGACTGCAGCCCTAAAAAAAAAAATTTTTTTTTTAAAGAATATGTAGGGTCTTAGAAAAATGGTTTTGAAATGACATGAGGGAGTAGCGGTTCGTGTGTGTGTGTGGGGGGGGGGGTCTTGCACTGGGTGTTTGTTTGTGTGTGGGTGGTTAGGTGTGGGGTATTGGTGAGATAACAGGTTTGGGGGAAAAGGGTGTGGGGTAGGGTGGTATCTTTGTGTAATATTGGTTAGTAAAGTGTTAAGAAAAATTATAAAAATATAATATGTGAGTGTTGGTAGCTTACCCCTGCGTGAGTCTAAGCCGGGTACTTGGAGCCGGAAATATCTGGACCTGCCTGACCAGTAATACCATTCAAAGATGGCCTGTTGGAGAACCAGATCTATCGAATTGTTGATTGCTAGGCTCCTGCCGACACTTGTATAGTGTCTAGGCAGATTAGCTAGCGGCTTCTCTGAAGCCAGGAGCGTCCTTGCGCTCAATAGGGCTAAGTAACTAGCCACATGCTGGTCAAACCTCGCCCAGATAGGTTTAGTGGGTGTGTCGGAGCACACCATAGTAAGTACTGTTTTTATGACAACTTGAACACGATCATTGGTTAAATCCATTTGCTTTAATACAGCAGGGTTTGTCAAGTAGAAAGCCACGTCACAGGGAGATATTCCCAGGACCAAGTTCCTATATCGGCAGATGAGAGATCTTAATTCAAGGATTTCTCTATCAGCATCCAATAATCCCACAGGACCCAATAGGTCATGTATGGTCCAGCAATCAATGGTGTCCAATCTGTGGTTGGAAAGAATGAAATTTTGCGGGGTAAGTCTACCTGTGTAATAGGTTGGTTGAGTGTATTGAGATGTTAGGTTCACATGAGATGGAGGATTCAGCAGGCACAAATATTGGGCAGTGAAGAGTGATGATCATTCAACTTTTTCTAGATACTCTGAGCTCACACTACCATTGGTGAATTGAGGAGTCTGGGCAGTATGACAATAAATATGTCATTACCAAATACAAGAACGACTGATGGTCTATGTACTGAAGTGGACACTTAAGACAGGCCTACCTGGGCTGGCTGCATGCCCTGTTCGCCATGGTTATCTTCAATCAGGCACTTGCTCTCAGAAAAACAGGAAGTGGTTGGATGTGGTGTATTGTTGAGAATGGATAAGATTTGGGGTGGGTCAAGGCTTATAAACCTGGTCGTGAGGGAAGCTAACCCTCGGTTGCAGGTCTCCTATGTAGGTATGTCTTGCCCTTAAAAGGCTAGGCCTTATCTTATTGGATATATGCAGTGGGGGCTGGCCTGCCCCGTATGCAAATTTCTGGTGGCCTCCGCGCCGAGGCCTGGTATGTATTGATTAAAAATTGGAATTTTTAGGTCAAGAAGGTTGGTAGATGCAGGTCAAGGTTATGATTGAATTCTGACCAGGTGGGTTGCCTGCTTTGTGGAAGCTTGGCGTGAAATTGGGGCTGTGGTTGATTACAGCCAATCAAAATGGTATTCCACCTGCATTACTGGATCTGAGAAAAACAGAGGTGCAAACATGGTTGGAGCATGGGAGACAGGGACTCCTACAGTAGGCATGTCGGTGGCAAGAATACCGAATTTAACAGGAGTCCTGACAAGCCATCAAGCCGGTGCAAGAATATATAAAATAAAAATTTTATACATATACCCTAGAATGCACTGCTACCTTGGGTAGTATATGTGGCGTATCGAACCATTAAATGTGGGTGTGCTGAGAACATCCATGGGCGCGGAAAAACTAAATCTACGAAACTCATGTGAGTGTTGTGTAACTTTCATACAACGTACAACAAGAGGAAAAAGGTGTGTTGGTGTTTATGGGAAGGGAGAAATTGATAAATAGAAAACAGAAAAGTAAAGAAAGAAAATATGGAATGGGGGTTGGGTATTGGGAGGTTTCTGGGAGGTGGTCAGTATTTAGTGTTGGACAGGTGGCGTGTGGGGCGCTGGGTGCAATGTGGTTGGTATGTATATGTTCTGAGGGTAATATGTTTGGTAAATTAAGGGGGGGGGGGCGGTGTTGGATGCGGATTTCTGCACTTGATCAGGGATCAAGGTGTAGGCACATGGTGGTTATCCAGATCACTGATGCATAGGATGGAGGTATGTTTGACTTGCAGTGTATTTGGTTGTGGTTTTTGGGGGGGGGGCTGTGCTTTTGGTGTGTGAGAGTGTGTAGTTTGTGTATTTATTTTTGCTGATGGCGCTTTTTGGCCTTTTTAGGTGGTGAGAAGCTGACAATACCCTTTTTGGCTGGTCTCCCTCTCTTTCTTTTTGGTGGGGGAGTGGGGGTATTGGTAGAAGGTGTTAAGTTCAAATCTGGGTCGTAGAGAGATAAAGCCGGGCCAGTCTGTAGTCTTTTGACTATGGCTTTGGCGCTGGCTCTGGATGTTGGTGTTCTCAATCTGGACACATGTACTGCTTTTTTGAAAACTTTGCCATCCTGCAATCTTTTGACAATTGCAGTTACTGATGAGGTCATTTTCACGATGATATATGGGCCAGAGTAGGTAGGCTGCAGCTTTTTGCTTGTATGTTTTACCAACAGGTTGGGAATGTGTAAATACACGAGCTGACCTGTGGTGTATGTGCTAAGTTCTGCTGAGGCATCATGTTTCGCCTTCATCTTTTTGTGCACTTTGATCATGTTTTCTGCTGCCTTCAATTGAATATCATCCCTGAGGTTGAGCAAATGTAGGGCCATACCTTCCCTTTGTTTCACATCACTTAGTGATGTGCCTAGTGCTAGGGCTGCTTCTGTTGGCAAGTGAGATTGTTTGCCAAATACCAAAAGGTTTGGTGAGTAGCCTAGAGCGCTGGAGACTGTATTGTTCATGCTGAAAATTACAGCCTGTAAGAAGGTAGACCAGTGTTTTTGTGATTTTGACACAAAGGCTCTCAGGGAGGATTCAATAGTCTGGTGTTGGCGCTCACATAGAGCTTGTGATCTGCTCCAATGTGCCGACCCTGTGACATGTTTAATGCCAAATTTCTTGCAGAAAAGTGCGAAGAATTTTGAGGTGAATTGTTTGGCATTATCAGTGTTAAGTACTGATGGTGTACCGTGGATGCAAATGACTCTTTGGAAGAATCCAAGTGCCACAATGGCGCTTGTGTTTTCCTCAGTTGACCATGCAGTGACATGCCTGGTGGCATGGTCCGTCACTACATGTATGTAGTGTGAGCCATCTACAGCCTTGGAGAAAGGGCCTGTAGTGTCCATAGTTAAATGGGAATAGGCAGTCAGTACCGGTTCACGAAGGGTCATAGGTGTTTTGAGATTTTTGGGCTTCTTTTTGGTTGTGAGGCATGCATGACATGTGCCACAGAAATCAAACACCTGTTTGAACATTGAGCGCCAGTAGTAACGTGACCTTATGGCTGCATAGGTTTTCACTGAACCCAGGTGGCCACCTAGAGGTGAGCAGTGGGTGGATTCAATGAGGGACTCTGCCCAGATTTCTGGGATCACGATTTGTAATGTAGGATCCAATGAGTGGCCCATTACAGTATCTGTGATCCTGAAAAGTACCTCGTCAAGAATGATGAACTGATCATGGTTTCTTAAAATCTGATTTATTAAACCAGAGTCATGTGGCAATTGACCTTTTTCAATGTAATTTAGCATGGATGAGGCAAAAATGTCTTTTTGTTGAGCCTCAATTAATGCCTCTCTTGATGGGGTGAGGGAGTGATGTTTGCAAATTTTGGTGATGGCGCTCTCAGCTATAGGTAATACCTTCTGGGATAACTTGACCCTTCTAGCATTGGCGGCCTTCACTGAAACCCTGGGTGACCTGGACGCACTGGGTCGACCCCTTGACCTAGTTGTGGTGGTTTTGACCTCCTTAGGTCGGGTCGGCTTGGTGTGCTTGGTGCTGGGTTCTGATTGGTCGATGGTCGGGGGTGTGTCTTGTGTGTTCCGGGACTGGGCCCTGGTCAAGACGCACAGCTCTGAATATCCCTTGGGTGTTTCAGAATATATTCTTTCAGAGCTATTTTTCTTTGCAACCACTCCTCTTGGTAATTTTCCTGTACTTCCCCAAATCCTTCCTCCCTTTAATATTGATCTGGGAGGTCCCATTAAAACAGGATTATTTGGTACTGGCGCATTTGATTTGAAAACCTTGGTCATGGTGATATCAGAGAAGGTCACTTTCTTAGGGGGGAGGATGATCTGTCCCTTTGATCTAATTGGTACTGGATCATCAGAGCTTGGTCGGTATTTTCTCCTGGAGAGAAAATCAGCCACAATATTGGCTCTGCCCTGCAGGTATTTTACTTCAAAATCATATGACATGACTGTATCCACCCATCTAGCCAATCTTCCATTTGTGATGTTCTCTTTTTTATTGAAAAGAGAGACTAGGGCTGTATGGTCTGAGTACACTTTGAAGTGGGTTCCATCCACATAGTGGTGGAATTTCTTTACCGCATAGACAATGCCTAAGAGTTCCTTGTCTGTTATACCATATCTGGTTTCTTGAGGGGTCAAACCTCTTCCTGCAAATTCTATTGGCCTGTAGAAACCATGTTCATCAACCTGAGTGATCACGGCTCCTAGGCTGTAATTACTTGAGTCAGTGAAAATCACAAAGGGCTTCCTGTAATCAGGGAATTTGAGGATGGCTTCAGTGCAGATTGAGGCCTTGATTTTCTCAAAGGCTCTTTGACAGTCTGCGGTCCATACAAAAGCACTCTTGGTGGCATCGTAGAGGGGCTTCATTATGTGGGCAAAACCCTTAATGAATCTTTTGTAGAATTGTGCCATACCATTAAAACATCTAAGGTCATGGATGTTTTTAGGTGGTGGGAAGGTTTTGACTGGCCAGATTTTGTCCGGGGAAGGTGACACACCATGTTGGTCTACAGAAAAACCCAAGAAATCCATCTTGGTTGTGCCAAATTCACATTTTTCAGATTTCAGTTTGATATTTCCCTTTATGAAAAGTTTGAGTACCTCATCTAGATCTTGTAGATGTCTCTACCAGGTGGGACTGTATATGGCTACATCATCGACATAGGCTACAGCGTTTCTGTATTTACATTTCATGAGTAGCTGCTCCATAACATTCATGAAGGATAAGCCTGATGTTTTGAGTCCCATAGGCAATACTTTTGCCATGTATCTGGTTCCATTTGCAGAGAAGGTGGTGATTGGTCTGGATTCTTCCGCTAGGGGGATCTGGTGGTAGGCGCTGTAGACATCCAGTTTAGAGAAAAACTTGGCGCCTGTTCTACCAATTTGCTGCATGAGATCGTCTGCCCTGGGGAAGGAATATGAGAAAGACTTGAGGTTTTGATTAACCCATCTGTAGTCCACTACAATTCTCCATCCTGATGCTACAGATCTGTCACCTTGGGGTTTTGGTACCAAGAAGGCTGGGGAGTTCCACTCACAAGGTTTTGTACATTCTTCAATTACTCCCTGCTTCAGGTGTTTCTCCAGGAGCTCTCTTTGAAAAATTTCCTTGTGTGGGGACATTCTGTATGACGGTCTGTTACAGGGTTTGAAGTCTGGGATCAGTTCAAGTTTGATCTCATTCTCTATATTTAGACCAATAGCACTGTCATTAAGTACAAAGGCCTGCCTGTTTTCTTCAACAATATTGCGGATTTGCTCCTTCTGTTTGTCACTGAGCTGCTCACAGATTTTATACTTTAGAGGCTCGTTGCTTTTAGAGAGCTGTTGCAATGGATCATCCCCACAATTAATTGGGAAAAGATCTTTGGCAGGTCTGCTGTCCTTTTTGGAGGGCTGCTGGTTGTCAAGGGAACCTATGGGCACAGCCTTTTCAATGTTGAAAAGCTTAAAGGTACCTAGGGTGGTATGTCTTTTCAATGGTACGGGAAAATCATTTGGATTTGCCATAGTTACCGGTATTAATTTTGATTCTGTCTTGGGTTTAACCAAGGCATGTTTAATCAGTATTGGTAATCTGAGACCAATGTTTTCAGTGATGCCTGTTGAGTTAATAATTTCCTGTGGCCCAGCTACAAAGGCATTTAGAGTTGCTTCAGAATTTGGTGGGATGATTGAATCTTCAGTAGGTCTGATTGGGTATCCTATGGGGGGTTTTGGTCCAAAACTGAGCCTGGCCTTGTATTTGGTCATAAAATTTACGGCAAGGATGAGTGGGTGGTTCAGTTTAGGGACGATATGGAATTTACAAGAGAATTCTGCTCCCTGAATCAAGAATTTTAGTGTTATTGAGTTGTTTACCTGTACTGAGGATTTGTCTGCTAGGAGTACAACGAGTCTGGATCTTTTACCATGGAGGAAGTTGGGGCTGTTTGACACTCTATCTGCCATTTTCTGGCTGATAAAAGATAGGGAGGCACCTGAGTCTATCAATGCTCTGTATAGATGGTCATTTATGTCGACAAACACAGATCCCTTAGTCAAATCGGTATTAATGTAAGAGACCTTACCTTGCTGCCCATACTTATCTGTTTTGATCCTAAGTCGCAGTCTGGACACCCTCCTGCTGTCGTCCTCACAGCAGTCCTCACTGTCTGAAGATGAGCTGTAATCCAGTTTTGGTTGGGATTTTATTTTGTTTTTGCTGGTAGGGGGCCGTAGAGAATTGAGTTCTGCATCACTGTGAACACCAGTAGGTTGATGGCTTGTGGGGGGCGTTCCAGGTTTCTTTTTCACTGAGGTGGGGGCGGGGTTGCTAGGTGCAAGGTAGCCTTCCCCTGAAACCTATTCATTGTCGTTTGTATCGTGGTCATCCTCTTCATGGTCATCCTCTTCTGGGTTGCTGTCCATATTATTGAGGTTGGCTTCACTTTCTGACTCAGAGGTGTATTTATTTGAGTCCCTTTTAGGGTATCTGCCAGGGGTTCTGTCTCTGGGCTTCCTTTTGGCCTGAGATATGTCGTCAGTGATGGTGAAGTCAGAGGGGACCATGAGTTTCTTGAAGGATACCTGATTGTTGTCAGTGGGGGTGGTGGCTACAGGGATGAAGAATACATTCCTGTTGCTGTCACTGGACTGAGATCTCCTGTAGTTACTTGGAGAAGTGCCCCTGTTGCTGTAGGGCTGGTTGTTTCTGTTGTAAGACTCAGACCTGTCGCCAGAAGGGGTTCTAAATCTGGTCCTCCTATTGTTGGGGTCGGATTGATTGTTAAAACCACTTCTGTACTTGGCTTCATATTGCTTGTTATAGCTGCCACTGGGGAGTCTGTCTTCCTTCTTTTGGTTGTTATTTTGGTAGTTGTCTTTTCTGGATCTCTGATAGCTATTTTTCGTGTTGTTGTTCTTGTTATTATTGTAGCTGTTGTTGTGGCCCATGGCGCAGAGGTCTGCTGAGTGGCTGGAGGCCTGGGCAATGCTATTTGCTTCTATGTTCAGCTCCTGCTTGAGTGCTAAACGTTCAACATCAGCTATTTTCTCAGGAGTGTCAGACAGAACCACATTTTTAATTTCTGGTCTGAGGCCATTGAGTAGGTAGTCTACCTGAACGGATTCATCTAGGTTACTGTTGGCCAGTAGTAGAGTCATGTCTGAGATGTAATCCTCCACTGACTCTTTTGGTTGCTGTTTTCTGGTTCTGTACCCTTTAATGATAGTTGCAGGGTCAAGCTGGCCAAAACGCTTCAGGAAAGCTGTGTAAACGGCTTCAGCATCATAGATGATGGGCTTATCAAATATGTTGGCGTAGAACCATTGAGCAGCTCTGCCTTTGAGGAAGGTATACATGCATGATGCATGTAGGTCTGGCCTAGTGGCGTGGACATTCCTGATCCAGAATTTAAATTCTGCTATGAATTTTGAGGCAGATCTGTATGGAGATGGTTTGTCAAAAGGCTCAGGTTTGTTGAAGGAGCTCATTTGAACTGAGGTGAGTTTGTCATGATTTAAGCTCATGTTACCCATGTTTCCAGTGATGTGTGCAGGTGCCTGTGGGTATGGGGTTGAGTGTTGGCCTGTAGCACTCATTGTTGTTGGAGTGTGTGAGTGCAGGGTTTGCATAGGGATGGGCTGGTGGCTGGGGGTTTGCCCTTGAGGTGAGTAGTATACACCCCTGTAAACCGAGCTCGGGTTTGTTCCAGCGGCTGGTGGCCTCTGAGATGGTGCGCCTGCTGCCATCTGGTGTGAAAAAGGGACACTACCCATTCTGTCTTGGCCCTGATGGTGAGAAATGGGCGTGGCACCTGTAGCGCCTCGAGCTGTGTTGTTTTGGAAGGCGCAGGGTGGTGTTAAGGTGTTTCCTGGTGTAAGGGCTGCTGGGTTTGAACTACCAGTTGTTCTGTTTAATCCCTGTTGGAGACCATGTTGTTGTTGGCGTTGAGGGGGATTTGTTGGGTTGGATAGGCTTGGTGGTGGAGGAGGCGCTGTTTGTTGCTGGTCAAGTATTCTGAAGATGTCTGACTTCATGTCGTCAAGATTTCTGGCGATCCTGTCAGAGATTTCCACAGTCATGGCCTCAGTCTGCCTTAGGGTAGCTTCACTCCTTTCTACTGCAGATCTGTGGACAGCTGTCATGCCGCGCTCCATATTTGATTTCCAAGTGTCCATTGTATCCAGTCTGTCATTCACCCTGGAGAGCTGTTCTGCATTGCTGCTTCCAATCCTTCTGATTTCAGTGGAGATAAGGCTGATTTGACCGGCTAGTTCATTAGATAGTGTATCACTGACAGCTGCAGTGCACTCTCTTATGATATCTCTGGTCACAGCCTGGGTGTCGTTTCGTGGGGGTTGTGCAGAGGACATATTTCTGGTGTTTCTATGTCTGTTGAGATGTGGGAAGGTTATCTCTGGATCTTCCTCTGATGTGCTGGAGCTGGTTAGTGTGTTGTTGGAAGCTTGTGGCGTTGTATTGAACACACTAGATGTAGCTCTGATGTTCCCCCTGATGGCGTTATCTACACTCCTATTGAGTCTGTAATATGGAGGTCTTCCTCTAGGTTTGGGTGAGCAGGACCTGGCTCTTCTCCTGGGGCTAGGGGTGTGTAGGGGCAGGGAAAAGTATGATGTATTCCTGCTGCTGGCGCCAGATGATAGGTTATCAGAAATGGCAATGCCTTCTGGGTTAGAAGGATTGTAGTATGTGCTAAAACAGTCAGTGGGTGGTCTTGAGCTGGGCCAATCTTCATATAGCAGATTGTTGATTCTGGCTGCGAAAGCTGAGGGGGATTCCTCAGATTGGCTGCTCCGAAAACTGCAGGGGTTTACCTCTACAGCTCGTCCTACAGTGTGGCTTGGTGCTAGTCTCCACCTGGTGAAAGCTGACCTTATTCTGTCTCCCCAATAATCAGCGTCAAGCTGTGTAGGTGTATTTGGCTCTTGGACTATGTAGTTGTCCCAAGTCAGTAGGACTGGTGTTTATAGAGTTTGTTGAAGATGGGCCAGTACCGGTATTGTGCTGCTCAGGGTAAAGGGGGATGCTTTCCAAAGCAGCTTGTAGGTGGGGTGATCTGGCTTCCAGGTGGGAGTCAAGTTCTAGGTGACTCTGTGTGTGGCGCACAGGTGAAGTGGTAATATTGCCTGGTATTCCAGCAAGTCTTAGAGATGGAGAGTCAGAGGCAGACAGGCCAGGTAATGTTAGATTTAACTCTGGGGCAGGTGGTGCCACTGGTGTGCTGGTCTGTCCTCCAGTATTGTCTCCAATATGAGTAGATGAAAAGGTGGTTTTTGTTTTACTCACAGGTGTTGATTTTTGTAGAGATGCTGGTAATATTGGGTCTAGAGTCAGTGCATCAGGTGATGAGTCTCTCTGGGTGGGTTCCTGATTTGGTGCTGCTTCTGCTGCTGCTGCTGCTGCTGCTAGCTGGTTTTGGGTCGTGTCTCGTCCCGGTGTTGTAATGGCACGTTCAGGAGTTGGCTCTTTGGGCGTTGTCTCACTTTTATTCATGGCTCATGAGAGGTGATAACAATGGAATCTTCTGAGGGTTTCTCCACCATTGTCGACGGACCGTTACAAGTCATGAACATGAGCAACTCAGGAGTCTAGAGAGTACAGTTGATGAATCCACTTTATTGTAGTGTTAGGCAGGTACATGTTGGCATGGTGATGTACAATGTGTATGCTGCCCACCTGATCAAGCTAGCTCTATACCGAGGCACTGTGTGTCATAGAGACTAGGTGTGGAGAGAGGAGAGTAAAGAATAAGAGTATCCCAAGCTAGTCCTGTATTCATATATATAGGAGCAGCTCGGGGTAGGCATGACGTCAGTCTTGGGAGAAGCATGACGTCATGCTTAGGGATTGGCAAGACCCAACGTGCCTTGCATCATCTCACCCTGGAGGGGGGAGGGGGCTTGCCTAAAGGTGGGTCGAGCTGGCCACCTGTTGGAGGAGCAGCTCGATCCCTGATTGGCTAGGAATGGAGGTGGGTGTGAGCACACTCCCACCCTGTACCTAGGGTTAGTGGGGGTCGAGGTCATGACCCCTAGCCAGGATCCGGAGGTGAATCTGAGGTCACTGGCCAGGAGAGGCAGAGCTGGGTAGAGATACCTGGCTCTGTCAGATCCAAAGGTTTGGTAAAGGGAGCCTTATAGGCGAGCTTGATCATTCGGCTTAAAATATTTCATATAATAATAAATGAACCTTGAATACCCCATTGACATCATTATCATTTTCATCAATGTAAGTCAAATCAAATAAATCAACAATATGTTTGACATATCATAGGACAAATATAACAGGTTGTAAAAAATATATTTGTTACACCTGGGAAAGGATACATAATTTGGGCTGACAAGTTATGGCATTGCCTTCAGAACCTGTTATGACAGCAATGCCATTTAAATCAATAATACCATAAAATATATGACAGTGACATTTATATTTTGAGCAAGTATCATATATTATGGCGGTTTCATTAATAATTTAAATCACTTTGATATCCCACGCCCAATTTAAAAAGAAAATCATAGAAAACCCAACTTGAAACCCATTTTACCTTATATGATATACAAGTTAATTGTTGAGTTTCAAGCCACTGGCCTCAAAAGATCCTTTTTCATTTCAGCCTTAAAATAATCTATGTCAAGAATATTTCTAATTTCTGGGGGGAGTGCATTCCAGCTCTGCCCACAGAACACTTCAGGGCTACGAGAGTACGAAACCAGTTTAATATGGTCATATTTTAATACAGGTGCTGAAGAGAATCTAGTAATTCTAGCTTTGTTTGTCACAAGTTCTGGATTTTTTGCTCTTTTGAAACCTTGGACTTTCGAATGATACTCCCTTCTATCCTTCAAAAAAGGAAGGTTAGTCTGGGTATGAATATACTGTGTGGGGGTGAGGATATGGGCATTTAAGCAAGTTTTTATACATTTATTTTGCAGCCTTTGCAGTTCACCAATTAATGTATCTTTAGCACCATGATAGAGGATATCGCAATAATCAATTACTGGTAGAATATGAGTTTTGTAAATTCTCAATCTAGCTTCTATAGACAAATATTTTCTTACTTTATATAATAAGAATGATTTATATCGTACACTTCTGATGATACTTGAGAAGTACATATTGAAGTTTAGCATTTGATCAAGTATAACACCTAAATATTTATATGAAATAACGTTTTTTTAGGATTTTAACATTCAACTTAATTTTGGGCTTGGGAAGTTTTTTTAATTTTATCGCGGAGGCAAATAACATGACTTTTGTCTTGGATTCATTCATTGTCAACTTATTTATCGTAGTCCATTGTTGAAAACCATTCAAAGCAATAGAAAGTGTGTCACATAAGACATTAAAATCCTTACCAGATACAAACAGTACTGAATCATCAGCAAATAATAAAGTATCATGTCGGTCATCCAGTTTTATACAATCATTTATGTATAATAAAAAGAATAAAGGGCCTAAAATTGAGCCCTGGGGAAATCCACAGGACAAATTTGCAGTACCAGACCTTAAATGGTTAACTATAGAGCATTGTTGACGCCTGGAAAGGTAATTCTCAATAAGTGTCAAATTTCTATTTCTAATGCCATAATTTTCCAATTTTTTTAAATAATATTAAGTAATTAACGGAATCAAACACCTTTTTTATGTCAATAAAGGCTGCCAGCGTAATATTTCCCCTGTTTCTATTACTTAAAATATGAATTACCAATTTTGAAATAGTATCTAAAGTTGATTTTGATTTCTGGTACCCACCCTGATTTTGTGTTAAAATTTTGTATCTTTCCAAGTGTAATGATATAGCTGTATATGAGTCTTTCTAGGTTTTTTCCTGGAAGGGGTAACACACTAATGGGTCTGTAGTTTGACACATTCAATGAGTCTCCACCCTTGGGGAGGGGGGTGACAATTTCTATTTTCCAAACAACAGGAATCTTACCGGTATTAATACATAATCTGATAATTTTTATAAATTTCTGTGGAACTTTCAATACTGCAGCTTTAAAAATATTGGATGGGAGGTAATCAAGTGCAGATGATTTTGAGGTATCAATGTCCTTAAAACAATCTATAATTTCTTCATCTGAAAAATTAAAGTCTGGCATATCGACTACACAGCGTTCACCAAAAAATCTAAACTCCGCATTATGGGCCTCTGCTAGTCTGGGTCCAATACCTGCAAAGAATGAATTTATAAACTCAGCAGTGTTTTCCATTACTACAGCATTTCCGTTGTCATCTGTGAGACTAATTTGCTTAGTATCAGTTTTACTATTAGGCATTATATCTTTAACAGTTGTCCAAAATTTCTTAGAATCATTGGCATACAATTCTGAAAGATCACAATAATAATTTTCCTTGGCCTTTTTTAATTCATCATTTACATGATTCCTGAGAACTCTAGCTCTATGCCACACAATAATACTCATTGCATTACGAGCCTCTAATAACGTATAATTTTTGTCGTTGATTAACTCTAGTAAATAATTTGTCATCCATGGTTTGGCCTTATCCTTAACCTTAAACCTTCTTACAGGGCATTGAACATCTAGGTAACGTTTCAAAATGTTTTCAAATGTAGGCCATGCTTCAGAGCTATCTGTACAATTATCAAAGTAACTCCAGTCATGATTTACAACCTGATTAAGAAATTCATCCATGTTCAAATTTTTATAAGACCTACCAAGGAAAGACCAAAAATTCTTTTTTATTCTTAAGTTTTTCTTTATAAAATGTATGGGAAGGTGATCACTTAAGTGAATATTGACCGGCCCTGAGGAAATAATAGATTCACAATTTGAAAAAATTAAGTCAATACATGATCTAGTGCCAGATGTAGTCAGCACCTTATTGACAAGCTGGGATAAATGAAATTGATCCATTGTCTCATACAGTAAGCGTTTTTCATTGGAATTGGACAGTGTATTAACATTAAAATCTCGAATTAAGAATATATCATATTGATCTATAGGATCAAATTGAAGTAACAATGCTTTAAAAATATTGCAGAAATTAAGCAGAGATCCACTGGGGGGTCTGTACACATTACAAATCACCATTTTTTTTATTTAAACCTTTAATTGATTGTAGCCACTGTACTTCAATATCAGGGTCACATCTATTTAAATGTTTATATACATCAACAGAACAAGTCGCTTTGTCGTCTACATAAGCACATAGACCCCCACCCCTAAAAATGCTCATCCTGTCTTGGCGAAACAAATTATAGTGTGGAAATGAATATAAACCAGAATCATCGCTATCATTTAACCAAGTTTCAGAAAATAATATTATATCAATCCCTTTATTGTCTAGTTCTTCTCCAATACTAGTGAACTTATTTCTTATAGTTCTAGCATTCAAGTGGACAGTAGAAACCCCCCCCCCCTAAAATTTACAGGATTATTAATTAATACTTATTGTGTAGCAACACATTCAAAAGAGATTATGATCTCTTATGATCAGAGAAACAATGAAAACCGGTGGCTGGGTATCACAATAAACCTGTTAGATCTAAGAACCTGTAAATGTAAGGATTCAGATAAAGCAATGAATAGTATTGGTATCTTATATAGAATATTGGATTTCATACAGAGTTAGTCCCTTTCAGTAAAATGAAAGGTACTTTTTTCAAACCACTTCAACAAAATATTGGATTTCATGCGGCTGGCCAGAATAGCTTAACAACATATATCTGCACTGACACTTTATAAAACTTTAGCGACACCCCATAATACAGAAATAAAACACAATGTACAATCTGTTATATATGTACTACAATGATGCACTACACCTTCATACGTCATACTTTTGGATTCTGCACCTCCCTTTCAGTGAAAAGAAACAGGCTTTTGTCAAACTACTTTAACCACATCAACTGACAGTTTACAAACTTCAGCGACATTACATTACGCAGAGAAATAAAAGACAATATACAACATTCTAAAGGGTCCACATTTCTTTGGTGCAAACAACCATTAAGGTAGAATTCCTTGTGTTGAGTTTGATAATGTTTTGTTTTTGCCCTGAAAATCTTAAAATTACAGGGGTGTGCACTTGGGCTGCAATGCATCCTGTACTTAGATACTTTAATGTAAATAAAGAATCAATCAATTAATCAAACAATGGCAGATTTAATTTTTAGTTACAGTTTGACAAGGAACTGAAAATGAAATGAAATAACGATAAATATATTTTGTATTCTGGAATTGATATCTCAAAAATATTCATCTCAAACACAGTCAAAGACTTAAGGAGTAGAAATCTAACACGACTCAAGTCTAAAACTAGATGTACAACTTCTAAATATGTATGATTAGATTTGTACTAAAGTGTGGAAAGCCTAAGGTGCACCTTATAGGGTGCCTCTTGTATGCAGCTTCCACCTTATACACAGGTTATTTCAATACCTATATATATATATATATATATATATATATATATATATATATATATATATGGAACTATATACACTCGTGTATATTTATATAATTAGCCGCGGACGGTTAGGGACTACTTTCAGCTCGTAAGGATACCAATGATGTCATAGTGTGACGTCATGGTCAACAACTCCACTGGTATAAAAGGGGGGCGGGTTCAAGCTAACCGTCAATTGGCTCGTATTCACCTGTACAGGTAACACCACGCTGGGTGTTCCCTGAAATTTTAAATTTTTACTATTGTTGTTACTATTGTTATTACTATTGTTATTCTATACTATTGTGATTATATTACACTTTTACTGACTATGCTTATTGTCAACTGATTATTATAGTTGTTTTAATAAAGGCATGTATGGTGCTGATAGCCCCAAGGTCAGTAACCCACCAAACTCATGTGTTCTGTCATAGGTCATTTATTACATGTTAGATATTTATTAATACATTTATTACCGGTATACCCTGGTATCTATTATTATCCTATCCATGTATTACCGTTATTATTACTCCCTGGTAGCGAGATATATATGTTATCAACATATCTAAATGATATCAACTTTGTTATATAATATCAAGATCTGTATATATATATATATATATATATATATATATATATATATATATATATATGATATCAACATCTGTATATATGATATCAACATCTGTACATGATATCAACATCTGTATATATTCAACATTTGTATATAATATCAACATTTGTATATATGATATCAACATCTGTACATGATATCAACATTTGTATAATGATATCAACATTTGTATATATGATATCAACATCTTTATATGATATCAACATCTGTAAATGATATCAACATCTGTATATGATATCAACATCTCTATATATGATATCAATATCTGTATGTGATATCAACATCTGTATATGATATCAACATCTGTATATGATATCAACATCTTTATATGATATCAACATCTGTAAATCATATCAACATTTGTATATATGATATCAACATCTGTATATGATATCAACATCTGTAAATCATATCAACATTTGTATATATGATATCAACATCTGTATGTGATATCAACATATGTATGTGATATCAACATCTGTATATGGTATCAACATCTGTATATATGATATCAACATCTGTATGTGATATCAACATATGTATGTGATATCAACATATGTATGTGATATCAACATTTGTATATATGATATCAACATCTGTATATATGATATCAACATCTGTATGTGATATCAACATATGTATGTGATATCAACATCTTTATATGATATCAACATATGTAAATGATATCAACATTTGTATATATGATATCAACATCTGTATGTGATATCAACATCTGTATATGATATCAACATCTGTTTATGATATCAACATCTTTATATGATATCAACATCCGTAAATGATATCAACATTTGTATATATGATATCAACATCTGTATATGATATCAACATCTGTTTATGATATCAACATCTGTTTATAGTATCAACACCTGTGTATCAACATCTGTATATGGTTTCAACATCTGTTTAATGATATTAACATCTGTATATATATCTATCAACATCTGTTTATATGATATCAGCATCTCTATATGATATCAACATTTGTAGGTTCGGGATCACTTCGACGGCCAAGTCCTTCATATACACTTTAGTAATTGGGATTAAATTTAGGCATGGTCGGTCTTTGTTTGTACAGCCATTATTTCACTGAAGTATTTTGACATGGAACATGTAAAACAGGTTGTATCTATTAGTTTTAGGCGTTTCTAAAAAATTCCGGGGCTCTGCCCAAGCACCCTTTTTTTTTAAACCTTTTTTTTCATGTTTCATGAGAGGGCTGTAGAGATATCGGGGGCTCTGCCCCCACACCCCCATATCTGTCTTTTTATCGACTTCTCCTTGCATTCTCTTTCATATTTTCCTATATGCATGTACACATATATCAATACTGCATTTTGTTTTTCGTTTTGAATATATTACCAACCTGACATCAAGTTATCATTTTGATTTTTAGATCTATACATCAATGGGGTATCACCTTTGTGTGTATATGTCGCATTAGGGACCGACCCTCATTGTTTATGGGTCAGGTTGCCAGCAGTAGATTTTGTGTTTTTGGGTCATTTTGGACTTTTATGGCTCTGGAGAAAGAAGTTGTGAACCAATCTTGTCTTACATAGACTCATTTGATAGAGAGCACTTAGGGCTATCAGAAAAATGTAAATTTGTGGTCATCCATCAAAAACTTAAGGACTTATAGCCTGCCGAAGTGAAAAAACGGCCAAATTTCTTCTTTTTATACTTTTTGTAATTTTTACAAGTGTCCTGTATTGAATAAAGAACACTATAGAGTATCCCAAAGTTATTTTTGTATTGTATATGATCATAGATATCATTCCCATGAGGTTTGGACATGGTGACAAGTGAGAATTTTTCATGATGTGCCTTTCAAAATGGAAATCTGTAATTTGTAACGTCCGGTACCTAAATCTAAATCGGTTTTAAAACATGGAAGAAATGAAGCTTCAAAATCTTTGTTTTTACCCATATGAAAGGCCCTATCATCCCCTACTTTGGTGAAGAAATTGTGTGTCTACCAGCATTTGTCTCCATATGAGAGCAGCCTATGTGAAATAATTCTGATAAAAGTACCGGACGTTACGTAACGTCCAGTACTTTTATCATCATGTAGGAGGCAGTCTACTGTGCATGCATAACTCAAATTTTGTTCCATTCTGTACTTGAAGTCAATAATAGACATATTGGCCTTGTTATTTCATGTGTTTGTTATGCATAATGGGACATTCTTATATTACTGAGAGCAACTTGAATTACCTCTATATTTCGGTACCGGACGTTACATGACACAAAACAAGCAATAAAAATGGAACCGGATGGCCTAGATCGGTATTTTTTGGTGTTCTGAGCTGAGGAGATGTACCTTGACAATTTTGTTAAGGTTATATAAAGTAATTAGAAAATAAGTTTTTCAGGGCCTTCAAGGGCCTTCTGACGACCTGACCCTTATACAAGTGACGGCCCGTCCTTAATCCCCTAACCTTGTCATCGAAATGACCCGGTACCCTTTAGTATATATGATATCAACATTTGTGTATATGATATCAACATCTGTATATGATATCAACATCTGTATATGATATCAGCATTTTTATATAATATCAACATCTTGATATGATATCAACATCTGTACATAATATCAACATCTGTATATGATATCAACATCTGTATAATTATATAAACATCTTTATGTTCTATCTTTTCTTCTTTCTTTTATAAAGAATCCATGGACAGAGGATATACATAATTCTTGGACAGAGCATCCCCTTTTGCTACAAAAGATGTCACTTTGTGTATACTGTACCTTCATATTCAAGTGCCACGAGGTTCTCATAAATTTGTGAAATTTTTGTAAATTTTATGGTGGGTCCTGTAACATCTCTATATCAACACCTCTATAAGATAATTACCACATCTAAATAAATACTTCTATATAATAACAACATCTACATAAATACTTCAAGAACAGATTTACTTATAACTCTGTACATAGGGATTAGGAAGGAAGGTATATTACCATAAAATAGATTACAGAGACCCACTGGTCTTTTCTTCTTTCTGTTTTAAAGAATCTTTGGAAACAGGATCTTAACCCTTGGAATTTATTTTTCAGGATGCCCCTATAGATCATATAGAAAATGTGCACCCCCTTCCCCGACACTATTCTGGCTGCTTCGCCCCCACTGGCCCATGTCAATTTTATGCATGTCCCTGTGTCATGATAAGAAAATTCCAAGAAAATGCCAATGTCTCAGGTCATTCAGACTGGTTCAACAAGGGTAGGTACAAATCCAACCACATATAACTGCAGCTGCAATCATGCATCATGCCCACCGAAGAGCATATGCACTAGGCGTTTGAAGGATTGATTTCCAGATGCCATACCACGGCATTATGCGATATAACCTTTCTATCAATCTTTCTATAGCCACTATAGACCAGGTGTGTTAGCTGCAGTTGACCTATTCAGACAATGGAGGGGGAGTGGGAAGGGGGAAGCCCTAAAAACTCCAAGGATCCCAGACCTCGACAGTGCACCAGTCTCTCAGGTGGGCTCTTAGCAGTCTATAGTTTGCTGAATTATCACATTCAAAAAAATATTGTGGAAATTCCACCAAATCAGTGCACTGCTTGAATTGCACTTGCAGCTTATACAAAGGGTTTATGGCAATATCTCCTATTCCCTATTCCCCATTTCTTCTGCACAATTTGCAAAATAGCGACCTCAAACAAGCCCTCAACTCCGAACTCAAGGCTAGGGTGATTATAGGGTACAGTAAGCCATCCATCAAAACAAGAAATCCTACTTTCCATCTAGTGCTATCAAACCATGCAGGTTTCTCAAGTCCAACAACTTCATATGTGGCTCCAATGATAGTAGATACCACAGCTGGAGACCAAGTAACCACTGTCAGGATCAGAGCAGCAGTAAGAAGGCGCACTGAGCGTTTCTGATGAGTAGGCCTGTTTCCTTTTGGATCCTGGTGAAGGGTTGGGACTTGTCGAAGACGTTGCAATCTCTTCATAGCAGGGACATCGTTCTCTGATGACTTAAGTATATGAATGGTCACTACACCTTTAGTGTTTTCTGGGTCATTTGGAAATTGTAAAGCACCATGTGATGTGACTTGTAGGGTCCTCAGGTAGTTTCCAGATGAGCTGGGGCCAGCAATAGCTTCAGCTTTGGATGAAGCAGTAAGGTTTTTCAGAGCTTGTTGAGACTTCTGTGAGACTTGTGAATGTTGCAATCTTTTCATAGCAGGGACGTCATTCTCTGATGACTTTAGTACATGAATCTTCACTACACCTTTAGTGTCAGCTGGGTCTTGTGTTGTGACTTGTACGGTTCTTGGGTAGTCTCTAGATGAGCTGGGGCCAGCAACAGGTTCAGCGTTGGGTGAAGTAGTGAGGTGTTTCTGAGTCTGTTCCCTACCATACATAGCAGACAGAGGAACATTCTCTGTGCCTGATCCAACATGATTCATTCGGTAGATTAGGACAATTGCCCAACCTTGGATTATGATGCTGAGCACTATGACAGCGAGGACAGTGCTTTCAAAAGCAATGATCTGTGCTGGTGTAAAGTAGCTGTCATTGAAACTGATGCATACAGTGTTTTCCGGAATATCCCTCCCAGTCAAAAATGCTACTGGTAACAGAATCACAGGGAGCAGAATCGTGAAGAGTATGGCCAGTTTTGAACGTGTTGTGGTCAGTAGGAGTTTGTGGGTGTAGGGTTTGTAAAAACTTATGAAGCTGTCCACAGATCTTAACAATGTACTGCAGCAGATCAGAAAGCCTATGGATTGCATTACTGGAGCATATGTACAGGAGAATTCCTCAAAAAGTACTCTTGTTAATACCATAACAACTAGCAGCATATGGCTAACAGTTTGAAACAAAAGAAAGTACCTTGTTGTTTTCTTTAGCCTATCGGACCTAAGTTTGAGAAGGGCAGTAAGAAGAAGTGAACCAATGACCAGGTTGCTGATGCTGATGCCGGCCATGAGGGATTTTATTAGGACATTGGATCCATTCTCAACCCGAGTATCATCAGTGGCATTGACACCAATTGTAGCATTCATTGTTGAATTAGCACTAATTGTAGTATTCATTGTGAAGTGAGTGTAATCACTGGTGTGGTTTGTTGTAGAGGTCCTCCTGACATACCAATGAGGTACGAGCAATGTAATTGGAGTGCATTCCTGGCCTGTTACACTAGCTAGTACTGGTCAATGCTTCTATCTGTATTGCTTTACGTCCATCAGTATTGTCCATGTAATGGGAGGCAATGGCACTTCAGCATCATCACTATTAGTATAACCAGGTTTCCCCTTTGGTGTATGTCCAACAGAAAGTGGGAGGCAATGACACTTGGACTTTGTCAGTATTGGTATCACTTGCTGTCCCTTATACTGTATGTCCAACAGAAAGTGGGAGGCAATGACACTTGGACTTTGTCAGTATTGGTATCACTTACTGTCCCTTATACTGTATGTCCAACAGAAAGTGGGAGGCAATGACACTTGGGCTTTGTCAGTATTGGTATCACTTGCTGTCCCCTATACTGTATGTCCAACAGAAAGTGGGAGGCAATGACACTTGGACTTTGTCAGTATTGGTATCACTTGCTGTCCCTTATACTGTATGTCCAACAGAAAGTGGGAGGCAATGACACTTGGACTTTGTCAGTATTGGTATCACTTGCTGTCCCTTATACTGTATGTCCAACAGAAAGTGGGAGGCAATGACACTTGGACTTTGTCAGTATTGGTATCACTTACTGTCCCTTATACTGTATGTCCAACAGAAAGTAAGAGGCAATGACACTTGGACTTTGTCAGTATTGGTATCACTTACTGTCCCTTATACTGTATGTCCAACAGAAAGTGGGAGGCAATGACACTTGGACTTTGTCAGTATTGGTATCACTTACTGTCCCTTATACTGTATGTCCAACAGAAAGTGGGAGGCAATGGTACTTGGACTTTGTCAGTATTGGTATCACTTGCTGTCCCTTATACTGTATGTCCAACAGAAAGTGGGAGGCAATGACACTTGGACTTTGTCAGTATTGGTATCACTTGCTGTCCCTTATACTGTATGTCCAACAGAAAGTGGGAGGCAATGACACTTGGACTTTGTCAGTATTGGTATCACTTGCTGTCCCTTATACTGTATGTCCAACAGAAAGTGGGAGGCAATGACACTTGGACTTTGTCAGTATTGGTATCACTTGCTGTCCCTTATACTGTATGTCCAACAGAAAGTGGGAGGCAATGACACTTGGACTTTAACAGTATTGGTATCACTTACTGTCCCTTATACTGTATGTCCAACAGAAAGTGGGAGGCAATGACACTTGGACTTTGTCAGTATTGGTATCACTTACTGTCCCTTATACTGTATGTCCAACAGAAAGTCGGAGGCAATGACACTTGGACTTTGTCAGTATTGGTATCACTTACTGTCCCTTATACTGTATGTCCAACAGAAAGTGGGAGGCAATGACACTTGGACTTTGTCAGTATTGGTATCACTTGCTGTCCCTTATACTGTATGTCCAACAGAAAGTGGGAGGCAATGACACTTGGACTTTGTCAGTATTGGTATCACTTGCTGTCCCTTATACTGTATGTCCAACAGAAAGTGGGAGGCAATGACACTTGGACTTTGTCAGTATTGGTATCACTTACTGTCCCTTATACTGTATGTCCAACAGAAAGTGGGAGGCAATGACACTTGGACTTTGTCAGTATTGGTATCACTTACTGTCCCTTATACTGTATGTCCAACAGAAAGTGGGAGGCAATGACACTTGGACTTTGTCAGTATTGGTATCACTTACTGTCCCTTATACTGTATGTCCAACAGAAAGTGGGAGGCAATGACACTTGGACTTTGTCAGTATTGGTATCACTTGCTGTCCCTTATACTGTATGTCCAACAGAAAGTGGGAGGCAATGACACTTGGACTTTGTCAGTATTGGTATCACTTGCTGTCCCTTATACTGTATGTCCAACAGAAAGTGGGAGGCAATGACACTTGGACTTTAACAGTATTGGTATCACTTACTGTCCCTTATACTGTATGTCCAACAGAAAGTGGGAGGCAATGACACTTGGACTTTGTCAGTATTGGTATCACTTACTGTCCCTTATACTGTATGTCCAACAGAAAGTGGGAGGCAATGACACTTGGACTTTGTCAGTATTGGTATCACTTACTGTCCCTTATACTGTATGTCCAACAGAAAGTGGGAGGCAATGACACTTGGACTTTGTCAGTATTGGTATCACTTGCTGTCCCTTATACTGTATGTCCAACAGAAAGTGGGAGGCAATGACACTTGGACTTTGTCAGTATTGGTATCACTTGCTGTCCCTTATACTGTATGTCCAACAGAAAGTGGGAGGCAATGACACTTGGACTTTGTCAGTATTGGTATCACTTGCTGTCCCTTATACTGTATGTCCAACAGAAAGTGGGAGGCAATGACACTTGGACTTTGTCAGTATTGGTATCACTTGCTGTCCCTTATACTGTATGTCCAACAGAAAGTGGGAGGCAATGACACTTGGACTTTGTCAGTATTGGTATCACTTACTGTCCCTTATACTGTATGTCCAACAGAAAGTGGGAGGCAATGACACTTGGACTTTGTCAGTATTGGTATCACTTACTGTCCCTTATACTGTATGTCCAACAGAAAGTGGGAGGCAATGACACTTGGACTTTGTCAGTATTGGTATCACTTGCTGTCCCTTATACTGTATGTCCAACAGAAAGTGGGAGGCAATGACACTTGGACTTTGTCAGTATTGGTATCACTTGCTGTCCCTTATATTGCATGTCCAACAGAAAGTGGGAGGCTTTAGCACTTTGTCAGGGTATCCACTTGTAGAGAGATTGTCATCTTATGATGACCTGCCACCAGCAGAGATGAGCGCCAACTAAAGTCACACAGAAAAACCAAGCCTACCAGGATCTCAGACTGTCTATTAAAGATACTTTTATGGTCACAGAATGCCTCTAGGTCCTTGTCTATTGTTTGGCATGATGCACTGATGAAGCACTGTGTTTGTACATCATGCTGAGCAGTTGGAGTGTATCAAAACCACCAGGTTGTCATGATGCATGAGAACAAGCCATGCATAAAATTATCACTACCTGCTCATTTAGTATCATGCACTTTGGCATCATGATGACCAATAGGAATGGGACATTAATGCACCATCAGAGTCCAAGGGTTAAGATTGTGTTTTATTTACTAATATCCTCCTGATGCTTTCAGACAGATGTCGACCAAGACGTCTGAATCAATCATCACACACTAAAAGTGAAGACAAGGTTTATACCTTTAAAATAGGAGTACAGCCAATATGTTAGAGACCTTAAGGATGGTCTGGGAATATTAATCATTTGAAGCTCTATGATTTGATTGTGATTCAGGTTTACTGTATCTCTCGAAAAGAGCAGGTAGCCGGTACACAGGTAAATAATTTGTGTTTGCCGTTGATGACTTCTCGATGTACCTCGTCAGGCTCTCTTAAAAACCTCTGATAGTCATTGATCTAGTTGTCCTATAGTCAGGAATATTTTAAACAAATTCTTATGTGTTTTCACCAGTTATAAGTTGCAAAGTATTCCTGGGTTATTTTACATTCACATAGGACACATCATGAGCTAATTCTTATTTTCTAATCCAATAAAATATTATTATTATTTTTGAATTTTTGGTGAATTTTCAAAATTTCTATTGTGAGACATAAGAGTACATAGTTTGTGGAATTACTTCCCAATTGCCATGTTTTAGGCATAAACCTAATAACCTTGGTATCAAACTAAAGTAAAGTGGAGTGGCTTTCTGCTGGTGTTGAGAGTTATATGATAGTAACAAGGTATTATGATGTAATGTGCAGCCCACGTCTTATATATTAACTAAAATCTGACCAAAAGTCTGGTGGCAATAATCAATTACCAAATCTGTGTGGTTATCACACCCTTTTCATCACAAAACTTCTACAATATTGCTGGAGATACTTTTCTATTCAAACACCAAATAAAACTGATTTGGTGAAAATCATTATTTTTACCATTTAGACCCCGTTATCTCTGGTCTAGAATGTACAAGATATGACTGGTTTAGTGAAAACACATCACAAATGTCTGCCATCATGGGGTCTAGGGGCATTTCATTCTAAAAAATAGGAAACAATTCTCACTTATCAATTTGAGGGTGTAGAATTTGATGGGAAAGGTTGATTCATAAGAATTTAGTATTTTGTTGTCATGGCAACCTTTTTTTCCTCCTCGTTAATCCGTGTGTACATTTCAGTACATCAATATCTACTGCCACTGAGGATGAATTGTCCCCTAATCTTTAGAATAAAATGCCCCATGGTCGAGGATATTTTATTAGTGTATTCTATTTGATAGCAGTAGAAGGGTAGAAAATATGACAATGGATCATTATTTAATTTTCACATCTTTATTTCCTTAACATTGTCACATCATGTAGATGATGAATGTTTGAAGCCCCTACAATGAGGAGGGGCCTAGTATCTTACAATGGGATGGAGCTTACAATGGGATGGAGCTGACCATCACAAGGACCCTTTAGGATCCACCAACCATGGGTGTCATACAGCTGGTCCCTTTAAGTGATAAAAAAAGGGACCTTTGTCTTGCCACTTTAACTATATCAACTGGTAGTTTAACTCCAGCACCACTGCATTAACCTTAGTTTATTATAAAAGGTGCACAGCCCCAATGTTTTAGGTAGATATCTTTGTGTTGAGGGGGGAAATGTTTTTGCCCTAAAGATCTTTGCAGGGGTGTTCACTTTGGCTGCAAAAAGGGGTTTATCAGACCATGTGTGCTCTTTAGACTTTAAAGACTAAAAGTGAAATTTTGGAACATTTTGTACTCAGATACTTTGATGCCATAAAAGAATCAATGGATTGGTCAATAAATACCAGATATCTCCTTCAATTGCAGCTAAACACAGAACAAACTAAATTATCTCAAAAACATCACGACTAGAGAAGCAGTTATCTCACACACTGACTCCCAAGTGGGCACAGCACATAGAATCTATATGGACCATTGGTGCGTATGTGTTAATAGCGTTCATCAACCTGTCTTCAATTTTTATGAACTCATTTTTTTTCAACCATCCAGATCAGTATTTGACATGTCACTTTTTAAATATTGTTCTCAATTCAATGTTGATTCAACATTGATTTTGTTTTCAACATTGAATTAATAATTATGATGTCAACGTCATTGTTGATTCCATGTTGATATGTCAACTCAGAATTACCTTACAACTATCAATGTTGAAACAATGTTGAATCAACACTGATTTTGATTTGATTCTGTACTTTTGAATTTGAACATATTTTCACCCTGAATCAACTGTTGATGTTCAAACATTGCAAAGATTGTTTAACACTGAATTAACAGCAGTGTGCCCACTTGGTAATATCTAAAAGAAGATTACGCAACCTATAGAGGATATTGAACAAGTAATCAATGGATAATTCATGACGAGTGTGTGTTAGTGCAGGATAATTACACGAGGCCGTAATTAGCCTTCCCTAACACACATGAGTCATGAATTATCCATTGACTACTTATTTTATACCACGAAACCAATAAATAATCAATAGAATACCAATAAATTCAAGTTGAAAACAAAAATTATTCCCCCTCCCCGGAACTCGAAGCCAGCCATAGTGTGTGTACACAGGTACATACACCTCGTCGCCCGGCAGCGGACAGTGACAGCCCCTGTCTCGGCTAGGCTTGGCAGCGGCACACGGCGAAAAATAGTGTACTCACACCTCGTCGCCCAGCAGCGGACAGCTAAAGCTTTGAATGCGTCTCGCGGTTATGTTTGTGTATAATACACCTCGTCGCCCGGCAGCGGACAGCTACAGCACATACGGTGAAAAAAAGATGCTTCTCGCAGTTATGTTTGTGTATAATACACCTCGTCGCCCGGCAGCGGACAGCTACAGGGCACACGGTGAAAAAAAGTCGCGTCCGGGCCGGGATTTGACCCGCCTACCTTCGACGGCTGAGCGCAATGCGCTAACCACTAGACCTCCTCCTTCAGCAGCCGTCTCGGCTTGGCTATGTTTGACAGGAGGGAACAAAAATATACGCCCTGACCGGGACGAGTCCCGCCTACCTCTACAAGCTTACCAAGCAAACCCAGACCATCACACGTCAGTCCCTGTGGTACAATGCATAGGGTGTTGGATTAGGGATCTGAGGCTGCTGGTTCGATCCCTACCCTGTCCTTGAAAATTTCATGGGTTTTAACATGTAACATATGACATGGAAGGACATGAGAGGCATGCAGGTTATCCATGGATAAACGCATGGGGTGTGGGTTATCCATGGATAACCGCACACCTTCCAAAACTCATGCTACAGCATTCATGCTGTGCAATATCACAGATATGTGCATGGGAATATCCAGCAAAAAGCACTGAGGAACCCAGAAGTCGTGGTATAACAACATCTACATGAATACAAAAATATTGCCCCACATGTAAGGTGCAGCTTATACATGAAGATGGTCCCTGGTGCAACTTATACACACATAAAAAGGTTAAGGGTTTTGACTGCAGTACTAAGAACCAAAATGACTGTTCAAAATGAAGTCACATATACACCTAATAAGTTGCCATTGAACCCAGGATGCGTCTTATATACAGGACACTTGTATTACAATGGGAGCTCTAATATGACGATAACATCTAGAGTGTGATCAACATAAAGTACATCTGTATCTAGACTGTAAATGGGCTATAAATACCCCTGTAAGTATGCAGTACAACCACCTGTACCTACACCAGAATGCCTTTTATAGTATGTAGGTTTGTACCTACAACAACTACACCTGTATTGGAGAATATAAAGCAGTCTACTGTATATCTACGTGGTGGGTCTGACAGTGTATAAGATATAAACAACTTTATACCACGATTTTTGGCTTACACAGTGCTTTTTGGTGGATATTCCCATCCACATATCTGTCGATATTGCACACCCTACAGGCTGTAACATCAATATTGTAAGGCGTGCTGTTATCCATCTAAAGCATGCTGTTATCCATCTAAGGCATGCTGTTATCCTGGATAACAGTATCATATACCATTTTATTATTCCATAAATTGTAACATATTTTGTATTAATCAAAGAATATCTAAGAAATTAATACATAGGTTGGTTCTAAGAGCTATAAGAGCGCTCAAACTTTGTATAAGAGCGTTCATGCCCCACTGCACACCAAACCAAGTCAGTTAGACAGAGTTTATGACATCAAAGGGTCCGACCTAATGGTTCACTGCACAATATAATAAAAATGAGGGTCTCAGTGTGCGACCTCATGGTTCAGTGCACAAACTAATAACTTGTAAGTGAATGCAAACGGCCGTTAGGGGTGCCTGGGCACCACAGACGCCGTCATGAGTGTCTGAGCATCCTAATGACTGAACAATGGGTTACATAAGCATGACGCCATAACCTTCCGGTCGCTCTAGCGTCGCTCCTGAGCGACCTAGATCAAATATCAAAGCAGTTATGGAAAGCCCATAATTAGACAGTCAAAATGAGCCCAAGATCAAGGCGGAACTCCCATTATTAAGGAAGTTACGCCATGGAGACTGAATCGACCTCCGAGTGCACTACAGACGAACCGGCGCGAGTTACGCGCCTATCCAGCGGGCAGTTTAAATTTGGCATATTCAACTCCGCGCATGCGCAAAATGGCGGTTATAAACGCATAAACAACCGAGTTATGAGGGTCTGAAGTTGCAGAACCGACCAAGACAATGGGGGACACAGCGGCGCCCATGGGGGTCCTTTGTCCCCCTGTGACACTTGAAAGAGTCCCCTCAAACAATTGTAGAGTTAGGCAGATGCTGCTGGCTCCAGTCAGTCTGGAGGTGCTTTTCCAAGATTTGCTACAAATAGCCTGTCTGCACCTCCAGGAAGACACATCACCAAGAACCGCTCTAGAGGTAACATCTCCAGTCATCTCCTGCTACCTGCTATACCACTGCACTATGGTGAAACTATGCTAGACAGGCATTGGTTTCCTACCATTAGTGGCCAGAGGCTATCTTCTTCAAGACTTCCACCAGAGGGTAAAGTTATCCATTATTACATTATTCCTCTAAGCAGCAGGTCAGGAGCTAGGTGTGGGAACCCACCTAGAAGTATGCTGGACACTGTATTATTATTACCTCACAGGTGGAGTGGAACTGAACATTATACTTTATAAATTACTGTATGTTTACTGTATGTGCAAACTACCTACATACTAACTACTGTATGATTGATATTTCTTACATGATTGCCTAAAGCTGAATAAACCAGTGACAACTGGAAATAACACTATTTATAAGAGCCTTGAGATAATTACACTATATACCACTAGTCTTATGATATTTCTCATATGACAACTTGATCATGCCAATCACTAGTATGACAAAGTGGTGGAGAACATCCTACTAAGATCCCATATCTCACAGGCTCATAAAATTTAAAGCTGGTAACACAACTAAAAACAATCATGCACACAGTAAGTTAAAGCTGGTACCGCAACTGGGAACAATCATGCACACAGTAAATTAAAGCTGGTACCGCATACACACAGTTAGACCCACTCCACCCACCCAGTGACCTTGACCTTGACACCATACCCACCAAGGTCACCAGTGAGATCTCCCACATACCAGTGAGATCTCCCACATACCAGTGAGATCTCCCACACATCAGTGAGATCCCCCACACATCAATGAGATCTCCCACACATCAGTGAGATCCCCCACACATCAATGAGATCTCCCACACATCAGTGAGATCTCCCACACATCAATGAGATCTCCCACACATCAGTGAGATCTCCCACACATCAATGAGATCTCCCACACATCAGTGAGATCTCCCACACATCAATGAGATCTCTCACACAACAGTAAGATCTCTCATATATCAGTGAGGTCTCCCAAAACGTCAGTGAGGTCTCCCAAAACGTCAGTGAGGTCTCCCAAACGTCAGTGAGGTCTCCCAAACGTCAGTGAGGTCTCCCAAACGTCAGTGAGGTCTCCCACACGTCAGTGAGGTCTCCCACACGTCAGAGAGGTCTCCCACACGTCAGTGAGGTCTCCCACACGTCAGTGAGGTCTCCCACACGTCAGTGAGGTCTCCCACACGTCAGTGAGGTCCACCACACACATCAAGGCCTTATCAGTCAAGCTGGCAGAACAACACACAAAGACCTTACGTAGTCAGGGGCCTGTTGAAGAGGTCTCCCTCCCACCAAGATCTAGGAGGCCCACAGGAGGCAAACCAGCCTCCAATACAACAGACCCACACTCAGTAGACCCCACACCACCCACCCTGTCTACTCAAGGAACAACCAGTTCTCAGGGATCCAACATTTCCCAGGGATCTCTACAGGACGCCCAACTCACGCTATCTACCTCAGGGGAAGAAGGATCTGCCTCAGGGGGTGGATCCACACCCTCATCTAGATCCTCCACCCCAGCTCCAGCCTTTGACAGCCACTCCTCCAGAGACACCTCCCCCACACCCTCCATCATGGACACCGATGAAGGCCCCCAACCTAATCAGACAGCTGAGAAGATAAGGGCCTATGAGAAGGCCATCCAAGATGCAGTTACTGCCCTAGAGACCAACAAGTCCCAGCAGGAGGAAAGGGAGAGGATCCTCAACCAACAACTGGCAGAGAGGAATGCAGCAATAGATGCTCAACAGAAGGCCATGGAAGATCAGCGGAAGTCCCTAGAGAGACAACAACAACAGATAGCAGATCTCATGAAGATGGTATCATCCCAGACCCCACAACCTCCCACACCTGCCATCACACCTGTTGTCACACCATCTGCCTCTGGATCCAAAGATGACATCATAATCTCCATGGTGTCCAACATGACCAAGCTCATAGACAATAAACAGCAGGACGACAGAAAGATCAGGATACATGAGGTAACAAAACCCAAAACCTTTTCACACCCATCACCACTCATGTCAACAGCATTATTCATTGATCACAAATTCCCAGAATATCTGAAGGATAAGTACAAAGTGACAGACAGTGACACCATGGTAACATATTTACCCAAGTACCTCGAAGGACAAGCGCTAGCTTGGTTTGAATCCTTCAGGGAGAGTGCCACACCTGATATGTTGACATGGACCAATGTAGTGAATAAATTAAAAGAGTATTTTGCTACTCGAGACAATATAATCTCAAGGACTGCACTCCGTGCACAAAAGATAGATGAACCTGTTCTAGACTATGCATGCCATCTCAGGAAAGTGTGTAATGCCCAACGCCAGAGTGATGAAACCCTAAGCAAGGCATTTACCCAAGGCATGAGGCCCTGGATCTCTGTAGCTCTTGAGAACAAGAAAATAGACTCTTTTGACCAAGCCCTAGACCTAGCCCTAGAGGTTGAGACCCAAGAGAGATCTAGGAAGGTAAGAGATGCAGAATCCAACCCACAGCCTACTAAGAAAAAGGTCCAGGAAATCAGCACTAGTGCAGATGAAGATGTTAACCTAATGTCTAGTGCCCATGTAAGGCAACAGGAAGCTAAGGTTGCATCAAGAGACCCTACCGGTAGATACAGAGGAAATAACTATGACCCCAACTACCAGTCCAATAGAGGTAGAGGTAGAGGGGGCAACAACAACAACCGGGGGGGTCACAACAGTAGGAAAGACAACAGCTCTTCCAACTCCAACAATGGTAACTCTTCATACAGCGATAGGAGAGACAGAACCCCAAGTAATGGCAGATCCTATAATAATCAAGGATCCAACAGTAGGAGCCAGAGTCCACATAGGAACTACAACTCTGGATCCTACAACAACTCTGGATCCTACAACAACAGCCAGGGTTCAAACAACTCTGGATCCTATAGTCAAGGATCCAACAGTAGGGGCCAGAGTCCACATAGGAACTACAACAGTGGATCCTACAACAACAATGGCGCCTACAACAACCAGAGATCCAACAACTCCGGTCAATACAGCAACTCTGGTCAATATAACCAGGGTTCCAACCCACGCCAGGAGGATTACAAACCTGACACAAGAGGTTACCAGGGGAACCAACAAAGTAACCCCCAAATACCACCTCATGTGATGGATCAAATCTCTAAGCTCCTGGTGGCAAGCATCTCAACCACCCCACAGAACCAGGAAAACTAGGATGTCACAGTGCCGATGGGCCAGTGCACTGTGACACCCCAAATACAAACAATCAATCAGGATTAACAAAGATCCAACCAGAGACAATTGCTAGTGCCAATCTACCATCTAACAGACAGAGACGTCCATCAGTGATACACATCACCCCACCAGATTCATCATCAAAGGATACAGGTGAGAGTACCAAGCTTTCTATTGTACTTCTTCAAAATGGCTGTATCAATGCAAATCTATATGATGTTTCAGATGTACAATGTTTGGTTGATACAGGTGCTACTATCACCTGTGTCAGACAATCATTCCTCATGGATCTCCAAAAGAGATTCCATATCCAACTGAGGAAATCTAAAATCAACATCCACTTGGCAGATGGATCGGTGTGTCATGTTAGACATTCAGCTATGCTGAACTTTAGAATCCAAGGTGTCAGATTCCAATACCAATTTGCTGTAATTCCCAACCTCACACAGCCCGTTGTTCTCGGCACAGATTTCTTAAACACTACAAAATCTCAAATTGAATTTAATGTTGATCCTGAACAAATTCTCAAACCCATTAGGGCAGTGAGGGATTTTACCATCCCTCCATTCTCTGAACTTGCAGTATTGGGTAAGGTCACATCTACTCAATCACTGCAAGGGAAAACTGGAGTAGTAGATAACCTCCAAAGAAATAACAATGCCCCATATCTAGTTCAAAGGGCAGCAGTAACCCCCAGGGAAAATAACAAACATCCCCTAGTGTTACTCAACACCAGCAGGCGCCCACATAAAATCAAAAAGGGTGCCATCATAGCTCTATTTCAGGAAGTCAAGGAATCTGATTTAGAAAAACCTCAACAGGTGTCAGACACTACCCCACACACTGATCAATCCATCTCAGCCATACGGCCTGAGGATGTAACTCAATTCAGTGACACAGACTCAGACTGTGAGTCCACATATGCTGACCCTGAACCCAACTCAATCAGACTCTCTGAAATAGCTGCTATACATAGTGAGGCACATGACCTCGAGCCAGAATTGGAAGAGAATGTTCCACCAAAATCTGTGCTCACATCCAAAGATCAGCATGATAGATTAAAATCACTGCTGACCAAGTATGATGATGTATTTGTAGGAAAAGATGGAGACATTGGTGCCACACACCTGTATACACACTCAATACATGTAAAACCTGAGGCAGTACCATGTCATTTCCTACCATATAGACAAACACCAGAAAAACAGGCCGCAATAGGGGAAGAATGTGAAAGGCTAGTGCAACAGGGCATTCTGAGAGAATGTGCCGAGGGCCCCTGGGCCTCCAGATCCTTTTTAGTACAAAAATCATCGGGAGGCCATCGGCTCGTCACAGATTTTCGTTATTTAAACCAGAACACGATAAATCAAGCCTTATCTACACCCCGGGCCGATGACACTCTAGACATGATAGGGTCACTCAGACCAAGAGTATTCAGTAAGCTAGATGCCCAACAGGGATTTTTTCAAATTCCTATAAGACAGGAGGACCAGCATAAAACCGCATTCATAGCAAATGACAAAAAATATGTCTATGAAAGGATGCCGATGGGTTTAGCGACGGCACCGGCGGGATTCTGCCATCTAGTCACATTAATTCTGAACAAACTCAAGTACAAATGTGCCCTACCATACCTAGATGACATATTGGTATTATCACCATCAATCGAACAACACTTCCATGACCTGGAAGATGTGTTCAACAGCCTAAGAGTTGGTAAACTCAAACTGAAGAAATCAAAATGTGAATACTTCATAGACAGAATAGACTTCTTGGGAATGAGAGTCACACCCATGGGACTACAACCATCTCCCACAAAGGTGGAGTCAATCAAAACCTTCCCAACACCAAAATCAGTCAAAAATGTCCGATCCTTCACAGGCCTATGCCAATACTTCAAAAAGTTTATCAAAGGTTATGCCCAAATTGCTAGACCATTATATGATCTACAGACACATCTCAAAGCATTTGTCTGGACAGAGGATGCAGATAATGCTTTCAAAACTTTAAAGCATGCCCTCTGTACCAATGCTCTTCTCAGATATCCAAACTATGAGAAAGAGTTCAGTTTGGCAACTGATGCTTCCAATGTGAGTTTAGGAGCTGTACTCTCACAGAGAGATAATGAAGGAGTGCTCAGACCAGTAGCCTTTGCAGGTAGAACCCTCTCCAAACATGAGAGAAATTACAATACCACAGAGAGAGAACTACTGGGAGTAGTGTATGGAGTATTACACTTCAGACACTATCTAGAGACCAGACACTTCCAATTATACACAGACCATGCAGCCCTAATCCCGCTACTAACCAATACAGGACTCACACATAGATGGGCCAGATGGGCTCTAGACATACAACAATTTTCATTCACCATCCAACACGTGAAAGGTGATGATAACACACCACCAGATGCTATGTCTAGAAGAGAATACCCAGATTCTGGACCCATGACTAACCCTCCACCCCCACCAAGGAGAGTTAGAGCAGCCAGTAGAACCAAGTTTGCAAAAGTGACAAAGAAAGTACCATTCAAAAGGGATGATCCACCCAACACCATTGAAAGGCCAGAGACACCCATTAGGGGTATCTTGAAGCAATCTACACACTATGTGTTTTGCCACTGTGAGAGAGAATACTCACAACTCTTTCCAGATAATGACTTCGAGCCTGTCGAATTCTCATCACTCAATCAGATGCTGAAGGCAACTCCAAAGGAGCCACCCTTCACCCCACCTGACTCAGATGATGAAGATTCAGAAGACACACTATATGCTATTACTCAAGCAACTTCCAAATCAGTCAGATTCTTTGAATCAATGCAGGGAGAGGAAACATCAAACCATTTGTGTCCTATGACCACACGCTCAAAGACTAGAGAAATGATTCAGGAGGGCACACCAAAACCCCCCACACAATCACAAACTATTCTAAATGAGAAAAAGGTCACAGGAAACAAACCTACCAAAACCCCACCTGCCAGGAAAAATGTCACAAAAGACACTGTATCTACTAAGTCAAAGAACTCTGAGACAAAGAAGAATGACAAAAAGCAAATTGTGCCTTTAAAGAAAAAGGTTGCCACTCCCACCAAGGCGAGAATAGGCCCTCCAAAGGAGCCTACACACCAAACAAGAGTGACACACCCCAACAAAAGGCACAAGATAGGCCAATAGTCGATGAAAAAGAAAAAGAAAGAGACAGAATAAAACAACATGTGCTAGATATAAATCAACTACTGGATCAGATTCCCGACACATCCATCTCAGGTACAAACCTTGGCTTGGAACAAAGGAAAGACAAGGACCTATTGCCCCTCATACAGTATCTTGAGGATGGGACCTTGCCTGCACCAAAAGCACAAGGAAATAGAATCATCAACCAAGGCCAGACATACACCTTGGTAAATGGTACATTAGTCCATATATGCCCCATAAATTGGAGAAAAACCAATACTGTACCACTTCAAATTGTTATACCACAGCAATGGGTAACAAGTACACTACAGTATTTCCATGACTCACCTACTGGCGGCCATCTTGGTTCAAGTAGGATGCTGTCAGCACTCCGACCTAGGGTATATTGGAAGTCTATGCTAGCAGACACAACAAAATATGTTTCCACCTGCCACACATGCCTCACAGCAAAAAGGCAAGTACACTCACACAAAACACCAATGACAGTGAGAGAGTACATGACTTCACCAATGAAGTTCCTAAACCTAGACGCGGTGGGACCACTTCCCACAACTGCCAGGGGAAACAAACATATACAGGTCTGCATAGATTATGCTACCAGATATGCAACAGCTTGGGCTACTACTGACTTAAAAGCTGAAACAACAGCAGCAGAGTTCTACAAGAATATAATTTGTCATCATGGAACACCAGCCACTCTTCAAACAGACAATGGGACATGTTATACAGGTGCAAAGTTCACAAAGTTAACTAAACACCTCAAGATCAAACATAAATTCTCCTCACCATACAGGCCACAATCAAATGGGCTTGTAGAGAGATTCAATGCTAGCATAGGCACAGCGCTCAGAGCATTCTGCTCAAAGCACCAAAACAATTGGGATTCATTTATTGAACCCATAACCTTTGCATTAAACAACACTGAATCCCAAACCACAGGATTCACCCCTTTCTTCCTACTCCATGGAAGAAACCCAGCCACCCCAATGGACTTAGGGCTGGGAATACAGGAAGACATATCCACAGTAGCAGACCATGTAGCTAACATGATAACAAATCAAGATACCTCTAGGAGGAAAGCTATAGAAAGGGTCGCCAAGCTACAAAAGGAAAGGAAGGATAGATATGATAAGAAACTTACACCACAGGAAATCAAGGTCACCGACATGGTGTACCTAAACATACCAAGAATCCTGACCAACACAGAGTGTAAGAAACTTCAACCCCTTTTTATGGGACCATATGTTGTAGTGGATAGACCTAGTTTGACAAGTGCCAAACTCAAAAACTTGGACACCAATCTATTTGTGGCCAGACCAGTGCACATAGACAGACTGAAAAAGGTTGTGGCTGTCAGAAACAATGAATTTGCACACAGGCTTATTCCACATGAAGCCAAATACTACAACAAAATTGTAAGGAACAAAAATGATATCACCCTTACAAGAGAAACCACAGGCATAGGTCCTATCAAGCCTAGGCCTGCACACCACATACTAAGAAAAACATCTAGGTGTGGTGCAGTTTCAAGAAATTAAAAACAGATTGAGATACCAAAAGAACATAAGATTTTCAAAATGTATTACAAATTCTCTTTATCCACACATAAGACATGTGTGACTGATAATGAATTACTTATATGTATATAAAGCCAATCAAATTTGTAAATATATCAGTAGGTTATTGCCTCTGAAATGGTCAAAGACTGGGACCCTCCAAGTAAAGCAGACATGAAGTCTAAGAAGAGTAAGGGTAACACAATGGAGTGTCTAAAGCCTAATCCCCACATGAAAGAGCGCGCTATGCCAACACAGCAGTCTATAGAGATCAATTGACCTTATAAGCTACACTCGGACAACTGTCTAGACGGTCATGGATGGCTGTCCTGGATGACAGGAGGAGCTAATTACCGGTACACAGATTATACAATAGAGCCCCACAGTTGCAGACACTGGAGATTAGGTGCACTGACTCCAGAGGAACAATACCATGCCCACAATGGATGTGGGTAGGGTAGGCTACATAAGAAGCACTGTGGACCATAGCCCACCATCAGTCTTCATCCAGCTGCAGTCTGGAACTCAAGTCTACAGGACCCCACTTGGGAATTAGCCAGCCCACTTCTCCATTAGGAGAGACTGCACTAGGATAAAGAACACACCTACTTCACCTTTAACCTGACCTTACCATTTACTGGTCAATCTCTATAGACTCACCGGACATATTGCCAAGACAGCTCAATCTTGCAAAGGTACAGTTTGAACCACTTCATTTAAAGTGTTGCACCATACACTTAGACTTTACCAGCACCAAATCACTACAAATTTGACAAGACTTTAAACAGCAAACTTGCTTTACACAAGCACCATGGGGAGACTGAGAGTTTCACCCATACTGCTAACTATGCTGTTATTATATACTATAGAACCACTTACTGCAGGTTATACACCTGTGGTGAGACAAAACATAGGAGTAGTATTCAAACCTAGCCCTCAACCATTGGTCAATGGACATACAACCACAACACTGTTGTTAGCTATCCCCTACAAGATACCTCGGGCACCCGTTACCCAAGGATCCATAAGGGATAGAATACTCCAATTGACCACTCCTACTCTACAAGATCATACCTCTGGTCAAATTATCCAACAAGCCAAAGAGCTTGACACCTTGCTGGAAATTGCAGACAAGGAGATAAATGAAACACTAGCCTCCATCAAATTGTTCTTATCCAACCCCATAAACACACTGGAAAAGGCCAAAAGAGAGGCCATACTGGGTTTTCTAGCACCCCTGTTTCGCGGTGTGCTAGGTCTAGCCACAGTAGAAGATGTAAACCAAGTAATGGGACAGCTCAAGAACATAGATGAAATACTAAGAAAATTTGCTAAACAAGATCAGGAAGCAGCTAATCTCATTGAAAAAAATCACAGACAGACAAGATAAGTTTGTTAAAGCATACATCCAAGATAAGAAGGTACTGGACAGCACAATCAACACCATAGGTGACACCGTCAACCTGTGGGCCTCTAACATGTCCAGGTCACTTGACTCATATTCAAGGCACGAGAAAACCCAAAGGGAAAAAATGCAAGTATTAAATGATGCACTAATTATCATAGCGGCAAGAATGAATACAGTTCAATCACTGCAAAGGACAAATGCAGCCCTGAGGATGCTATCATCAGGAATCCTAACCCCTGATATAGTACCACCCTCAGACCTTGCTAGATACTTAATTGACATTAATAACAAGCTTAGGATTACACACCCTGGAGCACAAGTCGCAATTAATGACTTAGATTTCTATTATTCACAGAAGCTGACCTCATACACTTACTCAGCTCACCATATATATATTCATCTGGACATTATAATTCAATCTACCACCTCTACCTTTAAACTGTACCAAATGATTACATCACCCATGCCTATAGACACACAGGAGACCCCCACCAGAGGAGTCACCAAATTACAAACCACAACTGAGTTTCTAGCAGTATCTTACGACGAATCATTATTCATCGAATTGGACTCAGCAGATATGCAGGCATGTGAAGGTACTACAGTAAAGGTATGCAGAGATGTAAATGGTAGAATTTATAAACACAGGCCTACATGCCCTGTAGCCATTTTTACTAACCAGGCTCAACAGATTAAGGAACATTGCAAGTTTACAGTTTCACCACTGCAAACACCTAACACCCATGCTATTTCCATTTCTGAAGACGAGTATCTGGTCACTACTAATGAACCCCATTACTTTATCAACTGCCATGGTAAAACGTCTGAAACTCGGAAGGCCCAGTCCTACTCAATCATAGGTGTACCCTGTGGGTGCACGATCAGTGTAGGAGAATTTTCTCTTCCAAACACAAGGTTGCCCTGTAACTCAACCTTATCATTTCATTACATTCTCAAGACAATTAAATTACCATTCATGGCAGCACTTAACAAAATTTCTGAAACCAAACCAGAGGAAAGAGAGAATCTTCCAAATTTCCCAGTAGTAAACCTTTCCAGAACCCTAGAAAAACTACAGGAAAATCCAATCATGGATGATATTACTCAACTAAATTTGGAGCCCTTTGCCAAAACAGTATTAAAAGATGCCTCCAACCTTAATAAGGAAATGGAAACGCGCTACGAGGAATCATACCTACGTCGAGTTACAGAGCATCCAATCTTCCAAAGCTTAGCACTCATCCTAGGGATATCAGCTCACATTTTTATAGTATACATACTACTCAAATTATACAGACTAGGAGGGACTGTAGCCTACCTGCCTACAGCCAAAGCATTCAGACTAGTCACCGAGCTGCCCCTACACAAATTTCTCCCAGATAAGAATCCTACCAAATTAACCCCTACAGAGGAAACCCACACCCCTTTCCTCACAATTCAGGAAACCCACACCCTGATAATTGCTATATTATTCACCCTGACCATCTACTCAGCCTACAGAATAATGAAGTACCTTAAGAAATTTGCGCAGACACACTGTGGCAAGAAAAATGTGGCCAAGCGCACAAATCCCACAATATATTTTAAAATATATTGTGGAGACTCAAACTTCGCGCTACCCCTGAGGCCAATACCACATGAATTTGATGAGATTAAATCAGCAGCTGCCCCGACCTATAAGGATATAGTGGTTAAAACCTTCCCACTACCTAAGGCTATATTTACCTGGAATGGACCAGCAGTTATAACAACACAGAGAGGAGAATTTGCTTATCACCTCCCTCAGGTGATACACCTACCTTGGCGCACTAGGTTCAGTACCATACCAGCCCTTAAAAACAAAGGACTGTACTACTCCATGCTTCTCCAGAACGATTGTGGCACCAGCCCGGTGACCATGACAGCACTGGAAAATACAACAGATATAATTATTGACGAACACCAGGAGGAGACCGCAAGGTCAAACATGCAGACTATTGCTAATTTTCTAAGCCACCAGCCCTCCCCGGTGACTGTGGAAACAGCCTAGGCTGCCCACAGCCTAGACTGCCCCCAGTCCACCACCAGGAGATACTGAGATGACACATCTCACACATGACACACACCTCCACTGTCAATGAAATCATCAAAGTATTGAAAAATTGATTTAGAAAAAAAATATACACAGCCACTTGTTGATGTATGATATGAAAATCTATGGTATTCTCACAAAATCAATGATTAATGCGCACATATACGCGCAAAATTGCGAAATTGCAAATTACAAATTGTAAAATTGTACAAATCTAACATTAATATACATGAATGCAGGTAGATAACTAAGACAGTTTTTGTACCCACTAGCACTTGTATACTATGCCAAGGTTTACTTAAAGTAACACACTTTAGGTATCCAAGAAAATTGTTGGAAAAATGAATGAAAAAAAAAAAAAAAAAAAATTGTTGAGAAAATTGTTGACATAAAACATGTTTACTTAAGATACTCACCAAATAAATCTCTTTCAGGGACACATACTCAAAAGGCTAGGGGAAAAGTCAATTAAGCAGCGGCCCACTGCCGAAATTGCCAATTAATACACCCATATAGCAAAATCAATGAGTAACTCAGAGACAAACAAGCCTATTGTACATAAAGTACTTTGTTTTTCCGGCCCTCGGAAAAATTTGTCTCAAATCCCATAAATTGAATAGTGTAATCTAGATTGTACGTTTGTACCCAATTTGCACACTAAAATTGTATGTTTGCACACCAGATTGTACGTTTGTACCCAATTTGCACACTAAAATTGTATGTTTGCACACCAGATTGTACGCTTGTACCCAATTTGCACACTAAAATTGTATGTTTGCACACTAGATTGTAAGTTGTATCCAATTTACATTTGAATTATATGCTGCACATTATACTGTATGTCTGTACCCAATTCATACACTGAAGTCAGATTTTTAGAAATCAACATTTCGAGGTGTATCCAAGCTGTACGCAAAAATTATATATGTACATACAGAAACTATCAATTGAACGCAAAATTATATATTGGCATACTAAAACTGTCAAATGTACGCAAAAATTATATATTTGTACACCAAAAATTGCCAAATACACGTGAAATTATATATTTGCATACTAAAATTGCCAAATGCACGCGAAATTATATATTTGCATACTAAAATTGCCAAATGCACGCGAAATTATATATTTGCACACTAAAAATTGCCAAATGTACGCGAAATTATATATTTGCACACTAAAATTGCCAAATATACGCGAAAATTATATATTTGCACACTTAAATTGCCAAATGTACGCAAAAATTATATATTTGCGTACTGAAATTGTCAATTGAACGCAATTACACGCGAAATTGTAAATTTGCACACTAAAATTGTCATTTATGTTCAATTTGCACGCTAAATTGAACATTCAATGCCAAAATCGCACACTATTTGCCAAATTGTATGTTGTACATAGAAATGGAAAATTGTACCCAAAATTGATGTTACATAAGCAAATAAGCTCAGGTATGGTAAGATATAGAAACTCGGAAATGTACTTATACCCAGGAGAAAATTGTTTATACTGACAAAGCTCTACCACAAAAATTGCATTTGAAGCACTCCCCATTACTTCAAATCCTCTTACAAACAGTATATAACTCCAAATAAGGTGAAAATATATATATATATTGTACATTCCCTCGGCGAAATGACGGAGTTTCGCATTCTCTCGGGGGAGAGGGAGTATTCTATCATATACCATTTTATTATTCCATAAATTGTAACATATTTTGTATTAATCAAAGAATATCTAAGAAATTAATACATAGGTTGGTTCTAAGAGCTATAAGAGCGCTCAAACTTTGTATAAGAGCGTTCATGCCCCACTGCACACCAAACCAAGTCAGTTAGACAGAGTTTATGACATCAAAGGGTCCGACCTAATGGTTCACTGCACAATATAATAAAAATGAGGGTCTCAGTGTGCGACCTCATGGTTCAGTGCACAAACTAATAACTTGTAAGTGAATGCAAACGGCCGTTAGGGGTGCCTGGGCACCACAGACGCCGTCATGAGTGTCTGAGCATCCTAATGACTGAACAATGGGTTACATAAGCACGACGCCATAACCTTCCGGTCGCTCTAGCGTCGCTCCTGAGCGACCTAGATCAAATATCAAAGCAGTTATGGAAAGCCCATAATTAGACAGTCAAAATGAGCCCAAGATCAAGGCGGAACTCCCATTATTAAGGAAGTTACGCCATGGAGACTGAATCGACCTCCGAGTGCACTACAGACGAACCGGCGCGAGTTACGCGCCTATCCAGCGGGCAGTTTAAATTTGGCATATTCAACTCCGCGCATGCGCAAAATGGCGGTTATAAACGCATAAACAACCGAGTTATGAGGGTCTGAAGTTGCAGAACCGACCAAGACAATGGGGGACACAGCGGCGCCCATGGGGGTCCTTTGTCCCCCTGTGACACTTGAAAGAGTCCCCTCAAACAATTGTAGAGTTAGGCAGATGCTGCTGGCTCCAGTCAGTCTGGAGGTGCTTTTCCAAGATTTGCTACAAATAGCCTGTCTGCACCTCCAGGAAGACACATCACCAAGAACCGCTCTAGAGGTAACATCTCCAGTCATCTCCTGCTACCTGCTATACCACTGCACTATGGTGAAACTATGCTAGACAGGCATTGGTTTCCTACCATTAGTGGCCAGAGGCTATCTTCTTCAAGACTTCCACCAGAGGGTAAAGTTATCCATTATTACATTATTCCTCTAAGCAGCAGGTCAGGAGCTAGGTGTGGGAACCCACCTAGAAGTATGCTGGACACTGTATTATTATTACCTCACAGGTGGAGTGGAACTGAACATTATACTTTATAAATTACTGTATGTTTACTGTATGTGCAAACTACCTACATACTAACTACTGTATGATTGATATTTCTTACATGATTGCCTAAAGCTGAATAAACCAGTGACAACTGGAAATAACACTATTTATAAGAGCCTTGAGATAATTACACTATATACCACTAGTCTTATGATATTTCTCATATGACAACTTGATCATGCCAATCACTAGTATGACAACAGCACGCCTCTCATGTCATATGTTACATGTTAAAACCAACAGACTATTTCATTGCCATGGTAGGGGTCGAACCTGCAATCTCAGGTCCGTAGCCCAACTCCCTATGCATTGCGCCACAGGGACTGACTAGATGCGCTCGGTTAGAACCATGTCTCGATATGATACAAAGCCCGGCAAGGCAACGACTGTGGGCTGTCCACTGCCAAGCCGACACGGCCGCTGAAGGAGGAGATGCGGTGGTCTAGCGGTTAGCGCTTTGCGCTCAGCCGTCAGAGGTACATGGATCGCAGCCCGGTCTGGGCGCATCTTTTTTCGCCGTGAGCACTGTCGCTGTCCGCTGCCGGGCGAGGAGGTGTATTTTATACACAAACATAACAGCGTGACGCATCTTTTTTCGCCGTGTGCGCTGTCGCTGTCCGCTGCCGGGCGAGGAGGTGTATTATACACAAACATAACAGCGAGACGCATTCAATGCTTTAGCTGTCCGCTGCTGGGCGACGAGGTGTATTATACACAAACATAACTGCGAGAAGCATCTTTTTTTGCCGTGTGCCGCTGCCAAGCCTAGCCGAGACGGGGGCTGCCGCTGTCCGCTGCCGGGCGAGGAGGTGTATGTAGCGATCGTGTACACACAATGGCTTGCATCAAGTCCCGGGAAGGGGAATAATTTTTGTTTTCAACTTGAATTTATTGGTATAATATTGATTATTTATTGGTTTCGTGGTATAAAATAAGTAGTCTATGGATAACTCATGACGTGTGTGTGTTAGTGAAGGATAATGACACGAGGCCTTTGCTAACACACACAAGTTACTTGTTCAGTGTATGATATCAATGTCTGTATAGGATATCTACATTTCTGTATGATATCACCATCTATATATCATCATCTACATAAATGCAATGCTCAATATTATATATCAATATTTCAATATATATATATATATATATATATATATATATATATATATATATATATCCCAGACCTTGACAGTCCACCAGTCCCTTAGCAGTCTATGCTAAATTTTGAAGATATTTGATAAAAATAAAAAGCTAAAACAACAGGATGAATGAATTCGAAATATTTAAGAAATTCCACAGACACAAGTATAGCTTATACAAAGGGTTTATGGCAATATCTGCTATTCCCGATTCTCTGTTCCCTCATTTCTTCTGCACAATTTCCCAAATAGCAGTTTCAAACAAGCCCTCAACTCTGAACTCAAGGCTAGGGTGATTATAGGGTACAGTAAGCCATCCATCAAAACAGGAAATGCTACTAGCCATCTAGTGCTATCAAACCATGCAGGTTTCTCAAGTCCAACAACTTCATATGTGGCTCCAATGATAGTAGATACCAAAGCCGGAGACCAAGCAACCACTGTCAGGATCAGAGCAGCAGTAAGAAGGCACACTGAGCGTTTTTGCCGAGTAGGCCTGTTACCTTTTGGATTCTGGTGAAGGGATGGGACTTGTCGTAGATGTTTCAATCTCTTCATAGAAAGGACGTCATTCTCTGATGACTTTAGTACATGGATCGTTACTACACCTTTAGTGTTGGCTGGGTCTTCTGTAGATTGCAATGCACCATGGGTTGTGACTTGTAGGGTCTGTGGATAGTTTCCAGATGAGCTGGGGCCAGCAACAGGTTCAGCGTTGGATGGAGCAGTGAGGTGTTTCACAGCTTGTTCCCTATCATGCATGACAGACATAGGAACATTCTGTATACCAGATGGTACTGGTCCAACACGATTCATTTGGTAGATTAAGACAATTGCCCTTCCTTGGAACACAATGCTAAGCACTATGACAACCAGGACAATGCTATAGAAACCAATGATCTGTGCTGGGGTGAAGTAGGTGTCATGGATCGTTATGCATTCAGTGTTTTCAGCAATGTCCTTCCCAGTTAGAATACCTGCTGCCAAGAGAACCAGAGGGAGTGCGATCGTGAGGACTATGCCAAGTTTTGCATGGTCCAATGTCAGGATGGTCTTATGGGTGTAGGGTTTGTACATTGTTATAAAACTGTCCACACATGTTAACAACATACTACAGCAGATCAGGAAGACTATGCTTGGTATAATTGCCTGATATTTACAGGACAATCGCACAAAATGTACTCCTGTAAGAGCCACCACACCTAGCAGTAAATGGCAGAGAGTCTGAAACAGTAGAAAGTACCTCGTTGTCTTCTTCAGCCTATCCGATCTAAGTTTGAGAAGTGCAGTAAGCAGGAGTGAACCAATGATCAGAATGGCAATGCCAATACAGGTGATGAATGTTTTTAGTAGGACATTGGTTCCATCCTCAACCTGGGTATCATCAGTGGAATTGATGCCACTTGTCACATTGGTTGAATTGACACCACTCGTAGCATTCATTGTTGAAGTTAATATTCACAAGCTCTGTGTAGATGGTATATTCAGACAATAGGAAATGCAGGTTGAAGTCAGCCTACGGGAAAATAGCCCTCCTCAAGTTCCCAAATGCACAGTGATGAAAGATGCTAGATTGTACACTATTTGGTCCAAGTTATCATACTCAGAGGTTTTGTTTGTTGGAAAGGTACTCCAGTCATGCCAATGGATGGAAACAATGGAACTTGATTGTATTCCTGGTCTTATAAACTACATGCCATCTTATATACCTATAATGCTGTATGTCCAACACAAATATTTGTGTAATGGGAGGCAATGACACTCGGCCTTCATTAGTTTTAGTCTGACTTGGTATCCCTGAGAATGTAATATATAATGATTAGACTTGAACGAATGCCTTTCAGGGCTTGATATATGCACGACGCGCAGCGGAGTGCATATATAAGCCCTGAAAGGCATTCGTTCAAGTCTAATCATTACATATTGCATTTATAACACGGTTTCCACCATTAATTCTAAGTATTTACCTTAAAAATGATATAATCCATTCATTTCTTATGCAAGTCGACAAGACGGCCCTCCGCCATCTTGGTTTCATGTTGTCGTATGGTTAGGCTGGCGACCTCCTCAAACTCCCACTCTCATAGACCTACTACTGCTAACACGTCGAGACAGGGCTGCACCAGTCTAAAATCTAATCCATTCTGTACACACCAGGCGGCGGCACCTGTAGTATTGACAGAATGGCGAAGACGCAAGGCAAGTCGCTCGATTCGAAAGTTTAATAATTTTTTATGTTAAATTCAGCCTTAATATCAAGTAATCTACCCGACAGGGAGTTAGAATATGGTTTCAACTATGTTATGTCCAAAGGATTTTGCAATATTTGGTCTATAAGCTTCAAAAATGGAGAATTTACTTTCGTGTCAAAGTACATTTCAACATGGCCGCCCCGCTGTCCGCTCGCCGTGAATTTTGGGTGCTTTATCGCTAGATATCCGAACTCATATTATCCATTTTAGGAATCGAAATCAGTGCCTAAACTCGATAACCGTGTTATAATGCTGTATATCCAACAGAAAGTGGGAGGCAATGACACTTGGACTTTAACAGTGTTGTTTAACCTGGTATCCTCTTGTACAGAGGCGGTGTTGTGAGCAGACTCTTGTGACTACTTGTCAGTAGCCACACCATGCATCAACTGAAGGCACACGGATGGACAACCTTCCAGAAAGGCACAGGCTGTCTATCCTTTCATGTACACATGATGCCTCCAGGCCCATTCCCTTTATTTGTCATGAAGTAGCAATCTAGTGCTGCATTCGTGCATCATGCTGAACCATTAGGAGTGTACCAGTGCCATTAGGTTGGCATGATGCACAAATACATGCCTTGCTGGCTATTTACATATCATGACAATGAATTTGTTGAGTACATAAAAATGTTATGCAGCCTTCAATGGGTGAAGTTTTAGAATAAGATATGTTTTCATGAGTCTCCCATTGTAAAACATCCTAATTTACAACAGTAATCGATCCACTGTATAGCAATTATTATATCATAGAGTGACGTCCATTGGGAAAACAATACTAGCTATGGACACTGAGACTTAACAGGTGCCTCTTTAACCCGTTAAGGTCTGCATGATGCAATTAACAAAGGTTCAGGCTTGTTTATCATTGTGATGCAGTTATTCAGTGATTCTCGCAGGCACTGCCTTGGTGCATCATGTACAAGGGTATCACATTGATAGTTTCAGTAAAATTAATGCAGCACTGACAGGTAGATTTAGTGCAGCTGGGTTCATGCTTAGCTCAGGATGTGGCCCTGATGCATAAAGGCAAGATGCATCATACAAAGGAATAAGTAGTATTTTCTTTATGGGGATTAGCCATAGTAGGACCTACTTTAATGTACCATTACCATAGTAGGACCTACTTTAATGTACCATTAGCCATAGTAGGAACTACTTTAATGTACCATTACCATAGTAGGACCTACTTTAATGTACCATTAGCCATAGTAGGACCTACTTTAATGTACCATTAGCCATAGTAGGACCTACTTTAATGTAGCATTAGCCATAGTCGGATCTACTTTAATGTACCATTAGCCATAGTAGGACCTACTTTAATGTACCATTAGCCATAGTAGGACCTACTTTAACGTACCATTACCATAGTAGGACCTACTTTAATGTACCATTAGCCATAGTAGGACCTACTTTAACATACCATTAGCCATAGTAGGGCCTACTTTAATGTACCATTAGTCATAGTAGGACCTACTTTAATGTACCATTAGCCATCGTAGGACCTACTTTAATGTACCATTAGCCATAGTAGGACCTACTTTAACATATCATTAGCCATAGTAGGACCTACTTTAATGTAGCATTAGCCATAGTAGGACATACTTTAATGTACCATTACCATAGTAGGACCTACTTTAATGTACCATTAGCCATAGTACGACCTACTTTAATGTACCATTAGCCATAGTAGGACCTACTTTAACATACCATTAGCCATAGTAGGGCCTACTTTAATGTACCATTAGTCATAGTAGGACCTGCTTTAACGTACCATTAGCCATAGTAGGACGTACTTTAATGTACCATTAGCCATAGTAGGACATACTTTAATGTAGCATTAGCCATAGTAGGACCTACTTTAATGTACTATTAGCCATAGTAGGACCTACTTTAATGTACCATCAGCCACAGTAGGAGCTACTTTAATGTATCATTAGCCATAGTAGGACCTACTTTAATGTACCATTACCATAGTAGGACCTACTTTAATGTACTATTAGCCATAGTAGGACCAACTTTAATGTACCATTAGCCACAGTAGGAGCTACTTTAATGTATCATTAGCCATAGTAGGACCTACTTTAATGTACCATTACCATAGTAGGACCAACTTTAATGTACCATTAGCCATAGTAGGAGCTACTTTAATGTACCATTAGCCACAGTAGGAGCTACTTTAATGTATCATTAGCCATAGTAGGACCTACTTTAATGTACCATTAGCCATAGTAGGACCCACTTTAATGTACCATTAGCCATAGTAGGACCTACTTTAATGTACCATTACCATAGTAGGACCTACTTTAATGTACCATTACCATAGTAGGACCTACTTTAATGTACCATTAGCCACAGTAGGACCTACTTTAACGTACCATTACCATAGTAGGACCTACTTTAATGTACCATTACCATAGTAGGACCTACTTTAATGTAGCATTAGCCATAGTAGGACCTACTTTAACGTACCATTAGCCATAGTAGGACCTACTTTAATATACCATTAGCCACAGTAGGACCTACTTTAACGTACCATTAGCCATAGTAGGACCTACTTTAACGTACCATTAGCCATAGTAGGACGTACTTTAATGTAGCATTAGCCATAGTAGGACCTACTTTAATGTACTATTAGCCATAGTAGGACCTACTTAAATGTACTATTAGCCATAGTAGGACCTACTTTAATGTACTATTAGCCATAGTAGGACCAACTTTAATGTACCATTAGCCATAGTAGGAGCTACTTTAATGTACCATTACCATAGTAGGACCTACTTTAATGTACCATTAGCCATAGTAGGACCTACTTTAACGTACCATTAGCCATAGTAGGACCTACTTTAATGTACCATTAGCCACAGTAGGACCTATTTTAACATACCATTAGCCATGGTAGGACCTACTTTAACGTACCATTAGCCATAGTAGGACCTACTTTAATGTACCATTAGCCACAGTAGGACCTACTTTAACGTACCATTACCATAGTAGGACCTACTTTAATGTACCATTACCATAGTAGGACCTACTTTAATGTAGCATTAGCCATAGTAGGACCTACTTTAACATACCATTAGCCATAGTAGGACCTACTTTAATGTACCATTAGCCACAGTAGGACCTACTTTAACATACCATTAGCCATAGTAGGACCTACTTTAACGTACCATTAGCCACAGTATGACCTACTTTAATGTACCATTAGCCACAGTAGGACCTACTTTAATGTAGCATTAGCCACAGTAGGACCTACTTTAACGTACCATTAGCCACAGTAGGACCTACTTTAACGTACCATTAGCCATAGTAGGAGCTACTTTAATGTATCATTAGCCATAGTAGGACCTACTTTAATGTACCATTACCATAGTAGGACCAACTTTAATGTACCATTAGCCATAGTAGGGCCTACTTTAACGTACCATTAGCCATAGTAGGACCTACTTTAATGTAGCATTAGCCATAGTAGGACCTACTTTAATGTACCATTAGCCATAGTAGGACCTACTTTAATGTATCATTACCATAGTAGGACCTACTTTAATGTACCATTAGCCATAGTAGGACCTACTTTAATGTAGCATTAGCCATTGTAGGACCTACTTTAACGTACCATTAGCCATAGTAGGACCTACTTTAATGTAGCATTAGCCATAGTAGGACCTACTTTAATGTACCATTATCCATAGTAGGACCTACTTTAACGTACCATCAGCCACAGTAGGACCTACTTTAACGTACCATTACCCATAGTAGGACCAACTTTAATGTACAATTAGCCACAGTAGGAGCTACTTTAATGTACCATTAGCCATAGTAGGACCTAATTTAACATACCATTAGCCATAGTAGGACCTACTATAATGTACCATTAGCCATAGTAGGACCTACTTTAATGTACCATTAGCCATAGTAGGACCTACTTTAATGTACCATTAGCCATAGTAGGACCTACTTTAATGTACCATTAGCCATTGTACGACCTACTTTAATGTACCATTAGCCATAGTAGGACCTACTTTAATGTACCATTGTATGAGATGAAGCAAACAGCCCCATGCCTGTGCTCTAATGAGTACATTGTCTGACAGCGCACCTGTTTACCTGTTAGATACCTGTGCCTCCCGATCATTTCATAAAGATTTTAGTTCAATCTATAGGGGACTACAGGTTAGGTTAGAGAAGTAAACGAAAGGCCATATGTATAGAGATGTAGTTTGGAACTGTTTAAAATCTACAGTGGAACAGGCCTAAGATGTTGATAAGTAATTAGCACTCTCCTCCGAAACTGACCTAAACCCAACATTAAATTCACCGAAGGCTTTCCACTCTTACCTGCCAATGCACCTCCTACCCCCTCCCAACTCCACAGCTACTTATTCCTCTTCTCTCCTATATTCTCTTTAGTGATAGATACTGGTTCACATCGTTTGTGGAGCGGGTGAGGAATCAATGCCGGATTGTAAGACCATTGCCTATTGGGCAGTTATATCTAGGTCAATGTTGATCCTGTAGCCTTTTTTCATGGTAATTTATTTTGATAGTTTTTGAGCTAATAAACAAAATTTTGGCATACTTACCAAAAGATGCACTACTATAAGGGAGAGCAGCAGGCCTTTCTGCTGCATTGTAGGACGTCACAATTGACCAAATACAGCAGGTACTGCATTGAATATGATATGTATGGAGGCTGTTGTAAAACATGTTTATCAAACGAATATTGCACTGCATAACATAATGATAGCATTCAGAAACCCTCTCCTGTGTTGTATAATGCCAAATTTTATCAAAGAAAATGAACAAGCATGGTCTAAGGAAAGATGTGGAGAACATTTCTTTGTAGCCTAGCAGTGCTGTGCAGCCCCAGATAGCAAGATGTCCTAAACCTTTTCATTGCCTCTCATCTCTATGTTTCACCATCACATTAGATGTTGATTAGTGTAACTAAGGCTGGCAACTAAATCATAGTACTCATTAGATAGATACCTTCCTTAAGGGCCTTAAGAAAATCTTGTAAATGAAATAATGATTAAGTGTGATAGAAAATGAGACTTGATTGGGTGATATAGAGACTAAATCAGGAAAACATCTTCCACAGACACAGAGAGTCCTTATAGTTACCAATTTAGTTGGGCCCATCTCAGGTTGCCTCGTGATGTGATTGCCATACATTGGTGCATCATGCTAAAGATTTGTAATAGTCATCAAAGAAAGGAAGGGCATGTGTCGGCCAGCAATATATGGAGAGATGTCAGACAGCTTTTGTTAAAGTATTGCATGTGATGGGAGGTTCGCTTATAAGTAGCATGGGGGTGTTGGAGGCAGCTTTGTGACATCATCAAGCTCAAGCAGATGGGGTGACATCACCAGAGCCTGAAAGTATTATATAACAGCTGAGAAAATGGATTCAAGCATCTTTCACCTAGTCTTAGACCAGAAGATTGGGATTAGAGAGAGACTTTGAGAAGGAGGGGAGGAATTACACCAGTGTAGCATAGGCCGGAGCTTTGTGTAAGGGTTCGTTTCTCTAGTTATGGTAATGCATAATGAGAAAGAGTGAATTCAGGTATGGCAACCAAGGTTTATTTCAGTATGGAAATATTAACAGGTACAACGGCCACTAATGGTAATACCTGGTATCCCTAATGCTTGAAGTTCACTGCTGCCCAGTCCAATAGAAAGAGGGGGGGGGCAATGATTCTTATTAATGTCTGTATCTCCTGCCACCCCTAATGCTGTATGTCCAGCTGAATGTGGGGAACTTTTAACTATTGGACTTTGTCAGTGTTTCCTGCTATTCTTTAAGCTGTATGTTTCTCCTGCTATACACTAATAATGCTGTAAGTACCACACAAAGTGGGAGGCTTTAATGCTTGTAATTGTCAGTGTTAGTATCTTCTGCCATCCGCTTTTGATGCTGTATGTCCAACACAAAGTGGGAGGCTTTAACACTTGGACTTTGTCAGTGTTAGTATCTTCTGCTATCCCTTATGCTGTATGTCCAACACAAAGTGGGAGGCTTTAACACTTGGACTTTGTCAGTGTTAGTATCTTCTGCTATCCCTTATGCTGTATGTCCAACACAAAGTGGGAGGCTTTAACACTTGGACTTTGTCAGTGTTAGTATCTTCTGCTCTCCCTTATGCTGTATGTTCAACACAAAGTGAGAGGCTTTAACACTTGGACTTTGTCAGTGTCCATATCTTCTGCTATCCCTTATGCTGTATGTCCAACACAAAGTGGGAGGCTTTAACACTTGGACTTAATCAGTGTTAGTATCTTATGCTATCTGCTTTTATTACACGACTTCTGTGATTTTAGGTGCTTTTTTTGTGGATTTCCCGTGCTGTTATTCCTGCATAATTTGCACTGTAATGTGAACATATGCAAGGTAGATATCAGCAAGGTTTGGGGTGGATATGAGAATGGTTTGGGGTGGATTTCAGCACGGTTTGGTGTGGATATCAGCAGAGTGTAATGTCTAATTTTGCATTTAAAACCATGAGAACCCTACGAGAATTTCATTGCCAAAGGTAGGGGTCGAACCTGCAGTCTCAGATCCCTAATCCAACTCCCTATGCATTGCGCCACAGGGACTGACGAGAAGTGGTTGGCTAGAACCAGGTCTTGATATGATACAAAGCCCGGGGAGGTCACTCACATATAACTACTAAAAATTCAAAGTGTGAAAATCCCCAGCAGTCTGGGACGCATTCAAACCAAAGCAAGCCATGCCAGGCGCCGAGGTGTGTGTACCTTTGGTCTAGTGGATAGCGCATTGCGCTCAGCTTCTACAGGTAGGCAGGACCCGATCCAGGCGTATATTTTTTCTCACAGTTTGTAAACACACTATGGCAGGCTGCAAGTACCGGGGAAGGATTTTTGTTTTCAACTTGTTTTTATTGATATTCTATTGATTATTTATTGATTTTTTATTGATTAATCGTGTAATAAACTTAGTAAGGTATGAGCTAACAGGCACCTCATTGCTTGTATCATAGGATATCATAACTCGTGGTCTACTGCCACTCGTTACGATATCCTACAATACAAGCAATTCAGTGCCTACTAGCTCATACATTACTTAGTTAATAATGCTGTATGTCCAACACAAGGTGTGAGGCAATGACACTGGGGTTTCATCACTCTTGGTATTACCTGGTATCCACTTGTACAGAGATCGTCGTCTTATAACTGCCTGTAAGTAACAACACTGGTTGTCAAATGAAGTTATACAAATGAACAATCTTCCAGAAAAGCAGTGGGTCTATCCTTTCATGATGATGACATTACAACGCATGCCACACAGGCTATGTATGTATCATGATGATGAATTTGTTAAGTGCACTAGAATAATATGTGGCCTTCAATGGGTGACACATGTCATTGTGACACACGTCATGCAAGCAAAATTTGATATGTTTTCATGAGTCTTCAATCATAAAAAAACATCCTAATTGTTAACGGTAATCAATCTCCTGTATTGTAATTATCCTCATGGCATGATAAACGTTCTGAAACTGATACCTGCCGTGGACAATGAGACGTAACAAGTGCCTCTTTAACCCTTTATAACCTGCATAATGCCTTGAACAAAGGTTCATGTCCTTTTGTCATTTTTATACATATTGAATGGGTGGACCATGTTACTTCGGCTTTGTAAGGATATCAGCTCATAGGGAGATTTACAGAGCTATATCGGCTCATTGTACAATGAAGGCAGCCATGATAGGGAGATTTACAGAGCTGTATCGGCTCATTGTACAATGAAGGCAGCCATGATAGGGAGATTTACAGAGCTGTATCGGCTCATTGTACAATGAAGGCAGCCATGATAGGGAGATTTACAGAGCTGTATCAGCTCATTGTACAATGAAGGCAGCCATGATAGGGAGATTTAGTGGAGCTGTATCAGCTCATTGTACAATGAAGGCAGCCATGATAGGGAGATTTACAGAGCTGTATCAGCTCATTGTACAATGAAGGCAGCCATGATAGGGAGATTTACAGAGCTGTATCGGCTCATTGTACAATGAAGGCAGCCATGATGGGGAGATTTACAGAGCTGTATCGGCTCATTGTACAATGAAGGCAGCCATGATAGGGAGATTTACAGAGCTGTATCGGCTCATTGTACAATGAAGGCAGCCATGATAGGGAGATTTACAGAGCTGTATCGGCTCATTGTACAATGAAGGCAGCCATGATAGGGAGATTTACAGAGCTGTATCGGCTCATTGTACAATGAAGGCAGCCATGATAGGGAGATTTACAGAGCTGTATCGGCTCATTGTACAATGAAGGCAGCCATGATAGGGAGATTTACAGAGCTGTATCAGCTCATTGTACAATGAAGGCAGCCATGATAGGGAGATTTACAGAGCTGTATCAGCTCATTGTACAATGGAGGCAGCCATGATAGGGAGATTTACAGAGCTGTATCAGCTCATTGTACAATGAAGGCAGCCATGATAGGGAGATTTAGTGGAGCTGTATCAAATCATAGTACAATGAAGGCAGCCGTGATAGGGAGATTTAGTGGAGCTGAATCGGCTCATTGTACAATGAAGGCAGCCATGATAGGGAGATTTAGTGGAGCTGTATCAAATCATAGTACAATGAAGGCAGCCGTGATAGGGAGATTTACAGAGCTATATCGGCTCATTGTACAATGAAGGCAGCCATGATAGGGAGATTTAGTGGAGCTGTATCAGCTCATTGTACAATGAAGGCAGCCGTGATAGGGAGATTTACAGAGCTGTATCGGCTCATTGTACAATGAAGGCAGACATGATAGGGAGATTGAGTGGAGCTGTATCAGCTCATTGTACAATGAAGGCAGCCATGATAGGGAGATTAACAGAGCTGTATCAGCTCATTGTACAATGGAGGCAGCCATGATAGGGAGATTTACAGAGCTGTATCAGCTCATTGTACAATGAAGGCAGCCATGATAGGGAGATTTAGTGGAGCTGTATCGGCTCATTGTACAATGAAGGCAGCCATGATAGGGAGATTTACAGAGCTGTATCAGCTCATTGTACAATGAAGGCAGCCATGATAGGGAGATTTACAGAGCTGTATCGGCTAATTGTACAATGAAGGCAGCCATGATAGGGAGATTTACAGAGCTGTATCAGCTCATTGTACAATGGAGGCAGCCATGATAGGGAGATTTACAGAGCTGTATCAGCTCATTGTACAATGAAGGCAGCCATGATAGGGAGATTTACAGAGCTGTATCAGCTCATTGTACAATGAAGGCAGCCATGATAGGAAGATTTACAGAGATGTATCAGCTCATTGTACAATGAAGGCAGCCATGATAGGGAGATTTAGTGGAGCTGTATCGGCTCATTGTACAATGAAGGCAGCCATGATAGGGAGATTTAGTGGAGCTGTATCAGCTCATTGTACAATGAAGGCAGCCATGATAGGGAGATTTACAGAGCTGTATCAGCTCATTGTACAATGAAGGCAGCCATGATAGGGAGATTTAGTGGAGCTATATCGCCTCATTGTACAATGAAGGCAGCCATGATAGGGAGATTTACAGAGCTGTATCGGCTCATTGTACAATGAAGGCAGCCATGATAGGGAGATTTAGTGGAGCTGTATCGGCTCATTGTACAATGAAGGCAGCCATGATAGGGAGATTTAGTGGAGCTGTATCAGCTCATTGTACAATGAAGGCAGCCATGATAGGGAGATTGAGTGGAGCTGTATCGGCTCATTGTACAATGAAGGCAGCCATGTTAGGGAGATTTACAGAGCTGTATTGGCTCATTGTACAATGATGGCAGCCATGATAGAGAGATTTACAGAGCTGTATCAGCTCATTGTACAATGAAGGCAGCCATGATAGGGAGATTTAGTGGAGCTGTATCAGCTCATTGTACAATGAAGGCAGCCATGATAGGGAGATTTAGTGGAGCTGTATCGGCTCATTGTACAATGAAGGCAGCCATGATAGGGAGATTTACAGAGCTGTATCAGCTCATTGTACAATGAAGGCAGCCATGATAGGGAGATTTACAGAGCTGTATCGGCTTATTGTACAATGAAGGCAGCTGTGATAGGGAGATTTACAGAGCTGTATCAGCTCATTGTACAATGAAAGCAGCCATGATAGGGAGATTTAGTGGAGCTATATCGCCTCATTGTACAATGAAGGCAGCCATGATAGGGAGATTTACAGAGCTGTATCAGCTCATTGTACAATGAAGGCAGCCATGATAGGGAGATTTAGTGGAGCTGTATCAGCTCATTGTACAATGAAGGCAGTCATGATAGGGAGATTTACAGAGCTGTATCAGCTCATTGTACAATGAAGGCAGCCATGATAGGGAGATTTACAGAGCTGGGTCATGATTAGGTCTAGCAAGTAGCTTGATGTATAAATAACATGATGCACCATTTAAAGGGATAAGTATGGTTGGCGTTACTTCTGGGGATTATCTGAATGTACATAATAGCACCCACCTTACTGTGTCATTGTATAAAACACCCACTGAATTAAATAGTTCATCATCTACCAGCACACCTGTCAAAAACTGTGGCTCTGATTCTTTGCATTAAGTGGAATATTTGTATATACAGGGGGACACCTATCTTGACTGTATCATAAACCAAAATTAAATTGAAGTGCTGGCAATTCTGATTGCCATGGCTCCGTTTGTGCATCTTTGTCCCTCTCCAGGAGCCCACAATGCCAGCATGATGTATGGATGGTGGAGTAGAAACAAGAGGTTACCATTAATTAAACATGCACGTAATGTTTTGCCTGTGATGCATGCTACACAGCAGGTTTCAATCAAGATGTAGGTGTATCTAACTCATGTAATATCTACTCACAAAGTAAAACGTCCATGATAATTAAGGCAAACAAATATATCTCCCTCAATAAGTTTTGAGTCCAAGTATAATGGACATGGTAGGTGTTATGTTGACCATCTAAAAGGGCCATAAGTTGAGAAAATAGTTCCCTACATAAGTGGGACAAAACATTGCAGGGCTTCAAATTCTCTACCTCACCATATAGGCCTATATGAAAATGACATAAGCCACAATTTTAGTGGTCAGTAGTGTCACAATCCTGTATGATAACCTTTCCACAAATATTTAAACTTCTATTATCATCACCAATCATTATACCTTTTAGAATCTTATTTACTAGTTTTTTTTTTATATATTTTAGGCCCATATATGAAGACTGAAAAGAACAAAGCAAAATAACACCTAGCATCATTGATACTGTTTGGTGGGAGTATACTTTTGTGTTCCTTACAGTTAAATTGGCCATGGATAAGCTTTGGTGGTGTGTGTGCAATGTGCAACACGGCTCCAGCCTGGAATCCAGGATTGCATGCCAAGTAATGCAAGTATAGTAAACAAGTAGGGGCTCTTATCTATTTTCAACTCATCTTCCTTTTGAGATTAACATATAATAGGGATTTGGTTGCACTGAGTAAGATTTATTTCTTAAATGAAGAAAGGTCATCATACATCTTTTAGGTATCCATTATGTCATTTGATATAACAACTGAGTGATTTCTTACAAACACAGAGAGAAGAACACCGATCACTTTGACGCCTACTACACAGGTCACAATTTGTCTCCCATATGACATGTATGAAGGCATGTCGAATGAGGTTGATGCTCTCATATATGGTTCGTCAACTCCACTTGACATGCGTAATGAAGACACGTCACATATTTCTGATCCATTCACCTGAGTGCTAGGTAATACTGTGAGACAATTATGTAAGGGTCAAGAGCAGTCAATAACAATGTACCAATGGTTCAATCAAGGCAGGCCTATAATAGAAGGCAGGGGATATCATAGTCCCACAGGCCTGCAACACTAAGGCACCTTTTCCTATCTACAGAAATTCTGCTTGACTGAGGACCTCTATGCAGTCCATAAGACAAGGGCATGGAGGTGCATGGCAATGCCATGTCTCCCTGTACTGTAGATACTGAGATTATAGATTGTGGGTTAGAATACAGTCCTTTGGTATTTTCACTGACTCACGCATAAGGTATCTAACCTCCCCAGTTGAAGTATTCAGAAAGGTGGGTGTCTATTTTGATATTCACTAACAAATGCAAATTTAACAATGAAATAGAATTCCCTACTATTCATTGATAGTATTTCCAGACCATAGTGATCTATTCTTCATGAAAACAAAATGACACAGATACATCAAATGTCTCAAGTGTTGATAGTACTTATTGGTAGTGATTAATCCTGGTACCAAAATGGTTGTTTGCCCCATCTAGTGGAATATCCTAGAACAATTATGTATGTCGAACCATTACATGTCAAGTGCCTTCGACATGGCCGTGACCCTAGTCAACTTACAGATGACATGGCTTTTTAAGGCATGTCAAATTATATGAGGATTACTGTGTGCTACAGTTGTCATGGTGACATATGTGCACATGTCCCAATGACATGTGCTCTCTGTGTCAAATCAAGTTGACATGGGTATACATGTCACTTTGTCAGGAAGACTTTTTTCAGTGAAGAATAACAAATATGATTGTGTGTCTTTTCAATTTTTATTCATCAAATGGCCATCTATCATTCAGTCTGAATCAGAAACCTAAAATGAAATCACATGCTTGATTCTGATGAAGTGCAATGTCATTACAACAATAAGTAGGTTAAACACATTACTCATCCCTGATACCATAGAGTAAGACATACAACACCCACAACCACACCAACAAATATATACACAACACATAGAACCTTATTTACAGCCTCAACCACATCCTTCCATTTCATCCTCACCACTCCCTCATTGTTTCTGCTGTCATTTCCGTCATGCCGCATTTTCTTCATTTCTTTTAACATGGAGGATAACAGTGAAACCACTGCACCATCCTTCATACTGATTTCACTCCTTGATCCTCCTTGATCCTCGTTAGTCACCATGTCTGTTTTCACCTTTATATCATCAATTTTGGTTGCCTTATTCTGTAACATGTTCCTCCATCTTGTTCCAAAAAGCTGGTTCAACCATGAGGGCACCTCAGGGGGAGCCTGCTTGTGGTGCAGGTGGAGGACAAGAACTGTCGCTGTTACTGATAGAGCATTCAGGATCATGAACATTGTGTTGAACACCACTGAAATCAATGAAAAGGGTACACTGTAAAAATAACTGTTGAATCTACCAGGGATCCTTGTTAAACTGAACAGTGGACCATCATAATTGTAAAATACTGCACCAGTGTAGTTTTTACAAGAAGCTCCAGGTGGCAGTATGGTGGTACACAAATGTACAAGGAATCTCTGTGAAAATAACTATTGTTCTCTGGCAACTGTGGATTGAAGAATGTTGCCGTTATTACGACTTTTGTTTTACAGTGTACTTTTTTTCGAAACACAGATTATGGAGCAAAATACAAACTGTTGATATGAGTTAACCCTGACTAAAACCTCATGGTGATATCATAACTGGGATCATGTACAGATTATGAGATGTAGCACTTACTGATGATCGGGATGGATTGCCAGTTTCTGGGGATTTGCTGAGATATCATAAGCTGCATGATGAAGAAGGACATGAGACAGGCCACACACAGAGACACCTTCTCTCCTGAGTCAGCCGGCAGTGGGAACACCATCAAACCCACAATATACAGAATTAGGACTGGGACCAGTGTAGTAAGGACGTGGAAATTAGGCTGGCGTCTCAAGGTGTAGCTAAAGGTGATGCTAGAAAAATTTAAACCATAAGATGGTACCTTTGAGTTGATGACTTCTCTTTTCATGATGATCCATTCCCCATTTTCTATAAATTTGATTTCACTGACATCTTCTATTCCTGTATAAACAGCTTCTAGCTCTGTTGCATGTAATTGAATGATGTCCAGTGTGCAAGTATGGATGTCATATGGAAAGTGGTAGACACTGACATCACATTGTGTTGTAAAGACACCTTTAGGTAACCAAGCTACCAATCCATTATGGGCCACATCAACCTTTCCTTCTCTCCAACCTGATTCTTCTTTTCCTGCAGATAAACTGAAATATACAAACTAAAGTAAATATAAAAACTATTGTTGGATGACATATCCAACTGAATTGAGCAGTTACACCGGCCGTGGAATATGCATGACAGCCCATGTTCAGGCCAAAGGGGAATGATTGGAAGATTTAGCTTGACAGGTTTGAGCAACTGTCTAGGAAAATTTACCTTTATATTTTGATGTTTTAATGCCAATTCAAGGCTCTATTTTATTTTCTCTTCCTTGAGAGATTGAGGGGCCAGTTGAGTTGAAAGTTGTAGTACAATGTTTGTTATAGTAAAGTTGGGCGGGGATAGCACACTGTCTATGGGTAAACTCAATGCTTACCTGTTCGTAATAGCAAATGGTGGTGTCCATATTGTAGCAGCAGGGATATGGGCTGTGAGGATATCGTCATACTGTGTAGGGTCCCAGGTCAGAAACGGATCAATCCATAACTGGTATGATATAAGTTAGTGTAGGGTATCAGGTTTTATGTAGTCATTATTTACACAATTGATCTGATATGCATAATGTTCAGTCCTTACAGAAGTTACCATATCTATATTCAATAAAACCTTATGTATTACAAGCTGCAACAGTGTATAAGCCATACCCCAACCTTGGAATATGCTATAACCCACACTTTGGGTCTAAAAAGATTCCCTTTTTTTTATTTAAATTTGAATGCATATCATTGTAAACGGTTTTGGTGCCAATGAAAATAATCCAACTGAACTCAATTCTTGGTTTAGTCCTTATAGGTAAAATCGCACATAAAAGACACACTCTGACGTATTGGAGACTGGAAATGTCACTAAGCTGTAGCTTGTACTCAGGGTTTTAGGGTATTTATCATTACATTTCCCATAACTGAGAATAGTGTACTCACTGCAGCAAAGCTTCCCAACACTTGGAATTCTTGTTGTGCAACATTCTATATTGGAAACAAACAATTCAAGACAAAGTAAACAATTAAGACAAACAATTTAAGACAAAGATAACTGCTATAATGTAACAATTGATGATAATCATGATTGTTATAATGTATATTCCTGCAATGTCTTCTGAAACATTTCTTTTGCTTACTGAACTGACTTGGATATTGGTATGCATTAATTGATTCGAATTTCCAGACAGGTATACGTGACATTGCCAGTGCTAATACCAACAGGTATTGGCATTAACATTAACCAATGTATATTATGTAACATACCAACTACCTATAGGCATTTATTAATGAATCAGCACAATAGCAACTTGAGTTCTTACCAGGTGCATGACATGTGACAGAACAAATGAAAATTGCACATTGGTTGGTACACTGTAGTTTTTTGCCGGCCGGACATTTGGCCCATAACCAGAAGTCAGTGCTTCTAAAAGTCTCGCCTCGGGTATATCTGTGTTGGTAGAAGCAAAAAATGGTGTAAGGGTCAGTTATGAAAACATTGAGTTGAGCGAATTGAATCCTGGTCTCTGCATCCATTAACAGGCATGTTAACCACTACGCTACATCCCGATGCCTGACGTTCACCACCTTCCACTCACACCTCATCCATTAACGGGCATGTTAACCACTACACTACATCCCCATGCCTGACGTTCAACACCTTCCACTCACACCTCTGTATCCATTAATGGGCATGTTAACCACTACACTACATCCCCATGCCTGACGTTCACCAACTTCCACTCACACCTCATCGATTAACGGGCATGTTAACCACTACAATACATCCCCATGCCTGACGTTCACCACCTTCCACTCACACCTCTGTATCCATTAACGGGCATGTTAATCACTACACTACATCCCCATGCCTGACGTTCACCACCTTCCACTCACACCTCATCCATTAACGGGCATGTTAATCACTACAATACATCCCCATGCCTGATGTTCAACACCTTCCACTCACACCTCTGTATCCATTAACGGGCATGTTAATCAGTACAACACATCCCCATGCCTGACGTTCACCATCTTCCACTCACCCCTCTGTATCCATTAACGGGCATGTTAACCACTACAATACATCCCCATGCCTGACGTTCACCACCTTCCACTCACACCTCTGTATCCATTAACGGGCATGTTAACCACTACACTACATCCCCATGCCTGACGTTCACCACCTTCCACTCACCCCTCTGTATCCATTAACGGGCATGTTAACCACTATAATACATCCCCATGCCTGACGTTCACCACCTTCCACTCACACCTCATCCATTAACGGGCATGTCAATCACCGCACTACATCCCCATGCCTGACGTTCAACACCTTCCACTCACACCTCATCCATCAACGGGCATGTTAACCACTACACTACATCCCCATGCCTGACGTTCACCACCTTCCACTCACACTTCATCCATTAACGGGCATGTTAATCACTACACTACATCCCCATGCCTGATGTTCACCACCTTCCACTCACACCTCATCCATTAACGGGCATGTTAACCACTACAATACATCCCCATGGCTGACGTTCACCACCTTCCACTCACACCTCTGTATCCATTAATGGGCATGTTAACCACTACACTACATCCCCATGCCTGACGTTCAACACCTTCCACTCACACCTCATCCATTAACGGGCATGTTAACCACTACAATACATCCCCATGCCTGATGTTCAACACCTTCCACTCACACCTCATCCATTAACGGGCATGTTAATCACTACACTACATCCCCATGCCTGACGTTCACCATCTTCCAGTTACACACCTCATCCATTAACGGGCATGTTAACCACTACAATACATCCCCATGCCTGATGTTCACCACCTTCCACTCACACTTCATCCATTAACGGGCATGTTAATCACTACACTACATCCCCATGCCTGACGTTCAACACCTTCCACTCACACCTCTGTATCCATTAACGGGCATGTTAATCACTACAATACATCCCCATGCCTGAAGTTCACCACCCTCCACTCACACTTCATCCATTAACGGGCATGTTAACCACTACACTACATCCCATGCCTGATGTTCACCACCTTCCACTCACACTTCATCCATTAACGGGCATGTTAATCACTACACTACATCCCCATGCCTGACGTTCACCACCTTCCACTCACACCTCTGTATCCATTAACAGGCATGTTAATCACTACACTACATCCCCATGCCTGACGTTCACCACCTTCCTTTCACACTTCATCCATTAACGGGCATGTCAATCACTACAATACATCCCCATGCCTGACGTTTACCATCTTCCACTCACACCTCTGTATCCATTAACGGTCATGTTAACCACTACACTACATACCCATGCCTGACGTTCACCACCTTCCACTCACACCTCTGTATCCATTAACGGGCATGTTAATCACTACACTACATCCCCATGCCTGACGTTCACCACCTTCCACTCACACTTCATCCATTAACGGGCATGTTAATCACTACAATACATCCCCATGCCTGACATTCACCATCTTCCACTCACACCTCATCCATTAACGGGCATGTTAATCACTACACTACATCCCCATGCCTGATGTTCACCACCTTCCACTCACACCTCATCCATTAACGGGCATGTTAACCACTACAATACATCCCCATGGCTGACGTTCACCACCTTCCACTCACACCTCTGTATCCATTAATGGGCATGTTAACCGCTACACTACATCCCCATGCCTGACGTTCAACACCTTCCACTCACACCTCATCCATTAACGGGCATGTTAACCACTACAATACATCCCCATGCCTGATGTTCACCACCTTCCACTCACACCTCATCCATTAACGGGCATGTTAATCACTACACTACATCCCCATGCCTAACGTTCACCATCTTCCACTCACACCTCATCCATTAACGGGCATGTTAACCACTACAATACATCCCCATGCCTGATGTTCACCACCTTCCACTCACACTTCATCCATTAACGGGCATGTTAATCACTACACTACATCCCCATGCCTGACGTTCAACACCTTCCACTCACACCTCATCCATTAACGGGCATGTTAATCACTACAATACATCCCCATGCCTGACGTTCAACACCTTCCACTCACACCTCATCCATTAACGGGCATGTTAATCACTACAATACATCCCCATGCCTGACGTTCACCACCCTCCACTCACACTTCATCCATTAACGGGCATGTTATCCACTACACTACATCCCATGCCTGATGTTCACCACCTTCCACTCACACTTCATCCATTAACGGGCATGTTAATCACTACACTACATCCCCATGCCCGACGTTCACCACCTTCGACTCACACCTCTGTATCCATTAACGGGCATGTTAATCACTACACTACATCCCCATGCCTGACGTTCACCACCTTCCACTCACACCTCTGTATCCATTAACGGGCATGTTAATCACTACACTACATCCCCATGCCTGACGTTCACCACCTTCCACTCACACCTCATCCATTAACGGGCATGTTAACCACTACACTACATCCACATGCCTGACATTCACCACCTTCCACTCACACCTCATCCATAAACGAGCATGTCAATCACAACAATACATCCCCATGCCTGATGTTCACCACCTTCCACTCACACTTCATCCATTAACGGGCATGTTAATCACTACACTACATCCCCATGCCTGACATTCAACACCTTCCACTCACACCTCTGTATCCATTAACGGGCATGTTAATCACTACAATACATCCCCATGCCTGACGTTCACCACCCTCCACTCACACTTCATCCATTAACGGGCATGTTAACCACTACACTACATCCCATGCCTGATGTTCACCACCTTCCACTCACACTTCATCCATTAACGGGCATGTTAATCACTACACTACATCCCCATGCCTGACGTTCACCACCTTCCACTCACACCTCTGTATCCATTAACAGGCATGTTAATCACTACACTACATCCCCATGCCTGACGTTCACCACCTTCCTTTCACACTTCATCCATTAACGGGCATGTCAATCACTACAATACATCCCCATGCCTGACGTTTACCATCTTCCACTCACACCTCATCCATTAACGGGCATGTTAACCACTACACTACATCCCATGCCTGACGTTCACCACCTTCCACTCACACCTCTGTATCCATTAACGGGCATGTTAATCACTACACTACATCCCCATGCCTGACGTTCACCACCTTCCACTCACACTTCATCCATTAACGGGCATGTTAATCACTACAATACATCCCCATGCCTGACATTCACCATCTTCCACTCACACCTCATCCATTAACGGGCATGTTAATCACTACACTACATCCCCATGCCTGATGTTCACCACCTTCCACTCACACCTCATCCATTAACGGGCATGTTAACCACTACAACACATCCCCATGGCTGAATTTCACCACCTTCCACTCACACCTCTGTATCCATTAATGGGCATGTTAACCACTACACTACATCCCCATGCCTGACGTTCAACACCTTCCACTCACACCTCATCCATTAACGGGCATGTTAACCACTACAATACATCCCCATGCCTGATGTTCACCACCTTCCACTCACACCTCATCCATTAACGGGCATGTTAATCACTACAATACATCCCCATGCCTGACGTTCACCACCTTCTACTCACACTTCATCCATTAACGGGCATGTTAACCACTACACTACATCCCATGCCTGATGTTCACCACCTTCCACTCACACTTCATCCATTAACAGGCATGTTAATCACTACACTACATCCCCATGCCTGACGTTCACCACCTTCCACTCACACCTCTGTATCCATTAACGGGCATGTTAATCACTACACTACATCCCCATGCCTGACGTTCACCACCTTCCACTCACACCTCTGTATCCATTAACGGGCATGTTAATCACTACACTACATCCCCATGCCTGACGTTCACCACCTTCCACTCACACCTCATCCATTAACGGGCATGTTAACCACTACACTACATCCACATGCCTGACATTCACCACCTTTCACTCACACCTCATCCATAAACAAGCATGTCAATCACAACAATACATCCCCATGCCTGACGTTCACCACCTTCCACTCACACCTCTGTATCCATTAACGGGCATGTTAATCACTACACTACATCCCCATGCCTGACGTTCAACACCTTCCACTCACACCTCATCCATTAACGGGCATGTTAACCACTACAATACATCCCCATGCCTGATGTTCACCACCTTCCACTCACACCTCATCCATTAACGGGCATGTTAATCACCACAATACATCCCCATGCCTGACGTTCACCACCTTCCACTCACACCTCTGTATCCATTAATGGGCATGTTAATCACTACACTACATCCCCATGCCTGACGTTCACCACCTTCCACTCACACCTCTGTATCAATTAATTTGCATGTTAATCACTACACTACATCCCCATGCCTGACGTTCAACACCTTCCACTCACACCTCATCCATTAACGGGCATGTTAACCACTACAATACATCCCCATGCCTGATGTTCACCACCTTCCACTCACACCTCATCCATTAACGGGCATGTTAATCACTACACTACATCCCCATGCCTGATGTTCAACACCTTCCACTCACACCTCTGTATCCATTAACGGGCATGTTAATCAGTACAACACATCCCCATGCCTGACGTTCACCATCTTCCACTCACCCCTCTGTATCCATTAACGGGCATGTTAACCACTACAATACATCCCCATGCCTGATGTTCACCACCTTCCACTCACACTTCTGTATCCATTAACGGGCATGTTAACCACTACACTACATCCCCATGCCTGACGTTCACCACCTTCCACTCACCCCTCTGTATCCATTAACGGGCATGTTAACCACTACAATACATCCCCATGCCTGACGTTCACCACCTTCCACTCACACCTCATCCATTAACGGGCATGTCAATCACCGCACTACATCCCCATGCCTGACGTTCAACACCTTCCACTCACACCTCATCCATCAACGGGCATGTTAACCACTACACTACATCCCCATGCCTGACGTTCACCACCTTCCACTCACACTTCATCCATTAAAGGGCATGTTAATCACTACACTACATCGCCATGCCTGATGTTCACCACCTTCCACTCACACCTCATCCATTAACGGGCATGTTAACCACTACAATACATCCCCATGGCTGACGTTCACCACCTTCCACTCACACCTCTGTATCCATTAATGGGCATGTTAACCACTACACTACATCCCCATGCCTGACGTTCAACACCTTCCACTCACACCTCATCCATTAACGGGCATGTTAACCACTACAATACATCCCCATGCCTGATGTTCACCACCTTCCACTCACACCTCATCCATTAACAGGCATGTTAATCACTACACTACATCCCCATGCCTGACGTTCACCATCTTCCACTCACACCTCATCCATTAACGGGCATGTTAACCACTACAATACATCCCCATGCCTGATGTTCACCACCTTCCACTCACACTTCATCCATTAACGGGCATGTTAATCACTACACTACATCCCCATGCCTGACGTTCAACACCTTCCACTCACACCTCTGTATCCATTAACGGGCATGTTAATCACTACAATACATCCCCATGTCTGACGTTCACCACCCTCCACTCACACTTCATTCATTAACGGGCATGTTAACCTCTACACTACATCCCATGCCTGATGTTCACCACCTTCCACTCACACTTCATCCATTAACGGGCATGTTAATCACTACACTACATCCCCATGCCTGACGTTCACCACCTTCCACTCACACCTCTGTATCCATTAACGGGCATGTTAATCACTACACTACATCCCCATGCCTGACGTTCACCACCTTCCTTTCACACTTCATCCATTAACGGGCATGTCAATCACCACAATACATCCCCATGCCTGACGTTCACCATCTTCCACTCACACCTCATCCATTAACGGGCATGTTAACCACTACACTACATCCCCATGCCTGACGTTCACCACCTTCCACTCACACCTCTGTATCCATTAACGGGCATGTTAATCACTACACTACATCCCCATGCCTGACGTTCACCACCTTCCACTCACACTTCATCCATTAACGGGCATGTTAATCACTACAATACATCCCCATGCCTGACATTCACCATCTTCCACTCACACCTCATCCATTAACGGGCATGTTAATCACTACACTACATCCCCATGCCTGATGTTCACCACCTTCCACTCACACCTCATCCATTAACGGGCATGTTAACCACTACAATACATCCCCATGGCTGACGTTCACCACCTTCCACTCACACCTCTGTATCCATTAATGGGCATGTTAACCACTACACTACATCCCCATGCCTGACGTTCAACACCTTCCACTCACACCTCATCCATTAACGGGCATGTTAATCACTACAATACATCCCCATGCCTGATGTTCACCACCTTCCACTCACACCTCATCCATTAACGGGCATGTTAATCACTACACTACATCCCCATGCCTGACGTTCACCATCTTCCACTCACACCTCATCCATTAACGGGCATGTTAACCACTACAATACATCCCCATGCCTGATGTTCACCACCTTCCACTCACACTTCATCCATTAACGGGCATGTTAATCACTACACTACATCCCCATGCCTGACGTTCAACACCTTCCACTCACACCTCATCCATTAACGGGCATGTTAATCACTACAATACATCCCCATGCCTGACGTTCACCACCTTCCACTCACACTTCATCCATTAACGGGCATGTTAACCACTACACTACATCCCATGCCTGATGTTCACCACCTTCCACTCACACTTCATCCATTAACAGGCATGTTAATCACTACACTACATCCCTATGCCTGACGTTCACCACCTTCCACTCACACCTCTGTATCCATTAACGGGCATGTTAATCACTACATTACATCCCCATGCCTGACGTTCACCACCTTCCTTTCACTCTTCATGCATTAACAGGCATGTCAATCACTACAATACATCCCCATGCCTGACGTTCACCATCTTCCACTCACACCTCATCCATTAACGGGCATGTTAACCACTACACTACATCCCCATGCCTGACGTTCACCACATTCCACTCACACCTCTGTATCCATTAATGGGCATGTTAACCACTACAATACATCCCCATGCCTGACGTTCACCACATTCCGCTCACACCTCATCCATTAACGGGCATGTTAACCACTACAATACATCCCCATGCCTGACGTTCAACACCTTCCACTCACACCTCATCCATTAACGGGCATGTTAACCACTACAATACATCCCCATGCCTGACGTTCAACACCTTCCACTCACACCTCATCCATTAACGGGCATGTTAATCACTACAATACATCCCCATGCCTGACGTTCACCACCCTCCACTCACACTTCATCCATTAACGGGCATGTTAACCACTACACTACATCCCATGCCTGATGTTCACCACCTTCCACTCACACTTCATCCATTAACGGGCATGTTAATCACTACACTACATCCCCATGCCTGACGTTCACCACCTTCCACTCACACCTCTGTATCCATTAACGGGCATGTTAATCACTACACTACATCCCCATGCCTGACGTTCACCACCTTCCACTCACACCTCTGTATCCATTAACGGGCATGTTAATCACTACACTACATCCCCATGCCTGACGTTCACCACCTTCCACTCACACCTCTGTATCCATTAACGGGCATGTTAATCACTACACTACATCCCCATGCCTGACGTTCACCACCTTCCACTCACACCTCTGTATCCATTAACGGGCATGTTAACCACTACACTACATCCCCATGCCTGACGTTCACCACCTTCCACTCACACCTCTGTATCCATTAACGAGCATGTTAATCACTACAATACATCCCCATGCCTGACGTTCACCACCTTCCACTCACACCTCTGTATCATTTAACGGGCATGTTAACCACTACACTACATCCCCATGCCTGACATTCACCACATTCCGCTCACACCTCATCCATTAACGGGCATGTTAATCAGTACAATACATCCCCATGCCTGACGTTCACCATCTTCCACTCACACTTCATCCATTAACGGGCATGTTAATCACTACGATACATCCCCATGCCTGACGTTCACCACCTTCCACTCACAACTCATCCATTAACGGGCATGTTAATCACCGCACTACATCCCCATGCCTGACGTTCACCACCTTCCACTCACACCTCATCCATTAACGGGCATGTTAACCACTACACTATATCCCCATGCCTGACGTTCAACACCTTCCACTCACACTTCATCCATTAACGGGCATGTTAACCACTACACTACATCCCCATGCCTGACGTTCACCACCTTCCACTCACACTTCATCCATTAACGGGCATGTTAACCACTACACTACATCCCCATGCCTGAAGTTCACCACCTTCCACTCACACCTCTGTATCCAATAACGGGCATGTTAATCACTACAATACATCCCCATGCCTGATGTTCACCACCTTCCACTCACACCTCATCCATTAACGGGCATGTTAATCACTACAATACATCCCCATGCCTGATGTTCACCACCTTCCACTCACACCTCATCCATTAACGGGCATGTCAATCACTACACTACATCCCCATGCCTGACGTTTACCACCTTCCACTCACACCTCATCCATTAACGGGCATGTCAATCACTACAATATATCCCCATGCCTGACATTCACCACATTCCACTCACACCACCATTGACCAGCAACCAAGCTCACAATGAAGATGATTGGGCTTCATCAAGCAGTGTGAGGTATTCCCATTAACTGGTCAATTTGTCACTATGAAGATCTGCAGGGCCAAAAAGAATTGTTTGTTTCCAGTAACATGACTTGAAAAGGTAGCGTCAGTAGGTCAGATTCCTTTTTTTACATATGTAGATATAGGAAATGGATGTATCAAATTCTTTGATTTCATTACAAAATAATGATGGGAAAAGTTGACAACTGTGAAAGAGGAGAAGAATACAAAAAGGAAAATGGACAAAAAATTATAATAATCCTAAAAAAGGATGAAAACTTTCTGAAAATTAAGAATTCCTAAAAAAAAATGACAAAATTCTTCAAAGTTTAAAGAAAACCCTCTTTTTTGGTCCTGTTTCGCTTGGGTCGGTTGGGTTGCTGGAAACATTTTTTTTTGGCCTAGGTCAAGGCATCTTTATGTCAGACCGTCGAGAGCCAATCAAAACCAAACCACTGTAAGGGTTAGTAAACAAACACACATATGGGAGGTGGATTACAGTTACATTTATTCAGGTCAGTCTACCAGGCACATGGAATCAGTACCTCTACAATGGTAAATGATATTTCAAAAATAATGACTTAATCACTTCACTCATGCTTTTTAAATGAACAATGCAATATTGGATGTTAGGTCTTACACAAATATGAATCTGTAGTATGATATCAGTGATTCTAGCATGATCTAGTTAAATATAAAACTGGGAGTGTTTTCCAGGTAAATTAAGGATCTTATCTACCTGGGGGTGCTGCCAGAGGGATTGGAGTAGAGGCTGTTACTGACGCAGACCCAGCATCTGCACACAGTGACAATAACAACAATGCTGAGAGTGAGATGTGCAGCTGTAGAACACTCCCCGGTCTCCTCCCGCCTCCCATACTGAAGAATAGCTCACACAGGCTTCACTGCGAATACAATCAGATACAGATTTAGAGGGGCAGTACAGCTACCCTGAACCTCCTAGTGACTGATCTGTACAAATATGGAAAGTTTTATGGAAAGTTGATGAGATTTAGTGTGGTGATTAGTGAGTCCTGCATCTGGTGGAACACTTTTTACTTGGCACCTTGGTACCTTTACACAGAAAAGGTTTCACTAATGTCTTGGAGTTTCTTTACTACTAAAATAGGCTATGTATACACGGCAGGGTGTTTTAAGATTGTGAGAAAGGCATGGTACTTTTATCTAGCCCTAAAATCGATCTATTTAATCCGAAAATATCTCCTTACTATAGGAATTGTACTGGCCGTGAGGTATCATTGCTACATAAGCTTTCAGAGCTCATGACAGTGATTATACGAACTGACTTTACATGTATGCCACAACCTCTCAAACCTAGAAAGAAAAGGAAATAGGGTGACAAACCCAAGGCCTACCTACCTGAGTCTTATAGATCCCACTAACTGGTTCATGTGTACAATCCATTAACATGCATGTTTCTGTAGTGTCGAGGCTGGACTTGTGTTGATGAACTCTTGCTACCCTGGTGTGTGGTAGGTTATTATTGGTATTGATTGTTTGAGTAAACTGTGCACCATAAAACCTCACCTATAAGCAGCCCCTGTATATAAGCTGCACGCCTTACATTGCAAAAAGCCGTAAGCCAAACCCCCCACCTTTAAGCTGCATGCCTTACATTGCAAAAAGCCATAAGCCGCGCCTTAGTTTAGATGAGATCAACCCAACCCTTAAGCTGCACCCTGAGGTTAGATAGACTTTGTTAGTAACACTACAGGGAGGTTCTATAAGCTGCACCCTGAGGTTAGATAGACTCTGAAAGTAACACTACAGGAAGTATAAGCTGCACCCTGAGGTTAGAGAGACTCTGTAAGTAACACTACAGGAAGTATAAGCTGCACCCTGAGGTTAGATTGACTCTGTAAGTAACACTACAGGAAGTATAAGCTGCACCCTGAGGTTAGAGAGACTCTGTAAGTAACACTACAGGAAGTATAAGCTGCACCCTGAGGTTAGAGAGACTCTGTAAGTAACACTACAGGAAGGTTCTATAAGCTGCACCCTGAGGTTAGATAGACTCTGTAAGTAACACTACAGGAAGTATAAGCTGCACCCTGAGGTTAGATTGACTCTGTAAGTAACACTACAGGAAGTATAAGCTGCACCCTGAGGTTAGAGAGACTCTGTAAGTAACACTACAGGAAGTATAAGCTGCACCCTAAGGTTAGATAGACTCTGTAAGTAACACTACAGGAAGGTTCTATAAGCTGCACCCTGAGGTTAGAGAGACTCTGTAAGTAACACTACAGGAAGGTTCTATAAGCTGCACCCTGAGGTTAGAGAGACTCTGTAAGTAACACTACAGGAAGTATAAGCTGCACCCTGAGGTTAGAGAGACTCTGTAAGTAACACTACAGGAAGGTTCTATAAGCTGCACCCTGAGGTTAGAGAGACTCTGTAAGTAACACTACAGGAAGGTTCTATAAGCTGCACCCTGAGGTTAGAGAGACTCTGTAAGTAACACTACAGGAAGTATAAGCTGCACCCTGAGGTTAGATAGACTCTGCAAGTAACACTACAGGAAGGTTCTATAAGCTGCACCCTGAGGTTAGAGAGACTCTGTAAGTAACACTACAGGAAGTATAAGCTGCACCCTGAGGTTAGATTGACTCTGAAAGTAACACTACAGGAAGGTTCTATAAGCTGCACCCTGAGGTTAGAGAGACTCTGTAAGTAACCATACAGGAAGGTTCTATAAGCTGCACCCTGAGGTTAGAGAGACTCTGTAAGTAACACTACAGGAAGTATAAGCTGCACCCTGAGGTTAGATTGACTCTGTAAGTAACACTACAGGAAGTATAAGCTGCACCCTGAGGTTAGAGAGACTCTGTAAGTAACACTACAGGAAGTATAAGCTGCACCCTGAGGTTAGATTGACTCTGAAAGTAACACTACAGGAAGGTTCTATAAGCTGCACCCTGAGGTTAGAGAGACTCTGTAAGTAACACTACAGGAAGGTTCTATAAGCTGCACCCTGAGGTTAGAGATACTCTGTAAGTAACACTACAGGGAGTATAAGCTGCACCCTGAGGTTAGATTGACTCTGTAAGTAACACTACGGGATGTATAAGCTGCACCCTGAGGTTAGAGAGACTCTGTAAGTAACACTACAGGAAGTTTAAGCTGCACCCTGAGGTTAGATAGACTCTGTAAGTAACACTACAGGAAGGTTCTATAAGCTGCACCCTGAGGTTAGAGAGACTCTGTAAGTAACACTACAGGAAGGTTCTATAAGCTGCACCCTGAGGTTAGAGAGACTCTGTAAGTAACACTACAGGAAGGTTCTATAAGCTGCACCCTGAGGTTAGAGAGACTCTGTAAGTAACACTACAGGAAGGTTCTATAAGCTGCACCCTGAGGTTAGAGAGACTCTGTAAGTAACACTACAGGAAGTATAAGCTGCACCCTGAGGTTAGATAGACTCTGCAAGTAACACTACAGGAAGGTTCTATAAGCTGCACCCTGAGGTTAGAGAGACTCTGTAAGTAACACTACAGGAAGTATAAGCTGCACCCTGAGGTTAGATTGACTCTGTAAGTAACACTACAGGAAGTATATGCTGCACCCTGAGGTTAGAGAGACTCTGTAAGTAACACTACAGGAAGTATAAGCTGCACCCTGAGGTTAGATTGACTCTGAAAGTAACACTACAGGAAGGTTCTATAAGCTGCACCCTGAGGTTAGAGAGACTCTGTAAGTAACACTACAGGAAGGTTCTATAAGCTGCACCCTGAGGTTAGAGAGACTCTGTAAGTAACACTACAGGAAGTATAAGCTGCACCCTGAGGTTAGATTGACTCTGTAAGTAACACTACAGGAAGTATAAGCTGCACCCTGAGGTTAGAGAGACTCTGTAAGTAACACTACAGGAAGTATAAGCTGCACCCTGAGGTTAGATTGACTCTGTAAGTAACACTACAGGAAGTATAAGCTGCACCCTGAGGTTAGAGATACTCTGTAAGTAACACTACAGGGAGTATAAGCTGCACCCTGAGGTTAGATTGACTCTGTAAGTAACACTACGGGATGTATAAGCTGCACCCTGAGGTTAGAGAGACTCTGTAAGTAACACTACGGGATGTATAAGCTGCACCCTGAGGTTAGATTGACTCTGTAAGTAACACTACGGGATGTATAAGCTGCACCCTGAGGTTAGAGAGACTCTGTAAGTAACACTACAGGAAGTTTAAGCTGCACCCTGAGGTTAGATAGACTCTGTAAGTAACACTACAGGAAGGTTCTATAAGCTGCACCCTGAGGTTAGAGAGACTCTGTAAGTAACACTACAGGAAGGTTCTATAAGCTGCACCCTGAGGTTAGAGAGACTCTGTAAGTAACACTACAGGAAGGTTCTATAAGCTGCACCCTGAGGTTAGAGAGACTCTGTAAGTAACACTACAGGAAAGTTCTATAAGCTGCACCCTGAGGTTAGAGAGACTCTGTAAGTAACACTACAGGAAGTATAAGCTGCACCCTGAGGTTAGATAGACTCTGCAAGTAACACTACAGGAAGGTTCTATAAGCTGCACCCTGAGGTTAGAGAGACTCTGTAAGTAACACTACAGGAAGTATAAGCTGCACCCTGAGGTTAGATTGACTCTGTAAGTAACACTACAGGAAGTATAAGCTGCACCCTGAGGTTAGAGAGACTCTGTAAGTAACACTACAGGAAGTATAAGCTGCACCCTGAGGTTAGATTGACTCTGAAAGTAACACTACAGGAAGGTTCTATAAGCTGCACCCTGAGGTTAGATAGACTCTGTAAGTAACACTACAGGAAGGTTCTATAAGCTGCACCCTGAGGTTAGAGATACTCTGTAAGTAACACTACAGGGAGTATAAGCTGCACCCTGAGGTTAGAGAGACTCTGTAAGTAACACTACGGGATGTATAAGCTGCACCCTGAGGTTAGAGAGACTCTGTAAGTAACACTACAGGAAGGTTCTATAAGCTGCACCCTGAGGTTAGATTGACTCTGTAAGTAACACTACGGGATGTATAAGCTGCACCCTGAGGTTAGAGAGACTCTGTAAGTAAGACTACAGGAAGGTTCTATAAGCTGTACCCTGAGGTTAGATTGACTCTGTAAGTAACACTACAGGATGTATAAGCTGCACCCTGAGGTTAGAGAGACTCTGTAAGTAACACTACAGGAAGTATAAGCTGCACCCTGAGGTTAGATAGACTCTGTAAGTAACACTACAGGAAGTATAAGCTGCACCCTGAGGTTAGATAGACTCTGTAAGTAACACTACAGGAAGGTTCTATAAGCTGCACCCTGAGGTTAGATAGACTCTGTAAGTAACACTACAGGAAGGATAAGCTGCACCCTGAGGTTAGATTGACTCTGTAAGTAACACTACAGGAAGTATAAGCTGCACCCTGAGGTTAGATAGACTCTGTAAGTAACACTACAGGAAGGTTCTATAAGCTGCACCCTGAGGTTAGAGACACTCTGTAAGTAACACTACAGGAAGGTTCTATAAGCTGCACCCTGAGGTTAGATAGACTCTGTAAGTAACACTACAGGAAGTATAAGCTGCACCCTGAGGTTAGATTCACTCTGTAAGTAACACTACAGGAAGTATAAGCTGCACCCTGAGGTTAGAGAGACTCTGTAAGTAACACTACAGGATGTATAAGCTGCACCCTGAGGTTAGATAGACTCTGTAAGTAACACTACAGGAAGGTTCTATAAGCTGCACCCTGAGGTTAGATAGACTCTGTAAGTAACACTACAGGAAGGTTCTATAAGCTGCACCCTGAGGTTAGATTGACTCTGTAAGTAACACTACAGGAAGGTTCTATAAGCTGCACCCTGAGGTTAGATAGACTCTGTAAGTAACACTACAGGAAGGTTCTATAAGCTGCACCCTGAGGTTAGAGAGACTCTGTAAGTAACACTACAGGAAGGTTCTATAAGCTGCACCCTGAGGTTAGAGAGACTCTGTAAGTAACACTACAGGAAGGTTCTATAAGCTGCACCCTGAGGTTAGATTGACTCTGTAAGTAACACTACAGGAAGTATAAGCTACACCCTGAGGTTAGAGAGACTTTGTAAGTAACACTACAGGAAGTATAAGCTGCACCCTGAGGTTAGAGAGACTCTGTAAGTAACACTACAGGAAGTATAAGCTGCACCCTGAGGTTAGAGAGACTCTGTAAGTAACACTACAGGAAGGTTCTATAAGCTGCACCCTGAGGTTAGATAGACTCTGTAAGTAACACTACAGGAAGTATAAGCTGCACCCTGAGGTTAGATTCACTCTGTAAGTAACACTACAGGAAGGTTCTATAAGCTGCACCCTGAGGTTAGAGAGACTCTGTAAGTAACACTACAGGAAGTATAAGCTGCACCCTGAGGTTAGATAGACTCTGTGAGTAACACTACAGGAAGGTTCTATAAGCTGCACCCTGAGGTTAGATAGACTCTGTAAGTAACACTACAGGAAGTATAAGCTGCACCCTGAGGTTAGATAGACTCTGAAAGTAACACTACAGGAAGGTTCTATAAGCTGCACCCTGAGGTTAGAGAGACTCTGTAAGTAACACTACAACTCAGGAAGGGTCTGCAGGGTTTTACAGTATTGACAAACACTTTACCTTTAGCAGTTTACTCTTCCTGCAATTCAGTAATGACACACGCTAAGTAACATAGCGCTAAATCAATAAAACCAATATGAACCGTATAGCAGCCTCGGGTAGTGGTTGTTAGCTCTTTAAAGGCAACTGATACCAATTGTTTGAGCTGAACCTTTTGGGAGTATATCATCCCACATGGTTGGCATGATGCTTGAAGTTGAATGTAGCCCTGGTGAGTTACACATTAGTAGTGGTAAGGGTTAACCCTTGTACAGCTACCACAGCTCTACCAAACCTCATTTACAGGCCTCTATAGCCCATACCCAAAGATAATAATTTCATGATATCATATTCTCATAGGTTTTGTATCAAATAAAAATATTCTGGCATGGTTATTGATAAATATGATACTATAGGGTAGCAGGTTTATCGACTTGAAACAGCATCTGTCATGTTGTATCAGCCATGTTGTTTCAGGTATCAATGTAAGGTATTACTCTGTGCTTGTGTCCCCTCCCTGTGGTGGACACGGGAACTAACTGGCTGACTCATGAAATTATCATCCTTTGGTATGTATAACACTTTTATTTCGTGTTAAGAATGACAGAACCTATAGTGAAATGTAGGTGCAGCCATTCCCCAGAAGGGCATGAAGAAACTAGATCCCATTCTTCATGGCTCCAATCTTAACTGTGAAATCATCAAAATAACCTCAAACATATTCTCAAAATTTTATTTCAGAGGCCTGTTTTAATGAGCTAACATATAGATACAGAGTTGCACTGAAGAAAGTCTCCACTCCCAATTTCTTCACTTGTGGGATTGTTGCTGTTCCAAATGAGGCTAGAGGCCACGCATGAAGGAATTGGTTGTATTGATACTTTAACATGCAGCTCTGTCTCTCTACTTTATGCATTTTACTATTCCTCGGGAGATTCAACAGTTATTTTCTACATTGTAGTTTTTGAATGTTATATACACTGATGTAAAGAAGATAAATGATAATAAAGTACAAGAGTATGCTATGAAGATGTTTATTTGAGGTCTTCACTTTACAGTAGCATCCGTGGTTTAATACAACTCTGACAGACGATATATATATATTCAAGATTAGCAATTTTCACTCTGTTCCTCCATCACAGAAGACATAATTCTACTGTGCAGACATTGTATTGTAATTTAATTTTGGATTATAGCTGCTTATGAGAAAGTACAACATACAAATTGTGCAGTTTTATATAGTTTAGTAAACTGTCTGAGGCAAGGGGGATCACTCATATGTATAAACAACAAATCAGCTCATAGCCCCCTTTCACATATATGATCGCTGACTGGCTGGGGAGCAATTGATCATTGTGTTAAACAGCCAATGCCTAGAGGAGGGACATATGTAGAACAAAATAGTAAAAAAAATGTAGATACCCTGTAATCTCCTGCACTTTTTCAGAATGTACATCCCCAACTTAGGTCTCTAAGCCATGTCTTAACCATGTGAGGATTTACCTTAAGACAGTATCTGTTTTACCGTAGAAAGCATCATGACTGTTATTCAAAGCACAGTGAAACCGTTTGAGACTTTGATATTGCAAGAACCTTGTCAGTTTAGCTTGCACTGGCAGGGTTCACTTCATTGCCTGGACTCAGATGCAGCAATTTGCGCAAAGCTACTCTGAAATCCTCACTCCTCCAAGCATATATTATGGGGTTTATTAACCAGCACTGAGCAACAAAGTTTAACAGTGTAATATTGAAGTGAATTGAATAATATTTTATTTGGCAAAAATTCACATTGTGGGGCGTTTTTAACTTCTCGCCAACATAACATATAATACATGCAATACTGATTGGGTATCCATAGTTCACTATTCACTACAGTCCAGAATTAATTTGATCGAGCTACTTTCATAGTTTCTTTATCATGTCTTGAAATTTGTCCAGGTTTTCAGCTTTCTGATTATTTGAGTTTAGCATGTTCCACATTTGGATGCCTCAATGGCAGATGGCATGGACTTCAGTCATATATGTAGGTCTTTGATCTTGGGCTTTTCATCACTACATTCTCATTCCCACATAGGGCCCTTGCAGGGACAAGAATGTTTTCAGCCACCTTTGACCTCTTGTACATCAGTGTGAGTAGTTGTTGTTTACGTGTGACCTTGAGTTTGGTCACCTTTAATGTTTCGTGTAGCTCGTCAATATCAATATCCCTAGGGTCTTTCATCGGTTCAATGGCCCGAAGGCAATAATTTTGGAAGGTCTGCAGCTTGTCTGCTGCCCATCCTGGGCCTCCGTCTGCTAGGAAGCTGTAATAATCAAGAGCAGGCCTAATGATCTGGCAGTAGACACGTAGGCTTGGTGGATTTTTCTCAATTGTGATAGGCGAAGCCTTATGACCCGTATTTGTTTTGAAATTTATATATGTGTCCATTTCTATGCCCAAGTAGTTAAAATTCCAGACCACTTTCAGGAGGTGTCCATTGAGGTACAAGGTGTTGTTTGACAAATCCGGGATGTTTCTTGGTGAATATGACCATAAGATGTTTTGTCCTCGTTTAGGCTAAGGTGGTTGGCGGCACACCACTCGCTCACATGGTTCATGTTGTCCTGCATTAGTAATTGTAGTCTTGTAGTGTCCCTGCCGGACACCACAATGGCTAAGTCGTCTGCGTAGATGTAGAATTAGCCATGTGGTATGTGGGGTGTGACGTCAGTCATGTACAGGTTAAAGAGAAGAGGACCTAAGACGGACCCTTGTGGGGTCCCTCTGGTAACTCTCTTGGTACTGGAGGTGGTTCCATTGGCTTTGGTAACTTGTAGCCGTCCTGTCAGGTAGTTGCGTGTCCAGTCACGGGTGGGGGCACTGAAATTATAGCGCTCGAGTTTAGACATTAGGACCATGTGATCCAGCTTATCAAACGCCTTCCTCATATCGAGGAAGGCGACGATAGACATTTGGCCATGTTGCGGGCATTGTACAACTCATCAGTGAGAGCGTAAATGGCATCTGCCATGCACCGTCCTGGCATGTCGTTCTGATATGATTCGGTTGTGCAGTATATGGTTCATGGTCTGTTTGTGAACAGTTATCTCAGTCAGTTTATTTACTGCATTTAATAAACTGATTGGCCTCCAGTTGCCTGGGTTCTGCAGATTTCCATTCTTGGGCAAGGGAATGAGTGTACTGATTTTTCAGGCTTCTGGTATTGAATGGGATGTGATTGAGTCATTTAACAATTTCACTGCAGTTTCTGGTCTGGCTAGTAGGCAGTCTTTTAACACATTACAGCGTTCATTCAGGTTCCCCGGCTTTTTTTGCCATCCAGCCTTTTGATGGTTTTTATGCACTCTGCTGCTGTTAAGGGCATCAAGTTCAGTTCTTGTCCCTCCAGTGCTTCAATGGTCTCTGCATTGAACAGTGGTGTATTTTCATATCGTGCAGCCAGTTTGTTACCGATTTCGGTGTAGAATTGGTTGAAGTACTTGGCTGCCCTTTCTTCCTTTACTGGCTGTCCTGTTTCATCTATGAGGTTGATCGTCAGTTGATTGTTTGTTCCTTTCCAGATCTGATTAATTACGGCCCAGAATCTATTGGGGTCGTGTTTGAATTTTTCGAGACTATACATTATTACACTCACAAACAATTCAAATCCGACTTTCCTGTGCTTTTATATAAGAATAAAGAGAACCTAAGTTATTTGTACCGCCGTGTGGTATGCTTTTCGTGTGGTATGCTTTTCTGGGCTCTAAACCAATGAGAAACCGGCATTTTGAAGAGGCCATGTCCACTTGATTTGCATTGACCAATCAGTATGCAGCAAGCTTATGACATCATTTTGGCAAGATAGCGATGTAAACAACATTCTTGCCAATGTAAACTGCTATTTCACGGTGTAGACAACAAAATGTATGATGTAAACAACATTATTTGGTAAGGGAAGGTAGAAATATGTATCAAGTTTGTGTAATAAATATTTGCCATATGGGCAAATACTCGTCATATTCGTCCAATACTGGCTATATACCGCCTTTCCTTCCTTGCTGGAGGTCGTTACACAATAGACGAGTATATAGCTGTTCTCGTTGTGTCATGGTCCAACCGTTACACAAATGTTTTCTCGCTATGTTTTTTTCTCTCTCTCTGCATAACGAGAATAAAACCGTTACACAATCCTTTTCTCGCTGTAGAAAAGTCGTTGTGTCTAACTTAGTGCCGACACAACGACAAAAAAAAGGCAGTTCCCTTGTACCTTCTGCCTTTTGGTAGTTCAACATTGATTCCTATGGGGCATGTCGTACAGTGATAAAAGACACAGGAACCAGTGTAAACAAATTGACATAAACAGAGGGAAAGTCTTTTTTTTCAATATGCCGCCCCCCACTGACAGATTGGGAAGGAAGACAAGAAAGTGCCGTCTAAGGGACTCACCTTTGACTCTTTTTGATGACAAAGAGTTTGCAGCAAGATACCGCCTTTCTAAAGATGTTGTAAGAAAACTGGTGGGGGAGTACAAGCTGTACAGCAAATTCAAAGGGAGCAAGAGAGGAGGAGGTCTTTCTCACGTCGACAGGGTAATTTTATTTGACACCTAATTTTGATAGAGTCAAAATATATACAAAGACCCTTTAGCCTATGTTTGACCTATTCAGTCTTGTATCTGAGGCCCATGTCACAAGTCTCTTGTAAGAATAACCCATGTAACAATGTCTGTTTCAGTGGTCTACACCCATGATCATCCTCTTATATGAGCCATGAAACCTATAATTAAATCACTTAATTTTATCTTTATTTTCTTGTTTCTTTAACACATATCTTTTTTTTCAGTTCTGCCTTATCCTGAGATACTTTGCGTCTGGGAGTTTTTATGCCATGACTGGGGACTCTCAGAAAGTCTCGAGGACTGCTGTCTGCCGTGCTTTGAAAGATGTAGCGGGCTTCTTCTACACCAACAGAAACAGATTCATCAAGTGGCCCCACACCTTTGAGGCCAAGGTGGAAGCTGCCCTGAAGCTGTATAGGCACAAGGTGAAACGCAACGATGAAGAGGTTGAGCAGAGGACTCCATTTGTCTTCGGGTTCGTAGATGGTACCCACATAGCTGTCAAGACTCCGGAGGAAAATGAGAGCCCGTATGTCAACAGGAAATGGATACCACTCCATTAACACCACAGTAAGTTTGTACTTTTCTTCCTATTTTAAAGGTTACATAATTTTATTTCATGTCAGCATCTGTAGTATTAAGCAAGGCCTCCAGGTTTTTTGTTTATACATAAAATCATTTATCATCTCTTAACGTTGAAAATAACTAAACATATATGATTTTGTCAGCACTGATATAAAAAACTTACGTAAACAATTTTTTTCAGGTCATATGTGACTATGACAAGAAAATCACATACATTGATCCCAGGTGGCCCGGCTCGGTCCATGATGCGTATGCCCTAAGCTCCTGCCCTGTCGGCGATGAGATTGAGTCAGAGGTGTGGGAGGACTTTGTCCTGTTAGGAGACGCCGGGTGAGAAACTTTTTTCCCTCCATTCTTGTCAAACAAGTATTATTTGAAGTCATATTTTGTCTAATCATTGTGAGGTCTTTGGTTGACAAGCACACCCCTGTTTTCTAAGAATCAATACCCCTCTTCCTATGTTAAGTTCTTTCCCCCTCTTTTCCCTGTCTAGGTGCATCTACATATTATCCCCTTTTCCTTTTTCAGATATGGAGTAAGGCGAAACCTTTTCACTCCTTTCAAGGACGAGACGTCTCCCAAGATCAGAAGTTACAACATATGGCATCGGAAGAGCCGAGTAAGCGTAGAACAAGCAATAGGGATCCTGAAGCAGCGTTGGAGGTGAGCATGGTTTCCTTTTTTTATTCATAACATTCTCTTATTGTTCAAGGTTTGGTCCATTATGTAAGGGTTTATGGTCCGGTTTTAATTTTATTATACCTTCCCTAAATTCGAAGCAACCTTTTTGAATTCCTGGTCTCAGTATATCTCCCTCTCCTGAAATGACAAAAATTTTTTTTCAGGGTCCTAGACTCATCTGCAGGCTACATACGCCACAAGCCACAGACAGCAGCCAGAATAATCTACAGCTGTGCCTGTCTCCACAACGTTGCCATTGACCATGGGATCCGAATAGTAGAAGACCAAGATGACCCTTACAGACCCCTCCGAGTTCCTTTGGCTCAGCCCACCCACAGGACACGGCAAGAGGAAAATGACCGCAACAAGAGCTTTCGACAAGCTTACGTAGAAAAGTTTTTCTAATGTTATTCCTGAACTAAACTTTGGTTAAAAAATGGTGTCTGAATCCAACTTACAGTTATAAATAAGTTAACTCTATTTATAAGTATTTATCTCAAATATCATACCACATAGTTTGTACAAAGAACGTAATTTAAAATGTCTATGAGAAATAAGCATATTCATAGGTTTTTTTTATATCCTTTAGGCTTGTTTTGATGTATGAGCAAGATAACCTCAAGCTTCAATGAGGCATTTTTATAAAGATTAAAGTAATTCTTAACCAGAGAGACAAGAGACATAACACATCTACAGAGAAGAATCCACCTTAAAGTAAATATATTTATTTATAGCCTTTGATTGTATTTTAGTTGTCTAGAAGTTTTACATTTGACTAGAGCAGCTTTCATAAAACACTTCTCTTTCTCTTTCTTTCACCTTAAGCAAAAGTAGGTGTATCTTTATATTTGAAATAAATAAAATCTTTCTCTTGATATTCAACAGAGAGAATAAAGTCTTTGTTTTTGGTTTATGAATAAACACGTAAATGTTACTCCTCAGAGTATGATGCTCTCGCTCCCCTTACTATAGCTAGGATAGAATAATTGAGATGATCTACAAAAGATCAATATCTATAGATATATCTAATGACAATTATCATTATGCCAAACACCATGACTTTGAAGCATCATCTCACCATGTCATGTCTAAACACATGGGCAAACCTAAACATAAACAAAGTAAACACTTTAGAAAGCTATAAACACATTGAAATTTAAACACAAAGGCTAAGCACATTATTAGGCTGAATGTGTTTATACTCTATACACCTTTTTTACAGTGTTCCTTAGCTTCTGACCTTGCTTCTCTTATCCTTGCCCTTTCTTGTTTTCTTTTTTGCTTCTCCTGACACAGAGCTGCATATTCCTTTCTTGTGCACTTAATGACTGTGGTTTCTCTCACTTTCTTTCCTCCTTTAGCCTTCTCGGCCAAATGTTTTTTCCTTTCTTCCTCTTTCTTCCTTGAAGTCTCTTTGACAATATCACGCCACCTTTGATCTTCTTCCTCGTTCCTTCTCTCCTCCTTCATCTTCTTCTCATGCTCCCTCTTTCTCTCCTCTTTTTTCATCCTCTCTTTCCTGCGAGTCTCCTTGTCTTTCTCTTTTCTTGGTATCTTTGTGACCTTCATCTTCTCTTTAACTTTACTGAAATCACTTGTACCAGGCTTCCATATATCCTCCTCCTTCATTGCAGGTTCTGCTCTATTTTGTGAAGGGTTCAGTTCCATGGCTGTTACTCCAGGTATGCCCCTGACCGCCTCCTCCTTCAGGAAATCTAGGGCTTTAGCCTGTACTCCCGACATCTGCATCTTCTTGGGTGGAGGTGCGCTTCCAGTTTTTTTTATTTCACGTCGTAGGATGTTATACTTTTTCTTCTGTTTTTGAGTGAAGTCGGACGTCTTGTCTCTGCATTGTCGCACCGTACGGTGTGTCTTCGCCTCCATGTTAACATACAATGCCACGTCTCTCCATGCCTGGCGGCGCACTTCCCTTCCAGACTGAGACCCTGAGAAGTGGTATTTGATAGCTCCACGGTTCATGTTCACTGCATCCATTAGAGCGTCCACTTCTTTCTTCCCCCATCTGTCTTTGTTCACCGGCACGTCTTCTATCAAGGGTAGGTCCTCTCCCTCACTCTCAGAAGAACTTGCATTAGAATTTCTATCTTTCATCTGAGCTTCAGCCAGGGAGGCAGGGAAGTTGTTAGTCTCATTTAAAGTGTCACCTGCAGTAGGTGGACAATAAACCACAGTTGATGCTTCCGAGTCCACCGATTTGTTGTCCTTGCGCCTTAAAAGAAGCTGCCTTTTCTTTTTGTGTGCAAGAGGCATGACCTTGCCATCCTAAGGAAAAAGAAAAAGTCCTATTATATTCTTCTTAAGTACATAGTTTTTCTTATACCGGTAACACAACGAGAAAATACTTAAGTCGTAGTGACAACTTTTCTCGTTGTGCAACGTCGTGAATTTGGCGGCCACGCGGACGGAAGAAATATCTTCTACATGCAATAAATTAACCATATCTATTTTTTTACATGTTCCTGGAATAAAAAAAAAGACAGTACATGCACAAGAGTCGCATACCTTATGTCTTTTCCTCTCCATTTGAGATGTAGACAGCTATTACACAGGATACAACCTTAACCTTATTTGTGACGTCACTCCTTAACACCAGTGTCGCCCCCTGTGCACAGCGACTTTTTTCAAAGCAAACTCTCGTTGTGAGCGATGTACATGTACATAAATTAGTACCTTTAATTTAAATTTAGAAGAAAAGAGGATGGTTTGTTAAAAGGGGCTTACTTTTTATTGAAAAAAAGGGGGCCTGTCCCCCCCGAAATTGGGCCAGGCTATTTCTCTATAGAACAGGAAAAGTTGGAGGAAAAACTTCTCGTGCCCCTCCTTATTTTTCTTTGTTTTACCCCCCTAGCCCCCATGCCATGAAGTAACAATGAAAACAATTAATTTTTATATTATATCAAGGAAATGACAGGGAAATAATTTTTCATATATTTACTTTATTAAGAAGTCCAAGCTTTGACTTAAACAATGAAGAAATAGTCTGATACAATAACAATCTCCAAGTCTTTTGGAAGAAAGTACTAGTTTTGTGAAGTAAAAAGCATAAAGACTAGAACAAGTTAAACCATTCTCTCATAACAACTTAAAAGTCAATAAGACGATTAATCTCTGTTTTTTCTTTGTAGTTGGATTTCTATGAGAAAACTTTTGGTTGAAAGTCTTCTTTTACATAATAAGTCATATAAACAGTAAAGAGGGGTCTCTTCTTTTGTTGACCCTGGATCATGTGAATTATTTGACATTGTTTATATGAGACAAAACTTTTGTCTCTTTTGGTTGTAATTCTTGGATAACATGATTACTCGGAAGTAATATAGACAGGGCTCTTCTCTTTTGTTGACCCTGAAAAATCAAACTCTGACTAGAGTAACACTGGGGAAAATAAAAACAATATTAAATGACATATATGCTACACGGGAAAAACTGTTGACCCTCGTGGGAACTAACTTGACGTAACGTAAGTAAGTTAAGTTTACATGACCATGTTAGAATATCATGTATAAGAGTCCCTTCATTTACGCTTCGCTCCTCGCTTAGCTTTCTTAGGAGCATTTCTACCTCCGTCTGCTCCCGTCCTCTTGCGGGTAGTTGGGCCCTGTCTCGTCTCATCACTAGTATCCTCTCCTCTAGAGCTTTCCTTATCCTGTGGTGTGTTGTTTGAGTCTGTCGCTAAGTGCATTCTACCCAGAGTAGAAGCAGCTTCCAAGACTTCTTCCTCACTCCTACCCTCTGTCTTAACTGTCGCCTCAGGCAGTTCTTTACATCTGAGTACAATTCCACCTTTGCTTACATCTATGTAGGTTCGATTGGATGCTCCGGCCTTGGGTGGTGGCCTTGCTCTAGTTCTCGCACAGGTAGAAAGAACCAAAGTCAGTCCAAAACTCCCTTCTGGGACTTCACTTGTAACATCTATCACCGAATCATCATGACATAATGGTACTAAAACGGATGGCTTCTTGTTACTTTGGTCACTGGGCTCAACAGGATGTTCTACCGGTAAAGTGCTCCCGAAAGAAGAGAGGGGAGCGATAATTTTGTAAGACGGAAAATATTGGTCTCGCATTTCAGGTGCCGGTTTTGTGTTCACATGAGATTCACACTTACTTGCCTCCTGTAAGGCAGCAACGGGGTCTGCTGTGGGGTCTGGTGTGTTTGCATGGGGCAGGTGAGCATCTGCTGGTTCTAAAGGGACACAGAAAGGGATGAGTGCACCAGGTTCAGATGTACTTTGCTCTTGGATGGCTTGTGATGTACTAGCCACAGCTTCATAACCACTTTGAGGGTGACCGAGTGTCTCTGTAGTCTCAACATGTGGGTGAATGAATGTTCCTTGAGTAGCACAGGGAGCCTGACAGAGTATTGCTGTAGGCCTCATATGAGTAGACACCCCCAGGAGATTTCCTTCGTTGTGAGTGGGAGAGTGGGACAGAGTGGCTGTAGACCCAGGTTCTGGACATGACACCTGGACAACTGTACCGTCGTTGCAAGAATGAGACTGAGACAGAGTAGCTGTAGACCCAGGTTCTGCACACGACACCTGGACAACTGTACCGTCGTTGCAAGAAGGAGACTGAGACAGAGTGGCTGTAGACCCAGGTTCTGGACATAACACCTGGACAACTGTACCGTCGTTGCAAGAATGAGACTGAGACAGAGTAGCTGTAGACGCAGGTTCTGCACACGACACCTGGACAACTGTACCGTCGTTGCAAGAAGGAGACTGAGTCAGAGTGGCTGTAGACCCAGGTTCTGCACATGACCCAGGGACAAGTGGAGCTCCATTGCCAGTGGGAGGTTTGAAGATAGCAAGATGTGCACCTGAGAAGGGGGAAGAACCCATGACAAGAGTCCCTTGTTCAGTAAGATGCAGCAAGTTTTCGCTCGAAGCGGACTTTGGGTCTACAGTGACAATTTTGAACTGGCCCGACAAGGTATCCTGTTTTACCGCTAGGGTCTGGGTGTCTAGGTGAGGCAGATCTGGAGTCTGTGTTAGGGCATTTGAAAAACGTTTTTCCCCCTCGCTTAAATAGATCAGCTTACCAACCACTTTTATAAGTTGCGCAACGTTGCGACTGCATGTCGCCTGATTGTCTATAATGTTCTTCCTCTGAGAGGAGAGAGTTTCTGTTACTTCAGTAAACCTCTCAACTAAGTTCAGGGTTCTGTCTTCATTTTCCCTCCTGTTTGATTCCATTGTTAAAATAAAAGACTCCACTTTAGCCAGACGTTCATTAATTTGTTCTCTTTTAACCTCGTCTTTAAAGCTTACTTCCCCTGACCCTTCACTACCAAAGGACAGCTTCTTACTGCTGCTTTTTCCCCCTGACTCTCGTTGGGCTATCCTGGGGCTGCGTCTGACACCCTCCTTAGGGGAAACTCCTTTAGGGGTGGAAGTGAGAGGAGGACTCACAGATTGACTTACGCCAGTTAAGTCTACAACATTGTCATTTTCAATAACATCTACCTCCATGTCGTCAGATTCACTTTTCTCTTTGTTATGGTCCTCCTCTGTTAAGTCCACGTCAATAGATGCAGCGTTTCTCACCGCCCGCCTCCCAGGTTTTTTGAACGGAGACTTCCCTTTGGATTTGACAGAAAGAGAAATTTCAAGAGGATTCTTTGAACTTTTAATGGATGCAGGCTTAGAAGCTCCCTTAACAACAGAAGCTCCCTTAACTACAGTCGGAGAAGCCTCTTTCTTGACAACTGTTTTCGGCTTGGTGGGAGTTGGTTTGGTTTTTCGGCAATGGGTGGTTTGGGTTACACTTAACTGGTTAGCTAGCATAAGTTCTTTTTCTGATGGTATATGAATGACGTTCTTAGCTGTCACTGCGCGTGCACTTTGTGGTTTCACCTTGCCAGTAGGAGAAGGGAGCGTTCTCCCCTTCTGCCTTTGATTCTTACGTCTCTTCTTTTCTTCCTCTACGGCATCTGTGTAGTGAATGACCTCACCTGAAGGACCTACAAGAAAAAAAAGGAGATAATTTTTAGAAAGTGTACATGGTACTTTCTCTTTGTGGCAGATAAAGGAGGGATTTATTTTCTTTGAACTGAAGCTCTATCATGAAGCTCTTAGAAGAAAATTATTTTATTGTTATGTGTTAGAACTGACACCAAGGTCAAATACTGGTTTGGACTACGTTAAAGAGAATGGGACTTAAGTTAAGTCTGGAGGAGGGAATATTACGAAAGGATAGGTTAATTTATAAGGAGGACGAAGACATGTTAAAAAAAAACAAGGTTTGGTTATTCTCACCTGCAATTCTCTCGACCCCTTTGTATTTGAGGCACATAACCTCTGTCAGAGTACAACCATCCACCGAATACCCAGCGTCTATATCGGCCAGTAAATTCTCGTTCTGTCCAAAAAAATTTATTCTCTTTTCATACTTATTCAGATATAAAAAAGTCTTATTTTTCTCTTTGACAGAAAGTAGACTACTTGGTTATAAGAAAGAGACTCGTGGTAAGACAAGCATGAGTTTAGTTGTATAATAGCTTTGCATGTACGTTGAGAGAGTGACTTTGTTATATGTATTTTCTTTTTCCTTTGTTCTGTGACTTTAAATGATTTCCTTGTTCACAAAGACTGACGGTCGTTTCACTAATAAACTTACCTTCGTCTTCAGCTTCCAGAAGAAGTCATTTAAATGGTGACGTGTCTTCTGAAGATCTCTGTCCGCGTTCTGTATGCTGTTCACAGTGGCTAAAAGAAGAAAGGTAAAATCAGTAAGGCTCTTTGACAGAAGAAAAGAATCCATGTATTTAACAGAAATATTATTTAGTAACAGGCACCTATTTACTTATTACGCACACGAAGAGAACGTAAGGAAATTTTAAAATGAGACACTCTACTGTTCTTGAGTTCAAGTCGACGGTAGAGATTGGTTTCCTTTCATAACTTTAAAAGTCAAAAAGGGAGGGCATGTCAGCCGTTTACTTACCAAGCACTGTGTCCCATCCTTCCTTACGCCTTGCCAAGCCGTCTTTACCTCTGGCTTGCAGGAAAGCCTTTTGGTTGAGGGCAGTGTACATTAAAGCCCTGTTTTCTCGGTCTGTCCAGAACACTTCACGGCACCTTTGAGTGCCTCTCACAGTTACCTTGCCTGGGGACTTTACAGGGAGTTTCTTCTTTGACAAACCAGTACCTCGCTTGGGGGGAGGCTCCTCCTCCTCTGACAACTCACTAGAAACTTCGACTTCATACTCCTCTTCTTCTTCTTCTGACTTTCGTCTATGGGAAGTGGAAGTATTGAAAATGTCTGGTAGGTCATAAGACCTGTGTCCGTCCTCGTGAAGTTCCTGTCCCTCCTCCCCGTCCCCGTCGTCCTCACTACTGCTAGAGGGAGAATACCCTCTAGTGTTCTGAAACAAAAAAAGGGCAATTTTTACAAATAAAGAAAGAGGACAGAGAGTCGAAGAGGAGAGAGAAAAAAGAAAATCGTGTCAGACAGCTTGTTCCCTTTTATCGCTCATCCCGGCACTCGAAGAAAACCGAGGAAAAGCCAGGACAGGGGAAGGACAGCTCTTTTGTTACATATAAAAAGGATAGGCACATTTTTTGTATCTTAATAGACTTTAATAAGAATGTTCTACTTACTTCTGGAGATAAGAAGGCCATGTTCTTTCAGGGTAGGGGCTCTGTCCCCGCTGAAACCAAAACAGTTGCCGCCTCCTTCCCGGAAGTGACGTTGTGAGGGAACTGGGTCAAGTTACGCAGGTTTCCGGGGCTCTTTTCTCGCTGTGCGACATATTCTTTGTCACAGCGAGAATTACACAGTGAGAATTAAAAATAAACTTTCGTTGCAACAAAGACTCTCGTGGGAAAAAGGCAGAACCTATTGTGTAACGGACCATAAAAGAAGTCTTAAAGGTGTACGCTGATTAGGGAGAAAATAACGTAACGTAAAATCGCTGTTTGTGTAACGACCTCCTGTTCAGTTCTCCTTTGAGAGTATTCTGGCCAGCGCTCTATGGTGGTTATAAAGACCAGGTCTGAGCTTCTTTCCCTCCTTAGTGCCCTTTTTCTTTTCCTAATCAGCCTCCTTATACTACTATCAGCCATTGGTGAGCACTGATTGTACATCTTCCTGGTGGCTATAGGACAATGTTGGTCAATAAAATCATAGGAGATGGTAGGATCAGCTGACTGGTTGAGCTCAGCCCAGTTGTGTTCCAACACTGCAGCCTCCATGGTGGCTTTCTCATAATGTTTATTTATACGTCCTGCCAGTAATAGTTTCGGTTGTACTCTTCATTCTTTGTTGTTTCTTTACCACATAGATCGGTATGTGATCACTGATCTTGCCGTCCATATGTCTAAACTCAGCAACAAATTTACAGTTTGTGTAAATGTGGTCAAGGACGGTTGCGCCATGGACTGGGTGGTAGTATGTTGGTTTGGTGCGTAGATATGTGAGGCCGCATTTATGCAGAAACTTCCACCTTATACATGAGGTGCACCTTATACATGAGGTGTGCCTTATACATGAGGTGCACCTTATACATGAGGTGCACCTTATACATGAGGTGTGTCTTATACATGAGGTGCACCTTATACATGAGGTGCACCTTATACATGAGGTACACCTTATGCATGAGGTGCACCTTATACATGAGGTGCACCTTATACATGAGGTGAGCCTTATACATGAGGTGCACCTTATACATGAGGTGTGCCTTATACATGAGGTGCACCTTATACATGAGGTACACCTTATACATGAGGTGCACCTTATACATGAGATGTGCCTTATACATGAGGTGAGCCTTATACATGAGGTGCACCTTATACATGAGGTGTGCCTTATACATGAGGTGTGGCTTATACATGAGGTGCACCTTATACATGAGGTGTGTCTTATACATGAGGTGCACCTTATACATGAGGTGTGTCTTATACATGAGGTGCACCTTATACATGAGGTGTGCCTCATACATGAGGTGCACCTTATACATGAGGTGCACCTTATACATGAGGTGCACCTTATACATGAGGTGCACCTTATACATGAGGTGTGTCTTATACATGAGGTACACCTTATACATGAGGTGTGTCTTATACATGAGGTACACCTTATACATGATGTGTGCCTTATACATGAGGTGCACCTTATACATGAGGTGTGCCTTATACATGAGGTGCACCTTATACATGAGGTGCACCTTGTACATGAGGTGTGCCTTATACATGAGGTGTGCCTTATACATGAGGTGTGCCTTATACATGAGGTGTGCCTTATACATGAGTTGCGCCTTATACAAGAGGTGTGCCTTCTACATGAGGTGCACCTTATACATGAGGTGCACCTTCTACACGAGGTGCATCTTATACATGAGGTGCACCTTGTACATGAGGTGTGGCTTATACATGAGGTGTACCTTATTCATGAGGTGTGCCTTATACATGAGGTGCACCTTATACATGAGGTGGCTTATACATGAGGAGCATCTTATACATGAGGTGCACCTTATACATGAGGTGCACCTTATACATGAGGTGCACCTTATACACGAGGTGCACCTTATAAATGAGGTGCACCTTATACATGAGGTGACTTATTCATGAGGTGCATCTTATACATGAGGTGCACCTTATATATGAGGTGCACCTTATACATGAGGTGACTTATACATGAGGTGCACCTTATACATGAGGTGCACCTTATATATGAGGTGCACCTTATACATGAGGTGACTTATACATGAGGTGCATCTTATACATGAGGTGCACCTTATACATGAGGTGTGCCTTATACATGAGGTGCACCTTATACATGAGGTGCACCTTATACATGAGGTGCACCTTATACATGAGGTGCACCTTATACATGAGGTGTGTCTTATACATGAGGTGTACCTTATACATGAGGTGCACCTTATACATGAGGTGCACCTTATACATGAGGTGCACCTTATACATGAGGTGCACCTTATACATGAGGTGCACCTTATACATGAGGTGTGCCTTATACATGAGGTGTGGCTTATACATGAGGTGCGCCTTATACATGAGGTGAGCCTTATACATGAGGTGTACCTTATACATGAGGTGCACCTTATACATGAGGTGCACCTTATACATGAGGTGTGCCTTATACATGAGGTGCTTCTTATACATGAGGTGCGCCTTATACATGAGGTGCACCTCATACATGAGGTGCTCCTTATACATGAGGTGTGCCTTATACATGAGGTGCACCTCATGTATGAGGTGCACCTCATACATGAGGTGCACCTTATACATGAGATGTGCCTTTTACATGAGATGTGCCTTATACATGAGGTGCACCTTATACATGAGGTGCACCTTATACATGAGATGTGCCTTATACATGAGGTGTGCCTTATACATGAGGTGTGCCTTATACATGAGGTGCGCCTTATACATGAGGTGTGCCTTATACATGAGGTGTGCCTTATACATGAGGTGCACCTTATACATGAGGTGCACCTTATACATGAGGTGCACCTTATACATGAGGTGCACTTTCTACATGAGGTGTGCCTTATACATGAGGTGCACCTTATACATGAGGTGTAGGCCTTTTGGGGGTGATATACTAGGTGATCTAGTTGTTGTCCATGTCATAAGGAGATGTTCTAGTGGCCTGCTCTTTGACCAACTGACACTATTCCAAAAGTTGTTTTTTTCTCTGTACATTGTGGATCAACATGGTAAAAGGTACGTCCATGTGCCCCCTTGCAGGCATACCTTTTACTGTGTTGATCTTCATATGATGTATTAAGAACTGGCCTATCAGTAATGACAGATAAGGAATAAGTTTGATGGAACACCCCCATTACAGGTCAGCGGGCAGTTTTCAGTAAACAGAAGACTCATAATTTGCTTGCATCAATAATTCATCTTTATCATATAGATCTACATATTGACTACACTCATAAATTTTCAAAATCTTCAATACTTGTTTACGTGATGAGTAAAGATGTTAGTAAACAGTCTTGCTAAATCACAGAAAACTGGAGGTGTAAATTGGCCAATTTGTGATGTGACATGCATCAGTTGCAGCACTTCCATGTGGCATCAAGGCACCATAGACTTCAACTACAAGTAACAAAAAATGTACATCATAATACTAAGTTTATACATCAGAGCTTATAATGAACAATTAATCAATGGATAATTCATGACGCATGTGTGTTAGCAAAGGATAATTACACGAGGGTGTATCCCGAGTGTAATTATCATTTGCTAACATACACAAGTCATGAATTATCCATTGACTACTTATTTTATTACACGATACCAATAGAAAATCAATAGAATATCAATAAATTCAAGTTTAAAACAAAAATGGTTCCCCCTGCCCAGGACTCAAAGCCTGCCATAGTGTGTGTACATGATTGGTACACACAGCTTGGCGCCCGGCAGCCATTTGGTCTGAACCCGTCCCGCAGTCCTCTATAATTATAATGCTATTCTAACCTTATTCTAACCAATAAACCTTTAAAACACACACCTCGGCGCCCATCTTGGCTTTGTTTGAATACGTCCCGCAGTTATGGTAGCGGACACACGGCCTCTAACGGCTGACGCAATGCGCTAACTGCTAGACCACCGCATCTCACACCTCAACGCCTGTCTCGGCTTGGCTTTGTTTGAATGTGTCCCGTGGTTATGTATACACGATCGGTACACACACCTCGGCGCCTGGCTAGGCTTGCTTTGGTTTGAATGCGTCTCGCAGTTATGGTAGTGGACACACGGCGAAAAAAAAGATGCCCCCAGACCGGGACTCGTCTCGCCTACCTGGAACTGCTGAGCACAATGTGCTAACCACTAGACCGCCGGGCGATACACATCAGAGCCCGGCTTGGCTTAGATTGGTTTGAACGCGTCACGCGTCTCGGGGTTATGGCAGCGGAAAGCCCGCAGTCGTTGACGTTATACGAGCAGTAGAGACAAAGCTGGGGGGGGGGGGCACAACCCAGACTGCCGGGGATTTTCACACTTTGAATGTATAAAAGTTATATATGAGTACCCTCCCCGGGCTTTGTATCATATCAAGACCTGGTTCTAGCCAGCCACTTCTCGTCAGTCCCTGTGGAGCAGTGCATAGGGAGTTGGATTTGGGATCTGCGATTGCAGGTTCGAGCCCCACCCTGGCCATGAAAGTTTCGTGGGTTTTAACATGTAACATATGACATGTAAGGACATGCAAGGTGTGCAGGTTATCCATGGATAACTGCACTGGGTGCCTGTTATCCATGGATAACCGCACACCTTACAAAAGTCAGGAAAAGCACTCAGAATCACAGAAATCGTGTAATAAGGGAGGATAGTGTCATACTAGTAATTATTGGCATGATCAAGTTGTCATATGAGAAATATCATAAGACTAGTGGTATATAGTGTAATTATCTCAAGGCTCTTATAAATAGTGTTATTTCCAGTTGTCACTGGTTTATTCAGCTTTAGGCAACATGTAAGAAATATCAATCATACAGTAGTTAGTACGTAGGTAATTTGTACATACAGTAAACATACAGTAATTTATAAAGTATAATGTTCAGTTCCACTCCACCTGTGAGGTATTAATAATACAGTGTCCAGCATACTTCTAGGTGGGTTCCCACACCTAGCTCCTGACCTGCTGCTTAGAGGAATAATGTAATAATGGATAACTTTACCCTCTGGTGGAAGTCTTGAAGAAGATAGCCTCTGGCCACTAATGGTAGGAAACCAATGCCTGTCTAGCATAGTTTCACCATAGTGCAGTGGTATAGCAGGTAGCAGGAGATGACTGGAGATGTTACCTCTAGAGCGGTTCTTGGTGATGTGTCTTCCTGGAGGTGCAGACAGGCTATTTGTAGCAAATCTTGGAAAAGCACCTCCAGACTGACTGGAGCCAGCAGCATCTGCCTAACTCTACAATTGTTTGAGGGGACCCTTTCAAGTGTCACAGGGGGACAAAGGACCCCCATGGACGCCGCTATGGCCCCCATTGTCTTGGTCGGTTCTGCATCTTTAGACCCTCATATCTCGGCCGTTTATGCTTGTATAACCGCCATTTTGGGCATGCGCGGAGCTGAATGTGCCAAGATTATAATGCCCGCTGGATAGGCGCGTAACTCCCGCCGGTTTGTCTGTAGCTTACTCGGAGGTCGATTCAGTCTCCATGGCGTAACTTCCTTAATACTGGGAGTTCCGCCTTGATCTTGGGCTCATTCTGACCGTCTAATTATGGGCTTTCCATAGAATTTTTGATATTTGACCTAGGTCGCTCAGGAGCGACGCTAGAGCGACCGGAAGGTTATGGCGTCGTGCTTATGTAACCCATTGTTCAGTCCTTAGAGTGCTCAGACACTCATGACGGCGTCAGCGGTGCTCAGGCACCCGTGACGGCCGGTTGCATTCACTTACAAGTTATTAATTTGTGCATTGAACCATGAGGTCGCACACTGAGACCCTCATTTTTATTATATTGTGTAGTGAACCATTAGGTCGGACCCTTTGATGTCATAAACTCTGTCTAACTGACTTGGTTTGGTGTGCAGTGGGGCATGAACGCTCTTATATAAAGTTTGAGCGCTCTTATAGCTCTTAGAACCAACCTATGTATTAATTTCATAGATATTTCTTTGATTAATACAAAATATGTTAGAATTTATGGAACAATAAAATGGTATATCATAGAATACTCCCTCTCCCCCGAAAGAATGCGAAACTCCGTCATTTCGCCGAGGGAATGTACAATTTATACAATTTTTACCTTATTTTGGAGTTGTATACTGTTTTGTAAGAGGATTTGAAGTGATGGGGAGTGCTTCAAATGCAATTTTTGTGGTAGAGCTTTGTCAGTATAAACAATTTTCTCCTGGGTATAAGTACATTTCCGAGTTTCTATATCTTACCATACCATAGCTTATTTGCTTATGTAACATCAATATTGGGTACAATTTTCCATTTTTATGTACAACATACAATTTGGCAAATAGTGTGCAATTTTGGCATTTAATATTCAATTTAGCGTGCAAATTGAACATAAATGACAATTTCAGTGTGCAAATTTACAATTTCGCGTGTAATTGCGTTCAATTGACAATTTCAGTATGCAAATATATAATTTTTGCGTACATTTGGCAATTTAAGTGAGCAAATATATAATTTTCGCGTATATTTGGCAATTTTAGTGTGCAAATATATAATTTCGCGTACATTTGGCAATTTGAGTGTGCAAATATATAATTTTCGCGTATATTTGGCAATTTTAGTGTGCAAATATATAATTTCGCGTGCATTTAGCAATTTTTAGTGTGCAAATATATAATTTCGCGTGCATTTGGCAATTTTAGTATGCCAATGTATAATTTTGCGTTCAATTGATAGTTTCTGTATGTACAAATATAATTCTGCGTACAGCTTGGATACACATAGCAATGTTGATTTTCTAAAAAAAAAATCTGACTTCAGTGTATGAATTGGGTACAGACATACAGTATAATGTGCAACATATAATTCAAATGTAAATTGGATGCAACTTACAATCTAGTGTGCAAACATACAATTTTAGTGTGCAAATTGGGTACGAGCGTACAATCTGGTGTGCAACATACAATTTATGGGATTTGAGACAAATTTTTCCGAGGGCCGGAAAAACAAAGTACTTCATGTACAATAGGCTTGTTTGTCTCTGAGTTACTCATTGATTTTGCTATATGGGTGTATTAATTGGCAATTTCGGCAGTGGGCCGCTGCTTAATTGACTTTTCCCCTAGCCTTATGAGTATGTCCCTGAAAGAGATTTATTTGGTGAGTATCTTAAGTAAACATGTTTTATGTCAACAATTTTCTCAACAAATTTTTTTTTTCTTTTTTTTTTTTTTCATTCATTTTTCCAACAATTTTCTTGGATACCTAAAGTGTGTTACTTTAAGTAAACCTTGGCATAGTATACAAGTGCTAGTGGGTACAAAAACTGTCTTAGTTATCTACCTGCATTCATGTATATTAATGTTAGGTTTGTACAATTTTACAATTTGTAATTTGCAATTTCGCAATTTTGCGCGTATATGCGCGCATTAATCATCGATTTTGTGAGAATACCATAGATTTTCATATTATACATCAACAAGTGGCTGTGTATATAATTTTTTTTTCTAATACTTTGATAATTTCATTGACAGTGGAGGTGTGTGTCATGTGTGAGATGTGTCATCTCAGTATCTCCTGGTGGTGGACTGGGGGCAGTCTAGGCTGTGTGCAGCCTAGGCTGTTTCCACAGTCACCGGGGAGGGCTGGTGGTTTAGAAAATTAGCAATAGTCTGCATGTTTGACCTTGCGGTCTCCTCCTGTTGTTCGTCAATAATTATATCTGTTGTATTTTCCAGTGCTGTCATGGTCACCGGGCTGGTGCCACAATCATTCTGGAGAAGCATGGAGTAGTAGAGTCCTTTGTTTTTAAGGGCTGGTATAGTACTGAACCTAGTGCGCCAAGGTAGGTGTATCACCTGAGGGAGGTGATAAGCAAATTCTCCTCTCTGTGTTGTTATAACTGCTGGTCCATTCCAGGTAAATATAGCCTTAGGTAGTGGGAAGGTTTTAACCACTATATCCTTATAGGTAGGGGCAGCTGCTGATTTAATCTCATCAAATTCATGTGGTATTGGCCTCAAGGGTAGCGCGAAGTTTGAGTCTCCACAATATATTTTAAAATATATTGTGGGGTTTGTGCGCTTGGCCACATTTTTCTTGCCACAGTGTGTCTGTGCAAATTTCTTAAGGTACTTCATTATTCTGTAGGCTGAGTAGATGGTCAGGGTGAATAATATAGCAATTATCAGGGTGTGGGTTTCCTGAATTGTGAGGAAAGGGGTGTGGGTTTCCTCTGTAGGGGTTAGTTTGGTAGGATTCTTATCTGGGAGCAATTTGTGTAGGGGCAGCTCGGTGACTAGTCTGAATGCTTTGGCTGTAGGCAGGTAGGCTACAGTCCCTCCTAGTCTGTATAATTTGAGTAGTATGTATACTATAAAAATGTGAGCTGATATCCCTAGGATGGGTGCTAAGCTTTGGAAGATTGGATGCTCTGTAACTCGACGTAGGTATGATTCCTCGTAGCGCGTTTCCATTTCCTTATTAAGGTTGGAGGCATCTTTTAATACTGTTTTGGCAAAGGGCTCTAAATTTAGTTGAGTAATATCATCCATGATTGGATTTTCCTGTAGTTTTTCTAAGGTTCTAGAAAGGTTTACTACTGGGAAATTTGGAAGATTCTCTCTTTCATCTGGTTTGGTTTCAGAAATTTTGTTAAGTGCTGCCATGAATGGTAAATTAATTGTCTTGAGAATGTAATGAAATGATAAGGTTGAGTTACAGGGCAACCTTGTGTTTGGAAGAGAAAATTCTCCTACACTGATCGTGCACCCACAGGGTACACCTATGATTGAGTAGGACTGGGCCTTCCGAGTTTCAGACGTTTTACCATGGCAGTTGATAAAGTAATGGGGTTCATTAGTAGTGACCAGATACTCATCTTCAGAAATGGAAATAGCATGGGTGGTAGGTGCTTGCAGTGGTGAAACTGTAAACTTGCAATGTTCCTTAATCTGTTGAGCCTGGTTAGTAAAAATGGCTACAGGGCATGTAGGCCTGTGTTTATAGATTCTACCATTTACATCTCTGCATACCTTTACTGTAGTACCTTCACATGCCTGCATATCTGCTGAGTCCAATTCGATAAATAATGATTCATCGTAAGATACTGCTAGAAACTCAGTTGTGGTTTGTAGTTTGGTGACTCCTCTGGTGGGGGTCTCCTGTGTGTCTATAGGCATGGGTGTTGTAATCATTTGGTACAGTTTGAAGGTTGAGGTGGTAGATTGAATTATAATGTCCAGATGAATATATATATGGTGAGCTGAGTAAGTGTATGAGGTCAGCTTCTGTGAATAATAGAAATCTAAGTCATTAATTGCGACTTGTGCTCCAGGGTGTGTAATCCTAAGTTTGTTATTGATGTCAATTAGGTATCTAGCAAGGTCTGAGGGTGGTACTATATCAGGGGTTAGGATCCCTGATGATAGCATTCTCAGGGCTGCATTTGTCCTTTGCAGTGATTGAACTGTATTCATTCTTGCTGCTATGATAATTAGTGCATCATTTAATACTTGCATTTTCTCCCTTTGAGTTTTCTCGTGCCTTGAATATGAGTCAAGTGACCTGGACATGTTAGAGGCCCACAGGTTGACGGTGTCACCTATGGTGTTGATTGTGCTGTCCAGTACCTTCTTATCTTGGATGTATGCTTTGACAAACTTATCTTGTCTGTCTGTGATCTTTTCAATGAGATTAGCTGCTTCCTGATCTTGTTTAGCAAATTTTCTTAGTATTTCATCTATGTTCTTGAGCTGTCCCATTACTTGGTTTACATCTTCTACTGTGGCTAGACCTAGCACACCGCGAAACAGGGGTGCTAGAAAACCCAGTATGGCCTCTCTTTTGGCCTTGTCCAATGTGTTTATGGGGTTGGATAAGAACAATTTGATGGAGGCTAGTGTTTCATTTATCTCCTTGTCTGCAATTTCCAGCAAGGTGTCTAGCTCCTTAGCTTGTTGGATAATTTGGCCAGAGGTATGATCTTGTAGAGTAGGAGTGGTCAAATGGAGTATTCTATCCCTTATGGATCCTTGGGTAACGGGTGCCCGAGGTATCTTGTAGGGAATAGCTAACAACAGTGTTGTGGTTGTATGTCCATTGACCAATGGTTGAGGGCTAGGTTTGAATACTACTCCTATGTTTTGTCTCACCACAGGTGTATAACCTGCAGTAAGTGGTTCAATAGTATATAATAACAGCATAGTTAGCAGTATGGGTGAAACTCTCAGTGTCCCCATGGTGCTTGTGTAAAGCAAGTTTGCTGTTTAAAGTCTTGTCAAATTTGTAGTGATTTGGTGCTGGTAAAGTCTAAGTGTATGGTGTAACACTTTAAATGAAGTGGTTCAAACTGTACCTTTGCAAGATTGAGCTGTCTTGGCAATATGTCCGGTGAGTCTATAGAGGTTGACCAGTAATGGTAAGGTCAGGTTGAAGGTGAAGTAGGTGTGTTCTTTATCCTAGTGCAGTCTCTCCTAATGGAGAAGTGGGCTGGCTAATTCCCAAGTGGGGTCCTGTAGACTTGTGTTCCAGACTGCAGCTGGATGAAGACTGATGGTGGGCTATGGTCCACAGTGCTTCTTATGTAGCCTACCCTACCCACATCCATTGTGGGCCTGGTATTGTTTCTCTGGAGACAATGCATTAATCTCCAGTGTCTGCTAACTGTGGGGTCTATTGTGTAGTCTGTGTACTGGTAATTAGCTCCTCCTGTCATCCAGGACAGCCATTCATGACCGTCTAGACAGTTGTCTGAGGGTAGCTTATAAGGTCAATTGATCTCTATAGACTGCTGTGTTGGCATAGCGCGCTCTTTCATGTGGGGATTAGGCTTTAGACACTCCATTGTGTTACCCTTACTCTTCTTAGACTTCATGTCTGCTTTACTTGGGGGGTCCCAGTCTTTGACCCTTTCAGAGGCAATAACCTACTGATATATTTACAAATTTGATTGGCTTTATATACATAGTAATTCATTATCAGTCACACATGTCTTATGTGTGGATGAAGAGAATTTGTAATACATTTTGAAAATCTTATGACTTTTGGTATCTCAATCTTGTTTCTAATTTCTTGAAACTGCACCACACCTAGATGTCTTTCTTAGTATGTGGTGTGCAGGCCTAGGCTTGATAGGGCCTATGCCTGTGGTTTCTCTTGTAAGGGTGATATCATTTTTGTTCCTTACAATTTTGCTGTAGTATTTGGCCTCATGTGGAATAAGCCTGTGTGCAAATTCATTGTTTCTGACAGCCACAACCTTTTTCAGTCTGTCTATGTGCACTGGTCTAGCCACCAATAGGTTGGTGTCCAAGTTTTTGAGTTTGGCACTTGTCAAACTAGGTCTACCTACTACAACATATGGTCCCATAAAAAGGGGTTGAAGTTTCTTACACTCTGTGTTGGTCAGGATTCTTGGAATGTTTAGGTACACCATGTCGGTGACCTTGATTTCCTGTGGTGTAAGTTTCTTATCATATCTATCCTTCCTTTCCTTTTGTAGCTTGGCGACCCTTTCTATAGCTTTCCTCCTAGAGGTATCTTGATTCGTTATCATGTTAGCTACATGGTCTGCTACTGTGGATATGTCTTCCTGTATTCCCAGCCCTAAGTCCATTGGGGTGGCTGGGTTTCTCCCATGGAGTAGGAAGAAAGGGGTGAATCCTGTGGTTTGGGATTCAGTGTTGTTTAATGCAAAGGTTATGGGTTCAATAAATGAATCCCAATTGTTTTGGTGCTTTGAGCAGAATGCTCTGAGTGCTGTGCCTATGCTAGCATTGAATCTCTCTACAAGCCCATTTGATTGTGGCCTGTATGGTGAGGAGAATTTATGTTTGATCTTGAGGTGTTTAGTTAACTTTGTGAACTTTGCACCTGTATAACATGTTCCATTGTCTGTTTGAAGAGTGGCTGGTGTTCCATGATGACAAATTATATTCTTGTAGAACTCTGCTGCTGTTGTCTCAGCTTTTAAGTCAGTAGTAGCCCAAGCTGTTGCATATCTGGTAGCATAATCTATGCAGACTTGTATATGTTTGTTTCCCCTGGCAGTTGTGGGAAGTGGTCCCACCGCGTCTAGGTTTAGGAACTTCATTGGTGAAGTCATGTACTCTCTCACTGTCATTGGTGTTTTGTGTGAGTGTACTTGCCTTTTTGCTGTGAGGCATGTGTGGCAGGTGGAAACATATTTTGTTGTGTCTGCTAGCATAGACTTCCAATATACCCTAGGTCGGAGTGCTGACAGCATCCTACTTGAACCAAGATGGCCGCCAGTAGGTGAGTCATGGAAATACTGTAGTGTACTTGTTACCCATTGCTGTGGTATAACAATTTGAAGTGGTACAGTATTGGTTTTTCTCCAATTTATGGGGCATATATGGACTAATGTACCGTTTACCAAGGTGTATGTCTGGCCTTGGTTGATGATTCTGTTTCCTTGTGCTTTTGGTGCAGGCAAGGTCCCATCCTCAAGATATTGTATGAGGGGCAATAGGTCCTTGTCTTTCCTTTGTTCCAAGCCAAGGTTTGTACCTGAGATGGATGTGTCGGGAATCTGATCCAGTAGTTGATTTATATCTAGCACATGTTGTTTTATTCTGTCTCTTTCTTTTTCTTTTTCATCGACTATTGGCCTATCTTGTGCCTTTTGTTGGGGTGTGTCACTCTTGTTTTGGTGTGTAGGCTCCTTTGGAGGGCCTATTCTCGCCTTAATGGGAGTGGCAACCTTTTTCTTTAAAGGCACAATTTGCTTTTTGTCATTCTTCTTTGTCTCAGAGTTCTTTGACTTAGTAGATGCAGTGTCTTTTGTGACATTTTTCCTGGCAGGTGGGGTTTTGGTAGGTTTGTTTCCTGTGACCTTTTTCTCATTTAGAATAGTTTGTGATTGTGTGGGGGGTTTTGGTGTGCCCTCCTGAATCATTTCTCTAGTCTTTGAGCGTGTGGTCATAGGACACAAATGGTTTGATGTTTCCTCTCCCTGCATAGGTTCAAAGAATCTGACTGATTTAGAAGTTGCTTGAGTAATAGCATATATCGTGTCTTCTGGATCTTCATCATCTGAGTCAGGTGGGGTGAAGGGTGGCTCCTTAGGAGTTGCCTTCACTATCTGATTGAGTGATGAGAATTCAATAGGCTCGAAGTCATTATCTGGAAAGAGTTGTGAGTATTCTCTCTCACAGTGGCAAAACACATAGTGTGTAGATTGCTTCAAGATACCCCTAATGGGTGTCTCTGGCCTTTCAATGGTGTTGGGTGGATCATCCCTTTTGAATGGTACTTTCTTTGTTACTTTTGCAAACTTGGTTCTACTGGCTGCTCTAACTCTCCTTGGTGGGGGTGGAGGGTTAGTCATGGGTCCAGAGTCTGGGTATTCTCTTCTAGACATAGCATCTGGTGGTGTGTTATCATCACCTTTCACGTGTTGGATGGTGAATGAAAATTGTTGTATGTCTAGAGCCCATCTGGCCCATCTATGTGTGAGTCCTGTATTGGTTAATAGTGGGATTAGGGCTGCATGGTCTGTGTATAGTTGGAAGTGTCTGGTCTCTAGATAGTGTCTGAAGTGTAATACTCCATACACTACTCCCAGTAGTTCTCTCTCTGTGGTATTGTAATTTCTCTCATGTTTTGAGAGGGTTCTACCTGCAAAGGCTACTGGTCTGAGCACTCCTTCATTATCTCTCTGTGAGAGTACAGCTCCTAAACTCACATTGGAAGCATCAGTTGCCAAACTGAACTCTTTCTCATAGTTTGGATATCTGAGAAGAGCATTGGTACAGAGGGCATGCTTTAATGTTTTGAAAGCATTATCTGCCTCTTCTGTCCAGACAAATGCTTTGAGATGTGTCTGTAGATCATACAATGGTCTAGCAATTTGGGCATAACCTTTGATAAACTTTTTGAAGTATTGGCATAGGCCTGTGAAGGATCGGACATTTTTGACTGATTTTGGTGTTGGGAAGGTTTTGATTGATTCCACCTTTGTGGGAGATGGTTGCAGTCCCATGGGTGTCACTCTCATTCCCAAGAAGTCTATTCTGTCTATGAAGTATTCACATTTTGATTTCTTCAGTTTGAGTTTACCAACTCTTAGGCTGTTGAACACATCTTCCAGGTCATGGAAGTGTTGTTCGATTGATGGTGATAATACCAATATGTCATCTAGGTATGGTAGGGCACATTTGTATTTGAGTTTGTTCAGAATTAATGTGACTAGATGGCAGAATCCCGCCGGTGCCGTCGCTAAACCCATCGGCATCCTTTCATAGACATATTTTTTGTCATTTGCTATGAATGCGGTTTTATGCTGGTCCTCCTGTCTTATAGGAATTTGAAAAAATCCCTGTTGGGCATCTAGCTTACTGAATACTCTTGGTCTGAGTGACCCTATCATGTCTAGAGTGTCATCGGCTCGGGGTGTAGATAAGGCTTGATTTATCGTGTTCTGGTTCAAATAACGAAAATCTGTGACGAGCCGATGGCCTCCCGATGATTTTTGTACTAAAAAGGATCTGGAGGCCCAGGGGCCCTCAGCACATTCTCTTAGAATGCCCTGTTGCACTAGCCTTTCACACTCTTCCCCTATTGCGGCCTGTTTTTCTGGTGTTTGTCTATATGGTAGGAAATGACATGGTACTGCCTCAGGTTTTACATGTATTGAGTGTGTATACAGGTGTGTGGCACCAATGTCTCCATCTTTTCCTACAAATACATCATCATACTTGGTCAGCAGTGATTTTAATCTATCATGCTGATCTTTGGATGTGAGCACAGATTTTGGTGGAACATTCTCTTCCAATTCTGGCTCGAGGTCATGTGCCTCACTATGTATAGCAGCTATTTCAGAGAGTCTGATTGAGTTGGGGTCAGGGTCGGCATATGTGGACTCACAGTCTGAGTCTGTGTCACTGAATTGAGTTACATCCTCAGGCCGTATGGCTGAGATGGATTGATCAGTGTGTGGGGTTGTGTCTGACACCTGCTGAGGTTTTTCTAAATCAGATTCCTTGACTTCCTGAAATAGAGCTATGATGGCACCCTTTTTGATTTTATGTGGGCGCCTGCTGGTGTTGAGTAACACTAGGGGATGTTTGTTATTTTCCCTGGGGGTTACTGCTGCCCTTTGAACTAGGTATGGGGCATTGTTATTTCTTTGGAGGTTATCTACTACTCCAGTTTTCCCTTGCAGTGATTGAGTAGATGTGACCTTACCCAATACTGCAAGTTCAGAGAATGGAGGGATGGTAAAATCCCTCACTGCCCTAATGGGTTTGAGAATTTGTTCAGGATCAACATTAAATTCAATTTGAGATTTTGTAGTGCTTAAGAAATCTGTGCCGAGAACAACGGGCTGTGTGAGGTTGGGTATTACAGCAAATTGGTATTGGAATCTGACACCTTGGATTCTAAAGTTCAGCATAGCTGAATGTCTAACATGACACACCGATCCATCTGCCAAGTGGATGTTGATTTTAGATTTCCTCAGTTGGATATGGAATCTCTTTTGGAGATCCATGAGGAATGATTGTCTGACACAGGTGATAGTAGCACCTGTATCAACCAAACATTGTACATCTGAAACATCATATAGATTTGCATTGATACAGCCATTTTGAAGAAGTACAATAGAAAGCTTGGTACTCTCACCTGTATCCTTTGATGATGAATCTGGTGGGGTGATGTGTATCACTGATGGACGTCTCTGTCTGTTAGATGGTAGATTGGCACTAGCAATTGTCTCTGGTTGGATCTTTGTTAATCCTGCTTGATTGTTTGTATTTGGGGTGTCACAGTGCACTGGCCCATCGGCACTGTGACATCCTAGTTTTCCTGGTTCTGTGGGGTGGTTGAGATGCTTGCCACCAGGAGTTTGGAGATTTGATCCATCACATGAGGTGGTATTTGGGGGTTACTTTGTTGGTTCCCCTGGTAACCTCTTGTGTCAGGTTTGTAATCCTCCCGGCGTGAGTTGGAACCCTGGTTATATTGACCAGAGTTGCTGTATTGACCGGAGTTATTGGATCTCTGGTTGTTGTAGGCGCCATTGTTGTTGTAGGATCCACTGTTGTAGTTCCTATGTGGACTCTGGCTCCTACTGTTGGATCCTTGATTATAGGATCCAGAGTTGTTTGAACCCTGGCTGTTGTTGTAGGATCCAGAGTTGTTGTAGGATCCAGAGTTGTAGTTCCTATGTGGACTCTGGCTCCTACTGTTGGATCCTTGATTATTATAGGATCTGCCATTACTTGGGGTTCTGTCTCTCCTATCACTGTATGAAGAGTTACCATTGTTGGAGTTGGAAGAGCTGTTGTCTTTCCTACTGTTGTGACCCCCCCGGTTGTTGTTGTTGCCTCCTCTACCTCTACCTCTATTGGATTGGTAGTTGGGGTCATAGTTATTTCCTTTATATCTACCGGTAGGGTCTCTTGATGCAACCTTAGCTTCCTGTTGCCTTACATGGGCACTAGACATTAGGTTAACATCTTCATCTGCACTAGTGCTGATTTCCTGGACCTTTTTCTTAGTAGGCTGTGGGTTGGTTTCTGCATCCCTTACCTTCCTAGATCTCTCTTGGGTCTCAACCTCTAGGGCTAGGTCTAGGGCTTGGTCAAAAGAGTCTATTTTCTTGTTCTCAAGAGCTATAGAGATCCAGGGCCTCATGCCTTGGGTAAATGCCTTGCTTAGGGTTTCATCATTCTGGCGTTGGGCATTACACACTTTCCTGAGATGGCATGCATAGTCTAGAACAGGTTCATCTATCTTTTGTGCACGGAGTGCAGTCCTTGAGATTATATTGTCTCGAGTAGCAAAATACTCTTTTAATTTATTCACTACATTGGTCCATGTCAACATATCAGGTGTGGCACTCTCCCTGAAGGATTCAAACCAAGCTAGTGCTTGTCCTTCGAGGTACTTGGGTAAATATGTTACCATGGTGTCACTGTCTGTCACTTTGTACTTATCCTTCAGATATTCTGGGAATTTGTGATCAATGAATAATGCTGTTGACATGAGTGGTGATGGGTGTGAAAAGGTTTTGGGTTTTGTTACCTCATGTATCCTGATCTTTCTGTCGTCCTGCTGTTTATTGTCTATGAGCTTGGTCATGTTGGACACCATGGAGATTATGATGTCATCTTTGGATCCAGAGGCAGATGGTGTGACAACAGGTGTGATGGCAGGTGTGGGAGGTTGTGGGGTCTGGGATGATACCATCTTCATGAGATCTGCTATCTGTTGTTGTTGTCTCTCTAGGGACTTCCGCTGATCTTCCATGGCCTTCTGTTGAGCATCTATTGCTGCATTCCTCTCCGCCAGTTGTTGGTTGAGGATCCTCTCCCTTTCCTCCTGCTGGGACTTGTTGGTCTCTAGGGCAGTAACTGCATCTTGGATGGCCTTCTCATAGGCCCTTATCTTCTCAGCTGTCTGATTAGGTTGGGGGCCTTCATCGGTGTCCATGATGGAGGGTGTGGGGGAGGTGTCTCTGGAGGAGTGGCTGTCAAAGGCTGGAGCTGGGGTGGAGGATCTAGATGAGGGTGTGGATCCACCCCCTGAGGCAGATCCTTCTTCCCCTGAGGTAGATAGCGTGAGTTGGGCGTCCTGTAGAGATCCCTGGGAAATGTTGGATCCCTGAGAACTGGTTGTTCCCTGAGTAGACAGGGTGGGTGGTGTGGGGTCTACTGAGTGTGGGTCTGTTGTATTGGAGGCTGGTTTGCCTCCTGCGGGCCTCCTAGATCTTGGTGGGAGGGAGACCTCTTCAACAGGCCCCTGACTACGTAAGGTCTTTGTGTGTTGTTCTGCCAGCTTGACTGATAAGGCCTTGATGTGTGTGGTGGACCTCACTGACGTGTGGGAGACCTCACTGACGTGTGGGAGACCTCACTGACGTGTGGGAGACCTCACTGACGTGTGGGAGACCTCTCTGACGTGTGGGAGACCTCACTGACGTGTGGGAGACCTCACTGACGTTTGGGAGACCTCACTGACGTTTGGGAGACCTCACTGACGTTTGGGAGACCTCACTGACGTTTTGGGAGACCTCACTGACGTTTTGGGAGACCTCACTGATATATGAGAGATCTAACTGTTGTGTGAGAGATCTCATTGATGTGTGGGAGATCTCACTGATGTGTGGGAGATCTCATTGATGTGTGGGAGATCTCACTGATGTGTGGGAGATCTCATTGATATGTGGGGGATCTCACTGATGTGTGGGAGATCTCACTGGTATGTGGGAGATCTCACTGGTATGTGGGAGATCTCACTGGTGACCTTGGTGGGTATGGTGTCAAGGTCAAGGTCACTGGGTGGGTGGAGTGGGTCTAACTGTGTGTATGCGGTACCAGCTTTAATTTACTGTGTGCATGATTGTTCCCAGTTGCGGTACCAGCTTTAACTTACTGGTGCATGATTGTTTTTAGTTGTGTTACCAGCTTTAATTTTTATGAGCCTGTGAGATATGGGATCTTAGTAGGATGTTCTCCACCACTTTGTCATACTAGTGATTGGCATGATCAAGTTGTCATATGAGAAATATCATAAGACTAGTGGTATATAGTGTAATTATCTCAAGGCTCTTATAAATAGTGTTATTTCCAGTTGTCACTGGTTTATTCAGCTTTAGGCAACATGTAAGAAATATCAATCATACAGTAGTTAGTACGTAGGTAATTTGTACATACAGTAAACATACAGTAATTTATAAAGTATAATGTTCAGTTCCACTCCACCTGTGAGGTATTAATAATACAGTGTCCAGCATACTTCTAGGTGGGTTCCCACACCTAGCTCCTGACCTGCTGCTTAGAGGAATAATGTAATAATGGATAACTTTACCCTCTGGTGGAAGTCTTGAAGAAGATAGCCTCTGGCCACTAATGGTAGGAAACCAATGCCTGTCTAGCATAGTTTCACCATAGTGCAGTGGTATAGCAGGTAGCAGGAGATGACTGGAGATGTTACCTCTAGAGCGGTTCTTGGTGATGTGTCTTCCTGGAGGTGCAGACAGGCTATTTGTAGCAAATCTTGGAAAAGCACCTCCAGACTGACTGGAGCCAGCAGCATCTGCCTAACTCTACAATTGTTTGAGGGGACCCTTTCAAGTGTCACAGGGGGACAAAGGACCCCCATGGACGCCGCTATGGCCCCCATTGTCTTGGTCGGTTCTGCATCTTTAGACCCTCATATCTCGGCCGTTTATGCTTGTATAACCGCCATTTTGGGCATGCGCGGAGCTGAATGTGCCAAGATTATAATGCCCGCTGGATAGGCGCGTAACTCCCGCCGGTTTGTCTGTAGCTTACTCGGAGGTCGATTCAGTCTCCATGGCGTAACTTCCTTAATACTGAGAGTTCCGCCTTGATCTTGGGCTCATTCTGACCGTCTAATTATGGGCTTTCCATAGAATTTTTGATATTTGACCTAGGTCGCTCAGGAGCGACGCTAGAGCGACCGGAAGGTTATGGCGTCATGCTTATGTAACCCATTGTTCAGTCCTTAGAGTGCTCAGACACTCATGACGGCGTCAGCGGTGCTCAGGCACCCGTGACGGCCGGTTGCATTCACTTACAAGTTATTAATTTGTGCATTGAACCATGAGGTCGCACACTGAGACCCTCATTTTTATTATATTGTGTAGTGAACCATTAGGTCGGACCCTTTGATGTCATAAACTCTGTCTAACTGACTTGGTTTGGTGTGCAGTGGGGCATGAACGCTCTTATATAAAGTTTGAGCGCTCTTATAGCTCTTAGAACCAACCTATGTATTAATTTCATAGATATTTCTTTGATTAATACAAAATATGTTAGAATTTATGGAACAATAAAATGGTATATCAATAGCCCCTTGCTGTGTTATATTGAATTGGCCTATATTGTAGCACATCATTTCTAAGCAGGATAGATGAGAAATGAGGACAAAATCTCATTTTATAGCTTAATAGTCAATAGGAACTGCCTGCAATAGTGGCCAACTTGGCCTCAAGAGGCCTATATGCTGTCACATTGTATGTGGCACAGAGAGGTTGTTGATGCCAATACCATTTGCATCAAATACATATTATTTGTACTTTTAACACAATCTTTGTTGAAATGCATCATGGCCAGATTTCTTGTAATTGAACTAAGTAGGACAACCAAGATGAGCCATTTAACTACCAAAATAAGCTCAATCCCTCCCCCCTCCCGGGAAACTTACCCCCTGTCCCACCTCAATGCCCCCTCTCTGATTGGGGCTGTAGTCCTTGCTACTGGCTCCAGTATGCACCTACTGCAGCATCCCCATGTATTACACTAAAGATGCTAACGATTTTGATATTTCCGTCCAATCATTGCAATACAGCATAATTATATTTGCATTCTTTAAACAATCATTTTAGTGTCTCAGCAATTAACTTAAAGAGGTGAAATTTGGCCATCACGGTTTTTAGGTTTACTTTGTTTTCAGCATCATCCTTGACCCGTCCAGGTAGTAGCCACCATTGAGGCCGCCATTCTTCCACGTACTCCAGTGGTAATAGAAATCTCCCCATGGAGTATTTAGATTACAATTACTACAAAGCTTATACCACCATCCTGCCTCGTATGATTCGGCACAGTTAATTGGGGATTTGTCGTTGTCACGGTCAGGTGTACTGAAGTCCATACCATCATTATATTGAAGTGAGTCTCCTGGAATATATGAATGTAATGTTTTTAAACCACAGAGGTCACAGAGAGAACATGAGTAATTGTACGTAAAGTTTGCTTGGTCTTCTTTCTTTTATAAAAACCACCACCATTACACAGGACTTGAGCAGTTGTATCATTGCATAATCTAATGTAGGCCATTTACAGCTAGAACAGTTGTATCATTGCATAATCTAATGTAGGCCATTTACAGCTAGCAGTTGTATCATTGCATAATCAAATGTAGGCCATTTACAGCTAGCAGTTGTATCATTGCATAATCTAATGTAGGCCATTTACAGCTAGAACAGTTGTATCATTGCATAATCTAATGTAGGCCATTTACAGCTAGAACAGTTGTATCATTGCATAATCTAATGTAGGCCATTTACAGCTAGAGCAGTTGTATCATTGCATAATCTAATGTAGGCCATTTACAGCTAGAACAGTTGTATCATTGCATAATCTAATGTAGGCCATTTACAGCTAGCAGTTGTATCATTGCATAATCTAATGTAGGCCATTTACAGCTAGAACAGTTGTATCATTGCATAATCTAATGTAGGCCATTTACAGCTAGCAGTTGTATCATTGCATAATCTAATGTAGGCCATTTACAGCTAGAACAGTTGTATCATTGCATAATCTAATGTAGGCCATTTACAGCTAGCAGTTGTATCATTGCATAATCTAATGTAGGCCATTTACAGCTAGAACAGTTGTATCATTGCATAATCCTATGTAGGCCATTTACAGCTATAGCAGTTGTATCATTGCATAATCTAATGTAGGCCATTTACAGCTAGAACAGTTGTATCATTGCATAATCCTATGTAGGCCATTTACAGCTAGCAGTTGTATCATTGCATAATCTAATGTAGGCCATTTACAGCTAGAGCAGTTGTATCATTGCATAATCTAATGTAGGCCATTTGCAGCTAGAACAGTTGTATCATAGCATAATCTAATGTAGGCCATTTACAGCTAGAACAGTTGTATCATTGCATAATCTAATGTAGGCCATTTACATCTAGAGCAGTTGTATCATTGCATAATCTAATGTAGGCCATTTACAGCTATAGCAGTTGTATCATTGCATAATCTAATGTAGGCCATTCACAGCTAGAGAAGTTGTATCATTGCATAATCTAATGTAGGCCATTTACAGCTAGCAGTTGTATCATTGCATAATCTAATGTAGGCCATTTACAGCTAGAACAGTTGTATCATTGCATAATCTAATGTAGGCCATTTACAGCTATAGCAGTTGTATCATTGCATAATCTAATGTAGGCCATTCACAGCTAGAGAAGTTGTATCATTGCATAATCAAATGTAGGCCATTTACAGCTAGCAGTTGTATCATTGCATAATCTAATGTAGGTCATTTACAGCTAGAACAGTTGTATCATTGCATAATCTAATGTAGGCCATTTACAGCTAGAACAGTTGTATCATTGCATAATCTAATGTAGGCCATTTACAGCTAGCAGTTGTATCATTGCATAATCTAATGTAGGCCATTTACAGCTAGAACAGTTGTATCATTGCATAATCTAATGTAGGCCATTTACAGCTAGCAGTTGTATCATTGCATAATCTAATGTAGGCCATTTACAGCTAGAACAGTTGTATCATTGCATAATCTAATGTAGGCCATTTACAGCTAGCAGTTGTATCATTGCATAATCTAATGTAGGCCATTTACAGCTAGAACAGTTGTATCATTGCATAATCTAATGTAGGCCATTTACAGCTAGAACAGTTGTATCATTGCATAATCCTATGTAGGCCATTTACAGCTAGCAGTTGTATCATTGCATAATCTAATGTAGGCCATTAACAGCTAGAGCAGTTGTATCATTGCATAATCTAATGTAGGCCATTTACAGCTAGAACAGTTGTATCATAGCATAATCTAATGTAGGCCATTTACAGCTAGAACAGTTGTATCATTGCATAATCTAATGTAGGCCATTTACATCTAGAGCAGTTGTATCATTGCATAATCTAATGTAGGCCATTTACAGCTATAGCAGTTGTATCATTGCATAATCTAATGTAGGCCATTCACAGCTAGAGAAGTTGTATCATTGCATAATCTAATGTAGGCCATTTACAGCTAGAACAGTTGTATCTTTGCATAATTCTATGTAGGCCATTTACAGCTATAGCAGTTGTATCATTGATTAATCCTATGAACGCCATTTACAACTAGAACAGTTGTATCATTGCATAATCTAATGTAGGCCATTTACAGCTAGAACAGTTGTATCATTGCATAATCTAATGTAGGCCATTTACAGCTAGAGCAGTTGTAACATAGCATAATCTAATGTAGGCCATTTACAGCTAGCAGTTGTATCATTGCATAATCTAATGTAGGCCATTTACATCTAGAGCAGTTGTATCATTGCATAATCCTATGTAGGCCATTTACAGCTATAGCAGTTGTATCATTGCATAATCCTATGTAGGCCATTTACAGCTATAGCAGTTGTATCATTACATAATCCTATGTAGGCCATTTGCAACTAGAACAGTTGTATCATTGCATAATCTAATGTAGGCCATTTACAGGTAGAACAGTTGTAACATAGCATAATCTAATGTAGGCCATTTACAGCTATGCAGTTGTATCATTGCATAATCCTATGTAGGCCATTTACAGCTATAGCAGTTGTATCATTGCATAATCTAATGTAGGCCATTTACAGCTAGAACAGTTGTATCATTGCATAATCCTATGTAGGCCATTTACAGCTATAGCAGTTGTATCATTGCATAATCCCATGTAGGCCATTTACAACTAGAACAGTTGTATCATTGCATAATCTAATGTAGGCCATTTACAGCTAGAGAAGTTGTATCATTGCATAATCTAATGTAGGCCATTTACAGCTAGAACAGTTGTATCTTTGCATAATTCTATGTAGGCCATTTACAGCTATAGCAGTTGTATCATTGATTAATCCTATGAACGCCATTTACAACTAGAACAGTTGTATCATTGCATAATCTAATGTAGGCCATTTACAGCTAGAACAGTTGTATCATTGCATAATCTAATGTAGGCCATTTACAGCTAGAGCAGTTGTAACATAGCATAATCTAATGTAGGCCATTTACAGCTAGCAGTTGTATCATTGCATAATCTAATGTAGGCCATTTACATCTAGAGCAGTTGTATCATTGCATAATCCTATGTAGGCCATTTACAGCTATAGCAGTTGTATCATTGCATAATCCTATGTAGGCCATTTACAGCTATAGCAGTTGTATCATTACATAATCCTATGTAGGCCATTTGCAACTAGAACAGTTGTATCATTGCATAATCTAATGTAGGCCATTTACAGGTAGAACAGTTGTAACATAGCATAATCTAATGTAGGCCATTTACAGCTATAGCAGTTGTATCATTGCATAATCCTATGTAGGCCATTTACAGCTATAGCAGTTGTATCATTGCATAATCTAATGTAGGCCATTTACAGCTAGAACAGTTGTATCATTGCATAATCCTATGTAGGCCATTTACAGCTAGCAGTTGTATCATTGCATAATCTAATGTAGGCCATTTACAGCTAGAGCAGTTGTATCATTGCATAATCTAATGTAGGCCATTTGCAGCTAGAACAGTTGTATCATAGCATAATCTAATGTAGGCCATTTACAGCTAGAACAGTTGTATCATTGCATAATCTAATGTAGGCCATTTACATCTAGAGCAGTTGTATCATTGCATAATCTAATGTAGGCCCTTTACAGCTATAGCAGTTGTATCATTGCATAATCTAATGTAGGCCATTCACAGCTAGAGAAGTTGTATCATTGCATAATCTAATGTAGGCCATTTACAGCTAGCAGTTGTATCATTGCATAATCTAATGTAGGCCATTTACAGCTAGAACAGTTGTATCATTGCATAATCTAATGTAGGCCATTTACAGCTATAGCAGTTGTATCATTGCATAATCTAATGTAGGCCATTCACAGCTAGAGAAGTTGTATCATTGCATAATCAAATGTAGGCCATTTACAGCTAGCAGTTGTATCATTGCATAATCTAATGTAGGCCATTTACAGCTAGAACAGTTGTATCATTGCATAATCTAATGTAGGCCATTTACAGCTAGCAGTTGTATCATTGCATAATCTAATGTAGGCCATTTACAGCTAGAACAGTTGTATCATTGCATAATCTAATGTAGGCCATTTACAGCTAGAACAGTTGTATCATTGCATAATCCTATGTAGGCCATTTACAGCTAGCAGTTGTATCATTGCATAATCTAATGTAGGCCATTAACAGCTAGAGCAGTTGTATCATTGCATAATCTAATGTAGGCCATTTACAGCTAGAACAGTTGTATCATAGCATAATCTAATGTAGGCCATTTACAGCTAGAACAGTTGTATCATTGCATAATCTAATGTAGGCCATTTACATCTAGAGCAGTTGTATCATTGCATAATCTAATGTAGGCCATTTACAGCTATAGCAGTTGTATCATTGCATAATCTAATGTAGGCCATTCACAGCTAGAGAAGTTGTATCATTGCATAATCTAATGTAGGCCATTTACAGCTAGAACAGTTGTATCTTTGCATAATTCTATGTAGGCCATTTACAGCTATAGCAGTTGTATCATTGATTAATCCTATGAACGCCATTTACAACTAGAACAGTTGTATCATTGCATAATCTAATGTAGGCCATTTACAGCTAGAACAGTTGTATCATTGCATAATCTAATGTAGGCCATTTACAGCTAGAGCAGTTGTAACATAGCATAATCTAATGTAGGCCATTTACAGCTAGCAGTTGTATCATTGCATAATCTAATGTAGGCCATTTACATCTAGAGCAGTTGTATCATTGCATAATCCTATGTAGGCCATTTACAGCTATAGCAGTTGTATCATTGCATAATCCTATGTAGGCCATTTACAGCTATAGCAGTTGTATCATTACATAATCCTATGTAGGCCATTTGCAACTAGAACAGTTGTATCATTGCATAATCTAATGTAGGCCATTTACAGGTAGAACAGTTGTAACATAGCATAATCTAATGTAGGCCATTTACAGCTATGCAGTTGTATCATTGCATAATCCTATGTAGGCCATTTACAGCTATAGCAGTTGTATCATTGCATAATCTAATGTAGGCCATTTACAGCTAGAACAGTTGTATCATTGCATAATCCTATGTAGGCCATTTACAGCTATAGCAGTTGTATCATTGCATAATCCCATGTAGGCCATTTACAACTAGAACAGTTGTATCATTGCATAATCTAATGTAGGCCATTTACAGCTAGAGAAGTTGTATCATTGCATAATCTAATGTAGGCCATTTACAGCTAGAACAGTTGTATCTTTGCATAATTCTATGTAGGCCATTTACAGCTATAGCAGTTGTATCATTGATTAATCCTATGAACGCCATTTACAACTAGAACAGTTGTATCATTGCATAATCTAATGTAGGCCATTTACAGCTAGAACAGTTGTATCATTGCATAATCTAATGTAGGCCATTTACAGCTAGAGCAGTTGTAACATAGCATAATCTAATGTAGGCCATTTACAGCTAGCAGTTGTATCATTGCATAATCTAATGTAGGCCATTTACATCTAGAGCAGTTGTATCATTGCATAATCCTATGTAGGCCATTTACAGCTATAGCAGTTGTATCATTGCATAATCCTATGTAGGCCATTTACAGCTATAGCAGTTGTATCATTACATAATCCTATGTAGGCCATTTGCAACTAGAACAGTTGTATCATTGCATAATCTAATGTAGGCCATTTACAGGTAGAACAGTTGTAACATAGCATAATCTAATGTAGGCCATTTACAGCTATAGCAGTTGTATCATTGCATAATCCTATGTAGGCCATTTACAGCTATAGCAGTTGTATCATTGCATAATCTAATGTAGGCCATTTACAGCTAGAACAGTTGTATCATTGCATAATCCTATGTAGGCCATTTACAGCTAGCAGTTGTATCATTGCATAATCTAATGTAGGCCATTTACAGCTAGAGCAGTTGTATCATTGCATAATCTAATGTAGGCCATTTGCAGCTAGAACAGTTGTATCATAGCATAATCTAATGTAGGCCATTTACAGCTAGAACAGTTGTATCATTGCATAATCTAATGTAGGCCATTTACATCTAGAGCAGTTGTATCATTGCATAATCTAATGTAGGCCCTTTACAGCTATAGCAGTTGTATCATTGCATAATCTAATGTAGGCCATTCACAGCTAGAGAAGTTGTATCATTGCATAATCTAATGTAGGCCATTTACAGCTAGCAGTTGTATCATTGCATAATCTAATGTAGGCCATTTACAGCTAGAACAGTTGTATCATTGCATAATCTAATGTAGGCCATTTACAGCTATAGCAGTTGTATCATTGCATAATCTAATGTAGGCCATTCACAGCTAGAGAAGTTGTATCATTGCATAATCAAATGTAGGCCATTTACAGCTAGCAGTTGTATCATTGCATAATCTAATGTAGGCCATTTACAGCTAGAACAGTTGTATCATTGCATAATCTAATGTAGGCCATTTACAGCTAGAACAGTTGTATCATTGCATAATCTAATGTAGGCCATTTACAGCTAGCAGTTGTATCATTGCATAATCTAATGTAGGCCATTTACAGCTAGAACAGTTGTATCATTGCATAATCTTATGTAGGCCATTTACAGCTAGCAGTTGTATCATTGCATAATCTAATGTAGGCCATTTACAGCTAGAACAGTTGTATCATTGCATAATCTAATGTAGGCCATTTACAGCTAGCAGTTGTATCATTGCATAATCTAATGTAGGCCATTTACAGCTAGAACAGTTGTATCATTGCATAATCTAATGTAGGCCATTTACAGCTAGAACAGTTGTATCATTGCATAATCCTATGTAGGCCATTTACAGCTAGCAGTTGTATCATTGCATAATCTAATGTAGGCCATTAACAGCTAGAGCAGTTGTATCATTGATAATCTAATGTAGGCCATTTACAGCTAGAGCAGTTGTAACATAGCATAATCTAATGTAGGCCATTTACAGCTAGAACAGTTGTATTATTGCATAATCTAATGTAGGCCATTTACATCTAGAGCAGTTGTATCATTGCATAATCTAATGTAGGCCATTTACAGCTATAGCAGTTGTATCATTGCATAATCTAATGTAGGCCATTCACAGCTAGAGAAGTTGTATCATTGCATAATCTAATGTAGGCCATTTACAGCTAGAACAGTTGTATCTTTGCATAATTCTATGTAGGCCATTTACAGCTATAGCAGTTGTATCATTGATTAATCCTATGAACGCCATTTACAACTAGAACAGTTGTATCATTGCATAATCTAATGTAGGCCATTTACAGCTAGAACAGTTGTATCATTGCATAATCTAATGTAGGCCATTTACAGCTAGAGCAGTTGTAACATAGCATAATCTAATGTAGGACATTTACAGCTAGCAGTTGTATCATTGCATAATCTAATGTAGGCCATTTACATCTAGAGCAGTTGTATCATTGCATAATCCTATGTAGGCCATTTACAGCTATAGCAGTTGTATCATTGCATAATCCTATGTAGGCCATTTACAGCTATAGCAGTTGTATCATTACATAATCCTATGTAGGCCATTTGCAACTAGAACAGTTGTATCATTGCATAATCTAATGTAGGCCATTTACAGGTAGAACAGTTGTAACATAGCATAATCTAATGTAGGCCATTTACAGCTATAGCAGTTGTATCATTGCATAATCCTATGTAGGCCATTTACAGCTATAGCAGTTGTATCATTGCATAATCTAATGTAGGCCATTTACAGCTAGAACAGTTGTATCATTGCATAATCCTATGTAGGCCATTTACAGCTATAGCAGTTGTATCATTGCATAATCCCATGTAGGCCATTTACAACTAGAACAGTTGTATCATTGCATAATCTAATGTAGGCCATTTACAGGTAGAACAGTTGTAACATAGCATAATCTAATGTAGGCCATTTACAGCTATAGCAGTTGTATCATTGCATAATCCTATGTAGGCCATTTACAGCTATAGCAGTTGTATCATTGCATAATCTAATGTAGGCCATTTACAGCTAGAACAGTTGTATCATTGCATAATCTAATGTAGGCCATTTACAGCTAGCAGTTGTATCATTGCATAATTTAATGTAGGCCATTTACAGCTAGAACAGTTGTATCATTGCATAATCTAATGTAGGCCATTTAAAGCTAGCAGTTGTATCATTGCATAATCCTATGTAGGCCATTTACAGCTAGAACAGTTGTATCATTGCATAATCTAATGTAGGCCATTTACAGCTAGCAGTTGTATAATTGCATAATCTAATGTAGGCCATTTACAGCTAGCAGTTGTATCATTGCATAATCTAATGTAGGCCATTCACAGATAGAACAGTTGTATCATTGCATAATCCTATGTAGGCCATTTACAGCTAGCAGTTGTATCATTGCATAATCTAATGTAGGCCATTTACAGCTAGCAGTTGTATCATTGCATAATCTAATGTAGGCCATTTACAGCTAGCAGTTGTATCATTGCATAATCTAATGTAGGCCATTTACAGCTAGCAGTTGTATCATTGCATAATCTAATGTAGGCCATTTACAGCTAGAACAGTTGTATCATTGCATAATCTAATGTAGGCCATTTACAGCTAGCAGTTGTATCATTGCATAATCTAATGTAGGCCATTTACAGCTAGCAGTTGTATCATTGCATAATCTAATGTAGGCCATTCACAGATAGAACAGTTGTATCATTGCATAATCTAATGTAGGCCATTTACAGCTAGAACAGTTGTATCATTGCATAATCTAATGTAGGCCATTTAAAGCTAGCAGTTGTATCATTGCATAATCCTATGTAGGCCATTTACAGCTATAGCAGTTGTATCATTGCATAATCTAATGTAGGCCATTTACAGCTATAGCAGTTGCATCATTGCATAATCCTATGTAGGCCATTTACAGCTATAGCAGTTGTATCATTGCATAATCCTATGTAGGCCATTTACAGCTAGCAGTTGTATCATTGCATAATCATATGTAGGCCATTTACAGCTAGAACAGTTGTATCATTGCATAATCTAATATAGGCCATTTAAAGCTAGCAGTTGTATCATTGCATAATCTAATGTAGGCCATTTACAGCTAGAACAGTTGTATCATTGCATAATCTAATGTAGGCCATTTACAGCTAGAACAGTTGAATCATTGCATAATCTAATGTAGGCCATTTACAGCTAGAACAGTTGTATCATTGCATAATCTAATGTAGGCCATTTACAGCTAGAACAGTTGTATCATTGCATAATGTAATGGAGGCCATTTACAGCTAGCAGTTGTATCATTGCATAATCTAATGTAGGCCATTCACAGATAGAACAGTTGTATCATTGCATAATCCTATGTAGGCCATTTACAGCTAGAGCAGTTGTAACATTGCATAATCTAATGTAGGCCATTTACAGCTAGAACAGTTGTATCATTGCATAATCTAATGTAGGCCATTTACAGCTAGCAGTTGTATCATTGCATAATCCTATGTAGACCATTTACAGCTATAGCACTTGTATCATTGCATAATCCTATGTAGGCCATTTACAGCTAGAACAGTTGTATCATTGCATAATCTAATGTAGGCCATTTACAGCTAGAACAGTTGTATCATTGCATAATCTAATGTAGGCCATTTACAGCTAGCAGTTGTATCATTGCATAATCCTATGTAGGCCATTTACAGCTATAGCAGTTGTATCATTGCATAATCCTATGTAGGCCATTTACAACTAGAACAGTTGTATCATTGCATAATCTAATGTAGGCCATTTACAGCTAGCAGTTGTATCATTGCATAATCTAATGTAGGCCATTTACATCTAGAGCAGTTGTATCATTGCATAATCCTATGTAGGCCATTTACAGCTAGCAGTTGTATCATTGCATAATCTAATGTAGGCCATTTACAGCTAGCAGTTGTATCATTGCATAATCTAATGTAGGCCATTCACAGCTAGAGAAGTTGTATCATTGCATAATCTAATGTAGGCCATTTACAGATAGAACAGTTGTATCATTGCATAATCCTATGTAGGCCATTTACAGCTAGCAGTTGTATCATTGCATAATCTAATGTAGACCATTTACAGCTAGAACAGTTGTATCATTGCATAATCTAATGTAGGCCATTTACAGCTAGCAGTTGTATCATTGCATAATCTAATGTAGGCCATTTACAGCTAGAACAGTTGTATCATTGCATAATCTAATGTAGGCCATTTACAACTAGAACAGTTGTATCATTGCATAATCTAGTGTAGGCCATTTACAGCTAGCAGTTGTATCATTGCATAATCTAATGTAGGCCATTTACAGCTAGAGCAGTTGTATCATTGCATAATCTAATGTAGGCCATTTACAGCTAGAGCAGTTGTAACATAGCATAATCTAATGTAGGCCATTTACAGCTAGCAGTTGTATCATTGCATAATCTAATGTAGGCCATTTACAGCTAGAACAGTTGTATCATTGCATAATCTAATGTAGGCCATTTACAGCTAGAACAGTTGTATCATTGCATAATCTAATGTAGGCCATTTATAGCTAGAACAGTTGTATCATTGCATAATCTAATGTAGGCCATTTACAGCTAGAACAGTTGTATCATTGCATAATCTAATGTAGGCCATTTACAGCTAGAACAGTTGTATCATAGCATAATCAAATGTAGGCCATTTACAGCTAGCAGTTGTATCATTGCATAATCTAATGTAGGCCATTTACAGCTAGAACACTTGTATCATTGCATTAACTTATGTAGGCCATTTACAGCTATAGCAGTTGTATCATTGCATAATCTAATGTAGGCCATTTACAGCTAGAACAGTTGTATCATTGCATAATCCTATGTAGGCCATTTACAGCTATAGCAGTTGTATCATTGCATAATCTAATGTAGGCCATTTACAGCTAGAACAGTTGTATCATTGCATAATCTAATGTAGGCCATTTACAGCTAGAACAGTTGTATCATTGCATAATCTAATGTAGGCCATTTACAGCTAGAACAGTTGTATCATTGCATAATCTAATGTAGGCCATTTACAGCTAGAACAGTTGTATCATTGCATAATCTAATGTAGGCCATTTACAGCTATAGCAGTTGTATCATTGCATAATCTAATGTAGGCCATTTACAGCTACCTCCATATTTCATGCTAGTGCCATTAATTATTATGATGTTCTGAAGTCACTCATGTAAAACCACTTACCAGGGTTATAAGCACCATTTGAGAACCCTCGTACGGTCAAGCGATAATTTTCACTTTTGTCGCCAATGTAGAACTCAGAATAATGGACATATCCTGTACCAATTTCTTGCAGTATTTCCACCAGTAGTTGTGTGTTCTTGTTGGCAGTGAGGGCATGAATGTTGTCATTACCCAGCCAATACTCAGTTGATGCACTACCAAAACCGTTCTTGTAGTCGTCCCACAGACGTGTGAAGTTCACACTGCCATCCTTTCTGCTTTGGAACACCTGAAATACATGTAATTGTAAGTGTTTGTATTTGATTTGGTAGTTCAGTCTCTGGGTTAGGGACTGAATATATTGTATCCATACAATTGCGGGTTGTTAAATCAATGTCAACTTGTCTAGGCAAAGGCATGGGTTCAGTAAGTTATATCAGTGGTAGGTGAACAACCATCGGATATATGGCAATTGTTCTTACATGTGAATATCCCTGTCAGCCATTTCTCAACATCTTACAACCAGACACATGTTTAAGGGCTAAGAAAACCTCAGAGAGAGGAATCATGCGAAATGATTCACTCACCGTCCAACCACCACCCTCTATGTCCTGTTCACAGTACACTTGTACCGCATCTGCACCGTTCGGGTAGATGGTGTAGACACCCGATGTCGTTCCACTATTGGAATACACCTCCTCACAGTTCTGTCCAGCTTCATAAACAATGTTAATGTTGGAATATGATTTCTTTATAACAATACTAGCTTCTTAGTCATAGACTGAAGCTGATTAATGTACGACTCCAATTACAAACTTACATATTATCCATCGATACAATGTTTGAAAAGTCAATGATGGACCAATTCTAATATATTTGAAAAAAGATAATTGTATTTTAGATTTGTCAGATACTTTGTGGGAACTTACTAGGCTTTGGGGTAGTTTCTGAAGCTATGGTAGAGGTATCGGTTGTAGTACCAGGTGTACCTGCAGTGGTGATACCAAGATGTCTAAGTTTCTCATCAATATCATCAAGACGTGCTGTCATGTCCCGCCTCAGTAGCTCCACATCTGCCCTGATGTTGTCTACATCATCATATATCAACTACAACACAATGGTAATGGATTAGAAGCATTAAGACATCGACTACAATCACAAGGTTACCATTCTTATTCTTACAATTAGGTATGAGTACCTAATTGAATATTTAGATAGGGTATGTCCAATCAGATCAGTGACTGTCAAGAAAAAATCAAAACCCTGGGTCACAGGCGAAACCATAGAATTAATAAATGATCGCCATGAGTTATTGCATGAACTGCGTATCACACAGGATAGGACCTTATTGCATGAAATAAGAACAACTCGCAATAGAATTCAAAGGCAATTACTCAATGCCGAAAATGAATTCATTCTATTAACGCTAGAGCAATGCGAGGGCGATCCCCAACGATTCTGGAGAGAAATCAATGACCTAATAAATCCTGTGACAAAGAACTTAACTATCCAATTAACAAATGACCTTACTGAAGAGGTAATTCCCATGGAGGAAACAGCAGCTTATATAAATCACTATTTTGCTAACATAGGTCAAGATCTATTTAGTAAATTACCAAGAAGTGATATCATATTGAATGACAATCATGTTAACCCAGACGAAAGGGAACTGGATATAGGCACTTTATTTACAAATGAAGATGTACTCAATTTAGTGCGCAAAATAAATATAGACAAGTCATGTGGTCTAAAAAGCATCAATAGTAGAGTCCTAAAGGATACACTGATGGTATTGTATCATGAATTAACCCACATATTCAAAAACTCTATAAAAAGAGGAATCTTTCCCAATGCTTGGTCGTGTGGACTTCTTGTTCCAATACCAAAGAAGGGTAACTTGAACTGCATAAAAAATTGGAGACCCATCACGCTGCTCCCACTGCCAGCCAAATTACTAGAAAAGCTAGTACACAAAGCCTTAATCAAGTACCTAGAGGAGGAACATATTTTAAATCAGGCACAATTTGGATTCAGAGAGGGAAAAGGGACAGCTGATGCAGTTTTCAAAGTATTAGAAGATCTTTATATTGCCAGAGATGATGGCATGGTTACTGCTGCATGCTTCATCGACTTCTGTAAAGCCTTTGACAGTGTCCATCACCCCTCTCTATTGAATAAAATTTACGAGCTAAATATACATGGCGCCTTGAAAAAATGGCTGACTGACTACTTAGCTCACAGATACCATTCAACCATAGCTAATAACATAAGATCTGATGAACTGCCGGTTAAATTCGGAGTACCGCAGGGTTCAATTCTAGGGCCACTGCTTTTTCTATTATTCATAAATGACTTGCCTGACCGCATTCTGAACTCTAAATACTCCCTATATGCTGATGACATTGTATTATATACGTCGAGTGCCGAAGTCAATGAAGCAAGTAGAATGCTACAAGAGGACCTGTGTCGCATTGGTAAATGGTGTAATGATAATTACATGACCATAAATACCTCCAAAAGTATGATCATGATGCTTGGTTCCATGAACAAACTTAATGGCATAAACACCCCTGTATTAACCATAAACAATGTACCGCTACCAGTGTGCCAAATGTATAATTATCTAGGAGTTGAATTGGACCAAACCCTAAATGTTAAATCGCATATAGGTAAGATAAAAAAGAGTTTCGGGAACAAGCTCTTAAAGCTTACCAAACTGCGTAAAGCCCTGTCCAAAAATATAAGCCTACGAGTATAAAACCATGATCCTGCCTTCAATGGAATATTGCTCTTTCTTTACTGGGAGTGCATGTGGTGTGGAGCTAATTAAATTACAGCGCATGCAAAACCAGGCATTGCGAATTTGTCAAAACCTCCGTGTATACGATATAAGTATAGCTGACCTGCACCGCATTTGTCTGGCAGAGTCATTAGAGGTAAAAAGAAACAGACAACTCCTCATCATAATGTGGAAAAGGATGAAGAGAGGAGAATCATTGCAGCCGATGAATGTCAGAACTAGGGGGGACCTCAAAATCAGGTTCGCTAAGAGACGTGCGAAAACAAGCTTCTATCAAAGAGGACCCTATTACAGGGGCGTCTCACTATGGGATAAACTACCAGCTGAAATACAAAAATTGCCAACCCTTAAAAGATTCAAAAAATGCCATCAAAAGGTATCATAATGGAATATAAATGATCATCCTCATCCTTATCCTTGTTAGACCTGTTTCAAATCCTCTATCAAAACCATATCGTTCTGTTCATATGTCATTTATATGATTGATTACTACTCTTTACATTTAACTGATGAAAATGGTATATAAAGACTGTATAGCTGTAATATGTTATGACAATATCAATGATGTAACCCATGAGGTACACTGAAAACCGTCCCCTCGGGACGACTGTACCCTAATAAACTAATAATAATAATATTGGTATTCAATAAATCTGCTGATATATTGGATGTAGTAGATTACAGAGTGGGAGTTCAAAAGCCGACGGCATCACCAGCCATCCATTTGAAGACCTTGATTTAGGATGCAATTTTTTGCAAGGTGGGACGTTTATACAGGACGCAATATTATAGAACACACATACATCAACAAGAACTTCAAGCCGTTCCAGTCTCTCCTCTGTGCTCTTGAAATCTGGTGAACCTGGCTCAGCTGAGACTACATTTGTAGCTTGAATCAACGTTTTCAATGTTTCATTTTCCACCTTGGTGAGTTCCACTGTGCTAAAGATGGTGCAGCACATGGAGACGAGCAGCACAGTGTACACAAACATGGCCATGGAGCTGTAATAATACAGACAGGAAACGATGACAGGGACTTGGAATTACCCTTGTACAGTTGTAGCAATATCTATCACTGTTTCAGCATTACGTTTATGTGTCAACGCGTTTAATCAACAGGTATCAATCATAATATTGGGCTTAATTATAGCAATGAATATATAACAAACTTGTACACGGATTCAGTGTTGTACATAGCAAATAATCGTTAACTTTGTCATAGACATACTGCATCAAACCCATTACTCCCCGGTGAAGGCAACACTAATTGTTTTTTTTACCACAAGGGGGCTCCACTAAATGCAACTATAAGCAGTTCCAATAATATCCACTAGGTATCGGCCGTGAGGGTGCCACTAGTTTTTTTTTTAACCACAAGGGGGCTCTACTAAACTTCAAAACATATGGTGCAACCACACCCCATGGTGACTATAGAAATAAACAAGCTACAGCAGCTGTAGCAGCAGACAGTGTGTACCTTGGGCAAGACTCGGTTTGTTTTTGTTTACGTTTTCTGCTGTGATGACCACGTGGTCGTTTTTTTTTTAACGTTTTTTGTTGTTATCACGTTATGACGTCATAGCTCTCAGCCAATCAGAGCTTGAGAAAGTAAGTCACATGCTCATATATGGTCACTTCTGGTCTCAAAACTAGGTCACTTCCGGTCTGTAAGTAGGTCAAACCGATTTCAGTAGCTGTTCCTATGCGCTGAGTTTGCACCTATATACTACTTTTAAACATTGATAACATTTAATATTTATAGAGTTGTGGAGTAGCCCTTAAACCTTCAGGGTACACATAGTGCTAGCGCTTCCCACCCATCATTGAATGAACAAGGGGAAAAGGGCCTCCATACGGAGCATGGTGGAGGTCTCTCGTCCTCCTGTCATGATGCAGTGATGCAGTTGCATGACTATAATCATAAGGCATTGTCATACATTATAGATGCCCTATGTAGCTGATATGATCCAGACATTAGTTTGCATAGAGCTTCCAACGTTTGTATGTAATGATTCAGTGTCTTAATCCCCCCTTTAACTTATTGAGATGGAAACTGCAAAGTGGAATACAAGTGGACGTGTTTGATGGATGATTACCCCAATAATATAACAGAGTGTTTAAAATAAACAAAGTATAAAATTAGCAGAGGCACTCACCTTATTGGTTGACAGAGAAGAAGCAGACCTGTGGAAGGTTCTGAATCTGATTCAAAGACTATGTAAACTTGTAGATGTGTTACTTACCTGACTACATCTAACACAACGCATTATATATACAAACATGAGGCACACTGTAATAAGTAACTGCTGAATCAACCAGGAATCCTCTTAAAACTGAACAGTGAACCACTGTAATTGAATGGCACCGAACTAGTGTCATTTTTACAAGAAGCCCCAGGTGGTAGTATAGTGGTACACAGATGTACAAGGAATCTCTGTGAAAATACCGATGGATCTCTGGCAACTTTGATACAAGCATTCTGCCATTATTTCAACAACACATTTTTTACAGTGTAGTGACGTAATGTGGTCACATGATGTCTCATTATATAAGGTATAAGGTGCAACCTGAGTCCAGAAGCAAAATGTTGGGCACATCCTGGGTCATATATTTTTTATTTCAGTACTGCTATAATTTCAAATCCTAATGTATAAGGTACGTTCCTAACTGAAGCTGCTTCTCCAAAATACATTAAGGTTATAACCTTACATAAGCCACTTCTTAGGGAGTGGTCGTTTTTTGAAAACAAGGGGGGGGGGCAAAAAAAATTGCAGACCCCTCTTAGGGGGGGGGGCAAAAAAAGACCCTCAGTTTGGAGGGGATGGAAAACATTTCGGCGCACACCCATGAAATTTCACCACCCCCCTTGTTGTTAAAAAATGAGCACTCCCTCATATATACAGAGTATTACGGTGTCAATAGAAAAACACCATCACGTGCAGCATAGCTGTAAATCCATAGATCATTGACATTGGGATGCAAAAAAAGGAACTATTCAATGATATTAAAAATAACATGTACAATTCTATCATATGGATTCAGCATGATAAGATTCCTGTCCTATAATGTACGATGTGATAAGTTGCCTGCTGGTGTCATCATCTTAGATCATATATACAGCTGATTGAGTATGTCACTAAGGGAGTGGTCATTATTTATCGGGGGGGGGGTGGTGGGTTTTTGCGCAGACGGGTGGAAATTTTTTACGCCCCCCCCCTCGACGGCAGTCAAAATATTCAGCGCCCCCCCCGCTATAGTAGCGCGCGGGCTTTTTTGCTAAAAAGAGGGTGAATTTTTTTAGCCCCCCCCTCAAGAGGGGTCAAAATGTTTTTAGCCCCCCCTCGGGAGGGGTCTGAAAATTTTACGCCCCCCCCCCCTCAAACCCACCCTCCCCCCCTGTTGATAAATAATGACCACTCCCTAACCTCAGCATATCTCAATAATTGACATTTTACGCACTCGATTAACCCTCTCTTTTTTATAACGACATGATCTCTTAAGCTCTTTAGAGGTAACAGATTGTGTTACACTAATTAAATCTACATGTGAGTAGCTCACAGGCTCAGCATCTGTTCATAATGCTATGACTTATGGCAATGTAAATCTTATTCCCCACAGGGACATCAAGGACTCTGCATAATATGCTGGAATAAATACACCGTTATTACAAATGGATGCGAGGTCTTGTCGCACGGATCATGCGTACGTCTTACAGCCTATCAGAATAGGTCTCTCACTACCATAATCTCTGGCGTATAAGGTGCATCCTGCGTATAAGGCTCCCAGAGTTTCAGAATAGGTCTCTCACTAATTTCATGCAATAGGAACAAGAAATAATGCTCACTCTTCAAGCATGATTTCTGTTGTAAGACGAACATGTTTAGAGCAATCAGGCCCAGGGTAGTGTCATTCTATAAGGATGGGAGTATAGTTTGGACTAAGAAACCCTGGTGTGGGAGGGTTGAGTCACAATGAGGCCCTCTATAGGAAACCCAATGAATTACATGGAGCACACTAGGTTACAATTCTCCAGTACAAAACTGCCACAAGAGGTCACTGCCTCACTTGTAGTAGCTCAAGGTTGCGGCCCATACACTTTATTTCATTTTGAAATAGACTTATTTCAACATTTTGCCGTTCCATACAGTGTTATTTCAATTTGAAATAGCATGAATCTTTTTAACAGTGTTTATTGGCTGAAACTCATGTAGAAGGAGGTGAAACGGTCTACTGTGACAGTCAGTGAAATATGTACAAATTTATACAACATAGTTAAGACAAATTTGTCAAATATTGAATAACAGTTCATCATAATGTTTACAAATAAGTATAAATAGTCTGATATAAGAAAGTTAGAATAGTAGGCTGTTGAGAAAAATACCGGAAAGACCCCTTAGAAATAGGTGAAATTAGACCTTATTTCTCTATGATACCCAGCCATTAGAGGCAGGATCATTGAACCAGGTGCCTTGAGGTTTAACCAGCAGCCTACCGAGAATGTAGAGCCAAAGGCAATCAATACTGTCTATAAGAGATAACCTGGTACCCCGGGTTGGTACCACCAGTTCAATTAGAAATATGTACCAGATTGACCAAGTATTACATAGACGTTTTGAAATTTTAGATTTTACTATATTTTAAGTCTTCAATAAGCACCGGTCTTAAATCAGCGCGAGGGGTAGGGCCAGGTTGAAATCAATGAGCGCCCGGGAGCTTATACAGGCCAATACTGGAGGTGGATATCAAGCACAGTTTGGGTGGATATCAAAAACAGTTTGGGTGGATATCAAGCACAGTTTGGGTGGATATCAAAAACAGTTTGGGTGGATATCAAGCACAGTTTGGGTGGATATCAAAAACAGTTTGGGTGGATATCCAGCACAGTTTGGGTGGATATCAAAAACAGTTTGGGTGGATATCAAGCACAGTTTGGGTGGATATCAAGTACAGTTTGGGTGGATATCAAGCACAGTTTGGGTGAATATCAAGCACAGTTTGGGTGGATATCAAGCACAGTTTGGGTGGATATCAAGCACAGTTTGGGTGGATATCAAGCACAGTTTGGGTGGATATCAAAAACAGTTTGGGTGGATATCAAGCACAGTTTGGGTGGATATCAAAAACAGTTTGGGTGGATATCAAGCACAGTTTGGGTGGATATCAAGTACTGTTTGGGTGGATATCAAACACAGTTTGGGTGGATATCAAGCACAGTTTGGGTGGATATCAAGCACTGTTTGGGCGGATATCAAGCACAGTTTGGGTGGATATCAGGCACTGTTAAGGTGGATATCAGGCACTGTTTGGGTGGATATCAGGCACTGTTTGGGTGGATATCAGGCACTGTTAAGGTGGATATCAGGCACTGTTTGGGTGGATATCAGGCACTGTTTGGGTGGATATCAGGCACTGTTTGGGTGGATATCAGGCACTGTTTGGGTGGATATCAGGCACTGTTTGGGTGGATATCAAGCAAAGTTTGGGTGGATATCAAGCACAGTTTGGGTGGATATCAAGCACTGTTTGGGTGGATATCAAGCACTGTTTGGGTGGGTATCAAATACTGTTTGGGTGGATATCAAGCACTGTTTGGGTGGATATCAAGCACAGTTTGGGTGGATATCAAGCACTGTTTGGGTGGATATTAAGCAATGTTTGGGTGGATATCAAACACTGTTTGGGCGGATATCAAGCACTGTTTGGGCGGATATCAAGCACAGTTTGGGCGGATATTAAGCACTGTTTGGGTGGATATCAAGCACAGTTTGGGTGGATATCAAGCACTGTTTGGGCGGATATCAAGCACAGGTTGGGTGGATATCAAGCACTGTTTGAGTGGATATCAAGCACTGTTTGGGTGTATATCAGGCACTGTTTGGGTGGGTATCAAATACTGTTTGGGTGGATATCAAGCACTGTTTGGGTGGATATCAAGCAAAGTTTGGGTGGATATCAAGCACTGTTTGGGTGGATATCAAGCACAGTTTGGGTGGATATCAAGCACTGTTTGGGCGGATATCAAGCACAGGTTGGGTGGATATCAAGCACTGTTTGAGTGGATATCAAGCACTGTTTGGGTGGATATCAGGCACTGTTTGGGTGGGTATCAAATACTGTTTGGGTGGATATCAAGCACTATTTGGGTGGATATCAAGCAAAGTTTGGGTGGATATCAAGCACTGTTTGGGTGGATATCAAGCACAGTTTGGGTGGATATCAGGCACAGTTTGGGTGGATATCAAGTACAGTTTGGGTGGATATCAAGCACTGTTTGAGTGGATATCAAGCAAAGTTTGGGTGGATATCAAGCACTGTTTGGGTGGATATCAAGTACAGTTTGGGTGGATACCAAGCACTGTTTGGGTGGATATCAGGCACTGTTTGGGTGGATACCAAGCACTGTTTGGGTGGTAGTAGCAACCCTTGCTTTGTTACATGCACAAGGTGAGAATGGTATTATGATTATACAGGCAGTCAAAGCTCTATACTGCTACCCATATTTAGTTTCGATCCCCCCATCCCCAAGTAGGAAGGTTTATTCCGTTTGCCAGTTACCTGGCAATAAATGAATCATCCCTAAGTCACTTTATTTTCTTTTACTTTTTTCTCTTTCTTCTTCAATGGATGAAGTATTTTGCAATAACAGCACCATTTTAAAAACTGAATTTTGCTATCAAAAATTTGTATGGCATTCGAAACGGCCAAAATCTATGGTTTTACAGGAATTTATCAGCATTGAATCTGTAGTAAATGGGGTGAAAAAGGTAATACGGATTTTGAAAATAATACAAATCATACAATAAACCTTCATTTATGAATTCCATGTAGACACACATTTAATAATCATTTTTTGTTTGTTTTCTTTTTCAATCTCATTCATTAGGCACTAGTTATTGCTTCCTTCCAATCTCAGAGTGTTGCTTCTATGAGTATGTAGCTAACACACGGGACTTGTACAGACATAATTGGTTTAAGTGCTTTGGGTGTGGTTTCCAGGTGAGATAAAGGAATCTTGCCAAGGTAAAGTGTCACATCTAAGTGGAATGATGCATTTATACATATGCCTACTGACCATGGACATCAAAAACATTCAAAGATCACTGATGCAGCAGTGCATCATGCCCATTGGTCACCTGTACTCTGTGCCAGAGCACATGATCTAAACATTTCAGTTTGGCCTTGGCATACTGTGTCACGGCACTAATAATAGGACCAAGGACGTTCTGATTCCCCCCAGAATGCACCATGGCTCGAGATCGAGTGTACACTCTGAGGTGTACACTCTGAAGTGTACACTTTCAGGGTTAGAGTAGTTTAATATAGGGAGTGGTCAATTTTTATAAAAAGAAAAAAAGGGGGGGGGGCACACAAATTTTTGACTGCCATCTAGGGGGGGCTCTAAAAAATTTCCGCACAACTGTTTGGATGCCAGCTGGGACAATGAAAACATTGGCATTTGGGATTAATAGTGAACCAAATAATCATACTCCAAGCTCTAATAGAACTAGAGACAATTAAAGGGCTAAGGATACTGTCCCTACGCCCTAGAACTATTTTTGCCAAAAATGTCTTTGCATTGAGGCTATTTGCTTTTTTTTAAAGAACGATTGCGAGTTTGCACTACGCCAATCCTGTCGGGGAATCCCGACTTGCATTTGTACACATCCCCTTCAAAGTGTACACCTGAAAGTGTACACCTCAGAGTGTACACTCGAGCTCGAGCCATGCTTTTATGTCCCCCCATCTGGCGTCAATCAGGTTCTAATTTGATGGTGTTCATAAATAAAGGCTTGAAGTCATTCTTGATTTTTTTTTTAGCATGGTCAACCATAACGGGGTCAGATCCGTTTTTGCACCAGTTGCCATAGAAACCACCAGGGGACCTTATTTTTATCGCAGATTAATAATTTTGGTACCAGAAGATTTGAGGGGAAAAAGTTGCAAAAAATGTTTGGTCACCATGGAAACCTATTGTGTCAGAGAGGAGGTCACATTTGTGACTTGTCAGGGGCGCCTGTATCATTTAATTTTTTCAACATGGTGGTTTCCATGGCATCTGGTGCAAACACGGATCTGACTCCGTTATGGTTGACCTTGCTAAAAAAATCAAGAATGACTTCAGCTTTAATTTAAGCCTTTATTTATGAACGCCATCAAATTAGAACCCGATTGACGCCACTTTTATGGTGGAAGATGGGGGGGGGGGGAAAGAAGGTCCTTGGCCCTATTAGTGCTGTGACACCTTATATAGGCCTAGCACAAAAAACATTGTAAGGGCCCCGCAGTGGCCCCAGACGGGTAAAATCGACAAGGAGACAAGTCCATTTCTTAAAATAGACAAGGGACATAGAGCTGGGAGACAAGGGACAAGTCCACAAGGGGACAAGACCACTTCTTAAATTTAAAATCGACAAGGGGACAAGTGACTTGAGACCCCCCTGTCTAGGGCCCTATTGTACTTCCATTGCATTTTTTGTTTTTGCTCCCAGCGGTGGGGTATTTTGGCTTTCAGATAAGGGACGAGTCATTTTTTGCCAACTGGGGGATGGGCAGCAATTTAAGTCATATGACCCCAAAGTTATTGACCTGCAATATATTTTTCCTGAAAGACCTCTTCTTAGTAAACGTAGGGGAGGGGGGGGGGCTAAAATTTACAGCTCTGGAGACAGAAAATGAGGAAAACAGAGGGGGGGGGCTAAAAATTTACAGCTCTGAGGCGAGGAAATGAGGGAAACGTGGGGGGGGGGGGCTAAAAGTTACAGCTCTGGGGTCAGAAAATGAGGGAAAAGTAGGGGGGGGCTAAAATTTACAGCTCTTGGGTCAGAAATTGAGAAACGGAGCCTCGGAGGGGGGAGGATGGGGGAGGGCTAAAATTTACAGCTCTGGGGTCAGAAAATGAGGGAAACATAGGGGGGGGGGGCTAAAATTTAGGGAGCATTCATTATTTATGGCAGGGGTGGGGGTGAGCAAATTGAGGGGGGGGCCATTTATTTTCAGGGTATTCTTAGGGGGGGGGCCAAATATTTTCAGGGTATTCTTAGAGGGGGGGCCGTTTGTTTTTTACCTATTCTTAGAGGGGGGGGCCATTTATTTTTAGGGTATTTATCCAAAATGTCGCAAATTTCGTCACCATAAAATGTCTTTTAATGTATCAGTGACTCCTTTTGAAAGACTAAAGGTAATCAAATTGATCCAGTTCAGTGAAATCTAATTGGATGGAACTATATTTAGAGATCTTTTTCAATTGATCAATACCAATGTGCATTTCTTGTTGATGACTACCAGTACATGCAGCTACAGCTGCTTTTTAACCTATTTCATCTAGAAGTAGCATATTCTAATAGAGATGATACATGGTATGTACTATCTTCCAAAGAATCTGAGTCTCTCTTATGAACAACAAGACTATTCTACACAAAAAAAAATACCTTGTCTATAAGGTGTATCTGAGTTGAGACCAATTCTATCACCTATCCCTTGGAGTCTATTAACCCATTAAGGGCAGAAGGCACATGAGTTATCTGGCCATGGGGACAGCCTTTAAATTTCCTAGGAGTAAGGGCCTACCTTCTATTAAATGCACCTGCACTAATAAGCGCACCCCTCGCCATTTGGGTTGTAAGCACACACCACTTGTGTCAAATCATGCTGCTGTAAAAGTAAAGTTTTTTAGAGCAAATGGTTTTTAGACTTTAGGGGTGTGCCTTTTGGAAATGATTTTTGTATTAAGGTTTCGACCATCTAATGATTTATTTTCAGCACCGGTGCGGTTATTAGAATGAATATGGTATTCACAGTCCCTGCACGATTCCTATATAAGGAGGCCTACATGGTGTCGACTATAGTCGATGCTCGACCCGCGACGATGTTGACTATAGTCAATGCTAATCATTAAAATGTTAAAGTACTACTCTCAAGAGAGGTATAATTATATGTATCACACAATGTATAGGCATATGGTTTTGGCATTTATGTTAAATAAAAGAATATTCATGGATGATCGTCATTGGGGGGGGGGGGGCGCTTTATTTTCAACCTATTCTTGAGGGGGGGGCCATTTATTTTCAACCTATTCTTGAGGGGGGGGCCAAAAATTTTGGACGTATTCTTTAGGGGGGGCCTTTTATTTTTGACCTATTCTCTTTCGCCAAATGCTCACCCCCACCCCCGCCATAAATAATGAATGCTCCCTTACAGCTCTGGGGCTGAGAAAATGAGGCAAAGGTAGGGGGGGTGGCTAAAAATTTACAGCTCTGGGGTCAGAAAATGAGGGAAACGTTTCCCCCCTCACGATCTCTATGGAGCGCCCAGTAGCTCTACCTACGGGAGGGGAACGGGAGTAGAGTAGAGAAACGAAAGTGGTTACCCCCCCCCCCCACTCACAGTCACCACCTCTTACGACGTTGCCAGGACGTTGCCATAGCGATATCGTCATGGTAAGGGGAAGGGTGGTGACGTCGCCGCCACAGTCAGTGAGTGACGTCATCACCACGTAAGACGCTCAAAATGGTTCCATAGTTCGACAAAGTCAAAGAAACATCTTCTCGCTCGCATGCCTGCTGTTTGGTGAGTATAAAATCCCCGATTTTATCTTTTTTATCTCTCTTTAAGGTACGGCAGATGTGGTAATGACACTGACTCTTAGTTCTGGCTTCTTGGGGGAGTTGTTGAATGCAATTTTGACCATCTTTTAGAGAAAGAAATCGGAATCTGAGCAAACGGCAACGCCTTCAACTTTCAAGTACGAAAGAGTTTCCTTGAGTCTTCGGTGTGTTGCGTCTTTTTGGCAGTGTTATGAGTCATTTCAAGAGGGTTATGCTGTCATGCTGGAGGGGGTCGGGACTGGGGGGGGGGGAGACTCTGACACCCAAGACTCATGAGTGGTTGCTCGCTGGGCCTGGGGTGGGTGGGGGGGGGGAGGCCCAACATGAGGGACTCCCCCCCCCCCCATAGATCTAGCCACCTTCATAATCATAATGTAATCATACCTTCAGCATTGCAAAATTAATTCCTAGAGAGTGTCTAGATTTTTCCTGATGGGAATTCTAGGATTTCCGAATTTGCTGTGAAAAGCGAGTGATGTCCATGAAGTTGCTGAACATTTCTCTCTGGGATTCTGTGGAATTTAACTTCTGCTCTCTTATAGTACTTATAGGTATTTATAGTTCTTTCTGGAAGCTGGCTTAGAAAGCCACTTTTTCCAGCTCATGAAGAAAAGTTTATGTAGCATCACCCGGAAGTGGTTCCCACTCCCACTTATTTTTTTAAAGGGTGATCTAGATCTACCCAAAGTCTGTCTAGTTTCTTTTTGAATGTGTTCAGATTATCTGACAGTACTATGGTGTTGGGTAAGTCCTAAAAAAAAAAAAGATGTTGGTTTCAGGTATCCAGACTGATCCTATTTTTTGGGGCCGACCCTAACTTTTTAAAATTTTTTTTAAAGATTTTTTTTTTACAAAAATTGTAAAATATATATTAGATATTTTCCGAGAATATGTATTTTTGGTATCAATTTAATGCTCATGATGTCAGGAATACAACTGGCATTCAAAACAGAGATGAAAGTCTTCAGGGAATTCCCTGATTTAAGGGATTTTGAAGTTCCAGGGCCCTATACATTCATATAGAAACCCAGGTATTTGGGGCAAATATTGGACCATTCCGGGGATTTTCGTGCTCTGTCACTTTCATCCCTGTTCTATATTAACCAATAGAACCTCCTATAACACTTGTGAACAATCCGAAACTTGTTTGGCAAATTTTCTCTTAATTATGGCCTTTCAATTACCCCTAAAAAAAAAGTAAAAAAATAAAAACCCCAAAAAAAACCGACCTACCTACCCTAATTATTTTGGCTATGTTACCTGAACACAAGAATTTTTGTTTTTAGGCCTAATCTATTCCATGCTTGAATAACACACCAGGAGAAGCTATTTTTCACTTTATCCAGGTGCCCTCCTTTCATGAAAAGTTTCCGCTGGTTCTTCCCATGTTTTGGTCCAGAGCTAGAATGTCTTCCTTATTGCAGTTATATTTGTTGAATAATTTAAAGACCTCAATCATGTCCCCCTAGGGCGGCGGAAGGCTAATGTAGGCATATCTAGCTCGCGCAGGCGTTTCTGGTATGTCTTCTCTTTTAGACCTGCTTATTTGCTCTTTGTGCCTTTTCCAGGGTTTCCCTATCCCCTTTTCTATATGGCTAGCAGACTGGTGCTCCATACTACAGGTGAGGTCAAGCAAGAGCAATAAATAGCTTTTTGAAGGTGGAGTAGTCTAAATGGGTGAAAGTTCTTATGACCCCTGTCATCTGGTGGCCTTTTTTTGCTCTGAGTTGTATCTCACTCTTAAAATTGAGTTCATTGTCAAATGTTATTCTGAGATCCTTTTCACTTTGGACTTCTGGCATATCAGTCGCACTACCGGGCATTGGGTATTTTGCTTCATGTTTGATCCTTCCAATATGCACAACTTTACACTTATCTGGGTGGAAAGAAGCTGCCATTCTTTTGACCAGTCATGGAGTTTCTTGATGTCATCCTGGAAGTTGGTACAGTCTGCTTTATTTCTAATTTCTTTGTAGATTTTCATGTCATCTGCAAACAACATCGACTTTGCACTCAGTCCTTCTGGTAGGTCATTGATATATATGACAAATAGTATTGGGCCCAGGACTGAGCCCTGTGGTATTCCACTTCAGACCTCATATATTTTTGGATGACGACCCATTGAGCATTACCTGTTGAGTTCTTTCCCTTTTCACTTTATGGAGACCCTCATGCCCATGTCTTCCACTTAAAAACACCTCTATCCAATTTAGAACATTCCCTGCTATCCCGTAACTTTTACATTTCATTAAGTGCTCAAGTAGGTTGTCTCTGATTATTATTTCCATTGACTTGCATACTATGCTTGTGAGACTTACTGGCCTGGAGTTGGCAGGCTGGTACTTATCGCCTTTTTTGTATATAGCTGTTCTCGTGAAAAGGCCAGGTGAAAAAGTCAAGTTCAAACTTTGCCTCAAGTTTTATAAGGACAGACTGCAGACATGGTTACCAGGTACTCGGTACAGGTTCAACTGTACATTGTCATCACCTAATATTACCCACCTTCTGAAACCAAGTTAAGAGTCATTAAGCTTTTTTTTTTGTGTTGAACTCCTTTATTCTGAGTTGTCTCCTAAGTTACAAAAGCCAACACTAGTAGAAGAGGAGGTTGAGCTTTAAATCTACGACACATGCGCTGCAGGCCACCATCTCATCTGATATCCAGTCCTGTGAGATCATGTCTTTATAAAAAAATGTGGTCTCATGAACTGTTCTTACTGAAATCAATTTGTCTTCATTAAAAGTGGTTGGAAGAGTCTTTTTAGTGTTAAATGATTTCTTGGTGTGCTTATTTTCTGGTCCTTTTTTTTGTGTGTGTCATGATATTCGAATTGGGGGATAATCATGGGGGTGGTGTGGGAGAGGGGAAATTCAGGGGATTTTGCTCCAAACTTCTTGTGGGGACCATGATCATAGCTTAGCAGACCGATATTCTAGATTAATATCTGGTAGGAGAGTTCTAACTGTTCTCGTTTGAAAACATTTTTAATATTACCCAAAACTTTCATTACTTTTATACTAGACACATGTATTACAAAAAATGCCTATTAATGCAGGTTCTCCATTAATAGGCGCAATATGTGGCCATTTTAATGCGCCACTATCGTTAATAATGCACCTATGGCGCAGGGCACGGCCCTGGCAATATCCCTGCTTCTTTCTAACATATTTCCATATAGGGTAAAGTGACCATGAGTCGTCCACATGGGCCATCTTAGCACCTACTTGTTAGTCTAGGATCTTTGTAATAGTAGGAAAACTTGCAGGGGTCATCTAGAAATGGATATAAATATTACCCAGATGTCTTACTCTTTCCATCCAGCAATGTTACAACTTTCATACCCATAGTCATGGAGCTCTTTCAGCACCCATTATTCAATAGATGTGAATTTTCTTTCATCAGTACCATGAGTCGGCCACTGTGGTACCTTGAGTCAGCCACATCATAAAATGACTCAACTAATTCATAGTAAAGAGTGTGCTTTTGAGGCAAAACAAGGAAAACATTTATTCCCGGCTGAGAGATCTTGGTCAGAGTGTTTCTGGAATGATTTTACTAATTATAATGCTGATTAATACCATTCCTTGGGTAAACATAAATTATAGCAAACTTATCCCCATTTATCAGCTGTCCGTCATTTCAAAGTGGCTGTCAATCTATCAGAAGACCTCTCTACCTAATTGGTAGAATATAGGGTAAAGTGACCATGAGTCGTCCACCTAGAGCTATGTGCAAGCTATAACTTATTGTAGGGTCTCTGCTCAAGTAGGCAAACTTAGAGGGGGCACCTGACTATGGATATGAAAATAATCTTGGAGTCTCAGGCTTTCAAGCTAATATGGTTAAAATTTCCATAAGGTATGGCTAATAGGCTATTTAGGCCTTCATTTTCTGGTGACTGTGACTTTTCAGCATCAGTACCATGAGTCAACCACATGTACCATGAGTCGGCCACCTCACACTATTAATCAACTGCTACATACCAGCATGTATATTTCTGTACCAAATACAAAGCAAGGGCTTATCTAACGTTCACTGACACTTAACAGTTTGCGACTGGAATGCATTAATCATTTTTGCTGGAAGTAAACTGTCTTCCTTGATGAATAGCATACCATTTCAAATTTTTCATTATTTACTGCTGATATCTTCTTCCAAGGTGGTTTACAAATAGTCAGAAACCTACCTCCAATTGTGAAAATAATGCCCCCGGGACCATATTATACACAGCTGGTCGAGAGAACTAGGAATGCATTGCAGAAAATGATTAAGTAGCAGCATCTACCTCTTCCCCTATCTTATTATGTTATATAGGTTAGAATCCAATAAAATGACAATTTATTATTAGAATTTGGACCCAAGAAACAAGGAAAATGGCCGACTCAAGGTACATGGACGACTCAAGGTCACTCTACCCTAGTTGATTTTGTTGAAAAATAATGGATAGTGCTAGACTCACTTTCCCAAAGATGGAGAGATAGCAGGTTCTACAGCACAACATATTCTAGCAGTGTAAATAACTTAGAACCCAATGAAATGGTCACTACTAAGTTCATTTTGGACCAAAAAGCAATAGTGGCCGACTCAAGGTACTTGTATAGTGGCCGACTCAAGGTACATGTATTGCTCAAAGACACCTTTTGTCAGTCTTATCATACCACAAGTCAACTTCTATACAGCAGATTGTTGACTTTTGTACTGAACACTATAAAAGGAATAATTTCAAGTTAAATGATGTTTGACAGACTATGAATGCAATGCTTTTATCCAAGTTTAGTTAGGTTTAACTCTGTTACTTGGTCAATATCACATTATCACTTATCTATCATTTTGTTGCTGGAAAATCATCAGAAACCTATATCTGACTTCAAGAATAATTTACAAACTCTAGTGTTATCTAGAGCTCATGAAAGGTCCTAAACTTATATTCCAAAGGATGCTAAGATAGCTTATAGCATATCTTGCCATATAGCACCAGTGCAAATAGCTTAGAATCCACTAATATATTCATTAACACATCTTTTTTGGGCCCAAAACCAAGCAAAATGGCCTACTCAAGGTACCTGGACGACTCAAGGTCACTCTACCCTAGTAATTATTGTAAGAAAAAATGGTATACATTTGTACTACAGGTGTGTGTGAGAGATTGGCTAACAATAAAATTGAAATTTGTGACGTCATACGTCGGCCGTGATGTCACATGTCGGCTGCAGAGTGGCAACTCCTATTTGGGTCCTTGCAACATTTCTGAAGTTCTATAGCTCCCACACCCAAGTTGCCACATCATTACCTATGTATGACATATGTACAGAAGCACCTTGAATGACTTCTACCTATGTATGAGATATGTACAGAAGCACCTTGAATGAATTCTACCTATGTATGACATATGTACATAAGCACCTTGAATGACTTCTACCTATGTATGACATATGCACAGAAGCACCTTGAATGACTTCTACCTACCCATTTCTTTTCTCTCATGCATGAACATCGTTTCTTTTCCTTTTGCCTTTTTTTGTGAAAGGAAGGGCCTAAAATTGGGACTAATATTTGGCCTATATAACTCAGATTTCACCCACCGTCCAAGGTCTCTATTAGAATGGAAGATTCTTAAAGCATTAAAGGTGACAGTCACATACTCATGATCTGTGTCATCCTGAAAGGTGAAAAAGCTTTCTCTTTTCACTTTATGGAGACCCTCATGCCCATGCCTACCGAATGCCAGCAACTTCTGAAAGAATATTTGCCTAATTAGGCCTTAGGAGGTTTCTGTGAAGACATTCTCAAAGAACTTCTTAACATCGCCTTCAGCAATAACTTCTTTGTGCTTACTCTTGTCTTTCCCTTCTTTACAAATCTTGGCTGTAACCTTTGAAGCAGTGTGCCTGAAACTTGGATCTGTAATAATGTATGAGACAGCATTTACCTGATGGACACAAGTTTGAAGTTTGAATTATGCTAATTCTTTTTTTGGTTTAGCTGCGCTTTTCTTGGTTTACCAGGAATTCCTGGTTTTGATTCCAAGATTTCTTTTTTGAGTTAATCCTATGTTAAATTCCTGGGAAAATGTGTCCAAAGTCTAGTTTTCCTGGTTTTTGTCAGCCAGCGAGTGACATCTTTGTTTTGCCTAAAATCCATTGTATGAAATAATTTAACAATGACCTCTTGTTTGGATTGGAGAGTACATGTTAAGAATGCACCATTGTTTGTGAGGGGAGGACATGTTTTCTATCCCTCAATAACATTTAACAACAAAAAAACCATTTCTTATCTTAAAGTGTACAAAGTTTAGATCCAATAGATATGCCTCTACCATCAGAGGACCTCAAACGGAACATCAGGAAATACATCCACCAAAAGTGGCAAGAGTCATGGGACGCTGAAAGAGACAATAAACTCTACAAAATACAGCCCAAGATAGGCACAACCAAGAAAGCCAAATGCAAGAGCAGAAGAGAAGAAATTGTCATGAACAGACTAAGAATAGGCCACACCAGACTAACGCATTCACACCTGATGAAGAGAGAACCCAGACCGCTTTGCAACAGGTGTCAAAAACACCTGACGGTGGAACATTTCCTTGTGGAATGTAGCCAGTGCCCCATCAGGGCACAATACCATCAACGTACAACACTGAAAGAGTTATTTGATACCTGCAGACCAGATACAATACTTGCATATGGTGCAATTCAGTGAGCGATGTTCACCAGCCTGCGAACCAATAAATTCAAAAACTCAATATTACTTTATGCCACTTTTATTTATTGATAGCCCTATATCTTGGCTTATTAGAAAGGTTGATTCAAGTCACCAACTCCAAACGGGTCAGTTTTTATAGCCCGCAGCGTAAAACCATATATTTTTAACCTCACGTACGTAACGTTTTTATTCAGACAGTCATTAAAGCTATTAAATATCATGCTATCTACATCATATTTCATGTCCATAATGGTACAATATATGTCTTTAAGTGTAGTGAAAATCAAATCCCTCAGTCAATAACTTCTTTTGTCACACTTCATCGCCAACTTTGTAGATTATCGAAATTTTTTAAAATGTAGATTAGTATTCTTAACTTTACCCTCATACCTTCAAAAAAGACTAAATCTGTCTGAAAATGAATCTCCACCATCTAGAATGTTCATACTTTCAAGATATGTTGCTCTTTTGCAACAATATTCGATATGGCCGGTATGGTCCAAATTTGCGTGGACCCTTCCGAATGCCGAAAAAACGTTACGGACGTGAGGTTTTCGGTAGAACTTTCCAAGTCCACCTGAGCAGTACGTATAAACATCACAGATCACCTTCATCACTTTATCTTGTACAGAATGATTTAAATTGCTATTTTAAAGCCATATCCAGACACTTTGAGTGTATTATGGGTCATTATGACTGCTCGGAAAAAAAATTCTCCCAATTTTGCAACACTTCCAACATTGAGTGGGAGTCCAGTCCTACCTAAATACAGACTAGGGTAACTCAAATACTCTTTTTATACAAGGCACATATCTCTATTAATAATTGCAAACAGGAGAATTAATATACAACATCAATCAGGACCATATTGTTCATTCTACTATGACATGTCTAAAACACCCGAAAACGTTACGGACGTGAGGTTTTCGGTAGAACTTTTCAAGTCCACCTGAGCAGTACGTATAAACATCACAGATCACCTTCATCACGGGGGGGTGGGATTGCAGCCTGCCGGACCGGTCGTGTACGGGCGCATGCGCCCTCGTCCTCCACACCTGCGTCTGCTGCCTTGGCTGCGGCGGGGACCGTGGGTGCCTCCTCATCCTCTGATGACAGGAGTAGTGGGTTCTGCAGAGTATCCTGAAATGTAAAAAAATACATTAGGATAGCTTAAATACACCTAAACTACACAGGTTATGGAATATCTAGTTTCATGAATTCATTTAGATCAATTGTGCTATTTAAATCACAACATTTAAAAATGTATAGATTATGGAATATTTTGTTTCATCATGAAGTTGAATGAACATGAATCCTTTAAAATGACAAAGCATCCTTATTTCATAAATGATAATGCATATCAATCATTGAAGGCTGTCTTAATTCTCACTTACACCAGTAGTGTCCTTTTCCTTGTGGGTGCTCGACACCTGCTGGAACCGTGGGCGCCGGGTAGAACCGTGGGTGAAGAGCGCCACAGGCATGCGGGAGCCCCGGCCTTGGCTGGGTCGGCCCGCAGGCGTGGCGCTCGTCTTCCCACGGCCCTTCCCTTTACCCACGTTACCTGCAGGTGTCTTACTAACCCCTGTGGCCTGAGGAGTAGGTGCCCTTGCTGCTGGTCCTGTGGAGGAGCCCTCTCCAGGGTCAGTGGCAGGTGTCACTGGTCCTGCGTAGGTGCCCTCAGTGCCAGGAAGGGTAACCACCCCCTGAAATGGAAAAGTAGCATTGAATACAAAATGAATGCAATGATAGCAAATGACATACCTGCATTGCTATTGAACTTTAAAATTATTCAATCAAGGAATTTATATACTTATTACCTTCTTAATCTCACATTACATAAATACATTACTATATCAGATAACAACAGATACAAATGTTGCAGATTAGGGAAATATAAACAAATAGTTACCCTTTCACGCTAGTACTTGGTCTTTTGACGTAGGGCGGCCTGTGCCCTCTTCTTGGCGGCGTTGGGATCACCCTCCTTCTTCAGTCTTTCACGCAGGTCCTTCTGCCTTTTCGCTTCATCAGCCTTATCCTGCACCTCCCCTTTCTGGGCTCTCACTTTGGCACGATGCTTCGCTGCCCGCTCGGCCGGGGTCATGGGGACCTTTTTCTTCTGGTCATCAACTCCATCATTGGGTGGCTTGTCACCGCCTGTCGCAGACATACTGCCAAACATAAGGACAAATTATTGAACAACCAAGGTGTGTAAGCTCAATGAAAAATACTTCTATATTAACAGAATATGTATGGATGATGATGACAAAGTAGGAGTAAAAAATTATGTATGGATAGAACAATAGACAGGTCATTACTGTCCAGTAGTTCAGCGGAACCCTAAAAATTGGCCACCATGAAAAATGTTGGGATTTTTTTTTTTCAGAATTGCTACAACCAACATCATTTAGGATGAGGGGCCCATAGGCGCATCTAATGGTGAATTTAAAATAGTCTGGGTGTGTCTGAGGTACATATAGCAATCAAAACGAACAAAACCTCACGTACGTAACGTTTTCAAATTTGTGTAGAACTTGCATAAAATAAGGTGGTAAGTGCTTTAATTCTGTCCAGCATATTAGGTATGGCCACTAGGGTGTACATTGTGAAGCAATTTAATTGAAAAAAGTGACATGGAGGTCTATAGGGCAACATATCTAGATAACGACTCACGTACGTAACGAAATTTGAGGAATGATGAAAAATAGTCATTGCTGGCAAAATACATACCAAATGTCAGGTTATATGAACTAGAATGATTGATTGTAGATCTTGGGGCACATACACCATGGTAAAAACAGGTAATTATGCAAAATACTGCCATTTTGGGGGTCAGCAAGTAAAAAATTCAACAAAAAAATCAGCCCTGCCCCTCCAAACAAGCTGGGGGGTCATCCCAAAATATCCAAAGATGGTCTAATGCACCCTAGTAGCAATGGTAGACCCTAATTTCAACATATAACAATGATTTGGGGCTAAATATACAGCGTGAGTTGCTCAGCAGAGCCATTTCCACAACCTGGCGAAAACGTTACGTACGTGATAAAAACAAATAATCGAAGTTCAGGGAGGTCCGGGGCCCAAAAAAATGGCGTCAACCGGCCGAGATGGCAAGAGAATTTGACTGTGGTCGATTCTACGTCCACATACATCATTTCTGCGTATTATTTGCACAATCAAAGCCATCTACGGACACTCACATACGTAACAATCGATATTCCATCACACTTTCATGGGAATTACCTACCTTTTTTGTGGTTTTAGGAAGAAACAAGGACAAGTAAACTTCACTATTTGCAAGTTCGAGATCCTCTGAGCATGTTGCAAAAGTTCCCGGATGTGGGTCACTTCCGCCCGGTTACCAGGAAGCGTCTTCGTTTGGCGCCATAAATTTTCGTTACGTAGGTGAGGTTTGCTGCGAGCAAGACAAAGACACCCACTGTGGCCATACTACACGGTCTGTGGCTTTGATTTTTGCTTCAATTATTCCATTTATATTTAAATTAATCCAAAATAGACTAGAAATGAAGAATTATAAATTTATGTAGCAAGTAGACTTGTAAAAGTATACCTCACGTACGTAACATTGTCGGGAGTTGAATTTTGGTTTATGAGATCTAGCTCGTATCTGCGACAGACCAGCAGTTTTATTTATTTAACATCAGAACCCCCCTAGGGACCCTGTTGAACACAATTAATAGAGAAAGGGAGGATACATTTTTATTATGGTAGTTAGGGGCAAAAAAAAAAAGTTACGTACGTGAGGTCGCTCATAGTTCCATATTATAAGACATGCGGGACAGAGGGTTGAGGCTGTGACATGACCAAAGCATTTTTGATAGATGGCTACGACCCCCCACCTATGTTTAAAGAGGTTTATGGCACTGTAACACTGTCTACCTTGATAAAATATTGGTGGGAAGGACGAAAAATTGGCAAAAAAAAGGCATTTTTGGTGTGTCATCCAACTTCAAGACTCTGTAACTCATCAAATTATAGGCCGATATACATAAATCTGCCCTCTGCTTGAAGCTCAAGATGTTTTCTATCAAATGTCATTAAAATAAGGAAGAATGGTAATCTACATTTTATACTGTAGCTCCCCAAAGCTAAATAATACCCAAAATAGGCCCATACATCGCTCAGTGAATCCCCCCATATGTCAAGAACCTGGGATACTACAGTCAAATTTAAACAGTAGAAACTTTCTTCCATAAAACCTTTAGGCACAAATAGCCATCACCAGTAGCTGACGTGCCGTAAAACACTAACTAACTAACTAACTACAAAGTTTAGACTTGATATATCATGTTCAAGAATGCACCTTTTCAAGTCTACACCCTCAAAATTGTTCTTGGGGCATCTTGGGGATTTGCCCCTGAGCAAGTCTAATTGTCCTTTTAGTAGAGCAGCAAGTCCTTCAAAAGAGCTATATTTTAGTGGTTTAATTCGTAAGATTACTGATAGCTATAAGTTTTTTTTTTATGTTGTCCAATATCTCCGGGTATGGAAAAGTGATGTTTGACCAATGAAAGCTCGTGCAGTCACTGAGAAATCTGCAATTCTATACAACCATCTCTTGAAATTTTAGCTTCGTTTTTAAGAGCTAAAATACATATTGATCACCCTGTTCTGGCACTAATATTCATCTTACAACAATTCCAAAGGTACCTACCCCACCTAAATTGGACCTAACGATCGCATTGGAGCCAACCATTTGTAACTAGGACAAGCTGTTACCTAGCAACAGCTGATTTTAGCTAGCAACGGACCCTTTCCGAGACAAAGAAATACCATTCCTAGGAATGACTTACAGAATGGAGATCATGGATACTGTTTCTCATTTTGCTATTCAGAAGCTCCATGCAATTGTAAAAAAGGCAATATTGTACCAAAATATAGTGTGCTGATCAGAAAATATAGAAAAAAAAGATAGACCTATAGCAAGTATGATGAAAACATGAGACTTCAGCATTATCCTCTATTGGCAAAGTATTCTTTACTAGACAATTGTAGTGTGTCTTATATCCTGAAAATGATGAAATGAGAATACATCTGAGGTTTTGTTGGGTGCACATATGCGCGGGCACTGACACATTCCTCTGTTAAATTATCAACCTGTGAAGCACGGGATAGCCACTTGTTACAGAGGGAGGGGGGTCTGCCCAAGTGTTGCATGATAAAAATGAGGAATACATCACATGGCTAAATTTGACAATTTACAAGCATTTTAATGCGATTTTAGAGATCTTCCTATAATTCTTGTTAAGCTGAGAAGGATTAAATAAATTTAGGAATATTGATTAGAAGCCCCATATTATTACAAGGGGGAGGGGGGGGGTAAAAAAGTGGTCAAAATTGTGTTACATTACTCTAAATTATGTTATTTATAATATTATATAGATTTTGATCAGAATTAGATATAATGTGTGATGATTATTCTGTCACAAACCTTCTCTAGAAGTTCTACTAAGGAAATCTAGCTTAATCTAGCAGCATCAGATAACTGTTATTGCATGGATCTTTCAATTGATATCATCATTCTGTCAATGGTGAATTAGCTGCTTTATAATATCACTTCTGTTGGCAGAAGTGGACTTTTCCAGAGCCTTACTGGTAGGACTCAGCTATAAGGCCACAAGTACCAGCTATATCATCCAACAAACAGAAAGTGCCTAGCAAACTAACCAAAAGACCCTACCTGTGACCATTCTCCTTGCTGGAAAGTCATGTTACAAGACATTAGCTAGGACTTTATTTGAGGACATAGAGAAGAATGACATATGAAGGCATTAAATGACCATAAGGAGGTAATTTCATCACCCTCTACACACACCCAAAGTCACAGACCATTACTGTAAGCATTGGCCTAAGGTAATTGACTTAAAGCATAAGGCTACGAGGCACAGGGCATCCTACATTGTATATGACAAGACAAGGGTTGGATTCATGTAGAAGCCATGCCATTTACACATGATTCTATGGTAGTATTAGGTACATAAGGAGTCCCTTCTTTTTACAGTTCTTATAATTCTAATCCTTGGTTCTTAATTTATTCTAATAATGTTGCTAAATATCACTCAAAAGGATTAATTGATAGGTAGATACATACTGGAAAAAAGGTATTTACCAAGCCTTGGAATACCCAAGATATATTCTTTGTATGCTTTAGAATGAGAGAGTTCGAGATGGTGATGATGTGTTATGTATGATGGCATGTAACATCACACAGGGGCAATATTTAATTTTAGCCTTACCATTTTGATGGGAGAGCTTTGATCATTATCAGTAGGTAATTTGAATCAGTCTGTTTATTTGATATGACTTTGTATAGACAGATATATGCCTTGTGGTTGATTGAATCTATGGTTAATATAGCTCTTGATAGCAACTTGACTTAACATGTTAATGTTGGTAGCATTCCTTGACTTCTCCTTGACAGGAATGGAATGATATCACTGATAGTGGGTAATCAAGCACATAGGCCTTATGTCACACTTCACCTCAACCTGATACATAAACTGCTTTCAATGATACTTTGCTGATGTTATCTTTAGCCAAAGTAGTGACAGTTGATTTTGTATTTAAGTCTGCAGAACCTGTATGAAGCCCCTGTATAAGGTGTGGCTTATAGGTCATTTCAGGCTCTGGCTGCAGCTCAAAGTATATTACTCAAAGTACCATACTATAGAATAGTAGTAATCTGAATTTTGTAGGCCGCTAGGTATGGTTTATATTATTTTCCAAAATAGAAAAAGGAAATGAGTTGCTGGGTGATTTCTTTTTTTTTCTATGGGGACATTTTATGATAGGATCATATATTTCAACCAAATATAGCTGACTAATATTTGAAACTCATCTCATTGGATCTACATATACACATGTACATGAACTTGGCTATCACATGGTCCTTGGAATGTGGTTGGTTTACAAACAACACACTCATGATGTCTCTTGCCCAGCAATAGACATCTTTAGTAAAAAAAAACCTGTGATCACTAGAATACCTGGCGGATATCTTTTCATATCTGGAGCATCTGTGTGTCAGTTGGTAGGCTACTTGCTATGCAAAAGCTAGTACTTTCTAAACAATAACCAACTGCACAATTGTTAAATATAATTATTTCCTATTTTGGGGGGTATTTTGAGGTATAATTGTTTCCAAATACATTTAGTCCATAGATGTTTAATTCTCATCAAATCCAAATGTCTTTTTATGAATATACTTCTCAATTTTCTTGAAAAAGTGTTTATTTGAACTTCTCACAAAATTACAATGTGGATAATCAAAGTCCAGCTTGCAGTATAGATCTCAATGTTAGAATTAGTTCCAATTTTAACTATATAAACCATCACATCAGCTGTTACTTGATATTCATTACATCAAACAATAGAATTTTATATACGCACAGGATGTGTGTGGTGCACATATGCGCGGGCACTGACACATTCCTCTGTTAAATTATCAACCTGTGAAGCACGGGATAGCCACTTAGTGCCGCTAAAGTGCTGTAAAACACAAATCAATCAATCAATCAATCAAGGACAATGAGATATGTGAGTTGGCAATTATGACATATGATAGACACAAGGGCATTGACATACAGAGAGAGAAGACAGCCCAAGAAAGAGAAAATAAGATATAACAATTTAACACCATCGACCCCTGTTCCCAATAAATTATTCATTAAAGACCATGAAGCTTAAGCTCAAGAGAACTTATAATCCAAGAACAATATATTCATTCATCCGGTAACTTGTAGCTAGTTCATATGGATGTGCAATATGCATTATGCATTACGCATTATGTCAATATAGGTTGCTAAGTAAATTTGTGAAAGCCTCAGATGTTTTTTGAGGATATAAGACACACTACAATTATCCAGTATATAATATTTTTCCAATAGAAGATAATGCTGAAGTTGCATGTTTTCATCATACTTGCTGTATCATTTTTTTTTCTACATTCCCTGATTAGCTCACTGTGTTTTGGTACAATATTGCATTTTCTACAATGGCATGGACCTTTTCAATACCAAAATGAGAAGCAATAGCCATGATCTCCATTCTGTAAGTCATTCCTAGGAAAGGTCTTTCTTTTTCTCGGAAAGGGTCCATTGCTAGCTAAAAACAGCTGTTGCTAGGTAACCGTCTGTCCTAGCAACAAATGGTAAGCTGCAATGTGATCGTTGGGTCCAATTTACGGGGGGTAGCTACCATTGGAATTGTAAGATGAATATTAGTGCCAGAACAGGTAGACCAATGTGTTTTAGCTCTCAAAAAACGAGGCTAAAATTTCAAAAGATGGTTGTAAAGAATTGCAGATTTCTCAGTGACTGCACGAGCTTTCATTGGTCAAACTTCACTTTTCTATACCCGGAGACATTGGACAACATAAAAAAAACAACTTATAGCTATCAGTAATCTTACGAATTAAATGACCCCAGAGGGCCCCCTGTGCTGCTCCTCTATTTGGCCCCTCTCTCATAGGCCTTGATGATTTTATCATCAGTCAACTTTTCAAATCCCTCTATTTTGCCAGTGAGGCATTAGGTGTGGCTCCACTACACGATTTTTGCACGGAATCGCAGCTATTCTCACAAAATGGGACACAAAAAGAAGCTAAAAGTGGCATTTGTTGTCATTGAAAGGTAGAAATCGTATGCTGAGGGAGCTATTTATTTATCTGGGGATGTCATTGTGTGTGATCTCAGGCATGGATGTGTTGTTAAAAAGATGTTTTTGTAACTATGATTGCCTGCCTATGGCTTTGTACTAAGAGTGCATTTAATATCAAAATAAATGTGCAATTTTAATCATTTCTTTAAGATTAGGAAAGTAGAGTATGATGGCAATGGAATTAGGTAGAAGAGGGTAGATTTGAAAGAATTCTTGAAGAGAAACACAGTACAAATGCTCGGAAACCCCTACATGAACGGGAAACCCAAATTTGCACTCATGGATTTAATTGTATTTATTTTCAAACAACATATAAATATCTAAATGGATCAGGCATATAAGATTAGCTTAATGACAAACAATATTAATCTAAAAAGTTTAGGCATATCTTGTAATGGTACGAAATACACAACCTGCGCTCTGAATCAACACTTGCTACCTTTGCTTGACGTTCATCACTATAATGGAAAATTCAAAAAACATTTTCCACCTTTCATCCAAAGTTTCATTTTCCAGTTTGAGGTTTTTCATATGAAACCAACTCGAACGTTAGTAAGACAGGTGGTCTACATAGCAGCAGCACGCGTGGTGGGCCACCATGTATGTGCTGCTGCTCCCTGGGTGGATCACGTTTTAGAGTGGCACTTGCTGGTCTTGGAATAAACGTCTTTGATAGAATTACGTCAATTCTCTCCTCCTAAGTGTAACATCCTTGTTTTATGAAGACCAGCATAGGCAGAAACTTCACATCCCTTTCTCGCTTTTAGCCGTCTCTCTTTTTAGCCTTGTCCCTTTCCTGTCTTGATTTTATCTCTGTAGATTATCCATCTCCAAATGTTTTTAGCAGAGAGCACTCCTCCAGTTAATGACCTTTAGTCTATAGCAACTTTATCTATATGTGAAGACGGCGGGCAGTTTACTTGAATTCATTGCTCACTCATTCTTTGTGCCAAAACATAGGATGCATATATAAAAAAGTAAACGATCATCACTCTTAAACATTTCTACATGTACCATGCATTGTAGTACATTTAGAAAGTTAGCTGTTTGTGATCCAGCTCATGGGTGCCACAGCCATAGCCAGGTCCTCTCTTGTCATCTTCTTACCCACTACTTTTGTGGTGACTTTTAGCAGTTCCAGGATTACCTGTAGTGGACAGCGGATCTCCTATGGGAGGATGTGGATGAGGAGCTGAAACACCTCTATGCCTTTGTAAAAAAAGATTAGAATAGTCACATAAAAAAGATAAGTCACAAAAGAGAAAATACATTTTTGAAAAGCCTTTAGGCCTAAGGACATTAAAGAAATTAATCAATAAGAGGGTGTCCGGCGATCCTACTTTTCCTACTTTCTTTTATGATTTTGCTAATTTTCCTACTTTTTCTCCAAAATACCTACCTTTTCCTACTACCGTAATCTCCCGCCTAGAAGAGGCGCTGCGCGTATAAGACGCACCCCAAAATTAGCACATGCATTTTCGCGTATAAGACGCACCTCTTAGGTACCAATTTTGTAAATTCAGTACATTTCTATAGTAAAAGTACCCCTCGTATAAGACGCACCCCCAACTTCAGAAAATCCTATAAGACGCACCAGCATTTTTTTTGGCGTAGAGGACGTGTCTTATACGCGGGAGATTACGGTATTTCCTACTTTTTTTATTGGCCCAGGGTATCCCCTGGGCTATTGGAGCCGGGTGTCAGTCAGATCCACAAATTTGTAATCACCAACTTTAGGGTGTAATCAATCAGTGATATACTCTTAGTTTTGTCCTTTATGGTGAGTGATGTCTTTCTCTTTGAAAAAAGCTGCTGTACTCACGTCATTTTTTTGGGAGCTATACTGACTACAAGTTCTTTAACCATTGGGTCTATGGGTCAGATAGATTTTGGCGATGAAATTAGCACATGGAGTCCTACGGGTAATCACCAAGTGAGTTTTTTTCAGCAGGCAATGTTTACAGTATCCAAGCTATACACATAACACATTGGGTACTGAGTGATAAATTAAGCATGCTAAAGAATCAGAATTAAAGTTTTCTGTGGGGGCTAGGTGTCCAGTTGGCCAGGTGTCCAGGGGGCCAGGTGTCCAGGGGCTAGGTATCCCGGGGGCAATGTGTCCAGGGACCAAGTGTCCGGGGGCCAACTGTACAGGGGGCCAGGTCTCCAGGGGCCAGGTGTCCGGGGGGCCAGGACACCAGGGGGCCAGCGGTCCAAGGGGTTTAGTAAGAGAAGATTATGCCAGACTGGTGTCAGTACATGTATAGATAATAGTCTCTATTTGTAAGTAATTAGTCAATATTTCGCAAGTGCTGATTCCTGTCACCCTACAGGGTTGATAGAGGGTTTTATGGTACCTACCTTGAGCCTTCTGTGCTTCAATGCACAATGCCCAATTTTTATATTGGGGGGGGGTAGTAGACCCTGGGCCATATGTGATATATATCACACGTTAAATCTTTTTCCTTTGGCGCGTGCAATATAAAAATACCGTTAGTAGCTTTGAAGCACATCTTGCTTGTCTCAGTACATCTTTATAGTAACTTATGTCAAGTGAAATAAACCCTCAAGTCTTAATGTGTGCCATGCATAGGCTATTTTAGTTCCCAATGAGGTATACCTGTGGGAACTTAAAACAGGCATGGTAAATTATTAAGGAGTACCTGATTTTATTACCAAAACTAAGGCATGTGAACGATTTTCCTCCTCTTATATGTTTTATACACAGGGGCGTAGGAAAAGGGGGGGCCCGGCCCCCTCCCAATGACAGAGGAAGTGGGACCTGAATATGTCTGGGCCCCCCCAAAATGTGTCAAGCCCCCCTATAAAATGTACAAGATTCCCGAAGCTCAGCACTCAAATTGGACAAGTATGTCATTAAGATAAGGAAAATGGCCGATTTTTTCAAAGATAAGCAGTATCCTTTTATATAAATCCAATACAGTGATGCATTAACACCAGCGATAATTTATGGTGGCTGGGGTGGGCTTCCTACGCCTTTGATCCATTTAGTCTTGTACTGGCTAGTAACATTACTTTGGGTAAATTCTGTAATATCATTTGCATTATTATCTGGTACTCAAATTTTGCCATGTCTGTCGCGCTCCATTAGTACTTGCAAGAAACTTGAGTACTGGAGTTCAAGCGCTACTACATTTAGCCTCCACATGGTTTATGAATAGTGCAGTTTTACTATTATCTAAGATATCTATGACTCAGCAATATATGAGACTAATGTTGTCAGTGTTGGCTGCAATCATCTGAATTTCAGTCAGATGGGGATGAGGGGTGACCACAGGGGGAGTTATAGACAGGGGTCTGCATAGAGAGTGATTTTGTGACATACCCTCTTTCAAGTACATGAAATTTACTGTTTTATTTCACACATTTTGCTCCAACATGGCCACTGTACATCATTTTGACATAGCAGACTCGCAGTAAATACCTTATAGAAACCACTCTATATCATGTTTAACATACCAATGATACACGCTCCTCCGTATCTGCACGGGGAATCTGCAAAGTAGATTGAAATGGTCTGCTGACTCATTCATTCTGCTGTAGAGAAATAAAAAGCATATCATGCACAGTAAAAAACTTCTACATCTACAAATCCTTCCATTATACAATGTAGTACTTTATGGATAGTGCTTACACTCTCAGACACAACTGTAAACGGACTATAAATACCACTATAAGTAGGAGGTAGAACCAGCTACAGTAGAATGTACATCTGGTATTTGGGTTCATGCCTACACCAGGTACAACTGTATTCCAGAATAATATCCATGTGGTGGGCAGACAGATAAAAAGTATTTAAAATCAAACTGTACCTGGTGGTATCCCAGCAGCACAGGTCCCACGGCCATGGCCAGGTCCTCTGCCGACATGTTGTTGCTGCCTATCTTACTACAAAGTTGGAGCAGCTCCAATACTTCCCGTAAAACTTCACGGTTGTCCTTGGGGAGCAGCTGGATCAGCAACTGTGCCACCTCCATGTCGTGGGTTACTGTAGGGGGCGAGGGGCAAAAGGATTAGAAATTTTGAATAGTGACAAAAAAAAAATAGAGTTTTGAAGGTCTGATTACATTTCAGGCAATTATGTAATACTTGACATGAGAAATATTAAGATGTCAGTTGATATTACATATACAGAATTTTAGTATGAAATACTCACAAGTCGTCCGAATAAACTCCAGTGGAAGTATAGAGCCTGGGCTTCCCTAGCCCACTTAAAAGGGTCTATATCTCCTCTTTCCTATCCCCTCAGGATGTGTGTGGTGCACATATGCGCGGGCACCGACACATTCCCCTGTGAAATTGTGTAAGTAGTTCTCGCCATGAATATGACCTTAGCTGTCGAAATGGCGTTAAACATCTATTACTCACTCACTCACCTCAAAGTATGTCTAAGCGTTTTACAGTTCAGGGGATGGTCCCTATTAAGTTCAGAGATGTTAGACCTTCAGAGGTCCGTATATTTTCAGAGGTTCAAACTTTCCTAAAAAATTATACATCTCCGAGGCTTATTCCATCTTGTCATCATAATGTAGAGGTCGGCGGAAAACGTCTTGGAGAAACCGGGAATCGAACCCGGGACCCTCCAAACTGCAGGCGGAAGCTCTACCGCTGAGCTACTTCCCCGTCTTACATTCTCTACCTTCCACCTACATCTGGATCGGTATAATAGACAAGGGGGGCAGCTTATACCAGCTGACCAGCCCCTGAGGGCTGGTGCAACCGGAACGGGGCAGATGGCCTACCGCCATGGACTTACAGCCAGAGCTGGCCCCTACAATAATATGGATAGAGAGAATTACATTGATCATAGATACCCTTACACCCTATCTTTTCTACTTCTAGGGAGCCTAAGGCTGAGCATAGTTCAGGCTTCAGCAGGTGGAATTAATCATGCCTTGTCCTGCCCTCTAGCCTTTTCTAGATAAAACACCTTTCAGAGATAAGAGGATCTCTGAAATCTCATTTCAGAGGAGATGAATCTTAGCTGGCTGCTTATTGGCTGACATCCTTATTTATTGTTTTTAATTGTATTTCTATGTTTATCCATTCTAGGGATGGTCTTTATAATTTTGAGTGAAGGGAACAGGATGAAATGGAGATGGGATGGGTGCTTTTAGCATAATATATTGGGGGAATGAGTGCTTTGCTAATACCCGAAAATTCTCAGAGGTTGAGCCCATTACCAACTGACATCTCTGATTAAGGATGGATTTTAGGGTATAATGCATTAATAACTTTACCTTGCTTCTGCTTGTATATCTGAGCTTACAGCTATCAGATTATAATGATAGATCAGTATTTCCTCTAAAGAACATTTAAGCATAAGACAGTAGCACAAAATATTTTGAAAGGGGAAAGTCAGTAGAAAGTAAAAGTTTTACCATTTTGATCAAGCCGTGGAAAGATAGGGACTGTTTGGTCTACAGGTTGATGTTCTGGAGTAGAGAAGTGGCCATACCTCATAACCATGAAAAACCCCTCCATAACCTTGTGTGTAAACACCTTCAGTATTAACTTAAGTACCACCAGGTACCACTCCAAGGTTCTTTCCTTCTACTGCAGTCCCCCTGTGGAGTGGGGACCTTCATCTTAGGGCATGGAGGAGCAGAATAACTTCATTGGGAGTCCACGGAGGAATTCTCCTTCCATTCTACCAGTGGGCAAACCAGATTCATTAAAGGCGAAAAAGTTGGGGTTTCTTGTGGAGCCGTCTCCCACTGCTACAAGCAGACTCCCAAAAACACGCACACTCACATTCACACGCAAATACACCCGCAAATTTAGTTTGAAGAAAGAATGGACTAAATGTCTGATAACCAATGAGGCAGTCCCATGAGGCTTATGGCCTTAGGACGTTAAAAAAATCAATCAATCAATTAAGCACCAAACCTTTTTTAGTGCCTATCAAAAGAAATTGACCCTACACTTACATCCCTGAACTAACGTATCCCATGACTTTTCACACATCCCTCACCTTAAGGCGACAGCAGCAGGCCAGATTTGATCTGTAACCAGGGAGTACTGATCCGATCTTTCCGGGGACATCAAAGATTTTTAATATTTGACCAACTGGATGGGATATCCCCGCAGATGCCCCCGACCTCACGATCGGCCGACCCAGTCGGCCCCCTCTGAGGTCCCCTTTAGAGACATCCTTGACCTTACACTCATGTCTGTGACTTTTTAAAAGGTATATAGCGCCCTTATTAATGCGAATACATATACATGTATACACTCACTTTAAGATATTATTCCGGGCTTCCCTAGCCCACTTAAGGGTCTATATCTCCTCTTTCCTCTCCCCTCAGGATGTGTCTGGTGCACATATGCGCGGGCACTGACACATTCCTCTGTTAGATTATCAACTTGTGAAGCACGGGATAGCCACTTAGTGCCGCTAAAGTGCTGTAAAACACAAATAAATCAATCAATCAAGATATTATTCAACGTTGTTTACGGTTTAATAATGTTGTAAGCCACACCTGGAGCCTGAAAAGGTCATTATTCCATTCCAGGATCTATTATATAGCATAAAGTTTATAAGCTGCATACTAACTTGTACAGGACTCTATAATAACCTCTATAATATAGCTTCAACAGGCCCTGAACCACCTTGGAACCTGGAGCTGCCAAAACGGCTTCAAGTTCTCACAGACGAGGATGTAGAGAAAAACCAACGCTCCACCTCCAGAATACGGCACTCGAAGTGAAAGAAGAAGTGAAGTTCCTGGGGCTGATATTTGACAGAATACTCATCTTCAAAAAAGACATCGAATACTTGACGGGCTTCCCTAGCCCACTATATCTCCTCTTTCCTATCCCCTCAGGATGTGTGTGGTACACATATGCGCGGGCACTGAGACATTCCTCTGTTAAATTATCAACCTGTGAAGCACAGGATAGCCACTTAGTGCCGCTAGAGTGCTGTAAAACACAAATCAATCAATGAAATCGAATACTTGAGGAGGAAATGTGAAAAAGCCATGAATCTCCTGAAAGTGATTTCCCACACCGACTGGGGTGCCGACAAAGAAACATTACTGATCTTACTTCGCAAACACCCTCAGGGAAGTGAGTGTCATGTGCATTGGTAAGTCTTCCATCACAAAAAAGAGACAAAAATGCCCTTGGTTCAATGAGCAATGCTATGAGGCAAGGAGAGAACGAAGAAAGACATACCGCAAGTTCAGCAAGACCATCACAACTGAAAACTTGTACAAGTACTTGAATGCAAGGGCCAACACCAAACAAACATTCAAGAAAGAGAAACGGCAATCCTTCCGTAGGTATGTGGGTTCACTATCGAAATCCACTCCCCTGCGTAAGGTGTTCCAAGAAGTAAGAAAGCTCAATGGAAACCCTCCTCCAACTGTGCACCACCTGCAAAAAGGAGCACAGAAAGCTGAGTCTAGCAAAGAGATCTCAGACACCCTGGCAGAACATTTCAGTCAGGTGTCTTCGAGCAACAATTGCTCAGAGAAGTTCCTGGAGCACAAAACCAGAACAGAAAGGAAGAAACTCAACTTTACCTCCAACAACAAGGAAAGCTACAACAGGCCTTTCACCATGGAGGAGTTGAAATATGCCCTTGGCCAGGCTAAAGATTCTTTTCCTGGACCAGATGACATCCACTACCAGATGCTAAAACATCTACCTGAGGAAACCCTGGAGCTTCTTCTAGACGTGTACAATGACATCTGGAAAACAGAAAAATTCCCACCTTCTTGGTCAGAGGCCACAGTGGTTCCAATTCCCAAACCAGGGAAAAACCCAACTCTAACCTCAAGCTATCGGCCCATAGCCATGACCAGTTGTCTGGCAAAGACCATGGAAAGGTTGGTGAACAACAGACTTGTCTACTTCCTCGAATCCAAGGGGAAGCTTACAATCCACCAATCAGGATTCCGTCGAGGACGCAGCACGACAGACCACCTAGTGAGCCTGGAGAGCTGGATCCGAGATGGGTTCGCTAACAAAGAACATGTGGTTGGGATCTTCTTCGATCTGGAGAAGGCCTATGATACCACATGGAGGCATGGAATAATGCAAGACATCCATGAGATTGGATTAAAGGGCAGACTAACAGGGTTCTTTCAGAACTTCCTGTCGGACAGGACTTTCAATGTACGACTGGGGTCGGTTCTCTCAGAGAAAGTGGATCAGGAAATGGGTGTTCCCCAAGGCTGCATCCTCTCTGTGACCCTGTTCTGCATTAAGATCAACAGCATAACGAAACAACTTCAAGATGATGTGCAGTGCTGCCTGTATGTAGATGATTTCGTCATCTGCTACAAAGGAAGACACATGCCCACAATAGAACGCCGCCTCCAGCAGACACTGACTAAGCTGGAGAAATGGAGTCAAATGAACGGGTTCAAGTTCTCGGAGAGCAAGACCTGTGCTGTGCATTTCTGTCGCAGACGGGGATGCAAGGAAGAACCTCACCTCACCCTCCATGAGAAACGACTAACAGTCGAGAAGGAAATAAAGTTCCTCGGACTGGTATTTGACCGGATCCTGTCTTTCAGGCCCCATCTCGAATACCTCCGAAGAAAATGCCAAAAGGCAATGAACCTGTTAAAGGTCCTCAGTCATCCAGACTGGGGATGTGACAAAGAAACACTTCTAACCTTGTACATGATGTATATTCAGTCACGTCTGGACTATGGGTCAATGGTCTATGCCTCTGCCCCAAAGTCCTACCTGGACGGACTAAAGCCCATTCAGAATCAGGGACTCCGTCTTTGTCTTGGGGCATTTCGGACAACACCTGCATCCAGCCTCCATGTGGAAGCAGGGATCCCACCACTGGACCTGCGCAGGGAGAAGCTCACACTACAGTATGCTATACGTGTGCGAGCTAACCCGACCAATCCAGCTCACAAGTTGATCTTCAACAACAAAAACATCTACAGAGAAAAACCAAATGTCGTCAAACCGATGGCAGTGAGAACAAGAGCACTGTTCCGGGAGGCTGGGATTCCTATGAAACGGATTGTGACAGATGAACCCGCAAAGACCCCTCCATGGGAGCAGGAGACACCAAAGGTGACCCTCGACCTTGATAAGAACAAGAAAGCCGAAACTCCTGATCATGTATTTGAGAAAGAATACAGAGCACTCAGGAACAAGTACAGTGACCACGAAGCGATCTTCACTGATGGTTCCAAAGATGGTAATAGAGTCGGATTTGCCGTCCACACCCGCTTTGGGAACCTGAAGAAAGCGCTTCACAAACAAAGTAGTATCTTCACCGCTGAAGGAAATGCTCTGTTACAAGCTTTAAATTGGACCAAGGTCTCAACGATGAAGAACTTTGTCATCTTCTCAGACTCGCACCCATGTCTGGAAGCCACACGTGACCTATATCCAAAAAACGCTATAATCCGAGCCATCCGGGAAGCATACACAGAGAACAAAACAAAAAGCAAAGATGTGGTTATGTTTTGGGTACCTAGCCACAAAGGAATCGAAGGAAATGAGGCTGCAGACACTGCTGCCAAAAATGCTCTGAGGAGGCCCGTAGGGGCTGACCAGATGCCATACACAGATGTCCTACCCATGGCTAAAGTCCATGTTCAGGATAAGTGGCAGCGCAGATGGAACGCTGCAAATGCCAACAAGCTGCGAACCATCCGACCAACGGTCGGCAAAAGATACATAGAGGACAACCTGACAAGACCAGAACAGGTGAAACTGACCCGTCTTAGGACTGGTCACACCAAACTGACACACAGTCACCTTCTGAAAGGTGAAGTGGCACCTGTATGTCAGGCATGCAACACTCAGCTGAGTGTGGAACATCTCATGCTACATTGTCAGGCAACCAAGAGAAGCAGGAAGAAATTCCTGAAAAATCCAACGACAATGAACAGTTTTTTCCACAGCACTGGAAACAAGGAGATTCTTGATTTCCTGCGGGAAGCCAAGCTCTTTGACAAAATATGAAAAACAAGGAAGCCTGATCCTATCAGGCAATGCCCTATAAGTAAATAGGGAAAAACAGAAAAGAAATGAAACATAGTCTCTCTGCTAAATTTTAACTACTATTAGCGGAGGTTAAATCAACCAAACCAAACCAAACCAAACACAGGGCCTACATCCAGTCAAGACTAGACTATGGCTCTATCGTATATGGATCAGCTTGCCCCAGCTACTTTGAGAGGTTGAAGCCTATCCAGAACCAGGGACTGACATTATGCCTGGGGGCATTCCGTACATCTCCAGGAAAGTCTAGAGGTGGAGGCAAACATCACCCCCCTGGAGACATTCAAGAACCTCTGCAGTGAAGAGCTTAATCTAGACCGCTTCCTGCGAGAACAAGACCCAATGGAGAGTTTTACCACCCACCTCCAAACCATAGCAACCAGGAGCATTCCCAAAACATCCGGAAAAGAAAATAAACATGACAAACCTTGGTTCAATGAAGTTTGCAGGGAAGCCAAGAAGAAGCGGCGTCATGCACAAAGAGTATTCCAGAACAACATTATTGTCCCCAACCTCGTTGCTTGGAAGAAATCTAAGGCACATGCCCGAAGAACTTTCCTCCAAGCTATGAAAGACTCCTGGAGAGACTTTGTCTCAAAGATAAAAAACCATCCTTACAATTTACCCTTCTCAATCAATGAACTAAAGTCTGCGCTAAGCAATACCAAAAATAGCTCTACAGCAGGAACTGATGACGTTCCCTATGAATTTCTGAGAAAACTACCAGAGGCCTCCAGGGAGTGCCTCTTAGGCATCATGAACCACATATGGGAGACAGGCAACTTCCCAGAACATTGGCGAGAGGCAAGAGTTCTCCCTTTTCCCAAACCCGAAAAAGATCTATCAAATCCCAGGAACTATCATCCAATAGCTCTTACAAGCTGTATCTGCAAGACCATGGAGAGAATGGTCAATGCTCGACTAGTCTGGTATCTTGAAAGCGAAGATATCCTCAATCCTTACCATTGTGGGTTTCGTAAGGGAAGATCGACACTGGATGCTTTAGCCAGCCTTGAAACATATGTAAGAGATGCTTTCATAAAGAACCAAAAAGTGGTCCCCATCTTCTTTGATCTTGAAAAGGCCTATGACACTGCCTGGCAGTATGGGATATTGAAACACCTAAAGAAGAATGGCCTGAGAGGCCAACTCCCACGATTCATTCAGAAATACCTGTCCAATAGGCGATTCAAAGTGAGGGTTAATAACACCTTTTCCGACTTCTTCAACCAAGAGTCAGGAGTCCCACAAGGAGGCATCCTCTCAGTGACCCTATTCCTCCTCAAAATAAATGAAATCATCAAAAGCTCTGCCACCAGATGTTTGTCGGACACTATACGTGGATGACTTCCTCATCACCTTCCGTGGTAGAAGCATCCAGATCATCGAGAGGAAGCTACAACTATGTGTAAGAAAACTGATGGAGTGGGCTGAGAAAAATGCTTCAACTTCTCCAAGAAAAAAACCTCCATCATGCACTTCCACTACCATTCCACCCCAGAACGAGAACCAGACATATGCATGGAAAAAAAAAATTCTCAGCGCATTCCAGTCGTTCAAAGAACCAAGTTTCTTGGCTTGGTCCTAGACCGGAAGTTGTGCTTCAAGGGGCATATAGAATACCTGCGCAAGAAATGCAAGAAAGCCCTCAATCTCCTAAGAGTAGTGGCACACCCATCCTGGGGAGGAGAAAAAGCCACACTCCTAAAGCTCTACAGGGCCCTAGTTCGCTCATAGATAGACTATGGCCTATCCGTCTACGGAGCAGCCAGTCCTTCATACTTTAAAATGGCTGAGTCTATTCAAAACCAAGGTTTACGAATCTGCCTGGGAGCCTTCAGGACATCTCGCTTCAAAAGCCTTGAAGTAGAGGCCAAAGAACTGCCACTCCTCTTGAGGCAAGAAAAACTATCTCTCCAATATGCAATTCAAATTGCAGCAAACTCTTAGAATCCTGCAATAAGACTCCTCAAAACACCCGCATATCAGGAGGAATATCACCGCAAGAGAAAGTGGTTCCTTGCTCCATTTGGAGTGACAGTCACAAAATCACTGGAAGAAGCAGGCATTGATCTGAAAAAAGTCATGGAACTGACCATTGCAGAGAGACCACCATGGACACTGTCCCAACCAGAAATCATCCTCAGCTTAGTCCCACACAGAAAAGGAAAAACATCAAGCACTGCTTACCAGGCAGCTTTCAAGGAACTGCGCGACGAGTATAAGGACTATGAGACCATCTTCACTGATGGATCTCATATGGCAAACAACACAGCCTCAGCAGCTGTAAAAGGCCTAGACTCTTAAAAAGAAGCCTTCCAGATGAAGCATCTGTCTACTCGGCAGAGTTGCATGCCCTGTACCTTGCACAAGACCATGTAGAAACCTGAGAGGCAAAAGACCATCTCATCCTCTCAGACTCCCAGTCATCACTTAAAGCCATGCAAACAGGTGCATGGAACCACCCTCTAGTAAACAAAGTGCTGGAAAGACACCACCAGTTAATAGAGGAGGGAAAGAACATAAAATATGGTTGGGTCCATGGCCATGTAGGGATTCAAGGAAATGAACAAGCAGAATCAGCTGCCAAGGATACCCTGGGCCAGGCAGTAGTAGAAATACCACTTCCATCATGCGACCTGAAGCGCAAGATCAACAAGTACATATATAAGAAATGGCAAAAATCATGGGACGCAGAGGTGGGAAACCAACTCCAAAAGATCCAAAAAAAAGGTCAACATCACCAAACCCTATAAGTGCAAGTCTAGAAATGAAGAGAAAACTATGAGCCGCCTCAGAATAGATCACACCAGACTGAACCATGGTTACAGAATAGGGAGAGAAAACCCTCCCATGTGTGCCCGCTGTCAGAGCACATCCTCATCGATTTTCAAAAGTGTCCCTACAGGGCACAATACCACGCTTGTACAAGCTTGAAAGAACTATTCGAGAAACACAAACCAGAGGAAATATTGGGATATATGAAAGCCCTTGGGCTGTACAATAACATCTAGTTGAAACCAGATGATTACTTCCCCCACATAGACAAATCATACCACCATTTCCGCTGATAGTGCCTATCAACCTGTGAAGCACAGGATAGCCACTTAGTGCCGCTAAAGTGCTGTAAAATACAAATCAATCAATCAATCAACATCACCCCCCTTGAGCTTAGGCGAGAAATGCTGTCTATGCAGTACGCAGTAAGAGCAAAAAAAAGAAACCCAACATATGAGACACTGTTCACCGAAAACAATTCAGTGTACAGGAAAAAATCGAACATGACCCAACCATACTCGTACAGAGTGAAAAGACCTATGAAAGCAGCAAAATTAGATGTGATCAAAACCAGGGAGATAAAACCACCCGATAATCCCCCATGGCTATAAATGAAACCAAAGATCATCTTCACCCTACGAGCCGTCTCCCACTGCTACAAGCAGACTCATAAATATATGCATGCGCGCAAACACACCCACCCACTCATATGCGCAAACCCGAGGTAGGCCCGCAGCCTACCATTACTATTAAATAGTTTAAAATTCTTGAATGTCTGAGTTCCTCGATGGCCCCCGGACGTAAAACTAAAGAAAAAAACAAACAAATCTATAATATAGCATCAAGTTTATAAGCTGCACACTAACTTCTACAGGACTCTATAATAACCTCTATAATATACAATCAAGTTTATAAGCTGCATACTAACTTCTACAGGACTCTATAATAACCTCTATAATATAGCATCAAGTTTATAAGCTGCACACTAACTTCTACAGGACTCTATAATATAGCATCAACTTTATAAGCTGCACACTAACTTCTACAGGACTCTATAATAACCTCTATAATATAGCATCAAGTTTATAGGCTGCACACTAACTTCTACAGGACTTTATAATAACCTCTATAATATACAACCAAGTTTATAAGCTGCACACTAACTTCTGCAGGACACTATAAATAACCTCTATAATATAGCATCATAATACAGTCAATGAGTGGTTTATGTGAGGCTATACGACCTTACAAAGCAGCTTAGTACACTCATCTATTTGTGATATAGCATTGTGCTTAAATTCCTTCCTGTATTACCTGCCTTCAGATAACTAAAATGACGTGGACCCTGTAATGTTGTCATACTAGATCATCTGCTAACAAGAAAAATGTTGCAAGGACCCAAATAGGAGTTGCCACTCTGCAGCCGACATGTGACATCACGGCCGACGTATGACGTCACAAATTTCAATTTTATTGTTAGCCAATCTCTCACACACACCTGTAGTACAAATGTATACCATTTTTTCTTACAATAATTACTAGGGTAGAGTGACCTTGAGTCGTCCAGGTACCTTGAGTCGGCCATTTGCTTGGTGTTGGGCCCAAAATGAAACTGTTAATGAATATATTAGTGGATTTTAAGCTATTTGCACTGGTGCTATATGGCAAGATATTCTATAAGCTATCTTAGCATCTTTTGGAATAAAAGTCTAGTACATTCCAGGCGCTCTGGGTGACACTAGAGTTTGTAAATTATTCTTGAAGTAAGATAAAGGTTTACAATGATTTTCCAGCAACAAAATGATAGATTAGTGATAATGTGATATTGACCAAGTAACAGAGTTAAACCTAACTAAAATTGAAATAAAGCATTGCATTCATACTCTGCAAACATCATTTAACTTGAAATTATTCCTTTTATAGTGTTCAGTACAAAAGTCAACAGTCTGCTGTGTCAAAGTTGACTCATGGTATGATAAGACTGACCCAAGGTGTCTGAGAAATACAGGTACCTTGAGTCGGCCACTATACATGTACCTTGAGTCGGCCACTATTGCTTTTTGGTCAAAAATGAAGTTAGTAGTTACCATTTCATTGGGTTCTAAGCTATTTATACAGCTAGAATATGTTGAGCTGTAGCACCTGCTTTCTTTCCATCTTTGGGAAAGTGAATCTAGCACTATCCAATATTTTTCAACAAATTAACTTCAGGCCACACCAAATAAAAAAATTGGTCTATGGATTTTCATTTTGAGAATATGGTGCGGGAGGGCGAAATTTTTATTTTTATTTTCTAGAAATTAATTATTGTCTATGGATTCTGAACATCATAAATATGGAGAGGGCGATTTTTTTTTTTTTTTTTTTTTGCCATTGCATATTTACCCGGACCAAAATGCAGTAGAAAATCAATATTTAAACAGTAGAAAAACAGTGTGGTGTGACAGTAGTCATTCAGTGTGAAAGCAGCATTAGAAACAGTACCATATCAGCATCTACTGGCATTCTACTGCTCAGCACACAGAACATGGCAGCGGTGGTTCAGTAGCAGAACAGTAGTATTAGCAGCATACAAGCAGTATTGAATCAGTTGTCCCAATTATGTAAATGAGATTGCAGCATTTAAACAGTATCTACTTATTTAATGCTGCATGACCATATATGGGGTTGGGGCATTGTTCAATTAGCACTACTGCATGACTGCTTCTATAGCAGTAGGTGAGCAGTAGATCATGCTGAAAACTACTGCTGGGGGTAGGTAGAAGCATAAAAGGAGCAGCTGCTGCTTCAGTACTGGCACTACCAATGCCTTTCTAGGTGGTCCTTGCCGGATTTGAACTTGTGATCTTCTGATTACTGTACCAACGCATTAGCCCCCTGAGCCACCACCCCATCAGCTATGTGGAGCTGTTATTACTCCCTAGTAGTGCATGCAATATAGGAGGGCGGCAGTATTGATTCAGTAGTACTGGGTAACTTCTATCATAGCAAGAGGGTAAGAGTAGGCATGTCTGATAAAGTACTGCTATAGTAGAATGCCTTGCATTTTATTGATGTTAAGGTGATAAGACAGCAGCTTTGTAATTATCAATGATGTATGTATACTATGTAAAAAAGTGTCATGATGGTGACCAAAATAATACTTGATGATTCAGTACATTTATGCCCTACATGAAGTCAGTGACTAATTCCTCATTTTCACACACCCCAACATCCATGTGTATCCATTACTGGCACTCAATAACATAATCATATGCAAGGGTATATTTATGGTTTTCTTCACAAACACTGGCTAGTTTCAGAATTTCATTACTGAATCTTTTGATTACTGTTCACAACCATACTGACATTCACACTATGGACTCTCTCAGAAGTATCAGGTCAGTAGCCCAATAAATAATCCATGAATGGACAGAGTGATACCAGTAGACTACTGCATCTATGCTGCTGCACAGAGTGTGACATTTTTGGTATCTATTAAGATTCAGTTGAGAGTCAGTAGACTACTGATTCTAGCCTGAAAATGCAGTGCATACTCAGTTGATAGTCAGTACATTACTGAATCTGTACTGAAAATGCAGTGAAGAGTCAGCTGTTTTGGAAGTATTTCAGCAGTACCTACTGCAAAATGCAGTTGTTGATCAGCATATTCTCAGTAGCCACTGATAGGAGAAGTAGATACTGCCTTCTGGTCCGGGTATGCCTATCCAATGAGGGGTCTGCCATTCCTGTACCTTTACTATAAATCATATATTTATTGCTTGATCAAAAAAAAAAAAAAAAAAAAAATGAAAATCCCTGCAAATGAGGCGGGTGGGATCCATAAACATGTTATTTTTCAAATAAAAATAAAATTTTAATTTCTGAAAAACAGGGGCAGGAAATCCATAGACCAATCTTTTAATTTGGTGTGGCCTTATTCTACCAATTAGGTAGAGGGGTCTTCTGAAAGATTGACAGCCACTTTGAAATGACAGACAGCGGATAAATGGGGATAAGTTTGCTATAATTTATTTCACCCAAGGAACCGTGTTAATCAGCATTGCAATTTGTAAAATCATTACAGAAACACTCTGACCAAGGTCAGTCAGCTGGGAATAAAGGTTTTCCTTGTATTGCTTCAAAAGTACACTCTTTACTAGGAATTATTTGAGTCATTTTATGATGTGGCTGACTCAAGGTACCACAGTGGCCGACTCATGGTACTGATGAAAGAAGATTCACATCTATTGAATAATGGGTGCTCAAAGAGCTCAATGACTATGGGTAAAAAAGTTGTAACATTGCTGGATAAAAAGAGTAAGACATCTGGGTAATATTTATATCCATTTTTAGATGACCCCTGCAAGTTTTCCCACTATTACAAATATCCTAGATTAACTAGTAGGTTGTAAAGAGGCCCAGGTGGACGACTCATGGTCACTTTACCCTACATCATTTGGAATTTCTAATATTACTTCATTCTTATCCAGCTCTTGTATCATGATCGCATCACATGAGTAGTACCGGTAATAAGCCTTGAGTTATTGACAGCTGCAGCTACGGCTAAAACTTGACATATTACGGGGATCCTTCACCAGTTTACTGAAAATGGGCTTTTTCTGTGCGATCGACCAACTGCAATATAGAAGAAAATGAATATAAATTATAGAAGATTTATATCACACAAAACCAGACACAGGAATAAATATAAATATCACTGAAAATGTTATTGGAACCGGCAAAGGCATTCTGATGGATATCTGATAACGATGCAGTAAATAAAGATGCTAGGCCACGATGCCTTCTGACGAGAAAACCTTAACCCTTCAAAGGCCGCTAATGCATTAATGTATCATTCCCGTTGGTCGCCATGATACTAGAATGCAGCCCTGGCATGTAACTTCATGCATCATGCTGACCCTACAGGGTTGATACACAAACTCCCAGAGGGTCAGTTTGATGCTCCAGTAAAGTGCTGGCGAAAACTCGCCAGCACTTTATTGGTGCATCATGGCGACCAATGGACTTGATGCATCAATGCATCAGCGGCCCTTACATGCTTAAAAAAGGAAGGACTACAAATTAATCACGTACCAGGCTGGACCTTCTCCTCTTCTTGGAAGGTGTCCGAAAGAGCAGCATTAACTCCTGTGGAAGACAGGTACAGAAATATTATAATTCATTCATTGATCATACTTTGCAAAGGCAATGTATAGAATTTATTTAGCTTTGATTATATTAAAAAATGTGCATTTTAAGCTAAAACCTTAGTATTGCATTTTCTGACCATGAGTCTTTTACCCAATCATTTCAAGATGTACGTGTGCAGAAATACAAAAGCAAAAGTTATCTATGGAAGCTACTTACTTCAAAGGCCTCACCAATGCTGGAGCGCCTCCTCTTTCTTTTGGTTGCTGGTGGTGGTGACGTCACCTTCTCCTCTTTCAGGCAGGCAGGCACCTACAACATCAAAATTATATTTAATGGGAGCATGTTTGATCTGGGTGTTAGCAAAATGTAAAAATCATAATGATCACCCCTAGGGCCTTTATACTTAAAAACTATTCCCTCTGATAGTCATCAGGTGAATTCATATGTGATCAGGTGAGTCAGAGAGATATTGAGAGAAAGGGATGTTCAACATTCAAACACACCTCAAAGATGTTGTCAACCTTTAAGATCAACGGTGTCACGCTCCTCCGGATGCTTTGGAGTGTATCTGGACTGGGAATCTGCAAAGTAGATTGAAATGGTCTGCTGACTCATTCTGTGTACAGAAAAAAAGCATATCATGCACAGTACATCTACATCTACAAATCCTTCCATTATACAATGTAGTACTTTATGGATAGTGCTTACACTCTCAGACACAACTGTAAACCGACTATAAATACCACTATAAGTAGGAGGTAGAACCAGCTACAGTAGAATGTACATCTGGTATTTGGGTTCATGCCTACACCAGGTACAACTGTATTCCAGAATAATATCCATGTGGTGGGCAGACAGATAAAAAGTATTTAAAATCAAACTATACCTGGTCGTATCCCAGCAGAAAAGGTCCCACGGCCATGGCCAGGTCCTCTGCCGACATGTTGTTGCTGCCTATGTTACTACAAAGTTGGAGCAGCTCCAATACTTCCCGTAAAACTTCACGGTTGTCCTTGGGGAGCAGCTGGATCAGCAACTGTGCCACCTCCATGTCGTGGGTTACTGTAGGGGGCGAGGGGCAAAAGGAAAAAAAATTTTGAATAGTGACAAAAAAAAAATAGAGTTTTGAAGGTCTGATCACATTTCAGGCAATTATGTAATACTTGACATGAGAAATATTAAGATGTCAGTTGATATTACATATACAGAATTTTAGTATGAAATACTCACAAGTCGTCCGAATAAACTCCAGTGGAAGTATAGAGCCTGGGCTTCCCTAGCCCACTTAAAAGGGTCTATATCTCCTCTTTCCTATCCCCTCAGGATGTGTGTGGTGAACATATGCGCGGGCACTGACATATTCCTAAGTGAAATTATCAACCTGTGAAGCACGGGATAGCCACTTAGTGCCGCTAAAGTGCTGTAAAATACAAATCAATCAAAAACATGGAAGTATAGAGCCTACTTCTGATAAGATGTCTCAAATAAAAGAGGCCCCATTATGGCCGGACCTAAGCCGAAAAAAGGCCTTCTTCAAGTCTGACTTTAAAATGGTGACTCTGGCCTCAGACCGCTTTTGCCTGTAAAGGCCTGTGGTTTTCAGAGCTGTAGAAAACGAAGAATCAGAATTAAAATCTTATAAAGAAAGTTTAATGCACATGTCATAAATATAATTGATTATGCCAAATCTTTTTTTGTTTAACTTCAAAAAGAAGGACAGAAATCCATGTACTTACTCTGGGTGGCCCATCATGGCCCACCTTAATAAGATGTGACAGCATGGCCACCTTTTCAGCTGGAAGGACAAAAACATGTAAAATATTAGGCAAAAATATTAGTCAAAATGCCATCTTCATGATATATCATACATAGAGGTATATACTCCCTATATCTATATCACTATATCTATATTTATAGCAACACCCATAGATGCAGACATCAAGTTATGCCATAATGATAGCATAAGGTGTTAATTTTCAGTTCCATGTATATTCATACCGATAGTTCTTGCTGTAAAGGGCCTACGGCTGTAGCATCAAAGTATGTCTAAGCATATTACATTTAAGATGGAAAAGTAAATTTAAGTACAGAAGATATGATGGAAATAATAATTCGCAATATCAAAAAGAATTTGGCTTCTTTGGGCATAGGTCCAGTTCAGGGGACGGTCCCTATAGGGTATAATGCATTAATAAGTTTACCTTGCTTCTGCTTGTAAATCTGAGCTTACAGCTATCAGATTATAATGATAGATCACTATATCCTCTAAAGAACATTTAAGCATAAGACAGTAGCACCAAATATTTTGAAAGGGGAAAGTCAGTAGAAAGTAAAAGTTTTACCATTTTGATCAAGACGTGGAAAGATAGGGACTGTTTGGTCTACAGGTTGATGTTCTGGAGTAGACAAGTGGCTGTACCTCATAACCATGAACAACCCCTCCATAACCTTGTGTGTAAACACCTTCAGTAGGTATTAACTTAAGTACCACCAGGTACCACTCCAAGGTTCTTTCCTTCTACTGCAGTCCCCCTGTGGAGTGGGGACCTTCATCTTAGGGCATGGAGGAGCAGAATAACTTCATTGGGAGTCCATTCTACCAGTGGGCATACCAGATTCATAGAAGGCGACAAAGTTAGGGTTTCTTGTGGAGCCGTCTCCCACTGCTACAAGCAGACTCCCAAAAACACGCACAATGACATTCACACGCAAACACATCCGCAAATTAAGTTTGAGGAAAGAATGGACTAAATTTCTCATAACCAATGAGGCAGTCCCATGAGGCCTACGGCCTTAGGACTTTAAAAAAATCAACCAATCAATTAAGCACTAAACCTTTTTTTAGTGCCTATCAAAGAAATTCAAGAGTTAGGTGATAGAATAAAGGTTTCAATCCTACTAGATCTCATCAGGTGTCGGTTTCAGGTAGAGAAGGTGTATAGCTTTGCCACTCTTTCATCCAAAAATCTAATTTAGATAATGAGGAAAAATTAAAATAATTTTATTCACATGAAGACCGTTGGCAATTAACTTAAAAAAATAATTTGTTTTCTGGTTTTTATGCCTAAACAGTGGAAACCAAATTTTTCACCAATCTCTGGTGTGGACAATTAAGTCATAGAATTAATTAAAAAAACAATGTAAAGTTCCCTGGTATACTTGCATCTGGGTGATATTTTATCAACCAACTTGCTACAGCACGTCGTCCCTCCTCATTAGGTATGTTTGTGTACAGGGAAGTGACATCTAGTGTACAAAGTAGGGTCTTTGGTCCTATTTTGTCCTCTGCTTCTGAGAGTCTTTTCATAAAGTGACCTGTCTCCTTTATGTAAGACTTGGTTAGAGGGACTTTCGGTCCTATTATGATATCCAACATGTCTCATGTTCTCTCTTTGGCACTGCCATTAACTGAGACAATAGGTTGTCCGGGAGGGGTTCTACTGGGTTTGAGAATTTTCAGGAGTAGGTAAAAGTTTGAAGTTCTGAACTCCTTTTTTATTACCTTTTGAAGAATTTGGTTTGACAATTCTGCCTTCTAATGGAGGGAGTAGAGAAATTGGTTAATTTTTCATTACATCTTCTTCAATAAAGAAAGGTCAACATGACCAAACGCTAGAAGTGCAAGTCTAGAAATGAACCCTTTTGGCTCCCCAGCCACATTGGGAAAGAGGGGAAGGAAGCTGCAGACCATGCAGCTAAGAAAGCCCTGAGCTGGGAAACCGGCTTGGCTCCCATCCCCTCTTCAGTCCTGCTCCCTATGGCTAAGGAATTGATAAAGAAAGAGTGGCAGAAAAGATGGAGTTCTCACCACAACAACAAGCTCAGAGCCATCGAACCTTCGACAGGGAACAATACCACGCTTTTTTGAAAGAACCATTACAATTCGATGTTGTAATGAAAACTGAATCCTGAGAAGTTCTTGCATGATGAGAGAGTGTACATAGAGGTGGTAAGAATGAGACACTTGCCAGCGTGCAGGCTCTCCCCCTAAGCTCATAGCTCACCCTCTCGTATGTTCTAGATACTACGGAGGTTGTGCGTGGCATAATAGTAGAAAAGATGAGCTTAGAAAAGATGACTGGGAGCTGCTCACCGGTCTTATATACCTAGGTGAGCAGCTAATAGGGTGATGAAATGTACTGGTAGGAGCAGGTCAGATCTGGTTGGATCTGGTGATATCTGAAGTGTCGCCATACCTGGTAATGATTCTATTTATATGTGGACCAATAAGGATGAAGGGAGGTTGTGGAACTTCCCTGCTTCCTAGAAATGGGTCCACAGGTATCTTGGTATTTTCTTATACTCCCAGTGATTCAGTGCCCAGAAAAAGGATGGGTCCGGCTCTCACAAAATCCTGGTATGGGTCATGTAAGAGCTGACTGTACACTGGGGGGGGGGGATGAGCTGTCAGCTTGGCAGCAGCTCCTGAGTGTGTCTGGCGAAGTATTTGATAAATGTGTAAAATAATGAATAATACCCAGAATGGTCCATTCACATTTGTACAAGCTTGAGAGAACTATTTGAGAAAGAAACCTTAGGCTCTAGAATAACATCTAGTTGAAACCTGATAATACCAGCATTTCCGCCTATTAACCTGTGAAGCACAGGATAGCCACTTAGTGCCGCTAAAGTGTTGTAAAACACAAATCAATCAATCAACCTAGTATCGCCCAATTGTTTCAAACCCTCAGCAATGTAGTCTCATGTGTTCATCACTACATTTTTCTGCTGGTTTGATGATTATGGAGTTGTCATCTCACAATTTCTCCATAGCCATCTTTTTTTCTTTACTAGCATTATGTAACTTCGGGCTGACTCTTTTAACTTTGGCTATTTCTAAAGAAATAAATAAAAAAAAGAACACTTGCTATCTTCGAAAAGAGTAGGGGAATGACGCCCCCGTAGCGATTTTTCCCCTTAACCCTCCTCATAGATGCAGTCATTTATCTCATAGATTTGGTTTTGAGCATTAGAACTAGTAGAACCCCCTCACAGTGGAGCACATCCTCATCGATTGCCAACAGTGTCCCTACAGGGCACAATACCACGCTTGTACAAGCTTGAAAGAACTATTCGAGAAACACAAACCAGAAGAAATATTGGGATATATCAAAGCCCTTGGGCTCTACAATCTAGTTGAAACCTGATGATTACTTCCCCCACATAGACAAATCATACCACCATTTCCGCTGATAGTGCCTATCAACCTGTGAAGCTCTACAATAACATCTAATTGAAACCTGATGTTTACTTCCCCCACATAGACAAACCTTACCACCATTTCCGCTGATAGTGCCTATCAACCTGTGAAGCACAGGACAGCCACTTAGTGACGCTAAAGTGCTGTAAAAGACAAATCAATCAATCAATCAATTACACTTTATACAATGATACTTTTACATAGTTTTCCAAATGTTTATCAATGATCTTGATTGGTCTTGTCAATAGATCTTACCTTTTGAATCTCCTCCTTTTACTTCGGCTGACATCTGCCCGACACCCTATGGTGCAGAGATACACTTCGGTGTAATGCTCACATGCCTGCAGTAAAAAGTTTTTCAGCGTCAAAGCTTGCGTTGGACTTCATATATCCAAAAACCTCTTGGATGTACTCATTCACGAAATTGTTCAGGAATTTTGTATACTTTTTGGAATGGACATGTAGGATGACTTGGGCTGAACTTGGCATTTTTTTTGCAGAAGGCATGATGGTTTTCATATAGGAGGTTTTGAATATCCTGAATCAGTTTTTAAGTTTGATATACCAGAACAGGTTCCCAGGCCGAGAGAGATTATAAGTGAGATCTCTTTTACACAATGTCAGCAGAAAATGCAGGATTTTTGCTCATTGTAGAACAGTTAAGTACAAGTAAAAACAACCAAACTAAACCAAAACCTACCATTCCGTACACTTTCTTGAGGTTTTCAAAAACCACTTCAGCCCGGTGCATACTCGCGAGGTCATTCCCCCCCATATATATTATCGCCTTGTCATGCTCGCCCCATGGTACTTTACTTCTTGAGAAGCCAGCCAGTGTGGCCCCACCAATGGCCAGGGGCTTCTAACCCCGAGGCCCAAAACTCTGCATTATAGAGTCTGCAATTAGGATCCCAGGCATCTGAAACATGCAAATTGATTTAGTCTTACAGTGGATAACATTGAGCCTCCTCATTTACTCTATCAGGGACACCTCCCATAATTGTGGCACAGTGCCACTATAAGACTCCAGCCATAAGCTGATCATTTCTTGCCCGGCATACAACTTTAAATTAAAGGCTGCCCGAGGCTTATCTGGCGTTAAGAAATTCTTTTTTATTCTTATTGTAGAAAAAAATCAACTTAGTGGCATGAATTGATGCCAATATTTTTATATGCACTTAGTCTGGAGTTCCACAGGGAGGCATTCTCTCAGTGACCCTATTTCTATTGAAGATCAACAACATCGTCTCTAAACTGGAACTGAAGCCAGAGATAGGCCGAACATTATATGTTGATGATTTCTTCATGTCTTTCCGTGGCAAGAGCCTGAGAACCATTGAACGACACCTCAAACTTGCCATAGATGAAACAGTGAAGTGGGCAGACCAAAATGGCTTCCGATTTTCTCTAGACAAGACATCAGTTATGCACTTCCACTACCGCACTACAACAGACAGACAACCAAATATTGAAATCAACAACAAACGTATTTCTGTAGTGGAAAATACCAAATTCCTTGGGCTAGTCATAGATCGCAAACTTATCTTTGATAAACATATTAAGTACCTCAAGGATAAATGTAACAAAGCTTTCAAACTACTGAAAGTAGTGGCACATCCATGCTGGGGTGGAGACCAGGACACACTCCTCAAACTATATAGAGCACTGGTCCAGTCTCAACTGGAATATGGTCTGTGTATTTATGAATCAACCTGGGCGTCATACCTAGCAATGGCAGAGCGGATCCAGAGCCATGGACTACGCATTTGTTTGGGAGCATTCAGAACATCCAGAATTAAGAGTTTGCAAGTCGCTGCTAGAGAACTACCCTTAGCCCTTAGACGAGAGAAACTCTCCCTTGAATATGCTATCCGGATTGCCACAAATCCTAACAACCCAGCCACAGCATTGTTGACAAACCCCAAGCACAAGGCAAAATATGAAGCAAAGAAGAACCAATACATTGCACCCCTTCGGGTGAGGGTATCCCACCTATTAGAAGATGCGGGAATGTCTCTGGATAATGTACTTAATGTAGAGTACCCGGAAATGCCCCCATGGACATATCACAAACCAGAGGTCAGAATGGACCTTACCGCGCTTAAGAAAGGGGTAACATCTAGCACCACATATCAAGCAGCATTCAATGAACTGCATGATAGTTACAGAGATCACGTACCAATCTACACCGACGGATCACATATGGCAGACAAAACAGCATCTGCAGCCGTTCTAGGACCCCATGCCTTCAAAGAACGCCTGCCAGACGAAGCCTCCATCTACACAGCAGAGCTACATGCGTTATACCTAGCACAAGATCACATTGAGACATCAGAAGGCAACAACTACCTGATTGTATCTGCCTCCAAATCATCACTGTCAGCAATGCAGCATAGCAAGTGGACACACCCTCTCGTGAAAAGAGTGTTGGAACGACACAATAGTCTTGCTCTAGCTGGAAAGAAGATAGCGTATGCTTGGGTACCAGGCCATGAAGGAATCCATGGCAATGACCTAGCAGACGTTGCTGCCAAGGATGCAACAAATCAAGTTCCAATAGATATGCCTCTACCATCAGAGGACCTCAAACGGAAAATCAGGAAATACATCCACCAAAAGTGGCAAGAGTCATGGGACGCTGAAAGAGACAATAAACTCTACAAAATACAGCCCAAGATAGGCACAATCAAGAAAGCCAAATGCAAGAGCAGAAGAGAAGAAATTGTCATGAACAGACTAAGAATAGGCCACACCAGACTAACGCATTCACACCTCATGAAGAGAGAACCCAGACCGCTTTGCAAGAGGTGTCAAAAACACCTGACGGTGGAACATTTCCTTGTGGAATGTAGCCAGTGCCCCATCAGGGCACAATACCATCAATGTACAACACTGAAAGAGTTATTTGATACCTGCAGACCGGATACAATACTTGCATATGTCAAGAACCTGGGATACTACAGTCAAATTTAAACAGTAGAAACTTTCTTCCATAAAACCTTTAGGCACAAATAGGCATCACCAGTAGCTGACGTGCCGTAAAACACTAACTAACTAACCGGTACTACTCATATGATGCGCTCATGATACAAGAGCTGGATAAGAATGAAGTAATATTAGAAATTCCAAATGATGCAGTAATTATTGTAAGAAAAAATGGTATACATTTGTACTACAGGTGTGTGTGAGAGATTGGCTAACAATAAAATTGAAATAAAGAAAAACTCGTTTGCTCCTTACTTAGTTTATTACTTCAAACAAGTAGATGGATTTTGTTTTTGGTTCTAATTACATGATATAATAATGGTTTTAGATGTATAAGATTTATTTCAGCAGATGATCTAGTATGATGACATCACAGGGACCACGTCATTTTAGTTATCTGAAGGCAGGTAACACAGGAACGATTTTAAGCACAATGCGGGTAATATTTTTGCCTAAACTTTCAGTATTTAAGCATCTACTAGAGGCATAAAGATGCATTCCTGAGGCCATAGTACTGGGTAAATAAGCAAACATCCACGACCATGGGATATTTTTACATTGTATTCCCCCAGCTCAGATCTGTTCAAAATCCAAGATGGCGGACACCCATTGAATATGGACACATTGCATTCAATGCCCCCCATTGAATATGGTGGTTCTAGTACTAATATCTGGTGACGTTCGTATCAGCCATAACATAAAATGGTAAAGGTGAACGATGATTAGTTTGAGCCGACAGTTTCTTCACGAGTGGGTCCTGCCCGTTCTGCACGAGGCCGGTAGGCCGAGTGCGGAGCGGGCAGGACCCGCGAGTGAAGAAACAGGAGGCTCAAACTAATCACAGTTCATCTTTACATTTATGTCAAGGTGTTTGAGTGGAAAATCAATCAATATTTCATCAATATAGTCCATAATTAACTCTGATTTACCATCGTCTTCGCGAAATCCTGACCGCCCCCATTTTGAATGTTTACATTTCAAAAATGCTGCGCATGCGCGGTGGACCTATGATGTCATCGTGCAGATTTGGCGCTGGCTATTCAACGCAAGGGTGCAATACGCAGTCTCAGTGCACTGTCAATGGAACTATGATATTCACCTTGACATAATACACCTGTTTAAACGTTTACAGAGGGCATAGAGGTGTGATGCTATAGCACAAATAGATGAGTGTACTAAGCTGCTTTGTGAGGTCGTATAGCCTCACATTAACCACTCATTGACTGTACGATGATGCTATATTATAGAGGTTATTTATAGAGTCCTGTAGAAGTTAGTGTGCAGCTTATAAACTTGATGCTATATTATAGAGGTTATTATAGAGTCCTGTACAAGTTAGTGTGCAGCTTATATACTTGATGCTATATTATAGAGGTTATTATAGAGTCCTGTAGAAGTTAGTATGCAGCTTATAAACTTGATTGTATATTATAGAGGTTATTTATAGAGTCTTGTAGAAGTTAGTGTGCAGCTTATAAAGTTGATGCTATATTATAGAGGTTATTATAGAGTCCTGTAGAAGTTAGTGTGCAGCTTATAAACTTGATGCTATATTATAGAGGTTATTATAGAGTCCTGTAGAAGTTAGTGTGCAGCTTATAAAGTTGATGCTATATTATAGAGGTTATTATAGAGTCCTGTACAAGTTAGTGTGCAGCTTATAAACTTGATGCTATATTATAGAGGTTATTGTAGAGTCCTGTAGAAGTTAGTGTGCAGCTTATAAACTTGGTTGTATATTATAGAGGTTATTATAGAGTCCTGTAGAAGTTAGTGTGCAGCTTATAAACTTGGTTGTATATTATAGAGGTTATTATAGAGTCCTGTAGAAGTTAGTGTGCAGCTTATAAACTTGGTTGTATATTATAGAGGTTATTATAGACTTGATGCTATATTATAGATCCTGGAATGGATTAATGACCTTTTCAGGCTCCAGGTGCGGCTTACAACATTATTAAACCTTAAACAACGTTGAATAATATCTTAAAGTGAGTGTATACATGTATATGTATTCGCATTAATAAGGGCGCTATATACCTTTTAAAAAATCACGGACATGAGTGTAAGGTCAACGATGTGTGTAAAGGGGTCGGCTGATCGTGAGGTCGGGGGCGTCTGCGGGGATGTCCGATCCAGTCGGTCAAATATCAAACATGTTTGATGTCCCCGGACGGATCGGATCGGTACTCCCTGGTTACGGATCGAATCTGGGCTGCTGCTCTCGCCTTAAGGTGAGGGATGTGTGAAAAGTCAGGGATGCGTAAGGTCAGGGATGTAAGTGTAGGGTCAGGGACATATGTGTAAGGTCAGGGACATGAAAGGTCAGGGACGTGTCTGTAAGGTCAGAGACACAGCCCAAGATAGGCACAACCAAGAAAGCCAAATGCAAGAGCAGAAGAGAAGAAATTGTCATGAACAGACTAAGAATAGGCCACACCAGACTAATGCATTCACACCTCATGAAGAGAGAACCCAGACTGCTTTGCAACAGGTGTCAAAAAAACCTGACGGTGGAACATTTCCTTGTGGAATGTAGCCAGTGCCCCATCAGGGCACAATACCATCAATGTACAACACTGAAAGAGTTATTTGATACCTGCAGACCGGATACAATACTTGCATATGTCAAGAACCTGGGATACTACAGTCAAATTTAAACAGTAGAAACTTTCTTCCATAAAACCTTTAGGCACAAATAGCCATCACCAGTAGCTGACATGCCGTAAAACACTAACTAACTACATGGAGTGTGAGTCAGGTGTCTTCGAGCAACAATTGCTCGGAGAAGTTCCTTGAGCACAAAACCAGAACAGAAAGGAAGAAACTCAACTTTACCTCCAACAAAAAGGAAAGCTACAACAAGCCTTTCACCATGGAGGAGTTGAAATATGCCCTTGGCCAGGCTAAAGATTCTTGTCCAGATGACATCCACTACCAGATGCTAAAACATCTACCTGAGGAAACCCTGGAGCTTCTTCTAGACGTGTACAATGACATCTGGAAAACAGAAAAATTCCCACCTTCTTGGTCAGAGGCCACAGTGGTTCCAATTCCCAAACCAGGGAAAAACCCAACTCTGGCCTCAAGCTATCGGCCCATAGCCATGACAAGTTGTCTGGCAAAGACCATGGAAAGGTTGGTGAAGAAAAGACTTGTCTACTTCCTCGAAGCCAAGGGGAAGCTTACAATCCACCAATCAGGATTCCGTCGAGGATGCAGCACGACAGACCACCTAGTGAGCCTGGAGAGCTGGATCCGAGATGGGTTTGCTAAGAAAGAACATGTGGTTGGGATCTTCTTCAATCTGGAGAAGGCCTATGATACCACATGGAGGCATGGAATAATGCAAGACATCCATGAGATTGGGGTCGCTTCTGTCAGAGAAAGTGGATCAGGAAATGGGTGTTCCCCAAGGCTGCATCCTCTCTGTGACCCTGTTCTGCATTAAGATCAACAGCATAACGAAACAACTTCAAGATGATGTGCAGTGCTGCCTGTATGTAGATGATTTCGTCATCTGCTACAAAGGAAGACACATGCCCACAATAGAACGCCCCCTCCAGCAGACACTGACTAAGCTGGAGAAATGGAGTCAAATGAACGGGTTCAATTTCTCGGAGAGCAAGAGCTGTGCTGTGCATTTCTGTCGCAGAGGGGGATGCAAGGAAGAACCTCACCTCACCCTCCATGAGAAACGACTAACAGTCGAGAAGGAAATAAAGTTCCTCGGACTGGTATTTGACCGGATCTTGTCTTTCAGGCCCCATGTCGAATACCTCCGAAGAAAATGCCAAAAGGCAATGAACCTGTTAAAGGTCCTCAGTCATCCAGACTGGGGATGTCACAAAGAAACACTTCTAACCTTGTACAAGATGTATATTCAGTCACGTCACAAACAAACGTCTGGACTATGGGTCAATGGTCTATGCCTCTGCCCCAAAGTCCTACCTGGACGGACTAAAGCCCATTCAGAATCAGGGACTCCCTCTATGTCTTGGGGCATTTCGGACAACACCTGCATCCAGCCTCCATGTGGAAGCAGGGATCCCACCACTGGACCTGCGCAGGGAGAAGCTCACACTACAGTATGCTATACGTGTGCGGGCTAACCCGACCAATCCAGCTCTCAAGTTGATCTTCAACAACAAAAACATCTACAGAGAAAAACCAAATGTCGTCAAACCGATGGCAGTGAGAACAAGAGCACTGTTCCGGGAGGCTGGGATTCCTATGAAACGGATTGTGACAGATGAACCCGCAAAGACCCCTCCATGGGAGCAGGAGACACCAAAGGTGACCCTCGACCTTGATAAGAACAAGAAAGCCGAAACTCCTGATCATGTATTTGAGAAAGAATACAGAGCACTCAGGAACAAGTACAGTGACCACGAAGCGATCTTCACTGATGGTTCCAAAGATGGTAATAGAGTCGGATTTGCCGTCCACACCCGCTTTGGGAACCTGAAGAAAGCACTTCACAAACAAAGTAGTATCTTCACCACTGAAGGAAATGCTCTGTTACAAGCTTTAAATTGGACCAAGGTCTCAACGATGAAAAACTTTGTCATCTTCTCAGACTCCCACCCATGTCTGGAAGCCACACGTCACCTATATCCAAAAAACGCTATAATCCGAGCCATCCGGGAAGCATACACAGAGAACAAAACAAAAAGCAAAGATGTGGTTATGTGTTGGGTAGCTAGCCACATAGGAATCGAAATAAATGAGGCTGCAGAAACTGCTGCCAAAAATGCTCTGAGGAGGCCCGTAGGGGCTGACCAGATGCCATAGACAGATGTCCTACCCATGGATAAAGTCCATGTTCAGGATAAGTGGCAGCGCAGATGGAACGCTGCGAATGCCAAGAAGCTGCGAACCATCCGACCAACGGTCGGCAAAAGATACATAGAGGACAACCTGACAAGACCAGAACAGGTGAAACTGACCCGTCTTAGGACTGGTCACACCAAACTGAGACACAGTCACCTTCTGAAAGGTGAAGTGGCACCTGTATGTCAGGCATGCAACACTCAGCTGAGTGTGGAACATCTCATGCTACATTGTGAGGCAACAAAGAGAAGCAGGAAGAAATTCCTGAAAAATCCATCGACAATGAACAGTGTTTTCCACAGCACTGGAAATAAGGAGATTCTTGATTTCCTGCGGGAAGCCAAGCTCTTTGACAAAATATGAAAAACAAGGAAGCCTGATCCTATCAGGCAATGCCCTATAAGTAAATAGGGAAAAACAGAAAAGAAATGTGTAATAGTCTCTCTGCTAAATTTTAACTACTATTAGCGGAGGTTAAATGAACCAAACCAAACCAAACCAAGTGTGAGGTGACTCTGATCCATGGATAATTGGGGCGGTATGGCTACTCAGAGTAACATCAAATTTACACCCTCTAAATGGGTACTTTTACTCAATGCAGCAACTCTTCCATGGATAAGTAAATGAGGACATCCTTTCTCTATCAGGGACACTTTTTTTGATTCAGATTGATATATAGTTGAGGGAGTTACACCACCAAGGCCCATGTGTGACCCAACCACAACTTACAGTTCAATCAATTCCCCAGGGCACAGCTAGGGTAGCAGCTAGAACTCTTGTTGCTACTGTATGCACATTGTACCAAAGTAAGGGTATATATGCAAATATTGGAACTTGAAGCAACAACCATAAAATACTAATAAATGTTTAGCCCTTTAACTGCTGGCCCTGAAAAAGGGCATTTAACCCTTAACTGCCGGCCTTATGCCACATGGCAGCAGAAAGCATATTGTTCTGCCCTAAATCATTAGATAAGAATGATAAAAAATCCAATGATACATGTGTATCTATGCAGACACAATGTTATTTTAATCAAAAAGATGAAATATTTGAGATACAGCTGTCAGTTATAGGGTGGCACTGCCCTTATCTACACCAATGATGCTGCCCTGAGGCAGCAGCAGTTTTTCAGAGGATGTCCTGTTTCAAGTCAGCAGTGGCCCTTAAAGGGGCTTAGAGGGGCCTTGAGCCACGAGCAGTGTCTCACTGCTATGAGCCGTGGCCCACTGCTACAAGCAGACTCCCAAAAACATGCACGCGCACACTCACATTCACACGCATACACACGCGCAAATTAAGTTTGAGAAAAGAATGGACTAAATGTCTGATAACCAATGAGGCAGTCCCATGAGGCCTACGGCCTTAGGACGTTAAACAAATCAATCAATCAATCATGAAAAACGCTAAATATGCATTGAAAACAAGTATCATACTGGCATTGTACAATTATAATGGCTACCTGTATTTGCAAAGACATTTGTGTTTGTCTCACAGATCCCTGCAGCCTTTCTTGCTGCCTCATCTGTTAGGAACTGCAGAGGTTTAACAGCAACTTCTGGCACCAAGAGTGGGACAATTTAGGGCATTGCATAGAGGTGTTCCAGTGTTCCTGTACAATTCATTTTGTTGAATGGTTTGTCCAAATATGTGTAAAAGTGGTGACAAATCTTTTCGCGTTGTAAGCTATGGTGGCTACTGTTTAAGGGTTCGAATGAACCTTCTTCAAAACTTTCATTTTAGTATGTGCTATAGGTTGTGTAATATACAAGAGATGACTAAAGTTAGGTAGGTATAAGGCAAACTGGTCAGTTTAGTTAGGCCTAAAGAGTAAACTAAAGTTTGAATAAGAGAGTATACATGATAAGTATAATACAAAATGATTTTCATGACATTGGAATGTATTTTATGGGTGATCAGGTCTTAGCTAAAGTATAGAAATGACCCTGGGTGATTTTTGACCCGGAGTCATTTTTGACCCTGCCCCCCACCTTCCCCCCACTTACCCTACTTGAAGAACTTTCACCCCAGAGTCATTTTTAACCCTGGGTCATTTTTGACCCAGTGTTATTTATGACCCTGTCCCCCACCCCTCCCCTTCCCTCTCTCTCTGCCTTATCAGTTGACCTAGATAAGTGGCCTCTCTCCTATACTGACTTTCAGTTATGAATGGGCAGCAGATTAAGTTTCAAATTGTGTATTCTTAACTGCTATAGTTCATATCCAAAAGTTATTTTAGGATACATATTGGTCTTTCCAGTGATGTATGATTGATCAATCTCAAATGTGATACAAACTTATCATTTGCATTATTGTGAGCCCAGAGAGTTATTTTCCCTCATACCCACTGCAATAATTAAAAAATGCAAAATAAGATGGATAAAAAGTAGTTTGGTATTCTAGACTACCATTATCAATCCTCCTCTTTTCATATATGATGGTTTTATGATGGATAGATAAAGAAAAATGGCCCCATAAAGCAAATTAAAATTGCTTTTTCCATAGCAGACAGAGCAGGGTCATTTTTCACCCTGGGTCATTTTTCACCCAGGATCATTTTTGGGGTTTTACAGAACCTGGTGATAGAGGAAAGTGCCAAAAATGTCCAAAAAAAAATGAAAAGAAATTGAAAAACTTGATATTTTCAATAATACACAGATTGAAAGTCTTTGAGTGAGGATCTTGATATCTGGTGTGTATTTATTGACTATTGAACATATCACAACCCATGATATGAGCATTTTAACTTTTTCATAACCCCCCTTCCCCCTCACATCTGAGATTTCATGTTATGTCTGTTCTGTTTAGGGAAGGGTTATAACAGGTGACATGGAGGTCATCAGTCCAATCTCTGAAGCTGCTGTTTTTATTTGAGATGATAAATAATCATGCGCAAACACTTCCTTACTTTCTTCCGTAGATCCACTAACTCCTGACTCTTGACCAGCTCCCTCTCCAAGGGAGTTAGCTCTCCTAGGAGGCTGAGTTCCACTTTGTCGAGCCCCACCGTCCTCTTCAACGGTGACTAGATATACAGTATACATTATATCATTTGTATGAATTTCCATGAAGTCCACAGTACCATCCACCCTCCAAATGGGGCTTGGAGGGTCAACAAATTCCGCCCCAGCTTATGTCCTGATCAGCCTGGTCCAAAGAGTACCAAAAGCAGGACAAAACCTTCATCACAAATTAGGAGGTCCATCGGACTCATTACTTTCCTCTCTCTGTGTTATAGATCATTAACATGTTTGTTGTTTCTTTCTATATGCGAAAGACAACCCTTTCACCCCTTCTCACTCATACCTTTTCATCGACCAAAAACCAAGAGCAATTCAACTCCACTGAAGGAAACCCGGATGGACAAAAATAGGTTCCTGGCAAATTCCTACTTATGCCTTTGCTAGTAGCAACAAAACAAAGTCGGCAACCTTTTTGCCGTGGGTTGCATCCTTGTAGGGTAGGATTAAGAGATCCTGGAGGTTGAGGGTGGAGACCACTGTCAGGGCCTGGAGCCAAAGTACAGCCTCCATGCTAACACACCTCTTCGGCTCACATATTCTACCTGAGACAAGGGGTTGGACCTGACCCAGTTCAACCAATCGGCCCCAAGTGGGTTAATCGCGGAGGGATTATATCCCACAAGAGTATATCATTCTCAATAAACTAAGTCTGGTGCCCTGTCCTGCCCATGGCCCCGAAAGGCGTCATGTAGCAACTAGGTCTGCTAGGATTTCCGCGGGACTCAGTGGCATCCCCAAATTGGGGCTCCGTGAAGTTGGTGGGTGGACCGGAGAATGATGAAACCCTTTCTAATAAAACATGGATACAAACAAAAAAACCTACAAACAATTCCAGGGAGACCCTAAACAGGCCTCTTTCTTCCTCCTCTCCTCTGCGGGAGAGGAAAACATCAAGAGGGTAAACCCCTTCGTCCTCACCAAAACCATTGAGGGAAAGATAGGCACACCCAAAAAGGTGAAATGCCTCTACCAATCAGGCCAAGTCCTAATTGAGGTAGCAACCAAAACGCAAGTCCCGAACTTGCTGAAACTTACAAAGATTGATGGCATGGAGGTGAATGTTGAACCCCACCCCAGCCTTAACACTTCAAAGGGCGTTCTTTTTGACCGCCCAGGTATCCTAAGCGAGTGCTCAGAGCAAACAGTCTTAGACGGGCTGAGGGACCAAGGCGTCGTGGCCATCAGACGCCTGTACTCGAAGCGACAACAGCGCCCACTAAACATTTATGTGTGCACCTTTGCCTCACCAGCGCGCCCTTCGTACATTTATGTAATGTACAACAGACTCCGGGTAGAAACCTTCTACCCAAACCCCTTGCGGTGCTTCAAGTGCCAAGCATTTGGACACCACAGCGACAGATGCCGGTCGAAAGCCAGATGCCTTAATTGTGCATCGCAGGACCATGAAAAAGATAGCTGCACATCTTCCCCTTTCTGTCCCAATTGCAAAGGAGACCACGCAGCGAATTCCCCAGCTTGCCCTCAGTGGCTGCTGGAGAAAAAAGCCATCCGTCTAAAAGAGGACGAAGATATCCCCATGTGGGAGGCACGAAAACGGGTTACTCCCCAAAAGCCCCATCCCCAGCAACTAACTTTTGCAGCGGCAACAAAGACCACACAGTCGATCCTGGATGACCTAAAGGACATCCCGGTCACAACATTGAGGGAGTTAGTCAAAGCCCTTCTCCACTTTATTAAAGCAGCCGAACTCAAGGAAATGGAACAACAGAAGAAACAAAAAGAGGCGGAAGGTATACAGCCGGAAACCCCTGCTAAAACCCAAGAACCAACCAAAAAACCAAGCAGACACCACGAAGACAGCCAAGAGAAGACCCCACAGCTGGCAACCCCTAATGTCAGGGAACCGCCTGTGGCAAGCTCCTCTGACCAAACAGGGAAAACGTCACTACCTGGAGGTGCCCCCCTCCAGGAGGTGGTAACCCCTAAGCATTCTAATAAGCCAACGTGGGGTGGGGCTAGACTTTCTTTCACCGAGAAAAGCCCACCCACACCACCAGAAAATCAGCCAAGCACTAAGAAAACCAAAAAGGATAAGAAAAACCAGAAACCTCAACTCAATACTGGGGCAAAAACTTCCCCATCTGGGCGAGTCACCAAAGGGGCAATGCGCCCGGTTAGCTACCCCTAAAACACTAACTAATTATAAATTATGGGTAAAACACATAATAACACAATAGTTCAGTGGAACTGCAACAGTTTCCGTAACAAACCCCAAGAAGTGGCCCTACTATGTCAAACATACAACCCCATAGCCATTTGCTTACAAGAGACTAAAACTAAGGTTAAACTTAAAGGATACACAGTATACCAAAAAGAAGGAACACTAGACCAACAGGGCAGAAGCCTTGGGGGTGTGGCAATCCTAGTAAAAGGAACAGTTATACAGTCAGAGATTCCACTAAATACCCAACTGCAAGCAGTAGCATCCCAAATCACCTGTGAAAAATCTGTCACTATCTGTAATTTATATTGTCCACCATCACTGCCCTACCCAAGTCTACAGGACTTGACAAATCTAATTAAACAACTACCCAAACCCTTCTTCCTCCTTGGGGATTTTAATGCGCACAATACCATCTGGGGCAGCCCCAGAAATGACCAGGAAGGCATTCTCATTGAGGATCTCATCAATGAACAAAACCTTTGCCTGCTGAACACTGGAAAACCAACCTATTACAGTGCAGCCTCTAAAACCTGGACACACATTGATATTACACTCTGCAGCCCATCCATATTCCTGGACTACTCCTGGGATGTTGCAGAAGACAGTCATGACAGTGATCATACCCCAATCCTCATAGAACACATCCATCAAGGTCCCATGGACAAAATACCTAAATGGAAGTTGTATAAAGCAGACTGGGAGACATTCCAGGAACTCAGTAAAAAGGAACTCAATCTCGAAAAGCTACTACAAAAGGAAGACCCTATGGCTACCTTTACAGCCACCCTCCAAACAATAGCAGAAAAGAGCATTCCAAAAACTTCCAACAAATCTAAAACCAAAGATAAACCCTGGTTTAATGATGAATGTCGAGAAGCCCGCAAGATGCGACTAGAAGCTGAAAGGACTTACAAAAAGAACCTAATCATACCCAGTCTCATCGCCTGGAAAAGGGCTAAGGCACACGCCCGAAGAACCTTTCGCCAGGCCATGAAGGAAACCTGGATGGCCTATGTCTCCAAGGTTAACAGCAATACACCAATGTATAAGATCTGGAAGATGATCAGGAAGATGAAAGGCAAAGACACTACGACATATGTGCACCATTTGCAAATTGGTAGGAGAAAAATAACAGATACCAAAGAAATTGCTGATAGCATCGGTTCAACACTGGCAGAAACATCTTCTCTAAATGGAGGCACACAGAGCTTCAATGCTCACCGGAGGAAGGCAGAAAGAACGCCCATTGACTTTGGCAACAACAGAGATGAAGACTACAACCTAAAGTTCTCAATGGATGAGCTGAAGACAGCCCTGGGGAGCAGTAACAACAGTTCCCCAGGTCCAGACAACATCCCTTATGAGTTCCTACGACAGCTACCAGAACCCTCGAAACAGTGTTTGCTTGGTATCATGAATAACATTTGGGAAACAGGTACCTTTCCACCACACTGGCGAGAGGCCATAGTGCTTCCATTCCCAAAACCAAGCAAAGACTTGTCAAACCCAAAGAACTATAGACCCATAGCTCTAACGAGCTGCATCTGCAAAACCCTCGAAAGAATGGTAAACACCAGACTGGTCTGGTACCTAGAAAAGAAAAAGATCCTTAAGACAGAGCAATGTGGCTTCAGAAAGGGTCGCTCGACACAGGATGCCCTAACTACCCTCGAGACCTATGTACGAGATGCCTTTATAAATAAGGAGCAAGTGGTAGCAGTCTTCTTTGATCTGGAGAAGGCATATGATACCACCTGGCAATATGGTATCCTTAAGAACCTCAAAGATGCAGACCTGAAAGGTCGGCTCCCTTATTTCATCAACCAATACCTATCAAACCGTTGCTTCAGGATCAGAGTAAACAACATCCACTCTGATGTCTTCAATCAGGAGTCTGGAGTTCCACAGGGAGGCATTCTCTCAGTGACCCTATTTCTATTGAAGATCAACAACATCGTCTCTAAACTGGAACTGAAGCCAGAGATAGGCCGAACATTATATGTTGATGATTTCCTCATGTCTTTCCGTGGCAAGAGCCTGATAACCATTGAACGACACCTCCAACTTGCCATAGATGAAACAGTGAAGTGGGCAGACCAAAATGGCTTCCGATTTTCTCTAGACAAGACATCAGTTATGCACTTCCACTACCGCACTACAACAGACAGACAACCAAATATTGAAATCAACAACAAACGTATTTCTGTAGTGGAAAATACCAAATTCCTTGGGCTAGTCATAGATCGCAAACTTATCTTTGATAAACATATTAAGTACCTCAAGGATAAATGTAACAAAGCTTTCAACCTACTGAAAGTAGTGGCACATCCATGCTGGGGTGGAGACCAGGACACACTCCTCAAACTATATAGAGCACTGGTCCAGTCTCAACTGGACTATGGTCTGTGTGTTTATGGATCAACCTGGGCGACATACCTAGCAATGGCAGAGCGGATCCAGAGCCATGGACTCCGCATTTGTTTGGGAGCATTCAGAACATCCAGAATTAAGAGTTTGCAAGTCGCTGCTAGAGAACTACCCTTAGCCCTTAGACGAGAGAAACTCTCCCTTGAATATGCTATCCGGATTGCCACAAATCCTAACAACCCAGCCGCAGCATTGTTGACAAACCCCAATCACAAGGCAAAATATGAAGCAAAGAAGAACCAATACATTCCACCCCTTCGGGTGAGGGTATCCCACCTATTAGAAGAAGCGGGAATGTCTCTGGATAATGTACTTAATGTAGAGTACCCGGAAATGCCCCCATGGACATATCACAAACCAGAGGTCAGAATGGACCTTACCGCGCTTAAGAAAGGGGTAACATCTAGCACCACATATCAAGCAGCATTCAATGAACTGCGTGATAGTTACAGAGATCACGTACCAATCTACACCGACGGATCACATATGGCAGACAAAACAGCATCTGCAGCCGTTCTAGGACCCCATGCCTTCAAAGAACGCCTGCCAGACGAAGCCTCCATCTACACAGCAGAGCTACATGCGTTATACCTAGCACAAGATCACATTGAGACATCAGAAGGCAACAACTACCTGATTGTATCTGACTCCAAATCATCACTGTCAGCAATGCAGCATAGCAAGTGGACACACCCTCTCGTGAAAAGAGTGTTGGAACGACACAATAGTCTTGCTCTAGCTGGAAAGAAGATAGCGTATGCTTGGGTACCAGGCCATGAAGGAATCCATGGCAATGACCTAGCAGACGTTGCTGCCAAGGATGCAACAAATCAAGTTCCAATAGATATGCCTCTACTATCGGAGGACCTCAAACGGAAAATCAGGAAATACATCCACCAAAAGTGGCAAGAGTCATGGGACGCTGAAGAGACAATAAACTCTACAAAATACAGCCCAAGATAGGCACAACCAAGAAAGCCAAATGCAAGAGCAGAAGAGAAGAAATTGTCATGAACAGACTAAGAATAGGCCACACCAGACTAACGCATTCACACCTCATGAAGAGAGAACCCAGACCGCTTTGCAACAGGTGTCAAAAACACCTGACGGTGGAACATTTCCTTGTGGAATGTAGCCAGTGCCCCATGAGGGCACAATACCATCAATGTACAACACTGAAAGAGTTATTTGATACCTGCAGACCGGATACAATACTTGCATATGTCAAGAACCTGGGATACTACAGTCAAATTTAAACAGTAGAAACTTTCTTCCATAAAACCTTTAGGCACAAATAGCCATCACCAGTAGCTGACGTGCCGTAAAACACTAACTAACTAACTAACTAACTAACTCCACAGTACCATCAGTGAGTTAGGTGCAGGAAGACAATTTAAATAAAAAATAACTTGAATTTTTTCATTCTGTATCCATGTAATTTTGTTTGATGCCCACACATGCAGATATGTATGCGTGCATTTATAAGGATAGAAGTCTTATTTTCTCTTGCCATAAAAGGTTACAATAGCAAGTAAATTCATAGTTTACAATTGTCATTATTCACTGTTCCATTGTGGTAGCAATGTTGTTTTTTTTTAAAGCCATTTCAAAGCCAGTAATTCGTAACCAGACCTATATGTTTGCATTGCATGACAATTGATAATACTTATGTCATAGTATCCAGCTTTCCTGCCCTTCGCTTGTTGTGATGCAGAACAGCCATTATGGCTCTCCTTGTTTCAAGATCTTTTACTGTCAGATCAATCCTAACTATTTCCTCCACTAGAAATTCTGACAGGAGTTTTAGATCTTCTGGATATGGGAGGAGACGAGCCTTCTTGTTGTTGTCCAAGGCCACCTGGGCAAACTTTGTGACCCGGATTGCCCACTTGCTCTGCAACATTTGTAGAAATGCATCTGCTTCAGCAAGTGCTACAAGCCCCTCTTCTCTTTCCTCAAGTGCATTGAATCTTTTCGATTCTGCCATTCGTGTAATGTCCTGCCCAGTTTAATAGCAGTGCTTGGATTGTCACAATCCACCTCCTCATTCTTCGATGCACATCTCAGTGCAGCTTCTGCTATGATGTTAAACCAGTCTGGAGCTAAAAAAAAATGCCATGTCAGCATTTTCATGGTGTGTTCCATTTTCTCTTGCCAACCTCTTGATTGCTTCCAAAAGCCGAGCCGCTAGCTGCATGCACATCAATCATAAGTTGCCCTTTTTAGTTTGTTTCCCCAAGCCTGTATAGGTCTTTCTTCTCCAAGTTGGCAGATCAACTGGTCTGACTGTGCAACACTTGAGATTTTGTCTGTTCTCATTTTGGAGAATATCTCCTTTTCCATTGCCTTGCCTTGCCTTTCCTTCTTTAGAATGCCTGTCTGATATCTGAGTGAGTTTTTTGTGAAAGAGACACCAGCATTACCTTCACACACTGCTTGGTGCTTGCTTATACACGTCGAGTGTCATTTCCTGAAAATCTAATAAAATAGGTTCAAATACATGGATTTCATGGATTTTACCATCGATTCTGGGTCAAAAAAATACCTATTTCAGGGCCCTGGAAGCCAAAATATCAACATTTCACCAGTAAGGCCCATAATATGGGCCTTACTGGTGAAATGTGTTACATATTATGTAACACAAAAGATCTCATTGAGCCTGACAAAAGATCTCATTTTTTTAATCAATTTATACAAATCTCATTCATTCACATGATATTCAACGGATTTGCATCTACAGTTACTTCAAGGCTGTGGCATGATTCCGGAACAACACGTATTGAGAGTATGTATAGTTTTATAATTCATTATATTTATAGCATTACTAATAATAGCCTATGCAGTTAAGCAGCATAGAGAGAAATTTGGAAATAACTCTTACTAGAATAAATCAATACACTGCAGCTTATATCAGAGCTTTGCCTAAACTCTCCATATAAGAACTTCCTTGCTAATCAAGAGGGTGATCGCAGTAAAAGTTTAATGGATTGATGAGATAGTATCAGCAAAGGGTCTACAAGCTTTAACACCTCGTTTCTGGTCTTCAAGCATTGCAAATTATGTGCAGTATGGCATTTAGTGTGTAGAGAACTCTTATTTCTATACAGTGTTGAAAGAAAGAAATGAAAAGAAAGAAAAAGAAACTTACACACAATAGCTGACTATAAGTATCATACTGCTTACTCGGGCAATTCAGGATCTAAGACTGTACGACTTAAAGAGTGATTTAAAGGAATTCATTGAGTTTGCTTGTTGCACCAAGGGTTTTAACCTCTCCCAGAGCCTCATACCTCCCGCCATGGGGCTCTTTTTGTACTTCTGCTTTTTTCTACGGTATGGAGGGAATTTTACTTTGGGTGATTTCTAGTTCTGAGTAAGCCCCTAAGTCACATACCTTTATCCAAAATGTCAAAGTCAATTCTTTTCTGAAATGAAAAAGTTTGAAGGATTTTTAAGTTCCTCTGAGCCCCTAAGTCACATATTCTGAGTAGTCCCCTTAGTCACATACCTTTATCCAAAAGGTCAAAGTCAATTCTATTCTGAAATGAAAATGTTTGAAGGATTTTTAAGTTCCTGTGAGCCCCTAGGGCACAAATTCTGAGTAAGCCCCTAAGTCACATACCTTTATCCAAAATGTCAAAGTCAATTCTATTCTGAAATGAAAATGTTTGAAGGATTTTTAAGTTCCTCTGAGCCCCTAAGTCACAAATTCTGAGTAAGCCCCCAAGTCACATACCTTTATCCAAAATGTCAAAGCCAATTCTATTCTGAAATGAAAATGTTTGAAGGATTTTTTTTAAGTTCCTCTGAGCCCCTAAGGCACAAATTCTGAGTAAGCCCCTAAGTCCTTTCTGTAACTTTCTTCTGCATTAAGATCAACAGTATCACCAAACAACTAGAGGACAATGTACAGTGCTGCCTCTACGTAGATGATTTTGTCATCTGCTTCAAAGGAAGGCACATGCCCACAATAGAAAGCCGCCTCCAGCAGACAAGCCTCCATCTACACAGCAGAGCTACATGCGTTATACCTAGCACAAGATCACATTGAGACATCAGAAGGCAACAACTACCTGATTGTATCTGACTCCAAATCATCACTGTCAGCAATGCAGCATAGCAAGTGGACACACCCTCTCGTGAAAAGAGTGTTGGAACGACACAATAGTCTTGCTCTAGCTGGAAAGAAGATAGCGTATGCTTGGGTACCAGGCCATGAAGGAATCCATGGCAATGACCTAGCAGACGTTGCTGCCAAGGATGCAACAAATCAAGTTCCAATAGATATGCCTCTACCATCAGAGGACCTCAAACGGAAAATCAGGAAATACATCCACCAAAAGTGGCAAGAGTCATGGGACGCTGAAAGAGACAATAAACTCTACAAAATACAGCCCAAGATAGGCACAACCAAGAAAGCCAAATGCAAGAGCAGAAGAGAAGAAATTGTCATGAACAGACTAAGAATAGGCCACACCAGACTAACGCATTCACACCTCATGAAGAGAGAACCCAGACCGCTTTGCAACAGGTGTCAAAAACACCTGACGGTGGAACATTTCCTTGTGGAATGTAGCCAGTGCCCCATGAGGGCACAATACCATCAATGTACAACACTGAAAGAGTTATTTGATACCTGCAGACCAGATACAATACTTGCATATGTCAAGAACCTGGGATACTACAGTCAAATTTAAACAGTAGAAACTTTCTTCCATAAAACCTTTAGGCATAAATAGCCATCACCAGTAGCTGACGTGCCGTAAAACACTAACTAACTAACTAACTCCAGCAGACACTGACTAGACTGGAGGAATGGAGCTACACAAACGGGTTCAAGTTCTCAGAGAGCAAGACCTGTGCAGTACATTTCTGTTGGAGACGGGGATGTAAGGAAGAACCACACCTGACTCTTTATGAGCCACGCCTCACGGTCGAGAAAGAAATAAAATTCCTCGGATTGGTGTTTGACAGGATCCTGTCCTTCAAGCCGCATGTGGAATACCTGGGAAGGAAATGCCAAAAAGCAATGAACCTGTTAAAGGTCCTCAGTCATCCAGATTGGGGATGTGACAAAGAGACTACTGACCCTGTACAAGATGTACATTCAGTCACGTCTGGACTACGGGTCGATGGTCTATGCCTCTGCCCCAAAGTCCTTTTTGGATGGTTTGAAACCCATCCAAAATCAGGGACTCCGACTATGTCTTAGTGCATTTAGGACAACACCGGCATCTAGCCTCCATGTGGAGGCAGGTATTCCACCGTTGGACTTGTGCCGGGAGAAGCTCACACTACAGTATACAATACGTGTGCGGGCTAATCCATCAAATCCAGCTCACAAGTTGATTTTCAACAACAAAAACAATGTTTACAGAGGAAAACCAAATGTCATCAAACCAATGGCTGTGAAAGCTAAAGCACTGATCCAAGAGGCTAGGATTCCGATGAAACGGATTCTGACAGACGAACCCCCTAAGACCCCTCCATGGGAGGAAGAGACACCAAAGGTGAACCTTGACCTTGACAAGAATAAGAAAAGCGAAACCCCTGATCATGTATTTGAGAAAGAATACAGGGCACTCAGGGGGAGTTACAATGACCACAAAGCCATTTTCACTGATGGTTCCAAAGATGGCAGCCATGTTGGATTCGCTGTCCACACACCTTTTGGTAACCTGAAGGAAACGCTTTATTGCAGGCATTGAAATGGATCAAGGTCTCGATGATGAAGAAATTTGTCATCTTTTCAGACTCCCACCCATGTCTAGAAGCCATACATGACCTATATCCAAAAAATGCTGTAATCCGAGCCATCCGGTAAGCGTACACAGAAAACAACACAAAAAGTAAAGATGTGGTTATGTGTTGGGTGCCAAGCCACATAGGAATCGAAGGAAATGAGGCTGCAGACACTGCTGCAAAAAATGCTCTGAGGAGGCCTGTAGGGGCCGACCAAATGCCATACACAGATGTCCTACCCATGGCAAAAGTCCATGTTCAGGAAAAATGGCAGCACAGAAGCAACGCTGCGAATGCCAGCAAGCTGCGAACCATCCGACCAACAGTCGGCAAAACTTTTACAGAAGAAAACCTGACAAGATCGGAAGAGGTGAAACTGACCCGTCTAAGGACTGGTCACACCAAAATGACACACAGTTACCTTCTGAAAGGTGAAGTGGCACCTGTATGTCAGGCATGCAACACTCAGCTGAGTGTGGAACATCTCATGCTACATTGTGAGGCAACCAAGAGAAGCAGGAAGAAATTCCTGAAAAATCCAACGACAATGAACAGTGTTTTCCACAGCACTGGAAACAAGGAGATTCTTGATTTCCTGCGGGAAACCAAGCTCTTTTGCAAAATATGAAATATAAAGAAGCCTTAGCCAGTTAGGCATTGCCCTATGATACGTAGGGGAAAATAGGAAAGAATCAAAACATAGTCTCTCTGCTAACTTTTAATTACTATTAGTGGAGGTAAAATCAACCAAACCAAACCCCTAAGTCACATACCTTTATCCAAAATGTCAAAGTCAATTCTATTCTGAAATGAAATGTTTGACAGATTTTTTTAAGTTCCTCTGAGCCCCTAAGGCACAAATTCTGAGTAAGCCCCTAAGTCACATACCTTTATCCAAAATGTAGAAGCCAATTCTTTTCTGAAATGAAATGTTTGAATGATTTTTAAGTAGAACTAAGCCCCTAAGTCACAAACTCTGAATAAGCCCCTAAGTGATATACATTTATCCAAAATCTTGGAAATTGATTACACTATATATAAAAAGGCATTACTTTGTCGCTGGTCTATTTGCAGTCTAGGGGGTTTAAAAAGAGATGAAAATGGACAGGGGGGGGCTATAATTTACAGCTCTGGGGTCAGAAAATGAGGGAAAGGGAGAGGGGGGGGCTAGAAATTGACAGCTCTGGGGTCAGAAAATGAGGAAAACGTAGGGGGTGGGCTAAAATTTGCAGTCTAGGGGGTTTAAAAAGAGATGAAAATGGACAGGGGGTGGGCTGTGGGGTCAGAAAATGAGGAAAACGTAGCAGAGGGCTAAAACTTACAGCTCTGGGGTCTGAAAATGAGGAAAATGTAGGGGGGGGGGCTAAAATTTGCAGTCTAGGGGGTTTAAAAAGAGATGAAAACGGACAGGGGGTGGGCTAAAATTTGCAGTCTAGGGGGTTTAAAAAGAGATGAAAATGGACAGGGGGTGGGCTGTGGGGTCAGAAAATGAGGCAAACGGAGAGGGGGGGCTAAAATTTACAGCTCTGGGGTCAGCTGAGAGCTTTTCCTCTTTGTTTTAGGCCAGGCCCACGTCACTGCTTGCCCCTCAACTTCGAGCTGACATTTTTTTATCAAATTATTACCATCTTTCCTGAAAACTTTTCTCAAGGTATTCCCAGTTCTACATGATTAAAATGAAAAAGGCCAACATGGGGAAAGATTGAGGGTTGAAAGTAAGATAAAGTAATAGACACTTCTAGGAGCAAGTCAAGAGAGACTATAGAGCTAGGGCAAGGGAGAGACCTAAGGCTAAGGCTTAGCCTCAGTCTAGGCCTGGGCAAAGTCAAAGAGAAGTCCTGGTAGACTTACAACAATAGGCCTACTATTTGGGGCACTGTATGAAATAGAAAAAAAAAAGACCAGGACTATTCACACATAACTACAGCTAGAAATAAAATTGTCTTACCTTTGAAATGAGTCACAATCTTCTCATTGAGGCTCCTCCTTGATTCACTTGTGTCCTTTCACAAAAAGTCCTCTGGGGCATATCCAAGGGCAAGTTTTTTCCTTAGGGCCTGGCCCTTAGGGGCTTACTGTTCCTCTGTGGCTTCCTGGTATTTAAATTGTACTGACAAATCAGGGCAGAGGGCCCAGTGTTGGTCAGGTGAGTTTGTGCCTTGGGGGCCTACTGGTCCTCAGTGGCTTCCTGGCACTTGAATTGTACTGACAAATCAGGGCACAGGGTCCAGTGTTGGTTAGGTGAGTTTGTGCCTAGGGGGCTTACCTCAGTGGCTTCCTGGCACTTGAATTGTACTGACAAATCAGGGCACAGGGTCCAGTGTAGGTTAGACAAGTTTGTGCCTTAGGGGCTTAGTGGTCCTCTGTGGCTTCCTGGTACTTACTTTGTACTGGCAAACTATGGCACAGAGACCAGGGTAGTGTCAAATGTTTGTGTCTTAGGGGCTTAATGACGTTACCATCTCCAAGCAGAGTATTTGAAATCCCAAAGTACTAGACATTGCAGATATCTCTTTGGAGAGCTATATAAAATTTGCTCAGTTTTGCCACCAGAGGCCAGCACCTTATGGTCTTGGTACATACACAGAGGGAACATAAATTTTTAAGCAGAGTTTATGACTTAGGGGCTAAATTTGAAAGTGGGTCTCAGATGTAAGCTGAGCCCCTAAGGATCATCTGAACAAAGTTTGTAAGATTCTTAGGGGCTTAAGCCCTTAAGTCAAACTAAGCCCCTAAGGTGTCCTCAGACACACAAAATAGCCCCTAAGTCTCGTTTATGTGGCCACTCACATTCACACACACACACGCGCGCAAATTAAGTTTGAGAAAAGAATGGACTAAATGTCTGATAACCAATGAGGCAGTCCTATCACGTTAAACAAATCAATCAATCAATCAATCATTGCTTTGTCCATGAAGAGTGTGTTTACCAGCACTGGTAAGAAAGAACTTCTGACCTTCCTCAGGGAAGTGAAGATGTTCGAGAAGCTCTGAAGCGGGGGGGAAACACCTCCCCTCAAGTATCGGTCAGGTGGCCTGGGGGAATCATCCTCCGGCCCGGCTGGAAGAGTAATCTTGCAGCTAGGTTGGAAAGTGGCTCTCTATACTCGTCAGTCCGTGGTAAGCTGGCCCCATTGGTATAGAACCACGACTTTCCGGTCGGTGTCAGGATAATGGACCGGTCAGATGATGTGTCAACAGTCTGCGGGACACCGTCTGGGTAAGGCAGGACGATAAAGAGGGGCCTTGAGCCAGGAGAAGTGTCTCACTGCTACGAGCCCACACATAGGGAAATAACACCACTGTTTCCGCTGATAGTGCCTATCAACCTGTGAAGCACAGGATAGCCACTTAGTGCCGCTAAAGTGCTGTAAAACACAAATCAATCAATCGACTGAACTGGACTTATGCCCAAAGAAGCCAAATTCTTTTTCATATTACGAATCATTATTTCCATCATATCTTCTGTACTTAAATTTCCTTTTCCATCTTAAATGTAATATGCTTAAACATACTTTGATGCTACAGCCGTAGACCCTTTACAGCAGGAACTATCGGTATGAATATACATGGAGCGGAAAATTAACACCTCATGCTATCATTATGGCATAACTTAAGTTGTCAGCATCTATGGGTGATGCTATAAATATAGATATAGTGATTTAGATATAGGGATTATATACCTCTATATATGATATATCATGAACATGGCATTTTAACTAATATTTTTGCCTAATACTTTACATGTTTTTGCCTTTCCAGCTGAAAAGGTGGCCATGCTGTCACGCCTTGTTAACTACATGATGGGCCATCCACAGAGTAAGTACATGGATTTCTATCCTTCTTTTTGAAGTTAAACAAAAAAAGATTTGGCATAATCAATTATATTTATGACATGTGCATTAACCTTTCTTTATCAGATTCAAATTCTGATTCTTTGTTTTCTACAGCTCTGAAACCCACAGGCCTCTTCAGGCACAAGCCGTCTGAGGCCAGGGTAAACATTTTGAGGGCGGACTTGAAGAAGGCCGTTTTTAGGCTTAGGTCCGGCCATGATTAGGGCCTGTCTCATTAGAGAAATCCTATTGGAAGTAGGCCCTATACTTCCACAGGAGTTCAGTCGGACGACTTGTGAGTATTTCATACTAAAATTCTGTATATGTAATATCAACTGACATCTTAATATTTCTCATGTCAAGTATTACATAATTGCCTGAAATGTGATCAGACCTTCAAAACTGTATTTTGTTTTTGTGACTACTCAAAATTTCTAATCCTTGTGCCCCTCGCCCCCTACAGTAACCCACGACATGGAGGTGGCGCAGTTGCTGATCCAGCTGCTCCCCAAGGACAACCGCGAAGTCCTACGGGAAGTACTGGAGCTGCTCCAACTTTCTAGTAAGACAGGCAGCAACAACATGTCAGCAGAGGACCTGGCCATGGCCGTGGGACCTGTGCTGCTGGGATACCACCAGGTATAGTTTGATTTTTAAATACTTTTTATCTGTCTGCCCACCACATGGATATTATTCTGGAATACAGTTGTACCTGGTGAAGGCATGAACCCAAATACCAGATGTACATTCTACTGTAGCTGGTTCTACCTCCTACTTATTGTGGTATTTTTAGTCCGTTTACAGTTGTGTCTGAGAGTGTAAGCACTATCCATAAAGTACTACATTGTATAATGGAAGGATTAGTAGATGTAGATGTACTGTGCATGATATGCTTTTTTTCTGTACACAGAATGAGTCAGCAGACCATTTCAATCTACTTTGCAGATTCCCAGTCCAGATACACTCCTAAGCATCCGGAGGAGCGTGACACGGTTGATCTTAAAGGTTGACAACATCTTTGAGGTGTGTTTGAATGTTGAACATCCCTTTCTCTCAATATCTCTCTGACTCACCTGATCACATATTAATTCAACTCATGACTACCAGAGGGAATATTTTGTCAGTATAAAGGCCCTAGGGGTGATCATTATGAGTGTTACATGTTGCTAACATGTCTGAGTTCCTCGATGGCCCCCGGACGTAAAACTAAACAAACAAACAAAAACAAAATCCGGATCAACATGCTCCCATTAAATATAATTTTGATGTTGTAGATGCCTGCCTGCCTGACAGAGGAGAAGGTGACGTCACCACCACCAGCAACCAAAAGAAAGAGGAGGCGCTCCAGCATCGGTGAGGCCTTTGAAGTAAGTAGCTTCCATAGATAACTTTTGCTTTTGTATTTCTGCACACGTACATCTTGAAATGATTGGGTAAAAGACTCATGGTCAGAAAATGCAATGTGCAATACTAAGGTTTTAGCTTAAAATGCACATTATTTAATATAATCAAAGCTAAGTAAATTCTATACATTGCCTTTGCAAAGTATGATCAATGAATGAATTATAATATTTCTGTACCTGTCTTCCACAGGAGTTAATGCTGCTCTTCCGGACGCCTTCCAAGAAGAGGAGAAGGTCCAGCCTGGTACGTGATTAATTTGTAGTCCTTCCTTTTTTAAGCATGTAAGGGCCGCTGATGCATTGATGCATCAAGTCCATTGGTCGCCATGATGCACCAATGAAGTGCTGGTGAGTGTTCGCCAGCACTTTACTGGAGCATCTTGCTGACCCTGTGGGAGTTTGTGTATCAACCCTGTAGGGTCGGCATAATGCATGAAGTTACATGCCAGGGCTGCATTCTAGTATCATGGCGACCAACTGGAATGATACATTAATGCATTAGCGGCCTTTGAAGGGTTAAGGTTTTCTCTTGTCAGAATGCATCGTGGCCTAGCATCTCTTTTTTACTGCATTGTTATCAGATATCCATCAGAATGCCTTTGCCGGTTCCAATAACATTTTTAGTGATATTTATATTTATTCCTGTGTCTGGTTTTGTGTGATATAAATCTTCTATAATTTATATTCATTTTCTTCTATATTGCAGTTGGTCGATCCCACAGAAAAAGCCCATTTTCAGTAAACTGGTGAAGGATCCCCGTAATATGTCAAGTTTTAGCTGCAGCTGTCAATAACTCAAGGCTTAGTTATAACTTATCACCGGTACTACTCATATGATGCGCTCATGATACAAGAGCTGGATAAGAATAAAGTAATATTAGAAATTCCAAATGATGTAGTAATTATTGTAAGAAAAAATGGTATACATTTGTACTACAGGTGTGTGTGAGAGATTGGCTAACAATAAAATTGAAATAAAGAAAAACTCGTTTGCTCCTTACTTAGTTTATTACTTCAAACAAGTAGATGGATTTTGTTTTTGGTTCTAATTACATGATATAATAATGGTTTTAGATGTATAAGATTTATTTCAGCAGATGATCTAGTATGATGACATCACAGGGACCACATCATTTTAGTTATCTGAAGGCAGCTAACACAGGAACAATCTCTCAGTGACCCTATTTCTGTTGAAGATGAACAACATCGTCTCTAAACTGGAACTGAAGCCAGAGATAGGCCGAACATTATATGTTGATGATTTCTTCATGTGTTTCCGTGGCAAGAGCCTGAGAACCATTGAACGACACCTCCAACTTGCCATAGATGAAACAGTGAAGTGGGCAGACCAAAATGGCTTCCGATTTTCTCTAGACAAGACATCAGTTATGCACTTCCACTACCGCACTACAACAGACAGACAACCAAATATTGAAATCAACAACAAACGTATTTCTGTAGTGGAAAATACCAAATTCCTTGGGCTAGTCATAGATCGCAAACTTATCTTTGATAAACATATTAAGTACCTCAAGGATAAATGTAACAAAGCTTTCAACCTACTGAAAGTAGTGGCACATCCATGCTGGGGTGGAGACCAGGACACACTCCTCAAACTATATAGAGCACTGGTCCAGTCTCAACTGGACTATGGTCTGTGTGTTTATGGATCAACCTGGGCGTCATACCTAGCAATGGCAGAGCGGATCCAGAGCCATGGACTACGCATTTGTTTGGGAGCATTCAGAACATCCAGAATTAAGAGTTTGCAAGTCGCTGCTAGAGAACTACCCTTAGCCCTTAGACGAGAGAAACTCTCCCTTGAATATGCTATCCGGATTGCCACAAATCCTAACAACCCAGCCGCAGCATTGTTGACAAACCCCAAGCACAAGGCAAAATATGAAGCAAAGAAGAACCAATACATTGCACCCCTTCGGGTGAGGGTATCCCACCTATTAGAAGAAGCGGGAATGTCTCTGGATAATGTACTTAATGTAGAGTACCCGGAAATGCCCCCATGGACATATCACAAACCAGAGGTCAGAATGGACCTTACCGCGCTTAAGAAAGGGGTAACATCTAGCACCACATATCAAGCAGCATTCAATGAACTGCGTGATAGTTACAGAGATCACGTACCAATCTACACCGACGGATCACATATGGCAGACAAAACAGCATCTGCAGCCGTTCTAGGACCCCATGCCTTCAAAGAACGCCTGCCAGACGAAGCCTCCATCTACACAGCAGAGCTACATGCGTTATACCTAGCACAAGATCACATTGAGACATCAGAAGGCAACAACTACCTGATTGTATCTGACTCCAAATCATCACTGTCAGCAATGCAGCATAGCAAGTGGACACACCCTCTCGTGAAAAGAGTGTTGGAACGACACAATAGTCTTGCTCTAGCTGGAAAGAAGATAGCGTATGCTTGGGTACCAGGCCATGAAGGAATCCATGGCAATGACCTAGCAGACGTTGCTGCCAAGGATGCAACAAATCAAGTTCCAATAGATATGCCTCTACCATCAGAGGACCTCAAACGGAAAATCAGGAAATACATCCACCAAAAGTGGCAAGAGTCATGGGACGCTGAAAGAGACAATAAACTCTACAAAATACAGCCCAAGATAGGCACAACCAAGAAAGCCAAATGCAAGAGCAGAAGAGAAGAAATTGTCATGAACAGACTAAGAATAGGCCACACCAGACTAACGCATTCACACCTGATGAAGAGAGAACCCAGACCGCTTTGCAACAGGTGTCAAAAACACCTGACGGTGGAACATTTCCTTGTGGAATGTAGCCAGTGCCCCATGAGGGCACAATACCATCAATGTACAACACTGAAAGAGTTATTTGATACCTGCAGACCGGATACAATACTTGCATATGTCAAGAACCTGGGATACTACAGTCAAATTTAAACAGTAGAAACTTTCTTCCATAAAACCTTTAGGCACAAATAGCCATCACCAGTAGCTGACGTGCCGTTAAACACTAACTAACTAACTAACAGGAACAATTTTAAGCACAATGCGGGTAATATTTTTGCCTAAACTTTCAGTATTTAAGCATCTACTAGAGGCATAAAGATGCATTCCTGAGGCCATAGTACTTGGTAAATAAGCAAACATCCACGACCATGGGATATTTTTACATTGTATTCCCCCAGCTCAGATCTGTTCAAAATCCAAGATGGCGGACACCCATTGAATATGGACACATTGCATTCAATGCCCCCCATTGAATACGGTGGTTCTAGTACTAATCTCTGGTGACGTTCGTATCAGCCATGACATAAAATGGTAAAGGTGAACGATGATTAGTTTGAGCCGACAGTTTATTCACGAGCGGGTCCTGCCCGTTCTGCACGAGGTCTGTAGGCTGAGTGCGGAGCGGGCAGGACCCGCGAGTGAAGAAACAGGAGGCTCAAACTAATCAGAGTTCATCTTTACATTTATGTCAAGGTGTTTGAGTGGAAAATCAATCAATATTTCATCAATATAGTCCATAATTTACCATCGTCTTCGCGAAATCCTGACCGCCGCCATTTTGAATGTTTACATTTCAAAAATGCTGCGCATGCGCGGTGGACCTATGACGTCATCGTGCGGATTTGGCGCTGGTTATTCAACGCAGGGGTGCAATACGCGGTCTCAGTGCATTGTCAATGGAACTACGATATTCACCTTGACATAATACACCCGTTTAAATGTTTACAGAGGGCATAGAGGTGTGATGCTATAGCACAAATAGATGAGCGTACTAAGCTGCTTTGTGAGGTTGTATAGCCTCACATTAACCACTCATTGACTGTACGATGATGCTATATTATAGAGGTTATATTATAGAGGTTATTTATAGAGTCCTGTAGAAGTTAGTGTACAGCTTATAAACTTGGTTGTATATTATAGAGGTTATTATAGAGTCCTGTACAAGTTAGTGTGCAGCTTATAAACTTGATGCTATATTATGGAGGTCATTATAGAGTCCTGTAGAAGTTAGTGTGCTGCTTATAAACTTGGTTGTAAATTATAGAGGTTATTATAGAGTCCTGTAGAAGTTAGTGTGCAGCTTATAAACTTGATGCTATATTATAGAGGTTATTATAGAGTCCTGTAGAAGTTAGTGTGCAGCTTATAAACTTGGTTGTAAATTATAGAGGTTATTATAGAGTCCTGTAGAAGTTCGTGTGCAGCTTATAAACTTGATTCTATATTATAGAGGTTATTATAGAGTCCTGTACAAGTTAGTGTGCTGCTTATAAATGTGGCACAGTACCCATGGCACCACATAAGTTTGAGACATAGGTTCTATACAAATGAGAATAGGATGAAAGAAATAACACCTAGAGTGTGTGGTGGAGTGGTGTAGGATATGGAATACACACCCACTGCTGGGCGGTGGTTTATTATATAGTAATCCTAAACAAAGGACGCACTGGCGTGACGTAGATAGCACGAGGTGCTCACGAGTGAAGCACGTGTTAATCAGACGCAATAGGCGTATCCCACTGTAAGGATACAATGTATCAAACCTAATTAGATACAGATGCACGGCTTGGTGCAAGTGCGCAAACAAGTTAATTGTACCATAATACCTTATATATGAGTGCTGTAAAGTCTCTATATATGTCCTTACGGAAGGCACTGTGTTACATTTCCTCCCCTTTTTATATTACTTATAAAAGGCAATCTAAGTCATAAAATCATTATGACATGACTGGTCACAAAGTTCAATAAAAGTTCTCTTCCTTCTCGTTGTGTTATTCTTGGGTACTTCTTAAGATAAGTGTCCATACCCTTAACTTAGGTTAATATAATTTAACTTATAAGTCTTTAGCATCACTTATGCATTATAGTTAAAGTGTCCTTCAATTAGTTCAGGTCTTTATGACAAGATAGTCAATGTCCATTGCTGACGTCTAACCTACAGTTCATATAGGTATTCATATGCACGGCGCATAAGTAATATAAAACAATATTCAGTTCATTAGGTTAAGCTGCAAGTCAATTTGAAGACACTGATCGGTCCGCATTGTCTATCCCTGGTAGTATAAGGGATGGATACAACTTGCCACCCCTGGGTTGAGGTGGTGCTGCTTCCGGCGGTGCAGATGGTACAACGGTTTCTTCCTGTCCTTCACCTGCTCCGGGCTGCACAGTCTGGTCACGACCGGCGTCGTCACCTGCTGGGCTGCTAAGGCAACTGGTGGCATGGTTAGTGTCACTGAATGGTTTACTGCTGCACATAGCCTTATACTTGCAACCAATACCAATTAAGACTACTAATAAAATAATGCCAAAAGTCCCACCTGTAAGACTGGGAAGTCCAGTCCTGGTAATTTGATCCCAATTTGGAATATCCTCTTCCCTCTTTAATTCTTGTTTTAGAACTTCTATATCTATCTCATCTACATGCTTCAGATTTCTTGGAATTTTGATCTTAGGTGATAAGATAGGCTCAAGGAGGGTCATATTCATTGCTCGTGAGATGACGACTTTATCCAGGCGATCTGAAACCCGATAGCGAGAGGAGACGCTGTACTCCGTATTGAACTGCATAAGGTCGCTGGTTGCTACACAACCGGGTACAAGTTTAATAACCTGTAGAGGGGGTCGAGTTTCAACTCGCTCCCTCTTATCCTTGCAGACAACTCTAAAGGATTGAGACCTTCTAGATACTATAGCCCACTTGCTATCTCCCAAGTATTCTCCTATTGGAAGGTGAACCTTAGCAGATACCATGACTCTACAGTATGCATCTGGTTTACGATTTAAATATAACCTTAAAGCGCAATCGCGGGACGTAGCTACTGGTAAACTAGGACGATGAAACATGCAGTGTGTTAAACCCTTAAGGCCACACACTTCAAAAACGCTCTTGTCCATACGTATATAGCGGGTTTGCTCGATGTTTATAGCAAACCGGTCTGTTGTCAAATCAAAGTATCTAGAGAAATTAGATTTCTCTACGGGTACAGGTAAATTTATTACCTTTATTAGCTCCCACCTCTCTTGGCTGATCAGAGGTAGGGTGATCTGTACAAGAATGCCTTGCCGGACACTTGTAGATGTGCATCTCAGCAACTGATAGTACTTCCACAGATCGGCACGAAAATTAAATGGTAGTAGAAGACTACCTACCATGTTTCTGCTTATGTTCTGCAGCAACTTCTGCAGTTGACTTGGTGAAATCACCTTTGGTGTCAAGCGGCCCATGGCTACATTTGCTAATTTTAGTTCTACACCCTTCAGGTGATCGTTGCAATAGTCTAACAGGGAGGATATATTATCGATATATCCTTCCACCCTCGAATGAATGACAATAAAGTTCCTTAGGGAAATGACCACAGCGTTGGTCACATTCTCTAGACGAGACTGAAAGTCTCTAGTTATCTCTAAGACAGTGTTCAACGTCTGTCTATTTCTAGACACTTCAAAATGTGTTATGTTGAGGAGAGACAGAGATTCATCAAGAACATGGCGTTCCTTGAGTCTCTCCCTCCTCATGACTTCAACATGATTAGATAACCGTCTAAGGTCATCTTCACTAGCTACTCCAAAGGCATAACTCAGCATGCCCCCTATATTAAGTATAGCTCTCTTGCTCCTTCTCTTAAGACCTTCTAGGTCAGACATAATATTTCTAAGGCTACTTGCCCTCTTCCTTAGATGATTGAATGCCTGGAGTTGCAGTGCACTCAATTTGGAATAGAATTCCTCGAACCAGCTAATGCTCATAAATCCATTTATATCCTCACCCACCTCTTCCAGGTGAGATTCTACCTCTGCCAGGTAGACACTAATAGGTTCAAGGTCTATAACAAAACTGACCTTCCACTCAGCCTCCATGGCATGGGTCTCATGGACTCGCGTAAAATAGACATGGTTATAATTCTCCCCACTCACTATACCTGTGAGAACTATGTACAACAGTATAACCAAGTTAACCATAGTGACCTTATTGCCCATGGTGGTTGCTACCTGAAAAATACAATAAAAACCATAAAACTATAACTACTACTTATCCACATATAGTACAACATATATATATAGATATATATATATACCCCAGTAACTTACTTACTTATTCTATAGTTATTATGCCATACCCGAATTCACAGTTTACCATCTAGTACTACATGGCGGTGTACGAGCAGCATCATACATCACTATTGGTGCCCCAGAGGCAGTATGCTTCTCTAGCACTGACCTTGACCTGAGGTCACCACACCATGCATAGTTCAGGTCTGACTGCATCCTATTGTATGAGGTCGGCTATTAGGGTGAGAAGATCCTTGACCTTCTTCTTCCTAACTCCTTCCAGCCTTCTCTTCTTTCCAGCGGAATCTTGATCTTGATCCCCTTCTCGAGATCTTTTAGTATCTCGGGGATCAATATCCATAGCGTCAGGGATACCTGCCGGGACACTAGTGTCCATCGCCTGTCCACTAACATTTTCTGGTGGCTTAACCGCAGCACCAGTTACCTGAGGGTCTAGAGGTGGATTTCGTTGACCACCATCCTCAGCAACTCGCACAGGTGGGTTCACTACACCACCTCCGGATGGTCTTGCCTCACCATCCCCTGGAGGACTGCTGGTACCTCGCAACCTCCTTACCAGTTCAGACAGAGGCAGATCCTCTTCTGAATCCGAATCAGAGGCACTGTGCACTCCCCTTGGGACAGGTATGTGGGGCACACGCTCGCCGCGGTGTCTTGTCCCCACCTGAGAACTCTCTCCGAGTAATACCTCGTCCTTAAGGGAATCAGTGTCTGACTCTGATTCCAGGGGCTCAGCAGCCATTCTGGCTCGCCTTCCTAGCCCCCTCCCTTCCTCTTGGGATTTTGGCTGCTCCCATTCATCTTGAGCCAGCCGAAGATGTTCTGCATGGACATCTTCCACAGCACCGGTCAGTTCATTCCTGACCCTAAAGTTGACCTCACTCCACTTTTCTACTATCCTATAGTACGGTGAAAAGGGTAGTTCCAACTTATTGTTCCGGTGCATGTTATATAAGTACACTGAGTCACCACCCTTAAAGGTGACGTCCTTGACCTTGCGGTCATGGTACTCTTTTTGTTTCCTGCGGGCTTCTCTTCTATTTCTGGCCACCTCCACGAAGCTCTGATGTTGTCTCTCAAGGGCGAGCTTATGATACTCCTCCCCTTGATATTTCCTTCTAGGCTTCATCAGAGTATCTATTGGAAGCACAGGGTCCCGATTATGCACTAGGTAGAATGGGCTGAATCCCGTGCTTTCATTCTTACCTACTCTCAGAGCAAATTGCACAGAGGGAACCATGGCATCCCAGTTCCTTATATCCCCAGCTACCGTTTTGGATACCATGTCATTCCACACCCTGTGGACGCGTTCTACGGCCCCGTTCGAGCTAGCGTGGTACTTGCTCGTTTTTATCCTGAGTATCTTGAGTTCGGAGCACACATGGCTCACAATTTCATTCAAGAACTCCTTACCTCTATCGGATAGCAAGGTCAAAGGGCATGAGTGTGCTGGTATAAAGTGATCCAAAAGGCATCTTGCAATTGTCTCGGCTCTTTTATCGGAGATTGCATAAAACTCTGGCCAGCCTGAATAGATATCCACTAGGGTCAGCAAATATTTCTTTCCCTCGTAGCTCTCTTCATAGGGGCCCGCTATGTCTATGGCTACCTTTTCAAAAGGGAAACTCACTGACTCCATCTCTTGTAGCTCACGTCTTTCTTTCACCATGTTCCTAGACCTACAGTTAACACAGTGGCTGACGTAGTGTACCACAGTCTTGTATATACCCTTCCAGTGGTATCTCTCCCTTATTAGGTCATATGTCTTGTCCATTCCAGGGTGACATAGGTCATGTACCTGTGATAACACTACCTGCTGCAGGTGTGGTGGAACCATGAGCTTAAGTCTATTCTCTTGTTCAGATATAAAATAGACTATGTCGTCTATCAGACAGTACCTATAGACCTCCGGTCTCTTAGGGCCTATCAGCTGAAGTTGTTCCTTAAGGTACCTCAAATTGGGGTCCTTGTCCTGCTCAGCGCTCATGTGCTCCAGTTCATTCTCTGGAACTTTTGGCACCTTCTTAGGCAAGACAGGTGGCTTAAGTTTGATCTTCCGGAGCTTGTTCCAGTGTTCTAGCACGTCATACTGGTCGGTGTTTATGACTGCTATTTCAACACCAGGGGTACGACTTAAGAAATCAGCCTGAGTGTTAGACTTACCTGGTAAGTATTGGATCTCACAGTCGTACTCGCTGAGCAGCATTGCCCACCTTTGTACCTTCTGATTCTTTTGCTCGCTACCCAGCAAAAATCGAAGAGGGGCGTGGTCTGTTTTTATAGTGAAGCATGCTCCAAACAGGTAATGCTTCATCTTCTGGAGGGCGTACACTATCGCGTATGCCTCTTTCTCTACCGTTGCCCATCTCTTCTGAGTGTCATTTAACTTATGTGACAGGTACTGAATGACCTTCTCTTCACCTTCAGGTGAAACCTGAGACAGTACACCACCGATGCAATTCATAGAGGCATCTGTCGTCAATACAAATTTCCTTGCTATGTCAGGGTATGCTAATATGGGTGGACTCATTAGCTTGGCCTTCAGGGTGTCAAAGGCTTGTTGGCAGGCATCATCCCACTTAAAGACGGCGTGTTTCTTGGTGAGACGGGTGAGCGGTAAGGCGACATCTGACAAATGGTCAATAAATCGACGATAGTAACTGACCATTCCTATAAACCCGCGGACCTCCTTAACGTTAGAGGGGACCTGCATGTCCTTGATTGCCTTTACTTTTTCCGGGTCAGGAGCTATCCCTTCCGGGGTCACAATGTGACCCAGGTAGTGAATCCTATCTTTAAAGAACTCACACTTTGACAGTTTCATCTTCAAGTTAGCCTTGCGCAGGCGCTCAAAGACCTCGGTCAAGTGAGCCTCATGTGACTCTAGAGTGGGGCTAAAGATTATAACATCGTCCAAGTAGGGACGACAGTAGGCTTCTAGCCCAGAGAGTACATGACCCATTAGTTCAGTAAAGATACTTGGGGCGTTGGTCAACCCGAAGGGCATGACCTCGAATCGGAAAATACCACGGTGGCAACCAAATGCTGTCTTATCTTTGGACGCCTCGTCCAAGCCTACCTGCCAGTAACCCGCTCTCAGGTCCAATGTCGAAAAGAACCTCGAGTTACCTAGTGACGATAGAATGTCATCAATCACGGGCAGTGGCCAATTAAACTTGACACTTAACGAGTTTAGTTTCCGGAAATCTACACAGAAACGCCAATCACCTGTCTTTTTCTTAACCAGCACGACAGGTGAACACCAAGGACTATGTGTTGGGGTGATGATGCCTGCATGTAGCATCTCAGTTATCTGTTTGTCCACTATCTCCCTCTTGGCCAGTGGGACACGATATGGTTTCTGTTGAAAAGGCTTGTTATCTTCAACATCTATGGACAACTTAAGAATGTTGGTCTTCCCTAAGTCTGCATCACTACTAGCAAAGACATCACCATTGTCGTTTACCAATCTCTCGACAGTGTCCCGATAAGCTGCATCACAGTCTATAGTAGCAGCCTCCTTACTGCTATCCCATGCTTGACTCTCCAGATGATCAAGCACCACATCATCTTCAGCAGGGATGGCCTGGGCTATCACATTTCCCTTATCAAGATAAAATGGCTTACCTGTCTCGTTGGTGATAAGGACGGGACAGCTCCTTTTGGCTTCCACGTCTACTAAACTATTACCAACCATTAGACCTGGTTCTCTACTTAAGAACCCTGTGTTAATAGATGTTATCATGCACGTCCCATGTCTGCGCTGGGCGCGGACACGTGCTATGATTGAGCACTGTGGTGGAACATGCACAGGCTCAGTGAGTCGCATTAATGATCTAATATAATGCTCCTCATCCAGTTTGACTTTCTCCTGTCCCACCAACATGACCTTGTTGCCATAATCACAAGTGACCTTGTGGTCATGAAGGAAGTCAAACCCCAGGGCGAGAGTTGGTCCCACCTCCCCTACCACACACACCTCATGTGCCAGTTTCTCCCTTCCAAACTGGAAAGAAATGGTGGCCATACCATAGCATGGTATCCTATTACCCTTAACTCCGGACAGCTCATACTGGGCAGGTTTCAGTTTGTCCGGATCACCACTCATTTGCTTAAAGGTTTGTATGTGGACAAAACTCAGGTCAGCACCGCTGTCCACAAGGGCTCGGTAGGTCCGTCCCTTCACTCTTACCTGACAGCTGCACCTGTTTCTGTCCCCGGCGGCAGAAATGACCACCCTCTTCCCTGTCCCTTGCCCCCCTTGTCCCCCTTCCCCTTGCCTCGGGGAGGGGGGGGTTATTCGTTTCCCGGCTCGGCCTCAGACGGGGAAGGCTCCTCCCCTTCTTCGGCGGCCTGGGCCCCGGCGGCCACAGCGGCGGCCCGCGGCCGCAGCTTACCTCCCCCGGTCCCGTTAGCGGCGGGGCGCGCTGGGCGGCCCCCGGCGCCCTGGGCGGTCCGTGACCCCCCTTTCTTGCCTCGCTGGCAATCTCGCTTTACATGTCCAGTCCTCCCACAGATCCAGCATTTGGGGCCCTTGCCCTTTCCTGGGGGCCCACCTTCCTTTGGTTTTTCCCGAGGGGCCCTTCCCTGGGAGGGGCTTTTTCCTTTAGAGGGACACTCCCTTTTCCAGTGTCCCTGTCCCCCACATGCATAACAGGTACCCCTAACAGCAGCAGTCCGGACGACTGCGTTAACCTCCATCGGGACCTCATCCCGACCTCGCGTGTGAATGCGGCTGAGGTCGTCTTGCTCCTCAGCTGCGCGTCGTACAGCTGCCCCGAACTGGGCAGGAGGATCTTTAATTAATTTTCTCGCTATGGAGGCCTGAGAGAGACCATCTATTAGAACCTCCACCAGCTGTCTGGATATGAGGGGATTTTCAAGGTCCTCATTTGGAAATGCATCATGCGCAATATCTACTATTCTTTCCGAAAATACCTGGACCGTCTCACTTTTGGTTTGCTTAAGACGCCTCAACTTGGCCAGTGACTGGGCCATATCCTGCGCTTCCCCAAAGCGCTGTCGCAGCTGTTCACGCAGAGTTGGCCAATCTGGCTGAGGATCGTTTGCAAGAAATCGCTGAATGCAGTCAGACACGGGCCCTGAACTAGCCTGGTATGCAATGAACCGCTTTTGTTCATCTGCCGCTCCCATAAGCAATGAATATTTTTCTATCTCCTTTAACCAGATTTTAAATTTCTTAGGGTCCCCATTAAAGTTGTTTACCAAAGCATTAGTGTTCTGAACGTGTGTTCCCAACCCCAATAGTCTAAGTTGGTTCTGTAGGGCCTGCTCAGCCATGCTGCAGATCTATCTTGCCATGTCAGTGTACACCAAAGCCACCTACCTTAAGCAACCCAATTGGGTGGGGCTGCAGGGTCTTCCTCCTCCAGACAGTCAGCTCCTCCTAGGCACCTCTCAGGGCTCCTCCTCCATCCATACACCAGGATTACACTATATGTAATTGTACATACAGCACCCCATAACAGTAGCTGTTAGCACTACGAGCAGCTCTAGTGCCAATACACACCAGGGGAGGCTTGTAGAATACACAACTCTACTCCAGTCCTTCTCCCGTGTGGTGTGAGTCACAGTTGAGGGACCCACTAGTGACCAGCTACCTCCCACTCACACACTCACAGTACCACAGTGATCGAGGCAGCCTCCAGTGTGAACCATACCACCTACTTCTTTCAGCAGTAGGCTCACTCAAGCTCCTCCTAACTATATAGCTAAAATGGTACTTACAATGCTTCCATCCTATGTCTCTTGTATCCTGGTCATAAGGCACCATTTATGTGGCACAGTACCCATGGCACCACATAAGTTTGAGACATAGGTTCTATACAAATGAGAATAGGATGAAAGAAATAACACCTAGAGTGTGTGGTGGAGTGGTGTAGGATATGGAATACACACCCACTGCTGGGCGGTGGTTTATTATATAGTAATCCTAAACAAAGGACGCACTGGCGTGACGTAGATAGCACGAGGTGCTCACGAGTGAAGCACGTGTTAATCAGACGCAATAGGCGTATCCCACTGTAAGGATACAATGTATCAAACCTAATTAGATACAGATGCACGGCTTGGTGCAAGTGCGCAAACAAGTTAATTGTACCATAATACCTTATATATGAGTGCTGTAAAGTCTCTATATATGTCCTTACGGAAGGCACTGTGTTACATAAACTTGATGCTATATTATAGAGGTTATTATAGAGTCCTGCAGAAGTTAGTGTGCAGCTTAAAAACTTGATGCTATATTATAGAGGTTATTATAGAGTCCTGCAGAAGTTAGTGTGCAGCTTAAAAACTTGATGCTATATTATAGAGGTTATTTATAAAGTCCTGTAGAAGTTAGTGTGCAGCTTATAAACTTGGTTGTATATTAAACAGGTTATTATAGAGTCCTGTAGAAGTTCGTGTGCAGCTTATAAACTTGATGCTATATTATAGAGGTTATTATAGAGTCCTGCACAAGTTAGTGTGCAGCTTATAAACTTGATGCTATATTATAGAGGTTATTATAGAGTCCTGTACAAGTTAGTGTGCAGCTTATAAACTTGATGCTATATTATAGAGGTTATTATAGAGTCCTGTAGAAGTTAGTGTGCAGCTTATAAACTTGGTTGTATATTATAGAGGTTATTATAGAGTCCTGTAGAAGTTAGTGTGCAGCTTATAAACTTGGTTGTATATTATAGAGGTTATTATAGAGTCCTTTACAAGTTAGTGTGCAGCTTATAAACTTGATGCTATATTATAGATCCTGGAATGGAATAATGACCTTTTCAGGCTCCAGGTGAGGCTTACAACATTATTAAACCGTAAACAACCTTGAATAATATCTTAAAGTGAGTGTATACATGTATATGTATTCGCATTAATAAGGGCGCTATATACCTTTAAAAAATGAAAGATCATGGACATGAGTGTAAGGTCAAGGATGTTTTTAAAGGGGACAGCAGACGGGGCCGACTGGGTCGGCCGATCTTGAGGTCGGGGGCGTCGGCGGGGATGTCCAATCCAGTTGGTCAAATATCGAACATGTTTGATGTCCCCGGACGGATCGGATCGGTACTCCCTGGTTACCGATCGAATCTGGCCTGCTGCGGTCGCCTTAAGGTGAGGGATGTGTGAAAAGTCAGGGATGCGTAAGGTCAGGGATGTAAGTGTAGGGTCAGGGACATATGTGTAAGGTCAGGGACATGAAAGGTCAGGGACGTGTCTGTAAGGTCAGAGACATGTCTATAAGGTCAAGGACGTGTCTAAGGTCAGGGACGTGTGTAAGGTCAGGGATATGTATGTATGTAAGGTCGCCGAGTGGAGTTTTGAGCTAGGCTCATTTCTTGGCCATCACTAGCATCCTTTGGACAAGGAGACTAAGGTATGGTCGGGGATGGTTGTGTAATGTCAGGGTGTGTGTGTAAGGTCAGGGACATGTGTGTGAGGTAAGGGATATGTATGTTAGGTCAGGGACAAATGTGTAAGGCCAGGGACGTGTGTGTAAGGTCAGGGAACTGTAAGGTCAGGGACATGTATGTAAGGCTAGTTGAAATCAAAACATATTTTGTTAAAACATATCAAAGGAATTTACTTCAAACAGTTCATAGTTTGCCTGGCCAAAATACAACTCCTTTGAATAAAAGATTCCTTCCCCATCCTGTCTTAGGGGCCGTCTATAAATTACATCACACAGGATAGAGTGGGGGATATTTTCGGATTGTGACAGTGTTACAGGGGGCTGTGGGGGGGGAGGGTGTCAAGGATTGTCTGATGTCACATTTTCAAAAAAACAATTTTAAGACCCATATTAAAGACATCATATGAAACAAGTTAAATATGTTAAACTAGAAGGGAACTACAGAAGGTCAGCACTGGATTGGTAGAAGCTATGCCCACCCCCATAGTCAGGTAAGATTTTATTTTACGCCAAAATCCCTGTTACTCAGGTAAAGACTTTGAGTTCTAATAAGATTCAGATAAAATATTATTATTGGAAGCTGAGCTGAGTTAATAGTATGGCTTTAGGAGGGGGGGGGAGGGGAGGCCCAGCCAAGTGTGACACAATTTCTTTTCGAGGGGGGGGGGATGTTGGCAGATGTGTTAACGTGTGACAGGAGGGGTGAGGTGGTGTTGAAAATGGCCAAAAAATGTGTAACGTAATTCATGGACGCTCCCATACTCCACAGAAGTGTCCTGTATCACCTGACATGAAAGATAGGGTAATGTAAGGCCTACACGACAATTGCCCATAAGTATCTATAATCACCAATCAAGTGCATAAGAGGATTATCAACGATATAAAATTCAATGTTTATGGAAACTATTAGTTTTCTAACATTCATTTTTTAGGCCTCTCATGTGGCCAGTTCTAAGGTTGTGGTCATTTTTTAGCAAGAGGGGGGTTTGGTGAAATTCTGGGCTGTCCCCCCCCCCTTTAGTCGCTCAAACGAGGCGAAAATCTTTTTGCCCCCCCCCCCCGATTAAAGAGGTGTCTGAAATTGTTTGTCACCCCAACCCACCAACCTCTCCCTGTTGTTAAAAAATGACCACTCCTTAAGGGAGTGATCATTTTTTAACAACAGGGGGGTGGAGGGAAACTAGGCACTCTTATATATATGAAGTATTCCTAATCCCCTAAATCTCCATGGATCTTGCTGATATATGTTCCATATTAAGTAGTGAATGGGAGGTGTTGTCTCTGATACTGAAATTAGGCAGCATGACATTAGATGTTCAGAAATAGAACTGTAGAACAGAGTGACCACCTACCTACCACCTATCTTTTCTCCCTGGCTGTCTTTGCCTTACTGTTGTAAACTCAGAATGACAACAAAAGAAAAGGAGGGAAATTTGAAATGGACCAATCAACATGCAGCATTTTGCAGAGTGTGTCACTGTGTGTTAAGTTATGTCAAGATAAGTGAGAGTTGACGGAGGTTGAAAATTGTCAACGAACCGTTACAAGTCGATGTTGTAATGAACACTGAATCCAGAGAAGTTCTTTGATCCTTGCATGATGACAGAGTGTACATATAGGTGGTAACAATGATACACTTGCCAGCGTGCAGGCTCTGCCCCTAAGCTACTAGCTCAACCTGTTGTAGGTCCTAGATACTAGGGAGGTTGTACGTGGGATAATGTGAGTAGAAAAGATGAACTTAGAATAGATAACTGGGAGCTGCTCACCGGTCTTATATACCTAGGTGAGCAGCTCGCAGGGTGATGAAATGTACCAGTAGGAGCAGGTTGGATCTGGTCAGATCTGACGCGTCGCCATACCTGGTAATGATTCTATTTATATGTGGACCAATCAGGATGAAGTGAGGTTGTGGAATTTCCCTGCATCCTAGATATGCGTCCACATGTATGTCGGTATGTTGTGATACTCCCAGTGAGTCAGTGCCCAGAGATAGGATTGGTCTGGCTCTCACAACATCCTGGTATGGGTGATGTAAGAGCAGCTCACTGTACAAACCGGGGGGGGGGGGATGAGCTGTGAGCTTGTGAGCAAGTATTTGATAAATGTGTAAAATAATGAATAATACCCAGAATACCACCATTTCCGCTGATGGTGCCTATCAACCTGTGAAGCACAGGATAGTGACTTAGTGCCATTAAAGTGCTGTAAAACACAATCAATCAATGGTCCATTGACAAAATGCTCACTCACATATTGGATATAGCATCTGCCCTTATTATCACTCAATACTAAGTATTTTAACCATCATACTAAGAATTCCTATCTATTTACCCTAATCATATGTGACCTAGCTGATCACTGGACATTAAACTGTGATGACCTATTAAACCAGGGCCAACAGATACATAAATATCATGTAAAATGTAGTTAATTCCAACTTAGTGCTATAACCCATAGACAAAACAAATTGTCTTTTCTGTCTTAATTAGGCACCTATAATCCCATATTCATTGCTATCATTACATTCCTGATTAGTACATATTTCATGTCACATGAGAAAGGTACTTGATCTGTGTAACATAAACTATCCTTTTGACAGTCAAGCAATAGGCCTACTCTGCAAAATACAAGCAGTAAGAATCCATACAGTTTCCAGTCTCTTATTGTTGAATCATTGGCGAGGATTTGTCAGGCTGAGTGAGATCTAGCAATTATTGACACATGTTAATGATTGCTCACCTCACATCTCTATTAAAAAGAGTGAAGATGTGTGAAGCTGAGTGAGAGTTGACAAGTATTGACACATGCTGACACATGCTCACCAACTCTTACCTCACATCATTATTGAAGTGAGTGATGCTTCGTCAAGCTGAGGGAGACTCAATATGACGAAAGATGATACAGTTCCTTATCACCCACAAGTACTGACGCATGCATCACCCAACTTGACTAAACTTCACGATGGTTTGCTGGGAAGCAACGATTCATGAGTGGGAGTCTGTGGACTGGTTATCGCATGTGCAGGGCTGGTGCCATATCGGTTTGTCCTGCACATGCGATAACCATTGAAAGAGTAAACAGGCATGTGTTTCACTGGGACCGCTGTAGGACCACTGCAGCACTGCGGTACCAGCGAAAATGTTGCCGATGTCGGCACTATCAACCCAAATATTCTTATTAGAAAGAAATTGTCCTTTATTGTCGCAGTACACATGAATTATTGTCACAACTCATCTTTCTTTGTCGCATGGTACCCAGAAATTGAAGGAAAATATTAGATTTGCACAAAGCATGACACTGCGTGCTGCACGGCCCCGTTGGCCGACAAGCTCAGAGCCATCGAACCTTCGATTGGCAAAGAGCATGACCACACTGGCCTGACCAGGAGGCAATTGACAAGACTGACCCGTCTTCGGATAGATCACTCACTGCTCACTCATGGACACCTCATGAAGGGTGAAAACCAACCCACTTCTCAGCGATGTCAAGTACCTCTGACAATGGAACACCTGGTGCTCTCATGTGAGGCAACAAAGAGGAGTAGGGACAAGCACCTTCATGGTTTGTCCATGAACAGTGTCTTTACCAGCACTGGTAAGAAAGAGCTTCTGACCTTCCTCAGGGAAGTGAAGATGTTCAAGAAGCTCTGAAGCAGGGGGGGAACACCTCCCCTCAAGTATCGGTCAGGTAGGCTGGGAGAATGATCCTCCAGCCCGGCTGGAAGAGTAATCTTGCAGCTAGGTTGGAAAGTGGCTTTCTATACTTGTCAGTCCGTGGTAAGCTAACCCGATTGGTATAGAACCACGACTGTCCGGCCGGTGTCAGGATAATGGACCGGTCAGATGATGTGTCAAAAGTCTGCGGCACAGCGTCTGGGTGAGGCAGCACGATAAAGAGGGGCCTTGAGCCACTAGCATTGTCTCACTGCTACGAGCCGTGTCCCACTGCTACAAGCAGACTCCCAAACACACGCACGCGCACACTTACATTCACATGCACACACACACACACAAATTAAGTTTGAGAAAAGAATGGACTAAATGTCTGATAACCAATGAGGCAGTCCCATGAGGCCTACGGCCTTAGGACGTTAAACAAATCAATCAATCAATCAATCAATGCCCTCAAAACATTGCTGTAGAGGCCAAAAATGCTGAGGAAAGGCCAAAATGGCCTGAAGACCGAGAGACATCATTGGCCGATAATAGGGTTCCGAGAGAAGCCGACATATATGGACTAAGTGTTGTTTTATAATGACTACACAGAGAAAAGAAGACTGATCGCTTTGACACATACTGCACAGGTCACAATTGTCTCCCACATGACATGCGTGAAAGGCATGTTGAATGAGGTTGACACTCTCACATTTGGCTTGTCAACTCCACTTGACATGCGTAATGAAGACAGTTGTCATGATGACATATGTGCCATGTCCCAATGACATGTGCTCTATGTGTCAAATCAAGTTGACATGGACATACATGTCATTTTGTCAGGAAGACATTTTTCAGTGTAAGTACTACCATATATTGACTAATTTCTGATAAATAGTGAGTAATTACTGACATATATTGACTAATTGCTGAGAAAGAGCGAGTAATAACTGACGTATATTGACTAATTTCTGACAAACTGTGAGCAATGACTGTAATATAGTGACTAAGTACTGATATATAGTGACTAAGTAATGGCATATGTTGACTGTTTGCTGACAAATAGTGAGGAATTACTGACATATTGACTAATTGCTGTATATGGTGACTAAGTACTAACATATATTGACTAATTGCTGACGAATAGTGAGCAATTACTAACATATATTGACCAATTGCTAGTGAGTAATTACTCACATTTATTTATTAAAATGCGAGTACATACTGACATATATTGACTAATTGCTGATGAATTCTGAGTAAATACTGACATGTATGGTCTAATTGCTGATATATACCCAGCAAATCCGAGTGAACATGAGTCATGCTGGGTGAGGAATGTGTGAGAACATTGAGTGATGACGAATAATGTCATTTTGTGCGATACAATGTCAACTCTAACTCAGCTTGACAAACCTAATCAGCACATTAGGACCGCTTCACCCCCATTAACATCAATTGATTTCATGTTTTGCACAAAGATTATTCTGCGACTATTGAAATGCTCCTACTCATCATTCTGATACCAAATAACCATGGGTTTGGCCCCTCTTTCTCTCCCTTATGGGCTAAATTTCTCAAGAATAATTAAGTTCAGAAGGGACTATATGGCTAGTAAACCAAGAAGTGGTCCGATTTAGTGTGGGTACGCATAATAAAACACATTTTGCATCAGAAACACCTAGCTCTGTTATGAGGTGTGTATGGGATATCATTTTAAATACCTTGGGGTTTTGAAGTCTTTCTTTTACCAGAGGAACTACCAGAAATACACAGGCAGGGCAAACTGTTACACTCAAACATGTAGCCTATAAATCCTTCTCATCCTGCATATTTATAGCATATTTGTATCCTTTTTCATCTTATTCACAGTAAATGGCAGCTCAGGTATTGATTGATTTGCCAAGCATGTGTAGTGACAAGTGAAATTAGTTTTGGTCATTTGGCATTTTTTCTCTTCCTGACTCTGGGGGACTCTGTTCTTCCCCTCACTAATATTTATTCTATACACCTTACCATAAAGATGATGTATTATATTGTCACATACAATAATTAGTGATCCCAGCCATTGTTATGTCCATCTCATGTGTAAATTGTATCATATCATGTAATATAGATATTTTGAACTCTGAACTCAAGAGGTATCCATGCGGAGTCCACAATATACATGGAGATGAATTAGTAATAAATTAATGAAAAATAGCCTCATTATCCATGTTATTCAAGTTATTATGATAAAAGATTCTTCACAGCTGACGATGTTAAAAGAAAGTAAGATGTATGCACATTAGCTAGCTGAATGTATCGAGTCGAAGAAAGGACTGAAAATTCAGCTATTGGAATAAGTGGTTATGACATTGAGTTTTTCAGCATAGATCTATAGACAATTGTATTGTTAGCAAAATGACACTTTAAGAAATGGGCCACCAACATGGATTTATAAAAAACAGGACACGTTGGAAATGGAACACTATAAAATACAGGCTGAGACACTATTCTGTAAGAAGCGAGATCTTTGTGTCCTGTTTCTGACAAAACACTGATGTATGTCCTCATATTGTCCCATTTCCAATGTGCTGTTTGTTACAAAAAATCATGTGTATAAGATCCTTATTCACACATGAGCCGTGTCTGGATAATGTTGGCTTCATTGAAACACATGGCACTGAGAGGGTGAACTAAAAGAAGATGGCACTTAAAGAGCATCTAATGGAGGTGGCAGTACAGTGGTACACAAATGTACAAGGAATCTCGGGCAACTTCGGGATGAGGAATGTGTCATTATTTCGACGACGTTATCTTTTACAGTGTACCTTAAGTCCTTTAGTGTACCCTGATACTGATGAACATTGTATTCCCCTACCACCCACAATTCTTTATTGGGGTATTACCAGCCCATATCATAGGTAAGACAACAGTTATAACGAGTTTCCAATAGCGGCAGGTTTTTAGTGTAGGATCGACAAATTTGTTATAATTAGATGATTGTCGTTTATTGCACTGATCCTAGCTGGTAAAGTCAATACATGGAGTTGAATCGTTCCATGCTTTGCCATATATATATATATATATATATATATATATATATATATATATATATATATATATATATATATATATATACAGTTTATATTAACCTCAAAGTGATCCTAAATGACATCCTCTTGTAAGAATGGTGACTCTTACAAGACACTTATTATGATGGTGTTTTACGGTGTTTAAATACAATTCTAATTCAACTTAGGAGAGAGTTAAGACTTGTATAATTAAAAAGTTAATTTGTTACCTGCTTGTTCATATGTTGTCTGTCCATAGATACTGAGGAACAAGTTTCAGCTACAATACAGTACTAACATTATCAGTATACATAAACCTCGTAATGTTCCCCACTGAAATCCTCTTGTACAAATGGTGATTATGGACTATCGTGGTTGTTATATCATTTCAACATAAATCCCAGAAATTATCTTTATATATCAAGAAGAAATACACACAATGGCATAAGTTTCAAAACTGAATATTTAATTCACAAAGCATTAACAATACAGGGGTTGATGGAGAAGGCATATTTCCTGTCATGGTATTTATAGAGGAATGCCTCCTCCTTAGATGCAAGTAACCCGACTGATTTAAGAAGGCGGTCATTGTCATTGCAGAAGTCAGATGTGACAAAAGCTGTGTCACCTCCAAGCAGGACTGTACAAGCTACAGGAGCACTAACGGTCATTGATGGCCTCTTCCACAGGTTCTTGCCTTCATTGGCCAAAAGGCACATAACATATGTAGACCTGGCCATAATGGTAGCTTGACTGGTTCTGTCACATACTACATCCCCGGGGAAACGGCATCCTGAAATAAAGTCAGAGCAAATATTATACTGCACTAAGTTTTTTATTCACTTTGCTGTAAACTGTGTACACACACATATTCTAATTGTTCAATTTTATCTTTGACATTTATGGAAGCCTCCTGTTACATGTTTTATAACAGTTATTGAAAAGTAGTACCTCTAGTAACCGATCCTAGATTAAACACCAATTACCTGCCAGTAGCAAAAGGAAGTGTGTTTTGTAAATTCTAGAAACATTTGAATTAGAATCAGGTGAGAAGGAAAACATATTATCCTACATTACAAAGCGTTTTTTCAAAACATTTTTAGGCATTTTTCAAACCTAAAACCTGTGTTAGTTACATTCATGTTTTCTTTTAACAAAGAAATGATGTAGTATGAAATCATGTGTTGATTTGTTTCTTTAAACAAACATTTAAACTTAAAAAGATTTATTCTGCCAGGTGGGCTAATGCTGCTCTCACATCTGCACACCACTAGCCTGCCACGGCAGTACATTTTGAATGGGGAAGGTGAATAATAATTAGGAGTCTTACCATTTTTATCAAGACGTGGAGAGATGGGTACAGCTTGATGTACAGGTTGATATGTTCTAGAGTAGACGACAGGCTGTGCCCCATAACCATGAACTACACGTCCATAAGTAGCAGGATACACACCTCCAGTATTAACTAAAGTACCACCAGGTACTACTCCAAGGTTCTTCCCTTGTACGGTTTTTGCAGTTCTGTTCGGGTTCTCAGCTTCTTCTACCGGTATGTCTGCACCAAGAGCTTGGTGTAACACTGAAATGACACATAAACATCTGTCAAATAATAAACTGTTTCCCAAGAGTACAAAGCAATACGATATTTTAGTAAAAATCTTCATTAAGAGTTAGACATACACCATAACACCTTCCAGATCTTGCAAACAAGGCACACCCTGAACTGAAGGAAATGCATTTTGGGGTTATTTTTGAGCAATTTGATACTTGATATAGATTTACCCCACAATATAAGCATAGCTGTAGTGTACACCATAGTATAAGATGTATCCTGACTTATGTGCAAGCTCCAGCTTATATTTTAATGTCCATGAAATGCGATTTTACCTACCCAGGCTGTATAGAAGTATTCTCATGAGAACCATGATGCGATGTAAGATGTACCAAACCGAATGCTGCTACAAGTCACAGTGTGGTACATTGAGCCAAGTGCCGTTATATATAGTTGACTGTGGAAAAATTAATAGTCCCTGGAGGCTGAATAATCACCAATGGTAGGAGGTGTATTATGGTATGTGACCTTAAGGGATCCTCTAGTCAGTTAGAGCCACAGGTGGAAAACTAGTCTCAACCACATGCTCAGTGTAGTCCCCTCTAGTAGTATAGACAGGGTCTGACAGTCAGCAAAGTCCCCAGTCTCCCCCGTGTTTACACAACCCACCCAATCCACATGGCTACTTTGAATATGCATTATCCCTAGGTATCCACTATTTTTCATGTGTATATGAAATGCAAGAGGGTGAAATATTGTCACCTTACCCAACACATACCCAGAGGGCAATGTAGTTAATTGGATTGTTTGCCTGAAGTGGCCTATACACAACCAATTATTAAGTGTGCCCTATGACCTTGTAAGAGTGCTATGGTCAGATGTTGGATACCTAGGGATAATGCATATTCAAAGTAGCCATGTGGATTGTGTAAACACGGGGGAGACTGGGGACTTTGCTGACTGTCAGACCCTGTCTATACTACAAGAGAGGACTACACTGAGCATGTGGTTGAGACTAGTTTTCCACCTGTGGCTCTAACTGACTAGAGGATCCCTTAAGGTCACATACCTTAATACACCTCCTACTATTGGTGATTATTCAGCCTCCAGGGACTATTAATTTTTCCACAGTCCTCAGCCCTCTCCCACATTCCAAGTTTACACCAGGGATGGAGGGAGCACAGATACTATTGTTAGACTTCTAGTTCTATGGCGTAGGGGCTGTATCCTTAGCCCTTCAATTGTTTCTAGTTCTATTAGATCTTGGAGTTTGATTATTTGGTTCACTATTCATCCCAAATCATATAATACCACTATCACTGCCAGTGGCCACCCATTGCTGCGTGTGGTGTGACATACAGTCATTGGCTGGTCACTGGATTGGCTCCAATGAAAAGGGAGGATGTAATGGATATAATGATTATAAGAGGGAACAAAAGATTCAGTCATCAAATAAGAATTTGTCCGATTCACTGGTTAGTGATGAGGCAAGAAGGAATTTGATCAAATGTTTACCATATCAGGATGTATTCAAGAAAGGGATATAGTTGTTCATCAACTAAGAAATTGTCCCCTGTACTGGGTGGGAATGAGAAAGAGGGGATCTGACCTTGAGGAATACATGAGTAAGAGAGAGGGATAGATCTTTTTCTGCACCTAAGAACCTGTTCCCTGTACTGGGTGACAATGAGGCAGGGGGGGGATTAGATCGTAAGGTTAGTTTGACATACAAAAGATGGGGATAGAGCTGTCCATCATCTAAGAACCTGGCCTGTGTACTAGTTGGCGATGATTCAAGGAGGAATTTGATTAAAGGTTTATCAGGATGTCTAAAAGAAAGGGATGGAGTTGGTCATAATCTAAGAACTTATCCCCTGTACTGGGTGGCAATGAGGCAAGGGGTGATCTACAGTTATATTGGGCATTATAAGAGGTAACAAAAGATTTATTAATCATCTAAGAATTTGTCCCCTTCACTGGTTGACAATGATACAAGGAGGAACTGTAACGGGAACCCCTATGGGCGGGAACCACCGGGTAACACTACATCACCCTCTTGTGGCTCCACCTGTAGGGCTGGAGGTCATGTGACCTAGGCAGGCAGGCTGGTGGGGACTGTGTAACTGACCACTGGTCACTTTTGCACCAGAGACCAGTCAGCCAGGAAGGTAAGCCATAGAGCTCCATTTTTGGTGGGTGGTTTGTGCAGGGTCAGGTATATTCAATTATTACTGCTGACTTGTGACTATCATATTGTATTTGAGGCTTTGTACCGTTTGTGGACAATATAAGTATTAATTATAGTTGAAAGAGTCTGTCTTGTTTCCATTATGTAAACCTTATAGAATTGGCCATCTTCAATCATCCCCAGCCTTAGTCTCCTCCTGGAGTTAGGCTTATAGTTTAATCTAAATTACCCAATAATTCTCCAATGCCCAAAAACTATTACACTGGTGTCAGAAGTGGGATTAGAATTCCTGGAATTCCCAGAATTCTGGGAGGCAGAGATATAATTCTCTTTGTCTCCCACTCCTGGACCCTACATCTAAATTGTTAAGTAATATCAGACTGCTTTATCTGTAATTTCATTTACCAGAATTGTTCACAAATATTTCCTAAGGCATCTTTACATTAGTCAGTTCAGGTGATCAAGGCTTGTCTTGGTAGAACATTTATTTTGAGGAAGATAGAGTCAGTGTTAGGGTGGTATTGTTGGTGAGGTTATATTGGATTGGATGTCAGACGCTGGAGGAAACCTGACAGAATCCAAATTTAGTTATTTTCATTGTGACGAGCTGGGTATTGTCTTTAGGCAAGTTTCGTAATAGGTTAGGCTTATAAACCCATTCTAAGAGAACGTTTCTGTGTCCAGGATTGGGCTGGTTGGATCACGAGAGCGACGCCCAACCAACCATTCAATATTTTGCATGGTTCACTTGAAATTGATTCTAAATCTATTGAGACTAGCATGTATATGCAAGAGGACAGATAATACATTGATTCTGAGGGTGTTTTACCCTAATGTTCTCATTCATGTGAGTGTTTATTCACAAACATTGATAAGATTAAAGAGCTTTGGCATTGTCTACCTTTGTCTCATGATTGTGGGATCACGAGTACCTGTGTGAGGCTGGTAATCTAATTCCTTAATTAAATCATGTGAATAACCTATGTGTGCCAGGGGTAGGTTGAAATCCTTAGATTTCTGAATCCTAGTGGCTTCAAAGTCACGGCAGTTGTGGCAGTAAAATTTGCATGGACGACGCCCCCTAAGATACCAATATTTGGCATAATTATTCAAGAGTATAATTTAGGCTCTTTTGCACCAGTAATTCCAGGTGAATTGGGCCTAAAAATCGCGGCAGAAACGGCCGTGAAATTCGTGAGGGTGTAGCCCAATTAAGGATTAGTAAATCTTGAGATAACATCCTGCCAACTATCCCAACGGTCATAAATGCAACCCCTCCCCTAGTGGTGACGGGAGGTCTACCAGGCCTACCAGCACCCCCTGCCTCCCTGCCCCCCCCCCCCACCTGCATGTGGGAAAGTTTGTCCCTCTGCCGCTGCCCATCCCCTCCCCTCCTTGATCCGTAACTCCACCCGCATCCACTTCACCCACCCCCTCCTTCCCCCCCATAACTGCTGATAATTAACTTTGGGTGTCAGAACAACAACAACAAAACGATTACACTGGTGTTTGTGTGAATAACGTTCTGGTAAGAGGAATTGTGTTCTAAAATCACAAGAGCAACGCCCAACCAACCATTCCATTTTGTATGGTCCACTTGAAATTAATTCCAAATTTCTTGAGATCTTAGTCTCTCGACTAAGCCTATAAATCGTGATAGAAACAGCCCTAAAAATTCGCATTTGTGATGCCCTTTAAAGTAAAATTTATTGGCATTGTACACTATAGGAAGATCATGTTAGTCTTGGGGTTAGAGGTCCCTGAGAATTGCACCTTTTGGTGCCTGTAGGGTTATCGTTCCTGCAGGGCTGGGTGGGACGCAAAAATTCACCCCATCAGTTACAGGAGGAGACGTGCATTTTGGTGCCACATCTGTTTCCTCCAGTGGGTGTAGATGACGCTTAGTTTGCTGCCAATTACCGGTTGTTATACCTAAAATAATCTTCCTCATTTGAAGCAGCAGTTCCTCCAGGGGAGATAATGGATAGTTAGTTTCCTGCCTAATACTCACCAATTAGAATCAGTAAACCTAAAGATAAACATCCTGCCCCCAATCCCAACCGTCATAGACACGTGCCTACCCCTTGTAGTCAGAACGCCCCCCCCCCACCTCCATGCGGGAAAGTGGTGAGTTTCTCTCCCGCCACCAGGAGGCCACCTTGCCCCCTTGTGGTGACAGAAGTCCCACCCCTGGTGGTGGCAAGAGTTGCTATCCACCACCCCCCACCCTCGCGCCTCCATTGGTGCCACCCTGCGGCCGTTAGCCTGAAACAACATCTCACTGGTTAGCGACAGTAATGTAAAAGATCTATTCTAAAGGGCCGTGTCACAGGCTATCATACATAAGAATGTATGGACGCTTATTCTAGAATGCAGGTTTGAATTAATTCTGAATCTTAGTGGGTCTATTTCACCTCATCAATCACGCCATTGAGGACTAGAACAGTCGTGTATAGTACCAGCGCCTTCGGTGCTGGGATAGTGTATGTCCCTCGTAATGTGTAAAAATTCAGACTACAAAAAATATTCACCTCTTCTTTACTGGTACTGTAAGTTATAGCCCCTCCCCCCACGTTTTCATCTTTCTTACTGTCCTAAGATTTTTCTTTCTCCTTCCCTGTCTCTTTCTGATCTATGGTCTTTAAGTTTTAGCCCCTGATCCCAGGACTGTTATACGGTGGGACAACCTGCCACCCCTCCTGTACCAAGGCCTGTATGAGTGGACTGGTCCACTCACTGTCACTTCCTGTCTATGCAAACACAAACAATCTCGTCATGATGTACCAATGATTTACCAATAACTTCAATTTGAGACATTTAATCAAATTCTGAATCGACAGAATGTTTTAGAATTAATTTTCACCCCTAGATTAACCATATAGTATACATATAGGCCATATCACTTAGAATTTTTGCCACAATATGTGATGGGAAACCATGTCCTGATTCCAGACATGGTTGAAACCAAGCTGCAGCACAATCTTCTTTAGACTCTGTACTCAAATGCCATTTGGGGCCAGCATACAGCCTTATGATGTAACACCTAGCTCGTGATGTCACACCCCGCACCATAACTTTAAATGTATTTGTAATAAGTAGAGTAGTATCAGAAGCAGTGTGGGAAGTTTTATCATTCATTCCTTCTCATCCCTGCACGTGCGAAAGTGCTCTGTTTGTCTGCTGCCGCTAGGAGGCCACTCCGCCCCTCGTAGTGACGGGAGTTACAGTGTCTGTGAGTCTGCCTAGCAGCACCCCCTAGCAGCACCCTCTGCCATCCCCCCCCCTCCCACTATATAATAATTATTTTCATTGTTTAACTCTTCTTCTACCAATCACACATTTTTGCGAGTTACTCGCCGATTTTTGGCCGATTTTGGCCGTTTTTTTTTTACCCCCTATAACTCCCTGGAAAATGGGTAAAATCTCATGATTTTTTAGGGATGTGCACTTTGGTATATTATCTCTTGGTATGCCAAAACATTTGGCTGTCTGCATTTTTCCCTCTTGTTTGTTGGCAGGTGACTATGGATGAGTTTTACTTTTGAGTGCCGTGATTTGAGCAATATCAAGGAGGAAAATGTGAAAAAAAAAGAAGATAAATGTGCCACTCTATTCAAATGATATCCGGCTAACTTCTAAGATCCCTTTTCCACCCTGTCAGTACATGAGTCGGCCCTTTGATATTACATTTTTGGATAGTTACTTTCATACCACATCTATTCCTTTTGGGATTAACCTTGATTAATCATAGTTACCCATGTGGTACAAGAGTAGGCATGTACTTTGTAAAATATGCTTAAAGATTCTGTTGTCTCCAGATGATTCTGGGCATGAAAGAGTTAAGTGGTGTTGACTAAACTGGTTGAAATATTGTGGATATTCTAAGGGTTCAATAGTTACAGGGGTCACACCCTTATTGGTAGGCCTAGTCATAAATCCATGTCGGCACTCTCCGCTGGTGCCCCCAAGGTTACAAGGGTGACAATATTTATCTGGGAAGTGATTTCTGACTATTGGTAAGCAAACCGAATTCTACTTGGGACTGAGGTTGTGGTTTCCTATATTAAACTATATTTCCACTGTGTTTTTCGTAAGTCACAAGAGTCAAAGTCAGCAAATTAGATTAGTTACCCACCATTAATGGTCTATGGCTGTCAGTCGCATGACTGATTAAGACTGTGTCCAGCAATTGTCAATTTTTCATTCTTTTAATTGTACATTCAATCTGAGAGTAGTGACAATCTTATATCGGATATCTCATGGTATTGGTTACCTGAATCTTATGATCATTATTGTTCAGGTATACCTGTACTGATTGGTAATTTGTATATTGACTACCGATTCACATTTATACAGGAAGTAAATTTTACAGTGTTACCGGATACATAATCATCTTAGATAAGGGACCCCCCCTCCCTACCCCCCTACCCTCTTTTGCATTGTTGTCTAACCCAGGTTGATTCCAGTGCTGCCATTCATCCAAGGCGTGGACAGGAAGGAAGACAGCTAGATTGTTGCAGAATCAAACATATCCTTTTCAAGAAAAAGAAAAAAAAAAAAAGCGGTTCTCTGCAAATAGGAACATTGTCCGGGTGTGTTGACTTGATACTTTGCTTGCTCCCCCCATCCCTCCAGTACCCTTAGTGCTAGGTTTACACAATGGCGGATCGGTACCCTTGCGGGGATGCATCCTCCTCGGCGACACCTAGCCAGCAACAGGATTTCTACCCAAGTTACATGAGGGCTGGCCAGCAGGGGCGACATGGTCTGGTGTATCCCCATCAAAATGTTGATGGGGGACATGGTGATAGAGGTAGCCAGTGGCATCATGAGCCCAATTCTGGGCAACACAGCAACGGACATGGTGATCAGCGGGTCGAACGTTACGATGATCAATATGATGATCGGCACACTGACCAACACAATGCGATGCTATATGACAGGCAGAGCGATAAGCGTTATAATGAGCATGACCAGTCCATCCGACATGATAAGCAGAACTTGTCTCCCAGAGCGAATATCGCGGTTCGAAACTCAGGACGAAGAAACACCAATAGAGTCCTGCGGTACGAGGCGCCCTGGCCGGAGAAATGTGGCCAGGCTTCTGGACATCGAATCTTGATGTGGACATCTCTGTAACTGTACTTCGATGTATTCTGTTTTAGGCCTATTTTCAGTGTAACTGTATGAATAATAACCAAATTGGTTTCAGCGGATCTCGTCAGTCAAGACGCTCAGGACAGGGAGGCACCAGTGCGATCATCCGGTACAAAACGCCCCTGTGGAGACAAGTGGCCGGGCTTCTGGACATCGTATCTTGATGTGGACACCTTTGTAACCTACTTCGATGTACCTTCATTTCATTGTGGATATAGTCACTTGTCAGTAGTCTTTAGTTTATGATGTAGTAGAATTAGGGTTTTGGTTTGCTCGAGGACGAGCAAAAGGTTAAGGAGGGGAGGGTGTAACGGGAACCCCTATGGGCGGGAACCACCGGGTAACACTACATCACCCTCTTGTGGCTCCACCTGTAGGGCTGGAGGTCATGTGACCTAGGCAGGCAGGCTGGTGGGGACTGTGTAACTGACCACTGGTCACTTTTGCACCAGAGACCAGTCAGCCAGGAAGGTAAGCCATAGAGCTCCATTTTTGGTGGGTGGTTTGTGCAGGGTCAGGTATATTCAATTATTACTGCTGACTTGTGACTATCATATTGTATTTGAGGCTTTGTACCGTTTGTGGACAATATAAGTATTAATTATAGTTGAAAGAGTCTGTCTTGTTTCCATTATGTAGACCTTATAGAATTGGCCATCTTCAATCATCCCCAGCCTTAGTCTCCTCCTGGAGTTAGGCTTATAGTTTAATCTAAATTACCCAATAATTCTCCAATGCCCAAAAACTATCACAGAACTATATCAAAGGTTTGTTGGGATGGATTCAAGAAAGGGATACAGTTGTTCATCATTTAAGAATTTGTCCGCTGTACTTGGTGGCAATGAGAGAGAGGAGGGGATCTGACCTTGAGAAATACAGTATAATTAAGAGATAGGGATAGTTTTTTTTTCACCTAAGAACTTGTCCCCTGTCCCTCATCTAGGAACGTGCCCCCTGTTCTAGTTAGCAATGAGGTAAGGAGGAATTTGATAAAAGGTTTATCAGGATGTCTAAAAGAAAGGGATGGAGTTGTTCATCATCTAAGATTTTGTCCTCTGTACTAGATGGCAATGGGATTGGGGAGGGGGATCTGACCTACAGGAATACAGGATGAATAAGAGATAGGGATAGAATGTTTTTCATGTAAGAACTGTACTGGGTGGCAATGAGGCAAGAAGGAATTAGATCTGATGTTTAGATTAATACATAAAAGATAGGGATAGAACTTTTCATCATCTAAGAACCAGCCCCCTGTACTGGGTGGCAATGAGGCAAGGAGGATCTCGCCCCCTGTACTGGGTGGCAATGAGGTAAGGATGCATTTCGATTTTGGTCTCTGGAAGAATCTCTACCCACAACCTTCTAGGCATGGGGTTAGTTTATGAGAAAAGTACTTTCATGTGTCATTTAGGGCTAGTAATTTACCGGAGTTTTTTTTTCCAAATAGGAGCTTTTTTCCTCAAAAAATCCCTGTAAGCAGGTATCACTTTTCAAAAGATTATTCTGAGCAAGGAAAAGGTATATTGCAGGTCCAATGCTACACCTGTGTCAGAATAGGGGAAATTTGCAATCTTTAGGGAACCAGGGTATGTCAGAGGGTGCTATGGTTTATTGCCGTAAGAGTTTTCCCCTTCTATGGGTAATAGGGCAGATGAGGATATTGTCAAATAGGCAGTGGGATACTTTTGTGCTTCAGCACCTGTGTTGATTGATGCTGAGGCATGGAGGAATTTGCATGGTTTACAGGATATGCAAGGCCCGTGGATGGGAATAATTCTTGTACAAACATACTTTCAAACTATGTTGTTCACATCACTGTCTATGGATATATCACTACGTTTATCTGCTGGAAGATCAACCAGCACAGTCCTTGATGCTACATGCCAGTGTTATGGAGCACACCGTTTACCCAATCTTGGCTACAACCACTGTATTATAGGTAAATGAAGGGTGAGGATCGTTTCAAGAGCAATATAAGAAAGTCATAACCTTTTCCAATCTGTAAATCTTTGAGAAGGCAGAGTTTAGATTAAACTTTGGTTTTAGTACTACTGTAAACATGTGACCTGGACTGGGAAAAGGGGCCTTATTCCCCTTGAAATAAGGTCCCTTTTCGCAGATCCTGTCAAACATATCAATTTTCCCTCAGTACATATTTTCTGATTATGCTTGTAAGCTGGAAAATATGATATGTGTGAAAAAGTTACCCCAAGCATTAGCTTTCCAATGATGTGAGACATTCTATATTTGGATGAACATAAGTACATCAATTGGCAGGGGGGGGCTAGTACTGGGGTAATGTGCCTTAGGTAATGTCAAGGCCATAAGTTAGTGCTGAATGCCTGGGGCTGAATGTTATCAAATCCAATCAATGAATACACCCACATATATATATATATATATATATATATATATATATATATATATATATATATATATATATATATATACACCATGCAGTCTGAAGGTAAAAGCAAACCTTTGTTTATGCTCAACATTAATTATTTCACCTTCCTTTTTCCGCATTTTACTTCCTAATAATAGTCTGATTGACAAGCCATAAAATCTGGCACATAGCTACAGACCCAGTGAGTGCAGCGCGTGAAAATATCATTACGCAAAAAGGTACTTTTATGCCAGATGCACGGAAATTTAGCTGCACAAAAATATATAAGCATGCAGTATTTCAGATAAATCAGTAGGATGGATATAAATTTGTAAACTCTTATATTACAAACAAATCTGCTAGAATTAGAAATCTAAATTAGATCTGTCTGAGTTCCTCAATGGCCCCCGGACGTAAAACTAAACAAACAAACAAACAAAAAAAATCTTCAGTCTTCAATCCTTTTTTATGTTATTCTCTATTTCCTTCTTCTTAAAACAATGACTTAAACCATTACTATTTGAGTATAAAACTTAACTAAAATAGTTCCCTAAAACATGTTTGACCGCCATGGATATGACCCTAGCTGTCGAAATGGCGTAAAACAACTACTTACCTACCTACCTAAATTAGATCTAGAGCTAGATATGGCCTTGCCAGCTTTTGTGTCTAAAATACAAGTTACTTTACAAAATGAAACATTTGCAAAATGACTTGTATCTTTGTGGATCTCAGGTCACTGAAAGGCCAAAAGGCATAATTATAGCATGTGTGAATACAAAACATATATGTAGAATTTATTTGTCTGTAGTATTTACTGCATCAGTCAGAACCATGCCATATTCCTCAAAACCACACATGTATTTTGTTCTTTGTCATGTTGTACAACTCCTTGCTCAATTAGAAAAGAAGAAATCTGATCAAACTAAAATATACATTGTCAGAAGTTTTTCAAGAGCCCAACCTGCTGCTGAGGTTGGTCTTTTTTAGCCTAGCAGGTCCTTATAGGAATGAAATGATATCTATGTATCAATGTATTAAATGTGTGACATCTGCTGATCTGGTTTCAACACCACTGTGTATGTAGTTTTTGTAACCTCTGACCAAACCTGATCTCCATTATAAGTTGAATCATTGATGCAAAGGGGAAATCTGCCTTGTTCTGGGCACTTTGAAGTGATTCAATATACCTGATAAAAAAAAATCCCTCATGAACAGTTGGCCTCAAAATACCCAAATTTGATTTGCTTTTGCCAGAGCTTTTGGGATAGGTTGTATTCAGGTGATCGTTTGTATTGAATGGGATAAAGATGTAACATTGTAACTGTTTTATTTCAGACCAGAGCACTTGTGCATGCAGATTGAAAAATAATACAACAGTCAAATCAAACTTGTGTCAGGAACAACAAGACCAGCACCAGCCCAAGATCTTCTGGCGTTTATGCCATACCTACATTCTAGACAGGTAAGAAAGCTTCATGGAAATTTCATAACTTTGTGGTACTCATTGAAAATAATACTAAGAGCCATTTGACTCTTTCAAAGACTAGTTTCATGAAAAAAATATACCAGTACCCATTTTCTTTATTTCTAGAAGAGGCTCCATATGGCCTAAAATGTTTTGTGTTCAGGTGACACTACCTACTCTATATTTTTGGTCCCACCCTAGTTTTCTTTTGTTCCTTTAGGGAACAAAATCTGCTTTTTGGCACTTCATTTTTTATAATCCCGCACATCAAATTTGTATTGTGTAGGCATCAAAATTTGCATCCTGCTTTTTCAAAAATAAAAATTCCCTACCTTCGCTAATGTTTTTTTGACACCCCCCTTATTGAATTCAACAAAGATGTCTATTTTGGTCCAGAGAAGTTCTTTTTATATTCCAAATTTTGAACCTTTCCATCCAAAGTAGAATGCTTAGCAAAAACCATAGTATCAAAAAGTATCCCATAGCAGTTTTCGGCACATTTTTCTTATTGTATCAGGCTTCCCTAGCCAACTTAGAAGGGTCTACTTCTCATCTTTCCTATCCCCTCAGGATGTGTGTGGTGCACATGTACGCGGTCACTGACACATTCCTCTGTGAAATTGTGTAATGTCATTCTCGCCATGAATATGACCCTAGCTGTCAAAATGGCATTAAACATATTTTACTCACTCTTATTGTATCCTATAGTGGTACCCCCTGGTGGCTAGATCAGGAACTAAATCCCACAGGAACCCCCATTTCTGCTTGCTGGCTCACATGTATCCTTTTTTGTAAAAGACAGCATCATTTCACGTTGAGATAGTAAATGTCAAAGCTCCATGGATTTTATTCAGCCTGTGATCTGTATAATCGTCATTAACGTGAACAGATTGCTCTAGTTGCTACAGACTTATCTAGAATAAGTACACTTTTGGGTAAATAAAGATATTAACTGAAGTCTACAGTGTTTTGTTTTTTCTTGATCCTTGCTCAAACTTCTATCTTTTGCCATGGGAGTCCCCCTCAGTGAACCACGTCTGAATGATCAAAGGCCGTGGTTTGTCTGGCCCTGCCTATGGGAACAGGCAAATGAAAGAGCACTTGCTATCCTTCGAAAAGATTAGGGGAATGAAGCCCAAATAGCTGTTTTCCCTCTCACCCCTCCTCATAGATGCGGTCATAGACCCCATCTCAAATATTTGGTCATCCATAGATGCGGTCACTGCTGTGTCGGGCAAGCAGCATATAAATACCTGTCCTAAGAGAAAAGAAAGGACTTCATGTTCGAAATCGAATGTCTGAGTTCCTCGTAGCCCCCAGACGTAAAACTAAACAAACTAAACAATCAGTGGCAAATATGGGAAATGCCCCTTTCTGAAAGCGCATCAAAAGTTGCCAAATAAAGATGACTTCCATATCAAATCTTGGATGAAGTAAAAGTGATTTGTCATCCTCAACTGAAAAAAAAGTTAGAAATACTCATCTATAATCATTTATGGGATGGTTCCTACCTATGGTACTACATGGACATATTGTCATACTAGTAATTGTGCATGATCAAGTTGTCATATGAGAAATATCATATGACTAGTGGTATATAGAGTGTAAGATCATCAAGCTCTCATAATTAGTGTTGATTTCAGTTATCACTGGTTTATTCAGCTTTAGGCAACATATAGGAAATATCAATCACACATATGTTAATATGCAGGTAATTTCCACATACAGTAAATATACAATTGTTCATAAAGTATAATGTTCTGTTCCACTCCACCTGTGAGATAATAATAATAATAATAATAATAATAATAATAATAATAATAATAATAATAATAATAATAATAATAATAATAATAATAATAATAATAATAATAATAATAGTAATAGTAATAGTAATAGTAAGAGTAATAGTAAGAGTAAGAGTAAGAGTAAGAGTAAGGAGGAGGAGGAGGAGGAGGAGGAGGAGGAGGAGAAGGAGAAGGAGAAGGAGAAGAAGAAGAAGAATACAATGTCCAGTATACTTCTAGGTGGGTTCCCACACCTAGCTCCTGACCTGCTGCTTAGAGGAATAATATAATAGTGTTCAACTTTACCCTATGGTAGGTGTCTTGTAGCAGGTATACTCTGGCCACTAGTGGTTCAGACCTATGCCTGTTCTGGCATAGCCTAACCCAGCATAGTGTAGAGCTATAGCAGGTAGCAGGAGTGATGACTGGAGATGTTACCTCTAGAGTGGTGCTGGAGATTCTGAGATGGATGGACCTCCTACTGGGGGCCTTATATCCCTACTCTGGGGCTGATTGCCCCAGACAAAGTTAGGTCCTGCATCCAACTGTTATGTCTCCACTACAATGGAGTTACATGTTTGTTAAGGGATGCTTCCTTTGAACAGTGCAGGTAATTGGCTGGTATCCCTGTCTGTGTGTGTCTTCCCCTATTGTGATCTAGGCCTTATACAGCCATCCCACATATCCAGTACAGACTGGCATTAGGGACACTATTGTTAGGCTGTTTTAGTGGCAGATGGGGGTCTGCTGAGCGGCGGTTGCCGCCTGCTATGCGGGCAGCGCCGCCTGGTAGGGATGCGGACAGCACTGAGTGTGGGTCTTAAAGGTATCTCATATATATGTGACAATATGCCTTAAAACAAATAGCAAACTTTCATATTTGACCATATTTCTATATGTACATGTTTGTAAGCTATTTATAAGTACATGTGGTGTAGGCTATTTATATCAATATGGATAGAGTGTTTGGAGAGTGTGTAAGGTTCAGGTCAGATTTAACACCAGGGGTCAGTTTTGTAGCCCATCTGCTGTTGTCTATCATTCTGCCCTCTGGGGGGCATTCTGTGAACAGGTAGTTCGCAAATCTGCCTCTAGGGACATCCCACCTTTTGGGGAGCCTTTAGGACTCTTTTCGTCTTATATCAAGAGTGCTAGGAATAGGAAAACATAAACCTATAACAATAAAAGACATCATGTTTCTGCACACTTGTAGTACATCTAATTGTGATTTCTCATGAATGACTATTAAGAGCAACCATTCCATTCTTGGCCTCCCTCCCTAGCCCATCTGAAACTGGTTCTAAATCTCTGTCCCCTCTGTTATTGGTGCACATAAACATTCCATTCAACTTCCATTCCATGCTTCTGCTAATCCCTCAAATGGCAGAAGGATCATTAATGCATCATGCTTAATTGTACATTGGTTGTGACGGTAAGTAGACTCTGAACCGCGGTCCAGCCTTTTGTGCTTCCACCACACACCAGGAGGACAGTTTTACTTTTGTTCACCTCAATCATTCTTAAGTTTATAAACTTTGATAAAGCTGTATGCCTTTTTTATCCAAAACAGGTGTTATTACAAACGCTCCATGTCATCAGTTATGCATTTAAACCATTAGTATGTCATGATAGTTTACTCATTTTCCATGATTTCTCTAAAGCACACTGATTTTTGCATCAAGAACGGCTGTCATGTATTGTGTGTAAGATATCATAAGCCCTCAGGCCTGAAACACCTCCATCAAAGCTCCAGTACAAAACAGAAATAGGGTTTGTTGATGAATTTAGACAAAACTACTTTAAAAAATGTTAAAAATTAAACATGTCTAGATCCTCAAGGTCCTGAAGATTTTTTCAGCTCATTTGTAGTATACTTTTAACCTTTTCCATAAAAAATTCAAATGGCTAGTCAAGTTACTGACTTAGGTGCCCTGCATTAAAAGTGCACGCACTGAATTGTGAAATTAGTTCCTGTCATGTTACATTTTGTTTAGGTCTACTTCCTGACTTAATACGGGGACTTTGTTATTCTCCCCCTTGCGCTGTCACATACAATACTTATTGATCCCTGCTGTTACAATGTCCACCTTATGTGTAAAATACATCACTTCCATCTAATATAAATGCATTGACCTTGAACTTTGTAGGTCTGCACGTGAGGTCTGCAATATATGATGATTTACCAGTTTACCAGGTGCATTAATGATAACAATAGCCTAGATGCTCTCACTACATATTGGATAATTTATGTAAAGTACCGTATTCAATGTAATAAAATCCCCTCCCCTAATAAGTGCCCCTCCCCCTTTTTGGGGCTTTTTTCAGACTAGAAAAAGGCCAAATTTTCAGAATTTTACAGTTACTTAAACTCTCACTAGAGGGCCATAATTACAACTTTTTAGGCGCCCTGGGTGCTTATCAGATAAAATATTATGGTAAGTATAATCAAATATCCTAATTTCAACCTATAACCACAATAAAGTGGGCACATCAGCTTTGACAGTATAAAATCTTATGTTTGAATCACCATCTAGACAGCATTTGAAATCATGTGCTAAAATATCTAATGATTATATGAACCATTTCTGCTCCTGTATCTATTCCTGCCCTGGTAAAAAGAAAATCAGGTGTATCTGATTTCCTATACACAGTGGGGTATAATTCTATGAGCATAATTCAATATGAACTGCTATACTAAGGGAAGGGGTCTGAATTAACATACATAGAAGGCATTATAGGAGTTGGCATTACATCCACATATTCATAAAGGTTGGACTTATCAATAGGTCTGTCATCTAAGGTGCCAAATATTGTATCTGTGAAGGTGGAGAAATTTCTGAAGTATGAGCGTAATTCAGTTTGCACTCAAGTCATGGTACATGCGTTATTCATGACAGGTACATGCATGATTCTGGACAATTGTATAGATTCAACTGTTATGTTTTAGCTTTAAAATAGCATATTCCTCTTTCAAATGTATGAGAAAATATAGTATAGCAAAATAATGAATCTGGCATATTTTTCATGTGACGTCAGGTGCTGACATCACTACCAGTACCAAAATGATTACACTCACACTGCCAAAACTCAGATTCAGACCTGTTAGTAAGTTGGTAATGCTGTTTTCATGCTTCATGCCAATCTCATTGCAGGATGACACACTCCTGGTGGATCAGCGTGATGCACCGATGCAGTGTCGGAGATTAGCCTGCATTGGTTTGGGGCATCCTGACTTCAACGGACAATGGCTCTCAATCTAAGGCTTAGCAATGTAATGCAGTATGCTTTATTTCTCTACCTATCTAGGCACAGATTGCAATTTTTGGAACATGCATATTGTGTAAAATTGACAATGACAGTTAGATCACCATAATGGAAACATTGTCAACTAGTGTTGTCAAAACGCTTGATCGCTTTGATGATGCCTAGGAAGAATGTCAAAGTTTTGATAATTCCTAGGAATTTGAAAAATGATGCAAGCAATCCAAGCAAAATAAAATAGCCTCATGGTCTAAGTCACCCATGCCAACCATATTTAGTACATTGGATGTGACAATAATTCTAGTTGTACAAGTAAAAAGATAAATAAATGAATAGACTCAAAACCTCAACTAGAATGAATATCCTAGCATAAATATCTTCACTTCAGCAAAAAAAAACACAGGCATTTACAATCTTATCAAAACAACAAATTGTTTTATTGATGCTCATGTCCTCAAGCTGCGACGATGCATGGGTCGAGAGATACGGCGTATTTCTTGTGGTGGTAGTTATACGTGAAGGCTTCCTGCTTGGATGGCAGTAGCCCGACAGACTGCAACAGGCGCTCGTTATTGTTGCAGAATTCAGACAGTACAAGGGTCGATGCACCGGATACACTATTTGAACATGCTATAGCGTCAGTGATGGTCATTGTTGCCTTCTTCCACAGGTTCTTGCCCTCGTTAGCCAGGATACACCTGACATATGAAGTCCTTGCTTCTTGATTAGCCCGGTCACATACAACGTCCCCAGGGAAGCGGCAGCCTGAAATATATTATATATAGACAGATTGTGACTAAGCCTACTTGCTTGCATTTGCATATGTGTCCCGGTAGGTGCAAATGTACACAGGATAACCGGGGCAAATGTGAAGGTTTCCACATCTACCATTTAGTCCTAGAGCCAGACTGAGTTTTTTTATAGTGTTTGAGTGCCAGTAAACAATACTTCAACTACATTGCTACATGTCTTGGGCCCAAATTGCTTTGCAAAAGATCTCATTTAAGAAAAGAGTGATATACATGTAGTATTTGAATCATGGAATGGCACCTGCCTAAGAACCACACTGTAAAGAAATAACTGTTGAATCTACCAGGGATCCTTGTAAAACTGAACAGTAAACCACTGTCATTATACAACAGGGAGCCAGTGTACAAGACGCGCAAGGTGGCAGTAAGGTAGTGCAAGGAATCTCTGTGAAAATAATGACATCCCTATGAAAATAATGACGGATCTCTGGCAACTTCGGCACGAGGAATCCTTTGTTGTTTCGACGACTTTTTTTTTTGCAGTGCAGTGACAGGATGATTTGTATGGTAACGGAGTAGGACAGAATCCCTTTAGTAAAAGAAGTGTATTTCTTACCATTTACATCAAGGGTTGAAGGGGAGATTGGGACGAGTCTGTGTGCTGGCTGGTATCCTCTGGTGTAGATGACAGGCTGTGCCCCATAACCATGAACTACACGTCCATAAGTAGCAGGATACACACCTCCAGTATCAACTAAAGTACCACCAGCTACTACTCCAAGGTTCTTCCCTTCTACTGCAGTATTAGTGTTTTCTGCCGCATCGCTTGTCTCTGTGCCGTCTTGTCCTGCCCCTTCCTTAACATCTGCACCAAGAACTTGGTGAAATGCTGAAATATTAAATAAATAATATCAGTATAAATTATTTGAATAAACCTTATTTGAATATTTGATTTTACAGGAATTAACCAATGTGTAACACATAGACTAAGAAGGAAAGCAATGTGTGTCATACTTGCATAAAAAATGCATCTGCATCAAGAGAATATTTGAAGAAAAGATATTTCAGTATTAGATTAAGACGATGGTATTGTGACTTACAACTAATACATTGTAATAGTGACATAGTCATGAATCAAACAGTATATCAGATATAACACTTTTGATCTCTAAACACTTACATTCAATGTCCATGAGAAAGCATTTTACCTACCTAGGCTGGAAAGAAGCAGCGCTATGAGAAACATGGTGCTTTGTCTTGTGAATAACTCTACAAGTCAGAATGTGGAACATTAAGCCCAATGTCTCTCTATATATAGGTGAAGCTGTATGAAAAAAGAATGAGGCTGTATGAGGCTGAAAGTACATAGAATCTAATAGCATTGCCTTTAATGTATACATACTGTAAAATCTCACATATAAGCCAAAGTTATATTCGGTCAAGTCTCGCGAAATGCGGTCATAAAGCAAAGAGTCAAAGATGCCGCATATTACCATTCCCTGTAAATTAAACTTTTGAATCAATCATGTAACAAGGATTCAGATGGTCAAGGTAGAATTAGCTCATCTAAAAACAGCAATGAGAGAAATGATATAAAGTGTCCATGTGTTGCATCTAATTCTGTGAAGCTTTTACTCAACAAAAGTTGCTTTATATATTGAGAATTGCTGGAAGCTCAGATGAAACTTTGACAGCTAATACCTTACTTTGATAGGGTCCTAATTTAGTAATACTTTTGTTTTGATTTTCCAAATCGAATATAGAGAGAAAGAAAACATGTGGTATGTATTGTTCATCACTCTGTGACCCCAATTGACGAGAGTTGACCATTGGTGGTGCACCTTACACGTGAGGAATTACAGTGTTCTATGTACCAGGTGATCATGCTACCTTTCTGAATCAGTATTCATAAAAATAAGACCTCATGGAGCAAACGGTGTATATGAATGGCATTAATTAATTAATATTGATGTTAATTTAGTCCAACACTTATTACAAAGGGCAATGAGCAATATGTGCCGCATACACCTTACGGTAGGCATATCATTAACATATTAGCATTAAAATCAAGGCCCAGAGAAGTTGAGTATCTGGCATCCATCTCTGTTAGTAGAATCTGGATGTTTTTAAGTCTCTAACAGACTTTTTCATCTGGGAGTTGATGGGATTGTAAATATTACATTATCTCTTACAAATATTAAAAGTTGGTTATTAAACCTTTTGTAAAATCTGGTAGAGCCTTTTCCCATATGTATCTCACAGAACCGTATACCCCTCCCTATGTAATAAGGTACAATTTAGGGTACAATTTATTCTGGTACTAGCTGGCCAATTGTATGCACGGTACAGGACATCAGTTTGGCCCTTTGGTGGGGAGGGAAACCACTTGGTAAATTGGTAATGATTTCAGCCTCCAGGTGCTCCCCTGCCACACATCCAAATCAAAGTCACCACCAATAGGTAATACAATTTTGCTTTATGGCTTCAGATGGTGCCACCGTGCTGATGCAATCAAGGCTGGATAAAATGCTGGACGTATTTTATTTTCACACAGATATATGTGTAAATTTAGCATGGTTAGATTGAAATTTCACCAGAATGCTGTAACAAGTGATGATAGACATGTAGAAAGTGGAAGACCCATATATTTAAGATCTTGTAGCAGCTTTAATAACAAAGGTTATGAACTAAAACATGGTCATTATGTAGGTTAGTTTTTACTGATAAACGTGTTTGCCTCCCAGACAAAATCACCAATAAAAATGGTTATATTTCAAAAGCAGTTTAAATCCTCTACTTTACGTTCATTTGTGCCATAATACTTTGGCATACCTAGTTAAACATGGTGTTGTAATGTATGGCAAGGGCATGTCCTGAATTGTCACATTAGTCATTTTCTTTATGTTCTGTTTCCAACACTTCCTGCATTGGGAGAATATTCTTCTCGGAAATATTAATATATTGCCATTGTCTATTATACTCTCAGATACAATACTTAGTGACTCCAACTGTTATACTGCCCACCTGGTCTATTATATTCTCAGATACAATACTTAGTGACTCCAACTGTTATACTGCCCACCTGGTCTATTATACTCTCAGATACAATACTTAGTGACTCCAACTGTTATACTGCCCACCTGGTCTATTATACCCTCAGATACAATATTTAGTGACACCATCTGTTATACTGCCCACCTGGTCTATTATACTCTCAGATACAATACTTAGTGACTCCAACTGTTATACTGCCCACCTGGCCTATTATACCCTCAGATACAATACTTAGTGACTCCAACTGTTATACTGCCCACCTGGTCTATTATACTCTCAGATACAATACTTAGTGACTCCAACTGTTATACTGCCCACCTGGCCTATTATACCCTCAGATACAATACTTAGTGACTCCAACTGTTATACTGCCTACCTGGTCTATTATACTCTCAGATACAATACTTAGTGACTCCAACTGTTATACTGCCCACCTGGTCTATTATACTCTCAGATACAATACTTAGTGACACCATCTGTTATACTGCCCACCTGGCCTATTATACTCTCAGATACAATACTTAGTGACACCATCTGTTATACTGCCCACCTGGTCTATTATACTCTTATATACAATACTTAGTGACTCCAACTGTTATACTGCCCACCTGGCCTATTATACTCTCAGATACAATACTTAGTGACTCCAACTGTTATACTGCCCACCTGGTCTATTATACTCTCAGATACAATACTTAGTGACTCCTACTGTTATACTGCCCACCTGGTCTTTTATACTCTCAGATACAATACTGAGTGACTCCAACTGTTATACTGCCCACCTGGTCTATTATACTCTCAGATACAATACTTAGTGACTCCATCTGTTATACTGCCCACCTGGTCTATTATACTCTCAGATACAATACTTAGTGACACCATCTGTTATACTGCCCACCTGGTCTATTATACTCTCAGATACAATACTTAGTGACACCTACTGTTTTACTGCCCACCTCGTCTATTATACTCTCAGATACAATACTTGGTGACTCCAACTGTTATACCGCCCACCTGGTCTATTATACTCTCAGATACAATACTTAGTGACTCCAACTGTTATACTGCCCACCTGGTCTATTATACTCTCAGATACAATACTTAGTGACTCCAACTGTTATACTGCCCACCTGGTCTATTATACTCTCAGATACAATACTTAGTAACTCCAACTGTTATACTGCCCACCTGGTCTATTATACTCTCAGATACAATACTTAGTGACTCCATCTGTTATACTGCCCACCTGGTCTATTATACTCTCAGATACAATACTTAGTGACACCATCTGTTATACTGCCCACCTGGTCTATTATACCCTCAGATACAATACTTAGTGACTCCAACTGTTATACTGCCCACCTGGTGGATTCCTACTTCACTTCCAAGCCAGCACATACAAAGGTCAATTGTTCTAGACCCTAGAGGTCCTCATTTTTTGGAGTTGCTTGCCACGTAGCGGCCGGGATCGCAGCGACCGTAGCAACTTCAACTTCATTATGTTTTCGGTTTATCAGTGACGTCACGGTCACCTTGTGATGCAATTTGTGACGTCATACGTCGGCCGTGACATCACATGTCGGCCGCGGTCCTTGCAACATTTTTCTTGTTTAGGTGGAGATCTGAGCCTACTTTATATAGAAAGCAAACTGAACAATGGATTTTATGCTTTTATTTCTTTTATTTTCAAGCAGAATGGTATTGATAGACATCATTTGGTATATTGCCAATGCCATGGACAATGCCAGTGCACATATTTTGGTTTGTTTGTAACCAAAATGCCATTAGAGGAGGGGAATAGTAGATATTGCTTATAAATAGTGAAAAAAGGTTTGTTGGCTAAAACTGCCTGGGCCCCATCTGACAGCTTAGACATTTACCCACTTGAGCCCATGTCTGGGCCAGCCCACAGGGTCCAGAAGAATCCCATCTGGGGCCTGGTGGGTATATGCTTGCTTGGTACGTACATTTGCTTGATTTGTAGTTTTACAACCCTAAGTTGTAAGTCACGGGGGGATATGAATACCTTCCCCCAGTGAGGCACAGGGTATAGAGTGTATGAAGAGGTCCTCCAATATTGACCCATTAGATCAGCTCAGACGCTACACACATCATATAGTCTAAGATATCCACTCCAGTCCCACTCCCACTTACACCAAGCATCAGGGAGCACCTACTCACCTACACAGGACTCACCACCTTACACGGCCAGGTAGGGAATCTCTCACTGGGTAGAGTATTATCATTATAAACCATTAGTTTCAAGGATAGAAGTTTTTGGGATGAGGAGTTGTATGGATAAACAATTTAGAGCCATTTACTGCAAACCGAGAAACACTAAGTCTACTTATTAGGGAGTGATCATTTTTTAACAACAGGGGGGGGGGGGCTGGTGGGTTTGCGCGCGGACGCACGAAAAAGAATTCGACCCCCCCTTGAGGGGGTAAAATTTTTTCACCCCCCCCCATAAGGGACAAAAATCGCGCGCGAACGTCCCCTTTTAGCCTTTAGTAACACACGGGGTTTTCCACTGAAAACAGGTGAAATTATTTTGACCCCCCCCATCAGAGGTATTGAAAAATTCTGACCCCCCGGTCAAGGGGTTGAAAAAATTCTGACCCCCCCCCTCAAACCCACCGCCCCCCCCCTGTTGTTAAAAAATGATCGCTCCCTTAGTTAGGTACAAGGGGTCAAGTCTTCACAGAATCACTTTAAAAAAATGTAGTCGAAATAACAGTGAAATCATTGTCTCAAAGTTTTCGGACATCCATTGTCATTTTCATGGAGATTCCCTGAGCAAAATGCTGTGTTTTTTCCCGAGAGGTTTTCTCAAATGTTTGAGAGAACTCTCCCCCGAAATTAGATATTTTTCGGTTAAATATCATCACTTTTCCTCATACCGAGAAATAGCCTCCTGATCAATACATGGACCAAATATGGTAGTGGCCTGTTTAAGAGCCAGGTTAAATGCTGGTTTTAAACAAGCACTAGATCAGAGGGTTAGAAAAAAGACATTTATACTTTGATATATGTCTTGGATAAGTGCTGGTCTTGGATAAGCACTGAGGATAGAGTGTTACTGAAATCTATAAGCGCCGGGCATTTAAACAGACCACCACAGTAATCAGCAATAATCAGAGAAGTGTAGGGGCTAGTACCGTTCATGTAATTGTGAGTCAGTTTGAAAAAGAGTGGGTCTACTCTGATGACATGAAATGGTGGAGGGAGGGAGCACAGTAGGAAAATGGGGGTTGTCTTATGAATTCGATTTTTAGCATGAAGGGGTTTTCGATGCCTGCTAAAACCTGTACAGTATCAAACATTGCATATGACCCCTCCAGGGCTGGGAGACATTGAGATATTATCACAAAAAAAACTGATTTTAAATGGGAGAGAGCCCCCCAAAAAGCTATTGTCTGACTTCATTGAAAAAAAAAGCTGTGACATTTGAGAGGCGTTTTAGGGGGTAGTGAAATGGCTCCAAAAGGGAGGGGGTAGCTACCAGCAAAGTGTCAGTGCCCCTGGAGGGAGAGGTAATGGCAGGGATAGAAGTCTTCAGGGATATCCCTGATTTCAGGGATTTTCAAGTCCCAAAGCCTTAAACATTCATATACAAAATCAACATCTAAAGGGTTCTCATGGATCATTTCATGAATTTTTGGCCTTAGTCATTTTCATCTCTGTAATTGTCCAAGTATATAAGATGTAGGTCAGAAACATGACCAAAGTCAGCATGTGTAGACCTTATCAGACTGTTTGTGGGAGTAAACCAAGTACTTGAACCTGGAGACCACTTAAAGTGTGTATGTGTAGGCCTAGTCTGATAGCAGAGACACTGGAATGTCTTCTGATAACCCTGCTATTGTCTGTTCTGTAGTTGAACCATAGAAATATGGCTGCAGTACAGATCAAGGTGTAAGACGTGTGCATGGTTGTAGATAAGGAATGTGTCCTTATGTCAAGGTGAATATTAATGCCCCATAGATAACACACTAAGCCCCCGTATTGCACCCCTGCGCTGAATAACCAGCACCAAATCCGCACGATGACGTCATAGACCCACCACACATGCGCAACCTTTTTGAAACGTAAACATCCAAGATGGCGGCAGTTAGCGATGATGACGGGTAAATAAGAGTTAATTTTGAAGGATATTGATCAAATATTGATTAATTAGCCACTCAAACACCTTGACATAAATGTAAAGGTGAACTCTGACCAGTTTGAGCTTCCTGTTTCTTCACTCGCGCTTCATGCCCGCTCTGCACTCGGCCTATCGGCCTCGTGCGGAACGGGCAGGAAGCGTGCGTGAAGAAACGGTCAGCTCAAACTGTTCAGCTACATGCGTTATACCTAGCACAAGATCACATTGAGACATCAGAAGGCAACAACTACCTGATTGTATCTGACTCCAAATCATCACTGTCAGCAATGCAGCATAGCAAGTGGACACACCCTCTCGTGAAAAGAGTGTTGGAACGACACAATAGTCTTGCTCTAGCTGGAAAGAAGATAGCGTATGCTTGGGTACCAGGCCATGAAGGAATCCATGGCAATGACCTAGCAGACGTTGCTGCCAAGGATGCAACAAATCAAGTTCCAATAGATATGCCTCTACCGTCAGAGGACCTCAAACGGAAAATCAGGAAATACATCCACCAAAAGTTGCAAGAGTCATGGGACGCTGAAGGAGACAATAAACTCTACAAAATACAGCCCAAGATAGGCACAACCAAGAAAGCCAAATGCAAGAGCAGAAGAGAAGAAATTGTCATGAACAGACTAAGAATAGGCCACACCAGACTAACGCATTCACACCTGATGAAGAGAGAACCCAGACCGCTTTGCAACAGGTGTCAAAAACACCTGACGGTGGAACATTTCCTTGTGGAATGTAGCCAGTGCCCCATCAGGGCACAATACCATCAATGTACAACACTGAAAGAGTTATTTGATACCTGCAGACCGGATACAATACTTGCATATGTCAAGAACCTGGGATACTACAGTCAAATTTAAACAGTAGAAACTTTCTTCCATAAAACCTTTAGGCACAAATAGCCATCACCAGTAGCTGACGTGCCGTTAAACACTAACTAACTAACTAACTCAAACTGTTCATCCTTCACCTATACCATTTCATAACACTTCAAGGGCACACTTCAAGGGCAGTGTGGTAGTCAGGGTGGTGCATCACTCAACAGTGTCCAAATATTCATATAGGATAGGAGCCAGGTTGTTTTTTTTATTGTTTTTTTTTCATTTTAGGGGTGTAAATATTTTATTTACGCACCTATTTATTATCTATACCATAAATCATTGGATCATAAATCAGCTGCAGACCGGTGGAATACTCTCTTTAGTGGCTGGACTGTTGTATCAATCCGGCCCCACCTCGACCACTATCGTCCCCACCAAATGGCACCCATAATGCCTCAATGCAAGAGAGTTATTCTTTATAGATCAATACGGCAAGAAAGGGTGGCTTTTTAGAGAGGTTATTGATAAAGGGTTTTGGACCTTTCATAAGGGAAATCTATTGAGAAGGCAAACTTACCTTGTCAGGCCTGCCATGTAATACCCATTAGTTGAAACAAAAATGTCTTGCGAATCCCTCGCTGTAAGTCATTTGCACATGTAGTCACTACAAGCAAAGTTACAAGCATTCCACCAAAATTGGTGTAAACACAACTCTATTCAAGTCACCCTTTCTTACCGCATGGGACTATAGAATCATGTATCTTGCGGTGAGATTGCTTTTTAATTTGACCCTACTTTTAGCATTAGCTACAACAGTGATAAACATTTAGCAGTTGAACAGGACGTCCAATCAACAAAAAGATAACATATCTTAGCTGACATACAGATATTCCTTGCGGGTAGGAGTAGGAATGTGATGATACAGCATGATCGTTGTGAATGATATTCAGGATACACCATTATAGATATGACTAGGCTCAGAGTGCAGAGGAATAAGCTCAATGGCCAATCAATAGAAAATCTATATAGTAACTGATTCACTCTGTGAGTCTAGACAACTTTAGATAATTCTGAGAAAAGTGGAATAACTTAGAGATAAGACCACCTCAAAAAGAAGAGCCGTTTCCTGACTAGAGAGTCGGGATTTTTCAGTCCAATTAGAGAGGGAGGAAAAAAAAGATATTTTCATGACCTTTTTTTTTGTCATGAACAATGTGAGCAGGGGTAGCATGAATCTGGCATCACGTTCAAAATAAGCAGCCATTATTTTCTAAGTTAAATCTTAGTTGCTCAAGGAATTAATATCACACAAAACCAGACCCGTTCAAGTAAAGTTCAAAGTTTTATTTAAAACCTTTGTAACAATTTACAGCAGATGCATGTGTTGATACATTTGTGGAAGTGATCGACGTTTCGATGAATTAATTCATCTTCATCCGGATGAGATACATGAGATTTTATATTACTGAAGTACTATGAATGATCCATTTTTTAGCTGGCATTGCCATGGTGATGGGTGCTCTATGTTGCTATGGAGACTAAAACAATGACATCATTGTGTTAAATAGGAATTGATACATGCTGCCTCCTGGTGTTATTAGTTAACACTTATATATGAGGGATAATTCTTGTGACTGCTGACTTAGAATGGCGGTATACATATCATTCTTGGATTATAAATTTTGGCGCGTACAAAATGTTTGAGCATAAATCGTATAAATTAGTACATGTTGTTAAAAAATGAACATGCAAGCATGAATTTGAGAGATTTCAGGTCTTGATAGAAAGTCATTTTATTGATTTTCGGGTTTCTTGTCCTGGGTGCGGCGTGCACGAAGTAGGTTTCGTCTGCGGAGTATTTCGTAGAGCTCCCGTCCCAAGTCTTCATGTAAGTTCCATATGATCTGATAAAGGCCGTATAGTACATCAGTTACCGGTACCATGCGCTCTGGTCTGTGGATGGGGGTAGGTTTGTAGGGTGGAATATTGGTTTTGGGTCCCGCGGCAGGAATGTATGGCTCAGGTTGCTCATACACTACTGGAGGAGGTCTCCTGGATTTTGGGATGGGTTTTGTGTGTAGGCATGGGTCTCTGTGGGTGATGGATGTTGATGGCGCGGGTGTGGTGGTGATTTTTCTTGGGATGGGTGGAGTTGGAGGTGGATCAGCTTTTGAGTTCAACTTTCATTTTCCAGACAGCCGTCATCGTCACTGAGGGCTAAGTCTAGTTCAATTTGGGCTTTGGTTTTGGCGGGGGGATCTGGTCGTTTGTGGTTGTGGTTTGTGGTTATGTTGTTGTTGTTGGAAATGTTGTTGGATTTTGTTGGAGTGGGGGTAGTTACTACAGATTTTTGTGTGGGTTTCTCATCATCGCTGCTGCTGTCATCAGTGCTGATAAGTTCTTTGGATTTATATTTGTTGATTGGACGGTAGGTGGCATTCATGATTTTTCTTACTTTCTTGATTGTTGCCTTTGGGGCCTCTGGGGCTGTGCGTTTCCTGCTGGTAGGATCGATTGCTTCTTGGTTGAATGTAGGCATTGAGGGTAGTTTGACCTTCAGTTTGGCAGGTGGAGTTTGTGTTGGCGATACTGCTGAGTTGCTCTCGTCCCCCGAGCTGTTGGTCGACATCGATGTGGTTGATGTTGATTAGCATGGTGTTGTTGGTTTTAGGGCACTCAGTGTTCCTAACTGATTGTTGTTGTTGTTGTTTTTCAGAACCGATGTGTTGTTGGTTACCCCCTCTCCGCTGTCTGGAGCTGAAAATTCTGAATTTCACTTGTGATATGTCAAATTGTGGGTCGTGCCAATTGAGTTTGTTGCCATGCCATTTGTTAGTTCGTCGGATGGTTGTGCTTAAGTGAGGGGGAGGGATGACGTAATTCACAGTATCATGTATAGTACGGTAGTGTCTCCTTAAAATCTTAGTTGCTTTTTAATAAATTAAACACTGACAGAATAGAAACAGGGATTGGTCAAGTGTTGGAAACAAAGAGTCTTCTAATAGACAATATAAAAATCAGAATTCAGAAAAGATTGTCTACCCTCAACATGAAAATACACATATGGAAAGGAAACAAATGTACTTTAACGGTGGTCTTAGAGCTTGCATTCTTGGGTAATTTGTGAGCAAATTTATTCCCATTTTCTGGCTCTACTTCTGCTGCAATTACTTTATTTTTGCATAACTCGATGCTAGTTCCTATGATGTGCTATTGTCTTTTTTTAATAAGCTGTCCTTTTTTCCATGAGAGTGTTGCTAGGGAAATGCTTGCTATGGCAGCAAAGAGTGTCAGATAATTTTGGGAACAGTGATTTTTGGATTCAGGAGGTCTAACCTTTCCAAAAATGTATATTTAACAATTTCCCCACAAACACCCCACAGACCCCATTTTGTGAGCATAATTAACCAGACTAATGGTGTAGAATACAAGTCCCTCTTTCTTATAATGTTACACAGAAAGTGTACGAGGTGCCCTAGTTCTCCAAACCAGTTTTAGCTTTGGCTGTGTCTAGAGATAGATTTGGCCATAAGAGAATAATCATGCAATTAGTCATGGTCTGACTTAAACATGATCATGAATACTTCATCATGTGATTATTTTGTGTAGGGAGAAGTGATATCGCCAACTGGTGCGACAGAGAAAATGTAGGGAGAAGTGATATCGCAGACTGGTGCGGCAGAGGAAGCCGGGCAATAAAGTATGGTATTTGTCTAAATATTCTACATGTAAACTCTATTTCTGTTCCAGAATGGCGACATACTTCACAATACAGAGTTGTATGAATGACCTGGTGCTGGACATAGAGGGAGGAGACATCAGTCCTGGCACTAAGGTTATCATGTACGGTGAGAACGGGAATGATAACCAACTCTGGTACCACGATGTGTACACAGGTGCCATCCACTCCAAATGTGACCACGACTATGTACTAGATGTAGCTGATGGTAGGTACACAATAGGGTCAAACTAGAACCAAGCATACACTCTGAGTCCCAATTGTAAATATACAGCACATTATCGTGTGGTGGGTACGGGGCTATTTACTGTAGAGTCATTAGGTTTGTACTTACAGCACTTATTACTGTTTTCTAAAACTAAAAGCAAAGTGCTGTAAATAGCCCAGCAAACTGTCGTCATCTGTCGCCATGATTGGTCATCAATGGTGACTCCTTTTTGAGTGATAACTCATTCCGTCATCTTTCTCCACTTTGTGTTAGACTCACGTGGCATGACAATTGATATTCCTGGTGATCTTGTGCTATAACGACGTCGTGTTCCATCTAGCGACATGTGTGAGCCACTTCACACAGTTTGACGAGGACTCACGACAATTTGCTGGGAGCTTGGCGTGGTATTGCAGTGTACTCTGTTGATTGCCACTGTATGTCATTGTCAAGCACCTGGCAGTCTTTTGTGATCTCAATTCCCCTGTCGCTCATACAAGGCAGGCACTAATTCAGAATCTAGTTTTAGTGCTTAAGAATTACCCACATCGCTTACTAGCAACCAGCGCTTATTCAAATCACAGTGCTTGAACACAATGATGTACTGTAAGTATCAGTGGATCAACAAGGTAAAAAGTACCTTCGCGAACCCCCTCACGAAGGTACGTTTTACCTTGTTGATCCACATCAATTTCACCTAGACTTTATTGCTTGCTTTTATTCAAGACCAGCCATCATTCAAAACTTCAAATAATATGTAGTCTACTCCTGTACCCAGGGGACATTTTAACAAGACTGGCACTCATTCTCATGTATGTTAAAATTTCAATACCCCTGTAGCTCAAGTGCTTATTAAAGGCCAGTGCTTTTAGACCGCACTGCATGACCACACTGCATAAGATGTTATATTTTTTCTTATTCTACATGAATTCATCTCTTCCCAAAAGAAAGTTACAAACGGGGTGCAACCTTGTTTGGCCACAATAGTTGTTTACATGACAACCGCCTGTAAAAAACCAGGTTTTGCTACTAGGTTTTCACTGGAATCATTGTTGTATTGCTAGGGTAAGTGGTTGCCTAGCAACAGGTATTCTATGTCATAATTCCTTAGAATCCAGGTGAAAAATCATTTATTACAGAAATCTACCCCTAGCTACTACATTCATATTAATTCTCATGGTGGTTATGGTGATATGGTTGTAATGCCATGGTGCATTGTTGCCTAGCAACCAATATATCTACCTAGCAACCAATGGAATTTAGGAATATTGCTGCAAAAGCCCAATTTCTCTTCATCAATGATAAATAAAATGCCTGTTGCTAGGCAACTGCTTACCTTAGCAGCACAACAATAATTCCATTGAAAACTGATTTAGGGGGGATATACAATTATACAGGAACAATGCTTTTTCATAACATTAATTTAGGGAGACCTCAGAAATATCAGTCTACATGAACGTTTTTCCTTCATAGGTCATTCAGTCCTGCAGATCTAAGGCCATTTTTATTTATTTTTATTTGGATATAGAGTGATGAGGGAGGGCCTTTTTTATTTTTATTTACTAAATAAATTTGTAAAATACTATTTCTAGGTTCTATCATCAATAGATTGATCATTAGCCCCATGTAAACAAGACGCTCACATTGTAGATGGATAAATGGGGATTAATATGCTTTTTAAATCTAGTTTCTACTCAAAATGATTGCTGAAATATGAACTTTTTTGTTATGGGAAGAAGACTATTTAATGGATGAGGGATTCTTACATGTCTTTTTGAAAGGAAGTTTGAAATAAAAAGCTACAATGAGGCCACTTCTATATGGTGCGGGCGGATCTGTAAAGCTGATAATTTGTTTTAAGTGGCAGAATCATTCTGCAGGACTGGATTGACACATTAACGGGATTTGAAAAATGCAAAAAAGAAATGGTCTATGTCACTATAGTCCAATTTGCAAGTCTTAAAAAAAAACAAAATGTACCCCAAGATCCCGAGACTACAGTCAGAGTAGACATTTGGTTTGCCATTCTGACAATTTTTGCTGGCCCAACAGGGTTTCACTGACAAAAGCCGATGTCCGGCGAGTTTTTGCATTGACTGAAACATGATGAATGGAGATAACAACAAAATTGCTATCCCTTGTCTTTTAATGTATAACCATCCAAGGGGGTATATCTACCAACAATTCCCTTCTATTCTGCAGGTGAACTGAAAATTAACCCGTTTGATGCTGGCAGTGACACACAGAAGTTTACCATCGGCCCAAACCACATCCACTTGTTAAATGACGATGGTCAGGTAAGCCAAAGTACCAGTATACCCTTAGAAGAACATAGCACGATTTCCCCATTATAGTGTGTTTTAATATCACCAGCCTTTGTTTAAAAATGGAAGGGGATTATGGGTGGATTATGCTCTATATACTACTTAAAGCATTCAACCTATGCCTTCCTTCAGGTCTTAGATATCGCAAATAACGACGACTCAGAAGGAGCCTGTGTCTGTGTGTATGGTTGCCATGGTAACCCAAACCAGTGCTTCAAGTACAAGCATCAGTAAGTTTAAATCCATAAAACAACTGCATTTTAATTCTATTACAGCATAAGAAATGTCTTCTTACTTTAGATATGGAACTATATACACTTGTGTATATTTATATAATTAGCCACGAACGGTTAGGGGGACTACTTTCCTCCAGGTCGTACTAATATCTATGATGTCATACCATGACGTCAAATAAACAACTCCTCCAGTATATAAGAGGTCGCATTTGATATAACCGTCAGTTGGTCAATTCCATTGTACAGGTAACACCACGCCAGGTGCTTACCTGATTTTCAAATTTTTAAACACTGGTTAAGGTCTTTTGGGCCTCATATTTTGCCCAAAAATGGGTAGGAAGTCTACGAGAAATACCAGGACTAAGGTATCGGCGAAAAAATTGGCTAAATCGGCAAAAACTTCGCCTGAATCGGCCAACTCAGGATTAGCGAGCGATTTGGATCTGTCCAATACATCATTTGATTTGGACAATCCAGTCGTTGACCAGACGAGGGACAGCAGACTAGAGAAGCTGGAAGGCGAATTGGCAGATATCAAGTCATTATTACGAGAGGTGGTCAACAGAGAGGACCGTAAAGATGGGATATCTGGTGCTTCAAGCGGTTCGAGCCGACCACGTGCGTATGTTGATAAACAAGAGATTACGTCACGTCGCCAGGGACGCGAGCCGGTAGTCAAGGAGACGAGACAACAGTCGCCATGCCTCCTGCCAGCGCAAGACGACGACGAGTGGGTTAAGGTCGCTAGACGGGGTCGTCACCAGTCTAGATCGTCATTTACAGCTCGTCAATGCAGCCGCAGCTACTCACGTTCATCGTCAATGGACTCGTCTATGTCTGGTCGTCATCGTCGTACCAAAATTGGTGAGTTCGACCAAGAGAATTATGTAGAAAAAAAGGATAAGATAGACTCTATTGAGAAGCTTATTCTAGTCAACCTTAAATTCGCCCTAAAGTATTATAAGAAAGGCGCTAAGATTGAAGGGATGCTGAAACATTTGCAGGTTTTGGTTGAGAAGTCTGGCACTAAGATATATACTGTACCAGCCCTTACAGCATATGACAAGTCTGTAAGATCCAGGGCTAATGAGAATGGTATTGATGCTTTCAATGTTATCGAAAATTCAGATATTTTAAGGTATCTATCGTATGATGGTACTGTTCAGGCCCAAAAAGCTTATGCTGCTAAGCCTAAGAATTCAGGTAGACCAAAAACTTCTAACAATCCTTGCTACGCCTTCAACAGGGCTGAGGGCTGTCTTAAGGATCCATGCAAATATAGGCATGTTTGCAATGTATGCAGTGGTTCGGGTCATAATAAGTTGGATTGCTCCAAGGCTAAAGGTGAATAGGAAATTTGTGGTGGTTTACGTCCTAACTCTGTATGTTTCGATATCCTGGTGCCAAAAGCAGGGTTAGTAAGTGTGGTAGACGATAAATTACCTTCACCCATTCTACCAGATGTGGGTGTGTTAAATAATAATTCTGGTGAAAAAATCTTTTCTGTCCAGTCGAGTGACCAGGGGTCATTTCAGGCAGATTTTGTTAATGAGAATAATATTAATATTAATATTAGCTCCAAATCAATTAGTGTTACACATAGCCATCCAGTACAGGATGAGATTAAACCATTGTTTACTGTTGTTGTAGGAAATTTACCTAGCATCAGAGTGTATGACAGTTGTAAAAATGGTGTGTGTGAGTGTATTCATTATATTCATGGTGAAAAAGCCCAAATTTTGCCTTGCAGAGTAGCTTCATTTTTGACTCAGGAAGGTATCATTAGTATTAATGATGTAGAAGCAAATTTTCTATGGCAGGGCTTTGTTGAGGGTTTTAAAATTGTTGACCCCTCTTGTAGTACGTCTTATGACTGTAAAAACTACAAATCTATTTTGGAAGGAAAATTTTATAATGAAATGTGTGGTATTTTATTAGAAGAAATTTCTGCTGGTCTTGTCTCAAAGACAAAAGTTAAGCCCCGCTGTATACATTCTTTAGGGGGTGTCGAAAAGTCAAATGGTAAATTGAGACCCATAACAGACTGCAGTATGCCTGAAAAAATTTCTATTAATAATTTCATGGATACCACTAGTTCTACATTTTCCTATAATAATATTAGCACTGTTACTGCTCAGCTAGATAGGAACGACTTCATGAGCGTTGTCGACTTAAAATCTGCTTACAGGTCTATAAATGTTTATGGCCCCCACACCACCTTACAGGGGTTCCGTTGGGATTTTGGTCAAGGTGAGGGTTACTATGTTAGTAATAGATTAACTTTCGGTCTTAAATGTGCCCCATATATTTTCAATAAAATATCTGATTTTATTGCTGATGTGGCTAGAATGTATGGCGTCAAAAAATTGGTAAATTATTTAGACGACTTCATTATTATGGCAGATTCTTATGCTGAATGTCTTAGGCAGAGGAATTTGTTGATGGAATGTATGGCCTACATGGGTTTTGTAGTATCCAAAGAAAAAGTGACCGACCCATCTCAAGTTTGTAAATTCTTAGGTATTAACGTTTTTTTTTTTTTTTAAAGTGTTTTATTGGGAAATACTGATTACAAAGTATTCGGTATTTTTTACCTAGCATCCACGTATTGTGGTACTTCCGCTAGGCCCCCTTAATCATACTTATACATTGATAAATCAGTTCATAGTAAGGACATGGTGTCCGCATCTTAATAATATACCAAGTTTCTATGATTCATATAAAAGGAGAACAATCAACAAATATATTACTTAATAATTAAAGGTGATGAGATGAGATGAGGGGTGATGGTCTAAGTACAACACAGCGGAAAAAAGCAAGTCATTTTTAGATAAAACAGTTTGGATAGTCGCTTGCTATCTTACTCTTAAATTTTTCCAGTGTAGGTATATGGGTGTACTGTGCTTTTAATTGATTCCATCTTACTCTGGATTTATAATAGGCACTTCTTAATACAACAGGTTTTAATGAGTGTGGAATAATCAGTCTTTTTCCTAAATGTAGTCGAGTTGGCAATTGTCTATTATCAATATATTCCATTTGTTGTGCCAAGTTAAAAGCATATGAGAGTAGATGTAAATCTCTTCTCACAAATAATTCAGTACAATTACTTGCCTGTCTTATCTCTACAGTGGTCATACGAGGGTTTTCTTCAAGTTTTACCATGTGGGCTACTCTTAAAGCCCAATTTTGTAATAATTGTAGTTCTCTCGCTTCACCCCTGTAGTCTCTGTCCCATATAAAATCCCCATAATCAAAGCAAGGTAAAATCATAGATTTATAGATGTCAACAGCAGTACCAGGGTTAATATACTTCCTGATCCTGGATAATTGATATATTCTGTGTTTGATAGTTCTAATAGTGTTATTTCTGTGCTCAATGAATTTGAAATTAGTATCTAGAGTTAAACCAAGGTAAGGAAAACTATATACTCTTTCCAGAATGATATTATTTAGAGTAAAGATGCTATTATCGTGGTGGACACCATTATACACCATCCATTTAGTTTTCTTTTCATTAATTGTTAGAGAATTTTGTAGGCACCATTCTTTAACTTTTTCCAGCGTTATTCGCATTTCATCTGGGGATGTGACAGAGACTACAGCATCATCAGCATATAAAGTCATATTGCATTCACAAGCTTTAGATAAAGAATTAACATATATTGAAAAAAGGACAGGACCTAAGACGGAGCCCTGAGGCACCCCATGTGTAATGGTTTTTAAGCTTGAACAGTTGTCATTTGCTATAGTCATTTGGTTTCTATTCATTAGGTAGTTTTTGAAAAAATTACAAGTCCCTATATCCAAACCTAAAAGTGACAATTTTCCTAGTAATTTTGAATGCGATACCGTATCAAAAGCCTTTTTGTAATCAAGATATAAGCAATAAGTTGGTTTCTCATTTATAATATTATTTATGATATTACTTAGGTGCTCAGTGACTGCGCTTAGAGTTGAACGTCCCTTTCTATATCCATGTTGCGTTGGAGATAGGAGACTATTGTCTTCCATATAGTTTTGTAGTCTAGTACATACAATTTTTTCTAAGATTTTACCAGGGAGCTGTAAAAGACTAATCGGTCTTAAGTCATTAACATCCAATGAGTTCGATTTCTTATGCAGGGGGACGATTGTACCATTCTTCCAAGCATTAGGAAAGATACTATGTCGTAAACATGTATTATACATGTATAACATCAGGAATAGACATGAAGGCATCTTTTATAATAAAAGACTTACAGTGTTTTATGGCTGATGGTTTCTTGATGTTTATAGATTTTATATATTTCATTAAGTCAAGATAGGAAATATTGTACATTAAATTTGTGTTAGGTACCGGTATACCATATGGATTTTGTTCTGGGGTGTATGTAGTAGGGGCAGGTAGTGCATCAGCTAATTTCTTTCCAATAGTGGTGAAAAAACTATTAATATACTCAGCGCATTCAGTAGGTGGAATTATTAGCCCAGTTGTATTATTTCTTAACTTAATCAATGTGCTGCCTGTTTTATTAGGAAGCAGTTTACGGATGGCATCCCAGAATTTAGTCGGGTCAGTTTTCCTATATTCTAGTAGATTACTAATCTCTCTTTTTTGGTTTTGAAATATTGCTATTCTCACTCTTCGTTTGAAAAAATTTGCAAGTCTCCAGCTATATTCAGTGTTTGCCTTTCTTGCTTTTCTGTATAACTTGTCCCTGGTACGCATTAATTCTAGAACCTCATCCGTAAGCCATGGGGGGGGTATATTCTGGAATAGTGATGAATCTTACAGGGCACATACTATCAAGAGAATCAGTTATTACATTCAATATCGCTACCCACATATCATTTGGGTTTTGCATCAGTACTATATCTTCCCAGTTGTACCTGGTTAATAAGTTTTTGAAAGTCAAGAAGTCATATCTTCTGTAAGACCTTGCCATAACTCTTTTCTTCTTAAACTTTGTTCTGTCACATTTTAAAACCATATAAATGGGAGTATGATCTGATACATAATAGTCAAGTAACCCTTGAGAGGCCACATTATGTACATTTGTATAGATATGATCAAGTAAGGTGCCAGACACCAGTCTAGTTACAGAATTTATCAATTGAAAAACTTCATTTCCAGTACAAAAATCATTAACTTTCGATTCCTCTACATCTTTCTTGTTGAGGAGGTTGACATTAAAGTCACCCATGAAAATTAATTTTCTATTTCTTGTGACATTTGCCCTTTTTTCGGTCAGTTTTTTATAGATAGCATTTTTATCAATATGTGCATCGGGAGGGCGATAACATACAAAGATTTTATACTCCAATATCAATGTCGACACTAAGAATTTCATATTCTTCAGTTATGAAACTGTTATGTAAGTCAGGGATAGCAATAAAATGGTCCCTTAGGTACAGCATTAATCCTCCAGCTTTTTTATCTCTGTTGGGGTACCTGTCCAGACGCACATATTGGTAGCCTGGGATATACATGTCAGCCTCCCTTATAGAAGGAGTCAACCAGGATTCAACTATGCCAGCAATGTCTGCTGAAGATATCATTTTAAAAACATCAGTACGTAGATTCAGTTAAGTTAGAACTGTCTTTGCCTATTGAAAAGGTTGAAAAAATGAAAAATCTCTTATTAGATAACGTTAATAAGAAATTTATTTCTAAAAAGAACCTAGAGAGGATCGGTGGTTTAATGTCTTTCTGCTCCCAAGTTGTTAAGGGTGGGAGAACTTTTAGTTGCAGAATTTTTGATCTTTGTGCCAGAGCAAGGCCTAGAGGTATTATAAAAATTTCTGAGTGTACAAGAAATGATATGGAATGGTGGTTGAAATTCTGCAATACTTTTAATTGTAAAAGTTTAGTCTTAAATGATCTGGTCGATACACCTATGTACTCAAATTCATCCATAAAAGGCTTCGGGGCTTGGATGGGCGGTGATTTTCTTTATGGTGACTGGACGTCTTATGATAAATTCAGTCTAGGTACTGGTCATTTTACTCAACCACCAATACTAGATAATTTGAAAAATCACCATAGAAATATAAATGTATACGAGTTATATCCTCTTCTTATGGGTCTTAGACGTTGGATATCTGGCTGTAAAAATAAAAGAATACATTGCATTACCGACAATATGCAGGTTTTAGCCATGATAAATACCGGTAGGTCTAAAAATAAACTCTGTATGGAATGGCTAAGGGAAATATTTTGGTTGTGTTTCCTGAACAATGTTGAAATTTATGCAACATATATTAAATCCGAGGATAACATTCTAGCTGATCAATTGTCTAGATTGCCATACAATGGTGTACCTGGTAAATGTAAAAATACTTTACGTAGTAATAACATGTGTTGCTTTAATTCCAGAGTGGGAAAGGTTACAAAGCAGAAAAAGGTCACTTTTGATGAAGTGTGTATCAGAAAATACGAGGAGAGCAAGGAAACAACAGCTCAGAAGGTATAAAAAATTTTGTAAAAAATTTAATTTACAATCTTTTCCTTGTTCTCTATCTTAAGGTTCAATATATGCTGTATATTTGTCTGATTTTATGAAGCCTTCGTCTGTAAAGAAATACATGTCTGCAGTTTGGTACTTTCAAAAACTTAAAGGTTATGTAGACTATAGTAGTAATTTTATTATTAAAAAAGTCCTAGATGGTATAGAGAGAGATTATTCTTGTGCAGTCAGGAAAATTCATCCACTTAATCCAAAAGATATGTTGAGGATCAGGTCCAATCTAGACCTATCCAGCATGGCGGACATGAAATTCTGGTTAGCTATATTATTGTGTTATAGAGGTGTACTCAGGGTAGGACATGTGGTGGCTTCTCCTCATACTTTAAGGGTAGGAGATGTAAAGATATTTAAAAGTTATGCCACCCTGCGTGTTAAATCTTCTAAAACTGACCAACTGGGTAAAAATTCTTATCATATATATTTGTATAGGAACGATACCTCACTGTTATGTCCATGTAAAGACTTAAAAAAATTGTGCACAGGTAGGGGTGTGAGAGATATTTTATTCAAAATTCATGGTGTGCCTCTACAGTATCAATTTGTTAATTCAAAGTTGAAATCTTTATCATTACGAGCTGGTATCAAAGGTTGGGTCTTATTATAGAGTCTATTAAAAAGAAGGTTAATTGGAAATCTAATTCTGTTTTCACGTATTTACATAATTATAAAAATGAACTTTTGGAATTAGATAGACTTTGCCAATCTCAATTGCATTGCTGATTGGTATGTGTGTGTTCACATGTGTTTGGCGTGTTTAGGTGTTTGGCATGTATGGTGCTGATAGCCCCAAGGTCAGCAACCCACCAAACTCATGTGTCTGTGATATGATCATTTATTATATTACTATATCGTATATTATTACTACTGTATATATCAACATTATTATATTATCGTTATTACCGGTATTATTATTCCCTGGTAGCGAGATAACTTATGGAACTATATACACTCGTGTATATTTATATAATTAGCCACGAACGGTTAGGGGGACTACTTTCCTATAGGTCGTACTAATATCTATGATGTCATACCATGACGTCATATAAACAACTCCTCCAATATATAAGAGGTCGCATTTGATATAACCGTCAGTTGGTCAATTCCATTGTACAGGTAACACCACGCCAGGTGCTTACCTGATTTTCAAATTTTTAAATTTTACTATTTATTCATTGTATTCATTATGCTGATTATGTCTTATTGTCAACTAATATTCTATTGTTGTCTATTAATAAAGGCATGTATGGTGCTGATAGCCCCAAGGTCAGCAACCCACCAAACTCATGTGTCTGTGATATGATCATTTATTATATTACTATATCGTATATTATTACTACTGTATATATCAACATTATTATATTATCGTTATTACCGGTATTATTATTCCCTGGTAGCGAGATAACTTATACCCTATATCTTTCTAAATAGCAAAGGTTGCAAGAGATCCGTTGTTAATTTCACAGAGATTCTTTGCACCACTGTACAGCCACCTAGGGCTCCTTGTAAAAACCCCTATACACTGGTTTACTGCAATACAATTTTGGTTTGTTCACTGTTCAGTTATACCAGGATTCCTGGTAGATTCAACAGTTATTTTTTACAGTATACAATATTCATTCTAATAAGCACACATGCTCTAATAAGCGCACACCCCTCCTTTTGTGACCTAAAATGATGCAAATGCAGTACAATAACAGCAATTTTGAGAGAAAAAATAATTTTTAGGCTTTAGGGGGGGGGCGCTTATTAAAATTAATTTTGTATTGATGTTTTGAGCATATAACAATTAAATGTCCGCACATGTGCGCTTATTAGAATGAATATGGTAGTTCATTAACATCTATTTTTCAATATGTGTGTTATGTTTACTTCAGTAATCCGACGTACTTCACAATACAGAGCTGTATGAATGACCTGGTGCTGGACATAGACGGAGCAGACATCAGTCCTGGCACTAAGGTTATCATGTACGGTGAGAACAGGAACGATAACCAACTCTGGTACTATGATGTCTACACAGGCACCATCCGCTCCAAGTGTGACCACGACTATGTACTAGATGTAGCTGATGGTAAGTTCTATGTGTTAACAGTGAATGAATGTTTTATTCTAAGGAGAGGAAAAATTGCCTATTTTGAGTGATTAACCAACTATGGCACTAGTTGAAGATGGAACAGCCATTAGAAACCAGTTTTTATGGATGAAAATATCATGAACAAAGCCTCCATATTTTGATGCTATCATCTCATATGCGTTATAAGTTATAATGCGTGAATTATAACAGTATATAATGGCATCTAGAACTGAATCCCATTCTGCTCTTTATAAAGGCAGGGTTTCTCTAGCCCACTTAAAGATCGTATCCCAGCAAAAATTTTATTATTTTTTAGTTATAGCATATTCATAAGGGGTAACAATGCTTAAAAATATTCCTTAAATTTTAAAACTATATTCAGTGTTTCTCAACTTGAAAAAAGTACATTTAGACTCAGAATTTCTTCTGTAAGTTGACACTAAAACAACCAGATAACAAAGCACTCAGTCAGTATTTTGGTTGGTCATGGATGGGTGGTTAACTCTGTAGTACATAGGTTCCCTCGTGACTCATTAGTGGTATCTTGTGGCCAAGGAATGCACTGCTTACCCATGGTATGAATGGGGCTGTTGTGACAGGGGGTAAGCTGGTGGAGCCCCCTTCTGTTACACTATATCAGTACAAGCAATGTGGCCTTGGATTTCCCACCTTAGAGAAGAGATATCCTATATCCAGGTGTCCTCCATTTATACACAAAGACTGCTCTCACATCAAAATATGATATGGTATGTAATAGGGAAGCAGGTGACTTTAACCAAGGTGTCATTAATCAATCATTTTCCAATTGGACCTTTTAGCTGAAATTGCATCTTTAACCGGGTCGATATCACATCTTTCCTATCCCGTCTGATGTGTGTCGTGCATGTATATATGCGCGGGAACTGACACATTCTTCTGAAATTGTGTAATGTAGTTCTCACTATAAATATGACCTCATCGGTTGAAAAACATCTTTTACTTTTACTCACTACTCTTTATAGGAGATGTAGTGATCAACCCGTCTGATGTAGGAAGTGACACACAGAAGTTTATGTTGGGACCTCAGCACATCCACATGCTGAATGATGCCAGTCAGGTAAAACAATACTCCACAATGCCCAGCTAATTTATCAGTGTATCAGTGCATCATGCATGATGCAGTAATGAAGCACTGGTGAGAAGATTCATTGAGCGAATAGATGACCCCCGCGAATTGAACCTACAGGGTCAGCATGATGCACGAATAACGACCTGGTGTGTTTCTAACCAGTGCTACATTCCTACACCATGACAGGCATGATTATTAAAGAATAAAGGGTTATTTCTCAGCTTCCCTAAGTCACATACACAAATTGAATCTCTGAACATCACTTTTCGATAAAATATTAGTGCTCAATGGATTGATATGAAATGTTCCATCCAACAGGTGTTTGACATAGCGGACAATGACGACTCAGAGGGAGCCCGGGTCTGTGTATACGGTCACCACGGGGCCTCCAACCAATGCTGGAAGTACAACTACAAGTAAGTAGGACATTTATCTAGAAATTGATACTGTAATTTTATCTCATGTTAGCTTCACCTAGAACTAGGGAGAAACTATAAGCCACCCCAAAGGCTTGAAAAGTAAAGAGTCTATATACTTCTATAGGATCAGATCCACCCTAAATACCACACCCCGACTTTGGTCTGGAACAAAAAGTATCAGGATAAGTGTAAGGGTTTCCATTGAGAAGCTTTGGTCAATTGGTCAGAATAAAACTTTTCCACTCAATGCCAATTGTGTATATAGCCAAACAATAATTCACTTGATGGTTTATTGTGAGAATTTGCATCATCGGTTTAGGATTTATCTTGTTCAAATGTGTCTCTTTGTCATTACCAGCCGGGAGTATTTCATGATTCGCTCGGACCTGAATGGCCTGGTTATGGACATTCAATATAGTAATCCTGAGGAAGGTACGATTGTGGTCATGTGGCCGGAGGCTGACTCCATCCCTAACCAGCTGTGGTACGAGGACGAACACCACATCATCCACTCCAAGCTCAACGACATGGTCCTAGACGTATCCAGTAAGGTATTTTATATATATTATGGTCCAAGATCTATGCAGGTAGTCTATTATATAGTAACATAGGGTTAGATTTATCCCATAAGTCCATTCAATATATAATATGGTACTTGATGTATTCAGTGTTTTTATATATATAATAATATGGCATTAGACATAATAAGTCTTTTTATATATAAAATGGTACTAGATGTATCCAGTAAGTCTTTATATATATATATATATATATATATATATATATATATATATATATATGATAGTCGGGTCGGAAGCTAGTGTACCAGAATCCTCCTGGATTCTGTTGGAACACCTTAAGACCTCCCTGACGCTGAGACCTTACCTGGTAGTCATTAACAGGAACTATACGAACAGTAATATAACCACTCTAAACACCTTTAGCTGCCTGTATGTTAGGATATTGAATAAACTTGTTGCCTTCTGAACCTGACATCCTTGTATTCATGACCCTTTCTGAATAGTAGTAAGCCAATCTAAGATCGAACTATTACAATAGCAATGGGTACAGTACCAGTTGCAGCCTAAGCGTTCCGCAATGGTTGAAGGGAATGTTCAGGGAATGATCTTATTGCCTATTACACGATTTCTATGATTCCGGGTGCTTTTCCTGGATATTCCCATTCTGATACCTGTCAATATTGCATGCACCATGACATGAAATCTGACATGAATATCAGGCAATGTTTGGGTGGATAACAGGCACTGGGTGCCTGATATCCAAGATATCAGGCACTGTTTGAGACATGTCATATGTCGCATGTTGAAACCAACGAGAATTTTATTGCCTGAGGTGGACTCGAACCTGTAAAGGCTGCCTATTCGGCCACGCCGCCAGACATTCATAGCAACAGTACAGGTTGGTTAGTAGAATGCTAGAATGCTGCCTCTAACATAACTAAGACACAGCCATAATAAAGCCCTGTACTGCTGGACGCATTCAGACCAAACCAACAGCTGCCGGGTGGCGAGGTGTGTGTAACCATAGAGTAGTGGTCAGCGTGACACGCTCCTACAGCGCTGGTTCCACAGACCTAAATCGGTCGGATTAGCACTAATCCGACCGATTTTTTTCTATACTTTTGATATATTATAAATCGTCGGATTAGGGCTATTCCGACCGATTGTATGGCTGTGGAACCAACGCTTACTCTCTTAGCCCCTCACACAGGGGTTCGTGTCCCGGCCTGATCCACCTTTTTCTCTCTATACTCTCTATACACAAAGCTGTGATAAAGCTCTGTACTGCTGGATGCATTCATACCAAACCAACGGCACTATGGCAGACTTTGAGTCCCATGGGCAGGTGAACGATTTTTTTTTTCAAATTGAATTAATTGATACTCTATTGATTATCTTTTGATTAATCATGTAATAAAATAAATAGTCAAGGCCTAACATGTGACTCGTCACATGTCAGGCATTGATCACTTGTTCAATACCGCACCCCACTTGCTGCTTATTCTGTTTCAGTGCTGGTGGATCATAGGAGACTATTATCTAAAATAGTTTTCTATGCTCCACAAGCATCAACTATATGTTTTGAGGTTCACCTTAGGGACACTTGGAGGGGGGGGGGCTGTGTGACAAATGATGTAGACCTAGTTCTATTGGACACAAGAAGGGGGCAGCACCATACATTAGCATGGTAAACCATCAGCTATGGGGGATGACACTCTTCTTCTGGGATTGGGGCGGAGCTGTGGGGAATCCTCTCCATACTTTTTCAGGATGGCCCATAGATTAAATAGAAAATGGCCAAAATGTATGCCCACATACCCAACACTACTGAAATTAGCTCCGCCCCACCCCCTCTGGGATGAATTGCTAGCCTGAGTTTTAAGGTAATGGGTTGGTTCTTGATAAAAATGAGCATTTGTACAATGACCTTCATACTGTAGTCAACCTAAATACCGCCTGCCCCCTAATGAGCGCCCCCTTCCCCTTTTGGCGCCTTTTACTGACTAGAAAAATGCCTAATTTTCATGATCTTGGAGGCAGTTTTAAACTGCTAAGTACTATTAGGGAGTGATAAATCTTTAACAACAGGAGGGGGGATGGTAGGTCTGAGGGAGGGGGTCAGAATTTTCTTGACCCCTTGATCAAGGGGGGTCAAAATGATTTCACTGTGAATAAGCCTGCACATTACTAAAGGTTAAAAGGGCGCATTCATGAGTGATTTTCAGCCCTTCAGGGGGGGGGTATAAAAAAAATTGACCCCTTGAGAGGGGGGGGGCAGAATTTTTTGCGCACATACATGCCCAAACCCATCATCCACCCTTGTTGTTAAAAATTAATCGCTCCCTAAACTAACATAAAAATAATTTTTCAAGGGCCCAGGGTGCTTATTAGGTTGAATACAGTATATCAGAGCTATACAAGAATTATTCTCAGAGTGAAGCTTATCCATGGTCATTGTTTGTTGTTTGTGTGTTTCAGGTGGGACTATAGCCATGCACCCCATGGACAAAGACAACAAAAACCAAGGCTTCACCTTCTATAACAACAGGATTATTAACGTTAACGACCCCGGGCAGGTTGTGGATATACGGGACTTGAACAGCGAGCCCATGGCAGACATGTGTATGTACGGGTACAATGGGCAGGATAACCAGCACTGGACAAAGGACTATGTATGAACTCAAAATTAAACAACAGTGCCACATTTCCTTTTCTTTTCTAATTTAAGAAGTAATTTAATTCTACTTGTTTACTACTCTAAACCACTGCATATAAGACTGCAATCATACAAGAGGATAGACGCTAGAGTGCCCAATATAAGCAGCAAAAACATACTGATGGTGCACTGTATAGTTGGGTTGTAATTACCTTAGATTTGGTCCAGATTGTTCACAATTTTGGCTGATTGTAGCTAACAGTCTTATGACATGACGCACGCTCAACAAAATAGGTCACATAAAAATGTACCCGATTGTTCAATATTAAGGCACAGGTGCAACGTATACTTTTGTTTCCTGTGTACTGGTATGTTGTAAAAGGGTGCACCTTATATCTGGGGTATTTAAGACATTTTAAGAAATAAAAAGTTTAAAGGTCTAATTTCCTTAAGATTCTTGGGAAATAGAAATTGATTGTACTTTTACAGCTACATAGCGATATAACCATTTGTTGGTAGTGTAGTGGTTCATCTCGTTAAGTTAGATTAAGTAATCATAATGAAGAGAGAGAAAGTTTCCGGGTAGGCAACCGAGCTTTTATTTCATGGCTTTTCGTTACATACGATCACAGCCTCAGAGGACTACATGCTGCTAGGGCATTTGGTTACCCGTTCGGATAACGACCTGGTTGAGCAGTGGGTAAAACCACTACTGGAGAACATGGGGGTAGAACCAGCCTTATATAGGGGAAAAGCCCACGAAACTCAGACGGGCCATGTGACATGTGGCGGACGAGTGGTAGGCCCCCTGGTGTAATGGATACGAACCCAGAGGCAGGTGCTGCCACCTGCCATCCTGATTCCCCCACTACACCCGAAGACCTAGGTCTGAGTCCCACGGGTACATGAACGTATAAGTGTAAACACCATACCCCTACAGTAGCCATAAGGGGCGATTGGTGATCGGCCAAGGAGGTGGTGAATCCTTAACAATTATAACAGTAACAAATCATATGGTGGTCCACAAACATTTATTGACATCAATAAATCAGCTCATCTCAACTCAACAATGCCAGTTGATGACTTTGTATGAAAAATTGAATGAAATGACAAAAATAAACCAACTGTTCTCTTAAACACTGTTGCAACATCATTGTTTTTTTCCTATGTAAGATATCCTACCTAGCTATGGAAGTCATTGTAGAAAAAGAATATCTGGGAAGCATCTTAAAGATCGTATCCCAGCTAAAATTTAATCAGAATTTTTACTGCAGGTTCACACTAAAACAACCAGATAGCATAGCACTGAGTCAGTGTTTTGGTTGGTCATGGATGGGTGGTTAACTCTGTAGTACATAGGTTCCCTCGTGACTCATTAGTGGCATCTTGTGGCCAAGGAATGCACTGCTTACCCATGGTATGAATGGGGCTGTTGTGACAGGGGGTAAGCTGGTGGAGCCCCCTTCTGTTACACTATATCAGTACAAGCAATGTGGCCTTGGATTTCCCACCTTAGAGAAGAGATATCCTATATCCAGGTGTCCTCCATTTACACACAAAGACCGCTCTCACAACGAAATATTATATGGTATGTAATAGGGAAGCAGGTGACTTTAACCAAGGTGTCATTAATCAATCATTTTCCAATTGGACCGTTTAGCTGAAATTGCATCTTTAATAGGAGAAATACACTCAACAGATTCTTGTTTCATCAATCTCAAGCACAGTTTTAACCTTTTTAAATTAGGTTTCAAGTTGAGAGTTCTAGCAACAAACCTCTTATAATAACACCTTTTCTCTCAATGGTGCTAGTATCAGCCAATACAGTCTCGGTATCAGTAGTCTCGAGCCTTTAAATACTACACTCCCGGCAAAATGTGACTTGTGTTAACCCGACCTGGGTTTTCAGCTGGAAAGTGCCTTCCAGCCTCGTACAAGGAGGGCAAAGGTCGTATTTGCTTGAAACCTTCACTCAACATTCTGTTTTACCCTCTAGCACCCAAAATGCATTGGTCTGATACACAAAAAGCAATCTTTGCACGCCCACACACATCTTGAACTATCTCTTATGAGCATTTCATCCAAATTCCTCAACTCCTGTGTAATTTCCAATGTAGTTTGCAGTAAATTCTGCCTAAGTCATATGGTGGGGAAAGGGGAATCAATAAAAGCATTTTTCCAGTTTCCCTAAAACTCGTTCTGTTATACATTTACTATGGATAATGACTGAATTAGGATCCATATGTAGCCTGAATATGCAGTAGAATATACCAAATATAGTCCCTCAAGTATAGAAGGGTGTTGCCACATTAACAATCGAGAGAGAAACATGTGACACCCGTTGTACACCCTATGCAGCTATGTAGGACTGTAGTGGCACCCGTCATAGACCCTCTGTGTCAACTCCCAGGCTGTATTTACATACTGCAAACCATAGAATTATATTTCACAGTGAGGGTGATTGATCTTTCTACACCCAACACCCAGATTCATATGAAAAGGTCTGTAAAAATCCATGTTTTTCTGCAAGTTTTAGTCCTCGATAGGTCAATTTCCACCAAAACCCCCTTGAAAACAACAAATTTCCCACATCTTAGGGTTCTAACTTGACTCTAATAAGTGAATAGAAGGCTTAAAGAATGTTTTGGGATAGGTTGTAAGCAGTTCAACTGTTCTATTACAAAAGAGGTGGGAAGAATACAACAAATAAGAGTTTAGCCCTCCGTAGACCCTACTGGAGGTGCTATAGCAGGAATACTATAAACTCTAGGCTAATATCCTTATACCAGGATGTAGACAAGCATATCAGCTAGCATATAAAGCAGGAATAGGGGAGGTTACTCATTTGTGAGTAGTTTGACAAAAGGCAGGTTCAGTTGTGCGGGCACTCTCATCGGGTCTCGATATTTCATGTTTTCTCAATAATAAAGAAAAAAACACAGAATATGCATCTAAATTCATTCATAGGAATTATTAAGGTATGGTTCATATGTTACATGTTAAATATGCATATACTACAACAGGGCAGGGCCTCTGACGGGTGCCACGCGATATTGAGGTACTCAACTTTGCCACTCTGGCCTTGATCTGGAAACGATATTTAACCTACCCACATATATGGTGCCTAAAACTTTTTAGGCTGGTCCAGATTATTTTTGGGACCCCCTGCCAGCCCACTTCTGGACGATTCATGATAACTGGCCATATATCAAACAATCCCCCCACCTCAAAATGTGTTGCTCAATCTTAGTTTGGTCTTAATAATAACAGGAATAAGCAGCAGTTTGTGATATATAAAGGTAAGTCTCCTGTTAATGCAAGTCACGGTACTAGAGTTGAAAAATACTCCCAAGACCATGATGAAACCGGAGTTAATGGTAGGGTCATGTTTTCTTCTGCCAAATATACCTCTATCAATGGTGGCTACTTAGAAAAATAAAGCTACTATATTGGTAGGCTAGCCAATGTACTTTTATGATAGGCTTGGTAAGTAGAAACCCAGTTTTTAGCCATTTTTTTCACTTTTGAAGCTCAATATCTCCCAACTCAATATCTTCCAAAATAATAGGCAGACAAACATAAATATGCCCTCAGTTGGAGGCCCAAGATATTTTCTACCAAATATCATTAGAAGTAAGGAGAATTGTGGTCTAAATATTTTACTGTACCTCTAAGAAGCCAAAAGCATCATTCCTTGAATCACCCCTACTACTATTATTCCAACAACTACTTTCACTGCTACTACTACTACTACTACTACTACTACTACTACTAATACTACTACTACTACTACTACTACTACTACTTCTACTACTACTACTACTACTGCTACTGCTACTACTACTACGACTACAACTACTATTACTACTACTACAACTACTGCTGCTGCTGCTACTACTACTACTAGTACTACTACTACTACTACTACTATTACTACTACTACTGCTGCTGCTGCTACTACTACTACTACTACTACTACTACTACTACTACTACTGCTGCTGCTGCTACTACTACTACTGCTGCTGCTGCTGCTACTACTACTACTACAACTACTATTACTACTACTACTACTACTACTGCTGCTGCTACTACTACTACTACAACTACTATTACTACTACTACTACTACTACTACTGCTGCTGCTGCTACTACTACTACTACAACTACGATTACTACTACTACTACTACTACTACTGTGCTGCTACTACTACTACTAGTACTACTACTACTACTACTACTGCTGCTGCTACCACTACTACTACAACTACTACTACTACTACTACTACTACTACTACTACTACTACTACTACTGCTGCTGCTACTACTACTACTAGTACTACTACTACTACTACTACTACTACTGCTGGTACTACTACTACCATCACTACTACTACTACTACTACTACTACTACCACCACCACCACCACCACTACTACTTCTGCTACTACTACTACTACTACTACTACTACTGCTATACTACTACTAGTACTACTTCTACTACTACTACTACTACTACTTCTACTACTACTACTACTACTACTAAGGCAAAGTGTGTCAACTGCTCCTCCTCAGAACACGATTCAAGAGACTGCGTCCAGGATCCCACCTGTGCAAATTGCAAGGGGGATCACTCTGCAAACTCTCCAGCATGCCCTCAGTGGAAGCTGGAGAAAAAAGCCATCCGTCTAAAAGAGGATGAAGATATCCCCATGTGGGAGGCACGAAAACAGGTTACACCCCAAAAGCCCCATCTGCACCAACCAACTTTTGCCGCGGCAACAAAGACCAGACAGTCGATCCTGGATGACCTAAAGGACATCCCGGTTGCAACATTGAGGGAGTTAGTCAAAGCCCTTCTCCACTTTATTAAGGCAGCCGAACTCAAAGAACCAGAACAACAGAAGAAACAAAAACAGGCGGAAGGTATACAGCCGGAAACCCCTGCTAAAACCCAAGAACCAACCAAAAAACCAAGCAGACACCACGAAGAGAGCAAACAGAAGACCCCACAGCTGGCAACCCCTAATGTCAGGGAACCGCCTGTGGCAAGCTCCTCTGACCAAACAGGGAAAACGTCACTACCTGGAGGTGCCCACCTCCAGGAGGTGGTAACCCCTAAGCCTCCTAATAAGCCAACGAGGGGTGGGGCTAGACTTTCTTTCACTGAGAAAAGCCCACCCACACCACCAGAAAATCAGCCAAGCACTAAGAAAACCAAAAAGGATAAGAAAAACCAGAAACCTCAACTCAATACTGGGGCAAAAACTTCCCCATCTGGGCGAGTCACCAAAGGTGCAATGCGCCCGGTTAGCTACCCCTAAAACACTAACTAATTATAAATTATGGGTAAAACACATAATAACACAATAGTTCAGTGGAACTGCAACAGTTTCCGTAACAAACCCCAAGAAGTGGCCCTACTATTTCAAACATACAACCCCATAGCCATTTGCTTACAAGAGACTAAAATTAAGGTTAAACTTAAAGGATACACAGTATACCAAAAAGAAGGAACACTAGACCAACAGGGCAGAAGCCTTGGGGGTGTGGCAATCCTAGTAAAAGGAACAGTTATACAGTCAGAGATTCCACTAAATACCCAACTGCAAGCAGTAGCATCCCAAATCACCTGTGAAAAATCTGTCACTATCTGTAATTTATATTGTCCACCATCACTGCCTTACCCAAGTCTACAGGACTTGACAAATCTAATTAAACAACTACCCAAACCCTTCTTCCTCCTTGGGGATTTTAATGCCCACAATACCATCTGGGGCAGCCCCAGAAATGACCAGGAAGGCATTCTCATTGAGGATCTCATCAATGAACAAAACCTTTGCCTGCTGATCACTGGAAAACCAACCTATTACAGTGCAGCCTCTAAAACCTGGACACACATTGATATTACACTCTGCAGCCCATCCATATTCCTGGACTACTCCTGGGATGTTGCAGAAGACAGTCATTACAGTGATCATACCCCAATCCTCATAGAACACATCCATCAAGGTCCCATTGACAAAATACCTAAATGGAAGTTGTATAAAGCAGACTGGGAGACATTCCAGGAACTAAGTAAAAAGGAACTCAATCTCGAAAAGCTACTCCAAAAGGAAGACCCTATGGCTACCTTTACAGCCACCCTCCAAACAATAGCAGAAAAGAGCATTCCAAAAACTTCCAACAAATCTAAAACCAAAGATAAACCCTGGTTTAATGATGAATGTCGAGAAGCCCGCAAGATGCGACTAGAAGCTGAAAGGACTTACAAAAAGAACCTAATCATACCCAGTCTCATCGCCTGGAAAAGGGCTAAGGCACACGCCCGAAGAACCTTTCGCCAGGCCATGAAGGAAACCTGGATGGCCTATGTCTCCAAGGTTAACAGCAATACACCAATGTATAAGATCTGGAAGATGATCAGGAAGATGAAAGGCAAAGACACTACGACATATGTGCACCATTTGCAAATTGGTAGGAGAAAAATAACAGATACCAAAGAAATTGCTGATAGCATCGGTTCAACACTGGCAGAAACATCTTCTCTAAATGGAGGCACACAGAGCTTCAATGCTCACCGGAGGAAGGCAGAAAGAATGCCCATTGACTTTGGCAACAACAGAGATGAAGACTACAACCTAAAGTTCTCAATGGATGAGCTGAAGACAGCCCTGGGGAGCAGTAACAACAGTTGCCCAGGTCCAGACAACATCCCTTATGAGTTCCTACGACAGCTACCAGAACCCTCGAAACAGTGTTTGCTTGGTATCATGAATAACATTTGGGAAACAGGTACCTTTCCGCCACACTGGCGAGAGGCCATAGTGCTTCCATTCCCAAAACCAAGCAAAGACTTGTCAAACCCAAAGAACTATAGACCCATAGCTCTAACGAGCTGCATCTGCAAAACCCTCGAAAGAATGGTAAACACCAGACTGGTCTGGTACCTAGAAAAGAAAAAGATCCTTAAGACAGAGCAATGTGGCTTCAGAAAGGGTCGCTCGACACAGGATGCCCTAACTACCCTCGAGACCTATGTACGAGATGCCTTTATAAATAAGGAGCAAGTGGTAGCAGTCTTCTTTGATCTGGAGAAGGCATATGATACCACCTGGCAATATGGTATCCTTAAGGACCTCAAAGATGCAGACCTGAGAGGTCGGCTCCCTCATTTCATCAACCAATACCTATCAAACCGTTGCTTCAGGATCAGAGTAAACAGCATCCACTCTGATGTCTTCAATCAGGAGTCTGGAGTTCCACAGGGAGGCATTCTCTCAGTGACCCTATTTCTATTGAAGATCAACAACATCGTCTCTAAACTGGAACTGAAGCCAGAGATAGGCCGAACATTATATGTTGATGATTTCTTCATGTGTTTCCGTGGCAAGAGCCTGAGAACCATTGAACGACACCTCCAACTTGCCATAGATGAAACAGTGAAGTGGGCAGACCAAAATGGCTTCCAATTTTCTCTAGACAAGACATCAGTTATGCACTTCCACTACCGCACTACAACAGACAGACAACCAAATATTGAAATCAACAACAAACGTATTTCTGTAGTGGAAAATACCAAATTCCTTGGGCTAGTCATAGATCACAAACTTATCTTTGATAAACATATTAAGTACCTCAAGGATAAATGTAACAAAGCTTTCAACCTACTGAAAGTAGTGGCACATCCATGCTGGGGTGGAGACCAGGACACACTCCTCAAACTATATAGAGCACTGGTCCAGTCTCAACTGGACTATGGTCTGTGTATTTATGGATCAACCTGGGCGACATACCTAGCAATGGCAGAGCGGATCCAGAGCCATGGACTCCGCCTTTGTTTGGGAGCATTCAGAACATCCAGAATTAAGAGTTTGCAAGTCGCTGCTAGAGAACTACCCTTAGCCCTTAGACGAGAGAAACTCTCCCTTGAATATGCTATCCGGATTGCCACAAATCCTAACAACCCAGCCGCAGCATTGTTGACAAACCCCAAGCACAAGGCAAAATATGAAGCAAAGAAGAACCAATACATTGCACCCCTTCGGGTGAGGGTATCCCACCTATTAGAAGAAGCGGGAATGTCTCTGGATAATGTACTTAATGTAGAGTACCCGGAAATGCCCCCATGGACATATCACAAACCAGAGGTCAGAATGGACCTTACCGCGCTTAAGAAAGGGGTAACATCTAGCACCACATATCAAGCAGCATTCAATGAACTGCGTGATAGTTACAGAGATCACATACCAATCTACACCGACGGATCACATATGGCAGACAAAACAGCATCTGCAGCCGTTCTAGGACCTCATGCCTTCAAAGAACGCCTGCCAGACGAAGCCTCCATCTACACAGCAGAGCTACATGCATTATACCTAGCACAAGATCACATTGAGACATCAGAAGGCAACAACTACCTGATTGTATCTGACTCCAAATCATCACTGTCAGCAATGCAGCATAGCAAGTGGACACACCCTCTCGTGAAAAGAGTGTTGGAACGACACAATAGTCTTGCTCTAGCTGGAAAGAAGATAGCGTATGCTTGGGTACCAGGCCATGAAGGAATCCATGGCAATGACCTAGCAGACG